>CAWUFW010000300.1:3390000-4865411 GCA_963921515.1 Calotriton arnoldi | reverse complement strand
TTTACCAAGATATTGAGATTTAAATATCCCCTCTCCATCATTTTCATCGCTTATGCATATGCACTTTGGTGATGGAGATACGTGAATCTTTGGAAGCGATAGAAGAATGTTAATATTTAAAAAAATATTTTTATTGCAGATAAAACAAAGACAACAGCACAATACAGTGCAGCATCAGGACACAACCAAATTAAATCGTTCTCCCCATAGCCTCTAGCGACCCCCCACCATCCACCCCACAAACAATTTACTGGGCAGTATGAGAGTCTGGGCACTCCAGGCATCGAGCATCATCTCCAACACTTCTATAAGGGTAACACAATCCACCCCAATGATCATTTCATTTCCCCCATACCTTGGTCCATTTACTTGGACAGCCCCTGCTCTCATAAACGATCCTCTCTGCAAGTATGCACCACTCCATGTCTTGCTTCCATTCATTCAGTTGCGGCGGCTGTACAACTCTCCAAACACGAGCAATAATACTCTTCGCCACCATTAACCCCAAAGTCATCCAGATCTGATCCATGGGAGTGAGGTCAGTAAGAATGTTAATATTTATTTATCCCCTCCATATTTCCTTTGTCCCCCCATCCTTGCTGCCCCTGGAGTCATCTGCTCCTCACTTTGCCCGCAGTCTCCTGTGCCAGACTCCTCCTGCGACTCATTTGACCTTCTCCTCCACATCCCCAGACTCTTTAGACTACCACCGTCCTTCTGCCCCATGTGTCGCCTGTCTCCCACCTCCCTAGCCCCACTCCCTCCACCCACTACCCTCCACTTTGTACTCTCTGCTGCCCTGTGCACTGCATGGGGAAGTAGGTTTATTGGTGCCAGAGAGAGCAGAACATTTAAATTGCTATGTGCACTCTGTGGAACTAGGCAACCTCCTGTTCCGAGGCGCAGTGCTGCTGGAGAACCTGCCTGGTTACAGACTGTGACTGGTTACAGTCTTCAGCAGTGACATATCCCAGGCCGCGAGGTATGTTTGTGACAGGCACATTTTCTGCCTATTACAAACATACTGCAGATTTTTGGGTTTTGGGGTGCAAATTTGTCTTTTTTTGCCACAAAATGTGCAAACATAGGCCTCAAAATCTTTGGGTGTCTGATTAATAATAAAACATCTACACTCAATGGGGCGATATTATTAGCCACAAGTCCCTGCTATTAACTAGATGATTGACAAGTAAATTGACGAATATAACCACTTAACAACTCACAAAATTTATGCAAATTCATCTTCTCTAGTTTTCACATAGAGTGGCATTTATCTAATTGCAGTGCTGGCCTAGCAATGAAACGACTGACAACCCATGCACCCAACTGAAACATTTATCACGAGAAGCATTTCTGTACCTGCATTTTTTCCCTGTCATTAGAAATTACTGACAGCTGAATACACTTTAAAACCATACCTGAATACCTGATGAATATACCAGTTAAATGGTAGAGAAGGGTGTATGTTAGAATAATGAGCAAAAAAATATAATGTTATCAAAATATCATAGCCAAAATATCGACTTCCTCAATATTGTGAAGATAAGTATGGATAGGTAACTATAGATACTATTCTTAACTCCACATATATGTACTTTGAAGATGTATAAATATTAAATGTACAAATGTGGAGTTAATTATTATAGTAAATCAATACTTGCCCATGTACATTTTACTTCACAATATTGTAGGAGTCGATATGAGGGGTATAATATTTTTGTAGCATGATATTTTTAATACAATATTCTGATAGAGACAAAACGTCTTCAGAACCTGAAAGAATGTCAGTGTCCACTGGACATGTAGAAAGGGCATTACAAGCAAGGGTATTAGACACATGATGCAGTCAAAGGTGGCACCATGTGTCGAATGACCATGAGGCACAACCGTTTTGCATACCCATTGATCACTACTGGCAGCTGAACTGGGTAAGCATGGCAAACCTATGGCTGAGGACCCTAACTCATCACTTGTATGATGTGCAATTTATGCAATTCATGGGCATAAACAATGGCGGCTCCTCCGCTAAGGTGAAGGAGCGTAACTCCACTGCTCTCAGAGCAGTGGAAAAAGGGAAAATATAATGATAATACCACACTGTTATTATCATTTTATTTTTAGTACGGGCTACCGGGCCAGGTGAGGGCAGTGTGGGGCGGGGGGTGGGAAGGCCTGGGGTCACAGGGAGGAGGAGTGCAGCGGCCGTAATCAGGTAAGTGATTTTTTTTATCCAACTCCCCAACCCAAATTCCATAGCAGCCGCCACTGGGCATAAACCTTAGCCTGCTCAAAATAAGTATGGGTACATCTTAGTATTGCCACTATACAATGAAATAGCACAGTTTTAATTACTTACAGCAATTCTTTGTATGATAAATTAGCACAAAACCTTCCCATTACATAATATGTCCACGTGGGTTTGAGCCAATAAAGTCGAACATAGACTGGTCAAGGTAGGGTGATTAGCTCTCTACAGGCCATTTTGAGCACTGTTTCCAGTACTGGATTTTTTGTGATAGTCTATTGCATTGTGGTTTGTAGGAAATCTGCCTTTTCTGCACGGTCTCCTAGATTGTTCGCATTTGCTCACCCTATTTTTGTTGCTGGCTTTAGAACAACACCTGCTAACCAGTAGTAAAATGCTGGTGTTCCACTTTTTAACATGCTCCAATTGGCATATTCCTAACTGGTATATTTAACTTACCTATAAATCCATAGAATATAGTACAAAATGTACCCAGGGCCTGGAAGTTAAATTCCACCAGTGGACTGCAGCAACTATTGTGACATCCACTATAGTGGCAGTGCAAACATGGCTTCAGAACCCACTATTAATGCCTGACTGTAGCATGTAAAAACTGCAATTCGGCCTGTCAGAATTAACCGTTTTGTTAATTCAAAACCTTCCTTTTAAATATTAATAAGTTAGTCCTGAATAGTCCTTGTAGCCCACAAGGCAAGGTGCATGGTACCTAAATGTAGAAATGTAATGTTAACATATCCTTACATTTACTAGCACCCAAAAGCTATTTCAGTGTGATAGGCCTAGGTTTCCTATGTAGAAAACCAGAGTACAAACTAAAGTACTAATACCGTATTCAGGAACAGGACCTGGCATAAAAATAATTAAACAACTATTTTTTAAATAGTTTTTTTTAAATCCAATTCAATGGTGAAGTCAGCTTTTTAATAAATGTTAAGGAAAAGTAACTTTTTGAAAATTACCTTTCCCTCACTGAAGTTCCTGGAGGCTGAGTTGCATTGGCTCTCAAGCTTCTCACAACCAGCAATTAGCCTTGAATAGGTGTGAATAGATATAAAATATCTCACTGGACCACACAATAGGCTGACCTGAATGGACAGAGATGACTCCTCTGACTCCCCAGAATATGTACTGTGGGAGCTGTGAGTATTCTTTTTGACACTACAGTGTCAAATCCTGCTTGAAGGCCAAATCTCGCATGACAGGTCTGTTAGGTCCACAGATACCACTTGGGGCATACTTGAAAGGGGAGAGACAAGGAGGCCAAGACAATTCTTGTGGATCCGCTGTCTGTTTGCTGAAGGACTCTGCTTTTGTCCTCCAGACTTCTGTCTCTGTGTTTACATATATCCCTTGAGGCACACTTGAAAGTAGAACCAACTGAATGTCAAGACAATTCTTGTGGAATGACGGTCTGGTTGCTGAAGGACTCTGCTCTTGTCCTAAGAGATTTCTGGATAGGGGGCATGACCTCGGGACATGTCCCATCAAGCCCATTGGTCACTTGTCAGTTCTTCAAGCCGTAGCCAGGGGACACTGCGGGAAGATGTACTGATCTCAGGGCAATGCTGACAACCATGCTGTGAGTGCAGTGTTTAGTGGTAGAAGAGGTACTGGACACCAGGCTTTCCTGAAAACCTTGACCTCTCCTTAGTACCTGCTGTGCATGAACACAGGGCATCCTCATTAAGTATTGAACATAGGTGTATACGCTGGCACTGCAAACAGGGGTAAAGAACATAGCAGAAAGTTATTCCCTGTGACCACTAAACAACACCATAGTTTGTGGCCAGTGAGTAAAAAAAGGTAGGTGGCGCATTACAGTATTTCAAACCCAAGAAGTTCGTTGAACAATTGGTTAAAGGGACTTTGCAGTTGCTACTAATTCCTTAAATTAATGTATCATTCTTTTACAAAACTGTACTTGATGGAGCATTGTGGCTACCATTCAAAAGTATAATGCACTGAAATCCTGTTTGATAAATAGCCAATAAATGGTGATGCCCACTCAAAGCACTGCTCATGACCTTGCACAGGACTTCAGGCATGATATCAACAAGACATAATGGATAACACCAAAGAAAGATTTCTTTTCTGTTACTTTTCTGCTGAAAATAATAATAGTCCTGAGGCAAATTTTACATAGGTTATCACAACACTGATGGGAGAGTAAAAAGGCTAAAATGTGTCAATGGATTTCCCATCCGTTTACATCTTAATAAAGCAGGTGTACCATCTTGCAGCTTTCACAAATAGCATTGTACCAGCCCTCAAGCAACCCAACAATTTTCAGAAAATAAGACGTTATGCTCTGATTAAGATTCAGTCATCATTCATCCTAACCCTCTCGGTAATACTGGCGCAATGGCAAAAAGAAGGCTGTTGTAGCTTGGCCCTCAATGGTCTGATTAAATAAAATGTGACCATGTCTTCTCTTCACTTCTGGAATGTGAGGCTGTGGAAGCTGGAAGTTCCAGCAGATGGAGAAGGCTTTCTAGCTGAATGGTCCACTTGATGGAGGGCTCTTAAACCTGGCCTTTCTCATCTGGATCTGTTGGCGTAGTTACTGGCAGCTAGACACGTCAGAAGCATACTGTTATAGAGTGATTTTCACTCTTAGAGAATATATCTTTCAAGACCATATTATATTTAGGAACCACCTATTCTAGGTTATCGATCATGTATTTAAGGACAACTATCTTAAGCTGTCTTTTTACATTGATCAAAAAGGAAGATCAGATACAGCACCTAGAGAACAAACTTTATTAAGATGGGCACAAAGTAAATCTGCGCATAACTAGTTGAAACCAAAATCCTGCTGGACTTAAATACTTCCATGGAATCAATAGGATTCATTGTCAATTCTAATTTCAAAGGGATGGAAGGGGTCCTTGAACCTAAATGTAGAGGTTTTGTTTTGTTACACCAATCAGGCATACTTGTATAATGCTGCAAAGCTTTGGAGGCATGAACTGTGGCTGTTCTGTACTCACTTCTCAGATTGCCTCAAAGCAGCCAGACGCAGGATGCCCCTGTGATCGCTTGACCGCCGCTCATCTGAGACAAAAAATCCTACACATTCCAGCCTCCACCAGCCGATCCTAACTCTCTTTTACGCCACTGATTTAATTTCTCATTCCCTCACCCCTTCTTCTTTGAGTATCTTTGTCTACTTTTTCTTATTGTTAGTTAGTGCTTGTAGAGCAAAAAACACATCATCTTCATTGCAACCACTGTCAACAGATTCAGATAATCCAACATCAAAAAATCTGCCTCGCCCCTCCATTTCATACTGCTGAATCTCTCATTAACTCCCTGGTCAGTAACAAACACGATGATGCCTGCAACAATCTATTTGTTCATCTCCCAAAATATACATTCTATCCGGCCCCAACAAAATTCCAGACCATCTGGGGTCCATAGTCCCCACAAAAGCAGGCAGAATGAATGCTCTCCTTTTAAGTAACATTCAAATATTTGTTAGCATCTCTTTTAACCTTAGACCCCTAGTAATTTAAAATGTGCATGTCTTCTGCCTAGAGCACCACTGTTTCCATGGCAGTGTAAAATTTCACAAGTATTGACAAAGCCAATAGCTCTCACATAAGCCAATAGCTATCGCCTATGCGTGAGCTATTGGCTTTGGCAATGTGATTTAGCCATATTGTACCCCAACCTGACTACTGTTCAGCATAGATTAAAGTTAGTGGCATAGAAGAGAGTGGCGTGGAGTGCTGTGTCATGGAATGCAGTGGACTGGAGTGGAGTATCATAGAGTAGAGGGGAATAGAGTGGAGTAGTGTGTTGTAGAATGGAGTGGCATGGAGTGGAGTAGAGTGGTGCAGAGCAGAATAGAGTGTCAAAGAGTAGAGTGCCGTAGAGTGGAGTGGAGTAGAGAGGAGTGGATTCGAGTGGAGTATGGTATTGTAGAGTAGAGTGGTGTAGAATGGAGAAGAGAGTCGTATAGTGGAGTGGTGTAGAGTGAAGTAGAGTGCCATAGAGTGGAGTAGAGTCTCGTAGAGTGGAGTGTCATAGAGTGAAGTGACGCAGAGCGGAGTGGCATAGAGTGGAGTAGAACCAGGGTCAGACTGGGACATAAAATAGTCCCGGGTACCAAAATAAAACTGCCTCCATTAGTGAGCTAGAAAACAAAAAAATGTGGTCCACATTTGCAAATCAAGCCAGTTTTGAACTTATAAAGACACACTGTATGTTTATTTTGCAAAAATGTCATGCATTTGTGTTTGCTGCAGGCAATATTTGTGGTAATATCAGGGAAATCAACAGTAAAAACCAGCTCACCTGCCATAAAACAGCACCATAAACTGCTAAAAATCTGGCCCACACACTGATCTGTCCGACCAGCCCATCGGGCACTGCCTGATTGCCCTATGGGCCAGTCCAACCCTGAGTAGAGTGGAGTGGCGTAGAGTGGAGTAGGCTGTCATAGAGTAGGATGGTGTAGAGTGGTGCAGAGTGTCATAAAATATCGTAGAGTGGAGTAGAGTGGAGTGTTGTAGAATGGAGTGTCGCAGAGGGGAGTGGTGTAGAGCGGAGTAGAGTGGATTAGTGTAGAGTGGAGTAGCATAAAGTGTTTCAGAGTGGAGTAGCATGGAGTGGAGTGCTGTAGAGTGGAGTGGTGTAGAGTGCAGTGGTGTTGAGTGGTATAGTGTAGAATGGAGAAGAATGTCATAGAGTAGCGAAGAGTGGAGTGATAAGTGGTGTATAGTGGAGTAGAGAGTCAGAATGGAGTGGTGTAGAGTTGAGTAAAGCATCATAGAGTGGCATAGAGTGGAGTAGAACATTGTAGAGTGGAGTGGCATAGAGTGGAGAGTTGTAGAGTGGAGTGGCATAGAGTGGAGTGGAGTAGAGTGTTGTAGCATAGAGTGGAGTAGAGTGGCATTGTGTGGAGTGATTCAAATGATATGTGCCAGTTGGAAGATGCTGTCTGTGTGTGCAAAATGAAACCAAAAGGAGAAGAAGAAGGAGGGAGGAGGAATGGAGGAGGGGAGAAGAAAAGAGGGTGGGGGAAGAGGAAGTGGGGGAGGAGCAGAAGGAAGAGGAGGAGGAGAAGGAGGGAGTAGGGAGGAGATAGGTAATGATGGGTGTGTGTGTAATCTAAATAAGTATAATCACAACTAATAACTATCACACTCCTACAAGTGTGACAATTCTAACTATGTCAGGCCTCCAAAGCTATAAGAATGGCTTGGGCGGCAGGTAATAGTCACTTCTAATGGATATTGAATGAATAATCGCCTGTTTTTATGGTCATCTTCAAATTAGCCAGACAGCGGCACCTTGTGGTAGACTGTCACAGGCGCCGGTGTTGACAATTAAGTGCCGGAGCCGAGCACCATAAACCACTGGGTCAAATTAGGCACAGATAGACGCCAACCAATTGTACATAATGAGTGGGGTCTAAGCTCTTTTTAGGTTTAGGATATAGTAGATCTCAAATAGACAGCGCATTCGCCCTGACTCAGCGAAACCTAAAATTATGGCAGTTATCGCTGAAGGGACTTCTTTTGGATCAGCAGATTAAAATGAGGGTATCAGCATTGCAGTTTTTGTGAATGTGTTAGCTATTTTTCTTCATTTTAATGGATGGGGATGGCCACTTCTACAAAAAGTTGACTCAAAGTTTTGTTTTTCCTTTTCTTCAGTCCTTGTCACTATTGGTGATTGGCTGTATGCTGCTAGCTCGATAGCGTCTGACACAGTTCTGCATCTCAGTACAAGCCGTGCAAGGTTGGAAGTCTGAGGATGCTGTTCTTTTCCATCCTAGGCAGCTGCAGGCTCTCACTTGTACTGACTTGCTGTCAAGGAGCAATGAGTGAAAGGGAGCAGGGAGCAGAGTAGGAAGAGAAGGAAGAGTAGGAGGAGGATAAGGGGGTATAATGTGGCACTGCAGTTGGGTGAGTTTCTTTTCTAGTGATAGATTGATTGTGTGCTTATGTGTTTGTGTGTGTGTGCGTTTGTGTGTATGTGCCTGCATGTTTGTGTATTGTGTTGCTTCTTTCTCCACCCACAGTTTCATATGTCCTTCGCATGCAGTAGCCATTCCTACCATGATAGAGAACCTCCTCAATCAATCAATCATTCAATCAAGGGTTGAACTACTCACCCATCAGGGTCTCAAGGCACTGGGGTGAGGTGAGGAGCAGATCCGTCTAAGTGCTGAGTTCATTCGAAGAGCCAGGTCTTGAGGTCCTTCCTGAACTGGGGTAGCGTGGGAGATAGTCTGAGGTGGAGGGGCCTGGTGTTCCAGGTCTTGGCAGCGAGGAAGGAGAAGGACTTTCCTCCGGCTCTGTTCTTGCGGATCCATGGGGCGGTGACCAGGACGAGATGGGCAGAGTAATAGTAACACTTCTCTGCATATTGGTGGTAACCTTGTCTTGATTGTGCCACCTTCGCATATTTTTGGGCCTGGCATAATGATGGCCATTCATACTGTAATGGGGGCATCTTTTGCAAGATGAAGCCTACTTCAGGTATATTGATGATTGTTCTTGATATAATGTGGGCATCCTTGGCAAGATGAATTCCATCCAAGGCATTATTCCTGACATTTTGTGAGAATCTAAAGCATGATTGTGCCCACTCTGGCATAATACACACGTGACATAAATGGCGATTATTTATACCATATTTTGGGTATCTCTGACATGATATGGTCCATCTCCGGAAAATGCTGCCTATGTTCAACATACTGTGGGCATTACTAACATCATTGTGACTATGCCTGATATAATTGTCAATACTGTCAGACCCGATTACAACAAACACTCACATGAAGTCTGCCGGGCTCGCTGTGTAGTCGGAGAGGACATGGAGAGTACATGGGGCATTAGGTTTACATTGCAAAAAAGACAGACTTCAGATGCACAGAAGCATTCCATAAGCTTTATTTTTTTTTAGAAAAACTGAATCGTAACTGTTTGATTGGCTGTTAAATGAAGGGCATGATACAATTACTAGTCTGGGACGTGAAATGGTTATGTTGCATAGGTCATGGGGTCTTCGGGGTTACAGCTTAAGAGCACTTACAGACACAATAGGTGTATGCTAACTCATTTCAGGTTGTTAGAGGCCCCCATTTAATGTGAAACAAAGTGCAGCGCGTTTAAAAAAATGTGCGAGAACAACATTGTTATAGTGTGATTTCTTCTCTTCTTTCTTCGCATTGATATTCTCCCTTCTGTTCAGCCTGAATGACTGTTGAATGTAGGGTGATGTCATGGAATGTTGGAGTGCTTGGTCTTGGTTAGAGTGTCACTTACTATCTACCTTCTCTCTACTACCTTGAACTGGATATAATAAATTACATCTTTGGAACCTACTACTCGGCCTGTGCTTGGACTTCTTCACTTAGTACATTTTGGCGACGATTTGGACTTAGAACCTACAAATTTTGTCTATTTTATACAAGGAACTTTGAAACTGGAATTAAGGACTCTACCAAAGATACTGCAACATACTGAAATTCAAGCTTGAAGCATCTACGTCTATTTCTAAGTCATCTTAAAGAAACTGGCAGCCCCCAGCCCCACCAGTGACCTCAATACCGGTCAGCCTGAACCTGGGCGTGCCAGATTCTATTTCACAAGGTGTCTGACCTTCAACGAAAGCGTGCTGTACTGTGTGGGCACACTTGGATACGCCATTAAGGAGAGGATCGGGACGTCTGTGGTTGCAGACTGCTTCACCAATTGGAAAGGGTGTTGTTTTACGGGAGACGAAGGCTCGTTAGGACCAGATGGTTACCATCTGAAGAGGTGGCTTCACCACGGGTTGTAGTTCGACCCGAGTAAGGGTGTCTGGATTCAGGGCTCGTAACCTGACCGAAGAAGGTGTTTTATGCGCGAATTCAACTACGCATTCCAGTATTGTAGATTGGTTTCATTGCCCTTGTCCTGAGGAGGCCAGAAGAAATTGATGGCTGAAACGCATCTGCGTCGACAGCTTCTTGTAGAGGAGTCTCTATTAATTCAAAAATAATATTGTAATAACGGCAGCACATAGAGTGGAAAGGGTAGAGAGGTGTCACACCTCAGGTGCTGTAAGGACTACCTCTGAGTGTATCACCCAGATTTAATGTGTGAACACTAGTTATCAACTAACCTGTTGGGGTATTGGTTATATAGTGTGTTGTATATATATATTTTTTTGTCAGATGTATATGTATTGTTGTATGTTTTTGTATTTACGTATTTTAGAATGTCTTATGGTCAGAGATCGGTCCCATGGCATGTATGTGTGTTGAATTAATTTTGATAAACGGTCTGTGTAGAATTATATACTTATGTTAGGGTAATTAATTGTGCCCTGCATTAAAAATAAATTAGATATTAATTCCTCCGTATTCATCTTTTTTGTTCATGTATGACTGTGTGTTTGCCACAAGACCTGCGCCATCAAGGGAAGCTTGCTCCTTGGAATTGACTTTCTACATGTACACACACTGCTTGGATGCAGCACATGTCAAGATCTACATGGGCATCTGTCCTGCGCAAAGTCTGTCTTCTACCAGATGTGGGTGTTACTTTGGAGGTGCCTGAAAAAGGATTTTACGTGATTTTACGTGCTACATGTATCAACAACGTGTGCAGAGATCTCGCACAACAATAAGGTTTCTTTTCAGCATACAGTTAGCTGCTGACGCTCTCATCTTTGAAATTTTTACTTAAACGAGAACTGTGGACACGGCACTGAGATTCGGTGCCACACTGCTGCGGATTCTTTCGAGCTCAGTGGGCAAAACCAGGTGAGACTTATTTTTTCTATGATTGTTGGTCTACACTCAGACCTGAAATCTTCGGTGCTCCTCAACCGCCACTTTCAAATTTGAAAGTAACATGGCACGTGATGAGCAATGCAAGCGCTTATGTGCGAGTCACAGGTAGCATGCGCTCACCTACCTTCCTTTTGCTGCCTACGAAGGGTCTTCTGTGACGTCTTCCCTTTCGCGCAACAGTTTGTTGCTGAGCAATGCTGGGCTGCACGTCTTTGCGGCAAGCCACCCGACCCTGACGTCGCAGCGTGCCGCCATCTTTGTTCATCTTCAGCGCGCCTTCATCATTTTGTGTTTCTGATGCTACGCAGAGAACATGACGGATTACGGATTTTCACTGTGGCTTTCACCGCACGTTTGACTGCCAGAACACGCGTTGTCCACGGTTTGTTCACAATGGTGTTTTTCACACAAAAGGTACAATTTTCCTACGGTGCCTCAGATTAAGACTTCGTCTTTTGGCGTTACCTTAGTGATCCAACGGAGAACTTTCTGCTCACGATTGTTTCTTGCTGACTGTCAGTTTCTTCAAGCAACATGTTTTGTACTCCCTTTCAACTGGTTGTTTGTTGCCTGCTGATGCTACTTCGTGATATTGATTCTTCTCTGTGGATTGTTGTTTCCTGCTTTAGTCTTTACCCATCATCTCTTTGAGGACTTCGGGTGAGAGATCGCTCACCGGAGCTTAAGCCTTTCTCTATTTATCGTTGAACTACTCAGAATTGTGCTTGACATGTTTTTTTAGTTTGCTTGCACTTCAGTACAGTTTTAAGCTAATTTTTTGTGGATGTGCTTATTGTTTTGCGTTATTGGGTTCATTTTCCTGTTTGGCTTGATGTACAGTTTCTCTTGCTGTTTCGGTGGGTGAGTGTATCTCAGCTCATTTTTATTCTGTTTTCATGGGTGAGTGTATCCCATTACATTTTATTCTGTTTCATGGGTGAGTATATCCCAGCGATACAAAAGGGGATGATGGACGGAACGTTTGAGCCAATCAAACACTCACCCCCAGTCAACTGATCTGGGTTTAATCCATCATCATTCTTTAGCTCACTCCACCACCCCAGTTCAGACATGGCCATATGCAAATCAGTCTGACCCTGTGCCTCATGGGAACAGTCCAGCACGAACTGCCAAGCCATGTCTTCCCTGGACCGGAAACAAGCATCCTAGGACCGGTTTCTGGCATTCCAGCCGTCATCAGCCAGGCTTGCTTGAATCCAGTGGCAAAGTGAGCAAGGGACCCACGTCTGGGCATACCCCCGCCAACTTAGGGCGAACAAAGCGATACAAAAGGGGATGATGGACGGAACGCTTGAGCCAATCAAACACTCACCCCCAGTCAACTGATCTGGGTTTAATCCATCATCATTCTTTAGCTCACTCCACCACCCCAGTTCAGACATGGCCATATGCAAATCAGTCTGACCCTGTGCCTCATGGGAACAGTCCAGCACGAACTGCCAAGCCATGTCTTCCTGGACCGGAAACAAGCATCCTAGGACCGGTTTCTGGCATTCCAGCCGTCATCAGCCAGGCTTGCTTGAATCCAGTGGCAAAGTGAGCAAGGGACCCACGTCTGGGCATACCCCCGCCAACTTAGGGCGAACAAAGCGATACAAAAGGGGATGATGGACGGAACGTTTGAGCCAATCAAACACTCACCCCCAGTCAACTGATCTGGGTTTAATCCATCATCATTCTTTAGCTCACTCCACCACCCCAGTTCAGACATGGCCATATGCAAATCAGTCTGACCCTGTGCCTCATGGGAACAGTCCAGCACGAACTGCCAAGCCATGTCTTCCCTGGACCGGAAACAAGCATCCTAGGACCGGTTTCTGGCATTCCAGCCGTCATCAGCCAGGCTTGCTTGAATCCAGTGGCAAAGTGAGCAAGGGACCCACGTCTGGGCATACCCCCGCCAACTTAGGGGCGAACAAAGCGATACAAAAGGGGATGATGGACGGAACGTTTGAGCCAATCAAACACTCACCCCCAGTCAACTGATCTGGGTTTAATCCATCATCATTCTTTAGCTCACTCCACCACCCCAGTTCAGACATGGCCATATGCAAATCAGTCTGACCCTGTGCCTCATGGGAACAGTCCAGCACGAACTGCCAAGCCATGTCTTCCCTGGACCGGAAACAAGCATCCTAGGACCGGTTTCTGGCATTCCAGCCGTCATCAGCCAGGCTTGCTTGAATCCAGTGGCAAAGTGAGCAAGGGACCCACGTCTGGGCATACCCCCGCCAACTTAGGGCGAACAAAGCGATACAAAAGGGGATGATGGGACGGAACGTTTGAGCCAATCAAACACTCACCCCCAGTCAACTGATCTGGGTTTAATCCATCATCATTCTTTAGCTCACTCCACCACCCCAGTTCAGACATGGCCATATGCAAATCAGTCTGACCCTGTGCCTCATGGGAACAGTCCAGCACGAACTGCCAAGCCATGTCTTCCCTGGACCGGAAACAAGCATCCTAGGACCGGTTTCTGGCATTCCAGCCGTCATCAGCCAGGCTTGCTTGAATCCAGTGGCAAAGTGAGCAAGGGACCCACGTCTGGGCATACCCCCGCCAACTTAGGGCGAACAAAGCGATACAAAAGGGGATGATGGACGGAACGTTTGAGCCAATCAAACACTCACCCCCAGTCAACTGATCTGGGTTTAATCCATCATCATTCTTTAGCTCACTCCACCACCCCAGTTCAGACATGGCCATATGCAAATCAGCCTGACCCTGTGCCTCATGGGAACAGTCCAGCACGAACTGCCAAGCCATGTCTTCCCTGGACCGGAAACAAGCATCCTAGGACCGGTTTCTGGCATTCCAGCCGTCATCAGCCAGGCTTGCTTGAATCCAGTGGCAAAGTGAACAAGGGACCCACGTCTGGGCATACCCCCGCCAACTTAGGGCGAACAAAGCGATACAAAAGGGGATGATGGACGGAACGTTTGAGCCAATCAAACACTCACCCCCAGTCAACTGATCTGGGTTTAATCCATCATCATTCTTTAGCTCACTCCACCACCCCAGTTCAGACATGGCCATATGCAAATCAGTCTGACCCTGTGCCTCATGGGAACAGTCCAGCACGAACTGCCAAGCCATGTCTTCCCTGGACCGGAAACAAGCATCCTAGGACCGGTTTCTGGCATTCCAGCCGTCATCAGCCAGGCTTGCTTGAATCCAGTGGCAAAGTGAGCAAGGGACCCACGTCTGGGCATACCCCCGCCAACTTAGGGCGAACAAAGCGATACAAAAGGGGATGATGGACGGAACGTTTGAGCCAATCAAACACTCACCCCCAGTCAACTGATCTGGGTTTAATCCATCATCATTCTTTAGCTCACTCCACCACCCCAGTTCAGACATGGCCATATGCAAATCAGTCTGACCCTGTGCCTCATGGGAACAGTCCAGCACGAACTGCCAAGCCATGTCTTCCCTGGACCGGAAACAAGCATCCTAGGACCGGTTTCTGGCATTCCAGCCGTCATCAGCCAGGCTTGCTTGAATCCAGTGGCAAAGTGAGCAAGGGACCCACGTCTGGGCATACCCCCGCCAACTTAGGGCGAACAAAGCGATACAAAAGGGGATGATGGACGGAACGTTTGAGCCAATCAAACACTCACCCCCAGTCAACTGATCTGGGTTTAATCCATCATCATTCTTTAGCTCACTCCACCACCCCAGTTCAGACATGGCCATATGCAAATCAGTCTGACCCTGTGCCTCATGGGAACAGTCCAGCACGAACTGCCAAGCCATGTCTTCCCTGGACCGGAAACAAGCATCCTAGGACCGGTTTCTGGCATTCCAGCCGTCATCAGCCAGGCTTGCTTGAATCCAGTGGCAAAGTGAGCAAGGGACCCACGTCTGGGCATACCCCGCCAACTTAGGGCGAACAAAGCGATACAAAAGGGGATGATGGACGGAACGTTTGAGCCAATCAAACACTCACCCCCAGTCAACTGATCTGGGTTTAATCCATCATCATTCTTTAGCTCACTCCACCACCCCAGTTCAGACATGGCCATATGCAAATCAGTCTGACCCTGTGCCTCATGGGAACAGTCCAGCACGAACTGCCAAGCCATGTCTTCCCTGGACCGGAAACAAGCATCCTAGGACCGGTTTCTGGCATTCCAGCCGTCATCAGCCAGGCTTGCTTGAATCCAGTGGCAAAGTGAGCAAGGGACCCACGTCTGGGCATACCCCCGCCAACTTAGGGCGAACAAAGCGATACAAAAGGGGATGATGGACGGAACGTTTGAGCCAATCAAACACTCACCCCCAGTCAACTGATCTGGGTTTAATCCATCATCATTCTTTAGCTCACTCCACCACCCCAGTTCAGACATGGCCATATGCAAATCAGTCTGACCCTGTGCCTCATGGGAACAGTCCAGCACGAACTGCCAAGCCATGTCTTCCCTGGACCGGAAACAAGCATCCTGGGACCGGTTTCTGGCATTCCAGCCGTCATCAGCCAGGCTTGCTTGAATCCAGTGGCAAAGTGAGCAAGGGACCCACGTCTGGGCATACCCCCGCCAACTTAGGGCGAACAAAGCGATACAAAAGGGGATGATGGACGGAACGTTTGAGCCAATCAAACACTCACCCCCAGTCAACTGATCTGGGTTTAATCCATCATCATTCTTTAGCTCACTCCACCACCCCAGTTCAGACATGGCCATATGCAAATCAGTCTGACCCTGTGCCTCATGGGAACAGTCCAGCACGAACTGCCAAGCCATGTCTTCCCTGGACCGGAAACAAGCATCCTGGGACCGGTTTCTGGCATTCCAGCCGTCATCAGCCAGGCTTGCTTGAATCCAGTGGCAAAGTGAGCAAGGGACCCACGTCTGGGCATACCCCCGCCAACTTAGGGCGAACAAAGCGATACAAAAGGGGATGATGGACGGAACGTTTGAGCCAATCAAACACTCACCCCCAGTCAACTGATCTGGGTTTAATCCATCATCATTCTTTAGCTCACTCCACCACCCCAGTTCAGACATGGCCATATGCAAATCAGTCTGACCCTGTGCCTCATGGGAACAGTCCAGCACGAACTGCCAAGCCATGTCTTCCCTGGACCGGAAACAAGCATCCTAGGACCGGTTTCTGGCATTCCAGCCATCATCAGCCAGGCTTGCTTGAATCCAGTGGCAAAGTGAGCAAGGGACCCACGTCTGGGCATACCCCCGCCAACTTAGGGCGAACAAAGCGATACAAAAGGGGATGATGGACGGAACGTTTGAGCCAATCAAACACTCACCCCCAGTCAACTGATCTGGGTTTAATCCATCATCATTCTTTAGCTCACTCCACCACCCCAGTTCAGACATGGCCATATGCAAATCAGTCTGACCCTGTGCCTCATGGGAACAGTCCAGCACGAACTGCCAAGCCATGTCTTCCCTGGACCGGAAACAAGCATCCTAGGACCGGTTTCTGGCATTCCAGCCGTCATCAGCCAGGCTTGCTTGAATCCAGTGGCAAAGTGAGCAAGGGACCCACGTCTGGGCATACCCCCGCCAACTGAGAATATCCCAGTACATTTTATTCTGTTTCATGGGTGAGTGTACCCCATTACATTTTTATTCTGTTTTCATGGGTGAGTGTATCCCAGTACATTTTATTCTGTTTCATGGGTCAGTATACTCCATTACATTTTTATTCTGTTTTCATGGGTGAGTGTATCCCACTACATTTTATTCTGTTTCATGGTTGAGTGCATCCCAGTACATCTTCTACTGTTTTCATGGGTGAGTACCATTTTCCACGTATGTACTTTTCTATGTTCCGTGTCTTGGTCCTATCAGTTTTTTCAGCGCTGGTTCGCTGTTTACTTCACGGCTCATCCTTGTCTACACCTATTTTTGTGTTGCCGGTGATGGGATCTACGGATTGTAGGGGTGCCTGAGACGTCAGGTGTACGAGTGTTGTACGTTCTTTGTTTGCCATGCTTTCATGTTTACCATTTGGTTTTCTGTGCTTGTTTTCATGAAGTTGCTTTGGTGCATATTTATGTTGCTTTTAGTAGTATTTCAGGGCATACTTTCTACTTTGTGTGATGTGTGCTTTACAGCGCAGCTTTACGTTTCTACTTTTTGTTTTCTTCATGTTTTGCCTGAGACTGTTTGTCCCTTCATGCCATTGTATTACTGCAATTTTATGCTATTGCATTTTTATGCCATTGTTTTATTGCATTTTCATGCCATTTTATTATTGTGTTTTCATGCTGTTGTATTATTGTGTTTAGGATAGTATTTCCTGCTATCTTTTACACTGTTTCTTTTTCTTTCAATTGTTGAATTCACATCTCTGACTTTCCTCATTCTTTGTTCCTTTCTTCAGTACTTTTCTTTTGTTGATGTAAAGAAAGAGGATATGTTATAGTGTGATTTCTGCTCTTCTTTCTTTGCATTGATATTCTCCCTTCTGTTCAGCCTGAATGACTGTAGAATGTAGGGTGATGTCATGGAATGTTGGAGTGCTTGGTCTTGGTTAGAGTGTCAGTTGAAGATGAGAGGCTGAGCAGCAGGGAGGCTGCTCCTGGTGGGGCTACTACTGATTACCATCTTACTTACTATCTACCTTCTCTCTACTACCTTGAACTGGATATAATAAATTACATCTTTGGAACCTACTACTCGGCCTGTGCTCGGACTTCTTCACTTAGTACAAACATAATTCAGAGAGCCAACTTGCTCAATTAGTTTCTGAGAAAAGTTAAATACTGTACAAATCACAGCTCCAATAATAAGTACAGTGGTGTTAATGGCGACTTAAAATAATTATGTATATTCTCGAGGACCCTCTGTAGATGCGAGGAGTTCTTTTGCAGCGAAGCTGCACAGCTTGTGCCCTGGAAAATGACTCTGCTAAGGAAGGGCAGAAAAATAACCATAGATACAGATATTCTTTCAAATTTAGAGTATATAACTAAAGCCCTTTGTAATACAAATATCTAGAAAGTCAGACCATCCATCAATTAAAACCTTTTAACCAAGTATTGGGTTTTTACTACTGCTAGTTTAACAAATTCTGGGAGTGCTTTATAACAATGGTGATAAATGTTTCTAAAGAGTACATGCTGTAAATCCGGTTCTGCAGACACAGCCTTTGTGTAGTGATATCCCTCAGAGCAGGGTAGTCTACAGTCTGGAGCACCTGTTGTGTAGGCTGCCAGCAGGCAGCGTAGGTGGCAGCGTGGCAGTATACTCTGGCACGGAACTGCCCAACCCAGGTGCCGCCCATTTATTTAGCTCTTCTGGTTGCAACCAATAACTTACACAAGGCCAGGGGATCGCCTGGGACACCTCTCGGCCTACAATACTACAGCACCCAAAACAGGGCCACAAAGAGGTTGCCCTGACATCAGCCCAACTGAAACCCCATCAGGGAAGACAAAAGACTGATCCTCACCCAAAGGTCTCTTTCACCTTACACAACAGAATCTGCAGTTCCACCCCTGACCATTGCCGTCTACCAAAGAGCAGTGCTTCAGAAAGTCTAATCAGCATCTCCTTGCTAACAATGTCTTCAATGAATGTCAGTGTCTGTATCTCCATCCTCCAGCCACAGGAAAGCAGTCAATACATCTTAAATGTTTGAGGAAGCTGTACTCGCCCTCCAGCTTGTTCTATGTCAAACCAGAAATGACCAAAATGGATCCCACTTTGCTTTACAATTTATACTGTGAACCAAACTTGAGAAGACATCCGCACCAACATTTGCAGAATTTGATTTCAAGCCCCTAAGCTGATCAGCTGTCCTTGCTGAAGTGGTAGTCTAGCGGTAGCCTAGCACCACACAGATTCCTTCCCCAAATATAGCGCTATCTTCACTTACCAATAATGTTTCTTTTGCCTAGAGTTATACTTACATTTCATGCTGTCTCAAAAATCGTCCTCTATATTAATAAAATCTGCATCAAAAACAGATATTTACATAATATCTCTGATTGTCGCCTCTCCTTTCCCTTTCAAATGGCACTCTTCTCCCTTTCCCATCCTCTGCATGCCTTTTCTCTTTGGGCACGCCTTCTACAAGTCACTGGTAAGCTTGTCTTAACCTCTATTAATGTACTTTTACAATTTGCTCTCTACTAATTTCACAGATCACAATCTCTCCTTTTTGAAAGCCATACAGCTGCAATTTAATGATACGTAGCCTTCTCTAGCTCATCTATTAATCCCACCAAACATCTGCATGAACTCAGATACCTACTTCAGCCACCCCTCACTAGTGATAACACCTAACTCCTATTCATTTAATCTACCACAAAGTGGCGTGAATGTATGGAATGGTTTGCTTGTACGTGCAAGACAAATTCCACATCCAATAACACTGGACTAACCACTAAGCTTGGTTTTCCAGAGCAGCGTGCTGCTCAGCGTAAAAGATTTCAGCGCCTCTTCATGGGTAGTAACCGCTATATAAATGCAATTACAATTACAATTGTGATAAAATTCACTAGCACATCATGGACATCCCTGGTATTCGATGGGGACTCAAGGGTATGTAAAACATGAATCTGCTCATGTGGGGAGGGAGTATGAAAATGATAGCTTGATATTGGGAGACCAAACAATTTACTAAAAATCCAAAGCTGCTAGTTTGAACAAAAATATGTGCTTAATATTTGATGAAAATTACAAGTTTTTGCTTGGGGATTTGTGTTTTATTCATCCAAAATGAAAAATATGTATTTGATAATAAAATGCATGTTTTTTTCTGAAACAGACAAGCTGCTTTTTGGGAACAAAATTATTGCATTTCTAAAATACATTAAAAGCAGCTATTTGAGTGGAAAGAAGATGAGTATTTGCATTTGTGTGCATGGTTTCTAGTGTGGATTGATGGGAATGACTGTGACTGCATTTGCATGAGTGGGCATGGTTGTTTGCGTGTGTATGGATGGGTGTGCATGGGTGGGTGTGTCTGTGCCTGTGTGTGTGTGTGTGTGCACACTCCTGTGCATGTTGCCGTTTCCCCCTCCTCTAATAGAATCAGGTGTCCATGGGATATGCTGGCCATCTCTGCAATGATGGAGGCACTTCTGTCATCCCTGGCATGATAGAACCTATGTGTGGCATATGGTGGGTATTTATTGGAATAATGTGGGCATCATTATGTCCTTCTGTATCATAATGTGCGCCCTGACATAATGGTGCCTTTCTTATAATCTTGGGGCCATCTCTGGTCAGATGGGGTGCACACAAGTCATAATGATGTCTATCATTTGGTATGATGTGGACATCCCTGGCAGAATGGAACCCAACCCTGGCATTATGGTGGCTTTGTTATAATGCTCTGTGTTTTTTTGCATTTTGTGGAAATGCAAACCATGAGTTTTCCCATGAAGGGATAATACACACCTGATATATCTACTCTGGGTATCTATAGCATTATACTGTCCACCCCTGATGTAATGCTGGCCATCTTTGACATGCTGGGAAAATTCTCAAGATAATTTTGGACATTCCAGTCATTTTTTTTTTTTTTATTGTTTTTATTTTGTGCATACAAATATAAGCAAAAAAAAACAAAAAGCAAAATAACCGTAGTTAGCAAATTCAAAACATAACACATGGCTTCAAAAACATATAAGATATACCCAACAAAGACAAAAAAGAATACAACACTAAAAAAAAATGCACATTTTAAATTTTTTAACAGTCATCCCCCCACCCCTTCCACCCTAAACACCCTCCCCCCCCCGGGGTTGGACAAAATCTAAATCAAAATCAAAATCACAATAAATTGGCCTAATACCTCTCGAGCCAAGACCTCAGCGGGGCCCAAATTTTTAGTCCTTTGGATCGAGCCCTCAGCCCCCTTTTTGAATAAATTGCTTTCTCAAAATGATAGTTTGCCAGTAGTCGGGACAGCCATTGATGAAAACCAGGGGGTATTGCATCCAACCAGGCGGAAGCTAGACAAAGCCGTAATATAGCCATACCGATAAACACGAGGTGTTCGCCAGGCCTCCCTTGCAATTGCGGGTCAACCCCCAGGCCAATCAAGGAAGGTGATAAGACAACATCAACCCCCAGTACTTCCTTAAGAAATTGGGAGATTTCCTGTTTTAAATTCCACAGGCCCCTACATGCATTAAACATATGATTTAAGTCAGCCTGATATAAAGAGCACCGAGGACAATGTGTACCTTTCCCTGTAGCCCATTTGGAAATCTTTTGAGGAGTGTAGTAGAGGGAGAAACATGATTTATAATATTGAGCTTGGAGTCTTGCCGGGATTAAAATTTTCTGGGCTAATTCTATCGAATGAAAGAAAAGATCTTCCTGCATTCCTACTTCAGATTTCCATTTAGCTGCTCTTGACTCCAGGTCATCCGGCATTAACGAATTAAAAAGAGTATGCTTCTCCGATAGAAGGCACTACCTTTTTCCTTAATTTATCTATCATAGCATTTTTGGCAAAGCCTATAGGGCCTCCCCTTTTTTACTTAGAAAATCCCGTACTTGCAAGTATTTAAAAAATCCCTCCTATCTAAATTGTAGGTAGCTTTAAGACTTTCAAAGCTAGCTATATTTGTTAAAGAGTATAAATCGCCCAGTTTAGTTAGGCCCGCTTCGCCCCATCATAGCAACGGGGTCTCTAAAAATTCCCGGCAAGTTGGGGTTGTTGCAAATCGGGGTATAATAATTTAATCGTCCTATACCTAATAATTTCCGTACTTGCCTCATTGCTCTATGTCCACCAATTAACGATTTAAAGCAGACTTTTTTGTAGTGGCTATCATTCAAGAATTTCCAGAGCCACCCCCATGCATCCTTGCCCATTATAAGTTCTATGGGTGTTGGAATTTCATTACTTATACTATCTCTTGGTTTTTCGGAGATAAGAGTTAAATTAGAGAGTAGGGAGGTGACCCAGTAGTATAATCGAATATTAGGTAAAGCCAAACCTCCCCTTTCTCTTGGCAAAGATAAAAATTTGTATGATCTTCTGGGTTTTTCATATGCCCAAATAAAACGAGAAAATAAATCCTCGATCTGCTTCAAACAACTATTAGTAAATTCCACCGGAATTGCCCTTAGCATATACAAAAATTTAGGAAAAAATAACATTTTTATTATATTACATCTACCAATAATTGATAGATGAAGATTGTGTAATCTCCTTAATTCACTTTTTGTCTTAACAATCAGCGGATTGATATTACAGTCAACAATCTTATCAATATTGGCCAAAATATCAACCCCAAGGTATGTGGCTTTCTCTACCTGTCTACTAGTATTAATCATATTAAAATTTTTACACACAATCTGCATCTTAGTGCCATTTAAAGAGTACCCCGAGACTTGCCCAAATCTCACCGCTTCAGCCTCAATCTCTAGTATTGCTGTATCGGGATCAGGAGTAACGATAGCAATGTCATCGGCGTACGCCAAAGCTTTAGTTTCCCATCCCTGGGATTCAATGGGTCTAATGATCCTATTGTTCTCAAGAAGCCGTAAGAAAGGATCGATATAAAGCGCGAACAGCAGCGGGGAACTTGGACAGCCCTGGCGCGTACCCCTAGTAATATCAAAAAAGTCTGTAAACACGCCATTTATAAAAAGTTTTGCGCTAGGTTGGTAATAGAGCATCTTGAAAGCCTGTATTAACCCATTGCTAACTCCAACTCTCGACAGGGTCTCCCAAAGGAAAGCCCAGGAGACCCTATCAAAGGCCTTCTCTGCATCTAATAATATAAGTGCTATTGGCTTTCCTGAAACAGTAGCAGCGTCAAATAATGAGATGACTCTCCTAATATGGTCCGTCGTGCCCCGTCCCGGTATAAAACCATGTTGTCGAGGTGAGACCACCTTATAAATAACAGTGGCTAAACGCATGGCGAGGATCTTAGAGTATATCTTATTGTCAGCGTTAATTAACGTAATGGGTCGGTAAGACCCTGGATCCAGCGTTGATTTTTTTTTTGGGAGAAAAACTATAACTTTAGCCTGTGTCCAAGATTGGGGAGGCTTTCCCCCTCTAAAAACATGCAGAAATAATTGAAACATCAGCTCTTTCAGCTGTGGGGGCAAATTTCTTATAGAACTCCAAGGGTATGTCGTCTAGTCCGGTGGCTTTGCCACTCGGGAGACTACTAATGCATAACAAGATGTCCACCCACTGAGGGAGCTCCTCTAAATACTGCTGATCTTCCTGAGAAAATTGTACCACTGGAGCCTGGTTGATATAAGAGATAACATCTCCCAGATTAGCGGGGGTATCCTCATAATATAAGGATTGATAAAATGAATAGAAAACCTTGCGAATACGGTCTGGGTCGGAGGTACTTCCTCCTGCAGGGTCATTAATCTCAGCTATCTGGGTTTGAGTAATTCTCTGTCTAGCCCGGGTCGCTAGATGATGCCCCACTTGTTCGCTGCACTCGTATGCCTTCTCACGCCAGGCCTCTAGCCTGTCAGCCGCTCTCTTAGCTACTACCTCTAGTATTTTTGCCTTGGCTAATATTACTTTATTATATGCTTCTAATGTGTCTTTGCCAACTTGAATTGTGGCAATCAGGCCTTCCTCCGCGGCTGCTAGATCATTCTGCATATTGTTTAAAGTAAGTCGCTTTCCTTTGTTCAGAGCTAGCGAGAAATTAAGTGTCTCCCCTCTGACTCCGGCTTTCCATGCATCCCAGACTATATCTATTCCAGTGCTTCCTATATTTTCCATAGAGAATTGAGGAATCCACTTCCTCATATGAGTACAGTACTCATCATTCAAAAGTAGGGAACGTTCAAAACTCCACTTGGGTAGAGCAACATTGCTAGATCCAAACCCCCTAATTTCTAATACTAAAGGGTTATGGTCTGCCAATATACGCGAAGCCTTCTCTATTGAACAAACATGCATAATAGTGTGAGATGCAAAGCAATAGTCTAGTCTGGTATGCTTTTTGTGTGCAAAAGAGAAAAAAGTAAAGCCAGGATCCTTAGGGTGCCGCAGATTCCAAATATCGGAAAGTGCTTGTTCCCGACAAAGAGTTCTTAAAGCATCAAAAACCTTCGGTTTATGACCATTATACACCCAATTATTGTCAAGGGCAATATTCTGGTTAGAGGGTAGATTTATATTAAAATCCCCGCAGATAACTATGGGTAGTGGCCAGGTAGCTAATTCATTATTTATAAAATTAAAAACAGTCGGATCATCTAGGATACTCCCATAGACCGCACATATTGTTATTGGGTCCCTGTTATCCCTACAGCATTCGGTAATTACCCATCTTCCGTTCTGATCAGTTGCGGTTCTAGTAAACCGGTTAGAGCGATTGGCTGACATTATTGCAACCCCTCGTGTCCTTGAGCTTTGAGTCGTTGCCCCTACCAGTGTATATCCAAGGGTATCTAACAAATGCAATTGTGCTCTTTCAATATGTGTCTCCTGCATACATATCACATCAGCCTTTAACAAGCGTAAACCCATCGCAGTGTTCCTCCGTTTCTTCGCATCATTAAGGCCACAAATATTAATTGTTGCTATGCGTAAATTATACATTCAAAAATAACAATTAAAAAAAGCCAAACTGCTTAAAGAAGAACCCCAAAGTGCCAACCCCTTCCCCCCCCATCCCCAAGTTCACCCCTCTCCCTCCCTTCCCCGTCTTCCCCCCTCCCACCACCTCCCATTGAGGTTACCTGACGCAGCCTGCGCCAGGGTGAGGGCATCCGAGCAATGATGAACCTGTGCCGCCTCCCGGTCAATAGTTGCTCACCATTTCATTCCTGTCTAGCTCGTACTTGCCTCATTATCTAGTGAACTAACCATTGCCAATACTAGGTACTAAAGCCTCAAGTAATTGAAAAGACTCAGTTCCTACAATCTATATTCAAAGAGTAGTTACAGTATGCCTTTCAACTTTACTAATTGACTCCATCCTATTTACGTTCTGTAATCTCGGTCAGAAATGTTTGTGCTTGAATTTCGGAAGTGAAGCTACGTGTAGAGCCCTTATAGAGAACCTTTAAGCGGGCTGGGTTCTGGAGAAAGACTGTGGCCCCAAGTTGCTGAAAAGGCAAAAAGAGTTGTCTCAACCTCCATCTGCGTTCCACAGTAGCGTGTGCGAAATCAGGCCGTGTGAAAAAAGTAATGCCATTGAACTCTTTTTTGTTGGTTGGTCGTGCTAGGTCATAAAGTAGCTGGCACAAAAGGAAATTCCCAAAGTATATCAACATAGCTCGAGGGTATTGTGTGGAAGAATTAGAGCATTTGGATGGAGTTAGGGGAAAGCGATGAACTCGTTGAAGTTCCTTGTCCCAATCCCAGGAATCTAAATCCGGAAAATCTCCCTTGAAGAGTGTGACCATAAAGGCCTTGGGATCGCCCCCCTCGGCCCCCTCCGGGATGCCAAGAACGCGTAAATTATTCCGCCGTAATCTGTTTTCTTGCTCCTCGACTTTAAGCATGAGGTCTTTCACAATCCCCTCGTGTTCATCTCCTTGCGTTTTCAAGGTAGCAACATCTTTCTCAAGATTTTCAGTCCGAGTTTCCACTGAGGCCATTCTGTCCGCAATCTCCACGCAAGTCTTACCAACTTTCCTTACGGTGCCCTGAAGCTTCTGCGTGGCATGGCGTGCTCTCCTATTATCTTGCTTAACCTCCTCCTGAAAATTCTTAATGGAGTACAGCAAGTCAGACAATGTGGGTTCGTTCACAGGAGTGGATGCCGCGCTGTCAATGCCTCCCAGTGAATCATGGTACTCTTTTAAGCCCCTGATTGTTTCATTAGGAGCCGACAGTTGTGAAGCAGAGTAGTCCCACTTCAGATCCATCATGCTACCCTGTTCTAGGGATCTGCGGTCCTTATTACGATTAGACTTCTTCCTTAGGTTTTTTTTTCTTGTGGTAGTTTTTGCGGATAACTCTGAGTCTGTGCTACTATTCCAAATGTAGCTCCCTCCTTCACTCGAGTTCTCTCTTCCCGACTTTGACACACTTTCCATTGACTCATCGGTCAGTGAATAGAATTTATCGATGTTGTCAGGCGTTCTCGGTGGGAGGTCTTGCATTTCTTCTTCATTATTTATATTCTCACCACAAGTCACCAACAAATCAATTCCTACAGCCGAGGCATTGGTAGTTGATTGAGTATGGCTGCCTTCCTCCTGTGCCGTTCCAGGTCTGATGGCCAGGGTAGATTGAGCAGCGGGTGTATCGATCTCCTGGCCCGCCTCAGGGGAAGATCCAGCCACAGTGGCACTACCAGAATTACAATCCATGCCATCCGCACCGCCTGCCATCATATTGTGTGCTTTCCCCTCATTTAAAGAAAAAATGTTTGAAATAAGTGGTTGACCAATTTGGGGTTTTGAGAGAGTTAATCCTGCAGCAGCAACTTTGTAGGTCTTGACTTGAGTGCTTTATCCCCGCTTGATAATCCTTTAGACTTTTTCCAGGGAGTCAGCACTTCCCACTACCTCTTTAATGTTTTTTGCCCCCCGGGTATCCGGCCGTTTCTGGCGGGGCTCCAGCGCAGTCAAGGTAGTTTGTTCACTCCCTGCGAGGTTTATCGACATATTTTTGTTTTTTGAGGATTTCAACCCGCGCCCTGTCATCCTTACTTGTTGTGCCCCGGGAGCACGCGCGCAACAATGTATCTGCTGCCCTCTAGATACCGTTCGGCGCGTAGGTGTAACTGTAACTTCAGTTGCCAGGCTCCCAAAGATCGCCGATATCGCGGCCGAGGAGTGCGTCAGAGTCGCCAGCCGCCTCAGCCGCCGCAGGGAAGCGACAATCCGGGATGTAGGAGCGGTGGAGACCACAGCCGAGACAGCCAGCGGGGAGAGAGATCGCCTTGTCGTTGTGTGCCGCGAGATCCGCTCCACTGTGCCTGCGAATATTACAACACAATGCAGGTACTGTGGTAACTCCATATACCCGGCTTTCTTCCTTCTCACTAGGCTCACTAGACCTTAAGGCATGGTTTTAGCAAAAGAAACAGGGTTTAGTCCATAGATCAAAGAGTGTGACCGGCGGAGCGAGCAGCGGCAGCAGCAACTACTCGAACGCCATCTTGCCTCCTGGATATTCTAGTCATAATGGTAATTGAAATACCAAGCCCATCATGTGCATCCTTGGTATTTTATGAGGATACATGATCATGCTTGGACGTATGCCAGAAGTTGATGAAAGTGACAAGTTGATGATTGGGGCCCGACTATGCGCTTTCTAAAAATTCAAAGCTGATCTTTTGGAACAAAAATACTTGTATTTAATAACCATGACAAACTTTTGTCTAAGGGAACTATGTTTATTTATCCAACATCAAACATTTGATATTTAATAGCAAAACGTGTGTATTTTCTCAAACAGGCAAGCTGATGTTTGGGAACAAAGTGATTGCATTTCCAAAATGTATTGAGGTCTAATAATTAAATATGTAACTCCATGGTGTACTTTGGGGATCTATTGCTGAAGTTAGGTCCCTGGTGCTAAAGGGCATTTACTTCTAAGTTTGTTCTTTCATGAATCACACAGAGGCTTTTGCTCAGCTATATTCATAAACTGTTTCATGATATCAGTGCCCTTGCGGTCTCAGGCCTAAACCTCTAGAAGTGGAGCAACGTACAGACATGTGGGGCCATATTATCAAGAACGGCGCAAACATTATCGCTGCTTTAGCGGCAGGAAACTGCCGCTAAAGTGACGATAAGGGGCTTGATAATATGCCCTAGAGAATTCCAATAGAAGCCCAGGTTTGATGTCCTTGACACCAGAACCTGGGCTTCTATTGGAATTCTCTAGGGCATATTATCAAGCCCCTTATCGCCGCTTTAGCGGCAGTTTCCTGCCGCCAAAGCGGCGATAATGTTTGCGCCGTTCTTGATAATATGGCCTGTAAGGTTTCTGTAGTGTTTGTAATAGCACCTAAAATCGGCCTAGGTTCTGCCGTTTCGGGCCTAACATTGTGAGATTTGATTTTCCACCCTGCCCCTTTCAAGTAGATTTTACATCATACGTGATGACTGAAAATCTACTCGGAAAAGCATGTTAAGAAAAATGCTGTACACCTCCTGAAAAATAGAGGACCATGTGAAGTTTCGTACAGGTATTTTTGAAGTGACATATATAGTTTGGCCAATTTTATCGAAGTTGTGAAGAAAATGCATAATGTTGCCATCATGCCTCAAAGATTTCCTGTGAAAGGTGAGCACTCAAATGTGGGAGAAGGGTTCTCTAGAAATGATCTGAAATCCGATATATTGAAGGAGGACAACCGCAGGAAACGCAGGCCGGCCCTGTTTCACCTACAGCTTTTGAAAACAGAATCTATATGTCAAATGGTTTACAAATTTATCTCCGCTGCAGTTTGTTTACGTAAGCAAGTAGGAAAATGATAAACATGTCATCCTGCTTGGTGATGATACATATATATTTTGCACAATGCACTTTATTCATTGAGCCTGATGTGTTTATTATGAATTTATATGCTGTTTATTGATGTATGGTGATTTTTGATAGGCTTAAATGGTTTTATATGTATTGTATGTTGCTCATTCTGTATGGATTATATCGAGACTTATTGTCCCCTTGTGAATGCACTTTGGCACGTGGGCACTTTGTTTCTTGACTCTCTGTAATATTAATATTAATGTGAATTGTTTTTAATTACAGACAGTGATTATTTAATATTTTATTTGTATGTTTAATGTACTCTTGTATGGTTATGGAAAATGACTGAATAAAGAATATTTGACTGACTGACTGAAGGAGAACAACCCACACGAACTGCACCATCAACAAATTCAGGGGCATATTCTCAAGGAACTATCGCCGAGTTAACGGCACTTTATCTCAGCCAAAGTCGCAATAAAATTATCACCCCATTCACAAGCTGGTGCTAACAGCCGATAACACCAGTTTACCTGCGATAGCAGCCGTAAAAAACATCGCCAAAGCTGACCCCGGCAACTATCGCTAATGAGATGCAGAGTAGGCGTTCCCGAGCAAAAATCCGCGACAACACCACACCTCAACATTCTCAACGACCAGCCAGATCGGCGATAAGATCTCAAAACATGCGATAAGGCGCGTTAGCAGCATGAATCTAACACCTGCTCTGACCTGGTGCAAAGTCGGACGACAACCTGCACCATCAAAGGGAGCCCAGCACAGAGCCACACATGAAGAACAACAGATGCCATGGAGCCACTGACCATGCATCCCGGAGCCCCAAGAGGGCAACAACACCCACAGCCACCACCCCCAGGACCCCCCGGGGCCCCACTCCGGGCACCCCCACCCACCCCCGTACAAAGATATGTCACATCAACGTTACGAAATCATAAACAAAACAATGTGCCTGATGTCGCACAATTACAACACCTAACATACATGTGTCGTCAGAAAAATGAGAATCATACATTCATCTCAGAATTTGCAAATAATTTGTTTCATTCGGAATAAACACAAAACAACTATTTTGAAGAGTCATGGCGGGTCTTCTCAGGACAATCTGTAAGTCACAGCCTGCAAAACAAAATTCCAGATAAGAAGGTGTGTCATGCGCTCATCAAAGGACAGAGAGAGCGAGCGAAAGAGAGAGAGAGAGAGATAGAGATAGAGAGAGTGAGAGAAAGAGAGGGAGAGGGAGAGAGAGAGAGAAAGAGAGAGATTGTACAAGGAGCGCAAGGCCAATCGGGCTCCTGGCTCATACATGCCAAATGCAAGCAGTAGACAGACTAACATTTGTCCCAATACACAAGGCTGAAGGGCATCTGAACCCCCGACCTTGGTCTTGAATGCGGCTGGCACTCCCTGCGAGAGATACCATACCAGATCTTGACGACTCCCACACCACGAACTGCGCGAATGAAAGACCAACGTGTCCACTACCCACACACACACTTGTCCCTGCTTGAGGTACACCTGCATGGGATGCTCCTGACACATAAGTAAAAACAACCCATACGCCCAAACGTTGCACACAAATACGACTCATTGCTCCGAGCAGTGGCATATCATCCACATAACTGCTGCCTGTCAGAAGAGTGCCGGTGCTACGAGACCAACAAAGGCAAAGGCTGGCAATCCCGGGCACATGCACAACCCCTGTCACATGGAACTGTACCGTGCACGAATGCTGCATCTGTTGGGATCACTGCCACTGGCAGTGTTGCGCATCAGTTACCATCTGAGTTTTCGTCTTGCGTACGTCACCTGCGTCCAGCCCTGGTTCCACTGTCGATCATGCACATTCGAGTGGCCCATGGATGTCTGCCTATCCAACACAACGGTAGCTGAACTGGATTATGACACGTGTGTGCGCCCCCTGTTGGCCCATGAACAGGAGTGTAACCGTGATACCCGTGCATGGGATGCCTTGATATTTGGCATAGGTGCAGGCAGTTGGGCATGGGAGATTGCACAACTCCTCGTGTGCATTGACCACATTGAGGCGCTCCCCTATTGGGCTGTGTTGCGGGTTGGTGAAACGGCGTGGACAGAGCACAGCTGCCCCGACCAGGTAATGGATTGGCTCGCCCTCGTGTTCCTTGACCTCGACAATGATGTACTCTTGGAACAGATTGCCCATGAAGCAGCGCTCGCACTCATGGACGAGTAACTACGTTCCTGCAGCCACAACTGATTGTCACCCACAGCACAGGTCCCCACACCTTGTAGCATCTTGGAGGAATGGTCACATATCCCAACACAACAGTGGACATGTCTGCCTTTGCCTGGACTCAGAATGCATGTGCGTGGACCTGCGCGTGTGTACACACACCTGTGCAAGGTGATGCAGTCCCATGGGCGGAGCTGCACAGCGTCGTTTGGCAACGTTCCAAAATCGGAGAAACTGCTGGGGGGAGAGTAAACACATGGCAATGTAGTACGACATGTGACCTTGTAGGATCCTTTCACCTGTTCACTGTCAGCAGAGCACACAGTCAGCGCAGTCCGGTGCTACGGCACTATGCAGATCCCATGGGCTGTGAGTCGTGTCCCCTGACACGGCCCAATGAGCAGGCGCCAAACATCACATGACTCGTCCAGCAAGGCAAAGTGGGCTGAGACCGTTGACATCCGTTATGATTTGTGTTCACTTTTGCCACCCCATTACTTGCACCTCGACATGTTCCTAAGCTGCCTGTAAGTGTCTTAAACATTGGTCTGCATGTTGTGGCCCTTGCCCTGCCCGTACTGACACGCACATGCCAATAAAGTCTACGCAACTTCACTAGTGTACAACTGTGATGCGTGTTGATTATAATGACAAATCGTGTGCCTACATGTGCATTGTCCGTACACAGGGAGGGATTGACTGACGCTTGTGAATTGGGGGTGAGTCCCTATTGACAGCTCCACCTCTGTGAGCCAGACATTGTGGTTGGGATAGTTGCTGGCAGACCTGTGCTCTTACGTGTCTCCAGCAATGTGAGTATGGTGTCCGACTTCTTGCCATGTAGATCAAGGTTATCCATCAAAACAGACTGTGTCCACACAGATGTGTGTGAGTAGGTATGCGAAGAGACGTTCTGTTGTCACATGTGATGGGGGACACCACTTCAGGACTGCTACCGAATTTGACATTTCTACACACAGCCCTATTTAATACATGGACGTGGGGCTACGTTGGGGGGTAACGAGATTGTTGTTCATGTGCAATGAGGCCACAGCTAGTTCACACCTTCACAGTCATCTAATTGGCCATCTGGGTCAGGGTCAAACATGCGCATTGATGACATTTACCAGGGTGTACCTTTTAGTGCAATCAATGTCCCTACATCCATCCAAACTTTTATACGTGAGTGAACATAGACATGACACATCTGTGTGATTTGGAATGTTTATTCACATTCTGGGGAGTGTCGGAGCTGGAGCAGTACATGGCCATTTCAAGCCCACATAACATGGTTGCCCAGTGGTGGGCCAACCAGAGTCCTTGGGGGAATGCAAAGTTAATCTGAAGAGGAAGAGTTCAGTCTGCAGCTGGATTGCTGTGTCATTGGTACCAGAGCAGATATGGCAGTCCATGTCGGGGTCCAGGTGAATGTCGCAGGGTGTTTCGGGGGACAGTGGGAGGTGTTGTTCCAGGGCATGATGCAGAGAGCAGAACCAGGCAGGGACAGGCCATATGGCGGGGACGAATGCTACTACCTCCTTCCTCACACAGTCATTACCCTCCACATCTTACTCCTCTGAAACGTCTTCTGTGTCCGGTGTGTCAGGTGTGTGTGGTGGGGTTATGGCTGCGTCACTGTGTGCCACTGACGCATCAGGGACGCAAAAGTGATAGGGATGCATCACTGTGTGCCACTGACACGTCAGGGGGCAGAGATGTGTGTGTCGAGATTCCTGCAGCAGTCATCTGGTACAGGCTCAGTGGCAGCAATGGCAAGATGAGGATCTGCAGGGCATGGAAGATCCAAGCTACATCTCGCTGGTGTTCAGCCGTGGCAGCCATACTTCCAGCCTGCATCGGCTCCATGGTCTCCATTGTCCTCCGCATCTGTGCCAACTCTGTGCTGTCATCGCTGGAGCCTGTCTGACTAGACAGTTCTTGTAGCTGAGTAATGGCCCCAGCGATGTCAGCCAAGGATTGTTGGTGAGCATGGTGCGGACAGTGGGTGTCTGTTAGGGACTGTAGGTGCTCTCTGATGGGACTCAGGCACCCACGTATGGCATCGAGTTTGGCTGCCATGAGGTCGAACCCCACCCGCAGCTGAACAGCCATCTTCTCCTGGCACCCTAACACACGGCGTTGGAATTCCATGTGTTGGTCGTGGGGGTCCTGGGAGACAGCCGTGGTGGTGTGTGCTTCCTGCTGTGTGGTCTGTGCAGGGTGTGGGGTCACCGCGATGCAGCTGGGCTGCATTGCTCCTGGAGGTGGGGTGCGGAGGCTGTCCACGAGCCGTTGGAGTGTGTCTGGGCAAAATGCAGGGTGTCCTCTTCATCATCACTGAAGAGATGTGTGGTCTGCTCTGCAAGGGGTGTTGATTGTCCCTCTGCAATGAAAAGGGGAGATGCAGGTTAACAGTGTGTTCCATGTATGTTGACGCATTGTAGATGTTTACATTCAGACTGCATGACAATGTACATTGTGACTGTTTTGGTGAAGCTGGCTATTTGATGGGAGACAGTGGACATTTCGACTACATGACGGATGTGTGGTTGTACTCGTACATTGTCATCTCACAGTGTCATGCAGTGCCAGATGTGATTGGCCAGTTTCTACGCACGAGCGGCACCAGTTGTGTCCTCTGTCCTGTGGTGTAGGGGTTGCACTTTGTCCCACATTGTCGTCAATGTTGATGTACTGTGATTGCTATGTGTGTGTGCTGCACTGTTGGCGATTCGCCCCTGCAGCTCTTCTTTTGCTGGACCCTTATCCCTTTGAGTCGGTGTGCCTTTGACTTGTGAGCTTTTCGGGTGCTGGGATGTTTGCGACTTGGGTCTTTTGTGCTCCTGGACAAATTTTGTACTCTTGTGCATTGTTTGTCTGCAGATGTGTTTTTGACGTCATGGGTTGTAGGTGCACGTGGATGTGTCAGAGTGTGACCTGCTCCTTTACGGATGTGGTCCACACTCAGCCACCTCAATGTCATCTCGTGCACCATGTCATGTATTGTGACTTCAGCCATGCTATCTGTCATGCAGTGTCACTTGCATTGTCAGTGTGGCTCACAGAGCCGCTGCTTTTCTGGATTCAGCACATGTGCATGGGTAGGTTGTGGCATTGGTGATATGGAGGGGGCCCATTTGTGCACATTGTGGACGGGGGCCTACTTGGTGTTTCTATGTATGCTGCAGTGTGCCAAGGGTATCAGGGACATGTTCCACACTCATTGTGGGTGTGCAGTGTGCTGCACATGATTGTGCATGTGTGCCATTGTGCCCATCTCCCCCGTCCCCCAGTCCCTGGTCGTTACTCACCCTGTTGCTGTTGGGTCAGGTCATATCGAGCTGTATCCAGACCCCCAACTCCTTGCACCGTCTCCACACTGATGACTGTGGCCACCATTTCCTCCAGCTCATCCAGCTCCTCCTGTGGTGCAGGACTCCCACCTCCAGTCGCCTTTGCTGCCTTCCTGTTGGCAGCGAGTTTCTGTTTGGTTTGGCTGTGCACTTCATGCCAGCGCCTCTTGACCTCCTCCATTGACCTCCTCGACACTCCGACTGCATTCACGTTGGTGACGATGGACTGCCATATTTCCGTTTGTGTTGCCAATAACGCAGTGGAGGTGACGAACAGTTGTTGGTAGTGTTCTATCACCTCCGTGACGATGATCAGGTCTTCCTGCGGACTGAACCCCGTCTTCCTCTTCCTCTTCTCCTTGCCCTTCCCCGGAAACGGGGTTCCTGGCTGGTCCCCTGTGGGGCTTGTGGGGTTCGGGTTGTCCTCTGCATTAGGTCTGGGTGCATCCATGGTGTTACGCAGTTTGATTTGGTTTTGGTGTGTTTTTTTGGTTGCTTTTATAGCGCATTTTCCCGCATGATGCGTGGGAATTGCAGGCCTGTCGCTTGTTGTCGCGGATTTTTGTATCACGATTTGGGGCATCGCAGGTTTTTTCGTGTTCGTGTTTCGCATTTTTTCGGCGTCGCGTTGATTTTTGGGCGGTCATTTGGCGCGTTGTCCTGCTACTATCGCATGGTGCCGCCGGGTTGGGAATACCACGTTGACACAGTGTTATTTTCCCGTGATAGACTGCGATGTGTAGAGTTGCGTTAAGCAACTTTTGCGGTAGTTATCACACGTTCTTGAGAATATGCCCCTCAGTTTACAAAGGTTTGCGCTGTGGCTCTATATGTATGACTCAGTAGATGACACTAATATGGCTTTGCTCTTATATTCTGATCCAGAGGACAATGTTTTGAAACCCTCCAGCTTCCTCCCCTAAAAGACGCGACCCCTGCCGCCTTTGCTCCCCAAGCCATCCTTCCAAATGTTCTCTGTGCTTGATTGCTCACCCATGGTTCTAAAGCTGGATCAATAGCTCCCCATCTGTCTCGATTAGCTGCTTAAATGAAGAGAAGTAATCAGCTTCTGAGTGGGAGGCGTACTAAATGCTTGCTCAGCAGGAGTAGGAGAAGCCCTGGCGACAAACCAGCTCTGTGAGTTTACACTGCAGCGTGACAGCAAAGCAACCAAAGAGGACCTCTTTAGAGACCGAAGAGGCAACAAAGCGGGGGATCGCATTAGATGCACAATTCACTTCAGAGGCAGATTCCAAAACTGCGTTCCCTTCAAAGCCTAATTGCCAGGCTGCCCGCCCGCACTCGGAGTCTTAGGCCAGGATCACCATATGTGTGGTAATTCCTGTTAACGCACATATCGTAATTAGGAGTTTAGGGGCTAATACAGCACTCCTGAAGTTTCCGCCTCAATAAATTTCAGCAGGTAGAACCATGGACATCAATTCACCAAGATGCCAGGAGTAGCGGAAGTGACAACAAACAGCCTTTGACAGTAATAACGTCACAGAAGTGACATAATTATGATCTTTGACCCTGGATCTTCCCACGATGTGATGTCGCAAGAGCTTGATTTGAATAAAATAATTAACATCGCTGATCTTATATAATGCCTGCATGATTAATACAACAGCATAAATGTCTGTTTTACATGCCACTTATGTTATGGTGCTGATAAGATATGCCAAGGTAACCTTACTTCTTTCTCTTTGTATTAAATGAAAAATGATGTGTTCATTTTGTGTTCATCTGAAGAGTATATAGTGCCAGAAAACACCGAACTGTACTGGGAGAGTAAAATATTTTAACCATTTATTGAAAAACATGTTTTTTCATGTATTCATAGTAATGAAACATAGCAACAACTTGTTTAAAATTTACATTTGTCATGGGTGCTCCCTCACCACATGCCATTGGTGCCCCTTTATGCCAAAAAAGATATACCATAGGATAATGCCAGAATGTTGGTATTAGTGCTGTCCATATACTATGCGTGGATCTTGTGTCAAAATGTACCTCAAGCAAGGCAGGATGCCTTCCCCCCGCTACACCATGATTGTTCTCCTCCATCCCAAGAATTACAGTGAATGTGCCAGTAGCAACAGTTTGCCATGGGTGGTTCCATGCCAAAAATTTGCTCCAGGATGTCAGTGCCAGAAGTTTTACTTGAGTGTTCCCAAATGCTAAGGGTTACCTATAGTATGACATTATTTTGCCTGTCTGTTAGATTTGGGGGTCTCTAGTTGGCAATGGTTTGCACCTTTGTCCAAATAGGGACCCTTGCGTCTAGTCAGGGTAAGGGGCTGCACTCCTAAATAACCCCTGCTCACCCCCTTGGTAGCTTGGCAAGAGCAGGCAGGCTTATCTCAGAGGCAGTGTGTAAAGCATTTGTGAACACATACAGTAATACAGTGAAAACACTACAAATGGACACTACACCAGTTTAGAAAAATAAGTAATCTTTACTAGACTTAACACAAGGTCAAGCGACAAAAATCCACAATACTGTAGTCAAAAATGAGTCTTTAAAATGTTAGAAATAGCTTAGTTCAATGTAGATGATAAATGCGACACTTTACTCTCAAAGTACCTTGGATGCGTCACGCAATACAAACAAAAGGGTCGCAGGGAAGTTGATGCGCCGTTCCTTACACTCAGGGGAGTGGATGCGTCGGTTCCTTACTGCTGCGCAGGGGGGTTGAGGCTCGCTTCCTTACTGTGTGGGGAGTTGATGCGTCGTTTCTTACTGTGATTCGGTGCAATGCGACAAGATGGCGCCTCGATGCGATGACGATCCGGTGTGATGCGTGCACGCCCGACGGCCGTGCGGCGACTCAGTGAACTTCTGAGCCGCGACAGGCCCTGCGACACGCTTCTCCGGTGATGCGACGGCGACCTCTACGGCGGCGACACGCTTCTCCGGTGATGCGACCCGCTTTGTCGGTGATGCGATGGCGAACAGCGGCGTCGGCGGCATGCTTCTTCGGCAATGCAACTGCTGCGGCGGCGACACGCTTCTCCTTGTTGCGTCGCGCTTCCAGCTCCCAGCGACACGCAGTCTTCAAAAGGGCCCAACACAACAGCAGGCACCTCTTTGCAGGTAGAATTCCCAGCAAGGGAATTCAGGGGAGCTGGTTGGAGAAGTCTTGTATCCCTGAGACTTCAGGCAGGAGGCAAGCTCAATCTTCAAGCCCTTAGAGATCTTCTTCAAGATGATGAAAGTACACACAAAGTTCCTTTCTCCTTTCTTTGGCAATAAAGTAACCACTGCAGGCCAACCCCAACAGCACACAGCACAGGGGCAGTCTCCTCCTTCAGTTTCCTGGTTCTTCTCCTCAGCAAAGGTTCGTCTTGGTTCACAGAAGTGATCTAAAATTCTGGGGTCTGGGCCCCAATATTTATATTCAGAAAGTCTTTGTTCTCTGGAGGCAGAGAGTGTCTGTGCCTGACCAAAACCAGTTCTGTGCAGCTTCCTGGCAGGAGGTGGAGACAGCATTGTTTGAGAGCAGACCTGCCCCAGGTAGCTGAAAGGAAATCTCCTCCCCCTACTCTCTATTCTATGAGGTCTCAGGGGAGTGAAAGGAAATCCCCGCCCCCTACTCTCTATTCTATGACGGCTCAGGTCAGTGAAAGGAAGTCTCCTCCCCCCTACTCTCTATTCTATGTGGGTCCTATTCAGCCCAGCCCTGACCCATCAGACTGCTGGAGCCAAGACCCTCTCCAGTCCCCTGTCACTCACAAACCAGACAGTGAATACACAACCTTAGCAGAGGCACACTGGAAGGTTAGGCAAGAAAATACCTACTTTCTAAAAGTGGTATTTTCAAACACAGAATGTAAAAATCACCCACACTAAAAGATGTATTTTAACATTCTGAGTTCAGGCATACTAAATTCGTTTTTCCATCTTGTTCCTAGGGTCAGTTAAGGATTATAAGATGTTATAACCAAACTGCCCATTCTGGCCTATGGGAACAGATAGCCTTGCAATAGTGAAAAACGAAATTGGCTATAATTCACTATTAGGACATGCCACACATATCAGGGCATGTCCTACCTTTTACATACAATGCACCCTGCCCTTGGGCCTACCTTAGGGGTGACTAACATGTAGAAAAGGAAAGGTTTGGAGACTGGCAAGTGGGTGCACTTGCCAAGTCGACATGGCAGTCCCAGACTGCACACAGGCTCTGCAATGGCAGGCCTGAGCCATAGTTTACAAGCTGCTTCTGTGGGTAGCACACCCAGTGCTGCAAGCCCACCAGCAGCATTTGATTTATAGGCCCTGGGCACCCAAGGTGCACTATACTAGGGTCTGACAAGTAAATCAAATAAGCCAATCATGGAATCACTAATCCATACAACAATTTACAATAGGGAGCACTTGCACTTTGGCACTGAATAGCAGTGGCAAAGTGCCCAAAGCATCTAGACCAGCAAAAACATAGCAAAACACAGGAGGCAACAGAAAGAAATGGAAGGGAGACCCACGCCAATGGTGCCAGGTCTAACACGTGTCCCCTCCAGCTGAAATGTGGGGAGAACTACCCTACCTCTACCTCTTGGGAGTTCTCTTCACTAAGGCGTAAAAATCTGGACAGACCATCAGCATTGGCGTGTTCTGTACCAGGGCGGTGTTCCACCGTGAAGTCCATCCCCTGTAGGGAAATGGACCACCTCAACAGCTTTGGATTCTCATCCCTCATCTGCATCAACCATCTGAGGGGCCTGTGGTCTGTCTGAACCCGGAAGTGAGTCCCAAACAAGTATGGTCTCAACTTCTTCAGTGCCCAGACCACAGCAAATGCCTCACGCTCAATCGCACTCCACCTCTGTTCCCGTGGAAGTAACCTCCTACTGATGAAGGCTACAGGTTGGTCTAGGCCCTCCTCATTCATCTGTGCAAAAACAGCCCCCACACCATGCTCTGAAGCGTCTGTTTGAACAATGAACTCTTTTGAGAAGTTGGGTGCCAGGAGCAGGGGCGCCGTGCATATGGTAGTCTTCAGGGCATCAAAAGATTCCTGACAGGTGTCAGTCCAGCTCACTTTCTTGGGCTGCTTCCTGGAAGTCAGCTCTGTCAAGGGTGCAACTATGCTGCCATACCCCTTGATAAACCTCCTGTAATACCCAGTGAGTCCTAAAAAGGCTCTCACCTCTGTCTGGGTCTTGGGGGATTCCCAAGCCAGGATGGTATCAATTTTGTGCTGTAGGGGCGCCACCTGGCCGCTCCCAACCTGGTGTCCCAAATACACTACGGAACCCTGCCCGATCTGGCACTTACTCGCCTTGATCGTGAGGCCTACCCTCCGCAGCGCCATCAACACTTCCCAGAGGTGGCGCAGATGTTCTTCCCAACTGGCGCTGAACACTGCAATGTCATCTAGGTAGGCGGCACTGAAATCCTCCAGTCCAGCCAACACCTGGTTGACCAACCTCTGAAAGGTGGCAGGGGCATTCTTCATCCCAAAGGGCATAACCCGGAATTGGTAGTGCCCATCTGGTATGGAGAATGCTGACCTCTCTTTTGCCCCATCAGTTAAGGCGATCTGCCAGTAACCAGACGTTAAATCAAACGTGCTGAGGTACCGGGCAGCCCCTAACCGATCAATGAGCTCATCAGCTCTGGGGATGGGGTGCGTGTCAGGCTTGGTGACTGAATTGAGTCCTCGGTAGTCCACACAGAACCGGAGTTCGGGTATGGCACCAGACTTGGGTCCCTTGCTCACTTTGGCACTGGATTCAAGCTAGCCTGGCTGATGAGGGCTGTTAGCCCGAAACTGGTCCCAGGATGCTTGTTTCCGGTCCAGGGAAGACATGGCTTGGCAGTTCGGGCTGGACTGTTCCCATGAGGCACAGGGTCAAGACTGATTTGCATATAGCTATGTCTGAACTGGGGTGGCGAAGTGAGCTAAAGAACGATGATGGATTCAACCCAGATCTGTCACTGGGGGTGAGTGTCTGAAAAGTTTCAGCGCTCCGTCCATCATCTCCTTGTGTTTGGCAGCCTTTGGGACCAAGACCACTGGGCTGGCCCAAGGGCTGTTAGAAGACTCAATCACCCCCAATGCGAACATTTTGGAGACCTCCTCCTTGATGCAAGCTCTCACTCTGTCAGTCACTCTGTAAGTCTTGTTCTTAACAGGAGGACTGTCCCCAGTGTCCACATCATGGACGCACCACTCAGTGACACTAGGGGTCAGGGAGAACAGGTCAGGAAACTGTCCCAACAGTTGGCGACAGTCGTCCTGCTGCTCAGGGGTCAGGGTGTAAGAGAGGTTTACACCATCCACTGACCCATCTTGCTCTGTCGCAGACAGGAGGTCAGGAAGAGGCTCAGTCTCCTCCTCCATTCCATCATCTGTTGCTAGGAGCATGCCCACTTCGGACCTCTCTAAGTGGGGCTTCAGGCGGTTGACATGAAGGACCCGCAAGGGGTTCCTAGGAGACCGCAAGTTCACCAAGTAGGTGACATCACTCTTGCGCTCCACCACCTCAAATGGTCCGGTCCGGTCCACTTATCCTGGAGCACGCAGGGCTCCACGGGGGCCATGACCCACACTTTCTGACCAGGCTGAAGCTCAATCAGAGTGGCATTCTGATTGTACCACCGCTTCATCTCCTCCTGGCTGGCTTCCAGATTCGCCTGAGCGAGTTGCCTGAAACACCGGGTTTGGTTTCTGAAGGCCAGCATGTAGCTATATACATCCTGGGGAGGATTCCTGGGAGCTTTCTCCCAGCCTTCCTTTACCAAACTCAGAGGTCCTCTTACCGAGTGACCATACAGTAGTTCAAAGTGGCTGAATCCTAAGGACTTTCTGTGGCACCTCTCGGTAAGCAAAGAGAAGGCATGGCAAGAGGACATCCCACTTACGCCTCATGGGTTCTTCCAGACCCATAATCATGCCTTTTAGGGTCTGGTTGAATCTCTCAACCAGCCCATTACCTTGTCGGTGGTAAGGAGTGGTGAACTTGTATGTCACACCTCACTCCTGCCACAGAGACTTCATATACTTGGAAATGAAGTTTGTACCACGGTCTGACACCACCTCTCTGGGAAACCCCACACGGGAGGAAATCCCCATCAACGCACGTCCCACCACGGGGGCCATCACCATCCAGAGAGAGATGGCTTCCGGGTACCGGGTGGCATGGTCCACCAAGACCAGGATGAACCTGTTGCCCATGGCTGTCTTGGGATCCAGAGGCCCCACAATGTCAATGCCCACCCTTTCAAAGGGGGTGCTAACCACAGGGAATGGCTGGAGAGGAGCCTTGTGCTTCCTCCCACTCTTTCCACTTGCCTGGCAAGTCTGGCATGTCCTGCAATGAGTATCTGAACTCTTGCGCATCTGGGGCCAATAAAAGTGGGTGACAAGCCTCTCAAAGGTCTTGTCCTGCCCCAGATGTCCTGCTAAAGGTACATCATGAGCCAAACCCAGTAGGAAGGTTCTGAAGCGCTGGGGTACCACCAGCACACGGGCTGACCCAGGCTCAGCAACCTTAGGCTCGCTATACAGGAGACCATTCTCCCAGTAGATCCAATGTGATCCAGACTGATCACCTGCTGCCTGGTTTGTGGCCTGTTGCCGCAAACCCACAAAAGAAGGGCACTTGTTCTGCTCCTCACATAACTCTTCCCTGGAGGGGCCTCCTTCCTGCTGCCAATGGTTCAGCTCAGGCAGGTCCCCCAGTTCAGCCACCTGTTCCACTGTAGGTTCCAGGGCATCCCCCTCAAGGTCTGCCTCCTCCTGGATCGTGGGAACCACGGGGGCCGGTTTCCCGCGCCCCCTGCCTCTTCTCTTTAAGGCAGGCACCTGGGCCACTGTTTCAGGCTCCAGGTCCTCTTGAACACCCTTACTGGCTGCCATAGACCGGGTGGTCACACACGCCCAATCTGGCAAGCCCAACATCTCCAAATGTGCATTACGCTCCACCTTAGCCCAAGGGGAGCTCTCCAAATCATTGCCCAACAGACAGTCAACAGGCATGGCTGGCCTGACAGCTACTTGAAGAGTACCTGAGGACCCCCCCCCACTCAAAGGGAACCTGAGCCACCTTGCAGTGGCTCTCTGTGTTGTCAGCGGCAACAACTGGGTAAAATGCATTCGGGATTACCTGCTCTTCAGACTCCAGCCGACAACTGGCAGCTGTCACACTGGCTCCGGTGTCTCTCAGAGCCTCCACCCTTTGGCCATTGATGGTCACCCACTGCCTGTACTTCTTAGTGTTATCAGGCAGCTGGGTCCTGGGGACCACCTCACAGTCTCCTAAAGAGACTAGGGACATCTCTGCGGGATCCCACCCACCTTGGGCACCCAACTCCTCCCCCAGGGCTACACTAGCGATCTGCCGGGGTGGTGCACCAGTGGGTGCTGTTTTCCCATACATAGGACATCTTGAATCATAGGAGCAGTGACCCACTTGACCACACTTGAAACAGGTCTTGGGCCCCCTGTGAACAGGCTTATCTGTCGGGGCCCCTGATTTATTTTCAGGGGGAGGCTGGGAACCCTTCCCTTGGTTTCCTTGGGGATTACTTTGGGGCCCTTTCTGGAACTCCCTCTGTTTACCCTTGTCCCCCCCACTCCTCTGCTGGGGACCATGCCCACCTTTGGCGGAGTCTCCCACATGACCCTTGTGGACCCGGGTGCTTACCCAGCGGTCCGCATCCTCAGCAAGCTTCCTAGGGATAGTCAGCTTACTATCAATCAGGTGCTGGCGCAGCTCTGGAAAACAATTACTGGACAAGTGCTCCCACGCAATTAAATCATAGAGCGCCTGAAAATCATTATTCACTTTGCTACCCTTCACCCAACCATCCAATGCTCTGCCAAAAAAGGACACATATTCTACCCAAGTGCTTGACTCCAGTTTCTTGCAGTTTCTAAACCTTTGTCTATACATTTCAGGAGTCAACCCATACCTACTCATCAAGGCTTCTTTCATGTGCTCATGAGAATTTTGGACTTCAGATGGCAAGTCTAACAAGGTATACCGCCCCTCACTGAGGAACCGCCCCCACAACCCCGCTCCCCAATCTTTCTCAGGGACCCAGTGGGAGGTCATAGCTACCTCATAGGCCTTGAACCACTGACCAATATCATCATTTCTGTAAAATTCTTTGACCACCTCCTTGGGTATATATAGTCGTGCCTCACTAGGCATGGACGGTGTGCTGCCACCAGAGGGAGTAATCTCTAAGCTTCTTGCTTTCAATTCCAACTCCCTCAAACTTCTCTCATGCTCCAATTGCATCCTCTTTTCCTCTAGGGCCAATTTCTTATTCTCTAATTCTAACTGCCCACCCATTTTGAGCTTGGCTAGCTCCATCTCATGCACCCTACTTCTCTCCCTGTCCTCCAGCTGTCCTGGGGACAGACCTTTGGAAGAAACACTGCTACCTGCCCTGGAAGGTACTTTCCTTCCCACTGGACCCAAGGGCCTCCTTGCTGCTCCTCTAAATCCTCCACCTGATCCTCAGGGTGCTCACTGGCACTCCTTGCTTCCAACCAGGCCCCCAGCGCCTTTTGGTATTCCTTTTTTCTTGTGAGGCCTTTCAGGGAGACATTAAATTTCATTTGGTCATTGTACCCAGGTAGACAGATTGATCAGATCTACCACGCTGCGTTACTGAGACACGCACCACAGATCTCTTCTATCCAACTTTAAGAAGATACTTGGACACGGAGTCACGATCCAGTACCCGTGTCAGCCAACCGTGCCAGTTATTCACGAGTCGCTACTGCACCACATGTGCAGTCTTCTTCTGAGATCTCTCCGCTCTAACCACAGGCGGAGCACACCTTCTTCCTTACCCTGCAGCACCGACCGCGCTCTACATCCAATTGGTTTCCAGCCCCTCACTCCGATACGCACGAAGGGTACCCGGCTGGGTCCCTTGTGAGTATCTTTCATTCCTTTTTCACTAAACCGGTGTGTCACACTCTTCACATAGCTGCGCAACCGCAATTCAGATGTCCCTACACCCATAGGTCCTGAAGAGACCATGTATTGTGTAAAAGGGTTGAAACATCGTCGACAATCTAGCAAAACGAACCAATTCAATCAACCCTGATTACTGTACACAGTGGCTGTGATTATTGTACAATTGCTTATGGTCGTTTTCTCACGGAAACCAAGTCACATTTGTCACTAATTTAAAAGTTTTATGCTTTATGTTTGGTTCCAACTTCACTGGGGACACCTAGCACTATTATGTTTTTTCTTTTATGTACATATTGATACATTGTTCGACATATAAAAACAATATTGCGAATACAGTCATCTGTGTCCTTGCTAGCTTTTCTTTCTGACGTCATTGTAACCCTTTATCATTGCGATTGTGCTTATTATTATCAAGATAGTTTTCATTGCCCCGCAGGAACCGCTGTTTCTGTTACATACCTAATTACCCTGGTTCCTAGCGAGTAGGGTCTCCCTTGTTCTTGTTTTTCGACATTAAATTTCTTGCAAGCGGATTTGAGCTGGGGCACAGTGTATGCATCCAACATTTCTTCTTCAAATTCAAACTCTTCAGGTGCAATGGATGCTGGTCTACTCATGGTAACAACAACTGGCAGTTCTTAGCAAAAATAGAAATCCCAAGGAAAAAAATTCTATCAATAAGTATGTGGTTGCGTTTGATCTGCACTCACTAGTAGTGTACACCAATCACTGTATATGAATCACAAATGCAAGTCCAAATCTCACCGCTGACCACCAATGTTAGATTTGGGGGTCTCTAGTTGGCAATGGTTTGCACCTTTGTCCAAATAGGGACCCTTGCGTCTAGTCAGGGTACGGGGCTACACTCCTAAATAACCCCTGCTCACCCCCTTGGTAGCTTGGCACAAGCAGGCAGGCTTATCTCAGAGGCAGTGTGTAAAGCATTTGTGAACACATACAGTAATACAGTGAAAACACTACAAATGGACACTACACCAGTTTATAAAAATAAGTAATCTTTACTAGACTTAACACAAGGTCAAACGACAAAAATCCACAATACTGTAGTCAAAAATGAGTCTTTAAAATGATAGAAATATCTTAGTTCAATGTAGATGATAAATGCAACACTTTACTCTCAAAGTACCTTGGATGTGTCACGCAATACAAACAAAAGGGTCGCAGGGAAGTTGATGCGCCGTTCCTTACACTCAGGGGAGTGGATGCGTCGGTTCCTTACTGCTGCGCAGGGGGGTTGAGGCTCGCTTCCTTACTGTGTGGGGAGTTGATGCGTCGTTTCTTACTGTGATTCGGTGCAATGCGACAAGATGGCGCCTCGATGCGATGACGATCCGGTGTGATGCGTGCACGCCCGACGGCCGTGCGGCGACTCGGTGAACTTCTGAGCCGCGACAGGCCCTGCGTCACGCTTCTCCGGTGATGCGACGGCGACCTCTACGGCGGCGACACGCTTCTCCGGTGATGCGACCCGCTTTGTCGGTGATGCGATGGCGAACAGCGGCGTCGGCGGCATGCTTCTTCGGCAATGCGACGGCAACTGCTGCGGCGGCGACACGCTTCTCCTTGTTGCGTCGCGCTTCAAGCTCCCAGCGACACGCAGTCTTCAAAAGGGCCCAACACAACAGCAGGCACCTCTTTGCAGGTAGAATTCCCAGCAAGGGAATTCAGGGGAGCTGCTTGGTGAAGTCTTGTATCCCTGAGACTTCAGGCAGGAGGCAAGCTCAATCTTCAAGCCCTTGGAGATCTTCTTCAAGATGATGAAAGTACACACAAAGTTCCTTTCTCCTTTCTTTGGCAATAAAGTAACCACTGCAGGCCAACCCCAACAGCACACAGCACAGGGGCAGTCTCCTCCTTCAGTTTCCTGGTTCTTCTCCTCAGCAAAGGTTCGTCTTGGTTCACAGAAGTGATCTAAAGTTCTGGGGTCTGGGCCCCAATATTTATACTCAGAAAGTTTTTGTTCTCTGGAGGCAGAGAGTGTCTGTGCCTGACCAAAACCAGTTCTGTGCAGCTTCCTGGCAGGAGGTGGAGACAGCATTGTTTGAGAGCAGACCTGGCCCAGGTAGCTGAAAGGAAATCTCCTCCCCCTACTCTCTATTCTATGAGGTCTCAGGGGAGTGAAAGGAAATCCCCGCCCCCTACTCTCTATTCTATGACGGCTCAGGTCAGTGAAAGGAAGTCTCCTCCCCCCTACTCTCTATTCTATGTGGGTCCTATTCAGCCCAGCCCTGACCCATCAGACTGCTGGAGCCAAGACCCTCTCCAGTCCCCTGTCACTCACAAACCAGACAGTGAATACACAACCTTAGCAGAGGCACACTGGAAGGTTAGGCAAGAAAATACCTACTTTCTAAAAGTGGCATTTTCAAACACAGAATGTAAAAATCACCCACACTAAAAGATGTATTTTAACATTCTGAGTTCAGGCATACTAAATTCGTTTTTCTATCATGTTCCTATGGTCAGTTAAGGATTATAAGATGTTATAACCAAACTGCCCATTCTGGCCTATGGGAACAGATAGCCTTGCAATAGTGAAAAACGAAATTGGCTGTAATTCACTATTAGGACATGCCACACACATCAGGGCATGTCCTACCTTTTACATACAATGCACCCTGCCCTTGGGCCTACCTTAGGGGTGACTAACATGTAGAAAAGGGAAGGTTTGGGGACTGGCAAGTGGGTGCACTTGCCAAGTTGACATGGCAGTCCCAGACTGCACACAGGCTCTGCAATGGCAGGCCTGAGCCATAGTTTACAAGCTGCTTCTGTGGGTGGCACACCCAGTGCTGGAAGCCCACCAGCAGCATTTGATTTATAGGCCCTGGGCACCCAAGGTGCACTATACTAGGGTCTGACAAGTAAATCAAATAAGCCAATCATGGAATCACTAATCCATACAACAATTTACAATAGGGAGCACTTGCACTTTGGCACTGAATAGCAGTGGCAAAGTGCCCAAAGCATCTAGACCAGCAAAAACACAGCAAAACACAGGAGGCTACAGAAAGAAATGGAAGGGAGACCCACGCCAATGGTGCCAGGTCTAACACTATCATGCTAGGAATTGTCTCTAGTATGCCAGTGCCAATCTTTTGCCATTAACGACTCTATAAATTTTAAGAATTACCTTCAGTATGCCGTGGCCAATTGCAGACTTGCCAGCGTAACACCACATTCTCTCTCAAGCACAACCACATTCACTCACTTACACTCTTTTTCACAAAAACTCATTGATTCTCACTCACTAGCAACTCTCGCCATCTCTCACTCTTACCACTCTTACTTTTACTCACTCATTCTTGTTCATTCGCACTCACTATCACTCGGACTCACTCATAAATTCTCACTCACTCTTACTCTCACTTACTCATTCTTTCTCACTCAGTCTCATTTATTCTCACTCACTCTGATCCTCACTTACTGTGACTCACTCATCCTCACTCATTCTTGGGCAATCACTCTCACTCACACTCTCACTCACACTTTCTCGCTCACACTTATGCCGACGACACTCAGCTAGTGGTGGCTCTCAACCGGCCTAACATAGCCCACAACAACTTGAGCGAATGCTTGGAGGAGGTGTTTAAATGGATGACAGCATCCTGCCTAAAGCTGAACCGAGACAAGACGGAGCTCATGCTCCTAGGCAATGCCCCCAAGTACATTATGAATCCACTATGGCCATCTTGTCTCGGTTCTGCCCCAGTGCCCAAGGACACGATCAAGAGCCTGGGTATATGGCTGGATAACACCCTCAGCTTCAATCACCAAGCAACCAAACTCGCGGCCACTTGCTATGGTCTACTGAGGCTGCTTCGGAAGGTTCTCCCCTTACTTCCATTCCAGGCAAGACAGATCATGGTCCAGGGCCTTATTCTGTCATGCCTGGACTTCGGAAATGCCCTCTATCTGGGAGCCCCGCAATCCACTCTGAATGAGCTTCAGGTCATTCAAAACTGCGCCGCTCGAACGCTTCTTCAGACTCCCCGTCGATCTCCTATCAGTCCTGGCCTCAGAAGCCTACATTGGCTCCCAGTCCGGGAGAGAATTAAATTCAAGGCCCTCTGTATCACCCACAGGGCCTTCTGGAAGACAGGCCCCGCCATAAATCAACCGTTGATCACTCCCTACCAGCCGATTAGACAGCTTAGGTCATCCTCCTCTCTTCTTGCCAAAGTACCCAGGATAAAAAGAACTAGATGTGGTGGCCGCTCGTTTTCGCACAACGCGGCCAAACTATGGAATGCTCTCCCCCCGCATCTGCGATCAGAGTCTAATATACTCTCATTCCGTAAGCTCCTCAAGACTTTTCTGTTTCAATAAACCCGGACAGCCCCAAGTGTCTTCCATGCCCGTATTGTCCGCAGCGCTAGGACGCCTAAGGGTAGCTATCGCGCTCAACAAATTGTCATTCATTCATTCATTCACACTCACTTGTATTTCTGCTTATGCTCATTCACTCATTTTCACTCACTCTGACCCATTCATTCTCACTCACAGTTACTTTCACTCACTGCCACTCACTCTCACTCATTCTCACTCACATTAATCCTCACTGATTCATATTCATTCTCATTCTCTTCCACTCACAGTCACTTTTACTTTCACACACATATACTCACAGATACAGACACAATCACATTTACAAAGGCTATCTCTCTCACATAAACACACTCTCACATGTACGCATGGACACAGCATACATATAAAAGGATTTTATTTAACTTACCTTATCTGTCAGCAAATGTCCTGTTATGGCTCTGGGCTCTATTTTCATTACACTAATAGTGAGTTATAGACTATCATTTATAACTGGTAAAAGAAAAAAATAGCAAAAAAACAAGAATGGAGGAGCCACACGCCCACAAGGGAGACGGCTCCTGTGTTCTTGCCACTGATTTAGCCACTTCGGAGACTAGGGGATAGCAAAATCCGTGTCAAGGGTTGCAAAGGGCAATCCAGGAGTCGCCCCAGCAACCTGTGGCAACCCCTAATCAGTGATCATATGTCCATTCCCCCACCTCTCAGCTATTCTTTCTATCATGTTTGTCTCGGTACTACTCTCTCTCTCTCTCTCTCTCTCTCTCTCACATGTATCCCTCTCTATCTGTCTTCCTCTGAGTTCTCTCATGCCAGTCTCTCTTAATCACTTCTCTTACACCTGTCTCCTACTCTCCCACTCTGTACCTTTGAACTGTCATTTTCTCACCTGTCTCTTCTTACTCTCAGATGTCTCATTTCTAACCCATTGCTTGTCTCTTTCTAGACTATCTCTTTATCGCCATTGTCACAGCTGTCTCGCCCTCTATTTCTTCTCCATAAGCAGCGTCTTTCTCATCTGTCTGACACACCAGTCTTCCCCTCTTTATAGTCTCTTTTTCATGTCTGTTGTCACCACATCTCTCTCTCTCTCTCTCTCACACACACACCTCTTTTTCTCTCTGTCTTTCAACCATCTGTCTTCTTCTCTTCTAGTCTTTTTGTTGCCCCCAGTTCTTAACTCTTCCTTTGCTCTTCTCGGTTACCGGGTACTTGTTGTAATAGTTATTTTGTGTATGAGCCTGCCAACTTCACAACATGCTGCAAAGACAGTTCTGGCCAGAGCCCGTCGTCCAGGAATGATGGCACGATTTTGTTTAGTTGCAGTGTACAGTTTCACTGCTGAGTTTATTTATTCAGCGAAACGTCGCCGTTTGCTGCAGGAAAAAAAGAACCTTAAAGCAAAGGCTCATGGGAGCTCTATTTATTTTCGGTTCCTAGCACTCCTTTAGCGATCTCTTAGGCCAGGGGTCACCTTGGCAGTGCTAGGGGTCACAAGAGGGATGCCAGGGGTCTCAGTTGCTACCCTTGGTGACCTCTCGCCCATGGATCAAACGTGCCCGAACGTATCAGTTGAAAAAGGACTGCAAATTATCGATTATGCTGATTGTGGCGCTTGTAAGACCCAAAATGTGAATGTTATTCCTCTTTTCAGTGACAAATTCGTAACTGTGAGATATTTGCCAGACCCAATAAATTCCAACCCAGTGACTCAGATTTGGTAAGGTCCAATAAAAATCTGCACAAATTCCAGGCACTTATAATGATAATTTTTACATCATATCACAATTATTTTCTCTCTAGTCGAACTCAATAAAGCTGGAAGGTGTACTCTGAACAATTCCTCTGCAAGTTTGCCATTTCAATGGTTTTCAATGCGAACCTAATATTCGCAGAACTTTTCTGTTCAATTTTACCTGTTCTGTAAGGAATTGAGCACAAAAAGCACTCTACAAGGCCCATTAGGTTGAAGCCTATGTCTGGTTTGCTAACAACTATTTTTTAGACTTTCTGAAAGCTTCCCTTAAAATTCATTTCGCCCATTGCTTACTATTGGCTTTGTAACTCACCTTTGCTTGCTTTCTATTTGCTGGCTTTATTTGTTTTAGCGTGTCCAGGTTGAGTTTGTCCCTCCCTTGTGCATCATTTGTTTACTGTATCCTTTCGATTACTTGCCTTCTGTAAACAGGCCTTTAAATTTTGTTCATGTCACATTTGCTGTGCATTCAAAGACAGAGGCCAAATCAGCCTCTGAGCTTGGGGTTTACTTTTCATTCTCTGACTTTAAAGTGAAAGAATTTATGTGACAATCCATCCTGCTGGCTACCTATTTGAGAGGAGAGGCAGTAGGATGTTATTTTTTCTAACACACAACAAAAATGAACTGTGCTGATATTTCAGAATACATCAGAATTTGAAAAGTAGACATGAAGCTTTTTGTACTTCTGAAGTGTGGTGGAAACAAATATTTTAATACCATCAAAACAATACAGTAGGTGATGGCATTTCCACACATTATCGTTTATGGGCAGTATAACTGTATATTACAAGGCTGTAATTGAGATTCTACAGCTAGAACTCCAATCTACCCCATCTATGCATCTCCACTCCAATCTACTCCATTCCAATCTACCCCACTTCACTCAATCTACCCCAGTCTACCCCATGACACTCCACCTCAATCCAGCCCACTCCACTCCAATCTACCTCACGCCACTCCACCCCAATCTACCCCACTCCACTCCAATCTATACCACCCCACTCTAATCTACCCCATCTATTAAAATCTACCCCACCTCATCCCAATCGACCCGACTCTGATATACCCCACCTCAGTCTACCCCACTCCAATCTACCCCAATCTTTCATACTCCAAATTACCCCTCCCCATACTAACCCACTCCAATCTATCCCACTCCTGTCTACCTCAATCTACCCCACTCCACTCCAATCACCCTACTCTATTCTATTTTACCCTACTATAATCCACCTAATCTACCCCACTCCAATCTACCCCACTTCACTTTCCCACAATCTACCCCACTCCACTCTACCCCACTCTACCCCACTTCAATCTACCACCATCAACCCCAAATCAATCTACAACACTCTTCGCCAACCCACTCCACTCCAATCTACCCCACTCTACTTTACCCCAACCTGCCACACCACACCACACTCTACCCCAATCTACCACTCTCTACTCTAACCCACTCAAATCTACCACCCTCCACTCCAATCTACCCCACTCCACTCCAATCCACACCCATTCCACTGCACTTCAATCTATTTCACCCCAATCTACCCTACTCCAATCTACTCCACTCCAATCTTCCCCACTCCACCCACTCCAGTCTGCCCTACTACAATCTATCTCAATCTACTTCACTCCAATATGCCCTACTCCACCCCAATCTACCCTACTACAATCTACCCATTCCAATTTACTCCAATCTAACCCATTTCTTTCTACCCAAAGATACCCCTCTCCAATCTACTTCACCTCAATCTACCCTACTCCAATCTACTCCACTCCAATTTTCCCCACTCCACCCTACCCTGCTACAATCCACCCCACACCACCTCACTCCCATCTACCCCAACGCACCCCACCCAATCTACCCTACTCTAATCTACTTCAAAGTACCAAGGTCCAATGCACCCCACTCCAATGTACCCCACTGCAATCTACCCCAATCCACTTCAATCTACTCCACTCAACTCCACTCCACTACTACCCACCCCAATCTACCCTGCTCCAATCTACCTCACTCCAATCTACCCCTCTCCACCCCCAGTGCACTCTGCTCCCCTACTCCAATGTACCCCACTCCAATGTACCCAACTTCAAACTACCCCACTCCAATCTACCCAACTCCACTCTAATCTACCTTACTGCAACCTACCCTACCCCACTCCACTCCATTCTACTCCAATCAACTCCACACCAATCTCCGCCATTTAACTCTACTCCAATCTACCACACTCAATTCCTCTCCAGTCTACTCCACTCAACTCCACTCCAATCAACCCCACTCCACTCTACTCCAATCTAACCCTTTTCACTCTACTCCAATCTGCCCCCTCCACTCAAATCTACCACACTCCACTCATATCTACTCCACTCCAATTCTCCCACAATCCACCTTACTAAATTTACCTCACCATACCCAATCTACCCTGCTCCAATCTACCCCCATCGAAACCACTCCAACCCAGTCTACTCTACTCCAATCTACTCCAATGTACCCTTATTCAATGTATCCCACTCCAATTTTCCCCATTCCACCCAATGTACCCCATGCCACGCTACCTCAATCTACTCCATACCACATTAATTTACTTCACGCCCCTCTACCACAATCAAGCCCACTCCACTCCAATGTACCCCACTCCAATCTACCCCACCTCAATCTACCCCATTCCAATCTACCGCAATATGCCCCACTCCACTCCAATCTACCCAACTCCACTCTACCCCAATCTATCACACTCCACTCTACCCCAATCTACCCCTCTCCAATCAACCGCACTTCACTTAAAACTACCACCCTCCACTAAAATCTACCCCACTCTGCTTCAATGCATCCACATTCCACCCCACTCCAATCTAGCTCACCCTACTCCACCCTAATCTACCCTACTCCAATCTACCACACTGCAATCTACTCTAATCTACCCAACTCCAATCTACCCCACTCCAATCTACCTTACTCCACCTGAATCTACCCTACTCTAATCTACCCCACTACAATCTACTCTAATCTACCCCACTCCAATCTACCACACTCCACTACTCCAATGTAGCCACCCCAATTTACCCCACTCCACCCTAATCTTCCCCACTCCACTCCAATCTACCCCACTCCACCCAATCTCCACACCAATCTATCCAAATCCACTCAATCCCACTCCACACTCCCCAATCTACCCCACTGCGATCTGCCACAATCTGCCCCACTCCGCTCCAATCTACTCCACTCCACTGTACCCCAATCTACCACACTCCACTCTACAACAATCCACCACACCACTCTAACCCAATCTACCCCACTCTAATCTAGCACACTATTGAAATATACTACCCTATCCCTTCCAATCTACCCCAATTTATTCCACCCCAATCTACCCTACTCCAATCTAACCCACTCCTATACACTCCAATCTACCCCACTTCAATCTATCTCAATCTACCCTACTCCAATATACCCCATTCCAATCTACCCCCTCTGCTCCACTCCAATCTACCCCATTTCAATCTATCCCAATCTACTCCACTCCAATATACTCCACTTCAATCTACCCCACTCCAATTTACACCACTCCAATCTACCTCACTCTGCCCCAATCTAAGCTACTTCAATCTACCACACTCCATTCTACTCCACTACCCCACTCCAATGTACCCCACTCCAATTTACCCCACTCTACTCTAATCTACCTCACTCGAATCCACTCTAATCTACCCCACTCTACTCAGAATGACAACCCTCCACTCAAATCTACGCCACTCCAATCCACCCCCCAACTCCACCCTACTCCAATATGCCCCACCCCACTCTACCCCCACAAACTACCACACTCTACTGCACTCCAAGCTATGCCAATCTACCCACACTCCAATCTGTGCCAATGTACCCCACTTCAATGCACCTCACTCCAATGTACCCCACCCCACTCTAGTCTAACCCACACAATTGAACACACTCCAGTCTACCCTCATCTACCCCACTCCAATATACACCAATCTACCCCACTCAAATTTACCCCGCTACAATCTGTGCCATTCTACCACACTCCACACTACACAAAGCTACTCCACTTAACCCCAATTTACCACACTCCACCCTTCTTCAATTTACCCCCAATGTACCCCACCCCACACCACATCACTGACTTTTAGCCAAGAAGAACAGCAACCACACTGGTGTACAACATGGCTAAAACCCATTGCTGAAGCCAAAAGCTCTCACATAGGCGAGCCCTATTGGCTTTGCCAATGCTTGTTTTGAGGTAGGCAGTAATGAGGCAACCTCTTGGATTCCCTGCATCATTTAGAGGCAAAGGAGGTACTGTGTTTCGGATGACAGAGCCACAGCCAGCTCCACCGTTAGACGTCATTTGTGCTGCCCAATCGCTGACTGATATAGTGTCCGAAGGTCCACCCATTAAATGGAGACCTTGTTTTTCCCTGAGCAGGACTGCTATGTCCAGCTTGGTGGTACTGGGTAGGATAAACAAAGTCCCCATGTGCTGGGAGAAAAATTCCAGTCCATCAGGATCATTGACTTATTTTCCCTAAAAAAAAAACCTTTGGGGGTTGTCTTTGGAAAATGACGTAAAATGTGCCATCTGGTTTGCCATGCTGCCATGGCTTGCCTACTGTTCATAACTGTCAATTCTTGCAAACACTGGTGACGCAATGCTGATAGAAATCATTTTGCTTGAAAAAACGTTACTAACTCTAGATTCAGTGGTTGGGCCAGTGTATCCTTCTTTCTAGTTGCTTGGCGACTTACCTACTAAATTCTAAGGAGTTGACATTTTTTGCTATACACTTGTTAAGTGGAACCAATTTGTTAGTGTCAAGTAAGGATACATGCAACATAAATTGTAGCAAAAGCGATGATTTTCAAAGATAAGTTGCAAAAAAATACTTTGCCACTTCGCTCACCCCTTAGCCCTTACAAGCCCCACAGATCCCCCACCCTCACCACTTAGGGGTGCCAAAGATCAACACAAGCTATTTTTTTTTTATATGTCAAGCACCTTTATTGAATGTTCGGTAGTGTCAGATAGGCAGTTCCTTCTCGGGAGCTGCGATTTTTAGAGCGCCCTCATCATATTTTGCAATGCCAGAAAATTACAGTATTCTGCATTACGCCATCGGAAAAAAGGTGATCTGGAAGAACACAGCAACCCTGAAATGAAACCGGTGCCCTGAAAGGAGTAAGTGCAGCGCGTGTTATTGCAAGACCATTAAGGACGGTTGCGTGGTTAAGGGGAAGAAAATGCTGCATCAAGTATTCAGTGGCGTTCGTAGCGGGCACTTAGCAGAAAGCCACGCTGAGGCAAAAAACACAGTAATGCGAGAGTTTGGTCTAACACAGGCAGCAATCGCAGCACAACATATCAGAGTGACGCACACTTTCGTGTTTGAAACTCACTTTTTCACTCAGACTGTTAACTGCCTTGTCTGGTCGGGTTTATAGGAAAACACCGACCAAGATGTCTTTCTACAGATCTCTCAACGTTTCCCAGGAGTGAGGAAAATGAAAAGAAGACCTGCCACTGCCACACTTTTTAGTAAAAAATATCACATGATCGGAATAATCATACCCGCACAGTATCAGCTCATACCATCAAATGGGTACCTTGTTTCACAGCAGAATTGCAAAGAAGACAGAAGAGCTGCCAGACCAAAGAGAAAAGTGAGGAAAGCAGCCAAAATGACTGCTACATTCTAAAGATGATTCTAGGTCGAACACCAGATGCAAATCACAAGAAGAAAGTTCAAGAAGATCTTGGAACAAAAACTGAAACAGCAAGAAGTCCTTTGTGCTCCCTAAGAGTCAAAGCAATATGGAGCTGGGCCAGAGATGAAGACCTCAAAATGAGGGAAGGCACTCGCTGTGCCAGGTTTTTTGCATTATAAAATTAGGTATCTTCTTATAAAAGGACTGCTGCACCATGCGTAGTGTCTTAAATCAAACTCTGTGGTCCATTGCAAGTCAGTGCAGACCCTGCAGCACTAGTGTAGAGCCATCAGCCTTTGAGATCCTGTGAGAAGATGAGCCGCCTCATTTGATGCCATTTGAAGTCACAAAATATGCCCCATAACATTACTGAGTTATGCAAATTTATGTAACCCTACACGAGGAAACAACTGAAATTACCTCACAAAGTCCACGCTGATGTTAAAACTTCTGTTGCGGATAGCCCATTGTTGTTGTCCTGTATAGAGGCTCTCAGAGATCCTCCCAACGCCCCACCATCGTGACCTCCGTTCCATCAGAGTTTAATTTCAGCTATTAGGTGTGTTTGCAGTCCTGGACGAGTGGGGAATGCAGAACCATGTTGTAAGAGCCACTGTAACGACCTGGTATAGCCCATCCACCATGGACACTATCTCTGAGTGCCAAATTGAGCTTGTCTCAAATCATTCTGCAAGGAACCTCCTGACATACTGCAAGTGGAGGGTGATAACGAATGGAGGAATTCCTCTAGAGCAGACAAGTCACCTAAAGAGGAGACACTTCCCATCAATGATACATGCCTGGGTCCTGCCTCCTCTCTTTTGATGAATGAATGAGAGGGTTCTTGTAAAGCGCATGGCTACCCGGAGGCGTCCCAGCGCTATGCGGTAGATTAGAAGGGCAGAGTGAGGGTTATGGGAAAAGCCAGGTCTTCAGGTGTTTGCGGAAAGTAGGAAGATTAGGTTCCCGCTGTAGATTAAGAGGGAGCACGTTCCAGAGCCTGGCGGCAATGTAGGAGAAGAGCCTGCCGCCACTTTTTGCCTTCTTGATTCTTGGGACTTCAGCCAGATGGAGAGAGCAGGATCGGAGGCTTCTGGGGGCTTTATAGGGGCAAATCAAGGACTTTAAGATGGGTGGTCCATTTCCATAAAGGATTTTATGGGACACGCAGAGGGCCTTGAAGTTGATTCTCTCCTGCACTGGGAGCCAATGCAGGGAGCGCAGTGCTGGTTTTGCCGAGCAACGATGGGACGTGCCGGTAAGTAGCCTAGCCGCTGAGTTCTGGATGATCTGAAGTCTCGCGACTACTGAGTTGGGGGCCCCCAGATAGAGGGCATTACCCACGTCGATCCTGGATAGGATTAACGCCTGTATCAGAAGTCTTTTTGCTTGGAAGGGAAGGAGAGGAATGATTTTGCGGATCATTTTTAGTATGCCATGGCACGTGGAAACCGTCTTCCGGGCTTGGGTTTTAAAAGAGAGATCTTGTTCCAGCCAGGTCCCTAGGCTTTTTATTTCAGCTTTTGGAGTAGGGACCGTACCCATACAATCAGGCCAGAGGGTTTTGAGATTGCAGTTTGAATAATTGTCAAGCAACATCAGCTCAGTCTTGTCGCCATTAAGTTTAAGGTGCGAAAGACTCATCCACTTTGCCACTTCCTTTAGGCAAGAATGTAGGTCCGTATACAACTGGTCGGATTGATTCAGTGCTACGATCAGTTGTGTATCATCAGCGTACGAGACTATATGGATCCCAAAGGGGGCAACAATATCCGCCAGAGGGCCATATAAACATTAAAAAGGGTAGGGCTCAGGGAGGAGCCCTGTGGGACTCCACACTGCAGGGGGAAAGGATCGGAGATGGTATCATCCTCAAACACCTGAAACGACCTTCCTTCCAGAAAGGACTGGAGCCAGGCAAGGACTTGGCCTGACACTCCTATCCTCCTGAGACGGTGAACTAGAATATTATGGTTCACCGCGTCGAAGGCTGCGCTCAGGTCAAGGAGGATGATAGCGGAAGCGCCTCCTGAGTCAAGAATCTTTTGTGTTTCCTCCACCACTGCTAGTAGTGCGGTCTCCGTTCCTTGTCGGGGACGGAAGCCTGTTTGGGAGGAGTGGAGAAGGTCGTGAGACTCCAAGAAGCCGGAGAGTGAGGAGTTAACATATTTTTCATCGATTTTGCTCACACCAGGGAGGAGCGAAATCGGGCGGTAGTTGCCTAGATCAAATGGGTCAAGATGGGGCTTTTTTATTAGGGCTTTAACCATAGCCCTTTTCCATTTGGGAGGGACCAGACCCGAGGCAAAAGAAGCATTGATTGTGCTGAGAATGGTAGGGGCAACTAGGGGGTGACCTTTTGCAAGATACTGAGTGGAGCGGGGTCAAGCGGTGACCCACTTTTACTGAGGCTAAAATGGGTAAGAAGGATTCCAGCGACAGGGGAGTAAAGGACTCCAGGAGGGGGACATGGGAGCCTTGGCAGTAGTCAGAAGTAGAAGTTAAAAGGTCATTGTCATCCACAGGGAGAAGCTTAACGATGTTTTGTACTTTAAGGAGGAAAAATTGTGCAAGGTCGTTACATCGACGTCCTGACATGTCGGGAATTGGAGGCGGGTCCGGAACTTTTAAAAGTTTTTTAGCAATTTTGATATGACCTAGAGTGAGCGTGCCTGCCTTTTGTTTGAAACCTACCTCCGAGATGAGTTGCTAATCATCACATGCCCACAGGAGTGGACATCTAACAGTAGGGACCTGTGAAGTCCATCATACTAAAAATAATTGCAGTTATATTGTGTGTTTTCCCCTCAATGGTGTGGGGAAGGCTGTTAGGGTCAGACTGTTTGTAACTTGAGGCAGCTCATGTTGCTTTGCAGATCTTTCTGGAGTGGCAGATCTTGAATCTCCTTGGCACTTAGAATGCCACCGAATGTGCTCTCTGAGTAATCAAGTAACAGAATTCAATGCTGGACCTGGAGTGGTTGAAGGAAGCACTCCGCAGAAGCGTGTGTTTTCTTCTCTAACAACTGGGGGTCTAAGAGAGGCAGAATGGCACTGGGTGGTTGGTTGCACTGCTGGGTATCATTCTCAAAAAATCAGGGATCGGCTAAGAGGCAAGTCAGAGCTATCACGATCACAAGGGTGCAGGAATCCATAATCCCTATACGTCCCAGACACCACCAGACTAATATGGTGTTTCTTCTCTAAAGTGCACATTATCCTTAGAGACTGTATCAATTCTGGTGCAAAATCATTTTGTACACCAGTGGCAAGAATGGTTTAAATAGTCCATATAAATGTGTTCACTTTCCCCAACTGTCGCAGATCACATAGGAAGTATAGATACTGACAAATAAATTCACACTTCCTGTAATGTTTAGAATCATTTTGGACTTTGTTCCTGGTAGGAATAAAGAAGGAATAATTTCCTTCTCATATATGGTACTACTTCTTCCAGGACTTTTGGTGAAGACCCTGTGGCTAAGCTGAGGCTAAAGTGTAAACCTATTTTTTATAGTGGATTCTGCTCACCATAAAACTGTAAAACGTGCACTGTGGTCAAAGAGAACAGGCCTGGGCGTAGTTCGCAGAGTTTTTCTACGCGGAACTCCGCGAAGTGACATTCGCGCTGGTCTTCCTGCCGCTCGGGTAGAAATTCTACCCGAACGACAGGTCACGCTCGCGAGCTTACCGTTCATGAGCGTGAGCGGGAAAAAAACTCAGCTGCACTATGTGGAGCGGAATTTTCTGCACTCCGCGGAGCGCTGAGTGTAGAACACTCCGCAAACTCCGCGAACGGAGCGGAGTTCACCGCCCAGGCCTAAAAGAGAAGCATGAGAGTAGGGTATGCTTTTTATTGAGAGCCAATCCCTTTGTAGGATGACCAAGATCTAAGCAAAGGAAACCACCTTGAAAGACTTCCCTAGAGGAAAACAGCTGAACGGAAAGAGGACTAGGGTAGTATATAGGCCATTCTTCCACCCCTGTTTGCTTTTGTACTGCATAAAAACTTGGGCCCTGATTATAAGCTGATGGGTTCCTAGGTCACAAACCTGAAGGATATCCTGCCCCCCTTATTGCAAGTGGCATAGGATATAAGGCACTTGTAATAAAGCAAATACGATATCCGTCGCGTTCGTAATGGGGTAACCCATCTGACAAACTCTACAGCAGGCCCTTAGATAGTGACCTTTGACAGTCCTAGTCAGGGGAAGCTTTTCTACCCTCAGCTGAAACAGCCTTTGCACCTCTGCTAGGAGAGCTTGAGACTTCAAGAGGTTGTTTGGAAGACAGCTGGAAGAGAAGTGGTTACTAAAACAGCTGAAACTGTGAATCTAAAAACCAGAATGGAATTCAAGCATCCAAGCAGGACAGGGTCATTTGCCTAGTGTTTCCTCCCCAGGATGCAAGTATGGGTTTCTAAAGGGGACAGACCCTCTCTGAAAATGTTAAAACCCATCTCATTCAAGCTGCTGGGCTGTAGGAATATTTCGAGGCCTTGATTGGATGCCCGCCATCTCCCCTGTTGCTAGTTTTGTCAGATGGATCACGTGAAGTGGCAGGTGCGATAAAGATTGCTCTTGGCCTTTGAAATGGCCACAAGCTGATTTCGGAGACACTTAATCTCCCTCTTGAGAGTCGCATTGATCCGACGCTGTCTCATGCAAGAGCTCGCCCTGTAGCTGTGAAGTGGAGAAAAGCAGGAGGCAGCAGGCTGCGGTTCATGCCGAGTTCTTGAGGTTTTTCTTTTTCTCTCTGGCCCCAGGAGAGTACTGCCCCCCGGATTTTAATGAATAGGCACGTGGGGCCTGGTGGCAGTATTCTGCTACCACCTCAAGCTGTCAGAGACTCTCTTCGAAAGGACCAAGCCCAGGGTGTCTAAGGAATGGCATGGGTGGCCATCCACAGTACTGTGCACCCTCATGCATGTGGATGCTGCCCAAAACAAGCTTTTGCATTTCTCGGATGTATTTTGCTCCTCTTCGTGTTTAATGATGATCCTCTGTTATACTTTTGTTTGCTGACACAACTCGAGAGGCTTGCTGATTTTCCATCAGGGTGTTTTTGGGCTTCTTAGTTGGAGGGGTTTTATGTTCTTTCTAATGTGCACGGTCTTTTCTTCATATTTTTCATGATATTTGATGGAATGGAATTTGGTGTGTTTTTAATCCAGCTTTTTCAGGAGACTGCTCTACTCCCTATATTAATGATTGTTGGTCCTCCATCTTTTTGATAGTGATTGTTAGTCTTTGCAGCATCGTTCAGTGGTCCTCCATCCTTTAGTTGTAATTTTCTAGTCTTTCTGGTAGTATTATTTTTCTCTTAATAGTGGTTATTGCTAGTGCCTCTTTTGGTGTTTGATGTGTTAGCTAATGCCTCAGGTCGTGTTTAGTGGTTGCTCATCCTCTTGTTGACAACTGGGGGTGTCTCTATTGATATTTAGTGGTCGGCCATATTTGTGGTGCTCTTTTGTAGTCTCTCTAACCTCATTATGCTTTACAAACAATTATTGTAATGTACAGGTCCCAAAGCACCTCTTACAACAATGAGAACATGAAAAGTATATCCTCCCCCATGATGGTGTTGTTAACTGGTTCTCAGTTTGCATGGTGGTCTCTTGTCATACTTCCAAGAGAGGCCCGTGCCGGTAAGAGCGGTGTGGAGGGTGGGGAAGTTAGGATTCGAAAGACAACGATGAGGGACAATTAAAAAAATTATTAATTTTCTGTCATCATCTGTCGAATCCCCCCCCCCACCCACCCTGCCCCACCGCTCTTACCTGCATGGGCCGCTCCTGCATACTTCCAATGATATTGGAGCCCCTGAAACCTCCTTGTGGTGTTTGATGTCCTCTTTAATGGAAGGTGATAGTATTCAGTGCTCTTTGAGATATTGGTTGCGCCCTCTGTTGATATTAGGTGGTCTTCCCTACTGGGCTTTTGATTAGTCCTTCTAGTGATGATTCGTTCCCCTTTGCATTTTCAGGGTATTTTCTGGTTGCTTGATGGTGTTTGGCAGTATTTGCATGTCGCTCAAGTAATGGCTGTTGGTCCTCCATTGTCTAGTTGATATTTACTTTCACCTTTTGTGGTGTTTGATTGACCACTGGTTTGCACCTAGTGTTATTTACATGAACAAATGATCCTCTATTCTCTTGGTGCTTTTGAGGCACTTGTAGCAATGTTAGTCTTTGCCGACTTCTTGACATTTGCTGTTCTCTTTAGTAGTGTTTAGTGGTCCTCCATTTTCTTGACATTGTTTGCTAATTCTGCTGGATGTATGTTGTGGTTGCAACTTGTGGTTCTCTGTCCTCTTGGTGGTGTTTAATAATGCCTCTTGATTGTTAGTCCCATGATCATTCCTAATGGTTTCTGATCATTCCCAGAAGGACGCTTGGTGGTCCTCCAACCTCTTACTGGTGTTCTGTGGGCCATCAGCGGTATCTGATGCCTCTATGTCCTCTTGATGGTGTGTTTGGTCTAATCGATGTTTGCATCCTTATGTCCACTTGGGGTGTTTGGTGATACATCTGTTGGTGTTTGGTTCTTGCCCGCACTACTGATAGTTTGTGGGTGACCTCCTGGTGTGTTGGTCGATCCTACCGCTCCAGCAGTACTGAGAATCTTATAATTGATAAGGCTCTGTGATGCCTCTTTATGGCGAGCAAGCTTTGTTTTCTTCTCGTATTCTTGGAAATATTGTTCCATGCGAGTGCTGAAGATATAGGATTAATTAACCTACTATGGTGTTTACTTTGGCAACGCGAGGGTCATATTTGTTAGAATACAATATCTATCGGGTTTGTATGAGTGAATTAGGCATTTTAATCATACACTACTTTTTGCAATGTTGGTAGAAGTTTTAAGGTGACATTAGCTACTTCAGAAGTCAATAACATTATGACATCAGGGAATGTTGATGAAGCATAGTTTTGTGTTGTGATTGGATTGGAGTTTACCACGAATGCATCAGGCTATGAAAATAATATCGGACTCATCAGGGATGATGCATTATATTTTCCTAAATAAAATAAGTGAGTGCAAAGAACTGTACTTTGTGATATTTTGTGGTTAGCTTTACTACTTGGAACGAGGCACTATAGCAAGAGACTCAGGATCTGATTCACAAATGGCATTGATGGCGGAGGTCCCGCAGTGGTGGAGGAGTCTCTGCAGGCGGGTGGAATCTCCACAATGAGAATTCTCATTGCGAAAATTCCGCTCTGAGTGCGGACACTCACTCCCCCACGACTGCGTGGCCTCCGCCACGAGTGGGAGGCCCTTTGTGAATCAGATCCCCAGTGTGATACAAATGTGGACATCACTGTGTATGCAAAAATCCACACAGTATTTGTCCAACTCTGTAAATCATTTAATTTGCATGACTGAAACACTCCTGGCAACTTGAGTTTTGTTGTGAGTTGGCTACAATGCACTTAATTTTACGTTTATTGATTTTTCTGGAATCCTCTCTGCATTGTAAAACAGCCAAGGTACCGCATGTGTGTCTAAGAAAATGGGGTTTGTCTCGGTGCTCGGAAAGCAGATGCTAGGGATAAGAAACCCAAACCATATGAAATGTGTAGATCATAAAGACAAGTACTGCACCCAGCTATAACTGTCAGTCATTACCACGCGTTCCATTACCAACTGGTATACTACAAAGCAGTAAACCCAACGTGATTAGCTTTGCAACGCATTGTTTGCAATGCGATACTCTTACATTGCAGGTTAGTTGGTAAGCACATATATTAATACACATATAGATGGAAATCAAGTCTTAAGAATAACTTAAACGACCTAAGCTGCAATGTAAAACATCTCTGATTTTTTCCACTGAACAAAACCAAAGGTTAAATTGACGTTCACGGGAATATAAGTTATTGTTAGTTCACTAAACTAAAACTGACAAATTTCAGTGGTTTTTAGGTTTTATCTTTTGTACCCATAGCTCCTCTGAATTTTATTTTTTACTGATTTTTTTGGCTTTTTTAGCAAATGCTAAAATGAAATTATCAAACAGAACCATAAAGCCACTTTAATCTTTCTTTTTTCAGTGATTTCTCAGGGTTTTTTTTATAACGTATGTTAAAATTGTATTACCAAGCCTAATTATTTTTTAAAAACCTTTTTATTGTGAGTTTTGTTAGTACATGGTAGAACATACATACATACAGATGTTGTCGAGCCATATAGGTATGATAACACAGTGTTACAATTTGGATATGCTGTCTTCTACAATGGTGTCAAATGAATTAACAGCAAGCTGAACTAGCTACTAGTCATTGTCAGACCCAATTAGTATGCCAATATCGATAGTTATGGTAATGGATCTGATGTCCATCGACAGCAAGTGTCACTTCCATGAACACAGTGGTCCCTCCAAGCTCCCTTTAACACGACTGCGGTACAAAGAGAGGGATACTTGCTTCACAGGGCTTGTGGTAGTACAGCTGACAAACACATGGCGCCTGGATGTGTTCTACAGTACCAGGAACAGGTACCATGGATCCCATGGTAAAATGGGACTTTTTCAAATTTTCAAACACGGAACTGGGCTCCTCCCTGCCCTGCCCACACACAGGGGCATTACTGTCACAGTGTGTGCACCCTGTCTCTTTTTGTGCCCTGTCAGTTTTTTTCAGGACTCGGGGACAAAGACCACGAGTCCTGTAATGGAAGGCAAAATATTTTCTTCCAATGTTATGGCCAGTCAGTAATATCCTCTCTGTTCCGTGGATCCCATGGTAAAATGGGACTTTTTCAAATTTTCAAACACGGAACTGGGCTCCTCCCTGCCCTGCCCACACACAGGGGCATTACTGTCACAGTGAGTGCACCCTGTCTCTTTTTGTGCCCTGTCAGTTTTTTTCAGGACTCGGGGACAAAGACCACGAGTCCTGTAATGGAAGGCAAAATATTTTCTTCCAATGTTATGGCCAGTCAGTAATATCCTCTCTGTACCATGGATCCAAAGTGCTGAAATAGCAGATGGGAGAAAAAGCTCCCTTGGCCAATCCGAATCTAGGGCCTTATTTATGAGAAGGGATGCATTGCTGCGTGAAAACAGCGATGCGTCACTCCTTGCGACATGATGGATGAGTCATATTTACTGTATGACGCACCATGTCGCAAGGAATGACAGATACGTCAGTACTGACGTATCTGTTGGCGCAAAACTGACGCATTGCTGGGGTGTGTCTGAAAACAGACGCAACTCCAGCACTGTGTCCTTTCACATGGAGCAAGCCTCATGAGAAAGGACCTGCGTCAGTCTTACGCATGCTGTGAGGCAGGCATAAGATATTGACGCAGTAGCGTCCTAGAAATGGCGCAGTGAAATCTGATAGATTTCACTGCGCCACTTCTACGAGGCTTGAAAGCGGGGGAACGCCCACCCTGCATAAATTATACCTGGCGCAGGTATAATGTACCGCAGGGGTTTACAAAGTAACGCATCTGCCTAGATGCGTCACTTTGTAAATAGGGTGCAACATGGAGCATTTGTTACACCGCCGGTGCGTCACAAAAAGTGACGCACCGGCGGCGCAAAAGTATTTCAAGGGCTCATTAATGAGCCCCCTAGTAGTTTTTAAATGTTGGAGTCACAGAAGGTCCACCCTATCGGTACTGTGGATCCTCTGTGACTTAGCGGTCTAGATATCTATAACTGTTTTGGAGGATTAACCCTTTCAGGCCCAGCTTGAGCACCTTTTTTAAAATGTTAATTTCTGGAAAGTTACGAAATGAATTTACAGCAAACAAGCAAAAGGACAATCCTTGAGTTAAGTTCTAACTTTGTGCCAAGTTTGGTGTAATGCTGTTCAACTGTGTTTTTTTATGTCACTGTGTCATCAGACCTAACTGTAACTATACCGGTGCTATCACCAGCATGGTAATGTTATGAATATAGGTTTCAACACCTGATTAGAATACGGGACAATGCCATTATGATCATGGGTAGACCGGCAGTGAGGTCACACCATAATATCTAATAAAGGGCCTGAATATGATCTTGGTGGATGGGATACTCCATCACAAAAGTGACGGATATCCCGCCCACCGTATTACAAGTTCCATATGATATAATGGAATTGTAATACGGCGGACGGGATATCCGTCACATTTGTGACAGAGTATCCCATCCGCCAAGACCATAATGAGGCTCAAAGTTCCTTTCCCACAGAAAAATTATGGAACTCCACTCAGATCTTGTTGAATCAAAAAACCATTTATTGGCACAATAGATCAACACGTTTCAACCCATACAAGTCTTGGTCCAGGTCAAAGTGAGACTGAGCCAAACTGCTATAGTTCTATATAAAGTATGCTAAAAAGAGAAATAATACTATATTTCAAAGTGAAAACGGGATCTTATAGGAACCATGGCCCCAAAATTAATGTTCAAGGAAAGAGGAAAAATCAATCAAAAACATGATATATTTTCAAATTAATTGAACATTTCAGTGGATCGAACCAGGATCCTTGAGGATTAAAGCCATATGTTGAAGGCAATGATCTATTGCATTGTGTGATTACATCTGTGCACTGCTGATTTACATGAGTCACTAGAGAGCTATCCATAATGAGTGAAATGGACTGACGTAAAGAAAGTAGCTGAGCCTTATTTGTTCTATGATGATAACCTTTTTTCAAGATATGAAAATTTAACATTGATTAAATGTATGCCCACTGGGTCTTTATACCATTGAGAACTCATAATAGTTCTTGATTTCATTCAATATTGAATGATCTGTGGATAGATACATAATACACTTTTATGACAAAATGTTCACACTTTGAACTGTTAGGTGCCATCAGTTGTTTGGGAATCATTTTACTTCATGATAACTGATTAGTTATTTAGCAGCTAGTTTGTTTCCATAAATCCATTGCACTGTCATTATGCTAGCTCTCTTGTGGCTCATACAAACTGGTAGTCTATAAATATTAAAACATGACACGCGGTAGCTCATTAAATGGCTTTAATACACAAAGACCCCAGTGCGATCCCATGTAGAATGTTAAATTAATTTCAAAATATCTCATGTTTTTGATTGATTTTTCTTCTTTCTGTGAACATTAATTTGGGCCCTTCAAGAGTCTTTGTATGTGTGTGTGTGTTTGTGTGTGTGTGTGTGTGTGAGAGAGAGAGAGACGTACCTGTATGGTAAAGTAATGTGTTGTAATCCCACAAAAAATCCCTCAAGGTATTTACCTGCATTGTAACCACTTGCATGGTTCTTACTTGTGTGGTATTGGCCGCATTGTAAAGGCTGCATACACCCTGTCATACATTCAGTTATATGTCTCCAGGAGTTTCAGGGAGGGAAAAAGACTACATGAGGTAATGTTGCTTCCAAGTGGAGATGCTCCTTCCTCCTACTATGCTTTTATTGTCTAGAGAGCAAGAGGGTAGGGATGGAGAGCAGTGACCAGAAGCAGCTGCTCGCCTTTAAGGGTGGGGGGCCACACCCCCCACCTTCCACACAAAATAAAGAATGTCTTTCAGGCTGAGGAAAGGTCATCCTAACAGGCACTTTTTATTTTCAGGTCAGGCTGCCAGGTGTTATGCATGCACTAAATGTGCAGGCACGTGGCTGACTGAGCTAAACTTTACTGATCTGAATGTCACAGCTTTTGTGGGAATGACCTCCTCAGTCTGGCAAAGTGCTTGGAGGACCTCCCCTCATAAAGAGGGTAGCATCATAGATAGCCTCTGTTAGACCTGTCAGTCTTAGGGTGGTCTTTACCCAAACATTTTGCCTTACTGGAATTTTTTGCTGATCTCTTTTTTGTTGGCCTTTGTTGACTTTACCACTGCCAACTAGTGCTAAAGTGTGTGTGCTCACTCCCCCAAACATAGTAACTTTGGCTTACACTCAATTGGCACATTTAATTTACTTATAATTCTCCTTTAAGCCTGTACCCAGGGCCTGTAAATTAAATGATACTAGTGGACCATCAGCACTGATTGTGCCACCCACTTGATTAGCCAATTCAAACATGTGTCAGGCCTGCCATTGAAGCCTATAAGTGCAGTTTTAAACTGCCAGTTCAAGCTGGCAAAATACACCTCTTTTCAGGCCCAAACGTTCCTTTTTATTACATATAAGTCACCTGTAGGGTAGGCCTGAAACAGCCCATAGGGCAGATGCAGTGTATTCACAAAGGTAGACATGTACTTTTAACTTTTACATGTCCTGGTAGTGGAAAACTATTATATTCTTTTTTTAATACTGCAAGGCTTACCTTTTCCATAGGATAACATTGGGTTACCTTATTACATTTAAAAAGTGATAACTTTCAATTGGAAGCAAGTAGGAATGCCGAGTTCAGTGTCTAAAAAGTTGTAATTTAAAACCATCTCTAATGGTAAAGTTAGATTGTAAGTCACAATTCTGAAAATTCCACTTCAAGAAGGTTGACATTTTCTTGTCCCAACCATTTGGTGCCTGCAGCCTTTTTCCTGAGTCATATGACTAGGTGTAGCTGACAGTTGGCCTTTGTGTATTGCTCCCAGACAGTGGGGCAAAGGGGGAATAGTATTTGGCAGGATGGGCCATCTGTGACGTGATTGGGAATAGGAGCTGTCTATCACAAAGGCTGTGCTTCAGGACACTCATAAAGGGTTTACCACTAGTCTTTTGTGCCCCCAGACAAGCTGGAGCCAGGGCAGAGAGGCAGGAAATTCCAAACGCCTCTGGGGTGGAAACCTCCAGAACCTTCTGCTACTTCAAAGCTGGAACCAAGTATTGGACCCTCAGACCCAACTTTTCAATCCACATCTGGACCTGTGAAAGACAGAAGGATTGCTGTGCTGCAAGAAGGACTGCTACTCTGCTACCCTGCTGCCCTGTTGCCTGAGTGAGAAGGACTGGGCCTGTATGTTGAACCCAAGACCACCAGAGTGATTCAAAGGGCTAGTTGGCTGGCCTCCTGATCCGACCCTCAGGGACAGAAAGGGGTCCAACCGTCTTGAACCCTGCATCTGGACTCTGCCTACTGTGAGTTTTGTCCCAAGTCATGAACCCTTGGAAGTGGGCCTGAAAGTGCCAGCCTAGGTGAGGACTTAAGCAGAACTGACGCAGCAAGACCCATCTCCAACTAGATTTGCATTGGAACCTCTGCTGCACGATACATCCTCGATGCAGTACCTCAAATCGCAGCAGCGCAGCTCCTCAAAACCACCACTGATTTATGCATCCTTGACTCAGGACTCCCCACAGCACCCCACAGCTTCTCAGAACTGCTGCTGCATGACGCATCATCATTGCGGTATCTCGCAACTTTCTACAACCAGAATTTAAGGTACTTATGTTCAGCTGGCCTAACTTGGTCCCTGTATCCGGCACACGCTCCAAAGCGGTCAGCCTGAACTTGTGACTTTGTCCCGGTCCGGTGCGACCAGATAACCACAGTTGGCGCTTTGTGCTTTTTGGCACTATTTTCACATTAGCTTTAAAATTGCATATCTCTGGTTCTACCAATTGGATTTTAGTTGTTTTAGTCTCATATAATTTATTAAATTTAAATGTATTTTTCTAAATTGGTGTGGAATTTTTCCCTGTGTTGTGCTTTCACTTTATTACTGTTTGAAGAGCTGCATAAATACTTCACACATTGTCTCTAAGTTAAGCTTGACTACTTTTGTGCCAAGCTACCATAGGGTTACACACAGGTTAATTTGAGGTTGCTTGTGACTTCACCCTGACAGGAATTGTGGTTTCTACTTGAGTAGGGTTTCACCCCCCCCACCCCTCCCCAACCATTAACCCAATTTCCTACAGCCTGGGACCTAGGTGGTTCAGTTTTAAGCCCTGAAGTGCCCAGGGATGAGTGTTTATCACTGACACCTCATCACAAAGTGAGGTGCGTTCATCAACTCACACTGATGCCATCCCACTCTGTGACAAGGTAGGGACTGCTGCCTCCTGTCACTTGGCTGTCCTTGGCAGACCAAACCCTCCTGGAACCTTCAAGCCTTCCCCCCAAAGGTACTGCAGAAAGTAATTGTTATGTTTTTATTTAATATTTGGTGCTTGTGTGTTTGTATGAATGTATGTGTATGCATGAGCTCATGATGTGAATGGGTGCGTGTGTGTCTGCATGTGTGTGTGAGTGCGAATGCATGGCTGTGAGTGAGTGTGCATGTGTACATGTGTGGCCCCCATTCCCTCCTATGCTCTAATTGCCAGCCGCCACTTGTGAACAGAAAACTAGCCCTCTCTTGTCCATATGGTGTGTGGATTCCTTGAAAGGTGGGAACACTAAAAGTGGAAGATTTCAATGGCTCATTTTATGCCCCAAGGTAAGGTAGCCACTCAGCTGTAGCTGAAGCGCTGGATCCTGGGGAAGAAAGAGATTTTAAATGGATGCTTGGTACCCCATTGGCACAAACACAGAACAGACCCCAGAGAGAAAGTCTACAGATACATTGCCAGCCGGGCAGCCCTGCAGGGCTCTGTCCCTCAATCACCCCAGCTTTGGAGATGAGACCACTTAGATCACATTCCATATGGCTGGACACAGAGGGGTCTTTCTTGGAGGATTGACATAGATAGCCCAGGGCAAGGCTAATGGTGAGACACAGGCGTGCAGCTTACTTGAGGCCACCCTGGTTACCAGACATTCTTCAATAGGCACTGAAGTGCTTAGGATGAAGAGGAATTATCAGAAACCAGAACCCAAGTGCAAGGACTCCTGAGTAGCAGTAAATGTGGGATGTCCTATGGCTCAGCACTTGTTATTGCCACCAACCACAGTGGTCAAGATAGGAATCTAGGGGAGACCCTGGTCCATTGCCCAGTGGATGGTCCCTTTTGCAGGCTTGGCCTCGGCCAAATATCAGCCACATGTTCCTGCTCTCTGATTAGGTATATGCAACTTTTAGTGGATCCTTGGGGGACTTGTAGGAAGACTTAATCACACTCACTAACATGTCCCTATTTCAAAGCACTCATTGTTCGTCAACTCCAGAGAAATTTGGAGACAGCCTGCACTATCACTAGAGTGGCTGAAGGTTCCCCTGTCCTGAAGTAAGGAAAATGGGATCAGTAAGATACTCAGAGGGATATTTACAACAAAATGTCGGAGATCTGTGTTACGCCAAAATTGGTAACGCCGTGCTCTGACATTTTTAAAATGCAGGGATGGCCCGTATTTATAAAAATACGGCGCACCCGTGTTTCCCCTAGCACTGGCTCTAATAAAGCTGCCAGTGCAGGCACCATTGTGCCATGTTGCAAGGGTGCCTGCACTGCAGGGGTGATTGTTTATGTGCAGGAAGGGACACCTTCCTGCACATAAACAATCTTGAAAGGCGATTTACTCTTCTATGTGTGTTGCAGAATGCATCACACATAGAAAGAGCAAAAAACAAGGAGAAATTAATCATTTCTCCTCATATCACCAGTCTAAGGCCAGCTATTCCCTGGTCTTAGTTTTTGGCGCTGCCCCAGCCTTGTAAATATAGGGCAGCATCAAAGTGCAAATGGTGTTGTGGTGGAACGCACACTGCAACACCCATTGCATGCCCCTTTCATGTTAAGTGAAGCATGAAAAGAGGCCTTATTTACAAGGGGGCATTAGGCCACTTAACCCGTTGACCGCGGCGCGAATTCCGCAGCGGTGCGGGTGATTTATTGAGTGGGCGTGTTTAGGACAGCCCCCGGCCGTCCTCCGCACACGCCCACTGTGACGTCGGACGGCCGTGGGCCGTCCCGAGCACCGAAGCGGTTAAAGTAGCTTAACGCCAATTTGTATATAAGGAAAAGAGGATATCGCCACCAGAAAATCGCTAGAAGTGACATTCTGGTGGCGATCCCATTGTAAATATGCCCCTCATTGTGTGGGAAAGCCACAAGGTCAGGAATGACATGTGATATATGAGCTCTGATATAATGTTTTTCTGAGTGAATAAGGCATGTACTCTGGAACTCCAGCTTGGCCGCAATCCCATGCATTGCATTAACCTTTTTTTGTATTCAGCCAGATGAATTATGAGTCCCCTCTGTATAAAGGTAGGAGCACTTTTATCTCCATTTGTGAACAAAAATCGGGGTATGGCTCCCATTCATCTGTGCTTGTGAGTCTCTGTTGGGGAACAAATTGAAGTATATGAGTTGGGTTCCTAGGCCCAGAGAACCAGGTGGGAGGCATAAATATATGATGAGCAATAATATGAATGAGGGTCACTATGCCAGCAATGCAGGGGGGTGACCTGGGAACACATATTTGTATCTACACTGTGAACTACGACGTGTGCCCACTCCTTTACAGGTTGGCACCATGGCCAACATGGGAAACAGCCTTTAGCACGATGCCGGAATCAATCTGTGCCTTTACAGTGCCGGCAATTGAACAAACATGTCATTAAAATGCATTCGTTTAGCACGCAAGTCATTACAACGACTTGCTTTAGGGGGGCGCATTGGTGCAGAGGTGTTGGATTTAAAATACAACACCTTCTATACTGATGCGCAGACTGGAGTTGGATTAGTAAATTATACTAATCCAAAGTCCAGCGCCCCCCTAGGGCAAGTCGTTGTAACGACTTGCGTGCATAAGAAACGCATCGTTACAACGCGTTCGTACTAATGACGTTGTTAAAAAAGGCATGCATTCAAAATGCATGCGTAATTCGCCCAACAGACTGCCCAAGTGGATAGGTGCCCAGAATATAGAACCTACGGCTACATAAACATTAAGGATACATTTTGGTGTTCCATGTTTATTCTAAGAGATTATTTAAAATGTATTATTAGAGTTTAGAATTCATTGAACTTAGAGATGGTTCTTCCATAAAGCAAGACAAGGCAGCCTTAATCAACACTTTGTGATGGTGCCAAATACCCATGCAAAATCCTAAAAATAACACTGTTTCTGTGAATGCAAAGTGCTCTAGCAACTAACGTGCTATTTTGCCTAGAGCTCCGAAGTTTTCACACCCATGAATTTGATGTTGGATAGTTTATTGCTTCTTAATTGTGCTCAATTGTGTGCACAAACGATTCTACCACCCCACAGCCCTCAAAAAAGTGTGAAATAGAGCCAAGTGCATGTTGAGGTGCTGTTGGAGTTATCTTAAGTATAAGGTATAGGGAATGCTTATCAGCTTCTCCATGTTCCATAGATCACCAGCAACGGATTCTCTCTTGCTTTACCCCAACATTCCCTCCAGGACATCATTCGTACGGTTGCCCTGGTAACACGCCACTCATCCTGACAACCACGAGAAGATGCAAAGTACCACAATCTGCTTCGCCATTGGTTTGTTGCTAAATGGAGAGTAGGAGTACCCCATGGAGCCATATTTCAGGACTTGGTACTGGTGACATCATCCTAATTTGCCGGGAGGTGTGGCTTCATCAAGAGACATTCCATTCATTGAAGCTGAATTGAAATATCGTGACGTTACTGTCTTGGTGGTGAAGGTGCAATAATGGATGGAAAAAACATAAAATAGGTTGGATGTGGGAGATAACCGGTGTTGATATGGTGTCTTTGAGATGTTGTGGAGTGTTGGGAATCAGTGACCTAACACAAAACGATGAGACTCCCCTGCAGAATGTGAGAAGCCCCACCCCCGATTCTTTTGCATCTTAGAGAGATACATTGACATTTGGCTGAGTAGGGGTGGGGGCACCCTGGAGGGTTGGGGCCCCCCTGGAGGGTTGGGTTCCCCCTGTGCCTGCAGTACTCTAACCACTGGTATCTGTAGTAGACTTATGTACTTACTACCATTCTTATGTGAGTTAAGAGTTTATCTGTTTGTATCTTTTATGTAATTCATGTACTCTGAAGTCCTTATGTAATGTAACAGGTTCTGTTGTAAAGTGCTCTGACACCTTTGGGTAAAGTTCGAGCTATATAAAAACGCATGAATAAATAAATATGCCCGTGTAGGGAATGGTGACATTAAGGTCCTCATTTACTAAAGTTTTGCACTGTTGCAGGCAACGCAATGCAAAAGGCAGCGACAATGTACTCACCATTTCAAAGGCATGTGATAATGCGACATCAGCATCACTAGAGGGCCCATGCAAGCTTTGAGGGCCTCAATGATAAAAGATGTTGATGGGAAGGAGTGCAATATTACAGGCAATATTGGTTGGGGAACTGATGGGGCTGGTGGCAAATGAAGAGGCGTACAATGTTGCAGGCAGAATGTCTCTTGTAGGAAGTTAAGTTCCAACAATGTTGTTTATGTAAGATACCATAAATAAAAAGTCTACAGAGCCCACGAAATGCATCTACTCTGGATTGTCGTGTTTGGCCAAGTGTCCCTAAAGGAGATACACCAACATTCTAACATCACATTGTGATGAGGAACTCAAGACAGTAGCTAGCTATGGTGAATAAATATAAACAACTATGATAAACAATTACAATACAATATATAAATTGCAGAATAATCACATATAACAGGCAGTGCTTAATTTTAGCCAGTGGTTGCAGGTGGGGCCCACCAGCACTTACTTTTGGACACCAGCACTTATTTTTCCTCATCGGACTTTAACGCAGAGGGAGGAAGTGAAAAATACAAAAAGGGGATTGAAGGAGGAGAAGAACAGTGACAAAGGGAGAAAGCAGGGACGATACAGAACATGCAGGAGTTAGGTAGAAGGGCATGAAGTGTCTGGAGATGCAATAACGATGCTTGGTGCAATTAAGACTGCACAGCCTTCCTGTTGGGCACCACGATCTTCTGCAGGGCACTCGGCAGCTTCTGATTAGAAGTTTGGGCCCGTAAATTATTATTTTAGAAGTTTCGTACTGCACTGAGATCATCATTACGGGTGGCCTAGAGTGGTATCACTGGAGGGCTTACTGCTCAGAACCATTCTGAATAGTCTGATGTTTCGGGCATGAGATCACCGGGTTCACAAATACCAGAGCAAGCATCGGACTGGCCTATAGAGCAATCTGGCAGTGCCCAACGGGCTGGTCTGGCAGATCAGTAAGAGGGTCGGTTTATTAGCAGTTTGCGGGTCTGTTTTATGACCAGGTGGGAAAGTTTTTACTGTTGATTTCCCTAATATTACCACAAACATTATCTGCAGCAAACACAAATGCATGCCGTCTCCCATACCTTGTAAAATACCCATGCAGAGTGGCTTTACAAGTTCAAAACTAACCTGATTTGAAAATGTGGGGCACTTTTTTAACTATCTGGTTCACTAATGGGGGCCACTTTTATTTTGGTGCCCGGGTCTAATATTTATCCCAGTCTGACCCTGACTAGACCTGGTAATTCCTGTCCAAGAAATACTAGATCTTGGCCTTCATACGGCGCTGCTAGGGTTGTGGTCAAATGTGGAGCCCTACCCCTACCCCTCCTGTTCTTGCATAACAGGAAAGCAGATACAATCCCCTTTCCACATGCCTCCCCGTCCATTGCCCACTTTTCACAAAGACTTCTTTTGAAACAAGCATTGGCAAAGCCAATAGGTCTTGCCTATGCGAGAGCTATTGGCTTGGGCAATGTGTTTTAGCCATGTTGTACACCAGTGTACCTGCTGTTTAGCATGGCTAAAAGTTAGTGGCATGGAGCAGGGTGGATTTGATTGGAAAGGGGTAGATTGGGGTAGAATGGAATGGGGTAGACTGGGGTAGAACGGAGTAAAGTGGACTAGGGCAGATTGGAGTGGGGTAGATTGGAGTGGGGGAATTAGGACGATTAGCTCAGACGTTTTGTAGATTTATATAGTGCTGCTTATCACCCGTGAGGGTATCCAGGAGCTGTCCATGGTTACGGGGAGATTAAGTGATTTGCCCAGAATTACAGGATGTTGCACTGATGCTGAGCCTCAAACCCGGATGCCCCGGGCCCGAGTCAGTAGCTCTGGCAGCTGCGCGTGGTAGATTGGAGTGAGGAAGACTGAATTGGGGGAGACTGGGGGAAGTGGGGTAGATTAGGGTGGTGTGGGTAGATTGGAGTGGCGCAGACTGCAGTGGACTAGAGTAGGGTAGATTGAAATGGAGTAGATGGAAGTAGGGTAGATTGGGGTAGAGTGGAGTGGAATATATTGTGTTAGATTGGAGTGGGGTATATTGGGGAAGAGTGGAGTGGGGTGGTTTGGGGTAGATTGGAGTGGATTGGGGTAGACTGGAGTGGAGTCGGGTAAACTGGAGTGGAGTGAGGTAGATTGAAGTGGGGTAGAGTGGGTGGGTAATAGTATGGTAGAATGGAATGGAGTGGGGGTAGATTGGGGTAGTTTGGTGTGGACTATATCAGGGTAGATTAGAGTGGAGTGGGGTAGATTAGGAGAGTGGGGTGGATTAGTGTGGTGTGCAGTAAGTTGGGTTGGGATGGAGTTGATTGGAGTGGGGTGGAGTGGGTAGATTTGGGTAGAGTGTGTAGATTGGAGTGGAGTAGATTGGAAGAGTGTGGTAGAATGGAATAAAGTGGGGTTAGATTGGGGTAGTTTGGAGTGCACTAGATTGGTGTAGATTAGAGTAGAGTGGAATGGTGTAGATTGGGAGAGTGGGGTTGATTGGAGTGGAGTGGGGCAGATTGAAGTGGAGTGGGTTAGATGGGAGTAGGGTAAATTGGAATTGAGTGGGTAGATTGGAGTGGGATATATTGGGGTAGATTGGAGTAGGGTAGATTGGTGAAGAGTGTAGTGTAGTGGATTGGGTAGATTAGAATGGAGTGGGGTAGATTAGAATGGAGTGGGGTAGATTGGAATGGGGTAGATTGGAGTGGAGAGGAGGGGACTGGAGTGGAGTGAGGTAGATTAGGGTGGAGTGGGGTAGATTGGAGTGGGATAGATTGTGTGGATTATAGTAGGGTAGATTGGAGTGAGGTGGGTAGATTGGAGTGGAGTGTGGTGGGGTAGATAGGAGTGAGATTGATAGAAGTGGGGTAGTTTGAAGTGAGATAGATTGGAGTGGAGTAGGTTGGAGTGGAGTTGGATAGAGTGGTGTAGGGTAGATTTGGATGGGCTGGGGTAGATTGGGTCAGGGTGGGTTAGGGTGGGGCAGACAGGAGTGGGTGGAGTATATTGTAGTGGAGTAGATTGGGGTAGATTTGAGTGGGGTAGTTTTGAGTGGGTGTATTGCATGTGGTAGAATGGAATAGGGTAGTTTGGGGTGAAGTGAGTTAGGGTAGATTGGAGTGGAGTGGGGTGGATTGGGGTGGAGTGAGTTAGAATGGTCTGGTGTGGAGTAGATTTAAGTTGCATGTGGTAGTGAAGTGGAGTGGGGTAGATGGGTGGGGTAGAATGGAGTGTGTTAGATTGGGGTATATTGGGTGGATTGGAGTGGGTAGATTAGGCAAGAGTGGAGTGGGGTAAATTGGAGTTGGGTGGAGTGAGGTTGAATAGATTGGAGTGGAGTGAGATTGATTGGGGAAGAGTGCAGTGGAGTGGGGTACATTAGGGTGGAGTGAAGTGCAGTGGGGTGGGGTAGGCTGGGTGGATTAGAGTAGGGAAGATTGGAATGGAGTGGGGTAGATTGGAGTGGGATAGATTGGAGTGCGGTAGATTGAAGAGGGATGACTGGAGTGGGGTAGGTTGGAGTGGGGTAGATTGGAGTGGAGTGGTGTAGATTGGAGTGGAGTGGGGTAGAATGGGGTGGGGTAGATGAAGGTGGGGTGGATTGGGGTGAAGTAAAGTAGGGTAGATTGGGGTAGAGTGTGGTATATTAGAGTGGAGTCGATTGGAGTGGGGCAGGTTGAGGTGGTATAGATTGGGGAGGGGTAGATTACATTAGGGTAGTTTGCAGCGGGGCGAGGTAGAATAGAGTGGGTTGTATTGGGGTGGTGTGGGCTAGATTCAGCCGCGGCCGCTGCAGGTAAGGGCGGTGGGGCTGGCTGGGGGGGATTTTGAGAGACGACCACAAGATAAATTTAATTATTTATTTAATTTTCTCTTGTGGTCGTCTCTTGAAATCCCCGACCCCCCAGCTGGCCCCACCGCTCTTCCCTGCAGCGGCCGCGGCTGGCTAGATTAGAGTGGAGTGGAGTAGATTGGAGTGAAGTGGAGTGGGGTAGATTTGGGTAGAGTGGAGTGGTGTGTGGTAGAGTGAAGTGGGGTAGATTGGAGTGGAGTGGGGAGATAGGGTGGATTGGACTGTGGTAGATTGGAGTGAAGTGGGGTAGATTGGAGAAGGGTAGATTGTGGTGGAGTGGGGTAGATTAGATTGGATTCATGTAGATTAGAGTGCAGGGGGTTGGGCTGGGGTAATTTGGAGCGGGGTGGTTTGGGGTGGATTAGAGTGGATTGGAGTGGAGAGTGGTAGACTGGGGTCGATTGGAGCAGAGTGGGATAGATTTAAGTGGGATGAGGTAGATTGCGCAGAGTGGGGTAGATTGGTTTGGAATGGGGTAAATTGGAGGGGAGTGGGGTAGATTGGGGCATATTGGAGTGCAGTGGGGTAGATTGGGTTAGAGTGGGGTAGATTGGGTTAGAGTGGGGTAGATTAAAGTGGGCTAGATTGAAGTGGTGTAGATTGGAGTTGTGTGGGGTAGATTGGGGTGGGGTGGAGTGGAGTGGGCGGATAAATGGGGGTGGGGTAGATTGGAGTGGGGTATATTGGAGTGGATTTGTATAGATTGTAGTGGAGTGGGGTAGATTAGATCGTAGTGGAGTGGATTGGGTAGATTGGAGTGGAGTGGAATGGGATAGATGGGGTTAGAGTGGGTTAGATTGGAATGGGGCATATTGGAGTGTGGTGGGGTAGATTGAGGTGGGGTGGGGTGGTGTGGGGTGAGTAGATTGGGGTGGGGTAGATTGGCGTGTGGTAGATTGGAGTGAAGTGGGGTAGACTGGGTGGAGTAGAGTGAGGTATATTGGAGTGAAGTAGATTGGGGTAGATTGTAGTGAACTGGAGTGGGGTGAGGCAGATTAGGATACATTGGAGTGGAGTGGGGTAGATTGGAGTAGAGTGGGGTAGATTGGAAGGGGTAGAGTGGAGTGGGGTAGTTGGTGCGGAGTGGAGGGGCGTAAAGTGAAGTGGTGTGTTGTGTCATGGAATGAGTGGCATAGATTTGAGTGGCGTGGAGTCGAGTGGTGTGTCGCAGAGGATCTTAGAGTGGAGGGGCATAGAGTGGAGTGGAGTGGCATGTCGTAGAATGGAGTGATGTGGCATAGGGTGGAAGTGCATGGAGTGGAGTGTCGTAGTGTGGAGTATGAATGGTGTGGTAGCGCACTGTCATTGCAGACAGCGTATTTTCAATTGAAATCACTATTACTTTTGCACCGAAATACGGTTTGCTTCACACAATCGATAATGTGTGCACATGCCATCACCTGGTGTATTAATGTTTTGATCGTATTCAAATATTTGTTTCCAGAACACTCTAAAATTACAAATACAATGTGCTTCATTTGTACTAATACTGAAATAATCTGAAACATCAGCACAGTGCTTTTTTTGTGTGTGCTAAAAAAGAAAACATACTACACACTCTCCTTTTACATGGATACTCAGCAGGATTGTCACATAAATTCTTTCACTTTGAAGTCAGAGAAAGAAAAATAAACCCCAAGCTCCCTGGAAGAGAGAGCATGACATTTGACCTCTCTCTTTAAATGCACAGCAAATGTAATAAGTTAAGAATAAGATTTAAAGGCGTGTTTACAGAAAACAAGTTCATGGAAGAATACAGTAACAAGGTTTGGGCAAATGGAGGGAAGAACTCCAGCTGGACAGCCTTAAGCAAATAAAGCCAGTAAATTGAAGGCCAGAAAATGTGAGTTACAAACCACAAAGCCAATTGTAAGCAACAGGTGGAATGCATTCCTAGGTTAACTTTATATAAGTCCATCCCCAAGATGTCTTTAGCAAACCTAACAGCTGCTCTGCCTGGTAGGCTTCGACCTAAAAATGTTCTCTTGTAAGAGGTCTTGTGAAGTTTAAACGAAAGGTGAAGTTCGCATACAAAATGTACATATTGCCCACCTGTACGTGCCCATCCCCGGCCCAATCAGTAAGGTTTGGCACCGAACACTTACGCTCTGAATAGCTATGCCATATGTGAGGTACAAAAGCGCCTGCATCCATCTCTCTTCCTAATTTGCAGTCATGGCATATTCCCAGAAAGCATTCCAATGCGCACCTCCGTCTGACAGCCCATGCTATTTTAAGGAAAAAAAATATTGTTTACAACACTTGATATGCACGGTGGGTGGACATAATGGACGGCCCTGGAGTATCTTTCGTGAACAGCTGGTTTGTACATGCCGTCTCCAAGAGCCTCGTCGCCATGTAATTCTGAGCTGGCTGTTAGGTGTCAGCGTTATTAGACCATCTTATTGGCGCTTTCTTTCCACCCCCTCGCATCTTGGGCTTGGAAATATCTTGATGCTGAGCCGGAGGGCGGGGGCACTTGCCTGCTAAGAGCATTGCAGCACTCTGCAGAAGGTGTCATTGCAGGCTTGAAGAGAATGTAACGTCCTGGGACAGAGAGTGTCGGCACTCGAGTGTCTGCTTGAGGTTACAGGAAAACAGGAAAAGGTCAAAATCGCGCGGGAAAGCAGGATGCAAAATGCGGGGATGCTGCCAAAACTCACGTCGTTTTCTTAGCGGCCAGACGTTCAAGAAGCTCAGGGTGAAGTAAATAACTCGGTGAACACCCCCAGGCTTAGTCTATTGGCAGTGAGGTGGTGCCCAGCTGTGGGTGGGCCCTAGACCGTTCAGAGTGAACTCACTGGAAAGCAGACTCGACAACAACATAGAGGCCTAAAGTCCCACTCCCCATTAGTAAAAGTGCAAAGAATGCAAAGTCCTTTCACTTTGCACTAATTCCATATGATTAGTCCCTTAATATTGTCATTTTGCGCACCTATGGCTGAAATAAGAAAATGTTAGGCGAGTGTGTTCTGCAGTGCACCAGTGCCTTTCACCACTTACTGAGTGGCTTATTTACAAGCCTATTGTGACGCCAGTGCGCCACTTTTTTTGACGCACCGGCGGCTCAATGGGCTTATCCATATTTACATGGCCACGTAAAGTCACCCTGCATGAATTTTCATGGCCATGTAAATATGGGCCCCTTTCACGCATCACTTTGCGTGAAAGGGGCATTCCATGGGTGTTGCTTTGGGTGTTCCCACGCAACATCCATGGACCTTGATGCATTCCCAGATTTACAACATTTTGTAAAACTGTGACTGCGTCAGAATCCTACGCCTCCCCAGGGAAGGCGTAGGAATGGCGCAACGAGGAGAAATACTTTTATTTCTCCTAATTTTTTCCTCTTTCTATGCGTGCTGCAGAATAGAAAGAGGAAATGCCATTATTTATTGTTTTTATGCACGAAGGTGTCCCTTCTTGCACAAAAACAATAATCTCCGCAGCGCAGGCACCCTTGCAAAATGACGTAAGCGTGCCTGCATTGGCACATGGCAGCCAAATGTGCACCAGCGCAGGGGAAAGCACAGGGATGTGTTGTATTGTTGTTAATACGATGCATCCCTGTGGTTTGAAAATCACGCAGCACAGTGCAGCTAAATGTCTTGCTGCATCATTTTCTTGTAGATGAGGCCCTCAGACTGTAAGCACTACAGGTGTAATGGCAGTCAAATCTCACTGCAGCCATTACCCAATTTACCTGCCAGTGACGTGCCACATACAACCGCAGAATTAGGGATAGAAAGAAAGGCCTAATCATATATACTTTTCCTTGTCTGCACCCTGATGGTACCCCCTCAAGACACGCAAATCTTTACGTTTACTTTTGTCATGTAAACAAAATTAAAAATAATAATTAAGCATATGTTATGGATCTCTTCTGTAGACTCCCAGGATTGATTTTCACAAGCATACCCCATAAATGCAATAAAATAAATGAATGAACCTTGGTAAGCCAGATTCGAAGTATTGCCGGTGTCAAGAGTCTGATCTTGTACAGTGGTGTCCAATGTGGGTCCATGACGGACCAAGCCATGCCATGCCAGATTTTCAGACTAGGCAAATATGTTGAATTTACATGCAACAGATCTCAATAGGACTCATTTCCATAGTGAGCAATTATCTCAAAATTTGGTTAGCACCTGGCTCTCCTGGACCTACGTAAGACATCCCTGGCCTAGTGAATTCAAGTGTAGGGAAAGGTACACAGTGGAACATGAGAGCAGAGCTACGCATTATGCAAAGTACACACCAATAACATGCATTTTCGAATCCCCTAGCCAAGGAGTAAATGACGTTTACACTCAGAAACGGGCCCACAAATTGAAAATGGGATTTCTTTTGGTACTGTGCAGTTCAAAGATTCTAAAATTGAACCTCGGCTTACCTACGTTTGATGGTCTGGTGCCATCTTCTTTTATCATCTACATTGAGCCTGTAAGTGCATGGGCATGTCCTTGAATCTGTTTTACTTGCCTAACAATACCTCTATCATCAAGCGTGAGACATGTAGGTTTATTGACTGGATGACCAAGAAATGGAAAAATCCAAGTTGAAGCATGTGACATCTTATTAGGGCAATTTTCACTATGATTAACAAGTCTGTCCACTTATTATAAAATCATCCAGAAGTGCAAAATGGCGTATGAGGGCTTTTCCTGTCCATCTTTGGATTGCTATTCCGCTAACACCCTTCTTAAATTTATAAAGGCTTTAAAACCTTGGCTGTTTCCTCCAAGAACTTCAGCAAATTCTTTAATCTCCTTCTATTCAGCTGTAGTTACTCCTTTGCTCCAAGAGATTCCATCCTGGAGTGAATGTTGCGCTATATTAAATATCTTAAAAACAAATAAATATATCAAAGGGGCCGATTACGATGGCGGGCGGAAAACCATCCCAACCGCCGTGTTAGCGGAAATTAACCGTCCACATGTACCTCGGGAAAACCGGAGGCCAGATTAGGATGAACCGCCAGAAAACTCCGACCGCGGCGGACAGATTCCACAAAAGAACGCCGGGAGCGTGCGGAGCAGGTGAAAATCCGTCAGTGGCGGTCAGATTTGCTGCGGAAAGACCCAAAACCGCCGCACAGCCAGCGGATTGACCGCACGTTAAATTAGGATACCATTGCGGTGACAGCGGAACGATCCGCTGTATCCGACCACCGCGATCGCAACTATATATGAACGGGAGAGCCGGCGGAAGGGCTGTTGTATTCCGACTGCCGTGGTCGCTCCGGAACAGTAATGGCGATCGACAAAAAAAACACACAACAAGGCTACCAAGTGTACCCGTTAACCTGGCTCAGCCTCAAAAAACAACTAACACACCCCAATGACACATCCCCATGGCAAGTAAAAAAATACAAATCCCAGGTCAACCAACACTACACACGTGACATCAATACTCCATTTAGACACACCCACATAGCTGAGTATAAAACCAGCCCCTTCCCTGACCAGAATCCTTTGCTCAACTCCACTACTGAAGGAACCAACCCCACAGCACAAAGGAGAGGCAAATCACCACACATCTCACCAGCACAACCACACACACCACACACATCACCACCACCTTCACAACTGCACCTTTGCACAACATGTCACAGAAGAAAATGCCCAAATTCACTGACAATGAGTTGTCAGTGATGGTAGATGAGGTAATCAGAGTAGAACCACATTTGTTTGGAAACCTGGTCCAACAGACACCATTAGCCACCAGAACTCAAATGTGGGCAAGGATAGTCAGCAAGGTCAATGCAGTAGGGACCATCCCGCGCTCCAAGAAGGAGATCATGAAGCGGTGGCATGACCTCAAGAGCAAGGTGAAAGAGAAGAACAACAAGAACCGTGAGCTGGCTCAGAGGACTGGCGGTGGCCCTCCCATTCCACCACGAACATTCACCGTATGGGAGGAGAAGGTGCTTGGCATACTGCATCCAGAGAGTCTCACTGGAATACCCGGGGAGTGGAGGCTGGTAAGTACCAACAACTGTCTACCATTACAATGCCATGTACTGTCTTGCACAACTAGAAAGCGACACCTCCTAGGCCCAAATGCATCCATGTGCACCACACTCTCCCCAACAATTGTCTCACAGATCCAACATTCACTCCCTCTGATTCACCCCAAAGGTAGCTAGCAACATTACCATGGGGGCATGTGTACAGGCAGCCAGCACTACAACTCCCACCAGGCCCCCCTGTCCCAAAGCTGAGCCGGATGGTACACTCCACCCCACACCCACAACCATGTGGCAGACATTGTATTTCACTCATCAAACTTACAGGTAGGTAGCCATCTCATGCTCTCCTGTCCCACCCCTAAGCAGGATGGAACACTCCCCCATCCAAGAGCCATGTGTAGCCATTCCCTTCCTCTGTTCTACTTCACAGGGAGGCAGCCATCTCAACAGGGAGGGGTGTTTGTGGATAGGCAGCCAGCACTACAACTCCCACCAGGCACCCTTGTCCCACAGCCCAGCAGGATGGAACACCCCCCCAACCCCAACCATGTGGTAGCCATTGCATTTCACTCATCAAACTAACAGGTAGGTAGCCATCTTCACAGGGAGGGGTGTTTGTGGATAGGCAGCCAGCACTACAACTCCCACCAGGCCCCCCTGTCCCACAGTCCAGCAGGATGGAACACCCCCCCTAACCATGTGGCAGCCATTGCATTTCACTCATCAAACTAACAGGTAGGTAGCCATCTTCACAGGGAGGGGTGTATGTGGATAGATAGGCAGCCAACACTACAACTCCCACCAGGCCTCCCTGTCCCAAAGCTGAGCCGGATGGCACACTCCACCCCACACCCACAACCATGTGGCAGCCATTGTATTTCACTCATCAAACCTACAGGTAGGTAGCCATCTTATGCTCTCTTGTCCCACCCCTGAGCAGGATGGAACACTCCCCATCCAAGAGCCATGTGTAGCCATTCCCTTCCTCTGTTCCACTTCACAGGGAGGCAGCCATCTTAACAGGGAAGGGGTATGTGGGTAGGAAGCCAGCACTACAACTCCCACTAGGCACCCTTGTCCCACAGCCCAGCAGGATGGAACACTCCCCCCCCCAACCATGTGGCAGCCATTGCATTTCACTCATCAAACTAACAGGTAGGTAGCCATCTCAACAGGGAGGGGTGTTTGCTCACAACAAACTCACAGGGAGGCAGCCATCTTAACAGGGAAGGGGTATGTGGGTAGGAAGCCAGCACTACAACTCCCACCAGGCCCCCCTGTCCTACAGCTGAGCAGGATGGAGCACTCCCCACACCCACAACCATGTGGCAGCCATTGCATAGCCCCATCAAACTCACAGGTAGGTAGCCATCTTATGCTCTCTTGTCCCACCCCTGAGCAGGATGGAACACTCCCCCATCCAAGAGCCATGTGCAGCCCATTTCCTTCCTCTGCTCCACTTCACAGCTCCACTTCACAGGGAGGCAGCCATCTTAACAGGGAGGGGGTATGTGGGTAGAAAGCCAGCACTACAACTCCCACCAGGCCCTATTGTCCCACAGCAGAGCAGTATGGAACACCCCCCCAAACATGTGGCAGCAATTCCCCTCAACTGTGTCACAGAACAGGTAGGTAGACAGTGCATGCACCCTGCCATTACTCTCAAAAAGCATGGAGCAAATTACCACACTAGCCCTCACATGTCAGCCAACTTGGCATAGATCCAATAGCCACTTCCAGTGTGCAGACAGAAATGTGTATGTAACTGTCACCGAAATTTCAGTCTGACTCACCAAATCACATGTTGAAGAAATTCAGGGCACAATCATGTACAGCACTGATTGCTATGTGTAAGTGCCATGGGGGCAGAGCATCAAGGCACATATGAACACAAAACATGCATGGTCAGTTGTAAAAAGAAAGTAAAGTACATGCAATGACAAAGGTATGCTTTAGATTACAATGGCTAGTTCATGCTCAGATGTAACGTCTTCCATGCAGAGCAAACCGGAAAGACGCTTCACATAAAGTTGTTGTGCTTCTAGTTGTCAGATGAGGACATGTCCTTGTAATGACACATTCTGAACTTTGAACATGGGATCTATTGACATGTCACACCATGGACAAGTAATGTATGTACATCAACATCATGTCATGATGCTCAGTATCTTGCAGCCATACCACGTGATTGCAATGTAAACTGTGTGATGTATCACATGTAACATCCAAACGTCTAACACCCAGTGTGTGGGTTCCCTTCAATTACCATTTCACCTCTGTTCAACAGGAGATCAACAATTGACAGCTGCAGATGACAACACCGACCTGCAGAGCCAGTCTCCCCCCCCCCGGAACATGGACCCTCGGATGCAGACTCACCAAGTTCATTGGATGCGGAGGCCGAACCTGGCCCATCAGGACTGCCAGGGCGCACCACATCCCAGGCCCCCACTGTCCCCACCACCACCACCTCAGCAACAACAACCACGCTGACCCCTGCTGCAACAACCTGTGCCACCTCAAACACCACCACCACCACCAGTGCTGCCTGCAACACTCTCCCTGCCTCAGAGGATACCAACACCACCCCACAATCAGAGGAGGGCAGAGAGAGTCTGCGGGTGCGTCGAGTGGTAACGCCACAGGTCCGGGACAGCAGAGCAGGTGGTAGGTCAACTGGGGGACAAAATCCACAGGACACTGGGACCAAAGCCATGGCCAACATCGCCAGAGTCCTTGGGGCTTATGAACAAACCCAGGGATACATGGGCCAGGGTCTGGAAGATCTGCATGAGCTCCGCCTGCTGGTGAGGTCCTTGGACACACGTATGGGCCAAATCGTGGACCTCATGGGCCAGCTTGTGGGGGTTGTGAGGGACAGTCTTGTGGCCCAAAGGACAGCTCAACCTCCCTCCAGTGGCCCTCAGGTTGATACTCCCACCACCTCATCTGCGGCCACAGAGAGGGGTGAGCTGAAACTGGATGACTCCTCAGACCCCGCTGAGCCCGCAGCAGAGGCCCCTCCTGGAAAAGGCAAAAGGGGCCGTCCGAGAAACACCACGGGAGGATCCCGTGGCAAACCACCAGCCAGACGCAGGTCAAAGAGACAGCCATGATGGCACCTCTCGTCACCTTGACATTGACTATGTGGACTATCCTTACCCACACTGCCATGTTGATGGCAGGTGTCTGTTGGACTGTGTCACCTCATCAATGTGGTGACTACTCTTTTGTCTCGTTTACCATCACTGACAACTCATTAATTCACCTAGCACCATTTTCTCATACATCACTTGTCTGTCACAAACACCCTTTGTAAATAAACACTCCTTACACACCTATGTCTTTGTGTCAGCTCCATGTTTATTACAGGAAGTTCAATGTTGACTCTGATTCCAATGTACCAGAAGCTCTGATTGTGACGAGGCATTGAGAGGGTGAAGGGACCTAGAAAGACACAAGAGAACAATATTTACTCGTCAGGTGATGCCATCACAGCCAGTACACAACACTAGTCATCAAGCTACACAACCCAGCACACATTGCAATGAGAAACAACACCAACATAGACGTCATGTGGCTGGTCATGACTACGCTGTGCCACAAACATCAGCCATCAGCACAGAGCCAACAACAGGCAGCAGTTAAAAAGGTCCCCTAGGCTTTTTCACTACCATCAAAGACAGCAGACAATGGCACTGTTGTACAATGTCACTCACACTCAAGGGAAGTAGCGGTTGATGAGCTGTTGACGCAGGTCGACACCTTCCTCCTCTCCACTATCCTCCTCACTGGACATTTGTGGGTTTGCAGGCGGGGGCATCTGCTGCTCATCATCGTCCAGGATCAGGGGGATCTCCTTGCGTAATGCCAGGTTGTGGAGCATGCAGCATGCAACTACGATCTGACACACCTTTTGGGGAGAGTACATCAGTGCCCCTCAGGTCATGTCCAGGCACCGAAATCGAGACTTCAGAAGCCCAAAAGTACGCTCCACCACACGACGTGTCCTCCCATGGGCCTCATTGTAGCGGACTTCACCCGGGGTCCTGGGATTCCTCAGTGGGCTCAGCGACCAAGGCCGGTTGGGATATGCAGAGTCACCTAGGTGTGAGATCCACAGACCAACTTAGTAATATAACTGTGTCAGAGGACAGCATGTCACACATACAGCACGCTACTTGACTCTGCGTACTCACCCACAATCCACGCACGCTCCGGATGCAGATTTGCCATCAGCTGTGGTACGATGCTGTAACGTAGGATGTAGGAGTCATGGGCTGATCCCGGGAATTTGGCACAGACATGGGAGATTATCATATCCGCCTGGCATACCACTTGCACATTGATGGAATGAGAATGCTTCCTGTTCCTGTAGATGTGCTCACATGCCTGTGGTGGAACCAGGCCAACATGTGTGCAGTCAATGGCACCAACAACGTTAGGGATGTGGGCAAGGTCATACAAATCCCCCTTCACAGCTGGCAATTCATGTCTCCTGGGGAAACGGATGTAGCTGTCCTTGTAGGTCATCATAGCGGACAGGACATCACGTAGCACCATGCTGAACATTGGTTGAGACATCCCACCTGCGCTGGCCACCGTGTCCTGGAATGAACCAGTTGCAAAGAAATGCAGGGCCGCCATCACCTTACATGTTGGTGACAAAGCAGTTGGATAGGTTCTGCGAGGCCTCAGATGGGGCTCCAACTGAGCACATAGGTCCTGAAGGGTAGGTCGATCCAAACGGAATTTCCGTATGATGTCCACATCCTCCATGTCCGCAAGCAATGTGAATGGACGATGCACATTTGGTCGTCTCCTAGGTAGGATAAAAGGGGACACATGTCAATTCAATTCCCCTCTGAGATGCGTCCAACATCTTACGTTTTGACTGACACAGCGCCAACAATGAATGGCCTGAAACTACAGCTTACAGCACAAGTCACATGTAGAGACACCTTGATCTAAAGTAGTTGTACACGTGTCCAGTATTCACACAGTGAGTACCCCCAAAACAGATTCAGACTATGTGAATGCCAAAAGGTACATTCCTACATCTTGTGTCACCAGCCCTGAGAGTAGTTGACACAGCACATGTCTGAAACAGCAACACTGCTGGCTTCTACGTAGCTGCTGTACCTGCCACACCTTCTTGCGTAATTCGGACAGGGCACACATCACCAACACAATGAACACAGTGTGTGCATAAAGATCAAGTATCAACATGAGTACAGCAATCTACACACTGAAATATGCACATTATGTAGTCAGTCCTTCATTACTGTGGGTTGCTCAGCCATCTCAAACATTGACATGTGTACATATTTGAGAGTCCATCACACAACAGATCTGTGTACATGCACAACAACATCATACGTGACATGTGAGGGAGTACATGACAATGCTTGTAATCCTGTGCACTGTCATGGCATGTGTAGTCATCAGTGAGTTAAATGTCACACTAGCATTGAATTGCACTATCTGGTGGCATGATTCATAGTAAGTGTCTACTGTTCAATGCCGAGAACTGGCCATTGCCATTGCTACAGCATGATGTGTCCATAGGTGCCGTAAGCGTGCACCGCCACCGCAATCACGGCCATAGGCACCAAGGTAAAGATGCCAAATCACGGGAGCAACCACCTGGCCCCTGCGGTGTGGCACCGCCAATGCCCATGCCCCTACAGCCAATGGGACCCGCAATCACGGTAGTGAAATGCACTTTTGAAACCTGCGGTAGACGTGCACCGTCACCGCAATCATGGCCATTGGCACCAATGTAAAGATGACAATTCGTGGTAGCAACCGCCTGGCCCCTGCGGTGTGGCACCGCCAATGCCCATGCCCCTACAGCCAATGGGAACCGCAATCGTGGTAGACAAATGCATTTTTGAAAATCGTGGTAGGCACGCTCCGCTACCGCGGGGCCGGTCATTGAATGCAATTGAAAGATGCACGATTGCGGTAGCGACCGCCTGGGCCCCGCGGTGTGACACCGCCAAGGCCCATGCCCCTACAGCCAATGGGAACCACAATCGCGGTAGACAAATGCATTTTTTTAAATCGCGGTAGGCGTGCTCCGCTACCGCGAGCCGGTAATTGGATGCAATTGAAAGATGCACGATTGCGGTAGCGACCGCCTGGGTCCCGCGGTGTGACACCGCCAATGCCCATGCCCATTCAGCCAATGGGAACCGCATTCGCAGTAGTGAAATACAATTTCGAAAATCGCGGTAGGCGTGCTCCGCTACCGCGGGGCCGGTCATTGGTTACATTTGGAAAAAGCTGATCTGGAACACCAATTGCAGCATCTGACTACCACTGAAACAACCCCAGGGGCTATATATGTCTGTGAGAGAGCCACACATTTCTACTGCATCCAGACACTGCTGCCTGCCATTCTTCATCCCCAACTGCTGCTGTTCCTGTCTCCTGGACCCAGTGATGGCGAGAACTGAGAACATCAGGGCCCGTCCCTTCACCACAGAGGAGCTGGAGGTCCTGGTGGACGAGGTGCTTTCACAGTATGGGAGGCTATGTGGTGCTCCTGATGTAATGGTAAGTGTTTCAGAGTGAAAGTTGGCGAGTGCAAAGACTGCACACATGAAGTTGATCTGCTGTAGTATGTGCCTGTGAGTGCAAGTTTGTGTGATACACTGCCAAGCATGCTGACCGCATGTCAATGTATTTTGTAGCCTATTTTCCACAGATCCATGGCTGCATTTCAGGATGGGAGGGACATGCAGTGTATTTGCAGCCATACAGTCACACTGCTGGTTTGGAAAGTCGAAGTCAGAACAGACATTGCCTGTGCTAATGGATGTCAGAGTCCATGAGCTTTTCACATGTTCATTTGTGACATTACAAATGTGTTTCGTCCAGAGGGTACTGAAGGATGTGTGTCCATTTTTAATATTGCCACCATGGATATGTCAGCATCATGCACAAGATTGAAATGCCTGAGGGTGACACTCTTGGTGGAAATGCACCTATGACACATCATATTAATGTACTCCTGAAACATCCTCCTTCCCTTGTTTTCATTATGTGTACTGACTCGCATGTGTAGGCACTGTTTGCCTCTCATATTGTACATGCATGTGAATGTCCTGATGGCCCACGTTTAACCTCAGTGTGATTCCCCCTGGCCTGCACAGATACTGCCCAATTTGCCTGGGACACATCAGTAAATGGACAGAGTGAGACATATGTGTTGTCTGTCACCCTATTCATCAATGTTCTGTCTTAGGCCTGTGGATTGCACAAGACAGACCTTATGAGAAGGGTGTGAGAATGTAAGATCATGTCCCTACATGTGACCTCCAGGACACAGTGATCTGAACACATCTGTATAGCTCTGCTAAGTTTGTGATAGCCTGTACTGAGTCACAGTGGTACATGACCCAGTGACACTGAAACTTCCTCTTCTTGTCTCCCATGCCTGCAGCTTAAAGTCCGCCAGCGTAAGGCCTTATGGAGGGCCATTACACGCAAGGTGCGGGCTCTGGGTGTCTCCAACCGACGGCACACACACTGTCACAAGAGGTGGGATGACATCTGCCGGCTGAGCAAAAACGTGGCAGAGATGACGCTGGGGCTGCTCCCTCGGACTGGCAGGTTGGAGCGCAGGAGCATGACACCACTAATGGCCCGCATCTTGGCAGTGACACAGCCAGAGCTGGATGGACGTTTGAGGGCCCATCAGCAGCAAGTTGGGGGTATTCTGCGAAGGGTGACTTTGGGTGTGAATGACTGCATGTATCCCAACCCTGAGCCAGTGCAGAGCTCTGTGATGTTTCTGGTGTGATGCAATGGCTTGTAAGTGGCCTCTGTGTTGAGTGCAGCTGTCATGCATTTTTGCTACGTGTACTTTCTCATGTGTTTTGGATAATGGCCCTTGTCATTGCAAGATGAGATGTGGCCTTCTGACATCTGCTGCATTATGGGTGTTATAGACATCACTGGGAAGTGTACAGCAGTGTGCCTCATCTTAGTGTGCTTTCTTCGATGTGTGCAGTGCCTGACTTCGAAATTGTGAGGACTACACATCTGACACCAATGTGCAACGGTCGTTGTGCTTCAAGGCACAACATGGTGGACATCTGTAGCTTATGGCCATAGTATGAGGACATTCTTGAGTCAGTATCTGTGTTGGCCCCTTAAAGTGACTCCGTATGTGACTGTGACAACATGTTGAGATGTACATCTATCTCACCTACAGACACGTAGGTATGCTTACAGTATTCAGTATGTCAGGTTGCCAGGAGGCACGGGCCAGCTATTTGGCTGTGTGAACGTCACCTGGGTCATTGATGCCAAATATGCATGTTTCCATGCATCTTCATAAGTTTTGCATTAAGGTTGCACCTGCAGACTGCACAGGGTGGTGTGCAACATGGGGGTATCATGTTATAGTTTTGTGCTTTGCTTGCATGTGATGTTTGTGAGTATGGCACCATACTGAACCTACGTCTCTGTCTTTTGCAGCATCTACCGAGGGCACAGAAGGACAGGGGACAGACACCAGTGGTGAGGCATCTGGCACGACTGCTACACATGAGCACACTGACACTGATGTGACCAGCGCCTCGGAGGGGGACAGGAGTGCCCTTGAAGAATCATGCCCAGAAACACCAACCTCAACATCATCTGACTCCAGCGGTGACTCCTCGATGTTGGCGGACACAGGGAGTGGGAAATCGGCCTCTTCTTCCACCACACATCGTCCAGTGCCCACCCTCCCGGCTACTACCACTAGTGCTGCCTGTGCCCGCAGCAGTAAGAAGGGTAGAGTGTCCTTCCCCCCAGGCACCGCTGCCCCTGCCCCTGTCTCCCCTGCTGCCCTCAGTGTTGAGGCGGTGGACCTTTTGCGCCAGCTGTGTGTGGGTCAGACTACTCTCCTGAATGCATTCCAGGATCATGACAAGAAGTTGGCACAGGTAGTTGCCTTCATGGAGGGGATTCATTCTGACGTGGGTGGGCTACACAGAACTGTCCAGTCTTTGTCCTCCACAGTGACAGCAGCCATTCAGTTGTCACAGGCTCAGAGTCCAGCTCCAGTCCCTTCGGCAACCACCCTGCCAGTGGCAACATCTGACGAGAGTGACCACACATCACAGCCCTCAGGCTCCAAGTACTCAACACGCAGCACACAACAGCAGCACTCCAAGCGGACCAGAGCACAGACACCATCTCCAAAACACAAACCAGGCACACAGGAGCGCAAAGGCAAAAGCCCTTCAGGTGACACTCCGGGCCATCAGGCCAAGAAGCAGGCCTCAGGCTCACATGCATCCAAATCAGCCCCATCCAAGGACACTCCCGTCCCCAAACCTGCTCCCAAAGACAAACACACAGTTGTCCTGCCTGCTGTGAAGCTGGTGCCTTCAAAGAGTCCGCAGAAACAGATCTCCAAGGCAGATTCACCCACAACCTCAACTCCCACCCACACCCCTGTGAAGCTGGGACAGGAGAGCAATGTTGGGGGTTCACCTGGTCAACAGGAGATGGAGGGGAAAAGGCAAGGCCAGCCCAAGCGTAACACCAGATCCAGCAAATCCTCACAGGGAGAGCCACCTGCACGTGATGCACCTTTGGTGGGGAGTGAGTCTGTTGTGCCCGCCCCACTTCCCACTCCTACCAAGACAATTCTTACCTACCGTATCCCCAAGAAGTGGAAAGGCAGCCCTCCACATTCTCCCTCACATACTGTGTCTCATGGCAGCATGTCTCCGCCTCCCCGTGCCACCATGCCACCCGGTCCAAGCAGCCCTCCGGTTCACAAAGCCACTGATGCCTCTACCTCAGCTGCTCCTCTCTCTCCCAGGTCCAGTCCTCCAACTGGCCCCGACAATCAGCCACCTCCCAGTTCAACTGACAGCCAGGTCTGAGGCAAAGTCCCCCTCCCAAACCCATCTCTCCCACAGCGGTGCCTGGACTGCCCATTTGTGTCCCTCAAGCTGTGGTGAGTCCCATGGCAGTGTACGGTGTTACCCATTCCCTGTGTAGGTTCTAATGCACACATGTACATACTTTGAACTATGGACTGGCCACTGGTCTTGCTGTTTGTCACTTTGGATGCCCATTCCCTGTGCAGGTTCTCATGCACACATGTACATACTTTGAACTATGGACTGGCCACTGGCCGTGCTGTTTGTCACTTTGGCTGCCCATTCCCTGTGCAGGTTCTCATGCACACATGTACATACTTTGAACTATGGACTGGCCACTGGCCTTGCTGTTTTATAATTTTGATGCCTATCTGGGTAATATGTAATAAAGACAGTTACTCCTGTTGTCTGCTTTGTCCGTGTCCTTGCTAAATGAAATGTGTTCTGGATGGGTATGGTTGCATGTGACACATGCTCTGTATGCCACTTTAACATTGCAAATTGCTTGTTTTACTTTTTCTGAGTTTGCCAGAGGTGACAGGCACTTTTGTTCTTGTTGACTCTGAGGATTGAGGGTGCAATGATGGGTGTTTGTGATGATCTACTGTTATCCTAATCATTCTAGGGTCATGTTTGCTAAATCGTACACATGTCATGTTATGCTGCAATACCGCAACAGAGGTGAATCCTATCCACAGGATTACTTGCGGGGTGGCCAGGGTCCATCATATCAGTGTGATCTTTCTTGATGTGTGTACAGCAGTGTTGATGTGTGGTCATCTTGTGTAGGCCTGGCTTCCTAGTCACATGGCTACATTTGGATATGGCAACTCGAGTGGTCAAACAGTGAGGATGGGCTGTCATTGTCAGTAGTGTTGATATGTGTGTGCCCCTGCTATGCCAACTGCACACATGTATGATCCAGGTAATGAGTGTCTGTTTGTTTCAATTGTCTGCCATGTGCTTCAGATTGTGGGCACATGTAGTAGTTGTAGTTTGGGCACTGTGCCGTGTGTTGGTGTGTCCTTGCACTCCTGGGGGACACCTACTTGTTGTTGCTGCCAGTTGTGAGTATGCAGAGTGTGTGACTGCCAAGTATGTGTTGTGTTTTGTTGATCAGCCATGTGTCTTGTTACTGTTTGTGCTCACTGTGCAGACCTGCTCAGCCACACTGACATTATTTGTGAGTTTTCTCATGCATTGCTGTCACTTGAGCCATTTTTGGCTCCATGATGGCATGTGGTATGTGGAGTCATGCCATCCCCTATATGTGCTTCTGATGCCTACACATTGTGGGTAACTCCTCTATGTGTTTGTGTTCTGTGCACTCCTCACCTGTCCACTACTGACGTACACACCACTTCAATCTCATGTCTTCCACCCCATGGCTTGCCAGTTTGTGAGCCTCCCCACCACTTCATAGTGTGACACTATGCTGTGTGAGGCTGAACTGTGTACAGGACCAATGTGACAATCAGGACAGTTTCCAAATTGGTTATGTGCCCTTTTCTTCTACTGGTTTGCTGTCATGGTTGCTCATGTGCAGTGCATATGTTTGAGCAGCACAGTCCTCTAGTCATGCTGTTTGCATCTGGGTTTCCCTGAGTTGTGCATCTGTGGGTGATGGGTAAGCTGTATGTGTGTTTGCTGAGGTTCTGCTACCCTTCCTGAGTGTGATGTTATGTTTGTGCTGTGATGATTTGTGTTGTGGGAGTTCATGGTGTGGCACTCTGATATGTCTGCCACTGGTTTGCTTGTTGTGCACACACTGCTTGGTGTGCATGCAGTGCTGTCAGTGTATGTTGCCTTGTACTTGCCTAGTGTGCATCCCCCTGATGTCCAGCTGAGTTTGCAATGTGATGGATTGGTCTGTGCATCTGTTGTGTGTTTGTTGTGGATGTATGCAGTGTTTGGCCTGTGTTGGCTCTTTCTACTGGCAGATGCTATGTGTGTGTGAGGTTCTATTTGCATGACATTGTGTGTAAGTAGTTGTTGCTGTGTGATACATTCAGATGTGTGTTGCAGGTGTAGTGTGCATTACTTGTGTGTCTGTCACATGTAGCAAGGTGGATTCTTGTTCCTGAGCTTGTTTGGAGTGCACACTAGTGGTTTGTCCTCCTATTTTGGGCCTGTCACTTGTCAGGATAGTGCATGTGCATGCTTGTGGTACACTATGACACCATGTTCACTGGATGAGTGGTGTGGTGTCTCTGTCTGTGTTAGCTGATTGTCCCATTGATCCCAGTTGGTGTTCATGTGTGTTTTTTGATGATGCAATTCTTGTTTGTGTTGGGGTATGGTGTCTGTGCATTGGCCCTGAGTGGCAATGTTGTGTACTCCTGTTCTGTCTAGGGTCACATTGCCTTTCCATGTTTGGCTGCACATGTCTGGGCTTGTTGGACTGCTGTGGATGTTGTTTGTGAGCTTTGTGTTTGACAGTTGTTTTTGCGTCAGCATTGGTTCAGGCATCCCTGAGTGTGAGTGTGATGTTTGTGGATGCAGCACAGGGTGTGTGATTGGCTGTCAGTGAACTCACAGGACCTTATTTGCACCATTATGTGTGTTTCTCACAGGTGTGGAGTGTTGCAGGTGTGAGGTGCTTGGGTGAGGGGCATGTGTGAAGGTCCTGCTTGTGTTTGACAGTCAGGGAGTGTGACAATGATCCATTGGTGTTGTGCTGATGACATACACATGTCAAGTGAGTTGACACAGATGTGTGGCTGGTCACTGTATGACTTCAGACACTTCCTATCATTCCTGTGCCTGTGCATGGCTTGCCTTGATGTATCCCTGAGTTGTTGCACAGAGGTCACTTTTGTTTAATTTCACTCACTGTGCCACCCATGTCTGATTTGTTGGCCAAAGGGTGGTGTGATATGTTCCTTCTCTTGCATGTGATGTACAGATGCTATGTGGCTTGCTCCATGGTTTTCCAGCACTAAACACTTCCCTTTTGGCTGGGCGATTTCTGGTCCTCCATTGCTGCTGACCTATGGTATGAGTATGTGGCTGGGTGTCAGTGTTGGGTGTTTGTGTGTGACTTGACAGGCAGTGTGGACAGTTCAGTGGATGTTCATAGGCAGTGTGAGTCTTCATTTTGTGATCATGCTCAGTTTGCTACACATGAGTGGGAGGTGGGTGTGAGGAGGAGGGTTGTCCAGCCCCTGAGCTTCTGTGCAGGGTGTTCCTCTTCACCCCCACCTTCCAAGTCAGGCTCCCTTGTCCTTTGGTGTGTGGGCTGCAAGGTCTGGCTACACCTGGCAGATTGATTGTGCAGGGGGGGCACAGGAGGAGCACACAGCATGTTCACAGATGGTTGTGGGAGGCCTAGTGTGGGTAGGGTGAAGGTGGAGCCCTGGAAACCTGCCCAGACTGCCCATGCCTGGCGCCGGCCCTGCCTACTACATTGTGCGCAGGTTTTCCCGCGTCTTCACCGCTGCGGTGACGTGACGGGGACATTACAGTGATTTCGCGGTTGATGTGTGACCCGGATGGCGGGGGGGTGAGTTTCTATCAGGTGGGACATGTTTGTGTACACTGGGGGATATGTTCCTGTCCCCACCAGAGTGTCTGATGTGGACAGGAACCGTATGTCAGCACAGGAGTTGTGTGTTGTGGCTGTGTGCGGAGTTGTGTATTTGCGTACCTGCGGCGTTGTCCGCGACGGTGCATTATTTGCTGGTAGTGGATGAGGTACAGCGCCGGAAAGGCTTGTAGAGCTGGATTCATTGCGGCCAGGACCGGGTGGAGGGGACCAGGAGTCTGGTTTCACGCTCCGCTGTCATGCTTCTGCCGTCCCTGGGTGGGTGGATTCGCCGCTGCGGTGTGATGGGCTGTTTGTGGCATCGTAATTTGTACGGCAGACGGGACGTCATTCCGCACGGCGGTGTGTCTCTATTGGCTGCCTCCGCCGTGGTGGCAGGCGCAAATTTCTGGCGGTTCGCGTCACTCCGCAGCAGACGGTAAATGGGCTATGTTTGCCCATCGTAATATGGCGGGCACGAGGACTGCTGCTGGTGTGCGGAAAAAGGCATTTTCCGCCAGCACCGCGGTTGTGCCTCCGCCCACCATCGTAATGAGCCCCTTAGTTACTTCTCTGATGCCCTAGTTATTCTTTCCAATAGGCCATGAATAAAAAGAGGGGAGCAAACTTTCAAAAGTTTCCAACAACCTTCTGAAAATGAGCAGCGATTTGAGTTTTAAGATTATCCACCAAAGCTGAAGGGGTTCCATGTGGCTTCTCCATCTCTTTCAGAAATACACAAGAAAACATCTAAGCCAACAGAACTGTTGCAACAGTAGTTCGTGAGATATTTTAGAGATGCCTTCACCATGACCAGAATAACTCTAGGATGCTGTGAGAATCATAATAAACTCAAAAGATTGGTTTGCCATTGCTTTGAGCTAGCGGAATGCAGCTGCAATAGTTCCCTTGCTTCTGAGTAATACATGTGCACATGTAGGAGTCGCATGGCTTGAAATGTAGGATTTGTAGATATTTATAAATGTTTCCGGCTCGCCCACAGGTTTCCAGGAGGAGTTCTGGGAAACTTTTGTGAATTCCTATTTCTCACAGTGCGGACCTATTTCTGCATAAGTAATTGTACTTTACAAGCTATGTGTGAGTAAATAATGTTGTCTTTGCGCAATGATAAAAAAAATTCCATGGGGAAAACATTTTTCGAATTGAAGAAACTCCCTTCCCCACACCCAAAAGATTTTGGGGTTGTTTCCTTCCCCTTCTCACACTAGAGAGGGTTATACTTCTGCCATTCAGTGGAGTACCTAAAGAGCCTACAATTCCAAGGTGGCAATGGGTGACAGACATTTTAGAATCATCTCAATCTATCAAATTATTGAGTGTGCCAACATTTTCTAGGGAAACACTATCAGTGGGAATTACCCATGCACAATATTACTCCCTGCATAAGTAAAATGATTTTTAAGAACATGGTCACCTTTTGTGGATCCTGTGCCCACCTACATCAAGCCATTTGCATGCCTAGTCTAATATACATATAAAAAATGCTCTGTATCAACTCTCAGCCCCTTTATGTTTGCATTAAATGTTATCCATCATCAGTTTATTATTTCTTATGCTGCTTGATCCTAATCCAGAACCTCTTTTGTCAGCTCAGATAATGACATTTGGAGAACAAAAACATATTCCTATCTTAAAATGCTGTCTTGTCTTCTCCCATAAAATGCTAAGGCTGGGTGAATCTGCTGCATAGCAGGTAACAATAACCACCTGTAGAAATCAGTAGTGCAAGGAAACTTTCTTGTCACTTTATAGCATTAGAAACGAGGAATATGACTCACTACCCTGCCCTACCGTAAACCCTAATTTAGTACCCCTGCACGACCTTCCCTCGACCCCCAGTCCTCTCCCTACATTAACACTACCCAGCACGACCCCCCGACACTACCCTGAACCCTAAAACAATACCCTGCACTACACACACACCACAACACTACCCTAAACCCTAAAACACTACCCCCAGCATGACCCCCCGACTCCCAGCCCGGTCCCTACACTCAAACACTACCCTGCACGACCCCCCGACACTACCCTAAACCCTAAAACGCTACCCTGCACTACACACACACCACGACACTACCCTAAACCTTAAAACACTACCTCCAGCACGACCCTCCCCCGACCCCCAGTCCGCTCCCTACACATAAACACTACCCAGCATGACCCCTCGACACTACTCTAAACCCTAAAACACTACCATGCACTACACACACATCACAACACTACCCTAAACCCTACAACACTACCCCCAGCACGACCCCCCCGATCCCCAGTCCGGTCCCTACACTCAAACACTACCCTGCACGACCCCCAACACTACCCTAAACCCTAAAAAAGTAACCCCCATCCCAGGCCCAATCCCCCTTACGTCTCTCTCCTCGTGGTTCCTCTCTCCTCCTCTCACATCGGCTGAGGGGCGGTGCAAGGTGCACGTCGTTGTGAGGAAACACGGAAGAGCCTCAGTTTTCTCACAATGAGGTGGATCGCCATTACATCGCATGCGTTATAAAAGCGCATGCGATGTAAAAAGATGCGTAGTAATGGCTACACGTTGTTACATCACATGCGTTGTAACGCTTGCGATGTAATGGCATGCAGGGAAACAGCTGCGTTGTAATGGCTGTTTCCCGAAACTAGTCTCTACCATCCTGCTTTTACTTATGTTTATCATGGTGATGGTCCATGGAGTAATTGTCAAACACAGAAATTCTATTTTTACATAAACTTACTTTTTTCAGTTTGGCGTATAAGATCCGACCTCCTTATTGTTGCAACATGTCCCTCATTTTTTTTTTAGAAGAACAGGATATATAGTCTAGGTAAATGATGAGTAAAGTTTCCAAAATGTCTTGAAATATCACACATTCTATGTCAGGACCCGGAGTCAAGGAGTATACATTATCTCACTTCTTTACTTCTGGTATCAGCTTCACAAAACCAACAGCAACAGGCTATTGTTTCCACTTCAGGAGTTTTATTTAAAAACAAAACAAGTTTACAAGTGAGGCTAAGACAAGATGGCGCCCACTCAGCAATCTCTTCTGCCTTCAGAGTAAGCACAGCAGTGGTCCTTGTTCTGAACGCAATAAGATCCCCAGGCAGGGGGGGATCTCACAATAGGGTTGACAGTCCTCCACCAAGGAAGTGGAGGCCATAGCTTCGCCTAAGCTTACAGGCTGAATGTCCTACCACATTATGGAGAATTTAACATTGTCCTGCAAAAATAATGGCTCTAGAATATCCACTGCTAGGGTACCAAAAAGTTATATATTTACTATTATTAACTTCACGTCTACGTGACTTGATGATACATATTTGACATATGTAGGTGTGGAGTTGAGAATAGTAAATCTACACTTAATTATACATACTTATAATGATGTTATGATAAATATTCTGCACTCGATATTGTTGCTGTTTAACATTTCTGTCTCCTTAGTACTGTGGCCTCCAATATTTGCCAGGCGCCAATGCACCTCTTAAGTTGTTGGTTGCGCTGGACAAATGTCTGGATGGCTCGGCAGGAATGTTCCTTTACTTTCTGGAAACACTTGGAAAGTCTCTTAAGAATGTCTGCGTGAAAAAGCAGCGAAGGAGAGAGCATGAAGCCACAGACTCTCAGATCTAGCCCCCTTGCTGGTCTTCTGAAATGAAGTTATCTCAGCTCTTCCTGCGGCCATGTTTCATAGCCGGGCTGGACACGAGGCGCACGTGCCTCTGGGCTGTGGAGACAGAGTTTCTCGTTAACAACTGAGACCGCCGCGGACACCTCTTCTGTAATATCGCTATTTGCTCAGATGATGATGGATCACGTTTTCATCTGCCTGCAGTGTTTTTCGCTCTTTTGTTTACAAAAGGCAGTGAAATGTACCAATTTGAAACACTGTCAAATGAACGGAAGAACAATAAATTCAGGCTTTTGGCAAGAATGAAGTAGCTTTTTCACATGCTTTTATTTCACTGAGCTCTAGGTTTTAAAACATGACGATTTTCAGTATTTACATATGAAACCGTACATTGCTTTGACTCAGACATAGGGCAAAAACAAGGTTATTTGTCAGGTACATGTATGATGTTAGTTACTCTAGCGTCCTCCCCAGCCCGGGAGCATGTAACTGACCACTGCACACACGGAGCGCTGGTTTGTACGTCTTTAATCTTCAGCATATAACCGTTAACTGAATGGACTGCATCACAAACTTTAATAACCACACCTAGTCACCCCCACCAGATTAGGTAATACTTGTAAGGAGTCTACCGAGGACCTCTAGAGGCCTCATACACACAACAGATACCAGGCATATTACACACAGTGCAGCCAAGATAAATGACATAGCAGAACCAATGACAGAACCCATGTGTTCTTCATGGCCCAGTATAGGTGTACAGTGCTGTGTAATCATTCCAAGCAAGATGGCGGAGCTCAGATATGTTGCTTAGCTGAAGCTGTGCATGTCGCATACTAAAGTATAAATGTGCCTCAGTGCAGAACTCATGCAAATGGTGCGACTATGAAAATCCGCACAGTGGCACGCATGTACTGGTGGTCTTTTATGGTCTTCTCCATGGCAAAGCACACTATCGGCCCCAGGCTCATCTTCGTAATTCAATTATTACATAGCAAAACACATTTACGATCCACCACTCTATCAACCAGACAATATCAGTATAGCACCAGCATCCTCATATAGAACCCATACACTTAACTAGCATCTAGTGAGTACCAGTGTAGTACCAGCATCCTAACAGAAGTTGTACACTGCCCTCAGGGCCAGACTGACCATTGTGTCACTCTGAAATTTCCCCAGTAGGCTGCAGATTCGGAGACTGCTTTCAGAGTAGGGTGGGCTGCCATGCCTCCTTCATGCCACCATGGCCCCTATTCCAGTCCTGACTTCCTGCATAGTTGGGCTAGGTTAAGAATTTTATTCTAGGGATGAATTTGGTTTTGAGCCCGATCCTGACTGCCGTAATCTAGACAGTACTGGTGCAGTGTCAGTATCCGAACAAAGGGTCCTTACACCACCCTCTTACTTAGAATACCAGTGAGGCACCAGTATTCTGTCATAGCATGCACACATTGCGGCCCATCAGCGAGGCATAGTACTAGAATCTTTAAATAGTACAAGCATGCTTACATAGTACTGGCATAATACAAGCATCTTTACATAATTTTGGCATAGTACAAGCATCCTTACATAGTATTGGTGTAGTACCAGCATCCTTACATAGTACTGGCATAGTACAAGCATCTTTACATAATATTTGCACAATATCAGCATCCTTACAAAGTACTCGCATAATACCAGCTTCATTACATAGTACTGGAATAGTACAAGCATCCGTACATAGTACTGCTGTAGTACCAGCATGTTAAGTAGAGTTGAAGTACGTGCTATCACCCGGGAGGGTGTTCTGGTGCTGAGCAGGTGTGAGTCTAGCCACACTCAGGGCCTCATTGACAAGCCCATTGCCCTGCCGGTGAGTCACTTTTTTAGATGCGCCAGTGGCGCAGTGTGCCTGCCCATATTTACAAGGCCATATAAAGTCACCCTGCATCACTTTTCATGGCTTTCGAAATATGGGCCCCTTTCACGCATTACTCTCTGTGAAAGGGGCCCATGGGTGTTGCTGTGGGTGTTCCCACGCAACATCCATGGAACCTGACACAGTCCCAGATTTGCAAAGTGTCGTAAACCTGGGAACATGTCAGAATTCTATGCGAGTGGCGCAGTGAGGAGAAATACTTTTATTTCTCCTTGTTTTTTGCTATTTCTATGTGTGCTGCATTCTGTAGCATACATAGGGCCTCATTTACAAGCCCATTGCACCACTGGTGTGTCGCTTTTTTTGACGCACCGGCAGTGCAATGTGCTTACCCATATTTACAAGGCCACGTAAAGTCACCCTGTGTGACTTTTCATGGCCTTGTAAATATGAGCCCTTTTCACGCATTACTCTGCGTCAAAGGGGTGTTCCATGGATGTTGCTGTGGGTGTTCCCACGCAACATACATGGAACATGACACATTCCCCGGTGTGCCCCTTCCTGTACAAAAACAATCATCCCCACAACACAGGCACCCTTGCAACATGACGCAAGGGTGTCTGCTTTGATGCACGGCTGCTGTTTGTGCGCCAGCGCAGGGGAGAAGGACATTACTGCTCCGTATCTTGTATATACGATGCATTCCTGCACTTTTATTTTGATGCACAGAGGTACATCAAGAAGGCTTGCTGCCCTGCCATGTGTCAAAATATAGTAAATGAGGACCCTAGGGCCTAGTGGGACTACTCTAAAAGCCATGTCCGCAGCTTTTTCCTGAATGCTTATGTAGGTCCCCTTACACTTGTGTCTCGGAGAAGAAACGCAGTCTCTTTTCACAACTATGAACATCGCAGATAGTACTTGAGAAACTGTTTGAAAAAATCAGTGAAGCTGCCTAAAAAGTAATTTTCTGTACCTTAATGTCACAGACATAAATTCAGTTTCCACGCTCCTATCTTTCCAGAGGAAAGCCACCTTTAATGTTCCGATAGGGTACGTTCTGCTCATGGTCTTCATTTATTTTTATTTCAGATGCATTTTACTTTTTTTCGTGTCGCTGTTTTTTGTCATTGGCTGGTTAATATAAATTTCACCCTCACTTCGTGATAAGGTGGGATGATAGATAATTCATAGGCTGGTTTACGCTCCGTTCTGAATGTATAGCAGTGGTTTCCCGTGGTTACGGGTTTCAGTGTTTAAAGCTATAATTACATTGTGGACGTGCTGTGCACATGCAGTGAGATGCACGTAAGCGTTCCTGCAGGAGGGCGCATGTAGACAGGCTGTGAACCCCCCTCAAACTCCCTCAAGGAAAAATCACAATGTATTGTGTTTACTGTTAATCTAAAATGCCTGGTGCCTCTGCCTCACACCACTCCGTGTAGCATGCACGTTTACTTTTAATTCCCTGTGCATTGATTTACGTGGCAACAGAAAGGTGTAAAAATTCACTTTCCACCGTTCTGTGAATGCCCGCCTTCTCTGCCACTTCAAAACTCTTGGAAATAAAAACAAGCATTTGCAATGCAATAGGTCTCGCATTTACGAGAGTTTGAGCTATTGGCATTGTAAATGGCAATGCCTTTTATTTATGTGTTGTTTTTAAAATAGATAAATAAAAGGTATTGTCATTTACAATGCCAATAGCTTAAAGTCTCGCAAATGCGAGACCTATCGCATTGCAAATGTCAGCACCCATTCTATAAAAATCAAAAATAAAGCGTTAGGAGAGAGCTGCAGGCAGGACAAAGCTATTTGAGAAAATAGTGCTCGGAGGCTGTAATTAAAGCCTACCGAGTAACAAAACACGTAACAGAAGGTGTTGCCATGGGAGGTTTCAAAATGAGGCAAGGCGGTACTAAGGGGGGACTCAGAGGCGGTTTCTTTATTTGGGCATGGGGGCGTGCCCCCCTGTTTGTTGTGCCTCCCCGGACCTGCCATTCCCCATATTAAATGTTTAAGCTGCAGTGTCAGCGCTGAGTGCACTGCTTTTATTTTGGCATGGCCCGGGATGGCAGAGATTGCCTTGTTTACTATTTGCATGAGACTGAGGGCGGGCGCTGGGGACATGGGTGGGGGGAGGAGCTTGAATCATGAGTGACACACAGGTTCAGGTGGGCCTGGAGTGAAGTGTGCATGCCAGGTTGGGCAGAGCCAGACATCTGGACAGATGTCTTGCTCTGCCCAACCCGACATGCGCACTTGAATCCTCGCTGCTGCAGCAATGTTTGGGGCCCTGGGGAATTACAGTCACAGCCCCCAAGTCTCCTAAGGAGCGTTGTGAGCACCTGGCCGAGCCAATCATCGCGCTGCTCTTTTGCTGTTTGCTAACAGAAACAGCAAGGGAGCAGCGTCATGACTGGCTCAGGAAACGGGGTGGGGCTGAAGGGCCGAGCTCGCAGCTGGTCACCGCTTCCATGCACGCCATCAATGTCACGAGTGTTCTTGGACGGTGAGAGTCATTCCTGGGAAGGTGCTGTGATAACGGATGGTGAGTCTGCAAGTTTTTTACAGCCAGATAAAAAAATTAAATAGCTCAAAGGCAGACATCTATAAAATTGTTTGAAATGCCTCTGCAGGCTGCCAAATGCTGTGTGCCTGCTACCGTCAAAGTGCTTCATTGAACACGGTCTCAAAAAAGAATTTCCTGTGTGTATGTATTAACTGAAGCCTTTTGTCTTTGAATTAAAAACAATTATTTGGGTAGGCCTTTTAGAAAGCAGTCCATCTTGTCATCCATCTCTTGAATGTCGCCATCAAAAGCGGATATTCTGATTAGTGTAACAAAAGCGGATATTCTGATTAGTGTAACAAAAGCGGATATTCCGATTAGTGTAACAAAAACGGATATTCTGATTAGTGTAACAAAGGCGGATATTCTGATTAGTGTAACAAAAGCGGATATTCCGATTAGTGTAACAAAAGCGGATATTCTGATTAGTGTAACAAAAGCGGATTCTCCTCTTAAACAGCAGCCAGAGTGCGCCAGGTGAAGGCACAGCTCTTGGAATGTGCTGATGTTCAGTGAGTGATAACCTCCGAACCCCGCATGTCATAAATTCCATCAAAGTTTTGCAGATTGGTAGTCCAAGGAAAGTTTGATTTAAAAAAGACTTTGCCACTGAAAACAAGAGCATTTTCTTTAATCAAAAATAAAAAGGCAGGTCTTCCGTTGCCTGAATAATCTCACGGGCATTCAAATTTTCCAAATAACGCGCGTGCATTCTTGTCCTATCTCGTGACACAGTAAAGGTTTGCTCACAGTTTTAATGTGTGACGGTGAGCAATAGCTAATAAATGCACCTGTAAATAAGGTTAAAAAAACTTAGATTGTATGGAGCGAGATTGTGTTCATACCTCAGCACAAAGCTTACATTCTTTACAAGCCCGGTCACTGTAACATTTTTAGAAAACAAACCCCGGTGATTAGCCTGTGTCTAAGTGACTTCTTACGTTAACGGAGTCGGACTGCAGGAGTGTTTCCATTGTGATGGAATTGCCTCTGACGTTTTTTGAATGTGAACACAACAATGTGCATCATACTTGGTCAGCAATAAGGCGCAGTTTAAGTAATAGTTCTGCCGCACTGGCAAGCTGCTTGATCAAGCCATCACTGTTAAGTGCTGCTTCAATCCAGTTCAACAGGCCAGGGCAGGCCAGTGCAGGATCTCGTCGACCTACTACCACCAATATCTATAGGATTGGTCCTGCCTCACCCCTCCTCAAGTCATCCACCATTACCATCAAGGTGGGGGAGGGGGCACGAGCCATGAGCACACCAAGAATCCCCCGGCACCATTCAAACTCGGCAACATGCAGCCGGGCAGACAAAGACTGATGCACGTGCTGCTTTGGGGCAGAGCCCGCCTTTGCTAAGATAGCGCCCTGGGAGGAGAGAAATGTGGAGCCCGTCCTGATGATAGTGAATTAAATGAGGCAGCAGGGGGTCCCTTTTGTGTTCACCGGTCAGTACCTGGATGAGCAGTGACTGGCCCCTGAACACAAACATCCCAGGACCTCCCTCAGCTCACCTGAGTCACCAATAGCTTAGCTGCCTCACGCAGATGATGATATTGTTGATGTGTGCCAGCAGGGGTCAAAGGCTGAAGGAAGGGGGCCAAAGGGGTGTTAAAAACATTGCCCGCCATATAACACCACTTTAAACTGGCAAATCAGACAGAAATGCACAGGCAGGGAGGGACAAGGCTGTTAGCATAACCTTAATGCACACAGCTCACTGTGCCCCTCAGAAAATTGGCACCCTGGACCTGGTCCCAGCTCGCCCATGCTGAAGGCCCTGCTTAGGGGCTTAACTTTGGACAACATTCTCTGGCCTCTACCTCGAAACGCAGATGGCCATTACCCCCCAAAAGTTTCAAACAGGTGTGTCCTATTCGTACCACTGTGCAGCAGCATAATGAACCACCTGTTAGCAGCATCAAGGGCAAATATTAAGTCTTGTCCCAGCTCCCTCAATGCATGTCAGCACACACGTATATAGTAAGGTTGTGTTTATCTGATTAAAAAACATGGTATTTCTGTGGCCAGAAATTGTCAGTTGCGGACATCGGCTTGCCATGCAATCTCTTTTCTCTTCTACAGTGCATACTTTGAACGGAGTCTCCTCCAGGCGTTTATAACGGGCCACCATTGAGAACTCTGGAGCAAAGGCTGAAGGCAGTGCGAATTTCTCACAGTGCCTGTCAGTGGGTCAAAAAGGTGTTCAGAATACTTGGTCATCCAATCCTTGGCCTCTCTGATGAACAGAGAAATGGTCACTTATCCAGTTGCAATTGTGATTCTGTGCAACTGTGTGTGAAGGAGGTTTTGATGCTGTAGTGGACCAGAAAGGGGTGCTTAGGGAGTTCAAGCAGGATGGGGGTGATATGATCCTATTTCTTCATCGCCCAAATGAGACGTAAAGTGCCTTTTAGGTTGCCCTACTGCCTTTCAATGTTTATTCCTTTCTGTCTCATTGTGTCCAGCAGACAAAGCACAATAAGGTGTATGCCCTCGGTAGATTTAATTTGTAAAGGTATATCAATAAATAAAAAAATCTGTGAGGTACTCAGTATTGTTATCTCAAAGTCTGTTAGAAGTTCTCTGGTTATCCTGAATAAGGAGCTGCCTACATCATTATCATTTGAAATTTCTCTACTGTTGTCATAACTACACTTTCACAACTGCCTTATTAACCTTCTTGCTTTCTCAAACTTGCTTGAAAATGCACCATTTGTCAACTCTTTTTTCTTTTTTATGAAGGCCGGACTCGCTCACTCGCTTGCCACAGTTAACTCATCCAGAACTTTTATGCCTCACCACTTTCAAATGTCACCAGCCTCCACTTGAGGGACTACTAAGCCTATTGACCAATGAACAGCCACAGTTTACAGTGGACAATGACCCAATGCAGAGCAGTGCATGCGCTGCCCAGGCTCGACCTAAAATGGGAAAATAGGAATGTTTACAGAGACAACGTATTGACTTGAATGTTCAACCACAAAGACTTCAGCAGATTTCTTAGAAGGCTATATGAGCAGTCATATCGTAAGGATTTTTGAGATACCGGGCAAGGCCCCCTTATCAGAAACAAAAAAGATTTTTATTACCGATTTTCTACTAATTCACGGGTGTATATCACCAAATAATGTTGAATTATAAATTAAACTTTGAGCAATTGTGTCACATAAAAACATCTGAAATATGTCGTGCTGAGGGCTGAAAAACACAAAAGATGGCAGTGGGTAGAGATAGACAAACTGAGATGCAGAGGTAAGAAGAGAGAGGGAGCGAGGCTTAGACAGAGAAATAGACAAAGGTGCCATTTATTTATATAGAAGAAAGAACCCTTTTCCAGCCCCACCCCCCACCCCTCCTACCTCCAACTCCTCTGCCAGGAAGGAGGTGGCCCTGGGCAATTGCCCACTTTGACCATGCCATGAAACTTCTCTAAGAGATATTTAATTGTTTATTCTTTGCATCTCTCTTCCATTTGCCACCCCATCCGTGAAAGAGAAGAGATTAAAAAACCTTTTTCATTATGCGTAATAAACAGAAAACTGAAAGGGATTTGGAACAGAGGAAGTGTTTGACCTGTGTTCATGCAATTTACCATTTCCGTGCTTCCTACGCAGAATATGCTCAGCTGAACAAATATATCCAAATCAGCTGCATGCATATCAAGCTGCCTGCTGTTTACCTGCCAAATAGTAACAAAATAATGCCTGCCTGGAACAAGCAACAATAAAACCATTCGCCTTCCTTCCCGTCCTTTACTGTTCTTGTATGTGTACCTCTCTGACTACAGTGACTTTAGCTCAGTGCTTAATTTGAGCCGGTGATTTCTGGTGTTCAGCACCGGCACTTAATCATCAACTTAAGCGCTTTTTATGAGCACCAGTTAAGGACACATTCATTTATGGTAGGCACAGAGAGATTGTGATTTGCCCAGAATCACAGGATGTTGAGCCGACGCCGAGACTCGAAACTGGCTCTTCAGCTCCGAAGTCAGCAGCTCTGGCCATTATACCACACCCTCTTCCCACTTTTATGGATGGTAGTTGGTTCTGTTATAGGTGGCACTAGCAGGAGAAATGGGCTGGTGTAAGCTGCCTCCTGACGAGAGCCCCAGCACTTATTTGTTTACAAATTAACCACTGCTTTAGCTCTATTGTGTAACAGAAGTGGGATGGCGCAGGAAACAAGAGAAGGACAGAGAGGTGATGAGAAAGGCACAGCGAAAGAGACGAAGTTGAGGGAGTAGAGTGGTAGAGATATAGATGAGGTAGAGAGATAGAGCCAGAAAATTCGAGGACAGAGAGGAAACAAGAAAGGCAAAGCATAGCAGGTGCTGTTGAGTGAAAGCGGAGGCAGAGATACAGATGAGATAGAGATACAGGAGAGGTAAGAAGAGAAAGAAGGTAGAGAGAGAAAGGTTACAAAGGCAGAAAGAAAGATACAGGGAGGTAAAAAGAGGAAGAATTCGGTAGAGAAAGAGATAGATACGATTTTAGAGTGAATTTGAGAGAGCTTGAGATAGGGAGAAGGAGATGGAGAGCAAAGAAAAGGCTGGAGTATAAAGAGGGATGAGGTAGAAAGAGAGAAGGTACAGACAAGTAAGAGAGGTAAAGGTATTGAGGTAGTGAGAAAAGTGTGGGAAGATGCAAGGAGGACAGAGGTGAAGTAGAGAGATTCCATACAAAACAGGGAGATAGAGAGGGAACTGAAGTGAGGTAAAACGAGGATGGAGGTGGAGAGAGAGACAAGGTAGACAGAAAAGTAACAGAAAGTTAGGGATAGGTAGAGAGATGGTAAAGACATGAGTTCAAGTGGGGTTAGAGAGATGATGGAGCAATAGATAGCTGATAGGAATACATAGATATAGTTAGACAGCGGCCAGGCAGCATTAGATAAATGGAGTTAGAGGTAGCGAGATGGAGATGTAATGGAAGGTGAGAAAGCGAGAGATTACTTTACCAGGGGCTTCTCGGAAGGTCTGGACCCTGAGTAATTGTCCACTTTGCCAATGTCTTAAAATGGCAATTTATCTCTTTTAGACTGAGTAAAAAGGTGTAATTAGCTGATCTATACACAAACACACAGACATGTGTGTGGACACACTTACACAGACACCCTACCTGGTTAAGAATAGACTGCCTGCACTGGGGCTCTCCAAATCCCCACTAGAAATACCAGACATGGGGCCATAATTTGCATTCTGTGCACTTTTCCTGTTTGCGCTATGGTGCACCTTTCAAAAGGTACGTCAGGCACAAATAGGGACAGTGCACCCTATTACAAATAATGTGCATCAAAGCCACACCATGTTTCACAGTGCCGCCTGCACTTTGAAGAGGGGAGAGACATCCCATTGCAGGCAGGTGCATTTAGTGACTGAACACCGGGAGGAGGAAAGGGATAAACTCTAGGTTATCCGGCGAGGGTGATCCTTGATGAATATGTGACTACAGGACTCCCTCACCCGCCCCTCCATGAGGTATACTATCCGCGAAAGTAGGGAAGTATTCTAATACAATTGAAGGACTCCGGCGAAACCAATTGGTAATCCGGTACTGTATGCGTGGATTGTGCACGCTTGTGTGAAGAGACAGTATAGGGAAACAGTGCAGGAGTGAATAGGGTCTGCTTGGGTCCTGACGAAACCCCAGGACCCCCATGGGGTCATTAGAAGGGCTGAAACATGTCAACCAACTGTGGATACTAGCACCATAATATTGCTGTTAGTGTCCCACTTTTGTTTTTAAGCATCCCTCCTCCACCAATAAATAAAGAATTGAAACGAGGAGCTGGTGGTGGGGGGGGGGGGTTGGATTTTTATTGGACTTGTTTCCTTTTCTTCCCTCAGTTTCCTTTTGATGTCCGATATATAGCCCTAAATAAAGGGGCTAATTCGCCATTAGAGGATTCTTTGGCGAATGTGGGATGGCCGATGATGAAGCCTGACACCAGGGGGTGTGTGAGGCCATTTCAATTCATTTTTTGAACACTGATGTGAACTAGAAAATACTTCAAGTGGAAAGCGGCCAGTTAGCTTTGCACTTTTTATTAAGGAAATACCTACTTAACAAAGTGTGATAAGCCAGAAGGTAGGGGTCAGTTTTTTTTGTGTGTGGTTATTGTGACTTTTAGGGAGAACACAAACGGTTTCCTTTCCCATTTACCCTTAAGGGAAATAAAACGCTCTCCCACTCCCTCGGACCTCATAAAAGGGTAGTCCAACGTGGTAAAGGCAGTTAGTGACAGCACCTGCCTGCAGGGGGATGTCTGAGAAGGTCCATGGAACTCCATTTCTCCCCTCCAGAGGGCTGCCTTTAGAAGGCTCACTGAAAGTGTGCCTCCTAAGGGCATGTTTTCCTCTGCGCCCGTGTCCATAAATTGGTGCAGGCACAGAGTCAAAAGAGGGAACGCCCTCTCATGATCGTGCTAGTGCTACATGTGCACCAGCGCTATCAGTATTACTGAAGGGGATGCACTGTCGTCTTCAGCCACTTCTGTAATACCATTGTGTCCCGGGGGTAACACAAAGCGGGCACCCCCACCCGTTGCACCCCGAGGGCACAATGTATAATACAGCCCCAGGTAAAGACATCGCTCAAGGGGTATTTCTAACTGCTAGTGGTCAGCAATGGCAAGACAAGCCCCACTTAAACTACTGTTTATATACATTTATTAGTACACAGACATCCACTGAGAAGCAGCAAAGCACATTACAAAGCCTAATTTTAGGTCTTGCCTGTATCAGCTCTAGATGCCTGTTTTCAAAGACCTCTTGCCTATAAATGCAATATAAAAAGTGAACTTTGGGTCAGCACCTTACTCAGTACTGGAGTTCTTTCTGATCTATCTCTGTATCTTGCTCCTTATTAAGTGACTGCCCTCTAACTGGCGTTGCAAATCTCCACTTAAGTGGTGGCTACCAGTGGGCCTAATGATAATTAGTTGTTTATGGGCCTCTTCATGTTGCAGGTCTGCAGACAAAATGATCATAAATAATATTGTTAAGGAATACCATGTAGAATGTGGGCTAACATGCACATAAACAGGTATAGATAACTCACATAGCTGAGAACTGATGATAATATGAAAATGGACAGAGAAAGAGACAAATAGAAAACATGAGTACGAGAAAGAAAATAAGAAAAGTTAAGGATGAGAGACAAAAGATGGGTAGGTACAAAGAGAAAAGAAAGAATGGGAAGAAAAAGGAAGGAAGACGCCATAAAATGAAAGAGGGGAGAAAATGTGAAAGGGATAATAGATGGATTTAAGAATGAATGGATGGGAGGGTGAAAAGATGGGCAGATGGAAGGGTGAAATGATGGATGGAAGAGCGATGAGCTCAACAGGTGAAAGGCTGAATCGACCAAAGGATGAAGAATGGACAGATGTAAAGGGGAAAGGATAGATGGATGGATAAATGGAAACATTGAAGGGTTAGTTGATGAAAGGATGGATGTATATGTGAAGGGGTGAAATAGTGGGTGGATGGGTACTAAGATATACTGATAGGTGAATGGGTTAGAAGATGGGTGTACATGTGGAGGGATGAAAGGAATGGATTGATGGTTGGATGGGTGGGTGGGCGGATGGATGGGTGGGTGTAAAGGTGAAGGGATGGACAATTGAATGGGTAAAAAGATGGAAGTTTGAAAAGATGGATGATTGATTGATGGGAGGAGGAAATGGTGAAGGGAACATTCCTAAGAAGAGTTGGTTTGGCTCTCTTCATGTGCTCTTGGAGATTATATGTATGGTTCAAGAAAGAGTTTTTTTACATTTTCTGGTTCCTCCCTTGCTTCTCTACCTATTTTTGAGTTTGTCTTGCCTCTGGAGCATAGCTTCTTTACATCAATTCTGATTGGGAGACATGTGTCTCTCCACTGCTGACAAGATGGGACTGCTTTTTTAGTTATACTTAAGTACTACATGTGAGTGCATTATATTTTATCTCTTTGGTCCATTCATTAAAACTCCCTATCTGCCACCTGGTTGTACATTGCTTCCCCGCTACTCCGTATCCTCAATTTATTAGTTTGTTCATATAATTTTCCTCGTCCCCCAGGTGTTTGGCTGGCAGCAGCACATTGCTGCTGAGCTGCTCACTTCACCATTGGTCAGTCCCCTCTTCTCGTGCTTTTTTAGGTCAAAGCACAGCTGTCTGGTTTTCTAATGACTTCTTGTGGGCATTCTGAAAGCTTACTTGGGAATGCATTCTGCCTATTGCTTGCAATTGGCTTTGTGGTTTGTAACTTATGGTTGCTTGCTTTATATTTGCTGGCTATATTTGTTTTAGGCTGTCCAGCTTGAGTTTGTCCTCCCATGGACCATGCCTGTTTACTGTATTCTTCCACAAGTTAATTTTCTGCAATCAGGCCTTTAAATCTTGTTCTTATCTTGTCACATTTGTTGTGTTTTCAAAGACAGAGGCCAAATGTTTTATGAGGGAGCTTGGCTTTGAGTTCAAAGTGAGACAATCTTGTGACATTCTTGCTATGAAAGGAAAGGCTTTTATCTAGCACAAAACAACATCTAAGTGTCTGTATATAAACCGTGCTGATATTTAAGAATATATCAGAATTAGGAAAGTACAGATGAAGAACGTTTTTTGTAATACAGAAGTGTAGTGGAAACAAAACTTTGAATAAGATCAAATCACTTCAATACACTAGGTGATGGCATTTTCACACGTCATTGTTTGTGCGCAGTAAACCTGCATGTCTGAGCAAACAAACTGGTCATTTCAATTGAAAAAGTGTTTCTCTGTAATGGCAGTGCACTACCTCACAATGCATACTCCACACTACTCCACTCCACTCTACTCTACACCAATCCACTCTACAGCACTCTACTCCACTCTATGCCCTATCCACTCTTTGACACTCTACACCACGTCACTCCATTCCAATACACTCCACGACACACCACTCTAATCTACACCACTCCACTCCAATCTACCTCACTCCAATATACCCCAATCAACACTACTCCAATCTACCCCACTCCACTCCAATGTACCCCAATCCACCCTGCTCCAATCTACTTCAATCCACCCCATTCCACCACAATCTATCCCACTTCACTCCAATCTACCCCACTCTTTTTCAATCTACCCCACTGCACTCCACTCCAATCTACCCCGGCCTACCCCACCACACTCCAATTTACTTCACTCCACCAAAATCTACCCCAATCTACTCCAATCTACACCACTCCAATCTACTCCACTTCACTAAAATCTACCCCAGTCTACCCCACTCCAATCTACCCCACCCTACCCCAATCTACCTCACTACAATCTACCCCAATCTACCTCATTCTACCCCACTCTGCCTCACGCCACTCTACTCCAATCAGCCCCACTCCACTCTACCCCAATCTACCCAACTCCACCACACCCCACCCCACTCTACCCCGCTCCACTCCACTCCATGCCATTAACCTTTAGCCACGCTGAACTGCAGCCACACTGGTGTACAACATGGCTAAAACACACATTGCCAAAGCTAATAGCTGTTGCATGCTTGTTTTTTGCTATTTTGTTTCTGCAATGGCCCAGCAGCTACACTCTGCTGCTGGGTCACTCGCTTTCCCACCTATTGATCCCCACCCTCCCATTGTGACAGGGAATTTATAATTTTTTCTGTTCTGTGAAAACCAGGCTGCTGCGCACTAGTAACAGGCTGCTCACACATTTGATTGTGCATGCCTGTGCCTATATATATTTTTTTTGTAAATAGTTGATAATACAAGATAGAGTCCAGATCTGGTCCTCCCTTTAGGTGCACCACTACCCACTTGGAGCAAATAAATTATATCAGTGAATATGAATTTCATCATAGAAATATTCTACATTATAATTTATGTGCCATTAAATTGAGAATTGTGTAATTGATTTAAGGCTTGCCTTGATAAAAAGATCATTATCGCAAAACATATACCAGATCTAGAAAAGCTAATTATATGAATTGTGATGAATATTTTGCATGAATATAAGCAAGAACAGAATGTCATTACTTTGATTGAAGTATTTTGATGATAATACGAGGCTCCTTGGATCAATTTATAATTGAACATTTATTGAACGAGAAAACTTTAATTGAAGAGAATCTTTTGAGATGGGGACAAGAAAAATCCTCTCAGTCAAATTTGGTGTACTCGTACTTTCCATATGGTAGCACTTAGTAGGCACTTGTAACATGTGACCTGATCTGCCACCATGAACGCAGTGAGCATATCGCGGTGCAGTCACGCATTGCAAAAGGTCCATATCAGCACAAATTGTACGCTTCCAAATCTGCACATAGCGTAAGTTTATACCGTCATACCCTAGATCATCCCACCCTACTTACTCTCAGATCTCTTTACTTTTCTTATCCCATCTTCTCCTTGCTTTACTACCCTTTTCTGGTGAGTTCAGATGTTCATGAATCCAAAACAAAGATATTTTACCTCCACCTTCAGTGATCGTCTGCTTCTTTCCTGTGTACTCACCTATATTCAGGCTTTTACTGTAGGTCATCTTTACTTCTGCCTAAATAGCATCTCTGTCGACTAAGCAAAACCAATTAATGTCCACACTTTCACCGTTGTCTACTTGAGAGACATCTACAGTGCCGCCCATTCTACTACAGGTGGTCTTCATAACCTACTCAATAGTACAATCCAGTTAGGGGTTCAAGATGTCCACAAAAAAAGATATACAAATATTGAATTCCAATAGACAGTGCTTAAATTGAGCCAGTGGTTGCCGGCGGGTCTCACCGGCACTCCTTTGTGGGGACCAGCACTTATTTTTCTACATCAAACATTGACTTTGAGCTAAAGAGGGAAAACATGCAAAGTGGAAAGAAGTAGGAAGAGAAAGAAGGAAACACCGTCACAAAGAGTGAAAACATGAACCTGCAAGAGTGAGATGAATGGCAAAGGGTGTCTAGTAGCCAGTTAAAGAGGTAGGAGGGGTGGATTTAGGACCACGCAGCTTTGGTAGTCCCACACTGACATTTAATAGCACCGGACATGTGCTTCTGAGCAGAGCTTTGGGCACCGGCACTCATTCTTTTACAAAATTAAGCACTGCTAATAGATATTATAACATTGTTTTTGGCTAGTTTGAAAACCTAACTGGATATCACAATTTGATGCCTCAGGAGTCAGTTGTGTACTCCACATGCTCTCCACCTTAAATATTGCCCCCCCACACTTTCTAATGCACTGTCTGGTACACAGCCTTGTCTTTGTACTAAGTGCACTCAAAATCACACACCCAGCAGTATGGAACTTACAAAAGGTAAACTGTGAAAGGAACTTGAAAACCTCTATCAAAGGGGCGCCAATTTTACCTCACTTTTTTGATGAGTCTTTGCTAGTGCGAATCACACAGAATCACACACACACACACACACACGCACGCACGCATACACACACACACACACCCATCAACTCTTTATGAGACTTCAAACGCTGCTTTGGGGTTATCACCCATCTTGGTGTACCATTCCAAGGTGGTTACAAATCAAAACTTTGGCATTTGAAAACAACCGACCAGGTATATTGGAAACCACATTCTTGTAGGGTTCTGGGAGGGTGGAGGCATCATCATATTAGGGTAAGTTATTGGTTCTGATTTCGTTGATCATAGTGATAAACGTCTCTCTCTGTCTCATGGTGCACAAATATGCTGACCTACTTTTGGCCTTGTTCAAAGAATTATCAGGGAAGGTGCAAACATTGAATAAATAGCTGAGAAAAAAAATCGATATCATATGTGGAAAGAAACTGTACTATTTGGTTTTGATCCAGCGTTATCGATTCCCCCCCTTTGTGGATTTCAGCTCAATGTGAAAATACACTAATAGTAATAGATCAAAGAGGAAGAAAACATGGTATACATTTTTAGAACTTTGTTGCTATGATTCATAGTGACTGAAAGCTACTACTCACAATATAAACGCGTTTGAATTAATATAACTAAGTTAATAAGATAATAAGATTCTCTGTAAATATTAGAATTGACCAATTCCAGGTAATTGTGATAGGCCCTAAGAGAGCAAATGACCAAACAATACAGAGAATAAAACCAATTTCTCCTGCTCTATCTCGGTAAGAAAGATATCTGTAAGCCCCTTACCCTGCAATTAAAAAATTGTATGGCCAAAGATACTATGGGGTGTTTACAAGTGCCCTTTTATATTCCAATACTTAGGCAAGCACCTGTACATAGGAATCACAATAATATGTTGTGCGTTGTTTATTGCAACCTGCAATTCACCCCACCAGTTGCATTTCAGCAGGTCAAACCTGCTGGAAATTTAAGGGGGAAAAAGGCTTGGTATTTACTATTTACTGAGACATGTTGATTTTACAGCGATAACCACCAAAAACCACGGCTTATTCCCCAAAATGTCACACTCAATACATTCCAAACACCATAGTGTCGGATTTTGCAGGCGCCATAATTATCAACTTGAAAACACGACACTCATGATCAAGAAGGAGCAGGGATCTCTCGATAAGGGCTCAGGAGAACATGGAGAAGCGCAAAGTGCGGACCAAGGAAGTATCCTTAAAACATTGTCAAAACTACTGATAATGAGCTAAAATCAATTGCTAATTTAAGAACCTATGCAATTTTTCCAGGCTATATATTTGTCAGGACAATGAATATTGTTTGATTGATTGTCTGTGCATTTATATCAGTATATCACTGAACTGATGACTAATGGGCTTTCCGCCTTTAAATTCAAACCATCTGATGCAAGCACATTGCTAAACCCATAAGACATTTTTTTTCCTTCTGTCATTGCCGTTACCCAATGATGTAGATGAACTGCTATAATTGTCACAATATTTCTCTGTATTTTATTATATCTGAAATTAGCTAGATTGTATTCTATTGGGTAGGTGTTTTTGATACACTGTGACAGCCAATACGTTTTACAGTCAGTGTATGGGCTTTATTAGGTTTTTGGAGGATGTGTGCCCATTTCGGTGGATAAAATTGGTAATCTCCACGAACATTTTGGAACAATCTCGTTTGGCTGAGCGTGATAATATTATACGCAGCAAAGCACTCAATATCATTTCAAGATGTCCAATGAATTGTTTTAGTAAGTACTAAAATGCGCAGCAACATTAACATTTTATAGTCAGCTGTAGATGGAGAACATGGCGGCCGGCTAAGGAAGTCCCGTCAGGAGCTCCCGAATTCTCTAGGTGGTTTAATTAAGAAACCAGGATGAACGGGCCTCTAATTTTGACTCAGTGGACCACAAAGATGTATTCTTTTTAAATTAAACACATACCGAGGTTCTCGGTGGGCCATATGCTTGAACTCAGGGGCCAGCGGACAGTGGCGTAATGAAACTGGAGGGGGCCCCCCTGCAAGGTACATGGAGGGGCCCCCTCCAGGCTCAATCAGGAGCTCTCCGGTCGGAGTACTGTGCTGAGCGGGCCCCCTGGAGCTTGCGGGCCCCCCCGCTCCGCAGGGGCTTCGGGGGCCTGTGTTACGCCCCTGCCAGTGGATCGGCATCAAGAGCGCCGCGAGAATTCAGCCAACTGTCGCAGCTCCGCTGGTACTGTGTGAGCGGAGGCAGCAGTGGGTCTTTGGTGGAGTTGGAGGGCTGCCGCTCAGCTCTCCTTCTGGGGCACATCATGCTCCTCCTACGTCTTGATAGTATGTTGCAAGAGAACACGCCAAGACTAGACAGAACCTGTATGACTCTGATAATTGGCCGGGGTGGGGGGAAAAAGAAAGCACTAGTCCCCGCAGCCCCAGAAACAGAGGGAGCAGAGAGGAGCAGAGATAAAAGGTAGAAAACACACAACCTTAGAGGTGCAGCCCCAAGATTATAACCAGAAACGGGGGACAAGTTATTGTTTGAGAAATAGAAACTTAGTGGCTAATATTGCTATCACCATTACTACTACTTCACGGAAAAGCCCAGTTTTGGTGCCCATATTTCATAAACAGAGTGGGAAACAGGGCACAGCAGCCCAGAGCCTGGAGATACCTCCTTCCTTTTCATCACGAGGAAGGCGTCTAGGAACTAAGATAAAAGGTACTCCCTCCTTACGTTCCTTTTTTAAAGTTCAAGCTAAACAGGATTCCCCAGGTTTTCTCATAGGAGACTTGCAGAAAGGGGAAGTATGCAAAACAAACGTAGACCTAACAATGTATTTGAAGGGGGAGAAACTGTCAGGGGGGTCAAGTCACAGTTAGTATTAGAGTCCAAGTCCTGGCAATAGAAGAACCAGATGCTCCAGCATCACTCCAGCCTCAGGGGCAGGAAAGAAAAGTGGAGCCACGTATTGATGGGCAGGAAGAGGCACAAGATACCCAGGGTCAAGCAGAACCGTCAGGTGTGGAAAAACTAATTGAATCTCTAATATCGGAAATGAGATGGAACTTTGCAACTTCAGAGAGAAACCAGGGTAAAATACAGGGGACTTGTGAGGCCCCAGAGGAAAAAATCAATACACTGATGGAACGAGTATCTGCAGCGGAAGCCTCCCTAGATGAGCTGGGCAGAGAAGTAGAGGTGAACCGTGAAGAGATACAGTCTCTGAAAATAAATGAAAAAGACCTTAGGGTTAAAATTGAGACTTTAGAAAATAACGCAAGGAGGAATAACCTAAGAATCTTGAATGTCCCAGAGGGGGTAGAAGGCGAGAATGTCAAGAGCTTTGTGGTTGACCTCCTGAAAGAATGTATCCCCTGGCTGGTGCCGACACTTCTGGAAGAAGAGGGTGCATCATGGCCCGTTTAAAAAAGGCAGGATGAGAAAGAACCCACGAAGAAACCTAATTAACTTCAAAAGTTATGTTTTGAAAGAAAAAATCTTAAATGAAGCACTCAAATTTGGCATTTACAATAAAGGAGAATGGCCATTCAGAATCCGTTCAGATATTTCAGAGGTCACGCAGGACAGGCAATGGGAGCAAGGGCAACACATTCAGGAGCTAAGGTCCCTGGGGCGACAGCCCAGATGCGCTTTCCAGCTTCCCTAAAAATTATGTGGAAAAAACATTTGCACAACATAAGAGAATCCAAAGAAGTGGAGACTTTGATAGAACAGATTAAAATGCAGCAAAATAAGTAAAAGTTAACAAGCCTAGAGAATGGAGACCTCGAAAGGGGTGCTTCTGATTTGCCCTAATAAGGAGGGGGGGGGGATTCTCCAGGGGAGGGAGGTGATGGGAGTTCACAGGATTTTATTTTGATATATTCACACAGGGTGTGGGAGCATATGGGCTAGAAAATAAAAAAAGAATTGTCCAAATTTGTGGAAATTGAGAATCTTAGAGGGATGGCACAGGGGGCTATCAGGGTCAACATAAACAAACTAGATGCTGGTTAACATTTTCACTTGGAAAGTGAATGGCCTTAGAGTCAGAAGTAGAAGGCAAAAGATTAAGGAATACCTAAGAACAGTGGATAGTGAAATCATAATCCTTCAAGAAACACACTTATTAAAGGCGAAATGGGGGGAGATAATGAAGAAACAAGACTGGGTGGGTTCATATGTATGTACTAACCAGGCCTGCTGTGTTAAGGGGGTGGCTATTTTATTTAAGAAATCAGTAAAAGTGTCAGTAGAAGAGGTGACCATCGATCTCCTTGAAAGTTAAACTGTTACGGCAAACATACGTGATGGCAGGGTATGGGAAACAGCCTTAACCACGCAGCGTGAACTACGTAAGTCTAAACCACTCAGGCGGTACCACGCATGTCTAAACCACGAATATGCCTTTACCACGCATATGCGAGGTTTAGACGTTAGTGGTTGTTAGTGGTCTAGACTCTGAGTGGAGGGTCGGAGGTGTTGCAGACTGGGCAGAGGGTCAGAGGTGACTTCCTGCCCGGATGAGGAATGGCTTCGTGAGTACGATTTTTCTATTTTATTATTTTTTCATTTATTATTTTATTTTATCAGGGGTTTTAGGACTCAGGGCGGGTGGTCAGTGTACTTTTTATGGCTAGGGGGGGCGGTTTTAGGGCTCAGGGCGGGGGGCAGGGGTGTTTGTTGTGTATGGGTTCATGGTTTTAGAGCTTAGGGCAGGGGGGTCTGAGTCGGGTTTTAAGGCTGGGGTGGTTGGTTTTAGGGGTCAGGGTGGGGGGCTAGGGTGTTTTTTAGGTCTGGGGCAAGGATTTAGTCTCAGGGCAGGGGGGTCAGAGTCGATTTTTAAGGCTTGGAGCAGGTTTTAGGGCTCAGGGATTAGGGGGGCTGGGGTGTTTTTAGGTCTGGGGTGGAGTTTGTTTTTAGGGCTGAGGTCCGCATTTAGGACTCAGTCCAGGGGGCTGGGCTGTTTTCAGGTCTGGGTACGGGGTAGAACTCGGGGCAGGTAGCTGGGATATAGGACTCAGGGCGGGGGCTAGGGCAGAACCTTAACAACGCATATCTCTTTACCAATTATGCCATTATAACTACATTCATTGTAAAGGCATGCGTGGTAAAGGCATGCGTGGTTAAGGCGCAGTCGTTGTTAAGAATGCGTTGTTGAGGCATGCGTGGTTGGGGATAACGTGGTTCCGACATACAACCGCAGGGTATTACGGCCCATACGTAGATGACCCTTCCCTCTTGCAGTCTTTATATAGCCATCTTCTAGACACCCTAGCCCCTATAATCCTGGGTGGAAACTTTAATTTGTTATTAGACCCTAAGGAAGGTAGGCTACCCACCAGGAAAACATCTAAAATGTCTAATCTACCTAAAATGAGGCTGTGGTTGGAACGCTGTATCGAAGATTTGAGGTTGGTGGATGTCTGGAAAGTTAAACGGGTGAGAGAACATAAGTTTAATTTTAGAAATAAAAAACATGGGCATGCCTCAAGAATAGATTTTTTCTTAGTAGATAATGGAGTAAGTGAAAAGGTTAGAAAGTTGGAAGATCTACCAGCACACTTGTCAGACCATTCGGCAGTCCAAATGGAATTAATAATAGATAAGCCACGTACCACCTCAAGATGGACGTTGGACCGAACTTTACTCTTAGATCAGCAAGTAGTGGCAAAACTCACGGAGGAAACTAAAGAATATTAATCTTGAAATAAATCTGAAACCCCTATTCAAATTACCTGGGACGCGTATAAGGCAGTTATCAGGGGAAAGCTGATTAGTTTAGCAGCTTTTAAGAGCAAAAATACTGGGAATAAAATAAGTCATTTAGAAAGTAGATTACACCAGTTGGGCAGGTCAGCAGAACAAATAAATAATCCTCAAGAGTTAAGTAAAATTGATAAGGAAATAAAAGAGAGAAGGGAAGAATTGGCCAACATCTTAGAGATCATAGTTAGAAATAAATGGGAGGTGAGCAAACGCTCACATTATGAATATGGGGAAGGATGCGGCAAATTAGCTTGGAAACTTAAAACAGAAAAATACCAAAATAGGATTCCATCAATCCGGTTAGTGGGCCAGATAACCCCCAGCACAGACGACTCTGAGATTGAGAATGCCTTCACTAAGTTTTTTCAGGATCTGTATTCAGAGGATACAGTGGCCTCAGATGATCACATTAATTCCTATTTTGAGAAGATAGTAGTCCCAACTTTGGGGCCGATTCCGATCTCGGTCGGAGGCGCACCCAATACCATTCGGTCGGGAAAAAAGCCATGCGAATGCCTGTTTCCCGACCGATCCGTACATCATTCCGAACGAGTAAGTACGATGCGCACAACAGCATAGAATCCGGCCGAGTCGTACTCACCCAATCCAGGTCCTGTTCTCCGACCGAGGCGAATCCGGAAACGCCGAATCGAGTCCCACGGAAGGTAAAATGCAGCCCCGTCTGGCCGGACAAGTACGATGCGCTTTCCGTACGCGCCGAACCCGTCGCTACGTCCGGCACGTCAAAGCTTCCGGGAGAGGCGCACATAAGCTCCGATTCGCGCCACAACACGATCCACGGCTACGAGGCGAACACGCCAGCGACGAGGACGACGCGAAGCAACGAGAAAGACGAACGAGACGAACCAACCATGAATCCCTTCGTTCCGATCCTACCAATATTCTACATTTACTACCGGAACAGGCACGGACGCGTACGGCGCAGAAGGTAAGTCAGACACCAACCACAAAAACATACAACACGTACACGACACATCACACACACACAGAGGGATGCAGAATTTACTTACACCAGCAACAGCAGCACCATAGGGGCGGGATGCCCATCACCAATGCCACATATGCACACAGGGGCCTGGATGCGCACCACCACTACCACCCCTACCCAGGGGGCTGGATGCCTACCACTACTACCACCCTTAGCCAGGGGGTGCCAGATGCCCACCACTACTACCACCCTTACCCAGGGGGGCTGGATGCCTACCACTACTACCACCCTTAGCCAGGGGGGCTGGATGCCTACCACTACTACCACCCTTAGCCAGGGGGTGCCAGATGCCCACCACTACTACCACCCTTACCCAGGGGTGCCACATGCCCACCACCACTACCACCCTTACCCAGGGGGCTGGATGCCTACCACTACTACTACCCTTAGCCATGGGGGTGCCAGATGCCTGCCACTACTACCACCCTTAGCCAGGGGGGCTGGATGCCTACCACAACTACCACCCTTACCCAGGGGGGGCTGGATGCCTACCACTACTACCACCCTTAGCCAGGGGGGCTGGATGCCTACCACAAATACCACCCTTAGCCAGGGGGGCTGGATGCCTACCACTACTACCACCCTTAGCCATGGGGGTGCCAGATGCCTACCACTACTACCACCCTTAGCCAGGGGGCTGGATGCCTACCACTACTACCACCCTTAGCCAGGGGCTGGATGCCTACCACTACTACCACCCTTAGCCATGGGGGTGCCAGATGCCTACCACTACTACCACCCTTAGCCAGGGGGCTGGATGCCTACCACAACTACCACCCTTACCCAGGGGGGCTGGATGCCTACCACCACTACCACCCTTAGCCAGGGGGCTGGATGCCTACCACTACTACCACCCTTAGCCATGGGGGTGCCAGATGCCTACCACTACTACCACCCTTAGCCAGGGGGGCTGGATGCCTACCACAACTACCACCCTTACCCAGGGGGCTGGATGCCTACCACTACTACCACCCTTAGCCAGGGGGCTGGATGCCTACCACAACTACCACCCTTAGCCAGGGGGCTGGATGCCTACCACTACTACCACCCTTAGCCATGGGGGTGCCAGATGCCTACCACTACTACCACCCTTAGCCAGGGGGCTGGATGCCTACCACTACTACCACCCTTAGCCAGGGGGCTGGATGCCTACCACTACTACCACCCTTAGCCATGGGGGTGCCAGATGCCTACCACTACTACCACCCTTAGCCAGGGGGCTGGATGCCTACCACAACTACCACCCTTACCCAGGGGGCTGGATGCCTACCACCACTACCACCCTTAGCCAGGGGGCTGGATGCCTACCACTACTACCACCCTTAGCCATGGGGGTGCCAGATGCCTACCACTACTACCACCCTTAGCCAGGGGGCTGGATGCCTACCACAACTACCACCCTTACCCAGGGGGGCTGGATGCCTACCACTACTACCACCCTTAGCCAGGGGGCTGGATGCCTACCACAACTACCACCCTTAGCCAGGGGGCTGGATGCCTACCACTACTACCACCCTTAGCCATGGGGGTGCCAGATGCCTACCACTACTACCACCCTTAGCCAGGGGGCTGGATGCCTACCACTACTACCACCCTTAGCCAGGGGGCTGGATGCCTACCACTACTACCACCCTTAGCCATGGGGGTGCCAGATGCCTACCACTACTACCACCCTTAGCCAGGGGGCTGATGCCTACCACAACTACCACCCTTACCCAGGGGGGCTGGATGCCTACCACCACTACCACCCTTAGCCAGGGGGCTGGATGCCTACCACTACTACCACCCTTAGCCATGGGGGTGCCAGATGCCTACCACTACTACCACCCTTAGCCAGGGGGCTGGATGCCTACCACAACTACCACCCTTACCCAGGGGGCTGGATGCCTACCACTACTACCACCCTTACCCAGGGGGTGCCACATGCCCACCACCACTACCACCGTTACCCAGGGGGGCTGGATGCCTACCACTACTACCACCCTTAGCCATGGGGGTGCCAGATGCCTACCACTACTACCACCCTTAGCCAGGGGGCTGGATGCCTACCACTACTACCACCCTTAGCCAGGGGGCTGGATGCCTACCACTACTACCACCCTTAGCCTGTGGGGCTGGATGCCTACCACCACTACCACCCTTAGCCAGGGGGCTGGATGCCTACCACTACTACCACCCTTACCCAGGGGGTGCCGGATGCCTACCACTACTACCACCCTTACCCAGGGGTACCAGATGCCTACCACTACTACCACCCTTACCCAGGGGTGCCAGATGCCTACCACTACTACCACCTCTACCCATGGGGGCTGGATGCCTGTCACTACTACCACCTCTACCCATGGGGGCTGGATGCCTACCACCAACACCACCCCCACTCATAGGATGGACAATGCATGACACAACCAGCACACCACAACCTAGGGAATGCAAGAAAAAGACATCCCCCAACACCATGACAAGCGTGTGTAGACTGTGTCAAATGCCTACAACACTGAACATGACTTTGAACATACAATGTGACCCCCTATCCCATGTGCCACACATATATGTGTGTGGCCCCCACAATGCAAGCAGGCCATGACCATTGTGGCAATGGGGTCCAAAACCCCATCATCACAGTGACCAAAATGTAAGTGTGGGGTCCATAGCTGAAGCACATTTTGAACATTGTGGCAATGGGGTCCAAACCCCCATCATCACAGTGACCAAAAGGTAAGTGTGGGGGCCCATAGCTGAAGCACATTCAGAACATTGTGGCAATGGGGTCTAAACCCCCATCATCACAGTGACCAAAATGTAAGTGTGGGGTCCATAGCTGAAGCCCATTTTGAACATTGTGGCAATGGGGTCCAAACCCCCATCATCACAGTGACCAAAATGTAAGTGTGGGGTCCATAGCTGAAGCACATTTTGAACATTGTGGCAATGGGGTCCAAACCCCCATCATCACAGTGACCAAAAGGTAAGTGTGGGGGCCCATAGCTGAAGCACATTCAGAACATTGTGGCAATGGGGTCTAAACCCCCATCATCACAGTGACCAAAATGTAAGTGTGGGGTCCATAGCTGAAGCACATTTTGAACATTGTGGCAATGGGGTCCAAACCCCCATCATCACAGTGACCAAAATGTAAGTGTGGGGTCCATAGCTGAAGCACATTTTGAACATTGTGGCAATGGGGTCCAAACCCCCATCATCACAGTGACCAAAAGGTAAGTGTGGGGGCCCATAGCTGAAGCACATTCAGAACATTGTGGCAATGGGGTCTAAACCCCCATCATCACAGTGACCAAAAGGTAAGTGTGGGGTCCATAGCTGAAGCACATTTTGAACATTGTGGCAATGGGGTCCAAACCCCCATCATCACTGTGACCAAAATGCAAGTGTTGACAAAGAAAAAGCTGCAACTGCCAAACTGCATGGATGATTCCTGGTCACAGAACATAAAACACATCAGTGGCAAAGTAGTGCATGTGTCCCATTGCAACATAGATTGGGGGAGGCAAATACTGCAGTGTAAATAAGACATACCTTTGGCCATGTGCAGACAAACAACACCCATGGGGGCTGACACTGTCAACATTCATCAATGACACAATGACAGAAGTGACCATCAGAATGCAGACCCACATATTTGCACCAATGGGCACACAAATGCAGATACCCTGTGGAGACTGTAGATGTGAGGTGAACAGATACCATACCATGGCAGCAATGGGACACACAAACCATGATCATTGTGCTGACCGATGACCTAGGAGTCCCAGGGACAGCAGGGGAAACCCACCAAACAACATACAGCCAATGGCACACCTAAGATATGCCAATGCAGTGGTGCAGATGCACAAACACAAACAGGCAGACCCACACTGCACATCAAACACAACAGGTGAGGGGGGTGCCAGTGTCCCCAGGCAACCACACAACACATGAGGAGGCCTGAATACCAATTACACAGATGTGCATACAGTGCCACACAAAGGTAACTCATGGATCCAAATCCCCTATGTGGGCAATCAGGCATTGTCAGATGAGAGGGAGCACAAATCACACATGTCACACAAGCATGTAGGAACAGCAACTGACACAGCAAGACACAGACACACCACAGCACTACCCCGAGGGCCCCCACAATGTGGTGACCCTGGGCTGCATTACAATCCCACTGTGATGACAAAGCTAAATGTCGTTCACACTGTGAACCACAGTCATGTGTCCAGAGCAACAAACTACCATCACACCTACACAAGCACAAATCAATCAGCACGGCCAGTAAGCCAAGGCCAACATGGAGGCAGGGGTCTAGCCGGGCAACAACTCTCATCTGCACACACTCAACACCACACACCTCGACCTCCAACAATGTGCAGCAGTGAAGCACACATGCACTGGTGACATTGCAAATGCACCCATGACAATCCCAGGGTGGTGGGTGGGAACCAAGGTGCAGAAACACATCACACATGGCCACTCAACAAGAGTCCTGAATGTCTGACACACTGCACACTACGCTGTACATGGACATGACGGCAATACCACACCAACCAATGGGATCCCAGCCACAGTCACACACCAATGAAGAAGCCAAGGTCACCCACAAAGAACACACATAGACAACTACCAACATTGCAGCCCGGACCCTGAGGAGTGCCAGCAGTCACACACACAACGTGTCACAATCACTGAAAGATAACACAAACTGGAAATCACATGACAGGTGTAAACAACAAGTGCCAAGGGGAATCCTGACTGTGACCCATCTGCGTCTGCACACAAACTCAGCCCTGACAGCAAACACACCTATGGGTGACACCCTGATGACCAGTAATGTGCCATGCACCCACATCACAGAGAACCCAGGGAGAAGACTTTGGGGGAACATAGGTCAACTCAGCAAGCATCACAAACAGGTACAACACAAGGGATCCCAGCATGCACAGCAAAGCGGAAGTGAACACACAGACATGCTCATACAACACACACCTTGGGCGCAGGCAATGTCACAGGAGTACACACTGCCATGAGGGGACTCCACTCCTGTGTGAGGAAAGCTGTGCCATATGTTGCCTCAGTAGGGCCCCATCATGTCAGCTGAGCACTTGGTCACACAATCAACAATTAGCACCAAATGAAGGCTCCCGTCACATCAGCCTGGTCAAGGGAGTGCCAACGAAATCATCAGCACAGATCCAACACACTTGTATAGCAATGTTGCACTGACAACACAGATGAGTCCTTCCCCATTGATGCCCAAACCTGCATGTCCAGTGGAGATGGCCACACGGTCAGGGAAGTAGACGAATTGAACAATGGCAGGCACAACAGATGTGCAGGGGTGGAAGCCACAGATGTGAAATTGCTAATGTAAGTAGGAAATCCCATTGCCAAATATTGAACACATGACACCCTCAGATGCTGCTAAGGATGACATGGATACAGCACAGGATAGGACACATTCCCCCTGGACCACATGTGTTCCTGCACAGTAACACTTCATTATCATGAGACCAAATATCACCATCACTGCAGCAAGGGCATGGTTAGCATCATCAACAACATGTACATCAGAAGCAAAAGCACTAGAGAACAGAAAGTTGCTTTATTCAGCATATGTGTGTCCAAAAACTCAGAGAACAGTAATGCTCCAACAAAGGCCAATGGCCAGTCCATCAAGTAAGTCAATACAGGGTGACAGTGGCAGATGTCACCCTACGCATGCCTGCACTGCACAAAACCAGGGACAATCCACTAGGAGGGGCAACTGGGGGGGCAGGCCAGGCACCGCAGGGACAGGATCAGGGCTCACTAGGAGGAGGCAGGGAAGGGGTGGTGGGTGCTGGAGAGCCACTGACAACTGCAGTGGAGGTGTCTGACATGGTGTGTGCCGGCACAACTGGGGGGCATGACTCAGATGTTGTGGGTGCCGGCACAACTGCAGTGGACCCTGCAGATGGAGTGGACAGGTCCGCCACTGCAGTGCCCAAGTCAGACAGGGTGGTAGTGGACTCCACTGCAGTGCCTACCTCCAGGGGAGGAGAATGGGGAACAGGCAAGGTGGGCTGGACAGAGGGGAGGACACCCTCACCACATCAGTGGCACAGACAAGCGCAGCGGGGGTGTGGTGCCGGGAGAGCAAGTGGGAGGGGAGAAGGCCGGATCCTCTCGGGGATGGTATATCTGTGGGTGGGGGAACCTGGGGCAGGGTGTGGTGGGGGCACCTGTGGAGTGGGGGCCTGAGGGATGGAGGAAGGAGACCTGGTGCCTGAGCTGCAGGGCGGCGGCGGGGTCTTGCTCTTACGACTCCGGGGGACTTGCGGGTGGGGGCCTCAGTCTGTCTGCGCCTGGGGGAGGGTGTCCGGGGGCGAGGGGCACTCTGCTCCGTGTGGGTGGGCTTCCTCTTCCCCCTGGATGCTGGAGCAGCTGGATCGTAGGGGATGAGGCCGAGGTCACAGAGGAAGAGCCGCTGTGACTTTGGGGTTGCAGGTGAGGCAAGGGAGGGTGCTTTGGAGGGAGAGGCAACTGAGGACTGCGCAGTGCTTGTGGATGCGTGTGTGTGTTCCAGGGCCCCATCCCCTGTGAGTCTGGTTTCAGTCCCCTGACTGTGCGTGCGTGTGCGTTTTGTTTGTGGCGTGTGTGTCTGTGTGCTGGACGTGTGTGTGCTGGTGTGTGCCTGTGCCGGTGTGTGTGTGCTTGGGACGGGTAAGGGGCTGGGGAGTGTGGATGGAGCAGAGGCAGGAGGGGTGAGGGACTGTCTGAGGAGGGACACTGCTGCCGTCAGGGAGGAGTCCATGGACCTATTGCCCCTCTGTAGGTCAGACATGCCCGATGAGATGCCCTCCATGAACGACACCAGCTGAGTCAACAGAGCGGTGTGCGCATGGAGGACACTCAGCATGGCTGTCTGCCCTACATGGAGCTGGCGAAGGAGGTACTCAGACTCCTTACTCAGGGCAGCAGGGGACACAGGGGCAGGGGGTGCGGTGCCTGGCCCGAAGGAGACACGCTCCCGAACATGGGAGCCTCCACGGACCTGGGGAATGGGAGCCGATGGGAGGGTGGTGGTGGTGCTAGTGGTGGCGGGGACAGCAACACTAGCTGGGGTGTGGTGGCTGCTGACACCCGCCTCCATAAGGGAGTCATCCTCCGAGCCGCTGTGGTCCTCAGCTGAGGTGGATGCTGCTGAGGTCTCCTCGGTGTGGCTCCCCTCGCCCTCCGTGCCACTGGGTCCCTCCGACCACTCCTCGTCTGCTGACCCAGTCTGGCTCTCCGGCTCCTCCTGGTCCGTGGAGCTGTCCCCTTCCGTGGCCATGGATGTATCTGCAATCAATGGGGAAACAGACAGACATCAGTCACCTGCACCAAACGCACACACCACTGTGAGCACAGCACATTACAGAGCAAGCCCTGGCATCATTAGTTGAACATTTCTAAAAGTGCCCTAACTGAACAGGAGAAGCCAATTGTCAGTCTGATGCCAACCATGGCACTCACATCCCACATCGCCTTGCACCCATCTGTCTGGTGTCTGTTGGATAGCAACACCCCAGTGTGGGCACATGCACCACCTACACAGTAGTTGGACAGTGCAGAGGACACGGTGTAGCATGTGGACATGCACACATCACAACTCTTGCCACTGAGTCAGTACAGGTTTCCGGATGAAAGGGATGCCCAGAGTCAAATAGGAAATGCATGTGATGCATACCAGCGACAGACACCATGATGCACCCATGTCCTAATAGCCATCGCCACAATGGTGTGCATGTAGCACATGTCACTCCCCTGCAGGATCACCAATAAGTAGACACATGCCATGGCGGAGGCATGACTGCTAAGTCATACATCACTGTCTCAGTGATGTATGACTTGGCAGCCAGACAACAACACTCTGCACTGTGTCACAATAGTAGGTCATGGGGAATGCAAGTCCTGGAGCTGCACAAGTGCACATGTATATCCCCCACACAACACATCATCTTAACCCTCATCTGTCCAGGTCATACCGATTGGACATATGGGAGACCTGTGACACTACCCTTGGAACCTGAGCCCCTCACAATCTGCTGTTTATGGGAAACAGCTGCCTGAACTTCACATTCGCATATCTCAGTCTGCACGGGCAGCTGATCAAACACCTATGTGACACACAAGTATCGTCTCCTATGGTCACATCTCCAGTGGCATGCTGAGCCCCTACCGAGAAACACCCCAGCAGTCCTGGCAACAAATCCACAGCACACTGACACAGAGGCAGACACCTGAGGGGTCAAATCACTGCGCACAACGTGTCAGCTGATACACGGGAGTGGGAGTACAGGTGTATTGGATGGGCTGGAGTAGGCATGACTGTCCTGCCCCACATGAATGAGGGATGAGCCCTGGACAGTGGATAGCTGGCTATGTATGTGTGACACACGTAATCTGCACACTCCTGGGGCCCAAACATTGTTCCCACCCGCTGCATGGGTGTGTGTCAGATACCCCAGGCACATGTGGTGGCTCAGCTCAGCAAGTGGACCGCATATCAAAGCAACACGCAGATTACATGTCCGAACACAGGCATTGTGTGAACAATGGACCAACCCATGATGCCCACAACAGAGTTAGGGAAACAGATGCTGTCCCCCACCTTGAGTGAAGCAAACTGCAAGGACACAGTCCCAAGTGACACAATTCCCTGAATGTAAGGGCCACACCTGGGTATCAGATGAGGAGTGGGCAGTGCACAATAGAGGGACATGGCTCCTGGACAACATGACTGCTGTACTGTGGCAGTTTAACCAGGCCAGAGGAGGGCACATAGCATGTAATACAGAGTTCACAGTGCAGTCTTTGACTCACCCCCTCCTTGCTGCTGTCTGGCCTTCAGCTGCCCATCCAGGTCTGGAAACACCACCGCCAGGATCTGGAGCATGTGGGGGGTCAGGGTCCATGTTCCGCCCCTCCTGCGAGGAGGCGACAGCTTCAGCTGGACCCGTGCAATCCTCCGGGTCCAGCCCCGAAGGTCCTGCCACCTCTTCTGGCAGTTGCGGATCCGGCGCTTGTAGACCCCCACGGACCGGACAGCCCGGACGATGTCCTTCCAGATCTCCTGCTTCCGATGGGCATTAACCTGTGAGGATGTCAAAGTGAAAAGGCCATTACTACACATGCAACATATCCGTGCATGACACAGTTGTATATACATGTCTCAATCACAGGAGCACATGATGTACACAGGCAGTGCAACGCTGCCCATGGACAGTTTGCCAGAAGTCACTACATGGTATCATTGCATGGGAAGTAAAACCTTGTTCAAATGCACTGTCACTGCACCATACCTGTCCAGTGCATGTCACTACACACTATGGGGGGTGACAACTACTCAGTGAGCCTGCTAGCCAGTGGCGTGCAGACTTTCAGCCTTGCTAGTCAGACAAAATGCACATTCAGAAAGGCAGTGCACAGAACACTCACCTGCTCCCCTGGTGTCCCATACAGCTTGCTGTACTGTGGAAGTAGGCTGTCCAGCAGGGCCTGGTTCTCCTCAAGGCTGAAGGCTGGGGCTCTCTCCACAGTACGTGCCATTGCAGGGTCCAGAGGGGGCAGTGACAGCAGCAGTGCAGTGAAAGATGTCGTCCTGGAGCATGTAGTGCAGGCAAGTGAGCTCTCAGGGGAACAGCCAGCAATATATATGTGCTGCAGAGGCAGATACTGTCCCATGTGTCCAAAGTGATAGGTCCAAGTCGTTTGCATCTTCTGAATCTGGCCAATCCATGGAATAGCAGCACCAATACACGCCCACAGCATCCTTCAAATCTTCAACTTCATGACATACATGATTTTGCAACATTGTTGTGGGTGACCAACTGAATTTCCAGCAACCGACTCGTTCGAATTTCGAAAACGCGTCCGTTGCCAGGCTAGGCCATTGACAATGGGTGCGCACCGATCGGTCCATTGCGGTTCAACGCGTACAGGGGTACAACGCGTACCCGCACACATTGAATGCAATGGGCCGGCCGGGTGCACCGATCGGTCCATTGCGGTTCAACGCGTACAGGGGTACAACGCGTACCCGCACACATTGAATGCAATGGGCCGGCCGGGTGCACCGATCGGTCCATTGCGGTTCAACGCGTACAGGGGTACAACGCGTACCCGCACACATTGAATGCAATGGGCCAGCCGGGTGCACCGATCGGTCCATTGCGGTTCAACGCGTACAGGGGTACAACGCGTACCCGCACACATTGAATGCAATGGGCCGGCCGGGTGCACCGATCGGTCCATTGCTGTTCAACGCATCCCTGTACAAGTGACTGGCATATGTCACCATGCCTGACTCAGATGAACATATGCCAGCCACAAATAGCTCCCAGGGAGTGAGGGGCACACCTACAACACCACAGCCTGTCCAAACTGTATCATAAGGCATGTAAGGCTGCATTTCCTATTGTGTGTATGTTGGTGTACATGTTGTCCTGTGGGTGTCACCTGGGGGCAGCCACCCCCAGGCTGTGCACGTGTTCATGGGGACAGGATCCTGGGTGTTACGTGTACATGACCACTGTGATGTGCAACTGTTCATATCTGAGCATGTGCCATGGTCACATTTCACGGTGGTGTATGTGTATGTCATGTCACATACCCCGTGAGTCCCATGTGGGACGGTATGTTTGAGCCAGGGTGACCCAGTGGCACAATAGTGATGGTCCTCCACAGTCTGTGTGCATGTAGTGTTTACAATGTCTCTGATTTCAAGTGCACAATGGGAGACAGTCTCCACATCCACGTTGTTTGTGCATGGACTTTGATGTTGTGCGTGTGTGTGTCACAGACGTCCATGTCTGTCCTGCAGAGGCAAGTGGAACCACTACCTGTGGGGGTCATGGTTGTTTTGCTGTGGTGTATACATGATACTCCATGTAATGCCAGTGTCCATGTGGCAATACAGGGTCCCTGGGAATGTACCTGTCGTTGAGCTGTGATGCCTGGGGCACATCTGTCCTCACATGTCACTGTGGGGGGTGATTGTAACATGGCAGCAGGAGATGGGAACTGTGACACGGCCTCATGATATCCAATGGGCCAACCTGGGACTAATTGATGCCACTTGTTGAACCGTGATGACAGATGTTGGCCATGTATGTACCATACATGTCCTTACGGAACTGCACACTTCATGTAGTTGTGCCTCATAATGATGTATGATGTGATATTGAGTGTGTTCAATGCCGCATATGTGGGGTGACTGACAATCTTGCTTTCTTCTCCTCTGCACTGCAGGGCTCCTGCTGTCCATAGACCATTCCCAGACCTGGCAACGATGGTGGAACGGGACAGCATCCGACGGTACCGCTTCACCAGGCAGCTGATTGAGGATTTGGCAGTGCAGTTGGCCCCACATTTGCAGCCTGGCCGGCCGTATCCTACAGCGCTGACCCCCAAGGTGAAGGTGATGGCAGCCCTACACTTCTTTGCCACCGGTACCTTTCAACATACTGTGGCGACTGCTGGTGGGATGTCACAGACCATGTTCAACCGTGTGCTCCGCGATGTTTTGGAGGCAATGTTGCTATACCTGAACCGGTACATCTATTTCCCTAGACTGCAACGACTCACTGACGTGAAGAGTGACTTCTATGCCCTGGGGAGGATGCCGCATGTCATTGGCTCCATTGATGGGACACATGTGGCTTTGGTACCACCACAGGCACATGAACAGGCCTACCATAACCGCAAACACTACCACTCGGTCAATGCACTGGTGGTGTGTCTTGCAGATATGACCATCTCACACATGTGTGCCCGTTTCCCTGGTTCAGCACACGATGCCTTTGTGATGAGGAGTAGTTGTATCCCCAGGATGATGGCACAGATGCAGAACCAGCGTGCCTGGCTTGTCGGTGTGTACTGACTTTGTGCCATTGTGTGTTCTCTGATTTGTAGTATTCCGCCCACTTTTCCAAGTCAGCTAATGTGCACTTGTCTGTCCGTAGGTGACTCGGGATACCCCAACATGCCGTGGTTGCTGACACCCCTCAGGAACCCTGTGACACCAGCCCAGATGCGCTACAATGAGGCACATGGTCGGACCAGGAGAGTGATTGAGCGGACATTTGGTCTCCTGAAGAGCCGCTTCCGCTGCCTCGACAAGACAGGAGGGTCCCTCCCATATGCCCCAGCGAAGGTGTGCAAGATTATCATCGTATGCTGCATGCTCCACAACCTGGCAGTGCGGAAGGAGTTGCCTCTCATCCAGGATGACAATGACCAACATCCGCCACCTGTGGAGGATCCTGGCCTGGACCACGATGCCAGTGATGATGATGATGATGGTGATGTCCGCACACAGCTCATCACCAACTTCTTTAGCTGAATGTGAGTATCCTGAGGTGTCATGTCAATGATGTGAGTTGGCATGATATGTGTAGGTGGTGCTCTGGTGCTGTTAGAGTGTGTCCATGGGCTACTTGACTGGATGTGTGTAGCGATGTGTGCTTACAGGTAGTCTGTACTCCCCAACAGTGTTGACATGCTAACTTGGTTCTGGGTGGGTATCTTGTAACATGTATTGTGCATGAGTTTTGCTGTTCTGTCCTGTTCTCCATTGCTTTTGACTGTGTGTCATTTCTGTCCTTCACAGGGTACTTTCAGATTCTTTTGGTCAACTGTGTCCACCGACGACGTCATTGTACTTCCAGGGTGGTAGCTGTTGTGTCCCTACAGGTGATGTGCGCCACACCCATGGACTTCCTTCCTTCTGCAGTTGTTGACTGTGTGCCCGCTGCCAGGTGGGATTACCTTGCATCTGTAGTGGTTACGACATGTTGCAACTGTGTAATAAACCTGTGCTTCACTTTGTGATGTGCGTTGTCTGTGGTCACACATTTGACTGCCATTTGCTTACTGCACCTGTGGGCTACTTGACTGCAACTGTGAATAGGTGTGGTGTCTGTGCATTGCACCGTCTTTCCTGGCAACATCAGTGTAGGCAATGAGTCAGATGGCCTAGGTGTGTATGTGTTGTGTAGCCCTGGTGGTGTATCTCCCTCATATGTGTCACGTTGCCATTACTCACATGCCTGTGTTGTACTTGCTGTTGCAGTTCGCATACACAGTGTAATTTTGCAGTTCATCATCCCCATGACAGCACCCACGTTGGAATCACAACAGAGGCAAGTATGGTGTATTAGTGTGTTTATTGTGATACATTTGTGTGAATAGTGCACAGGATGGTTAGTGCTGTACATTTATATTGCAATCAGAAGTTCCTAGATGAATTGAAAGTCATGGTAGACAAAATCCCCAGTATCGGGGCCACAGTTGTCTGAGGCATTGGTCCAACTTGTACTCCCAATGTCATGTGTGGGAGTTGTGTTGCCGTCAACAGGGTGAACAGTTTGCGCACAAAGGTGATCATCCAGAACAGGTTCAGGCTTCCTGGGGGTTGCACATGGCCATCAGCCTCTCACTTGCCCCTCCTCGGACAACCCCTCTTCTTTGGGGGGGGCCCCTCAAGTACAGGCTGCTGCGGTGCAGGGGACTCTCCGCCAGAGTCATCCTCCCTCCCTGTGGCAGTTGCAGTTGTTTCAGCACCAGATGTTGTTGGCACACAGGGAGATGTAGACTGGTTGCTGGTCATCTGGCGGAGGCATTGTAATATGTCCCTATGCACCGCCGTCATCTCTTGCAGTGTGTCCCACTTGGACTCCACGCGGGACATGTGTGAGTCCAAGCGGGCATGATGGGCAGCATGCTGCTCTTTGATGTCCCTGAGGAGCCCCACTACCTGGCTGAGATCTCTGGTGCTGGACTGGTACGCATCGGCTATGCGTGCCAGTTGTGGGTCATCATGCACACCAGACACCTCTGCAAGCAGCGACTTCTGTCTCCCACCCCTCCCACCACCCCTACCGACATGTGCAGTGCATGCAGTGGCACGCACAGATGACCCTGGTCCCCCTTGGGGGTTGGTGGTGGTGGTGGTGTCCATGGCCCCACGTTGGTCCAGGGTCCCTGTGCTGGTGGTGCTCCTTGTTCTGTCCATGTCGGCAGGGATGGTATTTGTGGTGACAGTCGTTGGAGGGGTGGGTGCAGGGGGTGCAGCTGGTGGTCCTGCTGGTGCTGCAGCTGGTGGTCCTGCTGGTGCTGCATGATGACTTGCACCGGAGGTGCCAGGTTGGTCTTCTTCATCCGAGGAGGGCAGAGGCTGTTCGACACCAGTGAGCTCCGTATCCTCTTGAGCCTGGGACTGGGACTCCTCAGCGTCTGCTGCTGTGTCCCCATCATCACCTGTTTTTGGGAGACACACACAATGTATGTTATGTTTCTGCAGGCATCAATGGTTGACACACCTGACAGTTGTGACTGTGCCTCTGGGTGCGGGCCTGTACATTGCATTGTCCTAAGTTGTCACAGTCAGGGGTTGATATTGGTGTAGCACATTGTCCTGCATTATTTGGGCATTTCTATGTATCTGTTGGGGTGTGAACATGGTCTGCATTGGTTGTATTTGGTTGACAGCCGGCCCTCCTTCCCACCCAGCCAGTCAGTTATCCCACCATGGACTGTGCTTGCATTGCAGGGAGTGAAAGTTGTCTTTCAAGATGTCAGTCAGTGGTGTCCTGCTGTTGGTTGTTGCACAGTTGCCAGCGGGGCCTTGTGCTCCCCACAGCAGTTGCCAGTGTCAGCCATCTTGTCAGTTGTTTTCCACTACCTGTGATGTGAGCATGGTTCAGGGTGGTGTTGATGGGACAGTTGTGGGGGTGAGCTATGTCTGTGACTATGACTCCCATCATGCTATTGCCTCCACCCCACTTCCCAGCATTCCCATACTTACTTGCTTTTGTGGGGAGTTCAGTGTGTGTGGGTGTGAGAGCAATGGCAAGATGGCTGACAGTGGTGTCCTGCTGTTGGTTGGTGTGCAGTTCCCAGCATGCCCTTGTGCTCCCCACAACACAGCACCAGTGTCAGACATCTTTGATGGGCCTTTCCACTCTCTGTGGGATGTGCATGCGTGAGTGTGAGCTTGCTGGGCCATGTGGGTGGGGGATGTTGAGCTGTGACTACGACTCCCATCATGCTATTGCCTCCACCCCCTTCCCAGCATGCCCATGCTTCCTTCCCTTTGACTCTGCTTCCCTGTGGGGTTGTGTGCCTGTGCTGGCAAGATGGCTGACAGTGTAATCCTGGGGTTAGTTCTGCTACAGGTCCCATGTGTGTCCTTGTGCTTCACTCTGCATGACCCAGTGTTGTGGTTCTTTGTGGGATAGATTATTGGTGTGTGAGGCAATGCATTCTCCCAGGTGAGTTGTGTGGAGTTTGTGTTAAGGGGGAGGTGTGAAAAGCTGCTGGTGACTGTGGTCGGTGCTGTGAGTCCTCCTTCCCACCCAGCCAGATATCCCACCATGGACTGTGCTTGCATTGCAGGGAGTGAAAGTTGTCTTTCAAGATGTCAGTCAGTGGTGTCCTGCTGTTGGTTGTTGCACAGTTGCCAGCGGGGCCTTGTGCTCCCCACAGCAGTGGCCAGTGTCAGCCATCTTGTGAGTCCTTTTCCACTCCCTGTGATGTGAGCATGGTTGTGAGTGGTGTTGATGGGCCAGTTGTGAGGCTGAGCAATATCTGTGCCTACTACTCCCATCATGCTATTGCCTCCACCCCCCTTCCCAGCATGCCCATCCTTCCGACTCTGCTTCCCTGTGGGGTGGGCTGCCTGTGCTGACAGGATGGCTGGGAGTGTTGTCCTGGCAGTTGTTTGGCTAAAAGTCCCAAGAGTGTTCCTGTGCTTCACACAACATAACCCAGGGTGGTGGTTCTTTGTGGGATCTTGAGTTAGGATGTGAGGCATTGCATTCTCCCAGGTGGGTTATGTGGAGTTTGTGTTGAGGGTGTGTGTGAGGGGAGGTGCTTGTGACTATGGTCAGTGCTGCAAGTCCTCCTTCCCACCCAGCCAGATATCCCACCATGGAACGTGCTTGCAATGCAGGGAGTGGAAGTTGTCTCTCAGGATGTCAGTCAGTGGTGTCCTGCTGTTGGTTGTTGCACAGTTGCCAGCAGGGCCTTGTGCTCCCCACAGCAGTAGCCAGTGTCAGCCATCTTGTGAGTCCTTTTCCACTCCCTGTGATGTGAGCATGGTTGTGAGTGGTGTTGATGGGCCAGTTGTGAGGCTGAGCAATATCTGTGCCTACTACTCCCATCATGCTATTGCCTCCACCCCCTTCCCAGCATGCCCATCCTTCCTTCCTTTTGACTCTGCTTCCCTGTGGGGTGGGCTGCCTGTGCTGACAGGATGGCTGGGAGTGTTGTCCTGGCAGTTGTTTGGCTAAAAGTCCCAAGAGTGTCCCTGTGCTTCACACAACATAACCCAGGGTAGTGGTTCTTTGTGGGATCTTGAGTTAGGATGTGAGGCATTGCATTCTCCCAGGTGGGTTATGTGGAGTTTGTGTTGAGGGGGTGTGTGAGGGGAGGTGCTTGTGACTATGGTCAGTGCTGTGAGTCCTCCTTCCCACCCAGCCAGATATCCCACCATGGACTGTGCTTGCATTGCAGCGAGTGGAAGTTGTCTTTCAGGATGTCAGTCAGTGGTGTCCTGCTGTTGGTTGTTGCACAGTTGCCAGCAGGGCCTTGTGCTCCCCACAGCAGTAGCCAGTGTCAGCCATCTTGTGAGTCCTTTTCCACTCCCTGTGATGTGAGCATGGTTGTGAGTGGTGTTGATGGGCCAATTGTGAGGCTGAGCAATATCTGTGCCTACAACTCCCATCATGCTATTGCCTCCACCCCCTTCCCAGCATGCCCATCCTTCCTTCCTTTTGACTCTGCTTCCCTGTGGGGTGGGCTGCCTGTGCTGACAGGATGGCTGGGAGTGTTGTCCTGGCAGTTGTTTGGCTAAAAGTCCCAAGAGTCTCCCTGTGCTTCACACAGCATAACCCAGGGTGGTGGTTCTTTGTGGGATCTTGAGTTGGGATGTGAGGCATTGCATTCTCCCAGGTGGGTTATGTGGAGTTTGTGTTGAGGGTGTGTGTGAGGGGAGGTGCTTGTGACTATGGTCAGTGCTGTGAGTCCTCCTTCCCACCCAGCCAGATATCCCACCATGGAACGTGCTTCCATTGCAGGGAGTGCAAGTTGTCTCTCAGGATGTCAGTCAGTGGTGTCCTGCTGTTGGTTGTTGCACAGTTGCCAGCAGGGCCTTGTGCTCCCCACAGCAGTAGCCAGTGTCAGCCATCTTGTGAGTCCTTTTCCACTCCCTGTGATGTGCGCATGGTTCATGGTGGTGTGGATGGGACAGTTGTGGGGGTGAGCAATATCTGTGACTACGACTCCCATGATGCTATTGGCTACACTGACTTGCCCAGCATACACAGAATTCCTTTCTTTCAGTTGTCTTCACTGTGTGTTGGTGTTGTAGTGGTGGCTACATGTCTGGATGTGTTTGTTAGTTATATTTGTGCCACTGCCTAGCTGTAGTTGTAGTTGTGTTTGTACATGTGATGACACGGTTATATGTAACTTTGAGATGGCATGTGTTGTGTTTATCTGACTGACATACACATTTTGGGATGATTCTGTTCTAGTTGCTGTGTAATTGCTAAGAGTGCATGGTTTGACTCTCCCCTTGACAGTGATGTGTGTGTGTATTGTGGCAGAATATTGTGTACATTTGTTGTGTACTCACCAGGCTCTGGGATGTTTTCTAGTCCATAGACGCTCACTGGCGGTAGGATGGCCCGCACCTTCTCCTCCCAGGGCCTGAGGTATACTGGCTTGGCAGGAGGGCCACTGCCGGTGTGTTTGCTCAGGAGGTAGTCCTTCTTCAGCAGCTCCCGTACCCTCCTGCGCACGTCATACCACCTGTTCTGGATGTCAGTCTTTGTGCGCAGACATGGTGATTGTGCGTTCACCCTGTTGATGATCCTCTCCCACATCTTTGTTTTCTGGGAGATGGGTGTCTGTTGGACCAGTGCGCCAAACAGCTGTGGCTCTACCCTGAGGATCTCATCTACCAGGACTTCCAATTCACTATCTAGGAATTTGTGATTCTTCTTTGGGGGCATGGTGATGGGTGGTGATGGTGAGTGATGTGTGTGTTGGTGTGCAGGTGAAGGTGTGTGAGTGTGTGTTTTGCTGGGTGTATGTGAGGTAGCTATTTGTTGGTGTGCTGATGGTGTGTGGCTTGTGTGAGGGATGAGCTGTGGGTGCGTGGTTGCTGTCTGTTGTGTGCTGGCAGGTGAATAGGATTTGCAAAGGATCATGGTTGGGATTTGTGTCCTTTATATGGGTGGAGTTGTGGGTGTGTCTTTGTTCTCTGTCCCCACCCCCCAGTATTTATTGGCTTTGTAATTGCTTGTTTGGCCTTTTTTTGTGTATTTTCCCTCAGTACTTTCTGTGCATGTTGGAAACGTTCTTGTGACCGAGTCGGACCCTGCAGTTGTCTCGTACGGTCTTCTCCGTTTCGTTCACGCTGTGTTTGTGCTATTTTCTATGCTGCGTATGCGTCGGTCGCGGTGTTTTGTGTTACTTCGGCTCGCAGTTTTGTATGCGTGTCGGTCGTACGGCTTGTCCTCCGTACGACTCGGTCGTGGTTTTCGCGCCTTGCATCGTACTTTGCTGTTTGGAGTTCGCGGGTACGTTTCGGTCGGATTTGTTCCGGGTGCGTGTCGGTCGGGTCGATTTGCGTGTTTTTCCGGCCGGATTGCTGTTTTCCGTGCGGCTCGGTCGTTCGGCTTGGGTTCCGTACGTGTCGGTCGGATTTTGCACGCTTTGCATCGTACTTGGCGGGTCGGGCGCCACAGGGACGTGTCGGTCGGAATTAATTCCGGCACCGAGTCGGTCGGTGCTTTTTCCGGCCCGAATCGGAATCGACCCCTTTGTCGCAAGAGCAAAGAGAGGAGTTAAACTCAGAGGTAATAATTGAGGAGGTTACTAGTGTGATAGGGAAGTTAAAAAAAGGGAAAGCAGCTGGCCCAGATTCATTACCTAATGAGATTTATATGTCCTTAAAGGATGAGGTCTTGACGGAATTATTGAATATAGCCTTCTTAGAAGGACAAGACCTACCAAAGTCATGGGATGAAGCAACTATTTGCATAATGTTGAAACCCTGGAAGGACTCGAAAAGTTGTGAGTCTTACAGGCCCATTTAATTATTAAATAGCGATTACAAAATATATATCTGGCTAGGAGATTGGGAAGGGTGATAGATCAGTTGATACATCAAGATCAAAAAGGTTTTATTAAGGGAAGGCAAATATATGAGTTGACACACGTGTTGTTTGGGGCAATAGATTTGGCCATACAAGAAGGGATCCCCCTTTCGGTGCATACATACATTCGATGCAGCAAAGGCTTTAGAGGTTTATCTGGCCCTTTCTGCATAGAGTCATTGAGCAGTATGGAATAGGAGAGGCATTTTTGGATGCAATAAAATCTCTGTAAAAGAACCCAACCGCCAAGATACTGGTTAACAGCAATCTCACAGAGAAGATAGTCATCACAAGGGGCACACGTCAAGGTTGCCCTCTTTCCCCACTACTCTTTAACCTTTATATCAAATCATTAGCTAATGTAATTAGAGCCAACCAAAACATTACCCCTTTTGAGTATCAGGGCTGGGAGAAAAAAGTTGCCTTATATGCAGACGACTTAATGGTCTTCATTAATAATTTGCTATTCTTGTTCCCAATAATATCAGATGTCTTGGACAAGTTTGGGAAAATCTCAGGTTAACAAGTCAATCAACAAAAATCAGAAATTATGGAGTGGAACTCCCAAAGTAATATCCCTTTAGTAAAAGAGAGGATAAGATACTTCGGTGTTACAGTAGCAAAGTATATCGATGCAGTAGCTCACTTGAACTTTAATAAAATGGTATTTGAGACCAGGAAGTTGTTAAAAGTATGGGTAGGTCTCCCACTCTCATTTATGGGGCAATCTAACATTTTAAAGATGTCAATTTTACCAAAATGTACATATATTTTTAACACAATACTATTAGATTTTAAGTGCGTTTGGTTCAGAAAATTGCAAGGAGAATTGAGCAGTTTCATCTGGGCCTCAAAATGAACAAGAATAGCGTGGAAAAAGCTTTGAAGAAAAAAAGAGCAAGTAGGGATAGCCAGCCCGGATTTCTTTCAGTATTGTAGAGCATTTCAATTTAAGAACATAAGATCATTACTTAAAGAACATCTGGCATATGCCCCACACCTTCAAGCTATGACACAGATGGAGGGCAACTTCTTTGTTTATAAGTTTGGGCATCCAAAGTTCTTTAAAAAAGTGAAACTGAAGATATTACTATCGGCATGTAAACTTTGGTACCAAATCAGAAGATCCTTAAAAATACCATTCTACAGTGACTATGCCTCAATATGATCCTCCCCAGAAACCCCAGAATGCCTGAAAGACAAACTCTCAAATCCTTTGGTCGAGGAGGGCATAACAAAATTGGGTCAGCTCATTGAAGAGAACACCCTAGTAGACTGGGAACATCTGTGAATAATTACCAATGGTAATTTATCCAAATTCAAATACTTTCAACTGGCAAGCTGGGTGAAGACCTTGGAGAAGGACGGTCCAGGAAATAGCAAACTTTAGGGGAAATTACAAGGAAGTCTAGTACAAAAGAAGGAAGTTTCAAGTTGGTATTGGGTGTTGATGCTTGCCGGGGAAGAGGATTTCATTTTGCCTGCAAAGATCTGGGGGAAGGACCTGCCGACGCTGGATATACAAGATCTTTGGCAAGTATTGATGCCTACTTTGTGGTATATTATTAGATCAGCACCTCTCAGAAAAAATAATTTATTCACAGTACACAGAGTGCTTTGGATGCAGAAAAAGCTGCAGAAAATAAGTATTCAAGAGGTGAAGAGCTGCCCCAAATGTAGAGAAGAAAAGGCAAACGATGTTCATATGTTTCAGCAGTGTCCTCAACTCCAGATATACTGGCAAGACGTGGGTAAGGTCCTCATGGAAGTGTTGGGTCAAGAGGTCGAGGTAAGCACAGGATTAGTCATGTTTGGGGGTTGTAAGCTGTGATGGAATAAGGGCTACTTTAAGTAATAAACAAAAAACTTCTATTTGTATTAATACTGTTGGCTAGACGGGAGATCTGTATTAAATAGATAACCCATAGTCCTCCAATGCAATGGGAGCAGTTAGCTTCAGTCCAAAAGGTTAATAAACTGGATCGTAGTAGAGTACAAAGCAAGAGGTCTGGATTCTGGGATATATGGGAACAGAAATTCAGCTATGGGAACTAAAAGAATATAAGGGTGTATGATGTCCAATGATTATGCATTACCGCAATACCCCATAAGCAAAGAAGTGAATCTGGTGGCTCCAGAGGTAGATTCCTCCTTGAACTACTGGGACAGGAAGATAGGGGACCTATTGGATGGATGGATCTCCCTTATCTCCCCCCCTCTGGTCATGGAGGAGATCTAAATCGGTACAGAGAGAATACGGGACCCCTGAAATCTTCTAAGTTGTTTATTTCACAAATGAGGACCAAAAAAAAAAGATTTAATATTCAGTAACATATGTGAAATAGGCAAGGCTTAATTTGTTCTGATGGTTGCAGGTGGTAGGCACTGGCACTTGTAGTAGGAGCTGGGAATTTGGGCATGATTTAAGTTTGGCGGGTGGACTACTCTGTCACAAATATGAAAGATATCCAGTTAGTCTCCATGCAAGTGCATTATATCATATGGCACTTGGAATAAGGTGAATGGTATATCCATAACATTTGTGAAGGAGTTATCCATCCATCAAACTCTAAGGGGCCGATTCCGATGTCGGACGGACTCAGGTCCGTCCGACATCGTCCAGGAGCCGTAACCGACCGACCTGCTGTCGTCGGTTACGGCCCTGCAAGTGCGATGCGACCGAACCCTGTTCGGTCGCACTCGTATACTTCACAATGGGAGCATGCATTCCGAGCGGAATGCATGCTTGCATTGTGAAAAGCAGGGTGCAGTTCATCCCTGCACCCTGTGGCCGGCACCCCAAGGTGCCTGCCACCGGGTGCAGGGATCAACAGAGGGCACCTATGGTGCCCCCAGGTCGCCATTCGGCGGGCTCGCACCCATGGGGGCCCTACTGGGGGCCCCCAAAGACAGTTACTGACTGCCTTTTCGTGCCGGAAAGACCGGCACGAAAAGGCAGTGAAATACTGCCATCGTACTCCCTCGGTCGTGAAGAGGCGGCCGGGGGAGTACTGAAGGATTCCCGGACGGCGGACGGGCTCTCCGCGCCCGTCGTAAGCCATCCGGAAATCCGAGTCGGATTCCTTTCCGACCGAGCCCATCGGAATGGCTCGGTCGGAAAGGAATCCGGCCGGCACGTTCCGATTCGGTCGGAAGGGCTCCGACCATCGTTCGGTTCCCTTCCTGCCGAAATCGGAATCGGCCCCTTAATCAGGCCCTTCGTTTTCCTCTTCAGATTTTGATCCAAAGCAGGAGATAAAGACAGAAAAGGGAGAAATAAAAAGGAGTACTGTTAGACCTGGCATCATTGGCATGGGTTTCCCCTGTATTTTTGCCTTTGCCTCCTGTGTTTTTGCTGAGTGTTGGACTTCATTTTTGCTGGTCTAGATGCTATGGGCACTTTGCAACTGCTGTTCAATGCCAAAGTGCAAGTGGTCCCTTTGTAAACTGTTGTTATGGATTGGTGATTCCATGATTGGCATATTTGATTTACTAGTCTGTCCCTAGTACAGTGCACTGTGTGTGCCCAGGGCCTGTAAATCAAATGCTGCTAGTAGGCTCGCAGCACTGATTGTGCCACCTACACAAGCAGCCTTGAAACAAGGTCTCAGGCCTGCCATTGCAGAGCCTGTGTGCAGTCTGGTAAAAGTAACAAAGGGATAAAGGACCTGTAAGAATGAGGTTAAAAGACAGTGGGCCAGATGTACGTCCAGCAAAATTGTGCCTAGCAAATTGCGACTCATTTGCGTGTCGCAATTTGCGAGGTGCAATTTGCTATGTACAACAGTGTGTTTAACACTGTTTGCGATTCTCCAATGGGGTCGTAAATTGCGAGGCTCATTAATATTAATGAGCCTCTCACAATTTGCGAGCCCATTGGGAATGACAGGCCCTCCCAGGTATGGTGGCCTGCTGGGCTTAGCAGACCACCATGTCTGGGACTGCTTTTAAAAAAAGCTGTTTTTTTTAAAAATGCAGCCCGTTTACCTTAAAAAAAATGGGATGCATTTAAAAAAGAAAAAAATGAAATGTTTTCGTTTCATTTTTTAAGGGCGGGTAGTGCTCCCTGGGACCACTGCCTGCCCTTAAAAAATATTTTCCCCTGCATTTGCAAAGGGGAAGGGGTCCCCTGGGGAGCCCTTCCCTTTTGCGAGTGCATTACCACCCTCTTGAAGAGGGTGGTAATTTGCGAGTGTTTTGCGACCGCAATTGCGGTCGCAAAACATTCATTCATGGGCTGCGCTCGCTATTAGGAAGGGAATGCCCCTTCCTAATAGCAAGTCGCAAAACCTATTTAGCGAGTCGCAAATAAATTGCGACTCGCTAAATAGCCTTTGTACATGGCCCATGCTGTTTTTGCATGCGCAAACGGGTTCGCAAACCCGTTTGCGCATGCAAAAATGGTCGTACATCTGGCCCAGTAAGTGTAGAATGGTGGAAGAAAACGGCATGAGGTGTTTTCAAGAATAGGCAGCTTTGACATAACCGCTCCTCTTGTTGAAGCCTTTGCTGTAAAAATGACAAAAGGTTTTCTCCCCTTCTAGCTGGGTATGGCTGGCACTGTGCTAATCCTTTGCTTATAAACTCTGCTAGAAAAACAGACATATGAAGTGAGCAGATTTGGAGTCTCAGTGGTGTATCGTAGAGTGTTCCATATGAAGGAGCTGCTCTCCACCTTAAACTTGGGAACTACTCAGGGTTCCCTGCTTCCTGTTTTGCATAATTTACATGGCACTCTACGCTTTAAAGAACATTGTTTTGACTTAGACTGGTTGCTCTCTTGTTTATAAATAAAGCTACACCTCTATGATGAGTTCAAATAGGAGCAAAACACATGTGACATGGGCTGCTTTTATTCATTACATGTTGGCTGAGATTGTATTTCACCAATCTAAATATGTAATTCTTTTGCTGGAACGGTAAAAGACTTGAAATTTTTCAGCTCTGCATGGATTATATTTGATAATCCTGTGGTTAAAGACTTTGCTGCAAAAATGGCAAAAGGCTCTGTCACTATGTAGTGCTAGAGGCACTCTTATGGTCTGACACCACGTGATGACCTTTGACTACCATCATTTTAATTGACTTTGGTGTTTTACTTTACCCCAGCCTGAATGTACGTCCTGCATATGCCTTGTTTCTCTTGATGATTTCTTCTCGTAGTTTTGAAGTGGGAGCTGTCACAGTAGAATAGCTTGCCAAGAACAGAACGTGTGGGATGTGCATTTGAAAGCATGAGAGAGAGAGAGGTGTGGAATGTACTTTTTGGTCTTGAAGTGCAGTGTTATGAGCAGTGGTGCACAAATGTGCATTGTGTTGTACATTGAGAGATGAAGTATGTGATGCTATAGGCAGTGGTGCACAAATGTGCATTGTGTTGTACATTGGGAAGTATTATGAAGTTCTTACTATTAACTTTGACATAGCCTCATGTCATCCTGAATTCTGACTCTGCCTTGCTTGAGCTTTTCTGGGCACACAAACAGGCCCACAGAGTGTTTGCAAGTTGTTTGGGTTAATCACGTTCAAGGTTTGTTTTGTGAGGGATTGTTTAATGTACCCTGGAAGGCTTTCGTAAGCTTCATTAAGATAAAGGCTGGAACATGTGAGAATGTAGAGTGAACATGGGAACTCCTTTTGCGCTGGAATGCTTGCATTGAAACTGGCCAGTTCCAGTAAAATTCCTTGGCGCAGAGGGAAAGACTCTCAAACCTTCTAGTGTGTTTTGAGACTATAAAGCTGAGGGTTGTTGACTTAGAAACCAGGATTTTGGAATCCGAATGGGGACGGACGCGTCTTCTTCGGTACAGCGGAACCCTGGTTGCTGAGGCTCTTATCCCCGGCTGTTAAATCCCCCAGTCTGAAGTGGGCTAAGATGCAGTGTTTGCACCAGGTGAAGTGTCTGAGTTTTGATTATTGCCATTGTGATGTGTGGCCAATGGCTATGATCATTTGAGGTGTTTTCTTTGTGATGTTCGAGTGAGTCAGAGTGCACATCCAAAGTAATCATTTGATGTATTTAGTGTATATATCTTTCTGATTTCTTGCAGGACGTCCAGTATTATTTGCTGCTTGTTTATTCATGATTATTATTCATGCATTTAACTGTTGCATTTACCAAGTGTGTTATTATTGCTTGCATATAAATAAATATATATATATATATATATATATATATATATATATATATATATATATATTTGAATGTTATTCATTTGGTATCTGGGAAAGCCTTTCTGTTAGAGAGCATTGCATAAATAAAACCCCAAGCCTTATTCTAAAAAGAGAATCTTTGCATTTTGTAAAGTGAAACCCCTTTCTAGGTGTTGTTGTGTTTTATGTCTCCTGCCTCGTCGTGTTTGAGCCACTGTGTGGGAGTGATATTTTGTGGAACTCTGTATTATCTTGAGGGCGAGGCATGACACACTATCCAACTCTGCTAGAAAAAGTCGAAGTGAGCATATTTGGAGTGTTGGTGGAGTTGCAGAACATTCTATACAAAGGGGTTGCTCTCAAGCTGAAACATGGGAACTACCCAGTTTTTCATGCTTCCTTTTTAGCATAATTTATTCCATACTCACAGGCAGAAAGGGCATTGTTTTAGCTTCATCTGGTTGCCCCTTCATGTCAGGACAAAGCTATACCTTGCTGACGATCTCTAATTAGCGCAAAACACATGCATTAGTGATTACTTGTATTCATTTCTGGTTGGCTTGAAATGTATTTTACCAATCAAAAGCTGTAATACTGTGCCTGGAATGGTAAACAGCTTTTGTAATTTTTCAGCTCAGTGTGAATGACATTTGATAACCCTATGCTTAAAGACTGCTGCAAAAATGGTGTAAAGCTTCGTCACTTTCTAGCACAGTGTTGATTGCACAGAGCTAATTGTATACTATAAAACTCTGCTAGAAAGCATTTGAGGTGAGCAGATTTAGATTGGTGGTGGTGTTGTAGTGTGTACCATATAAAGGAATTGTTCTCTACCTAAAATATGGGAACTAGTCAGGTATATATATATATATATATCCAGCAAAACTCTCCACATTTGTTAGGAGCCCCCGTCCCTGCAGGGCGGCTTCGTTTTAAACGTGGAGAGTTTTGCTGGATTTAATTTTGGGGAGCATGTTCCGCTTACCTTTGATGCAACAAATTGGAATTTTCCTGGAATAAACAGCATGAAGGTGAGAAAGGGCGACAGGAGGGGAAGCTTCTCCTTGTGTCATTTCTGTGATACCCGAGCTTTAAATTATAGTTGTTGGCAGCAGACTGAGCAAGATTGCAATTATGATAAGATGCCTCCAGTGCAAATACGTGACTGTGAAAATGAAAATGAAAACGAGTGCACTTGGATAATATTAAACTGCATTGCAATGACTGTTTACGCTATTAAGCTTGATAAGTATTTACATTGCCAGTGCATGCAACGTATTTACACCACAAGTGCATTATGGACTATGTATGCTGTTACCTCAAAGTCATGTGGGCAATTGGTAAAAGGCCTTCAAAATTATGCACTATCATCTGGCTCACCTGTGAACAAGACTGAAGGCAGCCGAAACATGTCAGGGAAAGAGAGAAAGGAAATGCTGCCACTTTGAATTTCAAAAGAGTTGGTGTTTCACAGATCTGGGCTTCGACATTTTCTCTGTTGGTGGTATATATATATATATATATATATTATCTACTGGCGGTCGCCAGTAGATAGTTATAGTTACAACCTATTATCCATAGGAAATCCGCGACATTCTATTTGAAATAACTCTCTTGCCGGTTGACGTATCTTCGCAAAATTTTCAAACTTTGTGGGGCGCTCGGGTCCGCTCCTACCCTGAAAGTCTCGGGGGGATTCGTCAAGCGGGGGCCGAGAAAAAAGGGGGGTCCCAAAACGCGTTTTCCCCATGCAATTTTCCATAGGAAACTTTAGACACGGCTACAGCCCGAACTGCTGAACGGAATTACACCAAATTTGGCAAAGAGGTAGTCCTTGGTTCAGAAAGAACCCTTTTTGTTAAATGGTGTAAATCCGTTCAGTAGTTGCTGAGAAAATCAAAAGTAAAAAGATAGATATATCTAGGGCCGTGGATCCTCCCGAGCACGAGCTTTATGTTAATTGGCTGTCAACACTCCAAATCAGGAAGTGTTGGCAGCCATTTTGTCCCTCGGTAGAACCGAGGGACAGAAACAAGTGCGCAAAGCGCACAAAGGGGGCAGGGTAGAAACACCCTGACCCCCTAGGTCTGCTCAGGGGGTCCCACAAGGACCCCCTGGGCAAAAAACATTTTTTTTTTTTTTAAAATCGGCAGGATGCGCTCAGGGAGCGCGAATCCTGCCGAAAAAAAAAAATCGAAGCGCGGTCTCCCGCGCTTTGATGTTAATTGGCCCCCGGGTGGGCCAAGTCCCGGGGGCATGCTGGGGGGGTTAATTTTATGTGTGGGGGCCTCTAAGGGCCCCCAAGCCCGGGGACCACCACCCCCCGGGGCTTTATGTATAATGGTGCGGGAGGGCTCTGAGCCCCGGGGAGGTGGTGGTCCCCAGGGCTGCGGGAGGGCTCTGAGCCCTCCCGCAGCCCTGGGGACCACCACCTCCCCGGGGCTTCTTTTTTTAAATTAAAAACCTGTGTGGGGGGACTCCAGCCCCCACACGCCCCGAGACCACCACCTCCCCGGGGCACTAAGAAAAATTACAATGGGGGTCCGTTTTGGACCCCCAAGCCCCGGGGACCACCACCTCCCCGGGGCTTTCAAAATGTAAGGAGGGGGGCCGCGCGGCCCCCTCCTGGAGCCTGTGGTGGCCCTGGGGACCGCCACCCCCAGGGCCGGCTCCTGCAGTGTCCCGGGGTGCCTACCCCCGGGACACTGCTGTTTGCAATGACAGGACGGGAGCCTCGCGGCTCCCGTCCTGTCATTGCAAACTGCTTTGGATATTGGAAGAGAGAGCAGGAAACCTGCTCTCTCTTCCAATATCCAAAGCTGATTGCTTTCCACATGGGGAGCAGCATGTTAGCTGCTCCCCATGTGTAAAGCAATGCCGGCTCCCGTAGGACACGGGGAGCCGGCGGGACTGTGGGGGTTTGGGGACCCCCACAGTCCCCAACGAGAGGCCAGGCCCCGGGGTATGGGGTCCCCGGGGCCATAAGTGGCCACGGAGGGGGCCACGCAGCCCCCTCCCCAAAGTAAAAAAATGGAAAAAAAAATTAAAAAAGTGCAAGGCCGGCCCGGGGGATGGGGTCCCCGGGGCCTTAAATGGCCTGAGGAGGGGGCCACGCAGCCCCCTCCAAATAAAAAAAGAGGCCATGCCCCGGGGGATGGGGTCCCCGGGGCCAATACAGGCCCAGGGAAGGGGGGCCGGCCCCCTTCCCGTTTTTTTTAATTTTATTTTAATTTTAAAAAAAAGGGGTAAGGCCCTGGGGGATGGGGTCCCCAGGGCCTAAAAATAGGAAAAAGGAAGGGGGGCCACACAGCCCCCCTTCAGGGGAAAAAAAAAAAAAAAAAAAAAAACGATCGGGCCCGTAGGCCCCGCCCCCTTCCTTCACCACTCTGCAAACGCGCCCCCTGGCGCGTTTGCAGAGGGGGAACGAATTCCCCTTGAATACTGGGGGTCCCTGGGGGCCAACTAGCCCACCAGGAACCTCCAGTATGCGCCAGGGGGCTGCCTTGCAGAGAGGTGTACAGAGGCCACGCCCCTTTTTACACCTCTCTGCAACGCAGCTCTATGGCGCTTTTTGGAGGTATATGGTGGGCTAGTTGCACCCCAGGGACCCTCAGGATTCAAGGGGAGTTAATCCCCCGACTTAAAACGCGCCACGGGGGGGCGGGGCGGGGCTTCAGGTGACATGTGTGCAAACAGGCCCCGTGGCGCGTTTTAAGATGGGGAATTAAATCCTCTTCAATCCTGAGGGTCCCTGGGGGCCAACTAGCCCAACAGGTACGTCCAGAAAGCGCCACAGAGCTGCGTTGCAGAGAGGTGTAAAAGGGGTGTGGCCTCTGTACATGTCTCTGCAACGCAGCCCCTGGCGCATACTGGAGGTTCCTGGTGGGCTAGTTGGCCCGTAGAGACCCTCATGATTCAAGGGGACTTAATCCCCCAACTTAAAACGCGCCACGGGCGCGTTTGCACAGATGTCACCTCAGGCCCCGCCCCTCCCTTCACCATTGTGCAAATATTCCTCTAAAATCAGCCGAAATACGAATTCTGATTTACTCACCTGTTATCAGGAGAGACCTCAGTGCTGCATCTTTCAGCCCAGTACTAATCCTGAAAAGTAATTTTAACCGTACTTACCAGTAACTTGAATTTCCTTCCATAGGCTAACATTGACTGGTTTCACTTGGAAATTCTTCTAAGTGTGGAGTTTTGGAACTTTAAAATATTCCTCTAAAATCAGCCGAAATACGAATTCCGATTTACTCACCTGTTATCAGGAGAGACCTCAGTGCTGCATCTTTCAGCCCAGTACTGATCCTCAAAAGTAATTTTAACCGTACTTACCAGTAACTTGAATTTCCTTCCATAGGATATCATTGACTGCTTTTTGCTGAAAAAGTTTCTAAGTGTTGATTTTTGAAACATACAAATATTCCTCTAAAATCAGCCGAAATCCGAATTCTGATTTACTCACCTGTTATCAGGAGAGACCTCAGTGCTGCATCTTTCAGCCCAGTACTGGTCCTGAAAAGTAATTTTAACCGTACTTACCAGTAACTTGAATTTCCTTACATAGGCTAACATTGACTGGTTTCACTTGGAAATTCTTCTAAGTGTGGAGTTTTGGAACTTTAAAATATTCCTCTAAAATCAGCCGAAATACGAATTCCGATTTACTCACCTGTTATCAGGAGAGACCTCAGTGCTGCATCTTTCAGCCCAGTACTGATCCTCAAAAGTAATTTTAACCGTACTTACCAGTAACTTGAATTTCCTTCCATAGGATATCATTGCCTGCTTTTTGCTGAAAAAGTTTCTAAGTGTTGATTTTTGAAACATACAAATATTCCTCTAAAATCAGCCGAAATACGAATTCCGATTTACTCACCTGTTATCAGGAGAGACCTCAGTGCTGTATCTTTCAGCCCAGTACTGATCCTCAAAAGTAATTTTAACCGTACTTACCGGTAACTTGAATTTCCTTCGTAGGCTAACATTGACTGGTTTCACTTGGAAATTCTTCTAAGTGTGGAGTTTTGGAACTTTAAAATATTCCTCTAAAATCAGCCGAAATACGAATTTTGATTTACTCACCTGTTATCAGGAGAGACCTCAGTGCTTCATCTTTCAGCCCAGTACTGATCCTCAAAAGTAATTTTAACCGTACTTACCAGTAACTTGAATTTCCTTCCATAGGATATCATTGCCTGCTTTTTGCTGAAAAAGTTTCTAAGTGTTGATTTTTGAAACATACAAATATTCCTCTAAAATCAGCCGAAATCCGAATTCTGATTTACTCACCTGTTATCAGGAGAGACCTCAGTGCTGCATCTTTCAGCCCAGTACTGATCCTCAAAAGTAATTTTAACCGTACTTACCAGTAACTTGAATTTCCTTCCATAGGATATCATTGCCTGCTTTTTGCTGAAAAAGTTTCTAAGTGTTGATTTTTGAAACATACAAATATTCCTCTAAAATCAGCCGAAATACGAATTCCGATTTACTCACCTGTTATCAGGAGAGACCTCAGTGCTGCATCTTTCAGCCCAGTACTGATCCTGAAAAGTAATTTTAACCGTACTTACCGGTAACTTGAATTTCCTTCATAGGCTAACATTGACTGGTTTCACTTGGAAATTCTTCTAAGTGTGGAGTTTTGGAACTTTAAAATATTCCTCTAAAATCAGCCGAAATACGAATTCCGATTTACTCACCTGTTATCAGGAGAGACCTCAGTGCTGCATCTTTCAGCCCAGTACTGATCCTCAAAAGTAATTTTAACCGTACTTACCAGTAACTTGAATTTCCTTCCATAGGATATCATTGCCTGCTTTTTGCTGAAAAAGTTTCTAAGTGTTGATTTTTTAAACATACAAATATTCCTCTAAAATCAGCCGAAATCCGAATTCTGATTTACTCACCTGTTATCAGGAGAGACCTCAGTGCTGCATCTTTCAGCCCAGTACTGATCCTCAAAAGTAATTTTAACCGTACTTACCAGTAACTTGAATTTCCTTCCATAGGATATCATTGCCTGCTTTTTGCTGAAAAAGTTTCTAAGTGTTGATTTTTGAAACATACAAATATTCCTCTAAAATCAGCCGAAATACGAATTCCGATTTACTCACCTGTTACCAGGAGAGACCTCAGTGCTGCATCTTTCAGCCCAGTACTGATCCTCAAAAGTAAGCCCGGGCGTAGTTTGCGTAGTAGCACTTCACGTAGCTACGTGAAGTACAGCTTCAACTACACGTAGCTATGCAAATTGCGTAGTGCGTAGCTGTGTGCTTGACTGCACTGTACAATAATTACCAAAAGCAAACTTGTACAGTGCAAGTTAAGATAAAATAAATATCTCTGTCTTTATATGCTAAAAATGCATATAGTCATTTCACTAAAGTGAAAACAAAAAGTTAAACAGCAGTGAGAGAGGTGATGATTTTGGTATCCTCACTAACTTAGGGAGAGAACCAAGCAGATGTCTTGAAAACAAAAAGCACATCTTATTGAACGATTCCTCCTAGGACCACCCCAAGCACAGTTATGGGCAAAAATACAATCCCAACCAAAGGCCCTGCAAAGCATTATGGGACGAGATTAGCAGTGGGCAGTGAATATTATAGTGTCCAATATCAAAATAATTCTACAAAGAGCTGCAGTTCAACTAGTCGTTACTAGGTGTCGTCCCTCAAGAGTGAAATGCAAAAGTATTGAAAACCTTTCATGAAGCTTTTGCATTTGACTCGTGAGGGACGACACCCAGTGACGACTAGTTGAACTGCAGCTCTTTGTAGAATTATTTTGATATTGGACACTATAATATTCACTGCCCACTGCTAATCTCGGTCCCATAATGCTTTGCAGGGCCTTTGGTTGGGATTGTATTTTTGCCCATAACTGTAGCTAGGAGTGGTCCTAGGAGGAAGGGACCACCATTGAATCGTTCACATGATATGCTTTTTGTGTTCAAGGCATCTGCTTGGTCCTCCCCTATGTTAGGGGGACTCCAAAATCATCACCTCTCTCATTGCTTGATATTTTATTGTCAAAATTCATTTTTGTGAATTGGTTATATGCTTATTAGCATAAAAAATTGCTTTATCAAAGCATTTGAAGGAGTTTATTATTAAGCCTGTGCTTAGCTGTGTGCTTGACTGCACTGTACAATAATTACCAAAAGCAAACTTGTACAGTGCAAGATAAGATAAAATAAATATCTCTGTCTTTATATGTTAAAATTGCATATAGTCATTTCACTAAAGTGAAAACAAAAAGTTAAACAGCAGTGAGAGAGGTGATGATTTTGGTATCCTCGCTAACTTAGGGAGAGAACCAAGCAGATGTCTTGAAAACAAAAAGCACATCTTATTGAATGATTAGGTGGTGGTCCCATCCTCTTAGGACCACCCCAAGCACAGTTATTGGCAAAAATACAATCCCAACCAAAGGCCCTGCAAAGCATTATGGGACGAGATTAGCAGTGGGCAGTGAATATTATAGTGTCCAATATCAAAATAATTCTACAAAGAGCTGCAGTTCAACTAGTCGTTACTAGGTGTCGTCCCTCAAGAGTGAAATGCAAAAGTATTGAAAACCTTTCATGAAGCTTTTGCATTTGACTCGTGAGGGACGACACCCAGTGACGACTAGTTGAACTGCAGCTCTTTGTAGAATTATTTTGATATTGGACACTATAATATTCACTGCCCACTGCTAATCTCGTCCCATAATGCTTTGCAGGGCCTTTGGTTGGGCTTGTATTTTTGCCCATAACTGTGCTTGGGGTGGTCCTAGGAGGAAGGGACCACCATTGAATCGTTCACATGATATGCTTTTTGTGTTCAAGGCATCTGCTTGGTCCTCCCCTAGGTTAGGGGAACTCCAAAATCATCACCTCTCTCATTGCTTGATATTTTATTGTCAAAATTCATTTTTGTGAATTGGTTATATGCTTTTTAGCATAAAAAATTGCTTTATCAAAGCATTTGAAGGAGTTTATTATACTCCTGCTACGCTACGTTTATTAGCACAGTTATTCACTCTGCTACGTGCAGTAGTAGCACAAACTTTGCATGCTTCGTGAGCGTAGCAAAGTATAATGCCCAGGGTTACTCAAAAGTAATTTTAACCGTACTTACTGGTAACTTGAATTTCCTTCATAGGCTAACATTGAGTGGTTTCACTTGGAAATTCTTCTAAGTGTGGAGTTGTGGAACTTTAAAATATTCATCTAAAATCAGCCGAAATACGAATTCCGATTTACTCACCTGTTATCAGGAGAGACCTCAGTGCTGTATCTTTCAGCCCAGTACTGGTCCTGAAAAGTAATTTTAACCGTACTTACCGGTAACTTGAATTTCCTTCCATAGGCTAACATTGACTGGTTTCACTTGAAAATTCTTCTAAGTGTGGAGTTTTGGAACTTTAAAATATTCATCTAAAATCAGCTGAAATACGAATTCCGATTTACTCATCTGTTATCAGGAGAGACCTCAGTGCTGCATCTTTCAGCCCAGTACTGATCCTCAAAAGTAATTTTAACCGTACTTACCAGTAACTTGAATTTCCTTCCATAGGATATCATTGCCTGCTTTTTGCTGAAAAAGTTTCTAAGTGTTGATTTTTGAAACATACAAATATTCCTCTAAAATCAGCCGAAATACGAATTCCGATTTACTCACCTGTTATAAGGAGAGACCTCAGTGCTGTATCTTTCAGCCCAGTACTGGTCCTGAAAAGTAATTTTAACCGTACTTACCAGTAACTTATATTTTCTTCCATAGGAATCCATTGTCTGGTTTTCAGCAGAAAAGTTTCAAAGTGTCGATTTTCACAAACTACAAATATTCCTTAAAAATCGCCTGTATGACTTAAACGCATTCTTTCAACTGTTTACAGGAGATGCACCAGTGCTGGATCCAGGATCCAACACTGAGTAAGAAAAAGTAACGATAACAGTTTTTACCTGCTAAGTGAATTTCCTTCCATAGGATAACATTGGTGATTCTATGAGAAAAAGTTTCTAAGTGTCAACTTTTAAAATACAATAATATTCCTTAAAAATCACGACTGTAACCAAAACGCTTTTACTCAACTGTTTACAGGAGATGTACCAGGACTGAATCTAGGATCCAGTCCTGTGGTTAGAAAAAGTAATCCATAAAGTAACTAATTGCATTTAACTAGAAATTCACATTGAGCTGAATGTTGCATTGTGTTTGAAAATGTGTTGCCCATTGCAACAACTGTAACTACTGTACTTAAAAGTCTATTGCCTATGTGCAAAGTATTTAAACTAAAGTAATTCATTCTGAGAAAGTATTTTTTGTAATGTAATGTATAATGTAATTACAATGTAATTTAAAAAATAAAATATGTAAAAGAAATTGTTTCTAAAAATGTAGTAAATCAGTATGAAAAAAATTAATATAAAAATTAATACATTTAAAAATTGTCATTTAAAAAACCTTTGAAATTCACTGAAAAAAACGTAGGTTTCAGGCACGTTATAGTTACAAATTAGCATTTTAAAAACCTTTGAAATTCACTGAAAAAACCATAGGTTTCAGACACGTTATAGTTAGAAATTAGCATTTAAAAAACCTTTGAAATTCACTGAAAAAACCATAGGTTTTAGGGACAGTTATAGTTAGTTGGACATTGCACTCGTACAAAACCCGTGAAATTCCCCCGTTATAGTTAGTTCAGCTAACTATAACTCGCGCCCCGCAATGCACTGCTGATGACGTCACATATTACATCACTCATGACATGGTCAGTGACATCACTGATGACATCACTGATGACATCTCAAATGACATCACTGATGACATCATCCACGTGATAATCTGATGCAGCTCCTCACACCCTAATATAACCGTTGATACACCCAATCTAAATTACAGAGTGCCATTCGCAAAACCATAGACACTCCAACACCAATAACTACATACCCACTCACTGATTCTTAGGTCTACACACACACATCCACTCACTCACCCGTACAGTCACTCATACTTATGGTCACTCAGTACAGGACTATCATATGCACTCTTACTCCTATATAGACACTCAAACACCGCCACTCATCCATAGAGGTACTCACACACCTAGTCAGTCATGCAAATAATTAAACACACTGCCATTTACTCACCTATACAGTTATACACACACCAGCTCACTTAATCATACAAATACTAGCACATTGTTACGCTCTTATACAATCACTGATACAAGCACACACTCATCCATACAGCCACTATCACAATCACTCACTCTCGCTTATAGCTATTTATATACTCCAATACACATATATACTGCCTTTCACATATGTAGTTACTCACACATGTACCACTGGGACATACATTCACTCACTAACACACTCTTACACACACTTACCCACCCATACAGTCTATCACAGATGCACTCTTGAAACCATCCACCCAGTGAATCACCCACTCACACATCTATGCACAGTCGCACACACCCCATCCACACAAACACTCAGGCACCCATACAGATACTCATAGAACCAATCAATAACCCATATAGACACTCATGTAGCTATTCGCAAATCCATGCATCCACTTACACACCAACAGACGGATACAGACATTCACACAGTTTAGTCACTAACCCATGCATTCAGTAAGATACGTTTAATCACTCACTTGTAGAGTCAGTCACGCACGTACTAAATCATCCATTCAGACACTTATACACCCACTCATTCTTCAATACGCCTTTCCCTATATATATTAAACATATTTAAACTTTACAGAAACACACAGTCACTGGATGATGTCATCAGTGATGTCATTTGAGATGTCATCAGTGATGTCATCAGTGATGTCACTGACCATGTCATGAGTGATGTAATATGTGACGTCATCAGCAGTGCATTGCGGGGCGCGAGTTATAGTTAGCTGAACTAACTATAACGGGGGAATTTCACGGGTTTTGTACGAGTGCAATGTCCAACTAACTATAACTGTCCCTAAAACCTATGGTTTTTTCAGTGAATTTCAAAGGTTTTTTAAATGCTAATTTCTAACTATAACGTGTCTGAAACCTATGGTTTTTTCAGTGAATTTCAAAGGTTTTTAAAATGCTAATTTGTAACTATAACGTGCCTGAAACCTACGGTTTTTTCAGTGAATATATATATATATATGTCTATCTATATACACACACACACATACATATATATATATTTACTCAGATAAACAAAGATTAAAGTAACGTTATAGTTAGGTGAATTTCTCATTAACGTTTTGAACTAAAAAAAAACACAGACATTCAGCAGTTATAGTTAGCAGCAAGGGGGGTGGCATTTACGTATGGTAATTAAAGGTACTTTACTTTTTTTTTAAAAACCTGCAGGCCCTGCAGCCAGCACCCCACATGCAGACACCTCTCTCTTGGATGACAGGAGTACATAGTAGGGTGTTAGGAGGGACTGGCCCCTCTGCTGAGACCTGTCCCTACATGATAGAAGTGTGTAGTAAGTTGTGGGGGGGGTTTTGACCTCTTTGCTCAGAATTCTCTTTTGGATGACAGGTGTGCATAGTAGGCTGTGTGCATGGGCTGACCTCTCCTTTGAGACCTCTCTCTCAGATGACAGGTGTTGTTAGGAGGGTGTGTGGATGGACTGACCTCTCCTTTCAGACCTCTCTCTCTAATAAATACTAATTAGGCAACTCAAAATTAAACACCTCCTATTAATGGCTGCGAATGCAAGGATGATGGCCTGGAAAATACAGCTGATCATTATCCTTCCATCTACTTTCCCAGACAGGAATTTTTTTTTTGTAAAAGCATCCTGTATCCATTAAAGGGACAGGTGCTGCTTTGAAAAAAACATTTTCATTTTGGAATGCGTCTGAGGCAACCAACAGTGGTTCTTTGGACTGCCCAACGTGATTTCCAAAGGGGAAGCTGTCCTCTAGTGGCCATCTAAGCTGTTATCATCATGGCACAATAAGTGAAATAAAACGGATGTAGTAGACTTGGGCCAAGGCTGGTATTACATTGGTTATGGATCTTTCCACTCCTTCTAGTCCTCTACCAATTTGCTGCTTTACAGAAATGTAAATTGTAAACATATTTTCATAGAGATAGGTCATGGGTTCATAGGCTGTCTGGACAAAGGTAGGTTGTTTCTGGCAAGCTGCTACAGAGAAAGATTAGACTCTGTTATTTTTCTTTCTTAGTGCTAAGCAATTTGAAGCATTAGATTGTGATGCTGTGCTGCAAGGTTCTTCAATATTTCATTCAGGATTTCTGTTAATTGAGCCGTGCTCCTGGCTTGCCTTAAAGCGTTGAAGTGAGCAATGAATTATTGAAAGCCCTACATTATCGTATCCTTCATAACCTCACAGACACACAAGCACATAAGCATATACCATACACTTGCACACACATGCACAAAATATACACACACAAGCATGCATACACTCATCCATGCATACGTATAAACACACGTCCTCGCTGTTTTCTAGGGGCATGAATGGGTAGAAAATATGACTGCAGCTTATGGATTCTGAGTAACAAACAAACTGAGAAGAATTCGAAATGTAACGGCCAATTTAGAAATTGAGGGATGGAGTACAGTCCATCAGGGCGGTTGAAGACATTTCCTCTGCCGCCATGATGGACATTATTGACTATGGTCTGCCACATTTAGAGATGATCGCTGGCCCTGCGGTCAACTCTGTACGTTGAATAGACCCTCTGTCGCAGCAGTTCCCTTTCAGGTACAAAAGGTTGGTATATAGCCCCTGTTGGTTTTGAAGGCCATTCACCAAACTTTTACCATTTTGTTTTTCAAAAAGAGACTCCCAAAGTAGACGTTTGTTTACGAAAAACAAAAAACTAATGACCTACACACCGTGGGAGTTTTCTCCAAGGGTGAGGAAGTGATTATTTTTCTTTCTGTTCCTCACCACCAGATTTTTCAGTAACAGACAGAAAAAAACACATCACACCGTCCAGGCAGGGTGTAATGCCCTTCTTCTGGCGGCATATGCTCTGCTGAGCCCTCAGAGAGAGCGTTCCATCAACAAGACTGATGGCAACCATACATTCAGCCCATTACTAAATGAGGTGAGTGGACTGAGAGTTTGGCGAACATGGTAGTCCGTCGCGTTTGCCAAACTGTAAATCAGCCATTTAGATATTCTATTATGTGGATTCCAGATTTTAGGTTTCAGTGGGTTCTTGGTTTGGCATATTCAGCTTTATACATGTAATATTCTCCCCATCATCATCCTTCTGTTTGGACTGATTGGGCCAGTTAGAGTTTCGTGGAGTGGGAGTACCCCTTGTGAATTGGCGGTGCTCCTATCCCACCAAAATCTTGGGGCCTGATTCACAAATCGTGCAAGTTTATGATTGTTTGCTATTAGCAAAGGTATTTTACTAGTAGTATATTTACGACTGCGGAGTCTCTGCACATAAATAGATAGGACAGTCCTATATTTTTATATGCTGAGACTCCGCAGTCGTAATGATACTTACGAGAGCCGAGAAGACAGAAGTCCTCGTCCTCTGTACCACCCCTTCTGCATGGGACAGCACCTGGTGGCCGACCGCCCTCGGATGCCCACCTACCCCCTCAGACCATACCAAGAACCTCTGCATCGTACTCGACTCATCACTCACCATGAACCGACAGGTCAACGCCGTCACCTCCAGCTGCTTCAACATCCTCCGCATCCTCCGCAAGACCTTCAAGTGCATCCCCCCTGAGTCAAGGAAGACAGTCACCCACGCACTCATCACCAGCAGACTGGACTATGGAAACGCACTCTACGCCGGCATTAACAAGTCCCTACTCCGCAAACTCCAGACAATACAGAACACCGCCGCCGGACTCGTCCTCGGCATCCCCTGACACGAACACATCAGCCGACACCTACGAAGTCTCCACTGGCTCCCCGTGGAGAAAAGAGTCACTTTCAAAATCCTCACTCACGCCTACAAATGCCTACACAACAACTGACCCAAACACCTCAATGACAGAATCAACTTCCACGTACCCAAAAGAAACCTCCGATCTTCCAACCTCGCACTGGCCGAAACCCCGCGCATCCACAGAGCCAGAGCAGGCGGAAGATCCTTCTCTCACATTGCAGCCAAGACCTGGAACGAGTTACCGGCAGACATCAGACGCGCCCCCTCCCTGAACACCTTCAGGAAGACCCTCAAGACCTGGCTCTTCGGCTAAACAGATCTGCGGACCCCCCCTCCTCAGCGCCTTGAGACCCCCACGGGTGAGTAGCGCGCTTACAATTCCCTGATTGATTGATTGAGTTAAATACATCTGTGAATAGCAAACAATTGTACACTTCCCCAAAAGGGCAAGTTTACCTTTGTGAATCAGGCCCTTGGTTCTTCTGTTCTAGTTGGTGGCTCGGAAAGTGCTCTGGCTCTGCTGATGGCAGTCTCTGACCTGTTGGCCCGCCCACCACAGCGCCATCTTGAACGCATCCTATGATAGCTGGGCATAGGGGAGCACATGGTCTCCACCTTTTAGTGGCTCAACACATGGCTGCAATGGTGCTGTGAGAGACAGACTGTTCTCCCCACAGTTTGCTAAGTTTACTCTGAGATGTCATGTCATTGGTGGCTCAGGAAGGGAGCAAAATAAATAGAAGAGAGCAAGCTGGCAGCACCATGCACAGCGAGGCCTGTCACTGGCTGCTTTCCTCGTACCACAAAGGCACCTCATTATATATGAGTGGTCAAATGTCCAACAGAAGCACAGGGAAACTGTGGAGCAGACATCAGGGAATGATCCATGCCTAGGTCAGAGAGCTTCTGGTCAATATCAGTAATTGTAATTCTACACAAGTTGGCAGCAACCGCTAAAAGCCCGGCTCACAATATATTTACTCACCTGACTTGAACATGGGTGCAATAAAATCTTCAGTGACCAACGAAAAATCATGTTTGCTTTTCCACGGTGGAGAAGCCAGCATAATTAGGTGTACAGTAACCCTACAAGTAATGTGGTTACACTCATTCTTTTAGGAGTGAATCCGTATCCATGGTGGGAATAGGGTGGTGACATCCTCAGAATTGCTGGAGCTGTAGGGGAACGGATTTCTTCACAGGATGAAATATTTTAACGTGTAGGAAAAAAGTTTAAAAGTGTAAAAGCACCTGGGCAGCACATTAAGACATGCAAAATAAGTACAATTACACATTTTTACGTACACAAATGTTTTTGAATTTGAATAAAAGAGTTCACGAAGAATTCAAGAACTACAGGGAAACTACGCCTGTCTCAGATTCTTGTACGGAGTCCTGGAATCCAATGTGAATCTCATGCTAGTCCGAAAAATACTCCATTTGTAGGCACAAATCCACGGAATTATTTCCAATTATTTTTTGAAAATGAGTTAAAGTATTTTTCTACCTGACAAATGTCGTTGACGCTTGTGAAAGGCACTGTGGCTCCTGCGGGGAAGGGGGGTCCACACCCTTCAAGGAGTGGGGCCCGATCAGGGGCAGCTCCTCTGTTGGAGCGGAGGAGCATCGCCCCAATTAACCTCCCCCCCCAAAGCCCCAGAGATGAAAAATATAATGGTAATGTTTTTTACCATTTTATTTTTTATGCCCCGTCCGGAAAAGAGCATCACAGCGAGGACGGACTGCTGCTGAGTGACAGCAGCATGTTACTCATCAAGGAAGATGGTGGGCTGGCAAAGCACTGGCCAGCCACACATGCACACTTTACACAGCTCTAACCCAGCTGTCTAAGACAGCTGGGTTCAAGCAAGCCAACGCCTCCAGAGCGCCGTGGAGTGCCGAGTGAGGCCGCTCCTACCAATCCTAGGGCTGCTCTCATGCTGGTGCAACACGTTCTATGGCCCTACCTGGTGTCGGTCGCTTGGGCCTAACCCCTTTTTTCGCCTCATGCTGGTGAGAGCAGCCCTAGGATTGGCCAAGGGAGTTGCTGCATCTGGTTCCAGTTCCAAAGAAGAGGTCGGGACCGGAGGACATTGTGTTAGTGCACGGTAAGTTAATTTTTTAAACTATAATATTTGCACGCTTTTTTAATATATATAATTTGTGTGCATGCAGCCCCCCCACCCTCCTGTAGATGCCAGCTGCCACTGGGCCCAATCCTCCTGTGGGCTCCCATTCAGCCTAAAATTAATGAATGTCTGTGAGAATTTTGCAGGGAACCCATCATTTTGCATCATCTGTGTTGGCAGTGTTATCAAAAAAGTCAAAGGTTTAACGGACACATGGATAATAAACTGGACACTTTTTCAGGAGAGGAGCCTCTCTGGAGAAGGGATGTGGGATATTTGAGGAGCAGTGTGTGCCACTATGTCTTAGAGTTACCACTGTAAGTCTTTCACTGATTAGGAGGGTGAACAGTTTGGTTTTCATCTGCTACATTTTGCAAAATTCTCTATTTTTTCCCTTTACTGAGGTTGTGGAGTTGCATAATTTTGCTTAGTTCTTGCAAAGTTTTTTTCCCACAGAGCAAGATAATTTTTATGCTACTACAACATAGTGGAGCACGAATTGCCGATTCACGGTACTCGCATATTTTTAATATAATTCCATGCTGAAAAATGAACGCTGAATTTTTCTCTACAACATTGCCATTTGTCTAAGTTTTATTTCAGCAAAAATGCATTGCAAAGGTGAATTATTCTATAGACCTTCTATGAGGTTGCAAAATAATGTTGCCATTTTGCACAGCCCTGCTGCTGATATGCCTGCATTACTTACTGCAGTGCTTTGATATCCAAGCTCACATTCATACAAATTGAGGGGTCTATTACGATGGTGGTCGGATATCCACCGCCGGGCCGGCGGTGGCGCCCGCCGTACCGGCGGTGGACATCCGCCCGCCATCGCAACCAGGAAAACCGCCGGTCACATTAGGATGGCGGTGGTGACCGCGGCGGTGGGAAATTCCGACCGCTTCTTTACTGCCGGTTGCCATCCGCACTCATGCCTGGCGGACGGAGCAGGACCGGGATAATGGTGGCGGTGCAGAGCATGCTCCACCGGCAGGATTATGATGCCCGCGGTAGCCAGCCTTTCCTCAGCGGTCAGACCGCCATTGAAAGACATGCAGTGATTGTCTTCCGGGGGCCCGTTGCGGGCCCCTAATGTGTTGGGGGGGTGTGGGTGCACTGGGGGGTGCCCATGGTCCCCCCCTACATTTCCCTGTACCAGGTGGCAGGCACTGTGCAGTGCCTGCCACGCAGTGCAGGGTAATGCAGGACATGCTCCTTTCGGCATCGCTGCGGTGCTGCGGGCAGCAGCAACCGCCGCAATGTTAATGCCTGCGATCAGACCGCCGCGGTCGTATTTCGACAGCGGGTCATCGTAATTCGACTGGCGGTGATGTCGCGGTACATGCGGGCGGTCTTTTCCCGCTATCATGGCGGTCGGGGAGGTTTCCCGACCGCCATTGTAATAGGCCCCTGAATGTGGATGGATTATTGCACTAAACTGAATACCTATTTCAAGACAAACTCTTCAACTGACTGTAGGAAACAGTGTATACAAATGTGTGTCACACTAATGCCCTCTGAAAGACACACAATATGCTCAGTGCCAGGTCCAGGTTTTGACTACCTGAACACTATGGGGGATATTTACAATGAAATGGCGCAGAGTGGTGGCACAAGCAATTTTTCTATGCCGAGCTGCATCGTTTCAAAATGCAGGGAATCGTCATAATTTCAGGAATACAGCGCACCCTTCTGCTCTCCCCTGTGCCGGTGCTAAAACAGCAGCGGAGTGCAAGTCACTGGCACCCTTGCACCATGGTGCAAGGGTGCCTGCGTTGCAGGGATGATTGTGTTTGTGTAGGAAGGCACTCCTTCCTGCACAAAAATAATGATTAATAGCGTTTTGTTCCTTCTATGTGAACTGCAGAAAGCAGCACACATAGAAAGAGCAAAAAACAAGGAGAAATACAAGTATTTCTCCTCGTTGTACTACTTTAACGCCTCCCCTTGAAAGGCGTTAGGTTTTGGTTCGGTCTCAGATTTACCTATCCTTGTAAATCAATCAATCATTTAGGGATTTATAGAGCGCACTACTCACCCATAACGGTCTCAAGGAGCTGGGGTGAAGGGGGGGGCAATGTCAAAAAGCCACAGAAACACCCATGACACGCCCCTTTAATGCAGAATACTGTGGGAAACAGGGCCATATTTACAAGGTCATGTAAAGGCAAACAAAGTAGCTTTGCGTGGTCTTTTATATATGGGCCAGCACACAGCTACACCGAAGCGTTAAACAAAGTGACTCTCCGGTGGCCCTAGGGGCTTGTAAATATGCCCCTATATTCTCACAGGACCTGAAAACCAAGATCTCTCTAACTCTCTCAACAGAACACTCTCTCTCTTCATCACTCTGAATTTCCATTTGACCTCTGAAGACACTGTAGGGCTCAACTGTAAATGTTCTAGTAAATTTTAAGGAATTACTCCAGTCATATTTAAGTCTAGGAGAAATGTAGCCATTTTTCAATATTTCCTTGAACTACATCTGTAATTTATGCATGGTGCAAATGCTCACCCAAAAAGAATGCAATCGAAGAAAAAGAGTGCATTTTGAACACAGGCTCTGCTGCGGGGCCCAAGCGTTGAATTTAAATACTGACCAGTGCTAAATGAAAAAAGTCCTTTTGTGACCATCCTTATCTTAAATTCCTTAAATTACTCTTTCCAAACTTGACTTTGATTATGTACACTGTGATTCCCTTGAAGGAGTCCACACATGGATTTATCAAAAAGGTTTTACCTGGATCTCCCTCAATAAGCATTATGAAGATGGTAATGCATCGAGTACAAATGCGATATCCAAGGTAACAAACTAATTTGAGAATCCATTTAGCTAGCCTGTCTTCTCGAAATGTCCAAGACAAATGCCCAAGTATCCAAGCCTTCGAATTTATCTAATGTGTGTTTTCTCATGAAATTATATTCTACGATCTATTTTTCTCAAAGGGATCCTCCTTTCATATTACTTTTTCTACCTTGCTTCTCCATCCATTACTCTGTTCTCCTCTGTTTTGTTTCCTCCCTGGCAGCAGCGGTCGGTGCAGGTAACCGCGGTGAGGCGGGCGGGACGGGTATGTCTACAGACGACAGAATAGGATTTATTTATTTATTTAATTTTACTATTCCGTCATCTGTCGACTAACCCCCCTTCTGCCAGCGCCCCACAGCGGTTACCTGCATCTGCCGCAGCTGCTCCCTGACCCCTCAAAACTACCCCCCGATATTTCCCCTGTTCTGTCACACCACCTCCTCCTTCCTCCACCACCTCCATTCTGCTTTCTTCAGTTTTTCTTCCTTATGTTTGAGTTTGGGCCATTCATATACGTTCCTCATTAAACTCACCTGCTTACCTCTATTTGTCTTTTTTTTCCCCCCCACTTTTTTTTTTACTAAGGGGCCGATTCCGATCTCGGCCGGAAGCTCACCGAACGGGATTCGCCCGGGAAAAATACGAGCCGTGCGCGTTTTTACCGACCGACTCGTACAGCTATCCGAACGAGCTAGTACGATGCGAATGTACGCATTGATTCCGACCGACTCGTTTCCGGGTCTGAACCACTCCGACCGACCCGTACGGACACGACTCGCACCACGCAATGGAGACGTTACCCGACCGAGCAAGTACGATGCGCGCTTCGAACAGCCCGACCGACTCGTACCGTCCGGCTCCAAAGAGCTGTCGGAGCCGGACTTCGGGGGTCCGTGTCGGACCCCCCTTCACCCGTAGCCTTGCGAGTCGCACACAGGGGGGACCCATGGGTCCCCCCTACACATGCATGTACGGTGCGGGTTGCACCGACGTGTACCCGCTGTAGGGGGCGCCCTTGTTCACGACGTACCCATTCAGTCAATGGGAGCCCATGTACGCTTCGTACGACCGGCTCCCATTGACTCCTATGGGAATCCGACCGAATCGAGTCCAGCAGCATACGGCCGCATCGTACTCGTTCGGTCGGACTGCAGGAGTTCGGTTCGGTCGGAAATCTCTCCGGGTCCGGCTCGGTCGGAGAGATTTCCGTCCCAGATCGGAATCGGCCCCTACGTTTCTCATTTTTTATTCAAATGGGGCCACCTTCCCTGCACGGGAGTGTTTTTTACTTGCTTACACCCTTCCTTGTCTTCCTGTCACCTTCCATTTTCCTTACCTGCTTTCCTTTAGTTGTCCTTCATCTGTTATTTCCCTGTTGTAAGTATTGTGGAAGAAAGAGAAACTGCAATGGAGTCCCTTTCTTAGTTGGTAGTTCGTATCCTTGTGGTCTCCGATTCTCCAAGAGTAGGCATAGTGGCTGATATTTTTCAGGGAAGGCCTCAAGCCTCTGGAATCCTTTACCCGTACAATTATCCACCATGGTTGACTGGTTGTATACTGGATTAACCCCTCCCAGATGGGCGAGTGATCACCAGTCCCCTCACGGCGGTTCACATACCATTCACCTCCCCTCCTTTCTGCAAAACACAAGGGAGCCACTTGTTGGTGCTTAATGGCCGCAGATTTTATTCACAAGTGATCATCAACATGGATAATAAACATCACAACTTAATGGTCACTCGTACGCTTTATGCATTAAGTTCATTACAACTGTCACTGTTAGTATCAGGATTTGAGTCATTAGTTCCATCTTACTTTGTGACAGCACTTTATGCACAGCCCTTGAGTGATGGCCCCCTTTGCAGGTGGCTAGCGCTTTGCAGCTTCGAGGCTTCCCTTGGTACTGAGATCTATGTAGGTATGTTGCCCAGGCTGCAAGTGCCGTGTCTGCCTGGTGCTGTGCTTTCGCTGGCCATACGCCTGCTCCCCAATGCCCCTGCCGTGAGGCATCCCAATGACACGTATTAAACAGCTCTTTTTCTTAGGCTATTGTGCTTTCCTAGCTGTCTTTTGTGCACTGTCTCCACCGTGCTGCCTCTGGTTCCCCGACTACAGGCAGCTCCCCCCTTTCACCCCTGCCTAAGTGAGGCCTAGCTGCCCAAGAGCCCTGACTATGATTAGTACGAAGATATATGCATGCCTACTCTTGCTGAATGGACACTCTCTGCCGCATAATATCCTGGTGTTTTGAGGTTGATGAGCCTATGACTTATGAATCCCCAACTGTTAGTCTTGCACACCTTTGCCATTTAGATGTTCAACTTCCTCCTGGACCTTTTTACTGCCCCGTGATCTATCACAATCCTCCACTCGAAGCAGGCAATGACCTCTGACCATATGAGATACACCAGGTGAACAAGCCTTGCGGTTGCTGTGAGTCTGGATATTATTTCCCCTTGCAAATTGCTTCTCCCCAGGTAGGCAAGATGATTTCTCCCTAGGTGCACCAAGATCGCGTCAGATGTCTCCTACCACTGTAACACATGTTGGTTGGTAGGTAACAGCTGAGCCCATCTTATGCATGGTCTTTCCAGTCACATCACAGATGTATTACACACCCAAATCCCTTTGTAGTTCTTCGTGCCGTGGCCCACTGCTGAGCCCTCGTGATATATGAGTGGTCCAGGATCCACACTCTGCACCTGCTTGTGGGCGGCCCTGTAGCAAAAGAAACACAGCTCAGAGGACCGCGGCCATATGTAACTTTTAAAGGCGCCTGATGCCCAACGACATATCCGCTTTATGGGCTCCTCGCTAAGCTCGCTCACCATCGCTGTCATGTCAGCCCCTATGTGGAAGGAGTGGAACCAAATACCCTAGAGAGCAGACCCACCTCGCCTGTCGCCAATCTGAGTACAGCGTTCAACTGAAAGCGAATAAGATATGAGCGGTCTGCATGCAGAAAGAGCAGCCGCTTGAGAACGCCACTCCGCATGTAAACCTGCATGAGGCATACCGGACAGCAATTGCTGTCATCAAGTCAATCTAAGAGAGTGTGCTTTCCCTTCACCTCTTGAACTGTTTTTGACAGACGGAAGTGTATCATCATGTACCCACGTGCACATCCTCACCCCGCATGCAGGCTTTCTCCGGGTTGGATGTGGATGGGCCTACCAGCTCACTAAGGCACCGAGAGAACGCCAGTGCAAATGACACTTTGAACAGTGCCACCTCATGCTCCTGCCTGCTGTTGTTGGGAAGCCCTTTGAGTAACTCCTTTAGCACGGTGAAGTCAATGGGGCGCCTACGGTCCTTACCCTTGGGTTGCATGTGCCCCCATCCCTTCATTGCTGCCCGGCAGTAAAAGGATCCGGCTGGGTTTATCCCTGTCATCAGTTTTGCGTAGTAAGATATTGCACTAAGGTGGGCCAGCACCCATGCCTTGCTCCTTCCCCCAGAGATTGCCCAGTGTATGAATCTTTCCACAACCTTGCTTGTGGCCTTACCCTGTCCCAATGCTCCTGTCACAATTTGAAACACCTCCCAACACTTAACACTTAACAGCCATCTTGGGGGCTAACTCATTGTCCACCAGCAGTCCTGAGTCGGGTCTACCAGGATCCACAATTGGTCGGGCACCAGTGTCATGTTGAGGACCGTGTGCGGTGTCAGCTCTCTGAAGCCACCGAGTTAACAGAGCTTGAAATGTGCCTAGCTCTAATGGTCATATTGGGTCTCAGCTGGCAACCGACTAGGTAGTGCAGTAAGTGTACCACCGCTGGGCATGGCGCGGTCCGTAAGTTCAATGCCTGTACTACTGCATTGTTGTCCACACACAGCGTGATCTGCTTGCTGGTGAGCTGGTCTTCCTATATCGAGAAGACAACAATGATGGGGAAGAGTTCTAGTCCTGTGATATTTTTGGTGATACCTTTATTGGGTAAAGAGTCAGAATATCGAGTTGGAAATGTTGACTTGCACGAATATTGAGTGCAGAATATCGAGATACAGAATTATCGACTGCAAGAATATCGTGGTCAAGAATATCAAGTTTAAGGTAAGAAATATCGTTTTCAAAAATATCGAAGTCATTAATATCGTTTGCAAAAATATAGTTGTTAAAAATATCATTTGTTTAGTTAGTGTTATGTATTTTAGTATGTATTTTAAATGTATGTGCTCTATTTTTTTGTCTAAGTATTGCATTTGTTTTTTAATATATGTGTTACATTTTTAGAAGTTATTAATTTTATTTTAATTAAATTTTGTGTTTTAGTTCCGTAGCCGGTTGTGGGTTTATAGGGGAAAAGGGTGGGAATTAATTTAATTATAATAAATTGAATATTAATTTTTATTTATTAGTATTTATTTAATTTTGATTTTATAGTGTTAATTGTGGGAATTAATTTCTAATAATTAATTAATAATTGGCTATTAATTTGTATTGATTAATTATTTGGTAAATATGTTAATTGTGTCATTTTTTTAGGAGCGGATTGTGGGTTTATAGGGGAATAGGGTGGGAAGTAATTTATTTATAATTAAATTATTAATATTTTTTTTATTAAATAATATTTATTTATTTAATATTTTATATTGTTAATTTTGGAAATTGATTTATTATTAATTATTTATTAATTGGTTGTTAATTATTATTAATTAATTGGTAATTATGTTAATTGTGTTATTTTTTAGGAACGGGTTGTAGGTTGATAGGGGAGTAGGGTGGGAAGTAATTTAATGTTAATACATTTATTAATATGTTTAATATAATATTTATTTAATTTTATTTTATAGTGTTCTGTGAATTAATTTATTAATAATTATTTATATTTTGCTTGTTAATTGTAATTAATTAATTGTTAATTAATTATGTTAATTGTGTCAAGTTTTAAGAAATTAGTGGTGGCATTTATAGGGGAATATGGTGGGAGGTAATTTATTTATAATTAATTAATTATTTGTTAATGAATGCTAATTAGTTAATTAAAATTTAAATATGGCAATTGTGTAATTATTTTGATGTGTGAGTTGTGGGGTTTATAGTGGTAAATGGTGGGAAGTAAATTTTTTAAAATTAATTAATGATTTGTTGTTAATTGATATTAATTTATTAATGTAAAATTAGTTATGGAAATTGTGTAAATATTTTTAGTTGTGTGTTTTGGTATTTATTGGGGTAGAGGGTGAAAAGTAATTTAGTTTAAATTAATTAATCATTACTTGATCATTAATATTAATGTATTAATTGATAAATATTTTTGGTATTATTGTTTTTTTTATTTGGGGATTTCCGTTCTATAGCTGTAACGTTTGGTTAGTACATTCATTATTACCTTTTTAAATGTGTTTTTTAAATATTAATAATTGTTTTAGTGATAATTATTTGTGTTAAATATGGAGGTACACTTTTTTTTTAAATTTAGATGTGTGTTGTAAATTGTGTGGTGTTATAGGGTAGGAAAAAAAAAATTACATTTATGTAATAAATATTTTTTTTGATTAAAATTAATTTCTATTACAAAATATTTAATTCGTTAATTTTTTGTTAAATTAAAAAAATTAATCTTTTTATGTAAATTTTAGATTTTTTCTACGTTTTGTAAATTTTTATATTTTTATATGGTTTGTTTTTGGCTTTTTTATTATATTTTGTATTGTAGTTGATATTTTGTTTGTTTTTAAATCTGAATTTTATTTAGTGGGAATAGTAATTTTTACCCCTCCACTATCCAACACTTTCTCTACTGCTGCATTCGCAGGAGTGGGAATAGTAATTTATACCCCTACACTATCCAACACTTTCCCTACTGTTGCACTCACTGGAGTGGGAATAGTAATTTTTACCCCTCCACTATCCAACACTTTCTCTACTGTTGCACTCGTTGGAGTGGGAATAGTAATTTTTACCCCTATGCTACCCAACACTTTCCCTACTGTTGCACTCGCTGGAGTGAGAATAGTAATTTTTACCCCTCCGCTATCCAACACTTTCCCTACTGTTGCACTCACAGGAGTGGGAATAGTAATTTTATTCCATCCGCTATCCAACACTTTCCCTACTGTTGCACTTGTTGGAGTGGGAATAGTAAATTATTCCCCTCCGCTATCCAACACTTTCCCTACTGTTGCATTAGCTGGAGTGGGAATAGTAATTTTTACCCCTCCCCTATCCAACACTTTCCCTACTGTTGCACTCACAGGAGTGGGAATAGTAATTTTATCCCCTCGCTATCCAACACTTTCCCTACTGTTGCACTCATTGCAGTGGGAATAGTAATTTTTACCCCTCCGCTATCCAACACTTTCCCTACTGTTGCACTCACTGGAGTGGGAATAGTAATTTTATCCCCTCGCTATCCAACACTTTCCCTACTGTTGCACTCATTGCAGTGGGAATAGTAATTTTTACCCCTCCGCTATCCAACACTTTCCCTACTGTTGCACTCACTGGAGTGGGAATAGTAATTTTTACCCCTCCGCTATCCAACACTTTCCCTACTGTTGCACTCGTTGGAGTGGGAATAGTAATTTTTATCCCTTTGCTATCCAACACTTTCCCTACTGTTGCACTTGCTGGAGTAGGAATAGTAAATTATTCCCCTCCCCTATCCAACACTTTCCCTACTGTTGCACTCACTGGAGTGGGAATAGTAATTTTTACCCCTACGCTATCCAACACTTTCCCTACTGTTGCACTCGCTGGAGTGGGAATAGTAATTTTTATCCCTCCGCTATCCAACATTTTCCCTACTGTTGCACTTGCTGGAGTGGGAATAGTAATTTTTTCCCCTACGCTATCCAACACTTTCCCTACTGTTACACTCATTGGAGTGGGAATATTAAATTATTCCCCTCTGCTATCCAACACTTTCCCTACTGTTGCATTCATTGGAGTGGGAATAGTAAATTATTCCTCTCTGCTGTCCAACACTTTCCCTACTGTTGCACTCACTGGAGTGGGAATTGTACTTTTTTCCCCTATGCTACCCAACACTTTCCCTACTGTTGCACTCAATGTAGTGTAAAATGTAGGTTTAAAAAATATTAAATATTTTCATATTTTAATTTATAATATATTTATTTTAAAATAATTTTTATGTTACAGGTGTATGTATAAATATATATATATTTATAATTTTTAATATATTTGTAACATTTTATAATTTATTAAAATTATTATTTATTAATTATTTTTAAGTAAATATATATATTACATTTTATATATGTATGTTTAATTTATTTTTAAATTACATTTATTACTTATAATTGTTAGAATTTACAAATAAATCTAAACATTTTTTAAGTTAAATGTATTATTTAATTTATTTTACATTATTTTTTATACATATAAAAAAACTATGGGGCCCATTACGATACCCGGCGTAAATAAATCCGCCAGGCATGGAAGCTGCAAAAATCCGCCCGCACACACCGCCTGAACACCGACCACGCCATTATGAGTACACAAACCGAAAACCGCCATCGGCGGAAAAATCACACAAAATACCGCCCGCCATCGTCCGAGTCGGAGTCAAACCGCCCGCCACGGACGGAAACACGCACGACAACACAAAACCGCCCGCCCTCACGGCCGACACACCGCACGTGAAATTACGATCGCACCGCCATGAGCGCGGAAAAACAACAAATATACCGCCCGCCAGCGCAAACAACGCCGATGAGAATCGACACGGCAGAAGCCATGGCGCCAACGTACCTGCACAGAAACCATCCGCACACAAAACCAATAGCACACAACATGGCCAACAAGTCCACACAGCAAGGCACGCACAAATACACAAGCACAGTACACATCCCGAAAACACCCCCCGGACAAACAAAAAATACAAAGGCCAGAACCCCAGACACAACACACCTGAAAACAACAGACCATGAGGACACACCCACATAGGTGAGTACAAAAGCAGCACTCCCACAGACCACAACCCCTTGCTACATTGCAAACCAGAGAGGAGAGGAGAGGACACAGTGACACAGCAAGGACAGCAGCACACCACAGAAACGCACACATCACAACCACCACCACCACCACCACCACCACCAAACACCACCACCACCACCACCACCACCACCACCACCAAACACCGGCACCACAAACCCCCTGCACATTACACAACACACACCGCACCAGCACCACAAACACCATGGCACCACAAAGGATGCCCAAGTTCACGCCCATGGAGCTGACGGTCATGGTCGACGAGATCATCAAGGTGTACCCACAAATCTATGGGAACATGGTCCAGCACACACCACTAGCCACCAGAAACAGAATGTGGAACCGGATCGTAGACCAGGTCAATGCAGTCGGGACCCTGCCCAGGAACAGAGGTGAAATAAACAAACGTTGGAATGACGTAAAGAGCCTGGTCAAGAAGAAGGAGGGCAAAAACAGAGAGCTGGCTGCCGTCACTGGCGGAGGGAATCCCGCGCTCTTTAAGACCTTCAAAGCGTGGGAGGAGAAGGTGCGAGTCGTAATCCATCCGGAGATCCTCGCCGGATTAGCAGAGGGAGTGGAGGCTGGTAAGTACAAACTAATGTATACCAGCACACCGCTATGTACTCACATGCACTACCACCATGCCACAGCTCCCAGGGACAAACACCCCCATGTCCAGCACACAATACACAACACATCACACACACATGCAACACACACTACCACACACAGCCCAAACCGAACAACTGTAAGATGCGTGGGGACATGTGTACACTAAGCCAGCCACGTAACCACCAACAGGTCCCCAAATATGCCAGAAGCGCCACAACGAGCACCCACCACACCCATGTGTCCGCCACAGCTGCACTAACCGACAAGTAACAGGTAAGTGGCAGGAACACAAAGTGCAGTGGGTGGGACGGTGGACAGCCCAAGTACAACACACACCAGGCCCCAGTCCCACAGCACAGCAAGGAGGAGCATCCCCCACACCCCACAGCCACGTGTCAGCCACCGCAATGCACAACGACAGCCGAAAGGCAGACATCACGGTCCACAGCAATCGGTGTCAGTGGGTGTACAGCCACCCCCACGACCCACTACACCCCCCACCCCCACAGACCTGCAACATGGAGCACCCCCCGCTTAGAGCCATGTGGCATCCAGTACAGTGCACGCACGAACAACTTGCAGGTGGGAAACTGGACAGGGCTGGATTACTGGAGGCATGAGGAGCATAACACCACCAACACATGGGACATGTCACGTAGCAGACGAACACGCAGCACCGCCCACCGTCACGAACAAGTGAACAATGTGCACACGGACATGAACAACAGACTCACACCCCACATGACCCATCACAGACATAGCAACACCCAAGGAGCCACGTCTGCATGCACAAGCCACACTGAATATAGTCCCACACGGCAGCCACTGTGCAACTCATCACACACAACCGAAACACCATTGAAGTCCTGTCCATGTAGCCCCCACTGCCTGTCAACCCCACACCCCACAACTACGCCTATGTAAGACAAACAACACTAGACGCAACAGAGCGGAACAACAGAAATGCACACGAACACCACTGAACCCATCAAACACACAGACACACCATGCACAAACAACATACCATCCATCCCATCCGTCAGCCCCAGTCTCATGAAAGGCATGTCATCCGCACAGCTGCCACACATACAGCAGTCACGCTAAGACACATGCCCATGACCAACCATGTGCCAGAAGTCAATTAAGCGCACGACACACTGTGAGCAACAACACACAACATGGGCCACACCCCCCGAGCACTGCAGTGATGCACATGGCACAGGGCAGCACGCACACCAAGGAGATGGGACAACTGCAATACGTTGGCTGGCACACAACTATCACTCACTCATAACGATGCGTCCAATGCCATGTCCAGTAACCACAACAGACAGCAAATATGCAGGGCATGTCAGGCATGCACACACCTCAGACCATGCACTGTCATGCTGCCACAACACATGTCACGTTCGGCACCCATGGCTCACAGCATGTACCCCAAAAGCATATCCCCTCCCAAATGCGAATCTGGGGCATGGCCCCCATGTTGCCATATGCGTTCCTAAGCGTTCCATATGAACTCCAAAAGCAAAGTACAAACCAGACCCAGGATGGGCCAGGAGCCCGCATACACCAGAGTCACAATGAGTAGGGGCACAGCAACACACCCATCGGCATGGCCAATCCGTCCCATGCCACATGTGCACAGCACACAGTCCCATTGCCTAGCACACACAACTACAGATGCCACAGCCACACACTCGCCTCCGGGAAACCCATGTACGAGATTGCACGAACTGCCAATGTCAGACGACTAATACATACTTCGCCAGGTGCAACACAATAACAAATCTCATTCTCTCCACAGGTGACGAACTGCTGGATGCTGGGGATGGAGACAGCAGCCAGCACAGCCAGCCTACAAGCCCCCAACGAGGACACACGGATCTGGAGGATCTGTCCTCCTCTTCGGACACGGACCACCAAGCTGGCCCATCTGGCGTGGCAGGGCCCAGCCGCTCCCCAGGACCCCTCCTACCCAACAACCCATCATCCAGGGATGCTGAACAGTCCCAGTCCCCTGCTGCCACTGTCGTTGCGGCCACACCCACGGTCATTGCGGCCACTACCACTGCCGCAACCGCCACCATCGCCGCACCGACCACCACCGCCTCCACCACCACCACGTCTTCGCTGGCACCAGCCCCAGCGCAGGTGGTGGCCCGGCCGACTGGATCCACCCTGGGAGCCACAGCGAGGACCGTGGTGTGCAATGTGGCTAGTGGGCAGGCCGGTGGCAGCAGGACTGGTAGGAGGAGCAGGGTCAGGGAAACGCCAGCCTCCCCTGGGAGCCATGCCCTGCCTCAAATGGCCAGAGTCCTTGGGGCCTATGAAGAGGCCCAAGGACAATGGGCCAGGTCTGCTACTGACACGCGGGAGGTGCTGGGGGTGCTGAGGTCCATGGACGCCCATATGGGCCAATTCGTGTCCCGTATGGACCAACTCGTGGACCTCATGGGCCAGCTGGTGGTGGCGGTGGGGTCACAGGCAAGGCCAGCAACACCACCTCCGCCACCACCTGCTAGGGCGCAGGCTCGGGCAGCAGTGTCCACTTCCCCTGCGTCCACAGCCAGTGAGCACACCTCACCCACCACCAGCAGGTCGCCACCACACACCCCCTCCCAAACGTGGAAGGGGCCGTCCGAAGAGGAAACAGATCTCCCGGGAGGACTTCGCACGCTCCAGTCGCAAGTGAGGCAGCCAGCCAGCCTTCCGCCAGCCTTCCTTGACCAGCCACTGCATTGACTTGCTCTACGATCCCACTCCACACAGCCATCTGGATGGCATGTGTGTGTTGGACTATGGACATAGAACCAGTGGGTACACCCTGATCATCACGCAGCCATGACCGACAGCTCATTGTCACTGCACGCACCACTTTTGTCATCACCTTACACACAATCACATGTCACAGTTTGTAATAAATGCACCTTTTTCACTAACTGCTGTTTGTGCCCTGTGTTTTATTTGTACGGAATACAACGGCCACCTTGGGCGGAAAGGCACCTGATGCGTGGCATGGCAATGGAATCCGGAGGGCCTGTAGGGACCTAGGGGTGGGAGACAGAACAGGAGCACATTCAATGAGTGTGTCACACACCCATCACACAGTACATGTCAACAACTACAAGCAATGTACACACATCGCACAGAGCAATAGGGCACAATGCCACAGTCACCAACAGTGGCATACTACCCTGGCCATGGAGCGTTGACACACTGCACGCAGTGAACATACGGCCACCCTGACACAGCACACACACACCTGCACAGATACAGACACATCATCCGTCGTACATGGACACTCACCGTCAAGTGAAGTAGCGGGCGATGAGCTGCTGGCGCACATTCCCAGCTTCCTCCTCTCCGCTGTCCACCTCACTCGAGCTGTCCTGGTCTGCGGGCTGGGGCCCTGGTTGATCTCCGTCATCCACAATGAGGGGGATCTGCTTCCGAATGGCCAGATTGTGCAGCATGCAGCACGCCACCACTATCTGGCACACCTTCTGTGGGGAGTACGCCAGTGCACCCCCGGTGCGGTCCAGGCACCTGAACCTGGACTTGAGGAGGCCAAAGGTACGCTCGACCACACGTCTGGTCCTCCCATGTGCCTCATTGTATCGATCGTCTGCTGGGGTGCGAGGATTCCTCAATGGACTGAGCAGCCATGCCCCATTCGGGTACGCAGAGTCACCTGGGTGTGAGGGACACAGAGAACCGTTGTTATTCCAACTGGACAGGGGACAGCATCGCACAACCAGCACGCTACACCACTCCACATACTCACCGACGATACAGGCACGATCCTGTTGCAGATTGGCCATCAGTCGTGGCAAGATGCTGTTGCGCATTATGTGTGCGTCATGGGCCGAGCCTGGAAACTTGGCACACACGTGGGTGATCACCATGTCCGCAAGGCACACCACTTGCACATTCAGGGAGTGCGTGTGCTTCCTGTTGCGGTACAGGTGCTCAGTGGCCTGTGGTGGAACAAGGCCAACATGAGTGCAGTCAATGGCTCCCACGACGTGTGGGATTCTGCCAAGGGCATAGAATGCACCCTTCACTGCCGCCAATTCACGAGCCCTGGGGAATCTGATGTACCTGTTCCGGTACAGCATCATGGCTGCCAGTACATCCCTCAGCACCTTGCTGAACATGGGCTGGGACATCCCTCCTCCACTGCCCACTGTGTGCTGGAATGACCCAGTGGCGAAGAAATGCATGGCGGCCATCACCTAAGCCGTGGGGGTGACAGCAGTCGGATACACCCTGCGGGGACGGAGATGGGGCTCTAACATGGCACACAGTCGATGCAGAGTTGGCCTGTCCAGCCGAAACTTCCTGATTACCTCTGTATCGTCCATGTCCGCCAGCAATTGGTATGGGCGGTCAATGTTCGGTCTCCGCCTGGGTTAAATGGCAGAGGACACATGTCAAAGCAACACGGCACATAGCAATTTCGCATACACATCACTGACATGACTGAGCAAGCACATGAGCCACAGCCCAGCTGTCAAGCTGGGACGGCACGGCCACAATACACTTACACAGGTCTCCCAACAATGGCAATGGCAAGTGAGACATACCACTGCCATGTGCATGCACATGGGGATCTAGGCCCCAATGACTTGCGGGGCGTGCTGATGGGGACTGACTGCATATTCGTCAAGCGGCAACGCCACGGCAACATGAGTGTCTGCTGAGCATGGAACTGCTTCCGAGGCTGGATGAGTATGGCACACGACGACGACGATGTGGGCACGGGCTGAGCGGCCAATACAAGTGGGACCTGTGGCACGAGGGGATATGAGACAGTAGTAGGTGTCAGCACTGCACCCTATGTACAGCACTGTACGGATCACAGCGCCCGAAGCATTGACTGGTGTCCACATTGACAGCCCCATGCCAAGACGGCTGTGTGCTTGCAGTCACACGTCACAGGTGAGAGGTTACATTGCACGTGCCAGGTGGCAGACGTACATAGTGGGAGCTGGCATGTGTGTGCATGTGTCTCCTGTTCAGGATCCACCAGATGGGCGCTGACTCTGTACTGACCATTGGACACAGCATGTTCCGTGGAAGGCTTGTGTGTGTGGGATGGTGGCACTGGATGTGCCTCCGTTGGGTGGGGGGCCATGCACAGGGCGGGTACGTCGATGATTGCGCATTGTTGGTCACGGTGGGTGCACCAACTAAGATGTGTTGCCCTGTGTTCAATTCCTATGTCCGCATGATGATGGACTGTGGATGTGGGCAGACTACACATTGGTCGATGTGCTGTCTATATGCATGTGCCTTCACACCAAGCACAGCTGCCCCTGCACATGTGACCCCTGCTGGACTCGCTGCTGGGTCTGTGGAGCTGATGCACCTTCTGCGCGTGGGGCGGGCCGCTCTCCTCACTTCCCTCATTGCGCATGTCATGTCTTTGCCGCAGGTGACATGGATCATGGAGGGCCCACATGTACGCGTGGGTAGGCTACACATGATTGTTCACTGGTCGCCACCCCCAGTCAGTGTTTCGAATGGGAAGGTTGTCGTGCTGGTGGTATGTTCGATGTGGCGGATGGGCGGGCCTAGGTGCGGGCTTACATTCCGGACATGGGGGGTAGTTGGATTGGCGACTAGTTGCAGTACACACGGGACACGTCTCTTCCTTTCCACATCTGGGTCATCCCTTGTACTAACTGACAGTGATACAGTCATCTTCGCCCCAGCCCTCATGTCCTCCCCTCGCCCCCCAATATGCATGCTCACCTGCGAGGCTAGCGCTTGCACAGGCAGCCCCAAGCTCGCACCAGAGAGGGCAAGGAGTGTATGTGTGGGTCCAGTTGCACGAGTGGGCTGTCTCAGGGTATGATGTGTGGCGGGACGCCGTCCACCTGCGTGGTGCCCCAAATGGAGACCCGGCCTGCATGGACTATGCATCACAGTCTTCGCCTTCCGGATCCGCCACCTGCGACACCCAGTGGCTGTGGCTGCCCTTGCGGCCAGGCCGCGTCCGTCTGTGACTGATGGCCCACACATTCACTCTTTGGCCTCTCTGGGGAGGGCTCGGGGGTGGTGGCGCACGCGCTTGCACTTAGTCGCAATGGCATGTGGCGTGGTTGGTATGATGGGCAATGGATGGGATGGTGCGAGCCACCTCCCGTGACGTCAGTGCTGCTCGTGCTGTGGTGCGTCCCCCCTACACTTCCATTTGACTTGTGCCATGCTAGACGTTGAGGTTCTATTGCCTGCGTGATATGACCAGGAGGAGCGCGAGGAGACCTCTCACACACCATGCTCCACTGCCATCCCGTGCCCTGTATCGCCTGTGCGGATTGACTATGTTGGGGTTGCACCTGGTCGACTGGGGCTGTGTGTGCCTTGTCAAGGGGCATGGCGGGCGCACAACAGGATCCAGCTTGTCCACAGAGGGTGGGCTGAGGTGCGCCTGGTACCGCTTTGTACGTGTGCCCGGCTGCTGTGCACACACGTGTTCACTGCCCCCCGACAGGTGTCCTCTCACAATGCCCAGGGAAGCGGTGGTGTACTGTACATGACCCCTCCCAACACGGCGTGCTCCAACTTGGCATGTGCGCATCTACCCGTCGCACCCACCCACCTGAGCACTGCGTCCATACGACTTCACACGACACATGTGTGTCTTCCACAGTAGTGCTACTCATTTGCGTTGACATCCAATACCAGTGGACTACATGGTCATGTCACGACTGCCGTGTACTTCACATACTCTCATCCTCTCTCATTCGTACTTGTGAAATGAGTCAGCGGAGACAGTTCTGGTTTCAAACATTATATTGAGTCTTCTGTCCTCTGTGATGCAGTATAGTGGACACTACTGGCAGCGGAATACATGTTGAGGATATACTGAGCATGATAACAAATGGGATAGGGTGTGGGGTTACATCTGCTTGGCCAAGGCTGTGCTAATGTACATTTACGTATAGCTGCGGAGCTGCGGACTTTGACACAGACGGTATACATGTAGCCTACCAGACCGCTCGGCATCATGGGCACAGTCCATCTCAGTTCCATGTGACAGGTTTGCTGCGGTTGTTCCTCATGCACGCGTGCATGTGAGATGACATCAGGGCATGTGCTTGCGTGCATGCAGCGGCGTGCCACTTGTTGTTGCACTGTGGTGGTTACTGGACATGTCACAGTCACTGGGGTCGTGTTGTTGTTGTATGCACTTGTCGTCCATGCAAAGGTCCTGGTATGGGATTCCCGGGGCGGGGGTGGGAGGGGTGCAGCACCCACAGACTCCAGGCGACCTATTCATGTCCACTGAGCGGTGTGTGTGTCCATGGGCGCTGGATCCATGTCGTGTCCTGGTTGTTCGTGCAGTTCCGTCCATGTGGGTGCGATGCACAGAGCCCATGCCACTGCCTCCCACGATGCATGCGGTGTTCCTGGATGTGATGGGGAACAGTGTGCATGTCCCGGTCATATCCGATGTCATGGCGATGTCGTTGATGGTGTGGTTACAGTTGCCGGTCGTTTGGTATGGCTGTTGTGGTGGTGACTGGCCAGTCCGTGCGGAAGCTGAGCATGGGTGCGGGGTTGGACTTCATAGGTCACTCGGGGAACCTGCGTTGTGGTCCGACGTATTTACAGGTTGACAGGTATGCGATGCCGTCCAGCAGGGCTTCCATGTCATTGGTGGTGTACATGTTTGCCAGCCAATGAAGCGGATGGTGGCTGTCAAGGTGTTGTTCGTAGGTTGTCCCTTGGAGGACCATGATGGGGCATGCTGGGTGACATTCGATGTAGCTGTTCTCGATGATCCGTCGTGTGGAGGCACAGTGGTTCCATTTCAGTGCGCGTGCGATGTTGGCCACATACGCCATGCCCCCATAGGCAGAGCAGGCCCTGTCGTGTGCGTCCAGAGGGAGGAGTAGTGGTAGCAGGTCCGCCTTCAGACATGCCGGGTTGGAGAGGCATATCTCGACGGGATGCTGGTAGGGACACCTCCGACAGTAGAAGACGGGCATGACGCAGCTGAACAATGTGATGCGGTAAGTCAGTCGGTAACTTACGTTCAGCAGGGACAGGAGATCGCATCCCAATGTATGTATCGTGTTGGTTTGGTACAGCTTGAGCTGTTCGGCGTAGTTGGGTAGGTGTGTTGCGGTTGCCATTTCGCAGCGGTTCGTAGAGGTGGCGTGCTCCGGCTGTGTGTGCAGTCTGCAATGTGCACGCTCCGGGGTTGCTGTGAGCTCTGTGTAGTCGTGGGGAGACAGGACTTGTGTTCTGTTGGCTTGTTTGGAGGACACGGGCCCTCTTCCCACATGCTTCTCAGACAGTTCAAGGTCAGTGCTGTGTGACTCCTTCCAATTAACTTGCATGTGGCCGACATGGGGGAGTGTTTTCTTCTTTCTTCCCCGTCCGTTGTGTGCTTCTGTGATATGCGCTATCTGCCCTGTGGTCGGTCTCCTCGGCATGCCTGTGTTGGTCTATTCTTGGACAATGGCTGTATTCACCGGCTTCTGTCGTAGGGCTGTGGTTTCGGTGTTGGAATGGAAGGTCATTCAGTGCTGTCTGCTCTCCCTTGTGTGGGCGGCAGGCTGCCTTTCCGCTCTGCGTTGGGCCTTGTGTGTGGATGTAATTCTTGGGCCACCTGTTGTCGGTCCCCGGGCTCTTTGGTGTTCCGTTTCATGTGTCTTGTTCATATGTGCAGGGTGGTATGGGTTTTTCAGTGTGGTACTGGCGTTCCTCTTCCCGAAGGGGCCCTGCTTCTCCTAGTTGGTGTTGCCGCCGCTGTATGCTACGCCATGTTTGTTACACTGGGGTGTGTCCTGCAGTTGCGTGTCTTCACTGACATGTGTGCGTCGGTTGTGTGGCGTTGGGTGTTGTCCGTGAATTGGGCGTTGGGGACATGTCTGTGGCCGGCCTGTCACGTGTCATGTGCGTTCGGGGTGGGGCTGATGTGTGTGCTGCTTGGTTGTGTCCCTGTGTCTGTGTGCGACGCATGCATGGCGCTGCGGTTGGCCTCTGCGTTGTGCGCATGTGTGGCGGCGTCATCGGCGCTTTGGGGCCGTGACGGGGTGGTTGGTTCCTAGTCCCAGGTGGTGTGTACACATGTGTTCTGCGATGTTACGATTTGGCCTGTGTGTCATATGTGGATGCGATGGTGGATGTGTAGTGTGCACGCGCTGGGGGGGTTGTCCGCTTTTTCCGCCCTTGCACTGTGTGCGCTGTTTGCGTGCACTTGTTGTGTGTGTGCCTACCTGCGTCTCCGCGGTACGTTGCGTCCTTGGTGGTGCATCAGCAGAAGCATGGGAAGGGCCTGCAGTGCTGGATTCATGCCCGGGGTGCCGCTTCTTCGTTGTCCGTGCTCTGCGTCCGTGTTTCCGCCTCTCTTTCACGTGCGGTGTCTCTTTGCCGTGGGAGCCGTTTGTTTGCGGCATCGTAATTTATGCGCCGGGCGGGACGTGTTTCGTCGGACGGTGTGTGTCAGTTGTGCTGCGCCGCTACGTGTGCGGGCGCACTTTGATGGCGGACGGTGTTGCTGGCTTGCCGGCGGTGTTTGGCCTGCTTTTCGCATCGTAATTGGGCGGGCGTGTGGACTGCTGCGTGCCGGCGGTAACTGGTGGTTTTTGCATCCGCCAGCACGGCGGTTGTGCTTCCGCCCGCCATCGTAATGGGCCCCTATATTTTGTACTTCGATATTTTTAACAACGATATTTTTTCTCTCGATATTATTGTATGTTATGTTATGTTATGGGGTATTTGTTAAGCGCACGGCTACTCCGAGGAGTGTCCCGGCGCTGTCCTGACCCCAGAACAGAGTAATTGCAAGACCGGACAGCTAGAGCGGAGAGACTTCTCACTGTTGGAAAAGCCAGGTCTTTAGGTTACGTCTAAAGCTAAGGAGATCACATTCTTGTTTAAGGGAAAGTGGGAGACTATTCCATAATTTTGCAGCTAGTACTTGAAAGGAGCGTCCGCCTTTGCGAGATCGGCAGAACTTAGGGGCCCATTACGATACCCGGCGTAAATAAATCCGCCAGGCATGGAAGCGGCAAAAATCCGCCCGCACACACCGCCTGAACACCGACCACGCCATTACGATTACACAAACCGAATACCGCCATCGGCGGAAAAAGCACACAAAATACCGCCCGCCAACGTCCGAGTCGGAGTCAAACCGCCCGCCACGGACGGAAACACGCACGACAACACAAAACCGCCCGCCCTCACGGCCGACACACCGCACGTGAAATTACGATTGCACCGACATGAGCGCGGAAAAACCACAAATATACCGCCCGCCAGCGCAAACAACGCCGATGAGAATCGACACGGCAGAAGCCATGGCGCCAACGTACCTGCATAGAAACCATCCGCACACAAAACCAATAGCACACAACATGGCCAACAAGTCCACACAGCAAGGCACGCACAAATACACAAGCACAGTACACATCCCGAAAACACCCCCCGGACAAACAAAAAATACAAAGGCCAGAACACCAGACACAACACACCTGAAAACAACAGACCATGAGGACACACCCACATAGGTGAGTACAAAAGCAGCACTCCCACAGACCACAACCCCTTGCTACATTGCAAACCAGAGAGGAGAGGAGAGGACACAGTGACACAGCAAGGACAGCAGCACACCACAGAAACGCACACATCACTACCACCACCACCACCACCACCACCAACACACCACCACCACCACCACCACCACCACCAAACACCGGCACCACAAACCCCCTGCACATTACACAACACACACCGCACCAGCACCACAAACATCATGGCACCACAAAGAATGCCCAAGTTCACGCCCATGGAGCTGACGGTCATGGTCGACGAGATCATCAAGGTGTACCCACAAATCTATGGGAACATGGTCCAGCACACACCACTAGCCACCAGAAACAGAATGTGGAACCGGATCGTAGACCAGGTCAATGCAGTCGGGACCCTGCCCAGGAACAGAGTCGAGATTAACAAACGTTGGAATGACGTAAAGAGCCTGGTCAAGAAGAAGGAGGGCAAAAACAGAGAGCTGGCTGCCGTCACTGGCGGAGGGAATCCCGCGCTCTTTAAGACCTTCAAAGCGTGGGAGGAGAAGGTGCGAGTCGTAATCCATCCGGAGATCCTCGCCGGATTAGCAGGGGAGTGGAGGCAGGTAAGTACAAACTAATGTATACCAGCACACCGCTATGTACTCACATGCACTACCACCATGCCACAGCTCCCAGGGACAAACACCTCCATGTCCAGCACACAATACACAACACATCACACACACATGCAACAGACACTACCACACACAGCCCAAACCGAACAACTGTAAGATGCGTGGGGACATGTGTACACTAAGCCAGCCACGTAACCACCAACAGGTCCCCAAATATGCCAGAAGCGCCACAACGAGCACCCACCACACCCATGTGTCCGCAACAGCTGCACTAACCGACAAGTAACAGGTAAGTGGCAGGAACACAAAGTGCAGTGGGTGGGACGGTGGACAGCCCAAGTACAACACACACCAGGCCCCAGTCCCACAGCACAGCAAGGAGGAGCATCCCCACACCCCACAGCCACGTGTCAGCCACCGCAGTGCACAACGACAGCCGAAAGGCAGACATCACGGTCCACAGCAATCGGTGTCAGTGGGTGTCCAGCCACCCCCACGACCCACAACACCCCCCACCCCCACAGACCTGCAACATGGAGCACCCCCGCTTAGAGCCATGTGGCATCCAGTACAGTGCATGCACGAACAACTTGCAGGTGGGAAACTGGACAGGGCTGGATTACTGGAGGCATGAGGACCATAACACGACCAACACATGGGACATGTCACGTAGCAGACGAACACGCAGCACCGCCCACCGTCACGAACAAGTGAACAATGTGCACACGGACATGAACAACAGACTCACACCCCACATGACCCATCACAGACATAGCAACACCCAAGGAGCCACGTCTGCATGCACAAGCCACACTGAATATAGTCCCACACGGCAGCCACTGTGCAACTCATCACACACAACCGAAACAACATTGAAGTCCTGTCCATGTAGCCCCTACTGCCTGTCAACCACACACCCCACAACTACGCCTATGTAAGACAAACAACACTAGACGCAACAGAGCGGAACAACATAAATGCACACGAACACCACTGAACCCATCAAACACACAGACACACCATGCACAAACAACATACCATCCATCCCATCCGTCAGCCCCAGTCTCATGAAAGGCATGTCATCCGCACAGCTGCCACACATACAGCAGTCACGCTAAGATACATGCCCATGACCAACCATGTGCCAGAAGTCAATGAAGTGCACGACACACTGTGAGCAACAACACACAACATGGGCCACACCCCCCGAGCACTGCAGTGATGCACATGGCACAGGGCAGCACGCACACCAAGGAGATGGGACAACTGCAATACGTTGGCTGGCACACAACCATCACTCACTCATAACGATGCGTCCAATGCCATGTCCAGTAATCACAACAGACAGCAAATATGCAGGCCATGTCAAGCATGCACACACCTCAAACCATGCACTGTCATGCTGCCACAACACATGTCACGTTCGGCACCCATGGCTCACAGCATGTACCCCAAAAGCATATTCCCTCCCAAATGCGAATATGGGGCATGGCCCCCATGTTGCCATATGCGTTCCTAAGCGTTCCGTTTGAACCCCAAAAGCATATTCCCTCCCAAATGCGATTCTGGGGCATGGCCCCCATGTTGCCATATGCGTTCCTAAGCGTTCCATTTGAACCCCAAAAGCAAAGTACAAACCAGACCCAGGATGGGCCAGGAGCCCGCATACACCAGAGTCACAATAAGTAGGGGCACAGCAACACACCCATCGGCATGGCCAATCCGTCCCATGCCACATGTGCACAGCACACAGTCCCATTGCCAAGCACACACAACTACAGATGCTACAGCCACACACACGCCTCCGGGAAACCCATGTACGAGATTGCACGAACTGTCAATGTCAGACGACAAATACATACTTCGCCAGGTGCAACACAATAACAAATCACATTCTCTCCACAGGTGACGAACTGCTGGATGCTGGGGATGGAGCCAGCAGCCAGCACAGCCAGCCTACAAGCCCCCAACGAGGACACACGGATCTGGAGGATCTGTCCTCCTCTTCGGACACGGACAACCAAGCAGGCCCATCTGGTGTGGCAGGGCCCAGCCGCTCCCCAGGACCCCTCCTACCCACCAACCCATCATCCAGGGCTGCTGAACATTCACAGCCCCCTGCTGCCACTGTCGTTGCGGCCACACCCACGGTCATTGTGGCCACTACCACTGCCGCAACCGCCACCATCGCCGCACCGACCACCACCGCCGCCACCACCGCCACGTCTTCGCTGGCACCAGCCCCAGCGCAGGTGGTGGCCCGGACGACTGGATCCACCCTGGGAGCCACAGCGAGGACCGTGGTGAGCAATGTGGCTAGTGGGCAGGCCGGTGGCAGCAGGACTGGTAGGAGGAGCAGGGTCAGGGAAACGCCAGCCTCCCTGGGAGCCATGCCCTGCCTCACATGGCCAGAGTCCTTGGGGCCTATGAAGAGGCCCAAGGACAATGGGTCCGGTCTGCTTCAGACACGCGTGAGGTGCTGGGGGTGCTGAGGTCCATGGACGCCCGTATGGGCCAAATCGTGGACCTCATGGGACAGCTGGTGGTGGCGGTGAGGTCACAGCCAGGGACAGCAGCTCCCCTCCGCCACCACCTGCCGGGGCGCAGGGTGGAGCAGCAGTGTCCAGTCCCCCTGCGTCCACAGCCAGTGATCACACCTCAACCACCAGCATGTCGCAAGCAGGCACCCCCTCGCAAACGTGGAAGGGGCCGTCCGAAGAGGAAACAGATCTCCCGGGAGGACTTCGCACGCTCCAGTCGCAAGTGAGGCAGCCAGCCAGCCTTCCGCCAGCCTTCCTTGACCAGCCACTGCATTGACTTGGACTACGATCCCACTCCACACAGCCATCTGGATGGCATGTGTGTGTTGGACTATGGACATAGAACCAGTGGGTACACCCTGATCATCACGCAGCCATGACCGACAGCTCATTGTCACTGCACGCACCACTTTTGTCATCACCTTACACACAATCACGTCACAGTTTGTAATAAATGCACCTTTTTCACTAACTGCTGTTTGTGCCCTGTGTCTTATTTGTACGGAATACAACGGCCACCTTGGGCGGAAAGGCACCTGATGCGTGGCATGGCATTTGAATCCGGAGGGCCTGTAGGGACCTAGGGGTGGGAGACAGAACAGGAGCACATTCAATGAGTGTGTCACACACCCATCACACAGTACATGTCAACAACTACAAGCAATGTACACACATCGCACAGAGCAATAGGGCACAATGCCACAGCCACCAACAGTGGCATACTACCCTGGCCATGGAGCGTTGACACACAGCACGCAGTGAACAAACGGCCACCCTGACACAGCACACACACACCTGCACAGATACAGCCACATCAGCCGTCGTACATGGACACTCACCGTCAAGTGAAGTAGCGGGCGATGAGCTGCTGCCACACATTCCCAGCTTCCTCCTCTCCGCTGTCCTCCTCACTCGAGCTGTCCTGGTCTGCGGGCTGGGGCCCTGGTTGATCTCCGTCATCCACGATGAGGGGGATCTGCTTCCGAATGGCCAGATTGTGCAGCATGCAGCACGCCACCACTATCCGGCACACCTTCTGTGGGGAGTACGCCAGCGCACCCCGGTGCGGTCCAGGCACCTGAACCTGGACTTGAGGAGGCCAAAGGTACGCTCGACCACACGTCTGGTCCTCCCATGTGCCTCATTGTAGCGATCGTCTGCTGGGGTGCGAGGATTCCTCAATGGACTGAGCAGCCATGCCCCATTCGGATACGCAGAGTCACCTGGGTGTGAGGGACACAGAGAACCGTTGCTAATCCAACTGGACAGGGGACAGCATCGCACAGCCAGCACGCTACACCACTCCACATACTCACCGACAATACAGGCACGATCCTGTTGCATATTGGACATCAGTCGTGGCAAGATGCTGTTGCGCATTATGTGTGCGTCATGGGCCGAGCCTGGGAACTTTGCACACACGTGGGTGATCACCATGTCCGCAAGGCACACCACTTGCACATTCAGGGAGTGCGTGTGCTTCCTGTTGCGGTACAGGTGCTCAGTGGCCTGTGGTGGAACAAGGCCGACATGTGTGCAGTCAATGGCTCCAACGACGTGTGGGATTCTGCCAAGGGCATAGAATGCACCCTTCACTGCCGCCAATTCACGAGCCCTGGGGAAGCGGATGTACCTGTTCCGGCACAGCATCATGGCTGCCAGTACATCCCTCAGCACCTTGCTGAACATGGGCTGGGACATCCCTCCTCCACTGCCCACTGTGTGCTGGAATGACCCAGTGGCGAAGAAATGCATGGCGGCCATCACCTTAGCCGTGGGGGTGACAGCAGTCGGATACACCCTGCGGGGACGGAGATGGGGTTCTAACATGGCACACAGTCGATGCAGGGTTGGCCTGTCCAGCCGAAACTTCCTAATAACCTCTGTATCGTCCATGTCCGCCAGCAATTGGTATGGGCGGTCAATGTTCGGTCTCCGCCTAGGGACAATGGCAGAGGACACATGTCAAAGCAACACGACACATAGCAATTTCGCATACACATCACTGACATGACTGAGTAAGCACAGGAGCCACAGCCCAGCTGTCAAGCTGGGACGGCACGGCCACAATACACTTACACAGGTCTCCCAACAATGGCAATGGCTAGTGATACAAACCACTGCCATGTGCATGCACATGGGGATCTAGGCCCCAATGACTTGCGGGCGTGCTGATGGGGACTGACTGCATATCCGTCAAGCGGCAACGCCACGGCAACATGAATGCCTGCTGAGCATGGAACTGCTTCCGCGGCTGGATGAGTATGGCACACGACGACGACGATGTGGGCACAGGCTGAGCGGCCAAAACAAGTGGGACCTGTGGCACGAGGGGATATGAGACAGTAGTAGGTGTCAGCACTGCACCCTATGTACAGCACTGTACGGATCACACCTCCCGAAACATTGACAGGTGTCCACATTGACAGCCCCATGCCAAGACGGCTGTGTGCTTGCAGTCACACGTCACAGGTGAGAGGTTACATTGCACGTGCCAGGTGGCAGTCGTACATAGTGGGAGCTGGCATGTGTGTGCATGTGTCTCCTGTTCAGGATCCACCAGATGGGCGCTGACTCTGTACTGACCATTGGACACAGCATGTTCCGTGGAAGGCTTGTGTGTGTGGGATGGTGGCACTGGATGTGCCTCCGTTGGGTGGGGGGCCATGCACAGGGCGGGTACGTCGATGATTGCGCATTGTTGGTCACGGTGGGTGCACCCACTAAGATGTGTTGCCCTGTGTTCAATTCCTATGTCCGCATGATGATGGACTGTAGATGTGGGCAGACTACACATTGGTCGATGTGCTGTCTATATGCATGTGCCTTCACACCAGGCACAGCTGCCCCTGCACATGTGACCCCTGCTGTACTCGCTGCTGGGTCTGTGGAGCTGATGCACCTTCTGCGCGTGGGGCGGGCAGCTCTCCTCACTTCCCTCATTGCGCATGTCATGACTTTGCCGCAGGTGACATGGATCATGGAGGGCCCACATGTACGCGTGGGTAGGCTACACATGATTGTACACTGGTCGCCACCCCCAGTCAGTGTTTCGAATGGGAAGGTTGTCGTGCTGGTGGTATGTTCGATGTGGCGGATGGGCGGGCCTAGGTGCGGGCTTACATTCCGGACATGGGGGTAGTTGTATTGGCGACTAGTTGCAGTACACACGGGACACGTCTCTTCCTTTCCACATCTGGGTCATCCCTTGTACTAACTGACAGTGATACAGTCATCTTCGCCCCAGCCCTCATGTCCTCCCCTCGCTCCCCCAATATGCATGCTCACCTGCGAGGCTAGCGCTTGCACAGGCAGCCCCAAGCTCGCACCAGAGAGGGCAAGGAGTGTATGTGTGGGTCCAGTTGCACGAGTGGGCTGTCTCAGGGTATGATGTGTTGCGGGACGCCGTCCACCTGCGTGGTGCCCCAAATGGTGACCCGGCCTGCATGGACTATGCATCACAGTCTTCGCCTTCCGGATCCGCCACCTGCGACACCCAGTGGCTGTGGCTGCCCTTGCGGCCAGGCCGCGTCCGTCTGTGGCTGATGGCCCACACATTCACTCTTTGGCCTCTCTGGGGAGGGCTCGGGGGTGGTGGCGCACGCGCTTGCACTTAGTCGCAATAGCATGTGGCGTGGTTGGTATGATGGGCAATGGATGGGATGGTGCGAGCCACCTCCCGTGACGTCAGTGCTGCTCGTGCTGTGGTGCGTCCCCCTACACTTCCATGTGACTTGTGCCATGCTAGACATTGAGGTTCTATTGCCTGCGTGATATGGCCAGGAGGAGCGCGAGGAGACCTCTCACACACCATGCTCCACTGCCATCCCGTGCCCTGTATCGCCTGTGCGGATTGACTATGTTGGGGTTACACCTGGTCGACTGGGGCTGTGTGTGCCTTGTCAGGGGCATGGCGGGCGCACAACAGGATCCAGCTTGTCCACAGAGGGTGGGCTGAGGTGCGCCTGGTACCGCTTTGTACGTGTGCCCGGCTGCTGTGCACACACGTGTTCACTCCCCCGACAGGTGTCCTCTCACAATGCCCAGGGAAGCGGTGGTGTACTGTTCATGACCCCTCCCAACACGGCGTGCTCCAACTTGGCATGTGCGCATCTATCCGTCGCACCCACCCACCTGAGCACTGCGTCCATACGACTTCACACGACACATGTGTGTCTTCCACAGTAGTGCTACTCATTTGCGTTGACATCCAATACCAGTGGACTACATGGTCATGTCACGACTGCCGTGTACTTCACATACTCTCATCCTCTCTCATTCGTACTTGTGAAATGAGTCAGCGGAGACAGTTTTGGTTTCAAACATTATATTGAGTCTTCTGTCCTCTGTGATGCAGTATAGTGGACACTACTGGCAGCGGGATACATGTTGAGGATATACTGAGCATGATTGCAAATGGGATAGGGTGTGGGGTTACATGTGATTGGCTGTTGCATGTGGGATGTGGGCTTCAGAGTGACATCTGCTTGGCCAAGGCTGTGCTAATGTACATTTACGTATAGCTGCGGAGCTGCGGACTTTGACACAGACGGTATACATGTAGCCTACCAGACCGCTTGGCATCATGGGCACAGTCCATCTCAGTTCCATGTGACAGGTTTGCTGCGGTTGTTCCTCATGCACGCGTGCATGTGAGATGACATCAGGGCATGTGCTTGCGTGCATGCAGCGGCGTGCCACTTGTTGTTGCACTGTGGTGGTTACTGGACATGTCACAGTCACTGGGGTCGTGTTGTTGTTGTATGCACTTGTCGTCCATGCAAAGGTCCTGGTATGGGATTCCCGGGGCGGGGGTGGGAGGGGTGCAGCACCCACAGACTCCAGGCGACCTATTCATGTCCACTGAGCGGTGTGTGTGTCCATGGGCGCTGGATCCATGTCGTGTCCTGGTTGTTCGTGCAGTTCCGTCCATGTGGGTGCGATACACAGAGCCCATGCCACTGCCTCCCACGATGCATGCGGTGTTCCTGGATGTGATGGGGAACAGTGTGCATGTCCCGGTCATATCCGATGTCATGGCGATGTCGTTGATGGTGTGGTTACAGTTGCCGGTCGTTTGGTATGGCTGTTGTTGTGGTGACTGGCCAGTCCGTGCGGAAGCTAAGCATGGGTGCGGGGTTGGACATCATAGGTCACTCGGGGAACCTGCGTTGTGGTCCGACGTATTTACAGGTTGTCAGGTATGCGATGCCGTCCAGCAGGGCTTCCATGTCATTGGTGGTGTACATGTTTGCCAGCCAATGAAGCGGATGGTGGCTGTCAAGGTGTTGTTCGTAGGTTGTCCCTTGGAGGACCATGATGGGGCATGCTGGGTGACATTCGATGTAGCTGTTATCGATGATCCGTCGTGTGGAGGCACAGTGGTCCCATTTCAGTGCGGGTGCGATGTTGGCCACATACGCCATGCCCCCATAGGCAGAGCAGGCCCTGTCGTGTGCGTCCAGAGGGAGGAGTAGTGGTAGCAGGTCCGCCTTCAGACATGCCGGGTTGGAGAGGCATATCTCGACGGGATGCTGGTAGGGACACCTCCGACAGTAGAAGACGGGCATGACGCAGCTGAACAATGTGATGCGGTAAGTCAGTCGGTAACTTACGTTCAGCAGGGACAGGAGATCGCATCCCAATGTATGGCACAGGTTGGTTTTGTACAGCTTGAGCTGTTCGGCGTAGTTGGGTAGGTGTGTTGCGGTTGCCATTTCGCAGCGGTTCGTTGAGGTGGCGTGCTCCGGCTGTGTGTGCAGTCTGCAATGTGCACGCTCCGGGGTTGCTGTGAGCTCTGTGTAGTCGTGGGGAGACAGGACTTGTGTTCTGTTGGCTTGTTTGGAGGACACGGGCCCTCTTCCCACATGCTTCTCAGACAGTTCAAGGTCAGTGCTGTGTGACTCCTTCCAATTAACTTGCATGTGGCCGACATGGGGAGTGTTTTCTTCTTTCTTCCCCGTCCGTTGTGTGCTTCTGTGATATGCGCTATCTGCCCTGTGGTCGGTCTCCTCGGCATGCCTGTGTTGGTCTATTCTTGGACAATGGCTGTATTCACCGGCTTCTGTCGTAGGGCTGTGGTTTCGGAGTTGGAATGGAAGGTCATTCAGTGCTGTCTGCTCTCCCTTGTGTGGGCGGCAGGCTGCCTTTCCGCTCTGCGTTGGGCCTTGTGTGTGAATGTTATTCTTGGGCCACCTGTTGTCGGTCCCCGGGCTCTTTGGTGTTCCGTTTTATATGTCTTGTTCATATGTGCAGGGTGGTATGGGTGTTTCTGTGAGGTACTGGCGTTCCTCTTCCCGAAGGGGCCCTGCTTCTCCTAGTTGGTGTTGCCGCCGCTGTGTGCTACGCCATGTTTGTTACACTGGGGTGTGTCCTGCTGTTGCGTGACTTCACTGACATGTGTGCGTCGGTTGTGTGGCGTTGGGTGTTGTCCGTGAATTGGGCGTTGAGGACATGTCTGTGGCCGGCCTGTCACGTGTCATGTGCGTTCGGGGTGGGGCTGATGTGTGTGCTGCTTGGTTGTGTCCCTGTGTCTGTGTGCGACGCATGCATGGCGCTGCGGTTGGCCTCTGCGTTGTGCGCATGTGTGGCGGCGTCATCGGCGCTTTGGGGCCGTGACGGGGTGGTTGGTTCCTAGTCCCAGGTGGTGTGTACACATGTGTTCTGCGATGTTACGATTTGGCCTGTGTGTCATATGTGGATGCGATGGTGGATGTGTAGTGTACACGCGCTGGTGGGGGGTTGTCCGCTTTTTCCGCCCTTGCACTGTGTGCGCTGTTTGCGTGCACTTGTTGTGTGTGTGCCTACCTGCGTCTCCGCGGTACGTTGCGTCCTTGGTGGTGCATCAGCAGAAGCATGGGGAGTGCCTGCAGTGCTGGATTCATGCTCGGGGAGCCGCTTCTTCGTTGTCCGTGCTCGGCGTCCGTGTTACCGCTTCGGTTTGTCGTACGGTATCTCTTGGCCGTGGGAGCCGTTTGTTTGCGGCATCGTAATTTATGCGCCGGGCGGGACGTGTTTGGTCGGACGGTGTGTGTCAGTTGGGCTGCGCCGCTACATGTACGGGCGCACTTTGATGGCGGACGGTGTTGCTGGCTTGCCGGCGGTGTTTGGCCTACTTTTCGCATCGTAATTGGGCGGGCGTGTGGACTGCTGCGTGCCGGCGGTAACTGGTGGTTTTTGCATCCGCCAGCACGGCGGTGGTGCTTCCGCCCGCCATCGTAATGTGCCCCTTAGGCACTGTTGCCTTTAGCTGAGTAGATGATCGCAGTGTTCTGGACGGTTTATAGGGCTGGATCCTATTCCTGATGTACGGTGCCCCGATTCCATTCAGGGCTTTAAAAGTCAGTACCAGGGATTTGAAACTGACCCTTTTTTTCATTGGTAACCAGTGTAGGGATCTGAGATGAGGAGACATGTGTGATCTGGGTCCTACCATGAGTACGGCCCTGGCTGCCATATTTTGAACTACCTGAAGACGATTAAGTAAGTAGTCAGGAAGGCCCAAATACAACACATTTACGTAGTCCAGCCTAGACACAATCAGTGCTTGGACCACTGTTTTCCTATGAGAAATAGGCAGTAGAGGGAGGAAATTACGCATCATTTTTAAAAGTCCAAAACAGGTACCGGCAACCGATTGAATCTGGGACTTCATAGACATGTCAGAATCAAATTTCACCCCTAAATTTTTACAGTAGAGACTGGGTTATCCGGGGAGATATATTTTTGGCCACCATTGACGCCAGTCATCATCAGGATTGTGTCCAAAAAAATAATTTCTGACTTATCAGAGTTGCAGAGTAGTTGATTTTGCCTAAACCAGTCGAATACCTTGGTTAGGCATTATGAAGATAGGAGGGCGAAATTTTTGACAACGATATTTATGTCCCGATATTTATGTATCTCGATATTCTGGTACTCGATATTCTGTCAGTGATCCCTTTATTGTGCCTTGTGGCTGGCCAACGGGCCGCTGCCCAAGCAGAACTCAGACCAGCCCCAGAGCCCCCCCCCCCTTTGGCACCGGTGAACAGTTCCAATTGTTTTGCCAATACCCACAGTTCCTGCCATATGGGGGTCCAGTTAAAATTGGGCAAGAAGCTTGACCACTGCCTCAGGTGTCCCGTTACTGCCTGTGTGTGCCAAACCCTGTGCTGCTTCTTTGTGAGGCCCTTGATCAACCAAGCCAGGCACCTGGCAAATTATCTCCCTGCGGGGATCACGTGGTTGGCGAAATTGAGTTTGCCTAACAATTGCTGCATTTTGTCCAGTGTAACTTTCTTCTTCAAGAGCAGCAGTTTGATTATCTGCTTCAGTTCCTCCGCTTTTGCCCTGGGCAGCCTGTATAGGCCTTCTATCGTAACCAGCTCAATTCCTAAGAAGGATTGTTGGGTGGCGGGCCCCTCTGTCTTGTTGTAGGTCAGTGGAATCCTGATCTCTTCTGTCATTTGTACAAACTGACACAAGAAGTCCTGCACACTAAGGTGCCCGGCCTACCAATGAGCAGGAAGTCAACAAGGTAGTGTATGCGCCCCCTTGCTGGGTACCAAGTCCCTAATTCCAACTCAAGGAAACTTCTGAAAGTTTGAAAATATACGCAGGAGATTGCGCCAACCATGAGCAGACATTTGACATAATAGTGCACATTGTCAAGCTGAAAACCCAGCAGGTGGTAGATGTCTGGGTGCACTGGTAAGAGGAGAAAAGGAGATTCAATATCTGTCTCTGCCAACAGGGCCCCTTTCCCTACCATCTTAATCAGATCAATAGCATCGTCTAAGGTAGCGTAAGACACAGAACAACTGTCCTGATCCATCCAATCATTAACTGAATTGCCTCGGGGGTATCACAACTGATGGATGAGCCGGTAGTGCCTCTCCTTTTTTTTGGTTACCACGCCTAAAGGGGAAACTATAAAGTTGTCAAAGGGGGGTTGGGGGAAAGGGCCCGCAATCCTGCCCAACTGGAGCTCCTTCGCCACTTTCTTCCTGGCATGTTGGTGTGGTTCGCACAAGACACTGCGCCCGGATTGCCTGGGCATGACTCTGATCATCGTGTACCGCACGGGGTGCCTTCTCCTTCCAAGAGGCTCCCTTGTGTTACTCCCCATTCATCGGTTGTTCCCTTTTGACCCTCATCGTGGTGGACCAACTGCCTTCTCCATACTTGGCCCCTTCCGAAGACATCTTAGAGCCAGGTAGTAGCAAGAGAGGTTGACAGGATTGAAGGAACGCTTCTGAGACAATTCGGAAGTGGGTCAAGAGTAACCCTGGGCGTAGCAGGCGTAGTGCCTCTACGCGCATTTCCACGGAGTTTTAAAAAATCTCAGTGGAAATACGCTACGCACGTGCGTCAGACGTACAACGTAGTGTTTTTTTAATTACAGAAGGACACGAGGAGCAGGACGGAGAGCGGCCAGGCAGGAGAGGCGGCAGACAACAGGTAAGTGGCTTCTTTTACATTTTTAAAGACTTTGGGAGGGGGGAGGGAGCGGCTAACTCCGCTCCGTAACGGAGGCAGAGTTTTTGCCTACTCTCGGCGTTCGCCACGGAGCGCGGAGTAGGCAAATCTCTGCAAACTCCGCTGGCGGAGATGAGTTACCCGCCCAGGGTTAGTCAAGAGACTGCATGACTCCATTGTGTTTTGAGACCTGTGGAAGAACTTCCAGAGTGGTTGCTAAACTCCCCTTGTTTACATCTACCTCCTAATTAAAACTTGCTACATATACTCACCTGCTTCCCGAGGACCCAGCCTAAGTGTGGCTTGGGCCGCGTGCGGCCTAGTATCTGGGAGGCGGGGCTGGTTATCTTCCATCCGGGGGTATAGGACAATCGGGTTGAACACTGGCTGGCAGTGCCACTTTATACGTTGATTTCATGCCAAAATAACAATACATTTGACACTGGGTTTACCCGCATCGCTCTAGCCTGCGGTGCGCTAAAAAGTGTTCTCGTTTCATGTATGTAGATATCTTTGATATCGTTGTGACCCAGGCAGTGCTTAATTTGTGCCGGTGCTAATTATCAGGGCCGGGTCTACAGGCGGTGGCGTCTGCACGTCACATATAGCATTGATGATAAGTCTCGGCATGACTGCTTTATTGTGCAGAGTGTTGTTCTTGTCTCCTGACTGAGTCCCGGTGAAGAGTGTTGCGGCTCTGAGAGCTGCGTAAGCCAAGATTCATATTATATGATGGCGGCCGCGGCCCTTGGTTCAGTGTTGCCGGTGGGCAGGAGTCGGGACACTGAGTGGGCTGGAATCTGGATGGATTTGGTTCTGCGGGGCTGTGTGTGGCAGGCAGTGTGCGCAGATTTTTTTCAGATTGCCATGTGACGCCCTGGCACACCCGCGCGGCCGCACTCCACCCACGAGTCATCAGCGTTCAAGTTAGTCAGCCCGACGACGTTGAAGAGTAGTAGCACCAGCCACCAGGCCTGCTATACCATATCCACTTACTAAGGCAGTGCACCGGCCCACCACCACGAGTAAACCGTAAGCATGCCATTGCCATACCAACGCTGCTCTTTTTTTTTTAGCGTGGTGGTGTGACGCCGGTCACCGTGGTGGGAGCTCTGGCGGCGGTTCCACAAGATTCCATGATGCACTCGCTGCCCTGGCCTAGTAGCGGCCCGCGGCCATACACATTATAATTTATATCAGGATAGGGCGGGGTTAAGTTAAAAGCCCTGCCCGGCCACTGCCCTGAAGTATCCTCCCCTAAACAGTTTACTGCTTAAGAGTGGCTAAATGCCGTGGAAAGCAGGATGTTGTGTAGGGGCTGTGGCGTGCTGCAGGCAGCGTGCGCAGATTTTTTTCAGATTGTCATGCGGCCACACCCCGGCACACCGCACCCCACGAGTCCTCTCATCAGCATTCAAGTCAGTCCGACGACGACGGGCAGGCAGCAGCAGGCCTGCTATATCTGACCTCCAGTTAATAAAGGCAGTTTCCCTTCCCTGGCCGCCTGGCCCACCACCACGAGTAACCGTAGTAGTAAGAACTAAATAAATCCTTTCAACTGAGCTTTATCAAAGAACACACAAAACAAGCAGTGAAGGAAGTGACCCGATTAGGGCCACCCGGAGCCTTCCATACAAATGAAAAGTCGGTCAGGCAGTAGAGAATACAAACCAAGTATATTTTATTCAGGTACACTCGAGCGGAGTCCAGTCTGACCATCCTCCTAGGATTGCTGCAGAGGGACTGACTTCAGCAAGCATGGCGAAACATTAAGTACAATTCAGAACCAATAAAGATACACCATGACTGGGAATTTCCAGTTGGTAGCTGGTGAACAAAGGGGATACAGAAGGATGAGTTTTGATCCTGAGACCGGGCACATGCTGTCTCAGTACCAAGGTCACTCTGCCTGCTTACGCCGCTCTAAGGGTGGGAGCAAGCCTATCTAGTGGGAAAGGCATGCATAGACAAGAACAGTGCATTCATTAGTACAGCAAGACTCAACCTTGAAGAAACAAAAACTATCGCAGCAGAGAGACAGAAGTTAGCTTCGATCATGGCTCAAAATGGCGACTGAATATAAAATGGTGCCGCGAGTGCTAACTTAAGACATACAATGCATGCTAAAACATTTTTATTCCAACAGACCCTCCTTTTAGCAGTCGCTAAACCATTTTATTGCTACCTAGAAACATATTACATATTGCAGGAATAAGAGCTACCACTAGCTGATGTGCACATGGTCAATATTCAAAGATACCCTCATCAATCAGCATAATGTCGTTAACATCCTTCTGCAACATGATCGCATTAAGAGTGTCAGGAACGGACTTCTTTTTCTTAGGGGTAAGAGCATGTATACAATAAGTGCAGCAGGTGGGGAGGCAGTGTATGCAAAGGCAACATGTGAAGAAAATGCCAGCAATCACAGCTATGAAGATTAGGATCTTCCAACCCCAGGACGTGAGCATACCCCAGAACCACCCAGATAGAGTCCAAGTACCATTTTCTTGGTGTATGTTAGATGAGAGTCTATGCAACAAGCCCCTCCCCGATCCGCTAGGATGACGTCTAACACCATCCGGTTTTGTAAAGTAACGAGCCTCGTAGCCTGGAGCTCAGCAGTAATGTTCGTCAGTATACCAGCTGTTGTATTAATAACCCCTTCCACAACTCTTGTGAGGCGACGAATGTTAAGGCTATTGGACATGGGGGCCCAAAAAGGTATGATACCCTTCATGGCATCCTCAAACTGTTGTAAAGTAATATCTGTCTGATCTTTATCCTTCGTGTTAATGACCCTTCTGACTCGGGGCAAGTATACACTCCTACGCTGCAGCCTATGATCTTTATGGTACAAGGGCAGAGCAACATACACCAGGGGAAGGAGAAAAGAGAGGTAACATCTACCTGACCATCCCCTAGGAAGCCAGACATAAGCTTGGGACCCGCAGACAAAATAGACATTAGGGGGCAAGACCAAAGGAGGACTATTGATCGTACTGTGTAGGTAGGTTAAATTGCATTTGCTTTCCCCCACCTCTATCTCCCCCCTTCCTTGGACACAGAAGGCTGCTGCTGAGCTAACCACAGACACCGGTATTGGTTTGTCCTTGGTGACATTACGGTCCTGGAAAGATTGGAAATACTTAGAGTTATTACATTTCTGGAAATCAGCCATTTCCATTGGAAGCCATGTGTTGTTCTTTACCTTGTCAAATTTGCTCATACAGGAATTTGGGGACAAAGTACCAGAAATATTTAGCCCTGCCTTACCTATAGGAGTAAACCCATGATGAAAACGTATATAATCAGTCACAGTGCGGGAATCGGCAGGTGTCATAACCAAAGTGGAGCGGTGGAAGTGGTAGTGTACCATAACAAACAATTCAAACCAGCCCTCACAACTTCCAAGGTATGACAATGGCATAGACAAGAAATTATCACTTTTATGAGTAACTGAGGGAAGCAATCCACAAACCCAACAATTTGTTGTATTGGACACGTCATGAGCTTGATGCAACATTTGTATAAAAACATTATCTGTATAAGACTTTCGGTGTTCTCCTTTGTGAGGGGCCAAAGTAACGAAAATGTGCTCAGGGGGAATGGGTGTTGTACCAACCAAAGTATGTACAGGTTACTTCTCATCCAGGAACCAGGATATCCCCAATACAATTATTAGTGCAATCGCAACTATTGATGCAAAAACTATTTTACTTTTTGTGGACCAGCCTCACACTGGACGCAGGGGTGCAAATGGCGGTTCTTCCCCAGTAATAGGCCGACCAAACGAATACATTATGAAGCAAGGAAAAGGGAATGCAATAAAACTGATAACAAAGGGGCAAGTGTTCCCAGTGTCCGTCTGAGCCTCACTGCTAGACTCCTATTGTTCATCAACGTTGGCACTCTTGAGCACTGGCGGTGGAGCTGCTCAGTCCTAGCTCGCGATGAATCACACGTCGTCCAGGATAATATACCCCCCTCCAGGGGAGCACGTTCGATCTATCCTGTCCAATGTCAGAACAATGCACCAATCTCGCCTCACCCTAAACTAACACCGTTGGTACTACTGACAAAGTACACCCTGACTTGCACAGTCCATCCCTAACTAATCTGACTTTTCTTTTGGTGCACTGTCCTTCACCCGAGGATGCAAATTGTACCTGCTGACTCCAGGCACAGAGGGGTCAACGAAGAGGGGCTCAGGCACAAAGGGGTCAGTGGAAAGGGGCTCCTTAATGGCTCTGATCTCCGGAGGGACTGCCACATTTAACACTTCATTATTTTAAGCATCCGTTTGGGTCCACGTTAGAATCGCATCACTAAATGGGATGAACTGGGGCACCTTCTCATGCTCGGAGTCCCCAATGTCCCCCCTTACCCACTGATCATAGGGCAAAGGCAGGGGTACTCTGCAGCAGTGGGTGGAGTGGATCCAATGCTTTCGGCCAGCGACCTTTATGGCAGTGCGGGTAGTCAGGAGGACCTGGACCGATCCCTTCCAGCGAGGCTCCAAACTCTTTTTCCGCTGGAAATTCTTCACCAGGACAAAGTCACCAGGCCGAATATCATGGCCGGGCCCCTCAGGTACAGGTGGTAGAGACTTGTGTATCTGTTGGTGACTGGAACGCAGATCTTTAGTTAACTGGTACAGGTAATCCATCAGTAAAGGATACTCAATCTCAGAAAATTTACGAGGTTGTGGGACGCCCCAAACATTCGCTGGGCATCCGAACATGACCTCGTAGGGTGACAATCCTGTCCTAGAATGTGCTGTTGTTCTTGTGGACAAAAGAGCTAATGGTAAAGCGTCAGGCCACTGTAACCCTGTTGTCTCTTGAATCTTTGCCAATTTCAGTTTGAGAGTACCATTGTACTTGTCAACCAAACCTGCTGACTGGGGGTGGTTCGCAGCATGAAACTTCTGTCTAATGCGTAGTCCTTCGCAAACTAGCTGGATAACCTTGGCATTAAAATGACTTCCGTTATTACTCCAGATCAACCGGGGCAAGCCGAAGCGAGGAAAGAACTCCTTCAGGAGTATCTTTGCAGTCGCAATGGCTGTATTTTCTTTAGTGGGTTAGGCCTCAACCCATTTACTGAATGCACAGACAACCACCAACACATACTTCAAATTATTGACCCTGTCCATTTCAATAAAGTCTATCTGGAGGACCTCAAAAGGGAAGGTGGGAGGTGCAAAATTACCGGGTGGTGTAGGGGTGCCCTTGCCAGGATTGTGCATCATGCACACCATGCAATGTTTCACCAAGTGTGTAGCAGTCTTGGAAATGTTGTCATTTTGCCATACGCGGTCTAACAGTTTGCAAATACCCTTAGCACTGATATGGGCTGGGCCGTGGGCCATTGTTACTACAGGAAGAACATATGCATCTGGCAACATCCATCTCTGCTTCCCTGACTTATCAATCCGACATCCCTCGTCATTCATATTCGCTGTACTTTCTTGTCACACTGCTAATTCCTCTACCGTGGCCTCGCTCTGTATCCCCTTCACATTTTCAAGTGTATCCTCAAACATGGAGAACTCGGGCACCCACCTCGTGGGACCTGCTACAAACATTCTTTTCATTTTAGTTCAGGCTGTCTCCTTAGCTGTCTGATCTGCAAAAGCGTACCCCTTACCCACATCGTCAGTGACTTTCTTATGTGCGTTGCACTTTATTATGGCCAATTTCTTCGGAAGTGTCAAAGCGGACAGAAGCCTATGTATAAGAGGACCATGCTGAATGCGTGTCCCATGGGAGGTAAGGAACCCTCTCTCTGCCCAGAGCCGCCCAAAATTTTGGGCGACCCCGAAGGCGTACTGGCTGCCAGTATAAATTTTAACAACCAGTCCCTTGCTCAATTCACAAGCTCGAATAAGGGCGACTAATTCAGCTGCCTGGGCGGATTGGTAGGGAACTTGTGATGTCTCAACTACTGTGTGCAGCGTATTAATTGCGGATGCTGCAGTGGTGGTGCCATCTGGTAATTTGAAACAAGAGCCATCGACATATAGTTCCCCTTAGGGGTCAGAAAAGGGAACATCAATCAGGTCTGCCCGTCCTTTCGTCTCTTCTTCTATTCGGAAGATGCAATCATGTATGTCAATATCCTCATTTTCAGAAGGGAGGGGTAGAAACGTGGCTGGATTCAGAGTGGCACAACGTTTGATCGTGATGTGCTTTTGAAAGAGAGTTAGCTCGTAACCAGTCAGACGTGCACTGGTGAGGTGCTGCGTCCTTGTCTTATTCAAAAGTGTATCCACAGCATGGGGTACCATGACTGTGAGGTTGGTATCAAGTACGAGTCCCGCCGATTGTCTTATTGAGACAGCCACAGCCGCGACCACTCTTAGACAGCTCGGAAGGGCTCCTGCGACAGGGTCAAGCACAGCAGAGAAATAAGCACACGGTCGTTGCTTATCCCCGAATTTTTGTGTTAAAACAGAAAGCGCACAACCACCCAGCTCATGGACGTACAACACAAAACATTTTGCATAATTAGGGGTACCCAGCACTGGAGCCGAGCAAAGTGCAGTTTTTAATTGCTCAAAAGACTGCTGACACTCTGGTGTCCAAGGCAGGGGCTCATGCACATCTTTTAGTGTTAGTGCAAGCAGAGGCTTAACAAGCAGTGAGTATCCAGGTATCCACTGCCTGCAATAGGAAGTGATACCTATGAAAGCGCGCACATCTTTCTGAGTTTGCGGAATAGGCATTTTCACAATGGTACTGATGCGCTCAGGGGTCAATCGCCTACCCTCCTTCGACAGTAGGTGACCTAAATAGGTGACCTTCTGTCGACAATACTGAAATTTGGAAAGGGATACCTTATGACCATGGTCAGCTAGATGGAGCAACAATTTAACCGTGCTATCTCTGCAACCTTGTTCTGTGTCTGAGGCGATGAGCAGGTCGTCAACAAATTGAAGTAATACATTACCTGTGGGGAGCGACAAGGAATCCAGCTGACTTTTCAATGCCTGACTATAAATACTCGGACTCTCTGTATAGCCTTGAGGAGCGCAACAGAATCTAAAGCTTCTACCAGCTAGGGTGAACTTGAACAGATACCGGCTGTCAGGATGAATAGGGATACTGAAGAAGGCGTTTTTCAAGTCAATGACAGAAAAGAATTTAGCAGAAGAAGGAGTCATCGTCAAGAGAGTCGTAATGTCAGGGACCACTGCAAACTGGGGAATCACTATCTTGTTAACTTCACGCAAATCAATCACAAAGCAATAAACATCTTCGTGATACTCAGAGGGACCCGAAGGTGTCCGTTTGAGAATGGGAAGAATAGGGCTATTACAAACATTAGCAGTTGTCTCCTCAACCACCCCTTTTTCAATCAAATCCTGCACAATCTTTATCAAAGCTCGCTCACCTGCCTGCGGTATCTTATACTGAGGAATATGGGCTAAAATAGCACCTTCCTTTACACGAATTGAAACAGGTGATATCTGCAACAAACCCACATCTGTGTCGCCCGTTGCCCACACTGTGGGTGGCACATCTTTAAATTCAACAGGGAGGGGTGCATCTTTGGACAGACATTGTTTAGCGCACACCACATCAGGACCCATTGTCATATAGACGCCGGCTGGGGAGCAGTAAATCGTAGCATGTAATTTCTTCAACAAGTCCAAACCCATCAAATTCTCTCCACAATTGGACATCAACAAGAATGGCGAATCCACAGTGAAAGGACCGATCATCAAAGCAAGAGGTTTTGAAATGGGGCTCACAACCGGTACACCAGAAAAACCTACCAAAACATTATTATGGCCAGACAGAGCCACCCCAGGGACCAAGGAACGAGAAATAGAGCTGTTCGTTGCACCTGTATCCACCAAAAACTCCTTAGTCGAACCATGCACATCCGCACTAAAGTATGGACCTCGTTGGTCTACAGGTATCAAAACTGGTCCCTCACCGTGTCCCCGGCTGTCCTAGCTGTAAGACATCCCAGTCACCTCATCTGTATCATAGTCATCATGATAGTACTGTTTGCCCCGAGGGTCGTCAAAGTAGTTCTGATCAGTATGACCCTGCAATGTCTCAGCTGTCTGAGCCCTGTCCTGGCCACCATCTCCACGACCCCGTCCACGAGACCCTCGTCCTCTCGGGACTGCCACTTTCTGCAAAAGCACAGGGCACTCGCTGCGCCAGTGTCCCTCCTCCTTACAATACGCACACTGATTCGGCCCTACCGGTGTGGTATTCTTGCTAGTACGGGGAAGTTGCCGGGCTGAACCACCACGTCCTCTACCATTCCCTCGAGAAGCCTGCTGCAAAAGCACCTTCGTCTTCAAATCCTTATGCTTTTTCTCCATCTTTTCCTTATCCTAATTTTCCCTGTTCTCATAATACTGCGCCATATTCAAGATAACAGAAGGAGAAGAGGTGGACCAGGTGCTCTCGGAAGCCTGTAATCGAGTCGCGATCTCGGAGAGCAAATTTGAAACAAATAAACGCATACCGCCCTCAATCGACAAGTCCTGTCCACTATAATCCAAAAACACACTTTCAAACCGAGTGAAAAAATCAGACACACTCTCATCTTTCTTCTGACGACAGGCCGATAGCTTGTCCCAATCAATCTTTCGGGTTGGTATAAGGGAGTGCATATAAGTAGTAATACGGCCAGGCAGAGCAAGTATCTCTGCCTTAGGCTTCTCACCAGGCTTCCTGTCCTGATCCCATATTTTTATTTGATCCCAGGTACCACCCAATTCTGCGACGTGATCCTGTGTATGTACCTGTCTCCAAATATCAACAGGAACCAACAAACCAAAGAACATTTCGATATCCGCAAGCGTCATTACTGTTGAAGAAGCGGCCTCAGTCAATTCCTTATAATATGCAGTCGGATTTTTTCTAGGGTCAGGTAACTGTGTTTTAAGGGACAGGACCTCACTACTTTTCCATGGAGTATAAACCCACTGTTCCTGGAAACGGGCCTCTACCCATGGCCTAGTCACATTATCATGCTGATCCCGTAGCTCTGGGATCTCAGGATGATATATAGGATGCACCTCCCTCATCGGAAACTGAGATTCCGGGGTGGGGCTCTTCTCCAGTAGCCTTCCCCGATAAGCAACCAATGTTGCAACATTACCAAAGACATGAGCAGGCTCCATATCAGTAACATACACATGATCCCTAATATCGTATATGATCTGCGGTGCTGCACCTTTGAAATGCTGCTCCCAAAGACCGATCAGAGTAGCCGACATGTGCTTAAGGGCATGTTGCTGCACAAAGGGCTCATAATCTTTCATCACAATCCACACATCTTCCACACTGTAAATGGGGTTACAAGCCCACTGTGCTGCCTGATTAGCCACCACCTTTTTCTCTGCATCTCCCACATCAGATCGGACCAACGTCCGCCCCATACGTTCCTTAAATTTCATCCAATCTCTATCCTCAGTGCCGCGCACCGGTGTCTCACTACTCAATGATGTCGGGGAATGGAGGAACACAGTGGGGGTGACAACAGAGGGAGCAGGCACTAACGTCACTGTTGGCTGCGTCGTGGGTGTAAGAGCTGGAGAGAGAGACGCCAAAGCAATAGGCGTTGAAGGAGTACTAACCGTCACAGTTGCCACAGACGGCGAAGACAAAGAGAGGACAGGAGGTGCCGTGGCCAAGGCAGTTTGATCAACAGAAGCAGAAACAGCAGAGACAGAAGAACCGGGTAGCTGGGCCTGCGAGGGCAGAGCGGGATATACCCTCTGTGGGGCATACGGGGGTGGAGGTCAAGCATCTAGCAGTTCCTCTACAAAAGCGTCATTTTCTTCTTGGGCTACATAAGATTTATCAATATTCAGTCGAAACCTCCTATCTTCACGTTCTATTCCTATCTCTTGCTTCTCTCTATCATGCGCTACAGCTTTCTGAGTCAATGTTTGCATTCTCCCCTTTCGGGCCTCTTTCCCCGCTTTCATTCGCCTCTGTTTAGCCTCTTTTTGCCATGCTCTGAGGGAATCAAACATAGATTGCCTACTTCTTCTCGCAAACAACTTCTCCTGTAAGAAACCAATTTTTTGTTCATCAAAAGTGCCCGTCAATGGCCATTGCAACTCGGCATTGTCCCTCGTACATTTGTGCCATAACGTACTAAACATGATAGGGCCAATGCCATGTTTTACATACATGTCAAAATTTGGAGTGCCTTCCGGAGGCGCTGGCTGACTTTCTTCCAGTCGAGCATCAACAGAACAACAACGACAACAATAAACCAAAAAATGACTAAACACCGGCATTTTCAAAAGTAGGCCAAATTCGTTATGTTGCCGGGCAGTGTATCCAAATTGGTCCTCAGACCGTCCCAAATGCAAACCAAAATTGGTCCTCAGACCGTACCAAAGGCAAACCAAAATGGTACCATATCCACAAAGAACCAAAACAAACTCACCTGGTGCACACAGGTCAAACAAATTTATTCTCCACTGCCGACTCTTCGGACCAAACGGTCAGATCCAAGGGTTTCACCGTTCAGGACCCCAGTCGGGATGACCGCTGGGCGAGGCACCGCCCGGTCAGACAGACGGGGCAGCTGCGAGTTCAGGACTCTCTCGTGCAGGGATCCCTGGTCCGCCCATCCGACCCGACGATGGCCCCGACCTCCTCACCCGTCCGCGGGCGAGGATGGGTCACCCGATGGAGTCCCTGTTTGGGCGCCAACTGAAGGAAGTGACCCGATTAGGGCCACCCGGGTCACTCGCGACCACCTCTCAGCCTTCCATACAAATGAAGAGTCGGTCAGACAGTAGAGAATACAAACCAAGTATATTTTATTCAGGTACACTCGAGCGGAGTCCAGTCTGACCAGCCTCCTGGGATTGCTGCAGAGGGACTGACTTCAGCAAGCATGGTGATACATTAAGTACAATTCAGAACCAATAAAGACACGCCCTGACTGGAAATTTCCAGTTGGTAGCTGGTGAACAAAGGGGATACAGAAGGATGAGTTTCGATCCTGAGACCGGGCACATGCTATCTCAGTACCAAGGTCACTCTGCCTGCGCCCGCCGCTCTAAGGTTGGGAGCAAGCCTATCTAGTGGGAAAGCTATGCATAGACAAGAACAGTGCATTCATTAGTACAGCAAGACTCAACCTTGAAGAAACAAAAACTATCACAGCTGCTTTCAGCTGGGGCAGAGAGACAGAAGTTAGCTTCCATCATGGCTCAAAATGGTGACTGAATATAAAATGGTGCAGCGAATGCTAACTTAAGACATACAATGCATGCTAAAACATTTTTATTCCAACACCAGCACACTAAAACGCATATATGTAGCGTAGCATGCATTCTTCAGCTAATGCCTCCAGTTGAGTATTTCCCTTTTCAAATGACTGTAGCCCCAGCTCCCAGGGGAAACCCTTAAAAAGAGACCTTGGACCCTGCAGCTCCAGCTAGAAGTGAGCTGGCACCTGGCAGCGTTCAGGGTATACATTGCCCGACACTCGGCTCCTCCAATCATTTTTGTAATTAAGACAAGAGGGTTTTTATTTATCAGATCTTTTGCAGGCTTCATTTAATTTATTGGTATGATGGATTATGGAATTGGTATTTGAACAGCGCATATCTGCAGTCCCAGGTATTGACTGGGCAGGAGGCGCTAAAATTGGTCCCCCCTTTTCTTCAGTTGCCCTTGCTTCAGCGTTCTTTCACTTTGTAAATAAAATGCACTGCTTTTTTTTTTTAATGTAGAGAGCTCATTTTATTGTATTTTAAATATGCTAACTAAGTTAACTTGCCATTTCAAGCGAGTTTTACGTTGAAATATTCCTTCAAGGATCTCATTCTACTCAATGTCTTAATTTTGATTCTGGTGCAAACTCTTCTTTCCACCTGGGTCGGTATTCTTCTGCAGGTGCAAATTGTCCACACACATGCCCACCCATATTGAAATTACAGAATGTTTTCAGGACTGTTTGATAATGCCTATTGGTGTAACGTTTTATTTAACGTGCTATTGTTCAATGGTATGATAGAACTTCCATTGTCAGATCCAGTGCTTGCCTGGAGGCTAGTTCATAAGCAGAGGTGTCACAAATGGATGAATTAAAAAAAAACACGCTGTTTGGCAGGTTATATGGAATTTCCAGAATGACAGAGAAGAGCTTAAAGGTGTATGTTTCGCTGGCAAAAAAAACAAAACCTGCCCATTGCGACAGGCTAATCAAATGATAGACCCGTTCAGTTGTATCTGCATCCATTTGATTGCTGCTAGGTAGAATTATTTTATCTACTGCTGGGGATGGCCTGGGCTTTCAGGTAAGGTTGTCAGATGATTCTACGTCATCAAGGACGCAGTGCTCTACTCCTGGGATTTTCTTTTACAAAACATTGTTTTCCTGTTTATTAGTCCAGTTTACTCAACCGAATTGAACTATGACTATAATTCTGAGAATGCAAAAAAAAAAATCCCGGACTAGTGCACTGTCTTTGGTGACATTAAGTCATCTGGCAACCTTGTGTTTTCTGTGCTTCACATGTCCTTCTCTCAATGACACTGTCGAGACAGAATAGACGTCACTCCTGCTTTATTTCACTAATGAAATTACCTGTTGAGCAGCTACAAAATGGTTCTTTCTGTGCCCATTTGGCCCTATGGGTTTTTAGATTTCTTTCCATGCACGTGACCAGCGGAAAAGCAAGCATTCTATTGTTGTACACCAGCTGATACCAGCAGACGCTTATAGCTCACTTCAAAAATCATGTGATAAAAGTTCCAAAGGTGCAGCTGGAATTCCACTACTGATGGCCTTTACATTGGTCATTGGGTTCCTTGGCCTCATTTAGAAGTATTACTACTCATTCATACAATTTTCCAAGCCTTTGAATGCAGTGTTGAATGCATCAGTTCATAGACATTCCGCAAGTAGAGACCATCAGCAAAAGCGTGTTGCTAACATGCAAATGAATGCAGAAAACATACTGTTCCTCATTTTTGCACTGAAACTCTAAATCTGAGTGCAATACCGTCAAGTAAAGTTGTTACAATAGCTGTTTTTTGCTCTGTGATTTTGCCCTTATTGACCCAAAAAAAGGTATCGGAGCCTAGAATATCGATGTCCCACAGAAATTTCAAGACCGGGACTAGTGTGCAGCTGCCTTGAACATCCATGTCTAGTTTACGTGGTCAGGCCGAAGCAGCCCTTAATTCTAAAGTGACATTGGTTCTTTGATTAGTTGGCATAGCAAGGGTGCCAATAGTCCTAATGCAAGGAAATAAATTGGGCCCTCATGTCCTGGTTTTGTAGTAAAATACAGCCATTGGAATGAAGTGGGCCTTTCATACCCCTGGGCCCAGGTGTCTCTGCAATTACTGGCGCTTCAACACCCCATCAGGGATAACAAGCGCTATATAAATGCAAACCTTTTTCCCTCTTCCATCCCTCCGCTACCCTTCTCCATCCAAATAACTGACTAACCTATCCACCACTCAAATTACTTTCATATTTCACTATACTAATTCAACACTAATCCTTAATGGGTTGCGTAGTAGCGTGCTACTTGCCGAAAAAGCGCTTTGACGCCTCGTCAGGGGTAGCAAGCGCTATATAAATGCAATTACAATACAATACATGTAATTGTTTGCTGGCAAGACTTTCACGAGGTAAAAGCTACCACAAACATTGTGGTTGGTTTTGAACACCTCAGAAAGGGGGAAAAAACATGCACACTTTGCGTATTATTCACCAGTCCGAGGTTTGAACCTCAAAGAGTGGGTTGATCATGCAAACAGTAATTAATACCACCTCCAGTACTATTCAAAACTGTAGGTGGACAACTGCAACACAAAATGTGCCCAGTATTACAATGTGCGACAGAAATAGGACATGTGTGAAAGAGATTTATTTGTAATTATCAGACAGTAGCTGAGAATGGCATTGGACTTGCAAGTGTGTGCATGAGCATTAGTGTAGATGCCAGGCAGGGGCGTAGCTTGGTCAGTAAGATTGAGGGGGTGAGCTTCAAATTTCCTGACAATCACGCTGGCATATGTTGTTAAACTACATAATACAGACAAGGCAGCAGGTCGCATGGGACAGGATTAACAGGCAGTGAAAAGGGAGAGGAATATGGATTGGTAGGAGTACTAAGAGAGAAACACAATATTTTGTAAATTCAAAATTTTTAGGGCTTTCAAAACAGTTGAGAGAGAGAGTGTGTATGGTTTTGTCAGTGTATGTATGCAAAAATCCCAGGTGAAATCTGACAGGCTTGAGGAAGGCTCCCTTGCTGAAATTCAGATCGAGTATTACATCTAACTTTTAGCAGGGCCAGTTGAGGATGTGAGTGGAGCCAATAGAGTAAGTGGGTGGAACCAGTGGAGGAAGTGGGTGGAGCCGGGAAAAAGTAGGTGTGACCTCCGACAAACATTCGAGCACCTGGACTTCATATTTTACAAATTAAGCACTGATTGCAGCCTTCCACGCTGGGTTCAGACGGGTGCTCTCTCACAACAGTTGCAGCCTTCCAGACTGGGTTCAGACGGGTGCACGCTCATGGCAGTTGCAGCCTTCCAGACTGGGTTCAGACGGGTTCACACTCATGGCAGTTGCAGCCTTCCAGACTGGGTTCAGATGGGTGCTTGGTCACAGTTGTAGCCTTCCAGGCCAGGTGTGTATTCAGCCGTTGTGGCCTCTGGGCTGTTCGGTGATTTTGCTTCGGCATCAGCACAGGATCTTCTCCTCTGAAGTTGGGCTGTAGCAGCAACAGTCTCTGCATCACAAGGCAGAATACCGGATGACACTTTGGTGCTTCGCTAGTGACATTCTTCGGGCAGTTCATAACAGGAAACCACAAGGGAGACAGGGGGATTCCTCACAACAAGGACCACTCCTGGGTTCACTCTCTGTCAGTCAACGTCCTCTGGATGTTCCTTACTAAGGCAAACTCTGTCCTCGTGCAGCAGCAGGCACCCTCCTCTTCTGTTTCTCAGTAGGCCGGCAGGCTTATAGGCAGACACTCAGCCCTTCCAAGAAAGAAAGGCAGACTCCAGGTGATATCTTCTCAACTCTGGGAGACTGATTGTCATTCAGACACCAGCCCTGCTCACACAACAGTCCTTTGAATAGCCTGCAGAGCACTCCTTTCCTTGATAATGAACTACGTATTGGAAGAAATTAGGTTTAACTGGGTACCACTTTTATACTTAGTTTTCAGACGGAATGTGAATCCACTCTCTAAAGACTCAAAACAGGTTTGGGCTAGTTCTCTTCCAAATGTCATCTTCGGGCTGTTTCTCAGCACATCCTTTGTGCATGGTGATGTCTCTTGCAGCATGAAGCAATCCTTTACTAACCAGAACCTCATTGACTTTCTAAGGGTAGCCCTGTATCCTTCCTCCCTCGCTCCAGTTTCTGGATCTCCATACCACAGACACAAGAATGTTGTCAGTACACTTCCACTGCCTTGATATGCTGTGACCACCCTGTGCCCTATGTCAGGCTATACCAGGGGTCATCCATTAGGGATCCCACTGGTCCTAATATTGAGACCTCACCACAGACAGAGTTATACTGCCACTCATGATCTACACATCCACTGCACATTCACGCACCTGACATGCACATGAAATGTGAGTTCAAGGGTCTGGAGTTAACATATAAGCAGACACAAGAAAAATAGTTCTTCTCATACTAATGATTCACAAAAACTTGGTATGCTGCCACCACCACTTATTCAGGACATGGATAGTAGTCTAGGCCTTCTATGAGCACATCCTTGGTGCAGCACTCCAGGTCACAGAACAGGTTCTGGATCTCGCCTTAGTACGGACAGGCCTAGGCCTCCGTACACAAACTAACTTAGCATGATGGCAGGGCCAAACAAAAAGTCAGGATACCAGTTTAACATGCAGTCAGGCACCCAGGGTAGAGTTTGCTTTTTAGGGGACATTCCTGTCCCAACAATTAATAATAATATATATTTAACTAAGTGATGAGTCCACACCACATCCCTGATTAAGCCTTGGACCATTTAGCTTCACTACCCGTAGGGTCAGGTTCTAAAGAAATGTACTTCAGCTCATTTATGTGCTCAAGAACAAGGGTAAGCCCTAGGCCACCAGTGTTAAAAGGCCCTGATTGTCACAATCTGTACTCAGCACCCTCTTGTCTACCCAGAGACTGGAAATTCAATGACAAACTATCTTGGAGGTGGATATGTGTTCGCTTTTGCCTGAGTTATAGAGCTCCATCACTGTTGTGCATTGAGAGAGGTGAAGCTTAGGGATGGAGTAAGCAGCTAGAATGGCATAGACAATGTTACAGTAGTCTAGGCAGGAATAATTGCTCTATCGTAGACTCTCTCTTTGTGTTTTGTTGACAGCACATGGTCATCCCTTCTTAAGCTGGAAAACAATTCTTCACTATTCACAGTTTTGAGGAGTTAAGTTAACTTCAGGACAAAGAATAAAGTCTAAACTTTTGACTTTGGAAGAAATTCGAAAGGTTTGTCCTATTAAGGTTGCAGGAACACAGTTTTTCATAGGTGACCTGACCTTAAGACCAAAAAAGATGATTTTAATCTTTAAATTGTTTAGTTGTAGCCAACTAGTGCCCATCTTCTCCTGAACGTCTAACAGGCATTCCTGATGTTCTATGAAAATGTTTAGTTAGATCATAGGTTGTCTTTCTAAATACCTGGGTGTCTTCTGCATTAGATTAGATCCCATCATTGAATTTATCAAGCATCCTGAAAAGAGTTATATGCATAGTAAAAGGGACTGTGGGACTCCATGTAGTAATAATGTCCTACCTGAGACCTAGGTACCTAGTTTGGCTTGTTGTCAGTGGTTCATTAGAAAAACATATAAACCAACCCATAGTAATAGAGGAGACTCTTTACACCATGTCCATCATATCTAAAAGTACAGAATAGTCATGATGTCAACAGCAGCTGAGGCCAAGGACCACTAAAAAGGCCACGTTGCCTTCATTGACCATTCAAAGTTTAACACAAGATGCCCAGAAAGGTCTGTTCTGTGCCGCAAAGAGGATGATCATCTGACTGAAAGGGAGACAGCCAAGCATGGACACTGCACCCACTTAACTTATTGGTAAAGTTTTTTTTCTCTCAATCAAGTTTTATTGACATTTATAAAACTTGACATTACAAGCGAATGCGCAAGTATTCCTTCTTTCGGAGTTACCACATCATAACATTTACTGTCTTACGCAGTCCGTCATAACAAAAATATGAAACAGAGTTTTCTTTTTTCTCATTTCATAACAAACAACCCCCCCACTACCCCGCCCCTCCCCCCCAACGTTCTGTGTCAGGTTGTCCGGTTGCTACTCTTTACCACATTCCTCCCTTCAACTATTATCATAAACATGGCCTGGATGTTGTTACACTACTACCCCCTTGGTGGGGATTCACCCCTCCTGGGGCCCCCTGTACTTATTGGTAAAATTGGTGCCATTAGGTGACTCACAATACCACTAAAGACAGACAGCTCTAGGGTTGGGTGCCCAATCTTACTCCTCCGCAATTACCATGAATAGCACCTTCGAGCTACCAACGCTCGACCCCCTATGTACACCTAGGTACCACATTGCCTTGTTCCCTGCCTATTGACTATTCTCTCCACTCCAGCCCCCTCATCAAATTAGAGGGCGAGAAGCAGATGTACGAGGAATAGTTACACTTGTTGTGCTCCTCTGAAAAGAGAATCCCTGAAGCAGAAAACAGATATTTACCTGAGTAGTTTTGCACACTGTTGGCCAGCTGTCACTCCCCCATGGTTGAAGAACAGATGGATTTGCTAGAGCTGAAAATGCAGATGCCTAAAAGTCCCCTGTTGGGAAAACATGACAGGAAATCCACAGAACCCATGCAGGCGACAAGAAGCCCCAGGGACAGCTCACTCTTTTGCAGTCTACAGACGGCAGGGGTCTTTGTGTTGTCCTTTTTCTGCGAGAACATGTATCACTTGAAACAACTGAAGCACCACCCTCCAATATTTTAAATGTTGGCCTGTGACCTTGCCACAGCAGCAACGTCCAATACTTCTCTTACTCTGAAGGGATGTGTACCACAGCAATTCTGATGAAAACTACAGAGCAAAACATTTTTCATACAGTAGCACAAATGCTCTAAACACTTACATTGATAATTGAGTCTTGTGTAGGTGGATCAGGAGCCCTCTCAGACCCTGCAGACTGACACTCAATTATGGCTTTATACCCCTGACTATACACACCTATCTTTCTGTCTGCCTACCATACCCAGGCAAACCTGGGACTTTGCTCAGGCATTTACATTACAATGTTACAACCGACCATGTGATCCTTCATCCAGAATTACTCTCCCAGCTACCGTCTCACTAATTCTGTAACATTCTTCCTAGGCCGTATTCATCACACATGTTATTTCTCAGAAGGACACTCTAGCTTGGTTGGGCCTGATCCATGTACTTCCCACTTGTGCCAGAAGCCCAGTATTTTGTTTTCATGCTACACACACCACCCATTGCCTGATACACTTGCTCACTTACCAAACCATGTGCTTTCCTACTTGTCACCTTTCTTGTTGTTAGCTCTGTTTGTTAGTGGCTATTGGCCTTTACCTTAGGAAGGAGTAGGGTCTTCCTTTCCGCAATTAAACAACCTTCGTCCTCAATACCAGATCCTTAACCATCTCTTGCTGACCTCTCTGCTCCCTTCCGCCCCTCTTCCCCTTTAATTTATGTTGCAATTCCCCATTCCCTTTTTTGCACTGCATTTGTTTCCACCAGCGGTCGAAGTACATTAGAAAAAATAAGGGAACTGTGATGCTGTGCACAATGGGGGTGGGGCGAGTAAGCATGGGGGCAGGATCAAACGCACAGCAAAAATAAACCTAAAATATTCTCTAACTTTTTTCGGTCTTTCATCTTCAGGTATGTCCGTCAGTAGCGACTGGTGTCTCGGAAGAGTGGTGAGGTGGGGGGACGGGCAGACAACACAAATAAACAAACAAAAAACAACTTAATTGATGCATCGCCAGATTGCCCCATCGCGCTCTTCTAAGCTCCTCTCCACTGTGGGCACAGGCTCCCAGACTCCACTGCGGCTAATCCTGATGCTGCTCTCATGTTGTTGGTGGCAGCATTAAAGCAGCGTCAGGATTGGCCTGAGCGTCGTGAAATTGCGCATCCCAGTTAGACTAGGAACCTGTGCCTGCTGTCTCCAACCCAGCAACATAGCTCAGGTTAGAGACAGCTTCAGTGCGCATGTTGATTTGACTGTCCTGAGAGGCCAGCCAAACCCACACGCGAACTGATACCAGGGTGAAACACTTCCTCTCGTGCCTGCCCCCCGCTCCCCCTGTAATGGCCCCACCCCCAAAACTCGGCAGCTAGAAAACAAAATGATAATAAACCTGGTTCATTATCGTTTTATGTTTCATGATTAAAGGCTGTGGCGGGGTGCGACGCTCCTCCGCCATAGCGGAGGAGCCACCGCTGATGTACATATAAAATACCACACAACTTAAATATTAAATAAATAAATGCAAGTTAAGTTAATCAGTGGGAAATACACTATCATACTTTACAAAACCTCCATTAGTTGATACACTTCAGAAGTCTGTCTGTAACCAGACAGCCACGGAATTGAATCCTGGTTGGAGCAGTGAAGAATAGTAAGGGGCTAACACAGGTCCCTGCAGCCCGTTCGGCGCATGGGCTTGTGTTACGCTCCTTTAAAAAGCTCACACTTCACAGCTCAGCTGGGAACTCCTTTCCAATACCACTCAAAAAACATAAATATGTGTCATCAGAAAGTGTCAAGTGATTCCATAAATCAAAGCCAATACCGGAGGCTTCTGAGCTCCCTTTAGATTTGCAGATTGACTCATTGTGCACATTTACATTTCTTTCAGGCAGCTGGAGCCCTGGCAAGAATGGCTGTTCAGCTCTCTGCCCGCCTTCGGTTTCACAGCACAGGCGATTCCCTGCCTTACACTGCAGCTGAAGCATTTCAGCTCTCGGAATTAACCGTCCCGGGATGGTTATCTTTTAACAGAAAGTAAGGGAACTGTTGTGCCCCTTCGATCCCGCCCACTTCAACTACTGGTTTGAACGTCTAACACTGAAACTTCTCTCCCTCTTCAACTTGCTTTGACAATCCTTTCTTGCATCTCTGCCAGACTGTTCATACCTGCCATCAGCACAGTCAGCCACCTGGCCCAGGCTTCACACCTGCTTGGCAGACTACTCTGGCAGAATGTTTATTTTTTAATGAGCATTTCCCCTTTATGAAATTTTCTATGTTCTATATAAAATGTTGTGGAACATTCTGTGCTCTGGGAGAATGCATAGCCTTGTTGATGTGCCTGTCATAGCTTTAATGGAGTTTAGGAAGTGTGTGGCTCCGGGAACCTTCTTAGGAATCCCAGGGCAGACAGGGGTAATTGGGTTCAAATTTTGACAATCTGAGATTTTTAACGCTGATGTCCTTTTACTGCTGATATCTTTAAACCTTACTATCAAGCTTAGAATTGAGCACCAAGTATATCCCTTTAGCACTTGACCTTCAAGGTAACAAGGTTGAGAGGTTCATTAAGGTGGTGTGGGGTTAGAGGCTGAGAACTGAATAATGCATCCAGTACATAAAAAACATAAGTGCCAGGGCTCTCTCCACGACATATTGTCCCTGCCATGCTGTCAATGATAGCAACATCACAACTACTAACCATCACACTCCTACAAGTGTGACAATTAGGACTATTTCAGGCCCCCAAAACTATAAGAATGGCTTGAGTTGCAGGTAACAGTAATTTTTTATGTATATTGAATTAATATTTAACTGTTGTAGTGGGCATCTCTAAATGAGCCAGACAGCGCCACCTTGTGGCAGACTGTCACAACTGTCGGTGTTGACGATTAAGTGCTGGGGCCAAGCACCGGAAACCACCGGCTCAAATTAAGCACTGAATGCATCAATGCAAGCTAATAATCCAGCACCCACTGGGTACTTGGTCTCCAAAAAGAGGAAGTACTTTAACAATTGTGTATGCCTTATAAAAGTTCTAACACTTTAATATTAATTGCAATAATACACAATTTCAAAGTCCAGCAAGTAATACTTGTTATTCTCGTAACACTCTCTGGATTCTGCATTGATTGCTCCTATGGGAGCAACTTCAGTGGTACCTGTAGTGCAAAAAGTCTTGAATAGTCTCAGGGATTCTTCCTGTGTGGGGTCCAGATCATTGTGTATTCTTGAGGAGGTCGACCTGTTCTGGACCAACACTGATGCATGCTCCATGTCTGCTCATATGGGCTTCTTCTCCGCCCACAGTTTGTATTGTTCCCAGGTTGTACAATACCTTATTGTCTGTTTTGGTATTTCGGCTGAACAGGCAGCGCCTGCAGGGTGTTAGAAGTGGGGAAACTTCTCTAAGGGTAGGATGCACGCCACATGCCCATTCAGTGAGGATGGCAGTGTCTGTGCCCCCGCCCAGGCAGGCAAACCTGTCCATGGTCAGAAGCAATGTCACCTTTGCATGCTGATCTAGTTAAGTGAAGGCACCAGCACTAACTGTGGAAGTATATTGGGGTGACAGTCAAGTGTATCTTGCAGTTTGGGCTCTTCCTCATGCCCAGTTACAAAACCCCACCACCCAAAGAAGCTTCCTGCCCACCCCTGGTCTTACCAATGGGCACTTATAGTTTGGTGCAGGCCTCTTAGTTGAAGTTGGGTTTTCTCTAGCACTCTGGTTTTATTCGCATGGAGACCATAGGTTGTGATCTGGATTTTTCTTGTGCCCCGGTCCTTCTTGCCACATGGCTTTTACAACAGGACTTTAATAGAGTTGAGCTCCTGAACATCTTACTCCAATCCTCCTCTTATTGCAAGGTTTGACATATTTAAAATTGTTCAACACCTTATTTCACTCTTTCAGTCTGTCTGTCTAACTGTTGGGGATAACTAGCAGACAGACTTCCATATTGGGAGGCATATTTATCGTTGCTGTTGCTCTGCTCCCTTGCACCATGCAAGGGGCACAAGGCACTGCAACAACAACGTCAGATTTATCAAGCCATGCAAGGCCTCCTTGCGTAGGCCTGCATGGCTTGATAAATCTAGAGTAATGCAACATAACGCAAATCACTGCGTTGCGTTACTCTGTCCCAGGGAGGCATTCCATGGGTGAGTTTACCATTACTGGTGGACCTGGGAATGCCTCAAAATGCTATGCCCCCCAGGTGAGGCATAACGAGGAGGGTTGGGTTGGCCCACCAAGGCTTCTGGCCTGACCACCCCTCCTAATAGCCAAAACATCATTCCCCCCCCCCACACTGTGATCTCAGAAGTCCCACTACTGACATTGAAATATAATAAAACATATTTAAAACAAAAGGGGGTGGCTCACCCAGATGTCGGTCCTGACCACCCCACCCATAATAACCACAAAAGTGCTTCTGGCTCTCCAGGGGCAGATTGGGGATACACTCCTAATTTTCTCCTGGTGGGGCAGAAAGCCTGTTATGACAGATAAAATTAATTAAAATAAATGGGTGAGAGTGGCCCACTCAGGAACAGGACCTGAGCCCCACCCCTAATGGCCACAACAGTCTTTCTGCGCTCCTGGGTGGCTGATTGGGGTTTTACCCCCAATATTCCTCTTGGGGTTCAGAAAGCCCACTGGGACACACACTCAGGCATTAGGCCTGTACCCCACCGATAAAGAGTGCAACAGTCTTTTGGGGCTATGATTTGGCATTTGCCACCAATCTGCCTCCCCTGAGGTGTAGCATGCTTATTAGACAGCAGGGATTTTTTTACTTTTACAAAAATAAATATGGGGTGTAGGCAGCATGTCCAGGCATCTGGCTTTATCCTATAACACCAACAGTTTTTCTGCCCTCATATCACAACCTGGGGCTGATTAGAGCCTCATCCCAAGTGAGAGGAAACGTAGATTCTTTCCGGCTTAATTTTGACACATGGACTGACAGAGAAGGGTTAAATCCAGAATTCCTCTCATTTCCCATGGTGAATGGCTGCTCTATTCAGGCTCTGACTCGACCAGCACCCAAGGAATCCTACCAACCCTAGGCATTTCTGAAACCTGGAGACCCAGGGAAATCCAGGGAGGTGTGGCTTGTATGGATCCCAGAATGTTTTATACCCATATTTCTCTGCAAACGGAAAACTAAGGTGCACCCAGCCAATGGCCAAAGTCTTACCACCCATGGTTCCCACACTTCTTCCTATTGAAACTTTGCCTCCCATGTGTATATGCACCTATCTTGTGTCATTGGAATGGACCAAAAATGTAACCATGTGAAGACATCGACACCACATTGACTTCAAAATCTTCCAAGTTTTGGCCGGGTCCAATTACCAGTGTTAGGCCCAGCCACACAAGTGGGGTACCGTTTTTGAGATAAGTGTCGGAATGTTGGATGGTAGAAATTTTGTGGATCCGTGGAGATTCCAGAACGTTTACTCACATAAATATGAGGAAAATGTGTGATGTTGCGAATGTTTGATGTTTGCAGAGCATTCTTGGTAAGAAAATGTAGTGGGATCCTTGCAAAGTCAAATGACTTTGGACTCTCCTGGGTATCTAGTTGTCAGGAATGTCTGGGTTTGGAGGTGTCCCAGGGTGGCAGCTGAGTTTATGCCCAAATATCATAGCTACCCACATTGCCAACGTGTATCAATTTTCAAGGTGAAAACTTGATGTTTTACGTTACGGTTTGGGGACTTTCCTAGGAGAAGTCTGGGAATAGTACACCATTTTGTATCTATTGGATTGCTCTCCATATTTGGCTTCCAAATGTAAACCCGTGTGCAAGAAAGAACACAATTTGCAAAATGATCCCTGAATCAGAAGATATTACGGATAACCCCAAATTCAGAGTTGTAAAAATAACCATTATTCCTTAACTCAGTGTGTTGGGCACATTTAAAAAATGGTCAGAATAAAAGGAGAATGAATCATATGTCCAGATTTTGCCAGGGTCTTACGATCTTGTGTTCTGGAGACCCTCATTCACATTTAACTCAGGGTGCAATATATGTTGGTTCTCCGCTCTGTCGGTTAGGTGAATAGAATCATCATTGGGTCTTTTATCACTTGATTGTTCAGTTCTCCAAGTGATCTGCGTTCCTCCACCTGGAGGGAGACCATCTGGTTTTTAGACAGTTGTGATTAGAGAGAGAATAGTGTCAAAGGGAGGTGAGCAAAGTTAAAATTACCTCCATTCCTTTGTTCAGTCTTTTATTTACCAAGGCAGGGGCAATATTAAAAAGGGGTGGATGGTGCTCTGGTGGATGTATTAATGATCCACCGCATCTGGTGTTAGGTCGTGGTAGGTCGACATGTTGCGGCCCTTGGTTGCCCTGATGGGTCTGTGGGCCTTCTTCAGGACCAAAGTGAAGCTGACTACTTTTTAGGTTGCTTGGCGGGAATAAGTGAATCAATGACCCCTCTTCATCAATGAGCACACTCGCTCAACTTCTTATGTGTGTTATAGGTACACCTTTTGCCTATAACTTTACAAGCAGACGGGGCACGAAGGACGAGTCAGCACAAGCACGTACATGACATTGCAAAGGGTGAGTATTCACTTCCATCCCCGAAGGAGCAGCATCCGTCTCCTTGTAAAGGTATTCTATGGTAAATTATAGAGGACATTTTAAACATTTATTAAACTTAAAATAAATTAGGAAAATTATATTTTATGTTTAATATTAATCTAAATTATTTTAAGATATTTATTTTAAATGTAGGACAAATTAGACAATGCTACAGTATAATTAACAACTTTAAATTAAATATAGAATTATTTTTAATGTACTAAATTAAAATTATTTTTCCTATGAGTTAAATAAAACAACACCTAAAATGCAAAATGTAAATTTATTTATTATGTAATAAACATGATTTGAAGGTATCTATAGATTTAACACCAATTAATTAATTTTTTTATTAAAAAAATTAAAGATATGTCAATGTTTAAATAAAAATGGGTATTAACATATTTTATTATAAACCTATATCTAAGTTTTTATAAATATATATATTTTTAGCCTTAACTTAAATGAACTATGGGGCATATTAGCAAGACCGGCGATAAAATTATCGCCGTTTAGCGGCAGGAAACTGCCGCTAAAACGGCGATAATGGGCTTGCTAATATGCGTTATAGAATTCCAATAGAAGCCCAGGTTAGATGTCCTGCACATCTAACCTGGGCTTCTATTGGAATTCTATAACGCATATTAGCAAGCCCATTATCGCCGTTTTAGCGGCAGTTTCCTGCCGCTAAAACAGCGATAATTTTATCGCCGGTCTTGCTAATATGCCCCTATATTTTTAAGAAAGTTAGAGTAAGTTCATTTATTTACCATTAGTTTCTATGGGCTTTTATTTTAAGCGCCTGCCTAGTTATTTGCTATGGGAGGGTGTTGCAGTACCTGTAGTTAGCCGTGTGTGGTGCTGGACTTACTCCAGCTTTGAGTTGGAGTATATTTACAGCTGTTTTGGGTCTTTATAGCTGTATTAACTACAGAGGTGAAGTTTGTGAATAGGAATAGGCTTACTCTTTTGTGGCAGAATTCATGCCCTACCTAGCCCTCGTTTAACTCCTCCTTACTCCTCCGTAAACCCCTCCCAGATAGTCATAACTATCCACCATTTTCCGGTCACTCCCCTGTCCTCCCACCTTTATTACTAAAGCATATACTTATGTGTGCAGAGATCTCTGCAGTCAGGGTGGAGATCTCTGCACCTTAAAGATAGAGGTGGAGGCGTAGACCACAGCACACAGGTTAGACAATAGCATTTTGTAATACATCAGTAGCACTACTAAACACACTACGAATTCAGGGGCATATTACAAAGACCCACGTTAAAATGATCGCCGTTTTAGCGGCAGGAAACTGCCGCTAAAACGGCGATAATGGGCTTGCTAATATGCGTTATGGAATTCAATAGAAGCCCAGGTTAGATGTCCTGCACATCTAACCTGGGCTTCTATTGGAATTCTATAACGCATATTAGCAAGCCCATTATCGCCGTTTTAGCGGCAGTTTCCTGCCGCTAAAACGGCGATAATTTTAACGTGGGTCTTGGTAATATGCCCCTCAGTTTGTGAATAACCCCCTTTGGGTGTGCAGAAGCAGAAAAATTCGGCAGAATACGGAAAACTACTGCAGGAGTCGGATATTACATCATGTTTGCGATAAAAATACAAGAAATTGTCCACATGTTTCACATTTAATGCAGCTTGTTTGAAAATACAGGAGTCGGATTCTGCAAATGACAATTTTCCCTTGTGCACTGGGCCGGCATTCCACAGGTGGGCAATTACAATGTTCCCTTTTCATTTAGAATTTTAAAAATTACAGTTTAAGCACTGTTATACTTAAATACAAAATGTGCAGCAGCCATTTAGAGGCCTCACATACTCGTTGCAAAACCACACAGTAAGAATTTTCAATGTGTGGAAATGAGCAAGTAATTCATATTTTAACTTTTTATTTGAAATGTGTATTTTCTGTTCCAGAGTCTTGGAATTATTTAGTTAAGCTGACTTTCCTTCCTCAAAGGCACCCTTAGATATTAGCAGAAAACAGATCATCCACATATCAGCCTATCTTCTTCACTTTGCAGGACCTGCGGCCAAATTCTCTGAGCACAACATCAGCAGTGGGTTCATAAATTTGCAAAGAAAATACAGCTCTGAGAGCAGCAGCATCTCCAAACTACGACGTCCACGCTGGTCAGCCGCTTTCTGAGACTGAAGGGGAGGGACTATGCGTCGGCACTGCAGAAAGTAAAGAGAGCTTTTAGAGCCCTTTTATCTTCTGGTCATAACAGTGATTTGCAGCCTCTGAGGCCAGGGGTCGCAAAGCCAGTGGCGAGAAAGCAGGGCATAAGAGCTGCTGTCTCTGGCATGACATTCACGAAACTATTTCTGAAACAGCATTTTAAATTATTTAATTTTGATTTCAAAATATGAATAAATTAAAGCGAATTGCACCTTGTGGATTGAACAAAAGCAACTTCTCAACTAATGGCAGCCAACATCGCTGCTCTGATCGCCATTTATATTTGCATAATTTCCATCTGCTCTACAACAGTCCCTACTGGGAGAATATAATCCATACTAACAACACTCTTTTACAATACCTATTGCCTTCTTAGGAGCACACATCAACAGTTGCCCTTTTCCCTCTTGCCATTCTTGACAAATATCATTAAAGATGAGATTAACTACGAATTTCCACACTCCAGGGAAACTACCTCTCATCTTGTGTGTGCCATTGCTGGCATTCGTTCAGCTCAAAGGACCAAGGAGGTGTTAATTGCTGCCAATAATGGCCTGCGCATATTGCTGGACAGCAGCGGCTCCTCCATTATGGCGGGGGAGCGTCGCCCCGCCTGCTGCTAGCACAGCAGGCACACACATTCATAAAATGGTAAAAAAATACTATTTTATCAAGTGTGGCAGGCTCCCGCTGCTACAGCGCGAGAGCAGGGGGCGGGGCTGATTAGTGCAATTGCACTATTACGTCAGCCCCCTGCCAGTGCGCATGAAAGATTGGCTGGCTGTCTACAGCCAACCAATCTGACCTGCGCACTTCAGAACCTTCATCCCCAAGGCTGAGAAACACCCCAGCCTCAAAATGAGCACTGGGTTAGCCTGCTCCAACCAATCCTGGAGCTGCCTGCAGCTCTAGGATTGGTTGGATTCGCATGGCACAAGGGAGGAAGTTTCTCCCTTTCCGCCCGAGAATGCCAGAAGAAGAAAGAGACTGCGACCAGACCCTGTGGCCAGCAACATACTTCTGATGAGTTTTTTTGGGCATCACGTCCCACCAGATCTTAATGTTGCCAGTCGCTACTGTTGCTGGATGCTGGTGGTAACACTGCCCTCATTTTGCTGGATCTCCCATCAAACTTTGACCGGATCTCCATGCCACTGCTTTGCCTTGCTGTAATTAGGTTTCAGGGCAGTTCCTTGGGCTGGCTGATTCCTCAATCTTTGAGTGCTCACAGTAAGTGTCTAATTTTCATACCAGAGCTCTTATAAGACCCTTGACTGTGGAGTACTATAGAGCACACCACTGAATGCCACACCCTTTAGCATACAGGTAGCCCCACAGGCTGATTCATTCTTTCAGTTATTCTATGGTTACGCTGATGATACTCAAACAACATTCAAACTTGACAATGAGGCAGACAAAACTCACAATATTGTCCAAGACTACCTGACTCAGCCATCCAAATGAATGAATTCCAAATGCCTGGAGCTGAACATGGAGAGATTGGAGGCCTGATTGTGGGTAGGTAGTGCTACCTGGGGCCTTCCTCAGTGGGTGTTGCCCTCACTCTTCTACCAAAGTATGCAACCTGGACATTATTTCTAATGCTGTCCACTCCTTACATCCCCAGGTTAACAAGCGTACTTAAACTACTTTTTGTGTTTGAACATCTTCCAGCAATTTATTTTTCTATTTCATTCTTATTGCTACAAACCTGTCATTTGAGCTATAATTATTTAGACTCACCTATGGTATTGCCATGTATTAGGGTCTTAACAAATATTATATAGCTTAGCCGCAAATGATTTAAAAAAGTGCATAAAGGTTTTTTTTAAAACCCAACTTTAGCATTTTACAAATTACCCATGGAGATAATTCTATACATCGTGACCACATCAAATGAAACTTAATGTCCCATGTCGTATGTTTAGGATAAACAAAATTAAGAGTCTTATACAAAGAAGCCAAGAAGCTAATTTCTGAAGCATTTGCAGGAAACGCCGCCAAATCGATTTCTGTCAATGATTTTTTAAGTTTGAAGCATGGCTCCCTCAACATGACAAAGCCGTCCATCAAACGTATGTGTTTTTTTAATTTTGCAATAGAAAATCCCAAAGTGGGATTGTCTTTTTTTTAAATAAAAAACACAATGCCCCCCTAGCTATTGGAGTTATAAAGCCCCCTTCATCACAGGAGTTTTCTCCCATGGCGAGGGTAGCATATTTTCAGTTTTCACTGCACCTTACTGCCAATGTTTTCCTGATGTTGACGGGCAGTGAAAACTGACCTTTATGTCTGCCCATCTAAAATAGGTGGGCAGACATAGAGGTCAACCTTCGATGGCCCATACTCCATCAGCCCGTCGGAGGGGTGTAACTATGGTGGAGATAGTGTAGTCTCTACTGTGGTTACACCAAAGGTAAAGTTGGAGGGCGAACCATTATGGTGGCGGTAATGAATACAGCATATCTAACCATATAACAAGATCTTCCATTTCCTTATTATCCGTCCCTATTTGCTCATTCTTACCTCGTCGGCTAGTGCCCACTCTGCTGGGTACCGCTCCAATGAGGTTTTTAAGGGTCCTTTGGTATGAAGCCACAGAATAGCAAAGTGCTGCTTTGCTAGTGGTAGACCCAATGATGCAAATCTATGCTGGAATATTTCTGCTCTAAGCTTGGGCACAAGACTCAGAAGGCAGTGCTTTATTGATATCTCAATGTTAAGGTTTGTCACAACTTTCAGTCTGGATGCCACTTTTTGCCAGTATTCTGACAGTTTGTCATGTGAATAAATGATGTCACCTGCTCCCTACAACCAAGGCATACTAATGGCATACTTGGCTATATTTTGATTCATTTTAGTGAGGTTAAATAAGTCTGGTGAAGAAAATTAAAATGAATGAAACCTTGCCCTACTAGATATCGCCTGAACCTGATCCCAGGATATTTCCCATTCCATGTCTAGGCGGTGATTCTATGATCAGTGATTCTCCCATCATTGTTGGGCTCTCAATGGAGTTTCCTTTCTGCCTTTTTTTCAGAACTTTATAAATGATTGAGATTAATCTGCAACAGCGCCTCATTTTGAGCATCACCTCTAATGTTGGGGAGGCATGAGGTGCAATGGGGAACTCTACCCTAATCTCCCTGGCTATTTCAGCCAGCCTTGCTTATTGTAGAAACTGCTCGGGACTCACTCTGAATGCTTCCTGTGCCCTCTCAAAGGTAATAAACTCTGCCCTTGGGTAGAGGTCTCGCAGTGTATGGCAAACACCATTCCCCCATTGGGCCAGAATCATATCTTGACCTATATTTTTAAACAGTTGTAGCCACCAAATGTCCGAGGCCCTAGAGAATGGGGACAACTCAATAACCTGCCTGCAGCTTCCCATGTGGAAGCCGCTTGACGAACAACGTAGGGGTGATGCATTGGAACACTTCTCCCTCTCATCAGGATGAACAACAGAGGTTCTTAACCCCAGTCCTCCCATTCCCAAGCAATCTTTTCCCCCAGTTGGCCTCCTCCTCAAACCACCAGCTGCATGTTGCAATTCTGCTGCAATATAATAAGGTTCCAGATTAGATAGGCTGAGTCTGCCCTTTTTACTATTTTCAGAGTATCTAGTCATACTTTGCTCCTCTTGCCAGCCAAAACCAATAATGCTAATAAGCCAATTCTTTAAAAATTGCTTGTGGAATATTGCACAGAGTATTTTAAAGGGCATAAAGGCAGCGAAGAAGAAACATCATCTTTGCTATGGCATCTTTGCCCGTCAGAGACAGTGGAAGTGTATTACTAAGCTGTACATATGCTTTAAGGTCCAATACAACTCTGCCTATGTTGTAGGTGCAGTATTTCTCAAGTAAACAATCTGTATGCCTAGATACTGGTACTTATACCACCTTTAGGCCCACATCTAGAAGTTATTTCTATATGACCTCTACCACCCGAACCAGAGAGAATACCACTGTCTTTTCATTAATTATGTACAATTCAGAAACTGCACAAAATCTGACAAATTCATTCATCAACGTGGGTACCGACCATGAGACTGAATAAAATATGCTAGCATATCATCTGCATACATGGACACAATGTACACAGTTACCCACTCTGTTGTTTGATGTCAAATATTTTGCTCATACATTCTCCTCTTAGCACCACATTTCAGGCTTGGGTCAAGTGATGGTCGGAACCCAAGCCTGTTTGATGCCTTTGTCTAGGTATTTCCAATGTCCTATGGGATACCCCCAGATGTGAGCAAAATATGCATTATTCCACTCCACCAGCTATATCACTTTCTGTTGCAAATAACATTGTAACAATTGTCTAAAGGTGAAGTTGGACCAAACATATGTATTTTTTTATATTATGTGGGAACTGATATGCATCTAATTTGGATATGCAAGTCCTAGTAGTTTTAGTCTGGCTTGCGCTCTACAAACTATCTACCCATCAATTCAGAGCTGTCCTTTAGAGCTTCCATAGAATCCACTTCTACTATAAACAAGAACCAGCAAAGCCAATAGGTCTGGGTTAAATGTGCTAACACAAGCAGTGTTAGCACATTAGAGTCGAACACATGGAAAGCATAATCATGAGCGGAATTAGGGACTGATGTCTTGGTGGAGAGGGAACTCCATGACAAAGGTGACAGAGTTCCCTTCTCTCCCCTTCCCTCCAAGACTATGGTCTGCCCACCTGATTTAAATTCGGGCAGACCATATTTTGATGATGGCAGAGACTACTTTATCTCCGCTGTGGTCAAACTCCTCTGACAGCTCAATAGAGTAAGGGCCGTCAGAGGTTCGGGTATATGTCCACCCACCTAATTTAGATGGAAGGACATATAGCCATATTTCAATGCCTGGCACCATCAGGAAAAACCTGGTGGTAAGAGACACTGAAAAGTGCTCAATTGCCCCCCTCGCCAAAGGAGGGAACTTCCATGGTGAGGGGGAGGGGGCATTCTTTTTTATAATTTTCAAAAAATATCCCACTTTGTGATTTTCTATTTAAAATAAAAATAAAATGTAACTTTTTCGTAGAGCTCCGTTATGTTTGATGGAGCCACCCGGAAAAGTTACAATGCATTGGCAGGAATTGCAGTGAGAGTGGTGTCTGTCAATGTTTGAAATGTCTGCTGGGCCAGGGGGCATTTCATAATTTGGCAGGCGGCACCTCCATGAGGGCAACGGAGTAATTTACTCCGTTGCCCTGTTAGAGGATGGGCCATCCGCCAAATTGTAAATCAGACCGATAAGAGCTTATTGTTGTAATGTAGTCCCTCATGCAGGTCATTGCAAGTACTCGAGTGGAGGCTGAAGGATACAGCTGACATGAAAACCATTCTGTTTGTAACCGTCCTGAGTTTTTTTTGTAATAGTTCCTCTCTTTCGTGAGAGCTGGCGCGTTCTGCATGTTTATCCAACAAGGTTTGGGGATAACCTCTTTCTATGTATTGTTTTTTCTGTTGTTCAATGGTTTGTTCATATATGTCAGCTTCCCACATGATTCTACGGGTTCGAACAAATTGTGAGTATGGTAAATTTTTGACAAGTGACAGGGGTGGCAACTCCCGAAAAGTAGTGCGGTATTCCGATCCGTGGGTTTCTTGTGTGTTCTAGTTGTGATTTTTTGTGTCTCCAATTGAAGTCAAACGTCGAGGAATGCTATTCCTTTTTTATTAATGTTGTGGGTGCATTGTATCCTGGAATCTTTGGTGTTCAAGATTCAGATTTTCTCTACTATAGATTCTTCCGTGTTGTTCCAAATATGGGAGATATCGTCTATGTAGCGTCGGAAAAATACGAGTCCAATCTGCCACGAATTGTTGTTTAAAATGTGGTCTTCTTTGAATTTCGCCATGAAGGTATTGGCGTAAGATGGAGCACCTGGAAAGCCCATAGAAGTTCCGTTCAATTGTAAATAGAACTGATCATTCCATTCAAAATAGCTGTGTTGGAGGCAAAATTCCAAAAGTTCAATGATGAAAGCGTTCTGGTCACTGTCTTGACAGCCCTTCAATAATGCCCACTCTACTGCTTCCAATCCACAGGAATGTGGTATCGAGGTATATAGTGCCACAACATCAATTGTGCAGAGGTACCACACCTCATTTTTCCTTTCAGGTAATGATGCAATGCTTTTTAAGAAGTCGGTGGTGTCTTCAATATATATTTGCCAACCTTTGACCAAAGGCTGCAAATGTGCGTCAATGTATCTTCCTGGTTCTCCAAACACTGAACCGCAACCCAACACTATCGGTCTGAAGGGAGGATTTGTGATACTTTTGTGGACTTTTGGCAGCATGTACAATTTGGGACGCCTAGGAAACTGAGTAGTAAGGTATTGTTTAGTGCTTTCATCTATCCAATTAAAGTTGAATGCTTTAGTCAAGATCTGGCCGAGGAGCTTAGAGATTGAATGAAGATCCGGCTGAAAGAAAAGAAAAGTAAAATCAGGAATAAAAATACCACCTCAATCTTGGCTACGAATTGGGAACAATCCCGGCACACGATAGCCCAACTGAAATTTCAGATCATAGAAAGAGTAGCGATCTCTGAAGGTGTTGACAATACTAAAAGACTCCTGCAAAGAGAAGTATTCTGGCTTAAAAAATTGAACACTTTAATGCCTTTGGGACTCAACAACAAATTGGAAATGTCATGTTTCCTTTAAATGCATAACCAGAACCATCCAGTACATGAGCCTGTATGTAGGACCTGTTGAGATTATCATCTACACTAGGAGGTCAACACATAGACACATAAACACACAATATCTGAAACACACTCCCACAAGCACTTGAATGCAATTTAGGTATTTATATGTATTCTATGTATCACATGAGTATTGTTATAAGCTTCTTTATGGCACACACTATCACCTTTGAAGAAATACTCTATTATATACCATCAACGCATTCTGTGATCACTCTTTAGGATTCAAGTGGTGTTCTGGAGTTTACATTGATAAAGTTGCATATTCAAATCAGCGCGTTTTCTCCACGGAATCCAAGTCATAGATTTGCATTGATTTCCATTGTTGAATGGCACACTATTGGATCGCCGTGATTATCCTTAATATAGTGATTGGTGAGTGTGAGGGAGACTTTCTTTTTGGAAATTACTTGGAGAATTGAAATAAACTAAGTACACTCCAAGATGGCGACTGAGGTCCAAAGTGTTGTTAGCACCGCCGCGCGTTCTCGCGTTGATTCATTTAAAAATAGGACTTTCGTCAGACTGTGTTACTGTCGTTATTGGAGAATCGTTTCCGCATCGGAGTCTTAAGCTGCAGGTAAGAACTCGCTATTAGTTTCGCAATGGTGTAAAAAGCCGGTTATCTAGTTGGCAGCTGACATTTTGTTGCTTTGTTTGTTAGGCAAGGATTCCAGCAGAACAGGGTAGTAGGTAGCCGGGTACGTCGTATAGCAGCCTCGCACAGGTAACGTCATGCCCAAGGGCCATAACCTTTTTTTCCATGCCACTATTGGACCGTTATTCTGATATTGTCCCTTATAATTTAGAAACAGGAGGCTTCTTGAGTGCGCTGTTTGAACTTGCCCCCAGCATCGTTCTCGTTGCTGTTTGAAGGTAGTTGGCAGTTTCCATCCATTGTCTTTGGTGTCATGTTTATGGTGACGGGTTTCATCAGGGTAACATTGGATTTTTCTTTATGTACACCATGAACGCGCACATTATTTTAACGAGCGCGGGCACGTGTGGCAAAATGAATATTTGCATGATTTGATTTTTAAATCCACGTTGTGATGCATGCACAGTCCGTTTTCTCAAAAGGGAGTACACCACTTCTAGTGCTCTTGCAACTTCACACATGGTCTAAAACTACAATAGCATGTAAACTCCCCTCAAGGTGATTTTGGCTATATATGAATGTATAGTTGTGTTGTAACCCATTTGTACTTAAAAAATTGCGTTATTTATTTATTTGAAGAGTTTTATATGGCGCTGGCTAGACACCGGGGGTATCAGAGCGCTTTACATAAGGAAGTGGTTACAACAGAATAGTGTTACATTGTTACATTATTTTCTAGAGCAAAAACATAGCATGGAGAAAGACAATTATTACAAAAATACATCCGTTACTAGAGCTTAAGAATAACATAGATAACGAGTCCAAGGAGCAAAGATGGTAGAGGGGGAAAAGTAAAGGGTTAAGAGTACATAACAAGTCAGGACGACCGGTCATGGAGAAGAGAACTTCCGTGGATACCAAAAGTCAGAAGGCAAGTTGAACAAAAACCGGAGAGGGTCCAGGAATCCACAAACAACCGGTGCCGGACTTCATTACTGGGTCGGGTAGAGAGTTCGAAGTGGAAAGGGGTGCCTCACCAAGCCGAACACGAAGAGCTGGGTGAAGTTGATTAAGAGGGGCAATGATCATTCCAGAGGCAGAAGGAGCTGGCCAGTGGTAAGGAACAGTCAGGGGCACAGTCAAAACCGCAAGATGGAGGAACCAAGGACACGGACCACAAGAGTTACAAAAACAAGATGGCGGGATTGCGGGAAGATAAAAAAAACGATTAAAAAATCCAGAATTTAAAACCTACCCCAAAAGCAGAGCTGAATGGGGAAGGCAGCAGCTTGGTACTGGAGGGAGGTAAGGATGAAAATCGACGCTCTCTCCCGGGTCAGCCACGGCAGGGGAAGTCAGCGCGGGCGCCCAGGCAGCAGTCCCAGGAAGAGGAAAGGCAGCTGCCGGTCAGGAGGGCGAGCAACTCAGGAAAAAAGGAAGCAAGCTCAGTGGTGCAGGGCAGCAGTGCCGCGTGGTTTACATTTCTGCATTCGCGTTGATTCTCGTTCCAGCGCAGCGGGATGCCAGGCAACCACGTCTTCGATCCGGAAGGCAGGCGACGGCCGGAGGAGAGGATCTCCGCCAATTCCCCAACAGCCACCCAGGAAGAAAGAAATTTTCATCAGAGTATCATCCGGAAGACGGGGGAAGAGGAAGGCACGTCCCAGAGGCGAGGAGAACTGTGCCCGATTTCCGGCTGGGTAGGTGATGGCCGCAGCGGTGAAACCAGAGCCAATCACCCCTATAGCTGTCTGGCAGCTCCACCGGGCATCGGCCATGTTTGCTCGGGCTCCGCAGTCTGAAAACAACGATCCCATAATCCTCTAAAGATCTTGAGCCGATATGCGGGAGATAGGAGAAGATGAGGACCGCAGTCAAACAGGACCCCAGGTGAGTAAGAGGGAACAGGGAGGAGGAAGAAATCGGGGGATTTAAGCCAAAAAGGCAATCCCAGGCCGGGAGCTCCCGGCCGGAGCTCCTCATCCGTCGGCCATCTTGGCTTGCTACACAGGTTATGCCCCTGACGAAGGGACCACCATCCAGAAATGCATTGGGCTTTGTCTAACCTTCTGTTGATTAATTGACTGCATTGTAGCATGTCCTCCAGAAATTGTATAATGCATTGTTTGAGAACAAATTCTTTGGTTCTTTTTTTGTTGAATTTGAGATGAAAAATTATTTGGTGTGAGATACACACATTTACAAAAAAACACGAGTTAAAATAAATACATTTGTGAGTCTATCACATTAATTCGAGTTAAGACCATTTATTGCATTTAAAGACATATTGTCCACTAAAGCTGTGCACTCTCCAGTCCAAGTCACCTTCGGGACTTGGCCTTCCTTATCCTTGTAGCCCCATCTTTGCCATGCCTCCTTTGTTATTTTGCACCTGAGCTCACAGTTCAACATCTTTTCATTAACTACTTCCGAAAGTAGCACATCATGATAACACCTGTACACTTGGCACCACAATTCAATGTCTTAAGAGGAAGCTAGTAATTATACAGCAAGGATGGTTAAGCTATGCGGCAAGAAAATGCTAATTATGTGACATAACGTGGCACATTCTGTGGCATTATTACTTTGCTATTTTGTCATTGTAATACTCATTAATATAGTTTAAACAAAAGTTGCATCTCATTAGCATCAGTTGGATACCTGAATATTCCAAACAGAAGCTCTAAGGTGACTAGTCAACCTTTGGATAGGGTCTCTTAGCAGCACCACGTGTTTGCTTTTTGGGATTTTTGATTGGTTTGATTTTGAAACATTTTTGTTGAAATCTTGAAATTATGCAGCAAATGGTGGGTTATGTGACAAGTGATGTGAATCTATAACTATTTGGAAAATGCCACAAGTGCAGAATCACCTTGGTGTAATTTATAAAAACACAAACATACCAAAAACATAGCAAAGATTATGTCACTCTACAAATGTTCTGGTGTGAATGGCGCCCATAATTCCCTCAGAAATCGATGCATAGGAATGTGTTATGCGTGTGTATTATCTCAGTCATTGTTTCAATCCAACTGTGCACTAAAGTGGTGACCTTTTCTGTGTGCCTCACCATTAATGGTTTATTTCTTTAGGTGTTTTATATAGTACTAACATGGCCCTTAATGGTCACTTTAAACTCTCTGATTCCTTCCAGACATTCAGAAATGCCAAAACAAAGCGATATTCAGACAGTCCGAGTGAACAGAGACCACAGAAGGGATTGTTTCTCTCTCTGGCCCTGAATCCTTCCTGGTGACCTCCAAAAGGCCAACAAAGGCATCAAACAGCCTCATTCTACATACAGAGGAGCTACAGCTTAATTAAGAGGCACAAAGTCTGCCGTCGGTGTTCCGACTGCCATCGCGGCCTAGCCTTGATTCCACCACATAGCTTTTTATAATACCAACCTACACTACTTGTCCCTTTATCGCACTCTTTCAGTTTTTTTCATCTCACATTCTCTCTTTGTCACTGTTTTCCTCTGTTTCTCTTTCAACTTTTCTTCTTTTCTTCCCTCCTCTATCTCCCTTGCTCTGGTCAAATTCTGATGATTAAAAAAAAAGCTCAGGTTTCCAAAAAGGAGTGCCAATGCCCACCGCCTGCTAACACCTGCACATTTTGAGTACTGAGGGTTGCTCAGTAGGGCAATGCACACGTAGGAGTGAGATTCGGTCTGATGGTCCTCTGACAGCAAATTCCCTGACCTGGAGTCAGGTCTGTGCCAAGTGCTGCAAGTTGGCTCTTGGGTGACACTGGTCCCTTGTAGGGTCTTGGCAGGCCAGTTAGAATCTTTTGAGTGGCCTAGGACTGAACTGGTTGCGAGGCCTTGATCCAGAGAATCTGGTATCAATCTCGGCTTCCCAAACTATGTGACCCCACAATACTTTCCTTCACTGGGGCACCTATTTTTTTTATAATCATATATGAGAACATCAGCAAATAATTCAGTTCAGAATGAGAACTGAACATCTCTTTGTAAATGGTTCGATAGACCATAAAGTTGCTCCATCTACAAGGCTTACATAGGAGGCACAAGAGAACTGACTGTGTTCTTGAGTCATTAATAACATTTCCTGGGCAGTCACTAATAGAGACCCCTTCGTACAATGAAGTCATGTAATGCTCTATAGTAAAACAATCGAAAATATGTTTTTTTTTATTTAATGGTTAATACCCTAACTATTAAGTATCAGTCAGCAACACTTTTATCTAGGCGAGTTGTCCAAGCTGAGCTAAGTGTTGTCCTCCTCAGCCTTGATGGCCCCGCTCTTCCAGACAGGATGCAACACCGATGGGGCCAAGGAGAACTATGGGACCTGGCCATCCCCACCTCACCACCACTGTCCTTGGGTGTTTGGCATGGGTCACGTAGTCTATAGGGCTGTGCACCTCTACCGCCCACATCCAATCAGCTATGAGCACAGCTTGACAGCATGAGCTGTGATTGCAGTGACCCGCACTGTGAAACATGCTGCATGTGAAGCTTCACCCATAGAGTGCTGCGGGTCCTCTTGAAAGGGTCAGTGCTCGGGGAAAATTGCCCAGTCTGCATCCCACTTCTGACGCTGCTGGGACCAGGCTTACTTTAGGCAAGAGTTTGATGCTTATGGAAGTAATTTACATGAGATAATTCCTTCCCTTTCTCCCCTGGTGAGGCTCCTTCTGTTTAAATGACCTCAGAGTGATCCTCTGAAGTACACAAGTGATACATTAGCTTACTGAGGGACCACATTTTTATATCAGTCTATGCGTGGCTTAGAGTAAAGAGAAACAAGAGTTGAATGAGAGACACTCAGGGGAATATTTACAAGCCCCTATCGCCACCAGAACGTCACTTTTTTGAAGTTATGGTGGCGATACGGGCTTCACCTTATTAACGTGACTTAACGTTGCCTTGTAAATAAGGCACCCTTTCACGCTATACTTAGCGTGAAAGGGGTGGGCAATGGGTGTTGCGGTGAGTGTTCCGCCACAACACCCATTGATTTTGGCACTGCCCCATATTTGCAAGAGTGGCGTAAATATGGGGCAGAGCCAAAATTGAGACCAGGGAAAACCTGGTCTTAACAGGGCGCAGCAAGGAGAAATGCTTTACTTCTCCTCGTTTTTGCTGTTTTTATGTGTGCTGCACTGTGCAGCACACATAAAAACAGCAAAACGCCATGCATGCTTGTTTATGTACAGGAAAGTATCAATCATTTTAAAAATGACGAGTTGCACACATAGAAGATACAAATAGCCATTTAAGATTGCTTATGTGCAGGAAGGGTCACCTTCCTGCACATAAACAATCATTCCCTACAAAGCAGGCACCCTTGCACTATGGTGCAAGGGTGCCTCATTGGCGCTGGGCAGCTGAAATTAGCGCCTGCGCAGGGGGAAACACAGGGCTGCACTGTATTGCTGTAAATACGGTGCAGCCCTGCGTTTCTGAAGTGGCGGAGCGCGGCGTTAAGCCAAGAAGGCTATCTCCGCGCTCCATCACTTCTTTGTAATTATGCCCCTCAGTGAGCTGTGAGTGTACTAAAGAGTGTGGTAAAAAATTGCTACGTTTATGTACAGCTCAGTGTTGACTGGTAATTTTAATAGGGTACAGAATATTAAAATATGTAAAGTAAATTTGCATTGCTAACCCATTGGCAGTGGCTTAGCCTGTCTGTCACGGGCCTTAATGCATGCAATAAAACTAGGCTCCCCAGTCAGTTTTAAATTACTACTATAAATGAGGTGCAGCGACACCACCACACCCCTGGACCATGGTGTCACTGAACCTGCAACACTAAAGTAACTTATGACTCTCCAAGTTCCTCATTCTAATTGTCTTTCCTTCTCGACTCTCTATCTCCATCACTCTCTTCACTAATCTTCATCCATTTCATGCTCTCCTCCCTATCCCCTTACTCAGTCTCTCTTTACCCCTCTTCTGTCTCTCACTCATCCTCATTTCCCTCCTCCTTTCCCTCCTAGCATCCTTATGTCTGCTTTCTTTCTCTTCCTTTTATCTTGCCTTCTTTAATTATACTTATCTTTCTTTTCTTTCTCGCTCAACCTTATTTAAGTTTCCCATTCAGTAACCTTTTCCTGGCTGCCTCCCTGTTTTTTCACCCTCTTCTTTTCTTTCATCCCTTTCCTCTCTCATTCTTATTTTTCCCTTACCCTCTACTCACTCTGTACCTTTCTCCCTGAAAAGTAAACACAGAGCCAAGCTACTGGTATCCACTGTGGTTAAAAAGAAAAGTGAACAGTGTGTGAGCACTGTGTGAGTGCAGGGTGAAAGGTTAGAAGTGCCTCAGTTCAAGATGAGAGGTGTTTTAGTGCCGGGTCAGTGATGGGTGAGTGCAAGGTGAACAGTGCACATGTCAAGGGAGTGGACCCTCAGTGAGGTTGATCAGTGTCTGAGTGCAGGGTGAGCAGTGTGCGAGTGTGCGGGGTTAGTGGTGTGTGAGTGTGTAAGGTAAGCAGTATGTGAGTGTTCAGCGTGAGTGTGCAATGTGAGCAGTATGATGAGCAGGATGAGGCCTTCATCCTCCTGGACCTCTTCGCTGCATTTGACATGGTCCCCCACCCAATCCTCATCCAACGCCTATGCTACATTGGAATGAAATGACATCCACTTCAATGGATCTTCTCCTTCCTGACTGAAAGTGCCTAGTCAGTCAGCATGGCACCGTACACTTCAGAAGCCCGCAACCTACATCTGCAGAGTTCCGCAAGGATCCTCCCTAAGCATGTCCCTCTTCAACCATACATGAATCCCTTTAGGTAACATCATCCGCTCTCAAGACATTGCTAATGCATAGCATTTGGCCTCCTTCTTCCTTGCCCCCTGCAATGGAACCTTCTAGGTGCCTGAGGAATAAAAGGAGTTAGTATCAACTACCAATTAACAATTACACTGTAACCCAATTGACCACACAGTAAAACTCTGACTCGGAAGATGGGATTAAGTATGGATGTGTTACAAATTCAAAGCCAGACTGACATACACAAGTCTCAGGAATATATTGTAACAATACAGGATTACTACAGGCAGGCCAAAACGATGAATAAAGTTTAGTTTCAGCAACATAAACTATACAAGAAATTCGGTGATAGCTATGCAAAATATTAAAAAAAGAGGATCTGATTACCCGTATATGATTTGCAGTCCTCTTGCCTGTTATGCATGAGCATAATCTAAATCTCCTGATTTACACCTACTCTAAATGGTGCTGGATGGGGAACCCTAATTAAATCCATTAAAGGAGAAAGCTATCAGCATAGCAGAACCTCTGTAGAGGTTCTCTAAAGGAAGAATATTGTATAGCATGAAGCCACACAACAGAGGTGCCACATAAGGTCTGTACCTCTCAAAGTCTAAAAAGGAATCTGAATAAAGCTGATGTGTGATCGTCAATTATACCCATAAAGGAACCTTCCAGAATCCCATATCAGATGTCTCATTATCCTCCACCTTTAAACAGTAAAACTTGGCAACTACACTTGAAACTCCTTTCCTTTGGTCTGCACATCATAAAGTCCTTGGATTTCTCCCATCTCCCAACTCCGTCCAAACAGTATGAAAAAAATGAAAAATGAAAAAAAACATTTATATAGCGCATGGCTACCCGGAAGCATCCCAGCGCTGGGCAGAGCTAGAGAGAGGAAGCAGAGACTAGGGGAACAGAAGTGTCTTCAGTTGTTTACGGAAGGCGTAGTGGCTGGGTTCCCTGCGAAGATGCAGAGGCAGGGAGTTCCACAGTTTGGCTGCGTTATATGAAAAGCGCCGGCCTCCACTTCTGGTCTTCTTGATCTTAGGGACCTCAACCAGGTGGAGCTCATCTGAGCACAGTGTCCTATTGGCCTTATAGGGACGGATCATGGCCGCGTTTAACGGTGGCCCATTCCCTTGCAGGGATTTCTGGACAGTGCAAAGTGCCTTGAAGCGAATTCTTTCCTGCACCGGGAGCCAATGCAGGGAATGTAGCGCAGGCTTTGCTGATTGGCGATTGGGCACTCCCATCAGCAGTCTGGCTGCACAATTTAGTACAGTCTGGAGTTTTGTGATTACTGCGGCTGGGGCTCCCAGATATAAGGCGTTTCCATAATCTATCCTGGAAAGGATAAGTGATTGAACAAGTATTTTTTTAGCTTGGAAAGGGAGGAGAGGAAGCACTTTGCGGGCCATTCTCAATAGGCCATAACAGGTAGCCGCCGTCTTCCTAGCCTGTACCTTAAAGGTCATGTTCTGGTCCATCCAAATGCCAAGGCTCTTGATCTCGGTCTTAAGGATGGGTGTTGGGTCCATGCATGCTGGCCACATAGTACTGGATTTAAAGTTTAGAGAATTGCCCAGGATCATGATCTCGGTTTTCTCACCGTTGAGCTTGAGGTGGGACACTCCCATCCACTTTGATACTTCCTCAAGACATGAGTAGAGGCCGTTAGGCCTCTGATCAGCTTGATTCAACGCTACGACCAATTGGGTGTCATCGGCGTAGGTCACCGTGTGGATCCCAAAGGGGTCCACAATAGCCGCCAGCGGGGCCATGTACACATTAAAAAGGGTAGGGGTTAATGATGAGCCCTGAGGGACTCCGCACACTAAAGGGGTAGGTTTTGAGGCGGTGTCCCCCTCGAAAACTTGGAAGAATCTTCCTTCCAGGAAAGAGCACAGCCATTGAAGCGCAATACCGGTTACTCCTATGCTCCTGAGACGGTGAACTAAAATACGATGGTTCACCGTATCAAAGGCTGCGCTCAGGTCGAGGAGTATGATGGCTGCGGAAGCTCCCGAGTCTAGAATCTTTCTGCTTTCTTCTGCCACAGCCAACAGGGCAGTTTCGGTGCTTTGTCGCGGACGAAACCCTGTTTGGGTGGGGTGAAGGAGGTTGTGGGATTCGAGAAAATTTGAGAGCATATGATTCACATGTTTTTCTGCGATCGTACCAATTCCTGGAAGAAGGGAAATGGGACGATAGTTGCCCAGGTCCATAGGGTCCAGGTTGGTTTTTTTTAATAACGCCTTCACCATAGCCCCTTTCCAATTAGTTGGGACTATGCCTGTGAGAAGTGAGGCATTAATCAGGTTTGTGACAGTGGGAGCAATTAAGGGTGCTGCCAGTTTCAAAATGTTTAATGGTGCTGGGTCCCTGGGTGATCCACTCTTAACCGAGGTCAACAAGCTTAAAAGAGCTTCCTGGGTTAAGACTGGAAAAGCCTCCAGTTCATGCTCAGTTATGTATGGCCTCAAATCCCTGTCCTCGTAAGGGATATCGCATTCCGCATCAATTTGGGGTAGTAGTTTAAGAATGTTCTGTACTTTGGTGATAAAAAATTCTGCCTGTTTGTCACAGCGTTGACCTGAGATGTCAAACGCAGTTGGCGTAACGGGGGGTTTGAGTAGTTTTTTTATAATATTGAAGGTCTCTCTGGAGGAGTTGGCCGCTGACAGAATCTTTTCCTCAAAATAGGAGGCCTGGGCTTTTTTCATTTCTATTTTATAAGTGCCAATGGCCGCCCTATATTCCAGCTTCTTATTGGGTGAGAAGTCTTTTCTCCAACTTCTTTCTAGCACCTTACACCGTTGTTTTAGCAAGCGTAGGTCAGAGGAAAACTAAGGGGCTTTATGCGGTCCACAGGTCTTTTTTATCAATATTTTAGGAAGGACCACATTCAGTGAGTTTTCTATCCAGTTACAGAAGTCCTCGTTGGCCTTAACAGGGCTGGAATCAGGCTTGGGTATGGTCCTTTTCAATTCGAGGGCCCATTTATCCAAAGGGAGCTTGGTCCAGGGATGGCTTAAAATCCGTGTGTACTGGGTATGGAATTTGGAAGCCTGAGGGGACCAGAACAAAGGTATAAGAAAATGGTCAGACCACGGGAGGGGAATGGGATCTTTCCCTTTTAAGTCCTCTAAATTGGAGAAAACCGGGTCAAGGAGGTGCCCTTTCGCATGAGTTGGTCGCAAAATCTTTTGGGACAGATGGAAGGCTCCAAGGTCGCATGCTAATTCGGTTGCCGTAGTTGCACCAGGGTCATTGAAGTGCAAATTCATATCTCCAAGGAGAGTGAAGTTCGGCACTACGCTGGCTTGGTTAACTACTGCTTCTAACAAAGATTTACAGAATGTGCCTGTTGCCCCCGGGGGACGGTAAATAAGGATGCCTGAGAGAGAAAGGAGAGGGGTACTAAATTCTATAGCAAAGTGAACAATCTCACAGTCAGGGAGGGGCCTCCCGAGCAAGCGACAGGTTAGGTGGTTTTTATATATAATAGCGATACCACCGCCTTTGCCTGTAGGTCTGTCCACCCTCTGAATCAGGTATCCCTGGGGAAGGGCTTGCACAATATCTGGCTCCAAACTGGAGTTGAGCCACGTTTCTGTAAGAAACAGGACCTCTAGGTCAGAATCTTTTAGGAGCATTGAGATCTCTGCCGTATGTTTAGGCAGGGAGCTACAGTATAGCAGAAAAAATGTATATAAACAGCTGGATACCGTAGGAACGGTGATATGGGATGAAAATTCAAACCTGCAGTGAGGGCACCTTTCAGGAAAGTTATCAGGCAGAATAGAGTGAATACATGTAGTACCCGGAGTGCTGTTAAGCTGATGAAGCTGTGAGCTGGAATAGCAGTAGTGGTCTGGGGAAAAAGAAGCAGGGTTTCTGGCCCCTGGGCCCGTTCGGGCGCGGACGGGCGCAGACGGGCTTGCCTTAGGCACGCCTTTGGCGCGCCAGTGGCGCGCCCGCTGCGCACGTCCGCTGCGCGGTCGCGTCATCACGCACCTTTATGTGAATGGGCCGGCGCCGGGACCAGCAACTGCAATGCTGACCCGGCGTCTAAAGTGCAAAAATGCGGAAGTGAACGAATCCCTCCTACCCCCAGAGCATTAACACAGCTCTTCCCAAGTCAGCAAGTTAAAACAGAAAAAAAAAATGAGAGCGGAGGTCAATTAGCAGCAGTAAAGTATTAAAATATAGTGCAAACAGTAAAACAGTAAAAATCACTCGGAGTCACAAAGAGCTCTGCCTCGGCTTCTCTAATCAGCCCAACGCGGTCGCGTCATCGCGCACCTTTATGTGAATGGGCCGGCGCCGGGACCAGCAACTGCAACGCTGACCCGGCGTCTAAAGTGCAAAAATGCAGAAGTGAACGAATCCCTCCTACCCCCAGAGCATTAACACAGCTCTTCCCAAGTCAGCAAGTTAAAACAGAAAAAAAAAATGAAAGCGGAGGTCAATTAGCAGCAGTAAAGTATTAAAATATAGTGCAAACAGTAAAACAGTAAAAATCACTCGGAGTCACAAAGAGCTCTGCCTACCTTTGTTCATTAAGGCTTCTCGTCCTTGCCAAAAGATACTCTTTTCGAGCCTCACTATCTCTGCTGCACAATGTGCGTTTTTCTGTTCATAAGTAGGCCTGGGCGTAGTTCGCAGAGTTTTGCTACGCGGAACTCCGCGAAGTTACAAAAAAACTCTGCGAAGTTCCGCGAGTGGCGGAGTGCAGGGCGAACTGCAGTTTGTGCTGGTATTCCTGCAGCTCGGGTAGAAATTCTACCCGAGCGGCAGCTCGCAGTCACGAACTTACCGATCACGAGCGGGGAAAAAACTCTGCTGCAGATCGCGAAGCAGAGTTTTCGGCACTCCGCGAGCTCCGTGGAGTGCGGAGTGCAGAAAACTCCGCAAACTCCGCGAACAGAGCGAAGTTCACCGCCCAGGCCTATTCATAAGATCACATAACTACACCTGCAGAAAAGAGATAAACTTTGCATGCAGAGCAACTGTTTACGTTAAAGGTTAAACATTAACAAATCCAAAGACTTAGGGCATTTGGTCAAGTTAATGTGACAAAAATTTCAATACATGTTTAAATGCATGATTATAGATATGTATACAGTAAAATATAGATGCAGAGTAGTACTCAAATGAATGTATGAGTATATATGAGTTAACAACATTTTTCAAACCACACAAATGTAGATATATATAGGAACTGCAATTTGATGTGACTGCAAGAAAAAACGTTAATATGCAAACTCATATAAATGTCAAGATTACACAGTAAATGTACTTTCTGTATCCGTTTAGGTGCACTACATTACCTTAGTAATGTTACATCACGGGAGTACATAAGGCCATGTTAAATATATATGAGGCCTAATCAAACAATAAGGTGGAGCCAAAAATATGCTGTTCCAACATCAACATCCTCTCCTATGCTGATGACTCGCAACTCATTCTGCCCCTTACTAAAAAGACACCCAGTATCTGGATCACATTTAATGCCTGCACGACTGAAATCGCCCACTGGACGAATACCTAATTTCTAAAACTGAACACCAACAAGTCCGATTCATGATCTCCGGTAAGAGCTCTTCCCCACCGCCCACGCCAAGAACCTTGGGATCGTCATCAACAGCAAACTCAAAATGTCAACACCATCACCTCCTCATGCTTTCATACCCTGAAATTGCTGAGGAGGATTTCCGAATGGCTTCCAATCAGCACCAGGAAAACCATTGCGCACACACTGGTCACAAACAGGCTGGATTACGGGAACACCCTCTATGCTGGGATCAACAAAATGACTCCTCAGAAGGCTGCAGACCATTCAGAACTCTGCAGCCAGAATCACTATCAACCTCCCATGCCTCACTCACATCACACCACACCTGCAAGAGCTCCACTGGCTGCTCATACACAAAGGAGTACTGGCTGAGTGCTGTCTGAGTCCAGGGTGATTGTTTGGAGTGCAGGGTGCACAATGTATAAAAGCAAAGAGTGAGCAGTGTGTGTGCAGGGAGAGCATTGTGTGAGTGCATTCAGGGTGAGTTGTATCAGTGCACAGTGAGAGACATGAGTGCACAATGAAAAGTGTGTGAGTGGTGTGTGAGTTCAGGGTGAGACGTAGGAGAATGTATGGTGATTTGAGGGTGACTGCAAGGTGAATGGTGAGTGATTGCTGAGTGGTCGGTGAGTGACTGCTAGGTGAGAGGTATATAAGTAAAATGTGAGTGCAGTTTGAGTGCACAGTGAATGCAGGGTGAGTGATGCAAGCACGGGGTGTTAGGTGTGTGGGTGCAGGGTGGCAGGTGTGTTACTGCTAGGTGAGAGGAGAGTGAGTGCATGATGAGCGGTGTCTGAGTGGAGGGTGAGCAGTAGATGAGTGCAGGATGAGTGGTAGATGGGTGCAAGGTAAGAGGTGCGCAAGTGCAAGGTGAATGGTGTGTGAGTGCAAGGTAAGCAGCGTGAGTGCAATGTGAGCACTGTCTTTACAGGTTGAGCAATGCATGAATTCTGGTTGAGCGGTGCCTGAATTCAGGGTTTGGAATGTCTGAATGCAGTGTGAGTTTGCAGGATGAGATGAAAATGCCTTGCTGCAGGGTGTTTGGGTGTACATGGTGAATGGTGTGTGAATGTACCAAGTGAGTGGTGAATGTGCAGGCCATATGGTGTGTGAATGTGTAGGGTGAGAGATGTGTGAGTGTGCTGGGTAAGCGATGGAGACAGGAGTAAGTGTGTCTAAGGTGAGAGATGTGTGAGTGCAGGATGAGCTGTCAGCATGAGTGACGTGTTAGTGGTGTGTGAGTGCAGGATGAGCTGTCAGCATGAGCGATGTGTTAGTTCTGTGTGAGTACAGAGTGAAAGATATGTGAGTGGTGTGAGTGCATGGTGAACAGTGTGAGTGGTGAGTGACTGCTAGGTGAAAAGTGTATAAGTGGTATGCGAGTGCAATTTGAATGGGCAGTAAGCGGAGTGTGTGTAATGTGAGGGCAGTGTGAGTGATGTGAGTGCATGTTGAGTAGTGTGAGTGCAGGGTGAGAAGTGAGAAAGTGGTGTGTTAGTGCAGGGTCAGGGGTATGTGAAAGAAGAATAAGAGATGTTTGTGTGTCGGTTGAGTGATATCTGAGTGCACAGTGAACAAAACTGATGCAGGGCGAGTCTGCACAGTGAGTACTATGTGAGTGTGCATGGTGAATGGTGTTTGAGCACAGGGTGATCAGTGTGTAAGTGGGTGGTGGGTGAGTGTGCAAGGTAAGTGCTGTGTAAGTGTCCATGGTAATAGGTGTGTGACTAGAGTGAGCGGTGTATTAGTGTGCAGAGTGAGTTGTGTGCATGTGTGCAGTGACAGTGATTTGTTTGTATGCAGGATGTGGTGTGTGAGTGCAAAGTGAGATACCCTGTAAGAAGGGTAAGGGGTGTGTGCGTGAAGGGTCAGTGGTTTGTGAGTTTTTTGTGGGTGCTGGCTGAGTGTTTTATGAGATTGCAGTGTAAGTGGTAGATGAGCGCAATATGAGCAGTGAGTACAGTGTGAGTGCAGGATGAATGGTGTGTGAGCTTTAGGGAGTGGTGACTGAGTATTGGGTCAGTTGTGTAAGAGTAGTGTGTGAGTGCAGAGTGAGTGCTGGGTCAGTTGTGGAAGAGTGGTGTGTGAGTGCATGAGTGCAGGGTGAGTGATGTGATAGTACAGGATGAGTAGTGAGTGAGTGCAAGGTTTGTAGTGTGTCAGTGCCAAGTAAGTGGTATGTGTGCAAGGTGAGTGATGCATTAGTGCAAGATGAGAGGTGTGTGAGTGGTATGAGAGTGCAAGTGAGTGGTGTTTAGTGGCAGGGTGAGTTTGCAGCATGAGGGCTGCCTGAAGGCAGGGTGTTTGGCATCTGAATGCATGATGAAAATGTCTTATTGCAGCACGAGTGAAGTTTGATTGCAGGGTGAGTAGTGTCTGAATGGAGAGTGAGCATTGTGTGAGTTTACAGAGTTAGGGTTATGTGAATATAGGATGAGCAATGTATGAGTGGAGGGTGAGTGGTGTTAAGACTGAGGTGTGTGTGTGTAGTGACCAGTGTGTGTGCTGGGTCAACAGTGTGTGTGCAGGGTGATCATGAATATGCAGAAGGAGTGGTGTGTGAGTGTGCAGTTTAAGTGATGTGTAAGTGTGTAGGGTGAGAGGTGTGTGCACAGGGTGAGAGGTGTGTGAGCACATAGTGAGTGGTCAGTGTGAGTAGAGTTTTACCAGTGTGTGAGTACAGGGAGAGAGATGTGTGTGGCGTGTAAGTCCATGGTGAGCTGTTTGAGTGCATAGTGAGCGTTATGTTGGTACAGTCAAGAGCATGTGTTACTGCTAGGTGAGAGGGATGTGAATGCATGATGAGTGCTGTCTGTGTGCATGGTGAGTGGTATCTGTGTGCAGATTGAGCAAAGACCAAGTGCCTCGTGAGCGTTGTCAGTGCAGACTAAGTGTGCCAAGTGAGCAGTGCATGAGTGTGCAGGGTGAACGGTGTCTGAGAACAGGGTGAGAGGTGTGAGCATGCCAGGTAATTATTGTGTTAGGGGTGTGTGAGTGCAGGGTGAGAGATATGTGAGCAGTGTGAGTGCAGAAGGAGTGTTGTGAGTTCAAGATGAGGAGTGTGAGTAGAGGATGAGTGGTGTGTGTGTAGGATGAGCAGCATGAGGGGTGTATAAGGGTGCAAGGTGTGACATGGATGAATGAAGGGTGAGCAGTCAGCGTGAGTGGTGTGTTAGTGGTGTGTGAGTGCGCAGGGTGAGAAGTGGGCAGTGTTAAATTTGAGTCTGTGGTTGCGGTTGGGGCACTTATTTTTAAGGACCGGCACATATTTTTCCACATCAAATAGTTACTGTGCACAAGACAAGGAAAAACACACAGATTGGAAAGACATGGAAGAGAAAAACTGCAAAACCACCACAAAGGGAGAAAGCATGAATCTGCAAGAGTGAGCTAAATGGGCAGGGAGTGTCTGGTAGTGAATTAAAGACGCATGGGGAGGATTTAAAACTGCCAACCTTGGTGTTTGGCACACTGGTGTTTAATTGCTTCAGTCACAGGTTTCTGATCAGAGCTTAGGGCACTGGCCCTTTTCTTTTACAAATTAAACACTGCAGGTGGGTGAGCGGGGTATGAGTGCACTAGTGCAGGGTGACCTAGGGGTGAGCAGTGCCTGGTGCACGGTGAGCGGTGGGTGTCTGAAGGGTGACAGGTGGATGAATTTAGTGTATGGTGTAAGAATATAGGATACACCGTGTGTGACTAAAGGGTAAGTACAGGGTGGGTAGTGTGAGAAGTGTATGAGTGCAAGGTGGTGGGGTGCCTGCGTGATTGAAGAGTGAGAAATGTTCCCATGTAAATGCAGAGTGAAGAGCAGGCTTTTTTTTAGTGCACAGTGGGGAGCACATTAAAGCCAGACCTACTGGCATTTCCAATCGCTTGTGGAGAGATCTGTCTACGACTGCCAAGGCTTCCTTGAAAGAGCGGCTGCCTCAGATTCTCCGCTTGGAGCTGATGATGTGTTCCCCAGTGGAAATGAACATGCTTTCTCCCTCTACCCATGCCTTGATTCGAAATTTGCTGAAGTGCAGGGTGTGTGATGTGCACGTGAGAAACATCTTTCTGCAGTGGGGGCTAAAAGCGAAAAAAACTCATGGGATTTGATAAAACCTGCTCTTGACAACTCATGAAATCACCCACTAGGACCAATTCGCAGCCTTTTATTCCCCCTGTGCTCTTGGAGGCTTTGTGAGAAGCGCGAGCGGGGGCTACCGAGAGACTTTCACGCGGCGGGTGGCAGGGGGAGGGGGCTGCTCTTGAACTAGACTCGCCCTCGCCAGAGCCTCACTCCTCGTCACTGCGTGAGGGACCCTTGCTTCCACTGACAGATACTTGGCCTCAAGGAGTCAGACTTCTCCTTGATTGGGACTCGCTAACCCCGAGTGGGACTCACGCTGCACGGATGGGGCTTGCTTTAGGGTCGGATTGGGAAGGTGGGCACTTGGGCATTGGGCGACGAATGGGGCGGTATCGGAGTTGCAGTTGTGGGCCGCTTTTTTGGCCAGCGTGGTGGCCGATCTGGACTGTACTGCTCAGATGCGGCCAGCAGCCCATTGGGGACCTGAGCGGGGTGGATGTCATTCCTAGTCTCTCACTGGGCCGGCCCATTAAAGAATGAAGATTGAGAAGTGGCCGGGGCCTGAGCAGAAGTGGCCCTACTTATATTCAGGTGTGGTTCACCATTGTAAACTAATCCATGATCAATTAGTCCTGGTAACATTTGCATTTTTTTTTATCTCCGGGAAGTTAGGAAAACATGCCTCTTTTAGAGACCCCCCTCTCATTATACTTAAAACACTGAAGCAGTGTTTTGCGAAAAGGCGCAATCCACAAATGTGGGTCACTTTTTTTTATTTCTTTAGGGTGCCCAGCCCAGGGCTTTAAGTGGGCCGGGTCTGTCCGGGTCTGAGCACCGGCAGTTTTTTTTTGGGGCCCTCGAAACGGGTCTCTATCCGGCTCTATTTTCGCGGCTGGCAAAGGTAGTCCTTTCTTTTTTTTTTTTTTCTGGACTGCATTGAGAGCTCAGTTTCCTCACTGAGTAGTGGAGGTCACGGCATGACGTCCACGGCACGACGGCATGACGTCATGCCAGGTGAGCGTTGTTGGAGGAAGGGAAACCCTTTAAGAGAGCCATTTTCTCTCAGGATTTCCCTTCTCTTTTTCCAGCGCAGGAGCAACGTCGTCGTGGTGCCAGCGTGGGATGGTGAAAACCAAGACTATTAGAAACAGGTATCACTTTCTCTTTCCTGCTTTCGTTTATTTGCTCCCCTGTGAAATGGATCCAAAAAAGAAAAACACTTTTGCTGGAAGTCAATTTCTAAGTGCAGCCTCGGGGTGGAGAGAACTAAAACATTCAAAATATGAAAAGTAACTAGCTAAAGCAAGACAGAGTGGTTGCAAGGTGGCCAGGTTGATTTATTCACACCTAAACACATTAGCGCCACTTTACAGTGTTTGCCAGTGAAGCGCTACTTTTGTTTTCTCGTCTCTCTTTGAACAACATTGTTTTCCCTTGGTGGGAAAGTGCACTATTCCTGGAGGTACTGAAATACCTACTTGATGGGTGAATTGGAAAACAAAATGTGTACAGCGGCTGTGTGTTCACGAATGTGGTCTTTTTAAACCATACTGCTTACGTTTTGTAAGGATATAAGCAATGGGCATTGAAACGGGTCCCTTCTGGGCCCTGTAGTCATGGCCTTACCTTTTCGGGCAAAAGCACTCACTAATTTCTGAATAATGAGTGTAAAAAGAAAAAGGTAACCATGTTGTTCCTGCTTACATTTCATGTGCTTTACTTAATCTTGCATTCTCTATGAGTGTTTGCTTTTTCTAGGATGTTGTTCATTTTTTTTTAGCCAGCATATTGCTCTTGTTTAGTGCGTAATTTGAATTGAGTCACATCCAGGTGTTTATAGCGGGTCAGTGCAGTGCAAGTTTCTCTCAGTGGGGCAGTATGGTGTTCAGTGGGGAGAGGATGTGGCACTATGGTCAGAGCTGCGGAATTCGGAACTGGGGAACCAGGTTCAGCCTTCATGACCAGTCCACCAGACCACTCCCGCTGAGGGAGCACATTCGCATGCTAGACCTTAGAAGGCTCCGCAAGATCTTAAAAGCCCTGGTGTCTTAGCACCAGCAGGTGGACCCTAGCAGTGGCATGTGTGGGTTAACCTTGAAGGCCTGTCCGCCACAATTTATTCTGAAGTTCACCTCCAGTCTTGCAGGCAGGCTATGAAGCAGCACACCATAGAGTGACAGTGACTCTGTCACTGAGGTCAAAGGACCCTTAAGCAGGGTGGCTCTAGGGCAGTGCGACCGCACCAGGCACTGACCACCCGCGATCCGTGCAGCTAACAGCAGTGGGGCAGAGGGGCCGGGTAAGGGGGATTTCAAGGGACGATGCCGAGGAAAATTAAATAATTAATTTTCCTTCACCATCATCCTCGAAACCCCCTTACCCGGCCCCACCGCTGTTACCTGCACGGACCGCGGGTTGCACTGACTTCAGGTGGGGGCGTCCTGGTTGCAAGTATAATATGGTTTTAAAAGCACTTGCTGTCTCCTTCCTGGCCTCCAACAATTGTTGGCAACAATAAAAATGTCATGATAACTCCAGGGATTAATGTTCTTAGTAGAGAGAGATGGTGTTTTGTCTAGTGGACGTTTTGACTCATGGAAAGGAAGCGCAGAGGATTAATGTGCCCACTGCTAAGAACATGTACCATGCAGATCACAAAGTGTACATAATGTAAATAGGTCAGTGGGTTACTGCTTTTGTCAGAGAGACCCTATTGTTACTTGCAGTTAATAAGTTAAAATCCTAACATAGAACAGTGAGCTATTAACTGTCATGTAAGAGCTGCATGCAAACTGCAAGGTATAAATTAGAGCATTATGTTTTTTCCACAGTCTTTGATTATCCTAATGTTGCAAAAAGAGTTCATTTGGGTAGAAATCAATTCTGATTATTAAAGAGAACCCCCAACCATGGTATTACGTTTTAAATTCTGAGTTTGTGTTTCTCCAGACCAATCACTATTAAACTATGCTGCCTACTAGTATGGTTGTCATGTGACTCCTACACCTTATAGTCCTTTGTCTTATGTAACATTTCCTATACAGTGATTTACACACATATACTACACTGAGATAAGCAATCATACGTGATGTAAAGTGCTCTGACACCCTATACTGCTATTAGTGGTGCTGTAAATTTTCTGATACTTTATTATTTTGACATTTTTACACATGCTAACAGTATCCGCAAAGATTTTTCCTTATTAGTACCAGTGGAACATACAAGTGCAGCAGTGAGAAAGTTGACCAGTCAACCTTTGCAATGGGCCATCTACTTTGCAGCAACACAAGTCACATTTTTTTGTAACTTTTGATCCGTTTGAGCTATAAACAATTTATTAGTTAAAATCGTCAGATTATACAGCAGTATTATGTGGCAAATATGGCAGAGCCATAATTATGTGGAAAACATTTGCAAACTAGGATATTTTGCCATTCATGTTTGAACTGCTCTTGTGGAAAAAGGGTGGGGAAGTGCTGATGACAGAAACTCCATGGCTGGGAGACGAATGGCTTGCGATTCCACTTTTAAGGATATTTGGGACATTCTGTGATTGGAAACGTATCCCACTTTGTGAATGTATTTTAATGTCAATAACTCATATTAAACCTTAAATAAACATGTGTATCCATTGGTTAAATTAAATAATGTAATAAGCTGTAACCGGTTAGTGAAATGGGAAACAAATACTAAAAATTGGGATATTTTGCTCTTTCTGCCACACCTCTGACTCCGCCGAGAAACCCCAGCAAAATAGACACAGTGAATATCTTCAAGGGTTTGGGGGAACCCTGCAATAGATTTCTAAGTAATGTAAATAATTTTTACATGTTTTTTAAAGTGTTTGGTATTTTTATGGCTTATACTTAATAAATATACCTTTTTGCCTATTTTATTATCCTTTGCTGGATGCGACTTCATGATTTTCTTAAGCACACAATGCTAGTTATCTTGATTTAGACCACGCCCCTACTCGGATAGGCCACACCCCTTGAAGAGATTTGCCACGCCCCTTTTAGAGCACCCCCAGGTTTTTTTTTCACACTTAAAGCCCTGGCCCAGCCTATTTTTTATCCCAATCCAACCCTGCCTCGCTTTCAGTGATTGAATCTTACAGTGCCCACATCTCTCTTAGTTAATGCGACTTGCTCTCCAAGAGAGGCAATCTTCCCAGGTGAGTGAGAGTCACTTATAATGAGCACATCTCGCCGTTGATCACAAAGCGCCACCTACAATTGAAAGTAGTTGATACTTTTCTTTTTAAAAAGTCAACCATGCTGTCTTCAGCGTGGGAGAATGCACCGACAATGCCTGCGGTAGTTTGAAGGGTAAATTCGGCCCTGTTGATTGAGTGAATGACAAAATGTACCCGGTGGCCTTTTTGAGCCCAGTCGTTCCTGTCTCACCCTTTCCAGAACCAGAGCGAAAGACTGCAGACGAATGCAGCTGCCCCAGCTCACGCTGGGATTTGACAGAAAGCGCTGGGATTCCATCTGTGCTGTGCTATGATCCGTTCTTGTCGCAACGCTGCCAGACAGAGCTCTGACTACACCTTGCTGGCACTATGCTTGGACTCTATTCTTAGTACTTCGAGCCGACACTAACATCTGTTTCCTTTCTTTCTATCGCTCTTTTTTTCTTTTCTTCAAGACAGCGTGACAAAAAGCATAAACAATAATTGCGGTTTGTAGGCGGGAAGGAGCTAATTGGTGTCTTCTCTCCATATGTCAACCACTGGGAATTGTTCGGCGTTCTCGAGAATCAGACATTTACCCCTTGATGAAGAGGAGATGTGACCAGTTACGACTTCTAACACGTTACGCAAACTGTGTGAAATCTGGTGATTATAATGAGCGGGAAAGTCTGGCAGCGCGAGAACACCACGGGCAGAGTCTGTGGAAACGAAGGAAACGTTTTCTTCAGCAGCCGGGTACACGCGAGGCACGAGTCGGAAGACAAGGAAACCGCGGTTTAAAACACTCATAACGACGTATGTAGAGAGCTACCAAAGACCCTCTGTATGGCCAGAAGCACCCCAATGTGTGGCCCGGGGGAAGCAAAGGCGCAGCCTAGTCTTCCCCCGGGAAACTTCGCGGGGTTTGATGACAGGGCAGGATAGGTGGATTGCGGGCGGTGGTGGAGTTTGGGGGTTCCCAATATAAGGAGTAGGGCGAGAGGGTTTCAGCCTCTTTCTGACTCCTCGCACTACCAGGGGGAAAAAGTTTGGCCACCCACCCACCCTACAAGTTTATTTGGGTTTGGGACCTGGTATGATGGTGTGTGCTGAAAGGTTGACATAGTAGGACAGGTTGCAAGGGCAGAGGCGGTAGTTAGGGGGGTGGAGAGTCAGATGTGGGCGTATCCACCCCTCGGGAGGGGGGCATATGTGAAGGAAGACGGTGTGCGGGATGCCTGGGACAGGACAAGGAGGCTTCATTGGAGGATGCTTGGGTAAAAGAAGTGTGAAAGAGACTGGGAATGGAAGGAGGTTATTGAAAGAAATGTGAAAGGAGGAGAGAAGCAAGATGGGGTGCTGAGGTGAAAGCTGGGGTTGAAGAGAGAATGGTGAGAAGAAAGGGTTTACGTTTAAAGATGTTTTGATAATTACGATAAAAGGTTGAAGTATTTAAATGTATGCAATCCTGTCCTAATAAATGGCCTTTTACGCATCATGGAGTGCAGGGTCTGATTACCTCGCGAGGACTGGTGTTAAATACAGCTCTGCTAACAAACACGCACATCCTATCAAATCATGGCTGGGCTCCGCGACCTATCAATATTTAAAATCCAGTTCGATTTTCAAGACATTCTGAGTGAATATTTATGAAGCAAATTTACATATATTGAAATCCCGGAGAGATTATTTGCATATCTATTGGTCGCTCTGAAAAGCGGACGAAATGATTGGTGTTTTAAAGAGTTTTACGCTCACTCCTATGGTGCAAAAATGTCAGGCTTTGCAAGTGCAAAACGCTCAGTTTTAAAGCATTAAAAGTACATCCCTCTACAAAAACCCCACTAAAATATTCTAAATGTGAGTGGTAGAAACTAAGATATGAATCCTTTTAGCCTACAAAGTCCTCTGACCGCAATCAAGATGGATACCGGGCCCTAGTTGCCTGGAGTGGCTAAGAGTATTTGGTTGTGATCGAAACACGTTTTAATAGTGAGTACCCCAGGGTACCATCAGCAGGCTGTGCCACAGGACTCACCAGAGGCTCAGGTTAGAGCAGGGGTACTCACAAATATTTACTAAGGGACCAAAGGTAATGGTTTACAGTCCTGCGAAGTACCACGCATCAGGTGTTAGACTAACGCATTTCAGTGTGGTGCTCCGCTTCACCGCACTGAAATGCATTGTCATGCATAATGCATAGCACCTCAGTTGTAAGACAAGTCGTTTTATTACCACTCAGCTGCCAAATTAAACTGTGGAGTCAGTGGGCAGTGTGCCGTGTTGTGCACGCACTGCTCCCGCAGGCTTGGGACTCGCTTTGCTGCCTAATGCTACAATGTATCATCATTAGTTGAGCTCTTGGAGATTGTGATTCCTGTCGTGGCGCGACTCTCAGATGACGTCACGTCGAGGTAGTGCCCAATGGCTACTATCGAGACATGTGTTAAATCAATGGGAACTAGTCTGTCAAGACGTGAGTTGCGACTCAGAGTCGTGTGTTGTTTGACAGAAAAAGAGAGAAGGGAAACCCTCTTTCTTTTTCATGAAGCCTTCACCCACCAACCTAGTTGGTGGCATGCTTCATCATCGGGCCCACCTGGTGACACCGAGTGTGTCCCTGGTGTGCTTCTACGCCTGTATTACAGCGGAGCCGGTATATTACTGAGTGTGCAGTGAAGGTGACGTGAAGGTGAAGTTAAAAACTGTCCAGTGGTCCCATTCCCCAGAGGGATTAACTTTAATATTTGGGCCTCTGGCAGTAATAAAAACAAGGCGGTGGATGAAGGTGGAGTGGTATTTTAGGAAACTCCTGCATCCAGTGAATGGTCTACATGTTTCAGCCAGGCCTTTAAATTATACTGGCTTTCCTCAGGACCTAAAAAAGTGAAGGGTGCGGTCTATACTGTCTGTTTTGTATAGATCGTGATATGTGTAGCACACGCTAAGATGCTCTGTGTGTGAGAAGGCAATCCCTTCTCTAAGCATACACTAGCAATTAGCTATGAATGCCCCATGAGATTCCGGCAGAGGTTCTGGCATGCTACGATGCTCAGGACCTGCATGAACACCTGTGTTGCTGCGTCGGGTCTCCGTGGATGACAACCTAGTGAGGTTGTGTGATACAACACTGACTTAGGCACCACGGGGATCGGACGTCACAACCTGCTGCCGGAGTAACCTTGTGGGAGGCAGGAGGCTGAGGCGCTGGGCTACTTTGTGGCAAATCATGCATGCTGGCAGCACTGCCTGCTCACATTTCTGGCCGCTCTGTGGCTCAGCTCTCTCAGCAGCTGCAGTAAATTTGACCCCTGTGCTGTGCCAAATTCAATTGCAGAGAAAGGGAGTGAGTCTCGCTGCAAGTTGGTAAGTCACAGAGTCAGTGGAGTGCAGCCACGCACCCCAGTGTGTGTGTGTTAAATAATTATTTCCTTCAGGCTCAAAAAGTGAAACTGCCAGCGGCGGCTCCGCCACTAAGGCGGAGGAGCGTCGCCCCACTGCTTTGAAGCAGTGAAAGAAAGGAAACATAAAATGATAATAGCTCGAGGTTATTATCATTAGGTCTCGCGCCTAGCGTTGCAGTGCGCAGCCAGAGATTTATTGGGGTAGAGGGATTTTAGGAGAAGGACTTTTGCTCCCGCCCATGCTTTCTATTGGGCAACGTCAAAAACTCTGCCTTGTCATTGGTGTTCAATGCAAAAACAACAATTGATGGACAGAATGCAGAACAATGTCATACATTCACCCCAGTACAGAGATCTGGGCCTAAATCCATCGTTTTTTTGCTCACCATGCCATTCCAGTTTGAACCCAGCCATATGCAAATCAGTCTTGACCCTGTGCCTCATGGGAACAGTCCAGCCCGAACTGCCAAGCCAGGTCCTCCCTGGACTGGAAACAAGCATCCTAGGACCGGTTTCGGGGTTTCACCCCTCTTCAGCCAGGGTAGCTTGATTCCAGTGGCATGGAGAGCCTAAGTGGGAAGGGTATGCCCAGACGTGGGTCCCGTGCTCACCACACCACTGGATTCAAGCTAGCCTGGCTGAAGAAGGGTGATGCCCTGAAACCGGTCCTAGGATGCTTGTTTCCGGTCCAGGGAGGACCTGGCTTGGCAGTTCGGGCTGGACTGTTCCCACAAGGAACAGGGTCAAGACTGATTTGCATATGGCTGGGTCCAAACTGGGGTGGTGTGGTGAGCAAAAGAATGATGGATTAAACCCAGATCCTTGTGACTGGGGGTGAATGTTTGCATTGTCCAACATTCCGTCCATCAATTGTTTCTTTGCATATGTTGCCCTAAGTGGGAAGGGTATGCCCAGACGTGGGTCCCGTGCTCACCACACCACTGGATTCAAGCTAGCCTGGCTGAAGAAGGGTGATGCCCTGAAACCGGTCCCAGGATGCTTGTTTCCGGTCCAGGGAGGACCTGGCTTGGCAGTTCGGGCTGGACTGTTCCCACAAGGAACAGGGTCAAGACTGATTTGCATATGGCTGGGTCCAAACTGGGGTGGTGTGGTGAGCAAAAGAATGATGGATTAAACCCAGATCCTTGTGACTGGGGGTGAATGTTTGCATTGTCCAGCATTCCGTCCATCAATTGTTTCTTTTGCATATGTTGCCCTAAGTGGGAAGGGTATGCCCAGACGTGGGTCCCGTGCTCACCACACCACTGGATTCAAGCTAGCGTGGCTGAAGAAGGGTGATGCCCTGAAACCGGTCCCAGGATGCTTGTTTCCGGTCCAGGGAGGACCTGGCTTGGCAGTTCGGGCTGGACTGTTCCCACAAGGAACAGGGTCAAGACTGATTTGCATATGGCTGGGTCCAAACTGGGGTGGTGTGGTGAGCAAAGAATGATGGATTAAACCCAGATCCTTGTGACTGGGGGTGAATGTTTGCATTGTCCAGCATTCCGTCCATCAATTGTTTCTTTTGCATATGTTGCCCTAAGTGGGAAGGGTATGCCCAGACGTGGGTCCCGTGCTCACCACACCACTGGATTCAAGCTAGCCTGGCTGAAGAAGGGTGATGCCCTGAAACCGGTCCCAGGATGCTTGTTTCCGGTCCAGGGAGGACCTGGCTTGGCAGTTCGGGCTGGACTGTTCCCACAAGGAACAGGGTCAAGACTGATTTCCATATGGCTGGGTCCAAACTGGGGTGGTGTGGTGAGCAAAAGAATGATGGATTAAACCCAGATCCTTGTGACTGGGGGTGAATGTTTGCATTGTCCAGCATTCCGTCCATCAATTGTTTCTTTTGCATATTGTCATTGGTGTTCAGCGGGTTTTTGTTACCACCCTATATTTTTTTTTACATGCCCATGGGACAGCGAGTCTACGGCGTGTCTTGCTCACGCTGCCTGCATGCGCCAGACGGCTCTCTGATTGGTTGGCAACTTGCAAATCAGCATTGTGATTGGTGGACCTTGTCAACCAATCAGAGAGCCTACTGGCGCGTGCAAGCAGCGTGAGCAAGACAGCTGTAGACTCGCTGTCCCAAGGGCTGTTTGATTGGGCATCAAGTAGGGATGACGCTGCCTTCATGCGGACGTCACTGTCCCTCCTCCCCGCTGCAGCAGCAGTGAGGCAGCGCCATGCGAGGGAGACTCCTGGGGGACACGGGGCCGTGCGTGTGCCCGCCTGTACAGCGTGTTTCTTGTTTTCTTACTTGTGTGTGTGTGTTTTCCTCAGCCGTTTTTTGTTGTCGGTGCGCTTTTGCCACGCAGTTGTGAAATCTTGACTAATTATCGGCATCTTGGGGGCAGGCATATTCTTAAAACCCGCGAGCAGCAGCGGGGCGGTGACGGGTTTGCGGCCGTCGGGCGAAGGCGACAGCAAAGGGGTGAGGGGCAGTAGGTGGTATTCCCTCAGGCCGTGAAAAAGCAGCCAGGCTCAGCAGGTCTGGGAAATGCTGTCTAATACGGTACCCTCTGGACAACCCTTTCCAGGTAATGTGGCTCGTTCTTGTGACAATGGGTCCTTTTGTAAACCTGGGAAACATTAAGATTGTAGGCCTTCATAAGTGGGGATCCCGGATCACAGTTTTCAGTTGCGAGCTCTTCAATAAATAGTTAATGTCGGGTGCTTTCGTCCAGTTGGTTCAGTTGTAATGAACGAAAACTACAGCGCCCAGAATCCACTGTGTGTGGACATTGAGTGGCTTGTCCTGTCTTACTCATAAATACCAATGTATTACAAGTTGGGCCATACGTAGCTAGGGACTTCCAGACTGGTCCCGCACCAGCCCTCCTCGTGTTAACAACATGGGTTTTTGGTATACTCTTCCTCCTGGGATCAGAGGGTCTTTTGGCACAAGCAGTGCTGGCTCTTGGGGGCGGGGGGCTGGCCGCCGTGAGAACTGGGGTGGTGGAGTGAGCTAAAGAATAATGATGGATTAAACCCAGATCAGTTGACTGGGGGTGAGTGCTTGCAATGTTCAACACTCCGTCCATCATCCCCTTTGGTTTTGCTATGTTCGCCCTAAGTTGGCAGGGTATGCCCAGACGTGGGTCCCTTGCTCACTTTGCCACTGGATTCAAGCTAGCCTGGCTGATGACGGCTGTTAGCCAGAAACCGGTCCCAGGATGCTTGTTTCCGGTCCAGGGAAGACATGGCTTGGCAGTTCGGGCTGGACTGTTCCCATGAGGCACAGGGTCAGACTGCTTTGCATATGGCCATGTCTGAACTGGGGTGGCGGAGTGAGCTAAAGAATGATGATGGATTAAACCCAGATCAGTTGACTGGGGGTGAGTGCTTGCAATGTTCAACACTCCGTCCATCATCCCCTTTGGTTTTGCTTTGTTCGCCCTAAGTTGGCAGGGTATGCCCAGACGTGGGTCCCTTGCTCACTTTGCCACTGGATTCAAGCTAGCCTGGCTGATGACAGCTGTTAGCCAGAAATCGGTCCCAGGATGCTTGTTTCCGGTCCAGGGAAGACATGGCTTGGCAGTTCGGGCTGGACTGTTCCCATGAGGCACAGGGTCAGACTGATTTGCATATGGCCATGTCTGAACTGGGGTGGCGGAGTGAGCTAAAGAATGATGATGGATTAAACCCAGATCAGTTGACTGGGGGTGAGTGCTTGCAATGTTTAACACTCCGTCCATCATCCCCTTTGGTTTTGCTTTGTTCGCCCTAAGTTGGCAGGGTATGCCCAGTCGTGGGTCCCTTGCTCACTTTGCCACTGGATTCAACCTAGCCTGGCTGATGATGGCTGTAAGCCAGAAACCGGTCCCAGGATGCTTGTTTCCGGTCCAGGGAAGACATGGCTTGGCAGTTCGGGCTGGACTGTTCCCATGAGGCACAGGGTCAGACTGATTTGCATATGGCCATGTCTGAACTGGGGTGGCGGAGTGAGCTAAAGAACGATGATGGATTAAACCCAGATCAGTTGACTGGGGGTGAGTGCTTGCAATGTTCAACACTCCGTCCATCATCCCCTTTGGTTTTGCTTTGTTCGCCCTAGGTTGGCAGGGTATGCCCAGACGTGGGTCCCTTGCTCACTTTGCCACTGGATTCAAGCTAGCCTGGCTGATGACGGCTGTTAGCCAGAAACCTGTCCCAGGATGCTTGTTTCCGGTCCAGGGAAGACATGGCTTGGCAGTTCGGGCTGGACTGTTCCCATGAGGCACAGGGTCAGACTGATTTGCATATGGCCATGTCTGAACTGGGGTGGCGGAGTGAGCTAAAGAATGATGATGGATTAAACCCAGATCAGTTGACTGGGGGTGAGTGCTTGCAATGTTCAACACTCCGTCCATCATCCCCTTTGGTTTTGCTCTGATGACGGCTGTAAGCCAGAAACCGGTCCCAGGATGCTTGTTTCCGGTCCAGGGAAGACATGGCTTGGCAGTTCGGGCTGGACTGTTCCCATGAGGCACAGGGTCAGACTGATTTGCATATGGCCATGTCTGAACTGGGGTGGCGGAGTGAGCTAAAGAATGATGATGGATTAAACCCAGATCAGTTGACTGGGGGTGAGTGCTTGCAATGTTCAACACTCCGTCCACCATCCCCTTTGGTTTTGCTATGTTCGCCCTAAGTTGGCAGGGTATGCCCAGACGTGGGTCCCTTGCTCACTTTGCCACTAGATTCAAGATAGTCTGGCTGATGACAGCTGTAAGCCAGAAACCGGTCCCAGGATGCTTGTTTCCGGTCCAGGGAAGACATGGCTTGGCAGTTCGGGCTGGACTGTTCCCATGAGGCACAGGGTCAGACTGATTTGCATATGGCCATGTCTGAACTGGGGTGGCGGAGTGAGCTAAAGAATGATGATGGATTAAACCCAGATCAGTTGACTGGGGGTGAGTGCTTGCAATGTTCAACACTCCGTCCATCATCCCCTTTGGTTTTGCTATGTTCGCCCTAAGTTGGCAGGGTACGCCCAGAAGTGGGTCCCTTGCTCACTTTGCCACTGGATTCAAGATAGTCTGCCTGATGACGGCTGTAAGCCAGAAACCGGTCCCAGGATGCTTGTTTCCGGTCCAGGGAAGACATGGCTTGGCAGTTCGGGCTGGACTGTTCCCATGAGGTCAGACTGATTTGCATATGGCCATGTCTGAACTGGGGTGGCGGAGTGAGCTAAAGAATGATGATGGATTAAACCCAGATCAGTTGACTGGGGGTGAGTGCTTGCAATGTTCAACACTCCGTCCATCATCCCCTTTGGTTTTGCGCCGTGTAGAAGACCCCGCGGGCACACAGGGCCCTCTGGAATGCGGGAGGTGTGTTGGGGGGCTCTTCGAGGACTGTTGTTTGATAAAACCCAGGCACGAAGGTTCACGGCGGAGCTCGTCCGTCTCCGTCCCCGGTTTACGGAGGAGGCTGCATTCCGCGGCAGGCAGCGCTTGTGTTTACGGAACGAAAACACGCATTTAATCAGGCAACAGCTGTGTCCGCGCGCTGGCCCTCGTGCCATGGGCTGTGGAATGTGGGGCCCCTCCCAGAGCCTTGGTGCGAGGGGGTGTGAGAGTATGCTTGACGTACCAATGCCGCGGTGCCAGGCGGCCCACGGAGGTATGTTTGGTACCAAGGGTACAGCAATGGACCCTACCCTTGCTACAGCCGGGAGGGCATGCGAAGCAGGGGTGGTTGGACTGTACCAAAACCATGGTGCGAGGGGGTGCGAGAGTATGCCTGACGTACCAATGCCGCGGTGCCAGGCGGCCCACGGAGGTATGTTTGGTACCAAGGGTACGGCAATGGACCCTTCCCTTAGTGTAAGAATGTGTTCATAATACACTAACTTTTTTTACAAAAGGATGGGGACAATGGGCTTTTGGAAAGGTCCAACGTACATGCCCTAGATAATCAATAAAGAAGAAGTACGTGGTTCCTCGGTGAATACAGAGTATTTAAAGCAGGTCGTGAAAGGAAGGGGATTCTTCCTTTCGGAACTGGTGCCCTCACACACCCAGCAAGCTAGGTGTCATGCTTCATCATCTGGGCCTGCTCCTCGTCGGGTCGGCGCTGCAATACCCGACGGGCACCCAAAAAGGGCTCTTTATCGGAGATCTTTTGTTCCTTGCCGGTGGGTGCCGTGGGTGTAAGGGCCCTTTGATTGTGTGGATGTAGTAGTATGTGAAGTGAGTTAAAACAAGTCAGGGTGCCTTATGGAACATATTTTATTCTTGGTAGGCCCCCTGCCTGATTTAAAATAGAAAAAGGAGAGGCGTCTATCTGACTATAATGGGTCAAGATCAGGGCGCTCTATTCCTAGTGGGTCAACATGTTTCTCGCCATTGTTGTCTTAAGGATCAAAGGCGATTCTTCAGGACCGTAAAGTGAGTCTATCTACACCCAGTGGTGTGGTGAACTACCTACCACTCTTGGATAAGCGGGTTGTGTGCCCGTTGTTTCTATGGACGACCTGTACGTGAGAAAAAAAAGGGTATATATACTCTCAAGGACACAGTTGACCACAAGTTCCATCGTGCTTCCAAACAGATACTCTGTATTAGGTCCATGACTGACATTGGTGATCAATAATATCAATAGTGGTTCGCTATTCATATCACCCAAAAAGTGTGTTCCTGAACGAAGTCTTCTGGTAACACATACATATTGTTGAATAAAACCAATTACTTTAAAACATTAATACAATGGTGAAGAAATGGTAGTAAAACAATTGGGTGATCAGAGGCCTTTTTCATGCATGAAAACATACTACTCCGATAAAGAGCCCCTTTTTTGGGTGCCCGTCGGGTATTGCAGCGCCGACCCGACGAGGAGCAGGCCCAGATGATGAAGCATGACACCTAGCTTGCTGGGTGTGTGAGGGCGCCAGTTCCGAAAGGAAGAATCCCCTTCCTTTCACGACCTGCTATAAATACTCTGGGGTCGATTCCGATTCGGGCCGGAAAAAGCACCGACCGACTCGGATCCGGAAAAAATACCAACCGACACGTACCCGTGGCGCCCGACACGCCAAGTACGATGCAAGCCGCGAAAAATCCGACCGACACGTAACGAAACCAAGTCGACCGACCGAGCCGCACGGAAAATAGCAATCCGGCCGGAAAAACACGCGAATCCAACCGACCGACACGCACCCGGAACAAATCCGACCGAAACGTACACGCCAACTCCAAACCGCAAAGTACGATGCAAGGCGCGAAAACCACGACCGAGTCGGACGGAGGACAAGCCGTACGACCGACACGCATACAAAACCGAGCCGAAGCAACACAAAACACCGCGACCAACGCGTACGCAGCATAGAAAACTGCACAAACACAGCGTGAACGAAACGGAAAACACCGTACGAGACCAATGCAGGGTCCGACTCGGTCACAAGAACGTTTCCAACATACACAAACAACACAAAGGAAAAATCACCCCAAAAAAGGCCAAACAAGCAATTACCAAGCCAATAAATACTGGGGGGGTGGGGACAGAGAACAAAGACACACCCACAACTCCACCTATATAAAGGACACAAATCACTACCATGAGCCTTTGCAAATGCCATTCCACTGCCAGCACCCAAGAGAAAGCAACCACACACCCACAGCTCATCCCTCACACAAGCCACACACCAGCAGCACACCAACAAATACCTACCTCACATACACCCAGCAAAACACACACTCACACACCCTCACCTGCACACCAACACACACATCACTCACCATCACCACCCATCACCATGCCCCCCAAGAAGAATCACAAGTTCCTAGATTGTGAATTGGAAGTCCTGGTAGACGAGATCCTCAGGGTAGAGCCACAGCTGTTTGGCACATTGGTCCAACAGACCCCCATGTCGCAGAAAACCAAGATGTGGGAGAGGATCATCAACAGGGTGAACGCCCAATCACCATGTCGGCGCACAAAGACCGACATCCAGAACAGGTGGTATGACGTGCGCAGGAGGGTACGGAAACTGCTGAAGCAAGACTACATCAACAGCCAACACACCGGCAGTGGCCCTCCTGCCAAGCCAATATACCTCAGGCCCTGGGAGGAGAAGGTGCGGGCCATCCTACCGCCAGTGAGCATATATGGACTAGAGGACATCCCAGAGCCTGGTGAGTACACAACAAATGTACACAATATACTGCCACAAAACACACACACATCACTGTCAAGGGGAGAGTCAAACCATGCACTCATAGCAATCACACAGCAACCAGAACAGAATCATCCCAAAATGTGTATGTCAGTCAGAGAAACACAACACATGCCATCAAAAAAGTCACATCCAACTGTGCCAACACATGTACAAACACAACCACAACTACAGCTAGGCAGTGGCACAAATAGAACTAACAAACACATCCACACATGTAGCCACCACAACAACACCAACACACAGTGAAGACCACTCAAAGGAAGGAATTCTGTGTATGCTGGCCAAGTCAGTGTAGCCAATAGCATCATGGGAGTCGCAGTCACACATATTGCCCGCCCCAAAACTGTCCCATCAACACCACCATGAACCATGCGCACATCACAGAGAGTGGAGAAGGACTCACAAGATGGCTGACACTGGCTACTGCTGTGGGGAGCACAAGGCCCTGCTGCCAACTGTGCACCAACAAACAGCAGGACACCACTGACTGACATCCTGAGAGACAACTTACACTCCCTGCAATGCAAGCACGTTCCATGGTGGGATATCTGGCTGGCTGAGTGGGAAGGGGGACTTGCAGCACTGACTATAGTCACCAGCACCTCCCCTCACACCCCCCCAACACAAACTCCACAGTACCCACCTGGTAGAATGCAATGCCCTCCATCCTAACACAAGATCCCACAAAGCACCACCACCCTGGGTTATGTTGTGTGAAGCACAGGGACACTCTTGGGACTCTTAGCCAAACAACTGCCAGGACAACATTCCCAGCCATCCTGTCAGCACAGCCAGCCCACCCCACAGGGAAGCAGAGTCAAAAGGAAGGAAGCATGGGCATGCTGGGAAGGGGGTGGAGGCAATAGCATGATGGGAGTCGTACTCACAGCCCTACATCCCCCACCACATGGCCCAGCAAGCTCACACTCACGCATGCACATCCCACAGAGAGTGGAAAGGCCCATCAAAGATGTCTGACACTGTTGCTGTGTCTTGGGGAGCACAAGGGCATGCTGGGTACTGCACACCAACCAACAGCAGGACACCACTGTCAGCCATCTTGCCATTGCCCTCACACCCACACCCACTGAACTCCACACAAAAGCAAGTAAGTATGGGAATGCTGGCAAGTGGGGTGGAGGCAATGGCATGATGGGAGTCGTAGTCACAGACATAGCTCACCCCCACAACTGTCCCATCAACACCACCCTGAACCATGCTCACATCACAGGGAGTGGAGAAGGACTCACAAGATGGCTGACACTGGCTACTGCTGTGGGGAGCACAAGGCCCTGCTGCCAACTGTGCACCAACAAACAGCAGGACACCACTGACTGACATCCTGAGAGACAACTTCCACTCCCTGCAACGCAAGCACGTTCCATGGTGGGATAACTGACTGGCTGGCTGGGTGGGAAGGAGGTCTGGCTGTCAACCAAACACAAGCAATGCAGACCATGTTCACACCCCAGAAAATACATAGAAATGCCCAAATAATGCAGGACAATGTGCCACACCAATATCAACCCCTGACTGTGACGACTTAGGACAATGCAATGTACAGGCCCGCACCCAGAGGCACAGTAACAACTGTCAGGTGTGTCAACCACTGATGCCTGCAGAAACATGACATACATTGTTTGTGTCTCCCAAAAACAGGTGATGATGGGGACACAGCAGCAGACGCTGAGGAGTCCCAGTCCCAGGCTCAAGAGGATGCCGAGCTCACTGGCGTCGTACAGCCTCTGTCCTCGGACGATGAACAACCTGGCACATCCGGTGCAAGTCAACATGCAGCACCAGCAGGACTACCAGCTGCAGCACCAGCAGGACCACCAGCTGCACTCCCTGCACCCACCCCTACAACGACTGTCACCACGAATACCATCCCTGCCGACATGGACAGAATAAGGAGCAACACCAGCGCAGTGACCCTGGACCAACCTGGGGCCATGGACACCACCACCACCACCAACCCCCAAGGTGGACCAGGGTTATCTGTGCGTGCAACTGCACACACTGCACATGTCAGCAGGGGTGGTGGGAGGGTGGGAGACAGAGGTCGCTGCTTGCAGACGTTGCTGGTGTGCATGACGACCCACAACTGGTACGCATAGCTGATGCGTACCAGTCCAGCACCGGAGAGCTCAGCCAGGTAGTGGGGCTCCTCAGAGACATCAAACAGCAGCAGGCTGCCCATCATGCCCGCTTGGACTCCCACATGTCCCACGTGGAGTCACACATGTCCCGTGTGGACTCACACATGTCCCGCGTGGAGTCCAAGTGGGATGTACTGCATGAGATGACGGCGGTGCACAGGGACATTTTACAATGCCTCCGCCAGATGAACAGCAACCAGTCCACACCTCCCTGTGTGCCAACAACATCTGGTACCGAACAAACTGCAACTGCCACAGGGAGGGAGGAGGACTCTGGTGGAGAGTCCCCTGCACCGCAGCAGCCTGCACTTGAGGGCCCCCCCCCAAGAAGAGGGGTCGTCCGAGGAGGGGAAAGTGAGAGGCCGATGGCCAAGCGCAACTCGCAGGAAGCCTGAACCTGTTCTGGATGTTCGCCTTTGTGCACAGACTGTTCACCCTGTTGACGGCAACACTACTCCCACACATTGCATGGGGAGTACAAGTTGGACCAATGTGTCAGACAACTGTGGCCCCGATACTGGGGATCCTGTCTACCCGGACTTTCAATTCACCTAGGAACTTGGGATTGCAAGATTCATGTACAGCACAACCCATCCTATGCACTATTAACACAAATGTATCACAATAAACACACTAATACACCATACTTGCCTCTGTCGTGATTCCAACGTGGGTGCTGTTATGGGGATGATGAACTGCAAAATTACACTGTGTATGCGAACTGCAACAGCAAGGACAACACAGGCATGTGAGTAAAGGCAACGTGACACATATGAGGGAGACACACCACCAGGGCTACACAACACATACACACCTAGGCCATCTGACTCATTGCCTACACTGATGTTGCCAGGGAAGACGGTGCAATGCACAGACACCACACCCATTCCCAGTTGTAGTCAAGTAGCCCACAGGTGCAGTAAGCAAATGGCAGTCAAATGTGTGACCACAGACAACGCACATCACTAAGTGAAGCACAGGTTTATTACACAGTAGCAACATGCCGTAACCACTACAGATGCAAGGTAACCCCACCTGGTAGCGGGCACACAGTCAACAACTGTAGACGGAAGGAAGTCCATGGGTGTGGCGCACATCACCTGTAGGGACACAACAGCTACCAGCCTGGATGTGCAATCACGTCGTCGGTGGACACAGTTGACCAAACGAATCTGAAAGTACCCTGTGAAGGACAGAAATGACACACAGTCAAAAGCAATGCAGTACAGGACAGAACAGCAAAACTCATGCACAATACATGTTACAAGATACCCACCCAGAACCAAGTTAGCATGTCAACACTGTTGGGGAGTACAGCCCACCTGTAACCACACATCGCAACACACATCCAGTCAAGTAGCCCATGGACACACTCCAACAGCGCCAGAGCCCCACCCACACATCATGCCAACTCACATCATTCACATGACACCTCAGGATACTCACATTCAGCTAAAGAAGTTGGTGATGAGCTGTGTGCGGACATCACCATCATCATCATCATCGTCACTGGCATCGTGGTCCAGGCCAGGATCCTCCACAGGTGGCGGATGTTGGTCATCGTCATCCTGGATGAGAGGCAACTCCTTCCGCACTGCCAGGTTGTGTAGCATGCAGCAGACGATGATAATCTTGCACACTTTCGCAGGGGCATATGGGAGGGACCCTCCGGTCTTGTCCAGGCAGCGGAAGCGGCTCTTCAGGAGACCAAAGGTCCGCTCAATCACTCTCCTGGTCCGACCATGTGCCTCATTGTAGCGCATCTGGGCAGGTGTCACAGGGTTCCTGAGGGGTGTCAGCAACCACGGCATGTTGGGGTATCCCGAGTCACCTACGGACAGACAAGTGCACATCAGCTGACTTGGAAAAGTGGGCGGAATACTACAGATCAGATCACACACAATGGCACAAAGTCAGTACACACCGACAAGCCAGGCACGCTGGTTCTGCATCTGTGCCATCATCCTGGGGATGCGACTGCTCCTCATCACAAAGGCATCGTGTGCTGAACCAGGGAAACGGGCACACACGTGTGTGATGGTCATGTCTGCAAGACACACCACCAGTGCATTGACCGAGTGGTAGTGCTTGCGGTTCCTGTAGGCCTGCTCCTGGGCCTGTGGTGGTACCAAAGCCACATGTGTCCCATCAATGGAGCCAATTACATGCGGCATCCTCCCCAGGGCATAAAAGTCACTCTTCACGTCAGTGAGTCGTCGCAGTCTAGGGAAATAGATGTACCGGTTCAGGAAGAGCAACATTGCCGCCAAAACATCGCGGAGCACACGGCTGAACATGGTCTGTGACATCCCACCAGCAGACGCCACAGTATGTTGGAAGGTACCGGTGGCAAAGAAGTGTAGGGCTGCCATCACCTTCACCTTGGGGGTCAGCGCTGTAGGATACGGCCGGCCAGGCTGCAAATGTGGGGACAACTGCACTGCCAAATCCTCAATCAGCTGCCTGGTGAAGCGGTACCGTCGGATGCTGTCCCGTTCCACCATCGTTGCCAGGTCTGGGAATGGCCGATGGACAGCAGGAGCCCTGCAGTGCAGAGGAGAAGTAAGCAGGATCGTCAGTCACCCCACATATGCGGCATTGAACACACTCAAGATCCCAACATACATCATCATGAGGCACAACTACATGAAGTGTGCAGTACCGGAAGGACATGTATGGTACATACATGGCCAACATCTGTCAACACGGTCCTACAGGTGGCATCAATTTGTCCCAGGTTGGCCCATTGGATATCATGATGCCGTGTCACAGTCACCCCCCACAGTGACATGTGAGGACAGATGTGCCCCAGGCACCACAGCTCAATGACAGGTACATTCCCAGGGTCCCTGTAATGCCACATGGACACTGGCATCACCTGGAGTATCATGTGTACACCACAGCAAAACAAACATGACCCCCACAGGTAGTGGCCACACTTGCCATGGCAGGACAGACATGGACGTCTGTGACACACACGCACAACATCAGAGTCCATGCACACACAACGTGGATGTGGAGACTGTCTCCCATTGTGCACATGAAATCAGAGACATTGTAAACACTACATGCACAAAGACTGTGGAGGGCCATCACTATTGTGCCACTGGGACACCCTGGCTCAAACATACCGTCCCACATGGGACTCACGGGGTATGTGACATGACATACACAAACACCACTGTGAAATGTGACCATGACACATGCACAGATATGAACAGTTGCACATCACAGTGGTCACGTACACGTAACACCCAGGATCCTGTCCCCATGAACACGTGCACAGCCTGGGGGTGGCTGCCCACAGGTGACACCCACAGGACAACATGTACACCAACATACACACAATAGGAAATGCAGCCTTACATGCCTTATGATAAGGTTTGGACAGGCTGTCGTGATGTAGGTGTGCCCCTCACTCCCTGGGAGCTATCTGTGGCTGGCATATGTCCATCTGAGACAGGCATGCTGACCTATGCCAGTCACATGTACAGTGATGCGTTGTACCGCAATGGACCGATCGGTGCCTCCGGCCGGCCCATTGCCTTCAATGTGTGCGGGTACGCGTTGTACCCCTGTGCGCGTTGTACCGCAATGGACCGATCGGTGCCTCCGGCCGGCCCATTGCCTTCAATGTGTGAGGGTACGCGTTGTACCCCTGTGCGCGTTATACCGCAATGGACCGATCGGTGCCTCCGGCCGGCCCATTGCCTTCAATGTGTGCGGGTACGCGTTGTACCCCTGTGCGCGTTGAACCGCAATGGACCGATCGGTGCCTCCGGCCGGCCCATTGCCTTCAATGTGCGCGGTACGCGTTGTACCCCTGTGCGCGTTGAACCGCAATCGACCGATCGGTGCCTCCGGCCGGCCCATTGCCTTCAATGTGTGCGGGTACGCGTTGTACCCCTGTGCGCGTTGAACCGCAATGGACCGATCGGTGCCTCCGGCCGGCCCATTGCCTTCAATGTGTGCGGGTACGCGTTGTACCCCTGTGCGCGTTGAACCGCAATGGACCGATCGGTGCCTCCGGCCGGCCCATTGCCTTCAATGTGCGCGGTACGCGTTGTACCCCTGTGCGCGTTGAACCGCAATGGACCGATCGGTGCCTCCGGCCGGCCCATTGCCTTCAATGTGCGCGGTGCACGCGTTGTACCCCTGTGCGCGTTGAACCGCAATGGACCGATCGGTGCCTCCGGCCGGCCCATTGCCTTCAATGTGTCGGGTACGCGTTCTACCCCTGTGCGCGTTGTACCGCAATGGACCGATCGGTGCCTCCGGCCGGCCCATTGCCTTCAATGTGTGCGGGTACGCGTTGTACCCCTGTGCGCGTTGTACCGCAATGGACCGATCGGTGCCTCCGGCCGGCCCATTGCCTTCAATGTGTGCGGGTACGCGTTGTACCCCTGTACGCGTTGTACCGCAATGGACCGATCGGTGCGCACCCATTGACAATGGGCTTGCCTGGCAACGGACGCGTTTTCGAATTTCGAACGAGTCGGTTGCTGGGAATTCAGTTGGTCACCCACAACAATGTTGCAAAATCATGTATGTCATGAAGTTGAAGATTTGAAGGATGCTGTGGGCGTGTTTTGGTGCTGCTATTCCATGGATTGGCCAGATTCAGAAGATGCAAACGACTTGGACCTATCACTTTGGACACAAGGGACAGGATCTGCCTCTCCAGCACATATATATTGCTGGCTGTTCCCCTGAGAGCCCACTTGCCTGCACTACATGCTCCAGGACGACATCTGCCACTGCACTGCTGCTGTCTCTGCCCCTCTGGACCCTGCAATGGCACGTACTGTGGAGAGAGCCCCAGCCTTCAGCCTTGAGGAGAACCAGGCCCTGCTGGACAGCCTACTTCCACAGTACAGCAAGCTGTATGGGACACCAGGGGAGCAGGTGAGTGTCCTGTGCACTGCCTTTCTGAATGTGCATTTTGTCTGACTAGCAAGGCTGAGAGTCTGCACGCCACTGGCTAGCAGGCTCACTGAGTAGTTGTCACCCCCATAGTGTGTAGTGACTTGCACGAGACAGGTATGGTGAAGTGACAGTGCTTCTGAACAGGGTTTTACTCCCCATGCAATGGTACCATGTAGTGACTTCTGGAAAACTGTCCATGGGCAGCCGTGCACTGCCTGTGTACACCATGTGCCCCTGTGATTGCGACATGTATATGCAACTGTGTCATGCACGGATATGTTGCATGTGTAGTAATGGCCTTATCACTTTGTCATCCTGACAGGCTTCTGCCCATCGGAAGCAGGAGATATGGAAGGACATCGTCCGGGCTGTCCGGTCCGTGGGGGTCTACAAGCGCCGGATCCGCAACTGCCAAAAGAGGTGGCAGGACCTTCGGGGCTGGACCCGGAGGATTGCACGGGTCCAGCTGAAGCTGTCGCCTCCTCGCAGGAGGGGCGGAACACGGACCCTGACCCCCACATGCTCAGGATCCTGGCGGTGGTCTTTCCAGACCTGGATGGGCAGCTGAAGGCCAGAGAGCAGCAAGGAGGGGGTGAGTCAAAGACTGCACTGTGAACTCTGTCTAACATGCTATGTGCCCTCCTCGGGCCTGGTTAAACTGCCACAGTACAGCAGTCATGTTGTCCAGGAGCCATGTCCCTCTATTGTGCACTGCCCACTCCTCATCTGATACCCAGGTGTGGCCCTTACATGCAGGGAATTCTGTCACTTAGGACTGTGTCCTTGCAGTTTGCTTGACTCAAGGTGGGAGACAGCATCTGTTTCCCTGACTCTGTGGTGGGCATCATGGGTGGGTCCATTGCTTACACAATGCCTGTATTCTGACATGTATTCAGCGTGTTACTTTGATCTGTGGTCCAATTGCTGAGCTGATCCACCACATGTGGCTGGGGTATCTGGCACACCCCCATGCTGCGGGTGGGAACAATGTTTGGGCCCCAAGAGTATGTATATGACGTGTGTCACACATACTTAGCCAGCTGCCTACAGTCCAGGGCTCATCCCTCATTCATGTGGGGCTGGACAGTCATGCCTACTCCAGGCCATACAATACACTCTGTACTCCCACTCCCGTGTATCAGCTGACACATTGTGCGCAGTGATTTGACCCCTCAGGTGTCTGCCTCTGTGTCAGTGTGCTGTGGATTAGTCGCCAGGACTGCTGTGGAGTTTCTTGGTAGGGGCTCAGCATGCCACTGGAGATGTGACCATAGGAGACGATACTTGTGTGACACATAGGTGTCTGATCAGCTGCCCATGCAGACTGGGGCATGTGAATGTGAAGTTCAGGCAGCTGTTCCCCATGCACAGCAGAGTGTGAGGGGCTCAGGCTCAGAGGGTAGTGTCACAGGTCTACCATATGTCCAATAGGTATGACCTGGACAGATGAGGGTTAAGAGGATGTGTTGTGGGGGGATGTACATGTGCACTTGTGCAGCTCCAGGACTTGCATTCCCCATGACCTACTATTGTGACACAGTGCAGAGTGTTGTTGTCTGGCTGCAAAGTCATACATCACTGAGACAGTGATGTATGACTTTGCAGTCATGCCTCCGCCATGGCATGTGTCTACTGATTGGTGAGCCTGCAGGGGAGTGACATGTGCTACATGCACACCATAGTGGCACTGGCTATCAGGACATGGGTGCATCATGGTGTCTGTCGCTGGTATGCATCACATGCATTTCCTATTTGACTCTGGGCATCCCTTTCATCCGGAAACCTGTACTGACTCAGTGGCAAGAGCTGTGATGTGTGCATGTCCACATGCCACACCGTGTCCTCTGCACTGTCCAACTACTGTGTACTTGGTGCATGTGTCAACACTGGGGTGTTGCAATCCAACAGACACCAGACAGATGGGTGCAAGGCCATGTGGGATGTGAGTGCCATGCTTGGCATCAGACTGACAATTGACTTCTCCTGTTCAATTAGGGCACTTTTAGCAATGTACAACTAATGATGCCAGGGCTTGCTCTGTGATGTGCTGTGCTCACAGTGGTGTGTGCGTTATGTGCAGGTGACTGATGTCTGTCTGTTTCCCCATTGTTTGCAGATACATCCACGGCCACGGAAGGGGACAGCTCCACGGACCAGGAGGAGCCAGAGAGCCAGACTGGGTAAGCAGCCGAGGAGTGGTCGGAGGGACCCAGTGGCACGGAGGGCGAGGGAGCCACACCGAGGAGTCCTCAGCAGCATCCACCTCAGCTGAGGACCAGAGCAACTCGGAGGATGACTCCCTTGTGGAGGCGGGTGTCAGCAGCCACCACACCCCAGCTAGTGTTGCTGTCCCCGCCACCACCAGCACCACCACCGCCCTCCCATCGGCTCCCATTCCCCAGGTCCGTGGAGGCTCCCATGTCCGGGAGCGTGTCTCCTTTGGGCCAGGCACCGCACCCCTGCCCCTGTGTCCCCTGCTGCCCTGAGTGAGGAGTCTGTGTACCTCCTTCGCCAGCTCCATGTAGGGCACACAGCCATGCTGAGTGTCCTCCATGCGCACACCGCGCTGTTGACTCAGCTGGTGTCGTTCATGGAGGGCATCTCATCGGGCATGTCTGACCTACAGAGGGGCAATAGGTCCATGGACTCCTCCCTGACGGCAGCAGTGTCCCTCCTCAAACGGTCCCTCACCCCTCCTGCCTCTGCTCCATCCACACTCCCCAGCACCTTACCCATCCCAGGCACACACACACCGGCACAGGCACACACCAGCACACACACATCCAGCACACTGACACACACGCCAATGACAAAACGCACACGCACGCACATTCAGGGGACTGAAGCCAGACTCACAGGGGATGGGGCCCTGGAACACACACACGCATCCACATGCACTGCGCAGTCCTCAGTTCCCTCTCCCTCCAAAGCACCCTCCCTTGCCTCACCTGCAACCCCAAAGTCACAGCAGCTCTTCCTCTGTGACCTCGGCCTCTTCCCCACCGATGAAGCTGCTCCAGCATCCCGGGGGAAGAGGAAGCCCACCCACACAGAGCAGAGTGCCCCTCGCCCCCGGACACCCTCCCCCAGGCGCAGACGGACTGAGGCCCCCACCCGCAAGTCCCCCGGAGTCCTAAGAGCAAGACCCCGCCACCGCCCTGCAGCTCAGGCACAAGGTCTCCGTCCTCCATCCCTCAGGCCCCCACTGCACAGGTGCCCCCACCACACCCTGCCCCAGGTTCCCCCACCCACAGATATACCATCCCCAAGAGGATCAGGCCTTCTCCCCCTGCCACTTGCTCTCCCAGCACCACACCCCCGCTGCGCTTGTCTGTGCCACTGATGTGGTGAGGGTGTCCTCCCCCTCTGTCCAACCCACCTTGCCTGTTCCCCATTCTCCTCCCCTGGAGGTAGGCACTGCAGTGGAGTCCACTACCGCCCTGTCTGACTTGGGCACTGCAGTGGCGGACCTGTCCACTCCATCTGCAGGGTCCACTGCAGTTGTGCCGGCACCCACGACATCTGAGTCATGCCCCCCAGTTGTGCCGGCACACACCATGTCAGACACCTCCACTGCAGTTGTCAGTGGCTCTCCAGCACCCACCACCCCTTCCCTGACTCCCCTGGTGAGCCCTGATCCTGTCCCTGCGGTGCCTGGCCTGCCCCCCGGTTGCCCCTCCTAGTGGATTGTCCCTGGTTTTGTGCAGGCATGCGTAGGGTGACATCTGCCAGTGTCACCCTGTTTGAACTTTGACAATGGACTGGCCATTGGCCTTTGCTCTATTTTTTCTGGACGTCGTTTTCAATCAACACATATGCTGAATAAAGCAACTTTCTTTTCTCTAGTGCTCATGCTTCAGATGTACATGTTGTTGGTGCTGCTAACCATGCCCTTGCTGCAGTGATGGCGATATCTGGTCTCATGATTATGAAGTGTTACTGTGCAGGAACCCATGTGGTCCAGGGGGAATGTGTCCTATCATGTGGTGTATCCATGTCATCAATAGCAGCATCTGAGGGTGTCATGTGTTCAGTATTTGGCAATGGGTTTCCTACTTACATTAGCAATTTCATATCTGTGGCTTCCACCCCTGCACATCTGTTGTGCCTGCCATCGTTGCATTTGTCTACTTCCCTGACCGTGTTGCCATCTCCACTGGACATGCAGGTTTGGGCATCAATGGGGAAGGACTCATCCGTGTAGTCAGTGCAACATTGCTATACAAGTGTGTTGGATCTGTGCTGATGATTCCGTTGGCACATCCATGACCAGGCTGATGTGATGGGAGCCCTCATTTGGTGCTAATTGTTGATTGTGTGACCAAGTGCTCAGCTGACATGATGGGGCCCTACTGAGGCAACATATGGCACAGCTTTCCTCACACAGGAGTGGAGTCCCCTCATGGCAGTGTGTACACGTGTGACATTGCCTGCGCCCAAGGTGTGTGTTGTATGTGCATGTCTGTGTGTTCACTTCCATTTATCTGCCCATGCTGTGATCCCTAGTGTTGTACCTGTTTGTGATGCTTGCTGACTTGAGCTATGTTCCCCCAAAGTCTTCTCCCTGTGTTCTCTGTGATGTGGGTGCATGGCACATTACTGGTCATCAGGGTGTCACCCATAGGTGTGTTTGCTGTCAGGGCTGAGTTTGTGTGCAGACGCAGATGGGTCACAGTCAGGTTTCCCCTTGGCACTTGTTGTTTGCCCCTGTCATGTGATTTTCAGTTCGTGTTATCTTTCAGTGATTGTGACACGTTGTGTGTGTGACTGCTGGCACTCCTCAGGGTCCGGGCTGCAATGTTGGTTGTTGTCTATGTGTGTTCTTTGTGGGTGACCTTGGCTTCTTCATTGGTGTGTGACTGTGGCTGGGATCCCATTGGTTGGTGTGGTATCGCCGTCATGTCCATGTACAGCGTAGTGTGCAGTGTGTCAGACATTCAGGAGTCTTGTTGAGTGGCCATGTGTGATGTGTTTCTGCACCTTGGTTCCCACCCACCACCCTGGAATAGTCATGGGTGCATGTGCAATGTCACCAGTGCATGTGTACTTCACTGCTGCACATTGTTAGAGGTAGAGGGGTGTGGTCTTGAGTGTGTGCAGATGGGAGTTGTTGCCCAGCTAGTCCCCTGCCTCCATGTTGGCCTTGGCTTACTGGCCATGCTGATTGATTTGTGCTTGTGTAGGTGTGATGGTAGTTTGTTGCTCAGGACACCTGACTGTGGTTCACAGTGTGAACGACATTTAGCTTTGTCATCACAGTGGGATTTTTATTCAGCCCAGGGTCACCACATTGTGGGGGCCCTGGGGGTGGTGCTGTGTTGTGTCTGTGTCTTGCTGTGTCAGTTGTTGTTCCTACGTGCTTGGGTGACATGTGTGTTTTGTGCTCCCTCTCATCTGACAATGCCTGCTTGCCCACATAGGGGATTTGGATCCATGAGTTACCTTAGTGTGGCAGTGTATGCACATCTGTATGATTGGTATTCAGCTCTCCTCATGTGTTGTGTGGTTGCCTGGGGACACTGGCACCCCCACCCCTCACCTGCTGTGTATGATGACAGTGTTGGTCTGCCTGTTTGTGTTTGTGCATCTGCACCACTGCATTGGCATATCTTGGGTGTGCCATTGGCTGTATGTTGTTTGGTGTGTTTCCCCTGCTGTCCCTGGGACTCCTAGGTCATCGGTCAGCACAGTGATCATGGTTTGTGTGTCCCATTGCTGCCATGGTATGGTATCTGTTCACCTCACATCTGCTGTCTCCACAGGATATCTGCATTTGTGTGCCCATTGGTGCAAATATGTGGTTCTGCATTCTGATGGTCACTTCTGTCATTGTGTCATTGATGACTGTTGACGGTCTCAGCCCCCATGGGTGTTGTTTGTCTGCACATGGCCAAAGGAATGTCTCATTTGCACTGCAGTATTTGGCTCCCCCAATTTATGTTGCAATGGGACACATACACTACTTTGCCACAGATGAGTTTTTGGTTCTGTGACCAGGAATGATCCATGCAGTTTGGCAGTTGCAGCTCTTTCTTTGTCGACACTTACCTTTTGGTCACTGTGATGATGGGGGTTTAGACCCCATTGCCACAATGGTCAAAATGTGCTTCGGCTATGGACCCCACACTTGCCTTTTGGTCACTGTGATGATGGGGGTTTAGACCCCATTGCCACAATGGTCAGAATGTGCTTCGGCTATGGACCCCACACTTGCCTTTTGGTCACTGTGATGATGGGGGTTTAGACCCCATTGCCACAATGGTCAAAATGTGCTTCAGCTATGGACTCCACACTTGCCTTTTGGTCACTGTGATGATGGGGTTTAGACCCCATTGCCACAATGGTCAAAATGTGCTTCAGCTATGGACCCCACACTTGCCTTTTGGTCACTGTGATGATGGGGGTTTAGACCCCATTGCCACAATGGTCAAAATGTGCTTCGGCTATGGACACCACACTTACCTTTTGGTCACTGTGATGATGGGGGTTTAGGCCCCATTGCCACAATGGTCATGGGCTGCTTGCATTGTGGGTGCCACACACATATATGTGTGGCACATGTGCTAGGGGGTCACATTGTATGTTCAAAGTCATGTTCGGTGTTGTAGGCATTTGACACAGCCTACACACGCTTGTCATGGTGGTGGGGGATGTCTTTATCTTGCATTCCCTAGGTTGTGGTGTGCTTGTTGTGTCATGCATTGTCCATCCTATGAGTGGGGGTGGTAGTAGTGGTAGGCATCCAGCCCCCCTGGCTAAGGGTGGTAGTAGTGGTAGGCATCCAGCCCCCCTGGCTAAGGGTGGTAGTAGTGGTAGGCATCCAGCCCCCTGGCTAAGGGTGGTAGTAGTGGTAGGCATCCAGCCCCCTGGCTAAGGGTGGTAGTAGTGGTAGGCATCCTGCCCCCCTGGCTGAGGGTGGTAGTAGTGGTAGGCATCCTGCCCCCCTGGCTAAGGGTGGTAGTAGTGGTAGGCATCCAGCCCCCCTGGGTGAGGGTGGTAGTAGTGGTAGGCATCCAGCCCCCCTGGCTAAGGGTGGTAGTAGTGGTAGGCATCCAGCCCCCCGGCTAAGGGTGGTAGTAGTGGTAGGCATCCAGCCCCCCTGGCTAAGGGTGGTAGTAGTGGTAGGCATCCAGCCCCCCTGGCTGAGGGTGGTAGTAGTGGTAGGCATCCAGCCCCCCTGGCTGAGGGTGGTAGTAGTGGTAGGCATCCAGCCCCCCTGGGTGAGGGTGGTAGTAGTGGTAGGCATCCAGCCCCCCTGGCTAAGGGTGGTAGTATTGGTAGGCATCCAGCCCCCCTGGCTAAGGGTGGTAGTAGTGGTAGGCATCCAGCCCCCCTGGCTAAGGGTGGTAGTAGTGGTAGGCATCCAGCCCCCCTGGCTAAGGGTGGTAGTAGTGGTAGGCATCCAGCCCCCTGGCTAAGGGTGGTAGTAGTGGTAGGCATCCAGCCCCCCTGGCTGAGGGTGGTAGTAGTGGTAGGCATCCAGCCCCCCTGGGTGAGGGTGGTAGTAGTGGTAGGCATCCAGCCCCCCTGGCTAAGGGTGGTAGTAGTGGTAGGCATCCAGCCCCCTGGCTAAGGGTGGTAGTAGTGGTAGGCATCCAGCCCCCCTGGCTAAGGGTGGTAGTAGTGGTAGGCATCCAGCCCCCCTGGCTAAGGGTGGTAGGCATCCAGCCCCCCTGGCTAAGGGTGGTAGTAGTGGTAGGCATCCAGCCCCCTGGCTAAGGGTGGTAGTAGTGGTAGGCATCCAGCCCCCCTGGCTAAGGGTGGTAGTAGTGGTAGGCATCCAGCCCCCCTGGCTAAGGGTGGTAGTAGTGGTAGGCATCCAGCCCCCCTGGCTGAGGGTGGTAGTAGTGGTAGGCATCCTGCCCCCCTGGGCTAAGGGTGGTAGTAGTGGTAGGCATCCAGCCCCCCTGGGTGAGGGTGGTAGTAGTGGTAGGCATCCAGCCCCCCTGGGTGTGGGTGGTAGTAGTGGTAGGCATCCTGCCCCCCTGGCTAAGGGTGGTAGTAGTGGTAGGCATCCAGCCCCCTGGGTGAGGGTGGTAGTAGTGGTAGGCATCCAGCCCCCCTGGGTGTGGGTGGTAGTAGTGGTAGGCATCCTGCCCCCCTGGCTAAGGGTGGTAGTAGTGGTAGGCATCCAGCCCCCCCTGGCTAAGGGTGGTAGTAGTGGTAGGCATCCAGCCCCCCCTGGCTAAGGGTGGTAGTAGTGGTAGGCATCCTGCCCCACCTGGCTAAGGGTGGTAGTAGTGGTAGGCATCCAGCCCCCCTGGGTGAGGGTGGTAGTAGTGGTAGGCATCCAGCCCCCCTGGGTGTGGGTGGTAGTAGTGGTAGGCATCCTGCCCCCCTGGCTAAGGGTGGTAGTAGTGGTAGGCATCCAGCCCCCTGGCTAAGGGTGGTAGTAGTGGTAGGCATCCAGCCCCCCCTGGCTAAGGGTGGTAGTAGTGGTAGGCATCCAGCCCCCCCTGGGTAGGGGTGGTGGTGCGCAGTCAGGCCCCTGTGTGCATATGTGGCATTGGTGATGGGCATCCCGCCCCTATGGTGCTGCTGTTGCTGGTGTAAGTATATTCAGCATCCCCGTGTATGTGTGTGATGTGTCGTGTACGTGTTGTATGTGTTTTGTGGTTGGTGTCTGGCTTACCTTCTGCGCCGTACGCGTCCGTGCCTGTTCCGGTAGTAGATGTAGAATATTGGTATGATCGGGACGAAGGGATTCATGGTTGGTTCGTGTCGTTCGTCCTTCTCGTTGCTTCGCGTCGTCCTCGTCGCTTCGCCTCGTCCTCGTCGCTTCGCGTCGTCCTCGTCGGTGCCGTGTTCGTCTCGTAGCCGTGGATCGTGTTGTGGCGCGAATTGGAGCTTATGTGCGCCTCTCCCGGATGCTTTAACGTGCCGTGCGTAGCGACGGGTTCGGCGCGTACGGGAAGCGCATCGTACTTGTCCGGCCGGACGGGGCTGCATTTTTCCTTCCGTGCGACTCGATTCGGCGTTTCCGGATTCGCCTCGGTCGGAGAACAGGACCTGGTTTGGGTGAGTACGGCTCGGCCGGATTTTTTGCTGTTGTGCGCATCGTACTTGCTCGTTCGGTGTGCTGTACGGATCGGTCGGGAAACAGGCTTTCGCATGGCTTTTTTCCCGACCGAATGGTATTGGGTGCGCCTCCGACCGAGATCGGAATCGGCCCCTCTGTATTCACCGAGGAACCACGTACTTCTTCTTTATTCATAATACACTAACGCCATGGTGCCAAGGAGTGCTAGAATGGGCACTCGACATATTGAAGCCAGAGTGTCCGATTCTGCAAGAGATTGTGCTTACTGCAGGCACAAAGGGCATCGAAGCACACGGTGCAAGTATGTGTGTGCTTACAGTGCATGCCAGTGGCATGAAGCTCTGCGCAGATGCTGCTGTCCAGTACAATGCAATGTCTGCTGTTTTCACCAATACAGGTCTGCTCTTCGGTAGGGGCCTGGGCAGGGCTTTAAGTGGGATAAAAAAACAGGGGTGGGGTGGGTCTCTCATAGGGGCGTGATGATGGTGTGGAGTTAATTTAATTTCAGGACAATATTGGGTCATTGTAGGCGTACAATTGTGGTGCCACGGGGCTACATTGTTTCTGTTTAATTCGAGGTAGCGTTAGTTGTTAAAGTACGGTGCGGTGCAGCTGCGTTCATTATGCGGTGAATTGGAGCAATTTCAGGCGTAAACTGGCGCTGCGGCGCCGTTGACTCAGTGTCAGGGTGTTTGGGTGTAATGTTAGTTGTTACATGAGTAGTGGGAGCACTAAGATGAAGTGCAAGTTGACTTGTGGCCATCTTAGGCGTTAAAGTGCGGTGTGTTCAATCCAGTTATTACCCGAGAGATCCCTGGTCATTTTAGGTGCCAGGGAGGTGGGCGCTGTAGTTAAATAATTCGAACTGTACTTATGCAAGACATTGTCATTTACAACGCCACTTACATCGCCAATTGCTCTAACATAAGCAAATGCGAGACCTATTGCATTTCCAATGCTTGTTTTATGTTTTGCTGCTGTGGCAGGTTTGCGGGCGGGCTGCTCTGATGACAGAGGAGCAGGGGGAGGAGTGTTTTTCCCATTCCTAGTGTGCATGGATGTTTGGCCTGCCCTCTCGGGACGGCCAAACATTCATGCGCACTTTACATGTTCTCCACAAAGGTTGCATTACAGCCTACGTGGAGACCATGCCCAGGCTCCCATTCCCTGGCTGAGCGCCGAAACACAGCGCTCAGACCAATCACAACGCTGCATTGCAGCATTGTGATTGGCTCTGGGGAGCCTGAGTGCTTACCAATCACAACGGTCCGCCAGTGGAAACTGCAAGTCTCAGACTGCTGTGCTATTGGGTAAAACTGCAGCAATATCTGACCTGATCACGTTTTGTGAAGTCCCCATGTAACACTTCGGTCTTGTGCTCCTAAAAGACCACTAGCGTAAGACTGGGACAGAGTCAGCTGTCCAGCCTTCCAAGTGGATTGTCTGCACATATCACCCGTATAAGACATCTTGTGTGGAATCACAGGGTAGAGAATAATTCTGACAAAAGGGTGCTAAAATTTGAGTTTGAAAAATAGGGCTTGAAGAAGTAATGCCAGCAATATCCAGAATCCATCACTTTGATGCTCTTAAATGCGTTGGTAAACATCTCATCGGAAAATACATATTCTTGAAAAACAATTGCCATATGTTTGTATGCTGATTTGTTTAAAGCGTTGTTTGTTGGAATTAAGTGGGAGATAAATGTGAAAACAAATGCAGTTGTTTCAATGACTTAAGAAAGGAGGCAGTTTATTTTACACATTTCTCGCCGCCTGCAGCTCGTAAAAAAGCTATTTTGCATTAAATCAGTCACTAGTGTGTACCGAGGGGACTGTGCTCATTAGATTTAACTCATTTTGCATGTTACTGTGTCACTATGATAACAAACAGGCTTCCTTGCCTGCTGATGCATCGCCTGTTTGCATTTCTGCCATTATTTTACGGGCACATTATATGTTTATTTGCTCGCCATATGGCAAGCGCAGCACGTGATCGTCAGTAGCCTGCAGTCAGTGGGGTGCCAGTCCGGGTCGTGACGTGTTAGACTCAGAAGTTCTGCTTTGCCCTCTGGCATGGCTGCAGGTAAGGCTGCCGGCGGCGGCCCAGGCTCTGACAATCGTGTGTTTAAATTCTGGCCACCTTATTTGCGACTTATTTCTCAAAACCACCGGGGGTAATTTTTACAGGTTTTGGCAGTCTCGGCTAGGTTGTATGGGAGATTACTGCTCCAGCCTCAGCCTGTGAGGATAATGCAAAATGGTGCTCAGCCTGTCTGTATGCGAGTCAGCTGACTGACACTGTGTGACACTTAGGCAACTGAGATGCTGCCCTGGATCCGTGTGTAACTTGTCTTGTTCATATTGGTGCCTCACACATCCTTCCTGTTGGGCGAGGTTCCCACGTCCAGTGGACAGAGAGAAGCCCTGGAGCCCTGATGCTCTCCTGATTGATTGCCGACAGGGAGGGGGCGAAAGGCTGGCAATGATTTCTGGTGCTTTGCAGCAGTATTAACATCTTGGAGTTTCTTGTTGCTCAAATGGGTGTAACTTCTGATATTTATTTCCCTCGTCTTCATTGCTTGATTTTCCTCATGAGAAAGTGTCACTCATTCTCGTTGAAATGTCACTCATAATTACACTGAAATTATGAAAATGTCACACATAGCAATCTGAAACCTTGGCAGCTATGGTTTTAGAGTTTGACCGGGCTGCATTGGTGAGGGAAGAGGGGTTGGAGGAGCAATCATAGATGCAAAGTAAGATTGAAAAAAAAATGTTTGCTTTCTTCTGAAGTCCCCTCAAAGCATACATTTCTGTACATTTTGTTATTTCCTTTTCAGTTCATCTAGAAAAGCAATCCTGAAATAAGTAAATGATTTACGTTTTAAAATGCTAACATGATATGCTAAAGTGCCTTAGTGCTAAAGTGCTGTAGAAATGTGTTAATTTTCTCTTCTGTATGTTTCTGCAGTGCCCCTTGTGTGTATTAAGTTGTATTTTTACATTTCAATAATGAAACAGGGAAGCACTCTGACATGAAAGTGACTGCTTTCACTGAATCAGGCTTCAAATAGCATTAGAACATTGGAATGCTTGGAGCTCCATTGAAAACAATGGAGCGCTCGGGGCTTCTAATGGCCAGTAGAAGCTCGGAGCTCGAACATTCCAATGTTGTCCTTCACAGCTTTTGATGTGAACAAAGGCCTCATGGAGCCTGATGGGATTTCAATCCTCTCGGGCTGTGTGAGGCCTTTGTTTTATTTGTTAGAACATTCTTCTCTCTAGTGGTGGAATATTCGAATAGCCTAATAGCCCTCCGTGGCTGGGCTAAACCAGCATTACCCCTTCATCCCTCTCGCGGTGCTGGCTCACACAGTGAGGACCATGTGCCTGCATTCACAAACTTTTCCTACTCATAACATTCCCTCCCCCCCTTCTTACCTCCTGTTCCTTTTTTGTGTCCCATGTGGTGCGCGTGCTCCAGCGTTTCAATGTGGCTCCGTTCCTGGCGGTGTGGTGCCAGCTGGGTTGTGGAGCTCGTGAGGATGAATTTGCAGGGCCCTGTTTCCATTCGGCTCGTCTGACTTCAGCGGCATCTGACCATCCACATGCGGCGTGCTGCAGGAGCTAGCACTTGAGGTGAGTGAGGGAGGGCCAGGTCTGCCTGCGGTGCTGCAGGTAAGGGCTTCTGCTGGCAGCCACATTATGCGGCCGGGCCGGAGGTCTGGGGTGCTTGCCTCCGGCCCGCTAGGGAGCATGTAAGGGTTTCTGGGGAGAAGGTGTCTCCTCGGAACACTGACTTTCAGCTAGGCCCACCTCTGGTGGTGGGGGCCGTGGTGTTTACAAGGATAGCTCTCAGGCTCTGCTGCTCTAACTTCAGTTTTGCAGCAGTTTAATTTTTAACCTTATTTCAGGTACCTGTTCTTGATTGGCTCCTGGTTATCATGGCCTCATGAGTGGCTGGGCCATACGTATTTGATTTTTACTGGGTAGTCACTTTTGGAGGTCCCCCCCCACCCAATGGAGGCCTTTTGGGTCCTATTTATTTCTAAGATTTGTGGGTTTCTGTTACTTTGGTGCATATGATGGAGAAGCATGGGGCGAAGAGAAGGAGGTCTTGTTCCCGGGATTCAGAGTACAGTGGTTCCCATCTGGATGTGCCAGATAGGGGAGCTGATGTTGTCCCAGCTGGGGCTTCGGTATCTCCTATGGACTTGGAGGGTCAGGCCATGATTGATGCCGCCGTCACCAGAGCCTTGTCTACCAAACGTAAGGCTAAGCATCATTCAGCCCTGCTTGATGATGTTGGGGATTCTACTGACTCTGAGATGTCTGGTCCTGAGAAACATGTGGTGCCTGGTGGAAAGTTCGTCTCCTGGGATGAGCTGTCAGACATTCTGGGCCATATTAGAGACAATCTAGGCATGGCGTCGCCTCTGTGGAAAGGGCTGCTGAGATCTATTCCTGCAATTCGCTAAGCCTGGGGAGCTGGCTTTGCCTTTGCATCTGAAAATCACGGAGGCGATTTTCAGGTCCTGGGAGGAGCCTGATCATTGCCAGGTTCCTTGTTTCCTCCAAAAATCCTATGTATTGGAAAATGGGGATAAACTGTTGTCTCATTCTGTCAAGGTGGATTGCATACAGGCTCCTCTCACTGGGCGTTCGTCTCTGAATCCGGATGACTGGATGCCAGCAGATCATGTTGACCACAAGGTGGCTGGTGGCCTTAAGAAGTCTTTCTCGGCTTCCAACCTGGTGCTCAGGGCCGCATCATATGGGGTGTTGACAGCTCATTCGTTGGTGAAGGACTTTGAAGCCTTGGCAGAGGCCATGCAGGAGGGTGCCAATGTGACTGATGTTCTGGTTCACATGGAGAAACAGGCTAAGTTCCTGACAGATGTGTCAGCTGATGTCATCAAGGCGGCTTCAGTGGCTTACTCTTCTACTATCATTGCCAGGCACAACCTTTGGTTGAGAGACTGGAAGACGGATCTGGCATGGCAGGCTTAATTTCTTAAACTTCTCTTTGAGGGTGGCATGCTGTTTCGGGATCAGCTGGATGGTCTGATACGGAAATCATTTAAGGACAAGAAGCATAATTGGTCCTAAATGTCCTCTTCTAGCAAGACGTCTAATTCTTGGAATCTCTTGGATTCCAGAGACAGCAGGGATTTCCCTCGCAAGGACAACTGCTCTTATGCCTTTCACAGAAAGAAGTTCCAGCCCAGCCGGGTTAAGCAGCAGGATGTCACCCCCAAGGCAGGGCCCACCAGTCAGCGCTCCTGATTGTGGGTCTCCTGAGGACTCTCATCCGGTGGGTGCTTGGATAGTGGTGTACCTTCCTGCCTGGATGCAGTCCGTCACCGACAAGTGGATGAGGAATATAGTTTGGAGAGGATATCTTATAGACTTTGTCTCACTTCCTCCAAGAATAGGGTGCATCCCTACTCCTGTCCCAAGGACTCCCGCAAAGAGGTTAGCACTATTGGAAGTTATCAGATCCTTGGTGGAGAAACGAGCGATCATTCTGGTGCCGGCGGATCAGGTTGGTCAGGGGGTTTACTCAATCCTGTTACTTGTACAGAAGGTATCGGGACAGTTTCGGCCAGTCTTGGATTTGTCGCACCTCACTCAGTGGGTGGCATCCATTCCATTCAAGATGTTGTCTCTCCAGCAGCTCATTCTCCTGGTGTCTCTGGGGGATTACTTGGCTACCATCGATCTCCAGGATGTGTACCTTCACGTTCCCGTGCATCCAGGTCATCAGAAGTTTCTGGGGTTTGCAGTGGGTGCGGCGCATTACCAATTTCAGGTCTGGCCATTTGGTCTGAGGTCTGCTCCCTGTGTGTTTACAAAAGTGTTGGCCCCTCTGATGGTGATTCTTCATCTCCAGGGGATTGCCGTCTACCCGTATCTCGATGACTGTTTGGTCAAAGGGGCTTCTCTTCACCTGACTTGTTTACATGTACAGAGAGTTCTGGATCTTCTGTCGTCGCACGGCTTCTTGGTGAATGCCAGGAAGTTCCAGCTGGTTCCCTCTCAGGATCGCATCTTCATTGGAGCCTGGTTCCGACATACCTGGGCATTTTCACCTTGTCAGACTCAAGGGGTCAGGAGATTCATTCTCATCTGCTGACCCTGCTGTCTGTGCCCATTCAGCCATTTCCCTTTGGATGAGGGTTCAGGGCAATTTGGCTGCCACTGTGTTTTTGGTGCTCTGGTATCAGTGGCACCTCAATATTTTGGTGAGGTTCATTCTGGACAAATGGGTGCCCAATGTGCAGGATTTGACATGCCTTCTTCCTGTGACGCAGGTGCTCCGGGAGGAGCTAAGGTGGTGGCTTGAGCCATCCAGCATCCTAAAAGGGGTCTCCTTGTGGGATCCGGAGCCAATCATCATCACGACGGACGTCAGCAAAAGTGGCTTGGGGGCCTGGTCGGGGACTCTCACAGTCCAGGGTCTGTGGCAGGCATGCCAGAGTTCCCGCTCTTCCAACTGGAGGGAGTTTGGAGGTGATTCATCTTGCTTGCCTTAATTTTCCCCCTATTCTGTGGGACAGAGCTGTTGTCCAGACGGACAACACAACGGCCAAATCCTATGTCAATCATGAGGGAGGGACGAGGGCCCTGTCATTTTCTGCAATTTCGGATCGTCTGTTCCTCTGGACTCAGTCCAATGTGGGTTCGTTGAGCCAGTCTTTAATCAGGGGCCTCTGAATTGTCAGGCCGATCGCCTGAGCAGAGAGATTCCATCCTCTCAGGGCTTTTGTCTTTCTTCCCTGATATTTGCCAAAGTGTGTCAGCGAGCCATGGCAATGCGCTTCGTCCCCAGTAATTTTCCCGCTTGAGGGACGACTCTGCTTCTGGGGTGGATGCCCTGACGTGTGTGTGGCCGGTGGGCCGGATGTTTGATTTGTCTCTATTACTATTGATCCGGAGGTTTCTGGTTCAGAGGGAGAAGGCTCAGGTTGTTCTGGTGGCTCCAGCATGGCCTGCTCTGTCTGGGTTCTTCTGTTGATGGAGATGAAGGTGGGTCAGGGATGGAGGTTTCTGTTGGTTCCGTCTCCCCTGAGGTTTCTGTGTCTCCAGGTGCCATCCCTGGTGAGGCCCAAGTTGACAGCTTGGCGGTTGAGTGGGGAGGCTTGATGCTACAGGTTCTGTCTTCTTCTGTTCCCTCTTCTGTGCAGGTGGTTGTCTACCAGGTCTTCTTATGATAGGCACTGGAAGACATTTCAGGCTTGGGATGCTCCCCGGCAGATGCTTCCTCTGTCTGTTTGTCTACCAGGTCTTCTTATGTTAGGCACTGGAAGACATTTCAGGCTTGGTATGCTCCCCGGCAGATGCTTCCTCTGTCTGTTTCCCTGCCTCAGGTGCTTTCGGGCCCCATGGGGGGGATGGGGGTTCTGGTGGACGATCAGGGTTTCCAGGATCTTTAAGGAGTTTTCCAATCTCTGTACAGTCCCCCAGATGGTGTGTCTGTCTTGGGGTTTGCCGCTAGTGTTGCAGGCTCTTCAGCATTCCCCATCTGTCTGTGGGGTTATGCTTTCTGACCTTAAAGGTGTTTTTTCTGGTAGTTGTCACTTCTGCTCGCAGGCTGGGGAAGTTGGGCTCGTTGTCTTGTTTGTCTCCTTTCTTTAGTGTGTTCGAAGACAGGTTTGATCATCGTGTGGGGCCGGATTTTGTGCCCAGAAGTGAATTCTTGGTTCCATCATCAGCAGGAAGTGATTCTTCCGGTGTTTTGTCCAGATCTTCAGTCTCTTGAGGAGGTGGCTCCTCATTCGCTGGATGTGCGTGGGACGGTTCTGATTTACCTGGACAGGGTGAAGGGGTTCCGGGTCTCTTTCACTTTCTTTGTTAACTTTGGTCCCACACAGAAGGGGACTAAGCCTTTTACTCAGACCTTGAGCAGGTGGATCAAGTCTGTGATTTTGTTGGCTTACAAGCAATTTGATCTGTCTTTTCCTCTGGGGATTCAGGGAGGTCTACTAGGGGCATGTCTGTTTCCATGGCTAAGGTGCAGGGTGCTTCTTTGCAGGAGATCTGTCGGGCTGACGCGTGGACGGTTCCTTCTACCTTTGTGTCCCATTATAGGGTGGTCCAAGGCCCCAAAGTTCAGGATTTCTTGGGTTCCAGGGTGCTGGCTTCCATGTTGTAAACAGTTTTTGCCTTTAGATTAAACTTGTTTGCATTTCTGTGCTGTTGTTTTGGTCCGTTTTTTGGCTTGGGTACATCTCACTGTGTGAGTCAGCCTGGCGAGAGGGACGAAGGGGTAATGCTGCGATTACCTACCGGTAATAGCATTACTCTGAGTCCTTCTCCCGCTGTGATGACTCAGACCCTCCCTCCCGCCCTTTTGGACTAGTCCAAATGTGTGGTGTTTGGGCTTGGTATGGAACAGAAGGTGAGAAGAAGGGGAATTTTATGAGTAGGAAATGTTTGTGATTGGAGGTACAGGGGCCTCACTGTGTGAGTCATCACGGTGAGAGAAGAACTGAGAGTAATGCTATTACCGGTAAGTAATTGCATTATTAAAGTCCTGCACCCTTGTTAAAGGCCCTCGCCTTCCACTCGGGCCTTTATCGCTGGAGCAGGCCTTTAATGGCCAGTATAGCCTGCTACGGCTGGCTATAAGGCTATAATAGAATGCTCACAAGGAGCGCCTCAAGACGGGCCATACAATAAGAATCAGTAAGTTAGAGGAAGGCTCTGCTTGCACCATGCACTCAGATCGTGTCCTGCTGGATGATGCACCCAGCGCACAACTGGGCGTCCTTGCAGTCCGGGCCACACTGATGATTCTGTGGTCACAGTCAACCAGAAGAGTGGTCCACTATCAGCGGAAGGTCTTAGTCAGCACATAAAGTGCTGTGGCTGCGGAATCCAGTGTCAGGAAAAGAATGTTAAACATGGTCTAAATGTGTCCAGTCGATGCCCTGGTTCTGAAGGAAGAGGCATGGTCAGGCCTATGTTCTACCATTCCCAAGTCAGTAGTTAATTTGAGCCGGTGGGGGCCACCAGCACATATTTTTCCGCATCAGATATTTCCTGAGAGCAAGAGAGAGAAAACAAATTGGAGAGACGGTGGAAAATCCGTGACAAGGGTAGAAAGGAGCCTGCAAGAGTGAGGTAAAGGCACAGGGAGTGTCTGGCAGTGGTTAAAGGGGCACAAGGTTGATTGTAGACTAATGCAGCCTTGGTATTTGGCAGACCAATATTTAATTGTGTGGTCCGCAGACTTCTGAGTAGGGGCCAGGGGCACCGCACTACTGGAGGGTTCTGCCAGGAAAACACAACGCAGGCAGGGCCGGACTGGCCATAGCGGGCATCGGGCGTTTCCCCGGTAGGCCGCTAGGGTGGGTCCGGTTTTGGGCCCCTGGGGGCCGTTTTTGTTACCGGGGGTCGGCAATATCAGCCCCCTGTAACAAAATCGGCCGAAACCGGCCCTCGCAAACTGCTCGGCTGCACTCCCCCTCACCCCAGGGGGGGCCGGCTGAGCAGTTTGCCAGGGCCGGTTTCTGTTCCCAGTCCGGCCCTGAACGCAGGCACCAAGCACACACGCAGAAAGTGAAAGAAGTCTACACGTTTGATTTACTTACAAGAGCTTCAAACATAGTTCAGACAAAGACAGCACACATACCTACACGGAAGGTTTACAAGTCAAATAAAAATTGCGCGGAGATGGGGGAGCGCGGTTAGCCCTCGAGTGCAAGTCCGGAAACTGCAGATGGATGTTTGCTGCGGTAGAGAAAACTGTGAGTATGAAGGTCGGGATGCCCAAGGACATTCGAGAGAGTGTGTGGGGGGGGGGCGCTGGTGGTCCTTGTGAGGCTAGGGAGCATGGTTGGACTGGGAACTGAAAGCAGCCCGGGCAAATTTTGGCAGACCAGCCCCCGTCCAGCGCGTAGCGAGCGAGCGCAGCGAGTGAGCCCGACCACTACTAGGGGGGTTTGGGGGGGTTTGGGGGGGTTTTCCCCCCCAGAAAATTTTGGAAAAAGACAGACCAAAATGGTGAATTTTACAGCCCATTTTTCATTGCAAATTCAATTGTATCAACTTTCAAAGCACAGTAAATAGTAGATGATGACCTTAAAGAGCACCAGGTTACCAACCCAGTCATATGTACCCATAGACATTCTTTCAGAGAGCACCAAAAATAGACACAAGTAGTGAATCAGAGAGAACAAAGTAAAAGTGAGACCAGCCCCCACGTGTAGCGAGCAAGCGCAGTGAGCAACCACTACTAGGGAGAGTTTGGGGGGTTGTCCCCCCAAGAAAATTTGGGAGACAGAAAGGCCAAAACAAAGCATTTTTCAACACATTTTTCATTACATATTAGATTGTATTAACTTTTAAAGCATAGTAAATGATTACCTTATGGAGCACCAGGATACCCAGTCATAAATCACAGACATTCCTACAGAGAACACTAAAAAATGAAATGTCGAGCACGAAACATGAATTTAAATATAACCAATTTATTCTTCATATAAAATAGCATAAAGACATTTAAAAACACCACCAGAAAGCATGGAAACATCACACATAAGCACCCAGGCCAGTAAGCATGGAAATGTCACACATGAGCCTCCAGGTCACTGAGGCCAGAAACTATGGAAATAGCACACATAAGCACCCAGGCCAGAAAGCATGGACATATCACACATTAGCACCCAGGCCAGAAAGCATGGAAACGTCACACATAAGCACCCAGGCTGCCAGAAGGCATGGAAATGTCTCACATGGCACCCTAGCCAGAAAGCATGAAAAATTCACACAAAGGCACCCAGGCCGGTGGCACTGGAACACTTTTCAGAGTGTGGGTGCTGCCATCAATGTTGCCTGTACATCACTGAAGTCATGGGATTGTGAAAAATTCAAGAATCACACAAAGAACAAGGGTAGCAATTCAGCCTCGCCTATTCCGGGACATATAAAACTTAAAAGTATATGCCAAACCATTTAAATACACTGCACTCTGCATACTGCACCCTGCCTTATGGAAAGGGCTTGCGCTAGTGGTGACATCCTGGTGACATATGTAGTAAAAGGGAATATTTTTAGGCCTGGCTAAAGTACCTTTTGCCAGGTCAAAATGGCAGTTTTACAACTGCACAGGCAGATTGCAATGACAGGCCCTAGCCTTGAAACATGTTTAAATAGGCTACTTACGTGGGTGGCACAATAAGTGTTGCAGGCCCACTAGCAGCATTTAATTTACAGTCCCTGGGTACATGTAGAACCACATTTCTAGGGACTTACAAGTAAATTAAATTTGCCAATTCGGTGTAAGCCAATTTTACCATGTTTAAAGGAAAGAGCGCAAGCACTTTAGCACTGATTAGCGGTGGTAAAGTGCACTGAGCCCTAAGAGCCAACAAAAATTGCCTTTTTGATGTAATAAAGCAGATCAAACCTGAATTTAATTTGGAGGAATCTTAGGCCGACAAGGACTTATCTAACCATGTCTCAGCAGTCAGTATGAACAATATGTATCTAAAAACACTTCACAAGGGAGGCCTGTGGAAGACTAGTGCTACAGCTCACCATCCTTGAAGAGCATCTCCCCATGAAGTCCCAGTATCATTTTGAATGTTTAACACAGGAGAGAGTTTACGGATGCATATTCTTTAAAGTTCTTTTAAAAGTATTCTGAGTGTTATGTGAAGCAGATTAGCAGATACGTATGTCCATTTACTTTGAGGAGTTAATAATTGGCATATCCCACTGCCATTGTATCAGCAGCAAATAGTTACAGACCCTACCACCAACCATCTAGCCCAACCGTGAACATGAAGCATAGGTTGTCCTCAAGGGCACTTATGTGACAATTCACTTGTGTGACAACTTGTAGGACACTTTATGACAGGCATGTGCTTCACATGTGCATCGCATGTGCGCAGCCTTTTGAATCTCAAAAGAACCTGGAGGGGACTACGGAGAGTAATCCCATTTAAATGGATGGATATATGGATGGATGAATGAATGGATAGATGGATGGATGGATGAGCTTTGATGAGAGGACAAAGATGTATGCGAAGGACATTGTTAGAGTTTGGCCCAACAGCTTTATCACAGTATATCTAAGATAAAGCCCTCGCAGGTTCAAAATACAAACAGTGCACCATCATATATTATAATCGCACGGCCTATGAACACATTGTGTTAATGCATTCAATTAAAAACTCTGGGTTTACAATCCGGCAGATCTGTTCCTTCTCCCACCTGTACAAAGCCGAATAAAAGCGTAGTAGCCATCTCCACTTCTTGTTAGGGCGGACACAATGCCTGCGCGCACCAAATCAACATTTTTAATTATGATGATTGTCACATTGCCAAGGTATTTAAAATGATCATTTGCCGTTAGCAGGGTAGACACTTCCTCTACGTCTATATGGTCACCTGCTATCAGCATATACATCATTTTCTCCCATTTAAGTAAGAATCCAGACGTGTCCCCACATATATCCCATATATGCATATCTGGGCAAAGATCGTTCAGGGTATTCCATGCATATTAAAATATTATCCGCATTTAGCAAAATCCTGTCTTCCTTGGATGACCCTTCACCGAAACAACTGATCTAGGGGGTACTGTTCCTACATTCATTTGAAAGTGTCAACATTCATCATCAGCTGGGACATAGGTTTAGCATCAGGCAGCAACCATTCGCTAAGTCTCCACCCCGTTTCTTCTCTTTGCCCACCAAGGTCAAGCTTGAGTGTCAGTGGGGAATGATCTGACAAGTCACTGTGTATTCAGTGATTGAAATGGGAAAACAGAAGTGCAAGTACTGTGTACCAGAGTACCTGCTTGTTTCTGAGAAGTGCCGGTACTCTATAATTAAAAGTATTAAGTCTCTCTTGAGAAGTGCCTGTACTCTCCAATAAAAGTATTACTTCGCTGGAGAAGTGCCTGTACTCTCCCTCTCAAAACAAAAAGTGCCTGTACTCCATACCGGCCCATTTAAAGCACTGTGTGTATTCATCATGTGTCTAAGGTTGAGGAGTGGCTTCAGAAAGAAGTAAGCCTAGAAAAGGCTGTGAGCCCCAGAGTAAACATGAATAGTCGTTCACTGGAGGGTGAAAGATTCCAAGGGCCGACCGGGCCCATGTATACACAAAGCAATTCTATTTCTACTGCAATAGTCATTTATTGCCGTTACCTGCAGTCAAGTACTTTCCTAATGTTAGCTTATGTTTGATCATGCTGCAGTCTGGCATAGTATAATACAGGGACAAAAGTTAAAATAACATGGTAAAGCTACCTCTAGCTGCATCGTATTCAAGATTCCTGGCAATTTAAAATGTACAAGTGACTCCGCTTTAAGGAAATGCTTCCCGTGGTACTAGATGGAGAAACCTCAAACACCCCAGATGTACAGGAAGGTGTGTTCGAACGCCAATTCTTGAATACCTGGGAGTGTTTTGTACGACCGATAGGGTGACCAGATCTTGAGAACCAAAAACCGGGACATTTTGGAAAAATAGGACTACAATTTTTCATCCGGGCCAATTCGGGACATCTGGCCACCCTGGGTCGACCTCGGAGGGGTGATGACTAAGTTACATGGATCGGGGTCCGGGATAGGTCCACTCCGCAAGGGACGTCACTCTCACTTCACAACTGAGTGATTTTCCATGGATGATGGATCGATGTGTACAGTACACTAGCATCAGGGTCACCCAGGCAGATCCTAGTGTACACATAATCGCTGCTGCTCCTCGAGTCATAGCCTAGACTAGAGCCAGGCTGAGGCCAGCCACCACCTCGCTCCGCCCCTGCTCACAACAAAATCCACTGTGGGCTGCGCAACCGGGCCGGGGCCTAACTTTTGCTTTTAATTCCGGCCCGGTCGCGACTCCCCCAGACAGTGCCATGAATCAGATCAGGCCAGGTCATAGGATCAGGATTGCATGCAATTTAAACGACTGGACGGACAATAGACTCACCTGTGTGCGGCACACAGGGGGGCTAGAAATAATTAAATTATGGGATGCCTCTCTTTCTCAGTCGTCTCTCTGGCCTCAGAGCTGCCTGCCTCCTCGACCTCGCCTCACCAGCAGTCACGCGCACTTTTTATTGCGCGAGCCCCAATGCGCATGATCATCACCAGGCAGACCCCACCCTAAGGCTGAACTGTAAAACCGCGGCGGAGACGTTTGTGCGCTGCGCGTGGCATGGAGATGCTGGTGCAGGTGGATTTTAATAAATTATAATCATATAGCCTGCCTAAATGAAATTGAAATTGGGTCACTGAGTCACGGACACGGACGGTGCAGCACCAGCATTATGCAGAGAGATAGTTGTGCTTGTTTAATGTTTGGTCAGACAGACTACTGAACTGGCTCAGACTCTGTCTCTGACTCACGGTCGGTCACAGTCAGGGTCCAAATTGGCCCCAGCAACAAAACCGGCCCCCTGTCACAAAACCGGCCCCCACCCCATCCAGCCTACCGGGGGATTGCCCGGTGCCCGGAATTACCAGTCCGGCCCTGCTAGGGAGCTGAGGAATCGAATGGTGGGCCTCAGGCGAGTTGTAGACGGCGGATGGGGTAGAGGGATGGGCGTCCTTGTGGATACTGGAACAGACCTGCTGCAGCCTGTTGTTTTAGTGAAAGACTTTGACTTTTTCCAGTGTTCGGAGCTATGTTCTACCTGTCAAGTGGGTGGTGGGGTTGGGGGGGCTTACTGCAAATGTATCTATGTGTTGCTGTTTGAGGATATGTTTCAAACATCGATAAAATATTTAAATAAATAAATAAACACAAATGCAGCAAGTAGGAAGAGACTGTGACCGATTGTTTGATGGCTCTCGGAGACAGGACAGTGGTGCTTGCGAAAGCATTCCGGGTCAGGAGCCCTTTAAGAAACAAAGGGGCATATGTACAAGGAAATGGCGGAGTGAGGCGTTAGCCGTCATGGCTTAACGCCTCACTCCGCCACTTCAGAAACGCAAGGCTGCACCATATTTACAAGGATATGGTGCAGCCTTGCGTTTCCCCCTGCGCTGGTGCTACACTTAGCAGTGTAGCACCAATGCAGGCACCCTTGCACCATAGTCCAAGGGTGTCTGCATGCAGGGGAGGATTGTTTATGTGCAGGAAGGTCCCCATTCCCGCACATAAACAATCTTGAAATGACATTTTGTCAAAAGATTGTTTATGTGCAGGAAGGGCCACCTTCCTGTACATGAACAATCCAAGGCATTTTGCTTTTTCCATGTGTGCTCCACAAGGTAGCACACATGGAAAAAGCAAAAACGAGGAGAAATTAAGCATTTCTCCTCGATTCGCCCTGGTCTTAATTTTGGTGCTGCCTCCTATTTACGCTGCCCTTGTAAATAGGGGGCAGCGTCAAAAACAATGGGTGTTGCGGTGGAACGCCCACCGCTACACCCACTGCCTACCCCTTTCACGCTAAGTATATAGTGAAAGGGGGCCTTATTTACAAAGCAGCGTTAAGCCACGTTAAGTGGCTTAACGCTGCATTGTAAATAAGGCAAGACCCATATCGCCACCACAACGTCACTGTGACGTTGTGATGGCAATAGGGCCTTGTACATATGCCCCTCAGATCACACATTAGTTCGGTGTCATGCTGTGCAGTAGCGGTACAAAGAGGCTAGAAACGTTCCCTGAACTGCTGGGAGCATTGGGCGCAGGTTCTTCTGGTTCCTACAACTCACTCAAGTTCGCTCACCAGCCTTAAGGCCCTTCACCTTTCCTGTTTTTGACTCTCCTCTGTCCCTCTCACTTCCGGTTCCTCACTAGCCTGATTTTGATGTTTGTATAGTTGGCTGCCTCTGTTCATGCTGTGTTTGTCTCATGCCTTGTAAGTGTTCTGCAGCGGTGCTCGGATTCCACATCACTGCTCTGGGTTCATCACCGCTTCACTCTAGCTCAAATCTTCCTGTCACAGGACGTCCTCGTGTAAAACGACTTGACAGCTCCCATGCCAAAATGACGCCCCTGTGAGGTCTGTTTCTTTTTACTCTACATACAAGGGAGGCAATCTCGACAGAAATATGTATCGTAACATCACATTCTTTGCCCATTTGTTCTATATTGTTTTCCTTTTTTCTTGCCTTTTGCAGTTGAATTTCACTTGGAATCTACTCCTGGTTTTCTTGGCTGTGAACTTCTCTCTTTCTGATGCCAGGGAAGTTTGGTGCCTGGTTTATCTACTGCAAGATAACTCTTCATCTTCAAGCCATCGTTGCCAAGGAAGATTTTACCATTTTTTCAATCACTCTTTATTGACATTTTCGTAATATAATTATATTTTCCTTATGCACACATTCAACACCATTAAGATGTCAATTAAGTTGCTGAGCATTTAATTTCTCCATATATTCAACTTTTCTTACCCAACAACAACTAAACATGCCATTACCAGAATATGTAATTCTGTGTCTTTGTGAAGATGATCTCTATTTTCAGGGGGTCATTCGCGTCTTATGTCCCACATGTTTGAAGCATTCTCTATGACTGTTTGGCTTTGCTGTCACCCTCGATCTGTAGCAGCATACATGATCACTAATGCCTTCCATTTAGTGTCTGATTGCAAGTATCTTCTATCCAGGAAAGTCAAAAAGCATTGGTATATTGTGACAACTGCAATATTTGTTTTTCAATACTCAAGGTTGCATGAATTCTCATATATGTCTGTTTTTGAAATTATGGCTAGGTAAATAGCATCGCAGTCATTATCTGCTGCCCCCCGTGTCTGTCGCTTTTCGTTGTGTGTTGATGGCTGCTGCTTCCAGCGCCGTCACCCATTTTTTTGCACCCAACAACCATGCTCTGATTTCGGAAGCCCTCTATGATTTCCAGTGTATAGTGATATTTTGCTTTGCAAGCACCATAGCTGGGTCAACAAATCTACAGATTTCTTTTGTTCATCTTGGTCTTTGCATTCAGCCCAGCAAATCTACAAGAGAGATAACCTCCAGGTGTTTGCTCCTCATTTTGGTAATGACATTAGTTAAACTTATCCAGTAGAGTTTGATCTTTTTATACACCCAGTCCCTATGGAAGAAATCTGTTCTAGTCATTCGGCATCTAAGGCATTAATCCTTGACCTCCGGGCACATTTTAGCAAGTTTTGTAGTGGAAAGGTATGAGGTATATCCAGGGCACAAGTCCTAAAAAAGAAGTGGGGGGGATTCACGATGCTAAGCAGTATGCATGTGGCATCATGGCACATGACATCACCTTGCGTGACATCACAGCGCATGATATCGCACATGGAATCACAGGAAGTGGCTTTACAACCCTTGACCTCACAGGAAGTGACATCACAAAAAGTAATATCAGATCTTAAGACCTCACATATATGTTTAGCAGGTCTATCATCAGTACATTTGAGCGCATTACAATATTTAACAAATTCGCTTTTTGTGTTGGGGTTGTGCCAAAAAAGTGACGCAACCCTGAAGCAAAATCTGGGCCTCAACATATACATTTATTTTTTAAAACCCTGCCACAAAGAAATTGGCAACAAAGAGAAATGTGTCGTAAATCCGTTCTGCTTAATTGGTTGCAAAGGCTGCATTTTAAAATATCTCATGAGGTTAAGGCACCTGCTGCACAGATCATTGTGTGTCAAGTAAATCTCAGGGAATAATACGAATGGTAAGATAACTCTGGAGGTTAACATATTTGCTGCAGAGATCTGTGTTTTGTCTAGTCCCAGTTTTGATAAAAGTTGCATAGATGGTTAATGTGTCTCCTGCTAAGCACACCATGTAACATGCAAATGACAGATTTTTATTTAATGTAGATAGGTGAGAAGGCTTCTGCCTTTAACACAGAGATCCTTTTGTTACTTGCAGTTCATAAATTGCAATCCTTCTAATATGAAGGACATGTGACTCCTAAACCTTGCTACCCTCACTGTCTTTTCTAACACATCCTGTACATTGGAAAACACAATGCAAAGGGTATGAGGCAATTGGGACTGCACTTATCACTATAGTGAGGTCATATGTGGCATTCGCTTCTTTGGTGCATAGGACCTGGGGCTCAATACCCTTAAGCCTTCTAGGATTTAACGAAACCCCACAATTAGCACAACAACAATTTAGTCCAGCACTCAGAATTACAATTTCTCAGATTACATCATATGGTTTATACAGGACATTGATTCAGCAGGTGTTATTCCAATTTTCCTTTATTCATAAGCTTTTCTTCATAACACAATAAGACCGTAGCCAACGCGTTTCGTCCTCTCGGACTTCTTCAGGGCTACAAATAATGTGCATATATACAGATTACATTTACAAAATTTACAAAATATTCAAGACACAACAATAATTTAAAAAACATATACATTCTTCTTATCATCTAATCTAATTATCATTTAGTATGACTCTTTATTCCAGACATCAGAATTTTTTTATATACTATCATGTGACATACAACGATATCATCGACCTAGAATGTATACATGTTTCGTTCATATTGACCCCTGCTTGAATCAAACATTTAGATGGTAGTAAACTTATATTTTATATACTGCTAATGCTATCCATTTGTAATCTTCAGATGGGATGGAGCACATCTACTCTATATATAATTCAGTTTTGACGATTACCTACTATTTCCCAGAAGGATACCCACTTTTTTTCTTATGTATGATTAGTTCTTACCAGGGAAAAGTATGTTGGCCTTCTATATGGATGCTGTTTATGTCATGCAATCTGTACTCCTCAAGTTAATATTGGAAAAGCCTATCAAAATAGAGTACGAAATGATAGTAAGTCAAAACCCAAACTCACAAAGTATACCTTTAGAAGATAAATAAGACGTTCCAACAAATCCTACCTTGTCAAGGCAAAGTCTCTTCCTAGATGAGTCAATACTATTTTGGTAATCAGTTTTTTGTATAGTTTAGTACCAATAGCCAAGGTCCGGCGTAAGGTTATGGGTATTATCCCATTTCAACCTGTAATTAAATGAAATCATTCAGGCTCAAGAGAATCAGAAAGGTATTAAATATATATTCCAAATAAAATTCGCAATGTATCCAGAGGGTAGTAAGTCACTGTACGACAAGCGTGCCCCTCCTCACCCATTTGCATAAATTGCATGCCAGTCAAAAAAGTAATTCCGTAAAAGTTTGGTGCCTATGCTAAGCCTCAGACACACTTCTTGGCTCAGCTATCAAGGCATATAATGGCCACAGAGTCACGGGTAAAAACACGAAAACAGTCTCCCTTTTAACGTAAAAAATGAAGGAAAGTTGCAAAGGTTTGCACAGTATTTTTATATTTATATACAAGAATTGCATCGGGGACATCAGTCAGCCACTAAAATCAGAACCGGCACCTGGGGGGCCAAAATTGAAGACCGCTCCAATAGCACCAAAGTTATCAATAGCCGCAAAAGTTTATAAGATGGTCCATTATGGGTTGTTATGTACGAAGTGAGGACCAGAACCTTGCCTTTCCCAAACGTTAAGTCTAGCACCTGAACTGGCCAAAGAAACACCCTTCCCAATGGGATAAAGTCATTACACCACCCTCTTGTTGGGCACAGCAGTAGTCGATTTTAAACGTATCCCAGAATGTGTCTCCCTTCTTCATTAGAATCGCATAAAACATGTCCCGCACTTAGTTTCAAAGTGGTAGCATGTGTCTCCCGTTGTATCCACAGATCGTCTCACTATTACGCTCTGACAGTCTCATTTAAATAGCCCGTTACCTGCATCACCTGAGATGAATCAGTGCGTGCGTCCCCTTAACGTCATGTTCTCGTAGCCGCCATCTTAAAATGTCTTGAGAACATTTAAAATACCTGAACTCACCATACTGGGAAGTTATGGAACACTGTATTAACGTTAATAATATGAGTAAATAGCCCAATTTATACAGGCTTTTCCGTCTGTGGGTTTGGGCTAAATCCTTTCACAATTATAAAACCAACACTCAAAAGCACCGTTCCTGGTTTCCGATGGGGTTTTTACGGCTGCCGTCTTGTGCTATCTGCGAACGTATATTCATATTATGTTATTTTAAGGCTACCTATGTTCGATGTTGATAAGACCTTTAAGTCCTCACTGATATGGCCAGCGATTAATAATATCTTTCATTCATGGCTTGTTTATCCAAGCTTACGTGTCAAACACAAGACCAACACTCAGGAACACCGGTCCTAGTTTCAGAAAATGTTTTACGGCTGCCATCTTGATCTGTCTGCGAACATATATTCGTATTATATTATTTTTTCAGGCAATTTTGGATGTTGGAAAGACCTATTATTCCTACACAGATATAGTCAGAGATAAATAATCTCTTTCAATTATGACCTGTTCATCCAAATTCACGTATTGATCACATCCCGGGTATATTTAAAATTACATAACGGGGAAACCCAGTTCCTCATCTATATTCAAGTACTGCGGCCACCATCATAAAAGCTCTCGAAGTTGTGTTTAAATGTACACGATTCTTGTGTGCCTATAATTGTTTCATATTCACCTATTTAATTGTTATTCAATATTTTTAACATAATCATGAGTATCAATTGGTAATACTGTGTATACAACCAACAGTATGATGGGACCCACAATAACTTTTCAAATACCCAATTGCCCAGTGACATAGTATCTCCTATATTTTTGGAGGATCGCCATCTCTGTCATAGAGCCTTAAAATATTGAGCCTGAAGGAATGCAAAACAATTCACAGATTGTAGTGGAATTTACAGATGGCATGTAAGAAAGGAAGTTTACTGATTGATCTCATGTATAAATAGAAGAGTTTAAACACTACCCAAAATGCATTAGAACCATAACAACATTTCATTCCTTATTTTGCAAAGATAGCAGTGGTTCTATATAACAGCAGCGAGTATACTTCATGCACTCCCCTCCTTAGCAAATGATTCACAAGAAATGATATAATTCATTATTGATATTCAGTCCCAGGGAGATTGTTATAAGGCGGCAGATCCAGCCTGCTTCTGCTTGTCGCAACGCCCGTTCCCTGTCGCCACCCCTCTCCTGAGCCTTCACCTGCTCTATTGCATGGAACCAAATTTTTGTTTCCTTTGGATGTGATTCATGTATGTGGGTGGCTACCGGGTACCTGTCATCATTGTTTTTCATAGCCCTCACATGCTCTTGAATTCTGGTTTTGAGACTGCGTATGCTGCTCCCTACATACATTTTATTGCAGGAACAGCCTATAATATACCCTGTGTATATGGTATTACAATTGATGAAGGTGTCGATCTTGAATTCCCTGTCGGTGTTATATTTGAACCATGTTTTCTTGTTGAGCCCAAATTGGCAAATAGTACAAGTGCCACAAACATGAAAGCCCAGTGGTTTGCAGGGGAGCCAGGTGGTTATGCTAGTTTTTTATCCTTAACATAACTCGGGCATAGTATCTTTTTGAGTGTTTTGCCCCTTCTATAAACTACTCTAGGTTTGCTTGGAATCGTTCCAGCAGGCATCTGCGCAGATGTAAGTAGATGCCAGTTCTTCCTTAAGATGTTGTAGATGTGATCGCTAAAAGCGTTATCTTGCGTGATAAATGTCACCTCATCATTGTTCCTTCTCTTATTCTGTTGTTTCTGCTGTGGCATTAGGGTAGTTTTCCTATCCACTTTCCTTATCCTGGTCTCAGCTTGGACAAGACATTTCTCTGTATACCCTCTACTTTGAAAGTTCTTTTTTATAGACTTAGTATTCCTGTCAAATGATTGCTCCTGGCAGCAATTACGTCTCGCCCTGACAATTTCGCCATATGGTATGGCATTGATGGTCATGCGTGGGTGTGCGCTATCAGCATGGAGGACACTATTGCAAGACGTCCTTTTTTTAAATATATCACTTTGGATGGTATTGTCTGATATAAAAAGTCTCAAGTCCAAAAACTCAATAGTTTCCCTTGAGTAATTCATGGTTAGCTTGACATTAAACCTATTCGTATTAGGATAACTGGGATAAGCAAGCAATTCCTCTTCCCCTTCATTCCAAATAAGTATCACATTGTCTATATATCTTCTATAGAAGATAATATTGTTAATCCATCTATGTGATCCAGGTCCCCAGGCATGCGCCGTCTCATACATGCCCATAACAAGGTTTGCATAGGACGGAGCAAACCTGGATCCCATTGCCGTACCCTGCTTTTGCAGATACCAGGTATCATTGTGCAGGAAAACATTCATTGTCAAAATCATTCGGGCCATTTCCAATAACATCAGAGTGTGTTCCAGATGTTTAGCACTCTTTTTATATAGAAAATGTCTAAGGGCCTCCAAACCGCATTCAGTTTCGATGCAGGAATATAAGCTCCCCACATCCATTGTGACGAACATCAAATCCCTGCTATCCCACTCAAAGTCTTCTAGTTTGCACAGTGCATCTCTGCTATCTTTGAGATATGAAGGCAAGTTTTTGACAAAGGGCTGTAAAAAGCCATCAACATATTCAGACAGGTGTTCTGTAGGGCCACCATTCCCAGATATAATGGGTCTCCCCAGGGGGAAGGCATCCCCCTTATGAATTTTAGGGAGTATATAAATACAGGGGTACCTAGAGTCATGGGCTTGTAGATATTGATATTCATGTCCTGTGATTAAACCTGATTCATGCCAGTCTTGTAACCTAGCGTTGATGAATCTCTCAATATTGGCAATTGGTTGTTCTTTCAATTTTTCATAACAGTTACTATCCTTTAATTGCCGTACATTGATTTACACACATATGATTTATTGTCAATGTATAATGAGTACCTGTGATGTAAAGCGCTCTGACACCCTGAATTGGGATGAGAAGTGCTATAGCGCTACAAAAGAAATAAAACAAAATAGTTGTATTTAAATTTTTATTTGTGTAAATACTGGGACTGACCAACACACCTGACATTCTTACAGCGCATGCATATCTCTTATCTACAGGGATTGAACAAAGTCAAAAGCATGCCTCTCTTAAGTACCTGTGAAATGACAAGCTGCGTGCCTTTGTTTCCCCTCCATTGCATTTAGGTGTGAGGCTCTGATAACTCCCAGCCAGGATGCTCTAACAGAAGGACGCCTGATAGCCCCTTAACTTCGGTCTTTGTTTTGGACCCAGCTGGAATCTGATAAGCCCTCTCCCCGCCTGCACATTGCTGCTCGGAAAACAAAAGCAGACAACGTGCAGGCACTGCTAAATGTGTCCCAGTGTTTGAAAATTACACCAGTACAAATTTAGAATATTTCTGCGAGGCCCATCCTCATGACAGGGTAGAGGGCATCCACTCTGTGAGCGGAGTGGGTAGACGCAGTCTACCCGCATGTACCCTCGACTTGTGCCCTGGCTATATCTGTAAATAGGTAAACTGCGTGAATTTGAAGAGTGGGATTCTATTCACTTTCATGGTGTATTCCAGGATGCTGAATCACTCTTTCTCATCCAACTCTCTGCTCTTTTCCCATTTCACTTTGATTGTGCTCATGTCAAAGTAGAGTGTTAGTGTCATAGAACTGCGTAGTGTAGTCATCTCTCTTCTTTGAGGTCTGTACGTCAGTAATGTGTACAATACATCTGCATATGTGGCTCGTCATCTTCCAAACTGAGGTGGCATGGTGGGAAAAAATGTTGGATTGGAATGCCAACCCGAGCAGTTGACAGTGGTTAGACATATTGGAAGCATCCTCCCATCATCTTTTGTTTGTTTGATGTACCAACCTATGTGACAAGGGTATGCCCAGAGGAGGGCCACATGCTCACTGTTCCACTGGAATCAGGCTACACCAGACTGACGAGCCCCATTCAGGGATAAATGGTCTTCGCTTGCTTGTGTTCCGGTTCAGAGAGGACTTGGTCTGGCAGTTCAGGTTCGACTGTTACTATTGAAGCAAACTGATATGCATATGGATGGGTTCAAACTGAGGTGGCATGGTGGGCAAAAGAACTGTGCAGTAGAATGCTACCATGAGCAATTGCCATTAGTTAGACAAATTGCAAGCATTCGTCCCATCACAGTATGTGTGTGCCATGTTTAAAGCACCTGCTCTGCAAACTTTTTTGTTCTGAGAAATCATACTCCCAAAGCGGGAGTTTGTTGTTTCTGAACCAAATGTAAATGACCCCTATATTCAGAGAGCTTTTCCCTGCACATGGGGGCCATTTAGCATCTTCCCTGGATCAACTGGACCGGACAACTGTCACTGTGACTCAGTGGTCATTTGGTGAACGGAACTCTGGATGAGGAGTTTCCACCTGCAAAGCAAGCAGAGGCTCTGCTGCCAGTAAACCAGCTATTCCCATGACTAAGTAGAGCAGGGGAACTGTGGTATTAGTGGGGCAGAAGGACTGCAAGTTTATGAGTTTCCCCCTACTCTACTAAATCCTAAATAAGGCTATACGTTTTTTAAACATATATATCACTACATTTGAGAAATAAATTCTTATTTCATCAAAAGTTCCAGCTCACGTACACACAGATCAATCTGTGATAACTGCTGACTAATGCACACATCAGGCCCGATTTAGATAGGTAAACTGAGACGAAAGTCTAACTTTACGACTTTCAGTATTCACAAACAGCATTTACTAGTAGTAAAGTTAGTCTTTTGTCTCAGTTAAATTTAAGTTTTGGTCCTAAGTTTACACTTTTGGGGGCTGATTCACAAAGGTAATCGGAGACAAAAGTCTACCTTTACGAGTTTTGGTATTCACACAGATCATTTACGAGTCGTATCTTTACGTCCGCAGTCGGCTCCGGCCGTACTCTCCGGCTTCGGCCGTACTCTCCGGCTCAATCAATGTGTAATCAATGGGCCAGAATGCAATTTTCAAAAAAGGGAACATTAGGAACGTGTGATAAATGGTTGAGGAGGTCATGGAAATCAGTTTGGGCAGGGAAAAGGGTGTGGCCAGAAACTACATCATATCCCAGAAATGTTTGCTCCGTTGCATCATGGTACAATTTGCACTCCCCTCAGTGTTGACTGTAATGTTAACTCTATAGTCAATACTAAGGGCTCCTCCCCTTAGTGGTGACACTACAGTCAACACTGAAGGGAACGCAAATTGTGCACTGCGTGTACCATGATGCAAAGAACATGTGTGCCTCACGCAGATTCCATGCAGGTGCGCTGCCCCCGCATGAGTTGCCCATCTGCACAACATGGGGGGGGTGGGCTTGGGCGCTATGGACCGCATGGCAGGGGACAAAGCAGGCATTGACTGGGGAGCTTTTCCGGACAGCTGAGACCCTGCCCACTTTCTCCACAGCTGGTAGCGGCATACTCCTGGTGCCACAGCCTCCTTAACCTGTTGAGCCCCACTGGGGGTGGATAGGGCAGCACGGACAATACTTGAGAGGCTGTTGGCTCATTGTGGCCACCACCCCGCCTTTCATGTTGTCGGCCCACTGATCCAAGAAAGATGCCTGCCTCAAAGAGATTCTGCTCAAGGCCACCTCCAACAAACTGGACCAACAGGGAGTAACAGCGCTCGGAGAATCAGCGGAGGTGGTGTCCCAGACTGCGATCACTGGTCGAGCTGACACAGACTCCCCCTTTATCTGCTCATACACAAAGGTGCTGTTTGGTTGACTCAGTTGAGACATTGTGGCACTGCAAGCTGACGTCACCACAGAACTAAAGGAGGTGGTGCGCGAGGTGGCAGAGTTGGGTCAGCGGGTAGACATTCTTGAACAAAGCAATGATGCCAAGGCGGAAGAGTTAGACACTTTCCGCCACAAATTACTGGAGCTGAGAATGCACAATGCTGATTTGCAGCTCCACCTGGAGGACTTGGAAAATAGATCCCATCTCTTGAACATCAGGATTAGAGGTTTTCCTCTACTGACGGATTCTAGGCACCTGGAGGGGTATGCCATCCACCTCTTCCGCCACATAGTGGCTGCACTGGCTGACAAAGACATTATGCTGCTTTTTACTCATAGAGTTGTCCGCCCATCCCATGCTGCTGGAGCTGTACAGGAAATACCTACATGGGTCATCACTTTCGGCAGAAGGAAGCAATAATGGTGGCTGCCCAAGGCCTCATCCTCTTTGATGGCTCTGCAAAGATCAATCACCACTCACCCTTCAGAGATGCCGCACACTCAAACTGGCAACCACCTTCTTTCGAGACAAGGGAGTTAAATACAAGTGGGGTCACCCATTCTGCCTCACTTGCATTTGGAACAATGAAACACAAGATGGTGCAGAGTCAGGAGCAACCTGCTCCGCGATTGCCCGCTGGGGGGTGTTGCAATGGGGTCTCGAAGCGGAAAGAGCACCAGCCATCAACAGATGAAACTGAATGAGATTGCGCAGGTCTGCTCCAACAATTGCAACATAATGACACCACCTAACATGCACCCTCTCCTGCCTTCGATTTAGGAGTAAAATCACCAGAGGAATCTTCAAAACACTGTTCCATGGTCATGGCCCCCACAGTTGTAACCCCCCCACCAAACCTGGTCTGCAGCTACAAGCTACTTCTGATCAGCATCGTCAAAGTGGACATTACCTGACCTATCACAAAATCAGTCACCATGGCCTCCTAATTGATAACACTTATGGTTCCCAAGGAGAGAGCGTTCCAGTTAAATGTTATACTCCCTGTTGGTACCCCCCCCATCCAGGGATCCACACCTCAGCAAGCAGCCAGTCAGTCATAAACTTTATTCGGGTTTACGCATAAATCCATAAAAGAACAAGAAAAAAAGACAGCTCGCTTTACAGCCTACGACATGCATTTACATAAAAATGTTATAAAATATACAGTTCCGGATAAAAACACATAAAAAGCCCAAGTCCATTTTGTGCAAATAAACGTGCAAAGTACAAGCAGAAATTCATTCAAGTGAATAGGACAAGGATAAAAGATAAAAAGTCCTCAGCATTTTAACAGAGCGTAAAAGTGTGAAGAGGCAAGGCCAGGTAAATGCTCTTGAACCTGAGGGCCGTGCCACTATCTGACAGTACTAAAGTGCAGGGTCTTCCTAAATGCTCATGCAGGCCCATAAAAATGCAGCAACTGAGCAGCATATAAAAGGGTCTGGGAGAGATTTTAAGAAATATAATGCTTCTCGAGATTGTCTAAAATTACGGCTTTTTAAAATTGGGAAAATATACTTTGCTCGAGCCAATTTATAAAAAGTGCAAAATAAAACAATATGAAGATCAGCAAGCAGCCATATCCTGTACAGGGATACCCAGGTCCATCGACGCAGTCCACACACCCCATTGCGCATCACATATTCATATGGCCATCCTTACACCAGGTAAATGGTTAAAGTTCTGAACACCCCTTCAAAATGGCTGGCCCTCCTGTCTCTACTCAGAAAGAGACTCGGAATGTGACATATGCCTCCTGCAGGAGACACACCTGTTGAAAAAGGACTGGTCGAGGATGAGGTCCCGATGATTTGACCAGCAGTTTTTTAAATCTGGGCGCACAAAATTTGCAGGAGTGGTAATCCTGTTGGAATCCAAATTCCAAAGACACGTGCAGACACAGGCGAAACTTCCTGGGAGACTGCTCTCCGTACGGGTCTTGATACACAATCACACATACACTTTCACTACCCTATGCGCACCCAATGAACACAAGGAGCAATTTATTCTGCAGGCTCTAGGCCTTGTCACCTCCACACCTGATGCCGACATCCTAATAGGGGGAAACTTCAAGCTCGTCCTTGACACCACACTAGACAGATCAACTCTCAGAGTGGGACAAATGGGCACCCTCATGCCGAGACTCACCGCTGACGCAAGGAGGTGGGCCTCTCCAATGCTTGGAGAGTTCAGCACCCAGCAGATGGGGACTATACTTTCTATTCTACATCCCATCAGACATATACTTGTATAGATTTCTTTCTCACCTCTCAACGTGTTTTGGCAAGTGCCACACAGATGGAAGTGGGTGTTATAGCTCTCTCTGACCACTCTCCTATTTCAATCTTCTTTCGTACACGAGGCATGCTATGCCCCGTAGACAGTGGCAGCTAAATGACACTCTCTTGTCATACAATTCCACAATCAAAGAGGTACAGAAAGTGACCCACAACTTCCTACAAGCAAATGATACCCTTAACACCTCCGTAGCCCAACTCTGGGAAACCTTGAAAGTGGCCATCATTAGATGGACCCACTTAGCCATTTCCACACATCTGAATAAAATGAGAAAGGACAAATGCTCCTCGTTGGAAAATCAGGTCAAATGACTTGAAATTGTCCATAACCAGACTGGGTCCTACAAGGTGGGGAGACAATTTACAGTATCTCATAAACAACTCAAGGCCCCTGATACAGATACAGCAGAATATGCTCTTCCCTGACCAAAACAGACATATTACACAGGAGAGAATAAGGCAGGGTACCTTCTGGCTCATAGACTCTGGGCCCAGATACACAAATACTGGATATCAGAGATCCAAACACAGACAGGACATACGGTGCATACTAATGATGAAATCGCACTAGCCTTTAAGCGCTTCTATGCTAACCTTTATGTGGCAGACACAGCGGACCCTGCGTTCTCCGATACTTATCAAGCTACTGCCCCATTGACCCAACTCCTACTGCCAGACATACAAGGTCTAGAAGCAGACAACTGCATAGAGGAGGTCCTCTCAGCCATAGGGAGATTGCAGCCAGGGAAGGCCCCCGGGTTAAACGGATCCACCTTGAGCTTTTACAAAGCGTTCGCCTCCCAACTGGCCCCCCTCCTCAGACGCCTATACAACTTCTTCTGGGTTACAGGTGTCCTACCCGAGTCCATGAAGAAAGAGGTAATTACAGTGATCCCCAAGTCTGGGAAGGACCCCACGAAATGCTCATCCTATGGCCTCATCTCCCTACTAAAAGTAGATGCGACAACATTTTTCATGGCTATTCTGGGGGCGTGCCTCAACCCACTCATGCAGGGCCTTGTTGACCAGACTGGATTTATACCAAAGAGGGGATGTAGTGACAATACCAAATGCCTGCTGCATCTTATCCACAAAGCACACCACTCCAGAACTACTCCGGCACTTCTTATGTCAATCAATGATGAAAAGGTGTTCGACTGGGTACACTGGCCATTTCTGTGGTGGGTGCTCGACAGGATAGGCTAAGGTGCCCACTTCAAGAGATGGGTGATGTGCAGCTACACTGGACCTATGGCCAAAGTGAGGGTCAATGGTTTTGCCACTCGGGCCTCCCCTGTCGCTCGAGGTTCATGCCAGGGTTGCTCCTTCTCCCCCCTTCTTTTTTGCCCTTTACATGGAGCCAATAGCTAGAAGAATAAGAAAACGATAGCCCTGTATGCAGATTATGTCATTGTCATCCTCTCCCAACCCCTCTCTTCCCTGCCCGCACCATTCAGGGAACTGGAGAACTTTCACTCTGTAGCTGGATTTAAAGTGAACGTCCAGGAATCTCAGGCACTCAACCTTGTTGTCCCAAAGTAGGACAAACTACTTCTAGAAAGACAGTTTCTATTCACCTGGGAAGACTCCTGGGTTCCTTACCTAGGAATTAAAATCTATTCTTGGGAAAACACTGGAAGGTAATTACGCTGACCTCTTGACCACGGCCTGCTCAGACCTCTAAACCTGGTCGGGCAAGTGTCTTCTGTGGATGGGCCACATTGCAGCAGTGAAGATGACCCTTCTCCCCAAGATATTGCATGTAATGCAGGCACTCCCCCTGTGGACACTGCCACAGACTCTACACAAACTACAACAGTCAACTGAAACTTGTCTGGGGGGGTGAAAAACCCCGTATGGCCCGGAAGTGGCATATCTATATATACCAGAGGGTGGTTTGGGAATACCCAATCTCACTAGTTATTATCTTGTAGCCCAGCTGCGGTACGTGGTCATGTGGATATTTGGAAAATGCCTTGAATTTTAAAGGAACACCACCCCCAGGGATCTATATCTCACCCAGAGGCACAGGGCAGGGTTATGGCACTTAAAGGCCTATCAACCCATGTCTCTCCCCTCACTCCACTCAAGGGCAACCCTGAATTCCCTCCATTATGACTGGGAATGCATACATGCCTGGCGAATAGCCAATTGTAAATGAATAAGCAGCCTTTTGGATTATCCACAGCTCCAGGTTTGATTTGGGCTCCCCACTGAGGAGATCTGGCACTACACAGCACTTAAACATTGGGTCTCCCTGCCCTCAATCCGACCCCAAGCAGGTAGGTCTCTCACAAAATTTGAGAAGCGGAAGATTTCTAGACAGGATGATAAGGGCCTCCTCCTGGACATCTACGCTTTTCTTAATAAACCTGCAACTTCAACTAAATCCCATGCGGAAAGGTGATGGGAGGATGAACTGGAGTGAACATTCTTACCTTGGCAGTGGGGGGTATTCTGCACAGAGCCCACACTTCATTCTGCAGTGCGGCGGGGCAGAAGGCACTGCTTAAGGTAGTCCATTATTGGCATTACAATCCCGCCAGGGTGACCAAATGGAAGGCCGGTGGCTGGGATGACTGCTGGCACCACGGCGGCCACTTGGGCACTCTAACAGACCTTCTTTGGCGATGCCCTAAACTACAGAAATATTGGGGAGATGTCCTTAAAGTCATTAATGAGATTTTTGGCACAGATATTCCCATCTGCTCAGTTATCTACTCTTAGGGCTACCGAATGCATTGACAAACCTACTATACACCCGTAGAGGGAAAGCCATCACGAAGGCAAAATGGACCATCACCACTAAATGGGACACCGACTCAGTGCCCACTCATACAGACTGGCTGCATAACTATGGGACCTCATAGGCATGGAAAAACTCACGGCCACTGACAGCCACACTGCCACAATTTCACAAAATGTGGGGCATATGGGTCCAATTCTTAGCCCAAGAATTCTGGGAACTAACCTGTCCGCACTGCCTCTGGATTCTATGACCAACAGACTGAGCACACAGTGAACCCGACAATGAAGCCGCCTAAATGGGTTCCGGATGTCCCACGGATGCTCACTTAGCGATGCTGAACTATATAAGTCAATAATGATACGGCAAAGGAGCCTATCTCTCGCCCCTGGTTCTCCCCTCTAAGTTTTCCCCTTCCACTCCCTTCTCCCCCATTCCCACCTTTTATCCCAGTAATCCAGATCTCGGGCTTGAAGTTTCTTACTTGTATACCTCACCGGCCAATGGTTGTGGGTGAAAGTATGTGTTACCTGGAAGACAAATTGAATAAAACAGATTTGAACCATAAATTTTCTTTTAGGCATGCAACATTCCCTGTGCTAAAAAGACAGAGGTGAAATGCCAAGCAATATCTTCTGGCAAATTGCTGTTTATTCTTTTTAACATGGAGATTCATGTTTACTTCCTGTGACTGCAAAGTGAGATGATTTTGTAAACTATATGGCAATCTTGCAAGGGTACAGAAAGTGAGGAAGGAAATGCTGCATGATGTCACTTTTTTCTGTCACATTAAAATTGAAATACCGATAAATTAAACATGTTTCAGAGTATATTGGAAAGCACACATGAAGCACATTTTTTTGTAATTTGGAAGTGATCTCAGCATATCAAGTCATACTTAATTCCTGAACCCCGATTTCCACACATTATCGTTTGTGCACATTTTACCAATACAACAGTAAGTCTGGGCAAATTTAGTGCCCACTTCAATTGAAAATGTTATATCTGTAAATGACACTACACTACCATACAAAGCTTTTGAAATATGTTTGTGACAGTGTTCTCCATAAGCACCACTAACTACATACAACACGCTTATACTCGCCTGCTGAATGGACGTGGCTCATATGCCTTACTTATTCTTTATGAAACGCTTGGATTTTTCACAACCCCATGACTTCAATAATGTCACATTGATGGCAGCAGCTCACTCTGAAAATTGTTCAGCCCCACTGGAATGCAAGGTGCGCTGGGTGCAGTTGGGACCTGATCTGGTGAAGAGGCAGGCCTTGGATGATGGATACAGCTCAGGTACCAGGAGCAGTTGAGGCAAGGAACAGGGACAGCCCTTTTTGCACAGCTGGAGCACTTTTGTGTTGCAGTGGAGGGCTACGGAAGATGCTTTTTAAAATTAAATTGCATGCGCCCTGCGAAGTAACGAGTTGGGAGACTTTACAGTCTTGCACACCATTGGTTTAAACCCATTTAGTAAATTACACAAAAACAGATTTTTGTTCATGGTGACCAATAAGTTCCCTGTTTTCCGTGTTGTATTGGTCACCCGGCATTCATCTCCTAGTAATAATCCTGGAACACGGTTGTTTTTGAGGAAAGATCCTCTTCTGCTGTTTTATATGGGCTCATTGGTTAGATCAGTTATACTCAAAGGGGCATATTCTCAAGAACGTGCGATAAACATCGCCAAAATAGGCTAACGCAATTTTCCATATCGCCGTCTATCGCGGGAAAATAACTCTGTGTCAACGTCGTATTCTCAACACTGGGGTAACATGCAATAGTATCCCGATAACGCCTCAAATGTCCGCGATACAACTACCGCGACGGCGATAAAAAAGGAAACCCGAACGTGAAAAAAGTTGCGATGGGCCCAACCGCGATAGAAAAATCGGCGACAAGCAGCGCCAGGCTTGCAATTTCCACGTCAGGCGGGAAAAATCACCATAAAAGCTGCAAAAAACAAAAACAAAACAAACATAACAACTGCGAAGCACAATGGAGGTAGCCGCAGCAAGTACAGAGGACAACCCGAACCCCACAAGCCCCACGGAGGACCAGCCGGAGACCTCGGGGTCAGGGAAGGGCAAGGAGAAGAAGAAGAGGAAGATGCGGTTCAGTCCGCAGGAAAACAGGATCCTGATAACGGAGGTGGCAGAACACCATCAACAACTGTTCGTCACCTCCACTGTGTCATTGGCAACTAAAAATACAATATGGCAGTCCATCCTGGACAGGGTGAATGCAGTCGGAGTGTTGAGGAGGACAATGGAAGAGCTCAAGAGGCGCTGGAATGATGTGAAGTGCAAAACCAAGCTGAAACTCGCAAACAACTGCAAAGCAGCAATGCAGACTGGGGGTGGGAGTCCTGCGCCACAGGAGGAGCTGGATGAGATGGAGGAAATGGTGTCCACAGTCATCAGTGGGGAGACAAGGGCAGGAGTCGGGGGACCGGACACTGCTCAACATGACCTGACACAACAGCAACAGGGTGAGTAACCACCAGGGACTGGGGGGACGGGGGGAGATGGGCACAATGGCACACATGCACAATGAAGTATAGCACACTGCACAACCACAATGACTCTGGATCATGTCCATGATCTCCTTGCCATACTGCAGCACACATAGAAAGAGCAAGTAGGCCCCCGTCCACAATGTGCCCAGAGGGGGCCCTCCACACACATCACCAATCTCACAACAAACCCATGCACATGTGCTGAACCCAGCAAAGCTGCGGATCCTTGAGCCCCACTGACAATGCAAGTGACACTGCATGACGATGAGCATGTCTGCAGGCCACTCATCATGACATGTTGCACCCCACGACACCGAGGTGGCTGAGTGTGGTCCACATCCGGAAAGGAGCAGGTCACACACTGACACATCCACGTGCACAAACAACCCCTGACGGCAACAAGACATCTGCGGACAAACCATGCCCAAGAGTCCCAACTCCCACCAAGAGCCCAATTTACCCAAGTATGCAACATCTCAGCACTGTATAAGCACAGAAGGCAAAGGCACACCGCCTAAAAGGGAGAAGGGCCAGCCAAATCAGAGCTGAAGGGGCAACTTACCCACAATGCAGCACACACACATAAGAATCAGAGCACCTCAACATTGACAACAATGTGGTACAAACTGCAACACTTTCACAACACAACAGAGGACACAACTGCTGCCGCTTGTGTGTAGAAAATGGCCATTCGCATTTGGCATAGCAGGAAACTGTGAGATGACAATGGACAAGTACAACCTCACATCCCTGATGGTGTAGAAATGTCAACTGTCCCGCATCAAATAGGCATCTCTTCACAAACAGTCACAATGTACATCGTCATGTAGTCCATTAGTAAACTTGTACAATGCGTGAACATACATGTGAACACAGTGTCAATCTGCATCTCCCCTCCACATTGCAGAGGGAGAATCAACACCTCCTGCAGAGCAGACACAACAACTCAGCACTGATGACAAAGAGGACCTCCCCAACATCGACACCAACGCCCTCCAGCAGCTCATGGACAGCTTCGGAACCCCACCTGTAGGAGCAGGGCAGCCCAGCTGCATCGAGGAGACCCCACCCCCTGCACAGACCACACAGCAGGAAGCACCCACCACCACGGCTGTCTCCCAGGACCCCCACGAACAACACATGGCATTCCAACACCGTGTGTTAGGGTGCCAGGAGAAGATGGCTGATCAGCTGAGGGTGGAGTTTGACCTCATGGCAGACAAACTAGATGCCATACGTGGGTGTCTAAGTCCCATCAGGGTCCACTTACAGTCCCTAACGGACACCCACTGTCCGCTCCATGCTCTCCATCAATCCATGGCTGACATCGCTGGAGTCATGACTCGGAGACAAGAACAACTGCCTAGTCAGAGTGGCCCCAGCGATGTCAGCCGGGAGTTGGGGCACATGCGGAGGATCATGGAGAACATGGAGTGGATGCATGCGGAACGATTGGCTGCCACGGCTGCACACCAGCGAGATGTAGCTGGGATCTTCCATGCCCTACAGATCCTCATCATGGCATTGCCACCACACGGCCTGGCGCAGATGACTGCTGCTGCTACTACTCCATCCACATCTCCGCCCCTGAAGTGTCAGTGCCACACAGTGCGGCAGACTAAACACCACCACCCACATGTGAGGCACCTGACACATCAGAGGACGAAGATGATGATGAATCTGGCCTGGTGGTAAGATTGAAGTGGTAGCATACATCACCGCCATATGGCCTGTTTCAGCTTGGTTCTGCCCTCTGCATCATGCCCTGGAATAACATCTTCCTCTGTCCCCCATTACACTTAGCGACACTCACCTTGGACCTCGACATGGACTGCCATATTTGGATTGGTTACCAATGACACAGCAATCACACTGCGTACTGAAGTCTTCCTCTTCCGATGAACCTGTCAATCCCCAAAGGACTCTGGCTGGCCCTCCACGGGGCGACAATGTAAAGTGGGGTTTGCATGGCCCTGTACTGCTCCAGCTTCAACACCCCACTGAATGCGAATTAAACAGTCTAATTCACACTGATGTGTCATGGCCCTGATCAATTAAGCATGAAAGTATTGATGGATGTAGGGACAGTGATTCCACATAAATGGTACACCCTGGGTTATGCTATCAATGCGCATGTATGGCCGTGACCCAGATAGGCAGTGAGAGACACATCGTCATTCAAAACAACTCACATCACAGTTGAATACAAGTGAATGTGCGTATACTTTATTAGCATATGCGTGTCAGTACGGGCAAGATAAATGCCACAACATGCGGACCAATGAAGCAGTATGTCAGAATGAGGAACGTTGCCACGCGCCGCTGTCCACTCCGGGGGAGTGCCTCACCTTTCACAGGTGAGGCACTCCCCGCGTGGTTGTCCTCTCACGTATTTGGGGTCCAGGCGAATGCAGCCATGTCCACTGTTGTCGTGGGATATGTGACCAGAACTCCAACATACAACAAGGTGTCGGGACATGTGCAATGGGTTCCAAACTGTTGTGGCTGCAGGTATGTAGTTCGTCCATGAAAGCGATTGCAGCTTCGTAGGCAATCATTTCCAACATGAGGCCGTTGTCGACTTCATCGAACAGGACGGCGAGGCTATCCATTAGCAGGTACCGGACAGATGTGCTGCGTCCACCCCCTGTCACCAATTAGCACTGCAGCCCAATAGGGGAGCGGTTCAATGTGGTCACTGCACACGAGGAGTTGTGCAATCTCCCAGGTCCAGCTGCCAGCATGTATGCCAAGTATCAAGGCATCCCATAAACGGGTATCACGGTGACACTCCTGGTCATGGGCCAACAGGGGGCGCACACACATGTCGAAATCCAGTTTGGCTACCGTCCTGTTGGATAGGCAGACATCCATGGACCACTCGAATATGCACGATCGACAATGCAACACAGGCTGAACGCAGGTGACGTTGGCAAGGCAGAAGCTTAGCCGGTAACTGATCCGCAGCACTGCCATTGGCAGTGCCCCCAGTAAACGCAGCATACGTGCACGGTACAGTTCCACGTGACAGGGGTTGTGCATGTGTCCGGGATGTTCTGCCATTGCGTTAGTGGCTCTGGTTGAAGCGGCACTGTTCTGACCTGCGCCAGTTCTTTGGATGAAATGCCACAGCTCGGATCAATGAGCTGTTTTAGTGTGCAACGGTTGTACGCCTGGGATGGTGTGGGAGTAAGTGTGAAGGCCATTCCATGCAAGATAACTTCGAGCAAGGACTTCTGTGTGTGGGGTGTGTATACGTTGGTCTTTCGTCGGGCTGTGCGTAGTGTGGGAGTCGTCATCAGCTGCTATGGTATCTGTCAGGGGGTGCCGGGCACATGCAATTCCGAGGTCGGAGGTGCAGATGTGCTTCCGCCTGATAGTTCAGACAAAGGAGCTTCCAACCCTAAAGCTGGTTTCTCATCTGCTTGCATTCAGGAAATGTGGAGTGGCTTGTTGGGGGTGGGGTGGGATGTGTGCGACTTTGGGATTCATGTGTGACATGTCTTGCATGTGGCAAATGAGCGGCATCACTGTGTGTTACGTTGCCTCAGAGCTGCGCCTCTCTCCCACCGAGCCTATTTACTTGTGTGCGCTGCGCGGTTGCATCACTTGCACTCCTACGGCACACCATTGTCATGCCTGTCTGCACATGTCCACATGCCTGACAACAACACTGTGATGTTGGCCATTGAAGTTGGGCGGCCACGTGAGTGTAGGCTTGTGGGAAGGATAGGGCGGACACAGATGTAGAGTTCATGCCTGGCTGAACTCGCACTGCGATTAAGGCTAGGCATTTGGCTCATGCTGCGGCAATACAGATACACACAACACTTGGCATGTATGTGCCAAGACCCCAGCGGTCTTGCTCTCCTTCATTTCTCCGCTCGTGCGAGCCCGCCCTCCGGGTGCATGCTACATTGCAACATTATCGATTGCGGGCTGGGTGGCGCCGACACTACAACAGTGACACACTCATTAGTTACTTCCTTGTCCAGGCCAGAACTGAACCACGCCCAGAGCCCCGGGCAAATCCTTCACACCCCTACGCTGGCCTGGCGTACGCCGGCCCAGCCCACTCCGCTTATGCTTACAGGGGGTCTGCCCCACTGCCTGAGGTATCATGGTTGCGTCCGCTGTCCACAACACTACACACACCAGCAGTATATGTCCACATGGACATGTCTGTGCTCTGCATACTGTAGTCTGTCCAGCACATCACCGCCACACTTGGCATTGTGTACATTCTTATTCATGGGTGACTTGCCTCCTTCACACAAACTTGGTTCCCACCTCTCCCCACATTCTGCAATTGTGTGGCTGTGGGGCCATGCCGTTTTGGGAAGGTCAGCTGTCTTGTTCTGCGCTGCCTCGGTGGTAGTCCGGGGGTGGGTGGTCCTGGGGGTGGTGGCGGTGGGTGTTGTGGCCCTCTTGGGTCTCCGAGCTGCATGGTCAGTAGCTCCATGACATATGTTGGTCTTCAGATGTGGCTCTGGGCTGGGCTCCCTTTCATGCTGCAGGTTGTCGTCCTGCTTTACACCAGTAATAGGCAGGTGTTAAATCCCTGCTGCTAACGCGCCTTATCGCCTGTTTTCGGGTCACATCGCGGATCTGGCTGGTCGTTGAGAATATCGCGAAGTGGTGTTTTCGTGTGTTTTTGCACGGGAATGCCTACTCTGCATATCATTAGCGTTAGTTGTCGCTCTCATCCGTGGCAATGTTTTTTGCGGAGGATATCGCTGGGAAACTGGCAATATCGTCAGTTTGCACCAGCTTGAGAATTGGGCGATGAGTCTATCGCCGCTTTTGCGGCACTAAAGTGCCGGTAAGTCGGCGATACGTCCTTGAGAATATGCCCCAAAGTACGGCCGGGGGTCGCATGCGGCCCTCCTGACCTTTACATGCGGCGCCCTGAGCTGCAGCAGCACTGGGCTGTTTACTTGACTCAGCACTAACATGAAAAAAATGTTAAATATACAGCAAGCACTTATTTAAAGATTAATTGCAGTTAAACAAAAGGAAGTAACTAGGCCCTTAACTTTAGGAACACCTTCATTTTTAAAGACAGCAAACACGTAATAATAAAAATAAAATAGTCTTTTCAAAATTCAAAAAGTGTATTTCATTGACCTGTAGAACCATTTCACATTGGTAAATAAAATTATAGCAGTGCATTCAGAAGTACTTTTTAAAGTGATGGTTTTTAAACATGAATTTAGAAACGTTCTTGCTTCCCACCCGCCTCACCCCCCTTCACCCTGACAACAATGCCATGCTTCACTTCCCCTACACCCAACTTACACCCCTTCTCCCCCGCTGGCATCAGTACGGCCCTCGGTCACACCAAAGACCAAACTTTGCGGCCCCCAGGAAAATGTTTGTGAGTACCCATGGGTTAGATTGTATTGTGCAACACCACTCTTCCTAGTTGGGACTCTGTGGCACGACGTTTGGATAAAAAAAAATAACACTCTTTCCTAGTTCGATAGTTGTAGTGATTTTCTTAAATTTTTTTTTTAACTTAATTTCACACCCCCCTTCACTCTTATTTGGTATTCAGGTAAAATTCCTGCTAAACACTTCATGAAACTGTGATATAGTGGTGTAAACGCAGGCACCCTATTTGCTAGAGCTATGTAACCCAGACTGTTGCTTGCGTTTCAAAGAGTAGTAGACTGGAACATAGGTGCATGTAAGACTCATGTATGTTAGAAGGTCTGTAAGTTAGCAGGCTGGAGAGATCAGAAATGCAGGTGGAGATACCATTAGTTTAAAAATTGGTGTTTGTTGAGAAAAATAATACAATGCGACAAAAAATGGCAATTCTGGATGACATCGTGTTATACAGCAACTAATCTAATACGATGATTAGAGAATAAAAACAGCCACTGCTTGCTTCATTACATGTGTCTTGGTAATGCAAAAAGTAATTACCCCCACCACAGGGGTGCCAGTAACTTCAGTACTGATTCCCCTGGTAAATCCTCATTTTCCCCCAGTGGCGGCTCCTCCGCTATGGCGGAGGAGCGTCGCCCCACTGAACAAAGGGAAAAATAAAATGATAATAACTATTGTTATTATCATTTTAGTTTTCCTTTGCAGTCAGTGGCTCTCGGGGTGGGGCGGGCTGGGCACAGCAGGGGAGAGGAGTGCTTTGCACTCCTTAAGTGGGCATGACTGCTTGACCGGCCAAACAGTCCTACCCACTTTGCATCTTCCCCACCAGGAACATGAATAGCCTCTCAGTCCCCGTCTGAGCGCCAAACCACAGCGCTCAGACCAATCACAACGCTGCATGATTGGCTTAGGGGATCCTGGTTGGGTGCTTTCTGCTGCCGACTGGGACTACAGGAAGATGAAGAGGACGGAGGAGAGGCGGCAGCCGGCTGTTTGAGGTAAGTATTTTTATTTATTTTATCTTCGTCGTCGTTCATGTCCCTCAGCCCCCCTGCCACTTCCCCCACCCCTCCTCCCTAATCCGGTAGCAGCCGCCACTGTTTTCCCCGGTATTTCACCTGGTGAGTTCATCTGCATTTAACGGTTGTATGATACAACCACACTTTCCTTTCCCACGCGCTCTTAAACAATACGAGTGGAACAACAAATGTGTCTGAACCACGCGTTCCATTTACAACGCAAGTTGTTACAACGACTTGCCTTGGGGGGCATTGGACTTTGGAATAGTATAATTTACTATTCCAAATTCAGTCCCTGCAACAGTAGGGAAAGCTTTGGACTTTAAAGTCCAACACTGCTATACCTAACACATGTCATTGTAATGACTTGCGTTGTAAATGGGATGCATGGTTCAGCCGCATTGCAAAGTCAACGTGTTGTTTGGCGGTCGTGGCATTTGATGTTTCCCGCTTTTAACTGATGTATATACCCTCAAGGTACGTAGATGTAGATATGAATTGTAAATCTATACCTTCCTTTGTGCACTTCCTTGTCATTATTTTTGCCCTCAATATTTTGTCCTTGATAATAATATAGCACAATATTCTATACTTGATATTCCATACTACAACCATATCCACTGGTATCACCCTACTGGAATTGAAGGAGTCCTCATGTTGAGGATCAAGCATTGATTTGCAGTCTCTCTTTATATCACAGTAGCAATTGCCACATATGATAAAGCCCACAGTCGCAGAGTTTTGCTACAATAAATCTTAACAGGCAGCGGTGGTTTCTTCACTTGGGCAGGGGAGTGTCACCCCTCCCCCCCTACTCGCTGCGAGCGTCGCATGAAAAATAAAACTGCAATGAAAAGATTTCTTTGCCATTTTATTTTTCCGATGTGTGCACTCACAGCACTGCAGCATCCAGCCTTCCCTGAGCCAAGAGACATGTGGGGCGTGTCCTCTGCTGCCGATTGGCAGCAGAGGACAGGAGTGGCTGGCTGGATGCTCCAAAGTGCGCATGTCACTTTGGCCGGCTATCTTGCGCTGGCCAAAGTGGCATGCACACTTTGAAGCTCTCCACCCAGCTGTCTTAGACAGCTGGGTGGAGACCAAGCACAGGCCTACAGGGCCTAAAGGAGCATCCAGCCAGCCCGCCCCATCCAATCCTGGCGCTGCTCTCAAAGCATGAGAGCAGCGCCAGGATTAGTTAAGGGCGCTGGCTGGGCCCATGCTGCAGAAAAGAAGAAAATCAGGACCGGAGCGAGGAGTGCAGCCAGGTAAGTGATTTATTTTTCTTTTCTTCTTGCCCTCTATTACCATATCTCCCGTCTCCCCAGTTCCCATAGCTGGCAGCCGCCACTGTTAACAGGTCATACCTGATGAAATTTAACACCTGAAAAGGACTGGTAAATTCTGGTACTTGTAGAATTTGATGCAGAAAGCACCAAATCTGCATGTTATTCCTCACTATTTTGGGAAAACTTGCAATAGGTGCTACTCATTGCATCCCATAAATTCCGATTCCTGGGTTTTGGATATCAGAATGAATAGCACACCATGGTCCAGGCTACTCATTACCTGTGAGTGCAACAAAATGATTAGATTAATCTTAGAGAAGATTAGATTTATAAACACATTCATCTTTTATCCATGTTTCTGAAAACAATAACTATTCCTTTTTTGTTGTTGTGAGAACAGTGTCGCTGTATGGCCTGACCCTTATATTGAGGCCGGAAGCGAGTCTTGCTCCTCACACTGGGAATAGACCAAGAATAGCTCCAATTTTGCAACTCATGTCACACTTCTAGTCGAAGGTGGCATTTTTTCTCGGAAAGACATTGCAGCTCGATGGAACATTTTCTGCCCGTATTAAAAAAAGAGAGAGGGAGTGAGAAGAGCCACTGATCACAGAGACTGATGACAGAATGAGAGGGAATGCTGTAATGGTTCTGCCGAAAAAACAATAAAAGGTTAAAAGATGCTTAGACAACATAGACTAGGAACTCCTGCAAATAGCCATGTTGCTTACTTTTGATATGGATGGATGGAGAACTTTATTTGATTTATTTGGGATATTTGTATGGTGCCAAATCTCGCAAAAACCTTGGGGCATATTAGCAAGAAGAGGCGATAATCATCGCTAACCCTGCTTAGCGTGATTTTTTTTATCGCCGGCTATCGCTGGAATATATCGCCACGCTAACGCTGTATTAGCAACGATTAGCGCTATGGCGATGAATATTCCAGCGATAGCGGGGAAATGGGCCAACATCGCTGAAAAACCAGCAATGTTGCATGGAGCAGGGAGAACACCTTGCTGATACGACCCTGTGGTCGTATCAGCATAATCCACCCCCCATGTTAGGTATGGCTAACACCTGCTAATTGCAGGTGTTAAATAAATGAGCGATGACCCCGGTTAGCGCGACTTTTCACGTCGCTAACTGGGGCCATGGCCACCTTGCTAATAGGCGATAGGCCTGTTAGCGAGTGTTTCCCAGGTTGGTTCGTCGGAACGCCCACTTTGCATGTCATTAGCGATAAATATCGCTAACATGCAAAGCGGTAAAAACGGGCGCTAATGCTCAAAACTGTCTCTAACTGCTGTTAGAGACAGTTTGCTGATAGGGCGATATAAATATCGCCGCTTTAGCGGCAAAAGTGCAGCTAAAGCGGCGATAGTGCCCTTGCTAATATGCCCCCTTCTTCCCTGGAAATGCAAGTCTCACGTACTTAGGGCCTCAATTACTACTTTTTGGCATAGGGCAGCACCGCAAGTCTCCTAGCGGTGCTGCCCTGCATCAAAAGGAAAAGGCAGGAATGTGCCCTATTAATGACATACAGCGCATTCCTGTCCTCTCTGCCTACACCTGCACACAAATTGGTGCCTTGCGCAAACACCGGCACCCTTGCACCATGGTGCAAGGGTGACTGCGATGTTGGCACAATTGTTTTTGAACAGGAATGGACACCTTTCTGCCCAAAAACAATCAATGGGGGCATTTTCCTTTTTCTATGTGTGCTGCAGAATCCAGCACATATAGAAATAGGAAAAAACGGGGAGAAATAAAGGGCCCGATTACGACTTTGGTGCAGTTGTGCCTGCTCTCCGTGTGTAACTCGTGCAGGCGGATGGTCTTTTTGCCATTCCCACGGCAGTGCCAGAAAAAAGGGACCGCTATGGGAACGGCAAAAATGTTCCAACACGGCACGGATGGTAACGTCAATGTTGTGCTGGAACATGGGGGTGCAAGTAGACAGCGGGGCACATGTTGTGGCCCCCTGAATGCATCCCCATGGTGAGGGGCATGGGGACCCTGTAGGGCCCCCTTTGTTTCCCCACCACCAGCCTTTTCATGGCGGACTCACACCCATGAAAAGGCTTGCGGTGGGGAAACTCGTAATATGCTGAGCGGGACTGCACCAGTCCCGCTCAGCATATTACATTGGGTATCCGCCACCCCACCGCCAGGGAACTGCGGTTCCCTGGCGCAGCCGACGGTTCACCGCCAGAATGACTCAGAGAGTCATAATCCGGCAGACGGTGGACCGCCAGTGGTGCACCACCGCAAGTGAGGCGTTCGTAAGACCACCACACTCGTAATCAGACCCAAAGTTATTTCTCCTCCTTAAGCCTCCCCTGGGGAGGCACACTGTTTTGACACATTCCCAGGTTTACAGATCCTAGTAAATCTGGGAATGTGTCAAAACCATGGGTGTTGCATGGGAAACCCCACAGCAACGCCCATGGAATGCCTCCTTGATGTAGAGTAAGGCAACGCAGCGCTTTACGCTGCCTTGCCTTGCTCCATATCTATAAGGCCATGTAAAGCCACACAGGGTGGCTTTCCGTCACCTAATAGATATGATTGAGAGGACTGCGGCACTGGAGCATCATAAAAAGTGACGCTCCGGTGGCGCAGGCCTCTTGTAAATGAGGCCCAGGTGTTATAAGAATCAGGAGTGCCTTTAGAGTGTCCCTTCCAAATACCAATTCCTTATGGTATGTAATAATGTTTCTCAACTGAAATCTGTCCGTAAAGAATTACTATTTTACTACCAACTCAAAGGAGGTGGAAGCCAATTCGCAAACAGGAAGGGGTCCCATGGGACCCCCTTTCTCTTTGTGAATGTTGACAAAAACATTATGAGAAAGCAGTGGTAACTGCTTACTCTTAAAAGAGGTGTGTGTAATTTCTCATTTTTTCTACATGTATCTTGTTTTCCTTCAAGGATAACTGGCTACATTTTAAATATAAAAAAGATTGCTTTATTTAAAAGCAATCACAGACACCTTGGCCTGCGGACTATGGCTGGCAACCATCCCTGCGATTGTGGACAATCTTAGTGGGCTCAATTTGCAACCTACCTCATGAATATTGATGAGGTAGGTCAAATTGCAACCCACTGAGATTCTGCATTTGTTAACTGACCTATTAGTACATAGGTCAGTACTTGAAATCGAAAACAATGTGGTAAAAGTTGGTGTGAAATTGGCAACCACTTTACAGAATTGATTCTTTGTACAAGGCCCAGCATGAAGCACCTTTTTCCCACAGTTAATCGTTTTTCTTACGAGGTCTTGGTGCTGATTGTTGTGGATAGGTGTCCTACATAAAACTGTACTAAGTCCTTGAGAAATCGAAGAGTTGCAGTTTCAACTCAGATTTCCACCATTAGGAGTGTATTAATGATGCATGCATTCATTTTTTTTAAAACAGAATTTTATAAATTTTCTGAGAAAGCAAACAAAAAGCTTCAGAGACAGCATACACTAATGATTCGGGGAGCAATATATTACAAGTGCTATTAGTGACATAGCTGCAGCCTCCCTTAGGGTGCCGCTCAACGACTCCCCTGGGTCCTCATGCCCCACTACTGAATCCTCCCGCAGCCCCCGCTGTATGCAATTATACCCTCCCTAGCAACCCCATGCATATTATCATTCGGAGTGCAGGGTCATCATAGGCATAAGGAAAAAACAAAAAGAATAAAGCACCCAGCCCCAACAACCCCCTCCCCCAACTACCCCTCAAAGCCCCTTTGGTCCCCCCCCACCCCACCCACCCTCCCAAGCATGCCGCTAGCCACTAACTAAAAGGGTTCCAGGTATTCTCAGGTCTTCCCCATGGACCGCCCGGTACCCCCTCACTCAAATCCGCATCCTTGATAGGGCAGAAACACTGGAGGCGATCCCCCGCAGACCCGCCAGCGGCTGCAACATCCCTCCCTGTCAGTTAGGGCTCACAATATCAGGTGTCTGGAGCGCCCCCCGTCTCAGTCAACACACTCTCCTCCGCACCAGGCGGGTGCTTAGTCAATTCCACGAGCGCCACCCATGCCCTGGCCAGCTCCATTGAGTTCTCGTTCCCCGTCCGTCTAGCCATGCCCATCCTGCAATTACCTTCACTCTCCGCCCACTTTACAAGCTCCCGTCTTCACCGCTCAAGAGAAGGTCCCTGCCTCGTCTTCCACCGGCTAGTAAGCTCCCTTTTCACGAGCACTAATCCCAGGTCAATGAACTTACTGGTGACCTTGGTTTTCGCAGTGTGGGGATATACATGTAGTAGACAAAACCCTGGCATCAGTGCCAGCTCTCTCTCCGTCACAGTCGCTAAGACAGCCATTGTTTCCCGCCAGTAGTCCTCCAACTGCGGGCAGCTCCAGAACATATGCAGGAACCCCGCCCCCACTAGAGCACAACGAGGGCAGGCAGACGACCCCCCAAAATAGTCGTTCAGTTTGTTTGGCGTGAAGTAAGCCCTATGTAAGACATAAAATTGAATGAGCTGGAAGCGCGCATTTCGGGAGCTCCTCCATGGCCTCTCAACTACCGCCCCCCATGCTCCGTCCGAGAAGGGCTCCCCCAGGTCCGTCTCCCACTTAAGCCGCAGCGCCGTCTGGGGCTGACGCAGGTCCTGAGTAATCCAGCGATAAAGACAGGTCACCGCTTTAAAAGTACCCGCATCCATCACCACGTATTGACACGCAAGGGACGTAGTCGGTTCCAACTGACCCCCCCGCCAATGTTTCCTCACTGCCGCAGCCAGGGCCGCATGGAAAAGGAAATCCCCACGCGGGAGATCATGACGCTCCAGGAGGTCATTAAACGGTAAGAGGTTGCCCTCCTCGTATAGATCCCCCAAAGTGAGTATGCCCAGCTCCGCCCAGGACTGCAGTTTGCTCCAGTCACCCCCATGAGGCAATACCTCACACATTGTCAGCGGGATTTCAGGCGCATACAGGGTCCTGACCCGTACCTTCCTGGCCATACGCATCCAGCACCGCTGCACCACGGCCAAGTCCGACGGCAGCGCCTCGCCTCCCGGGTGCACCCGCAGCAGAACACAGGACAGCAGGCGCCAGCTAGGATCCAATGCCCCCACCGCCTCCGGATGTCGAATGTGACCCGCCACCCACTGCGTAAACCATTGGAATTGCGCAGCGTGATAATAGCCCTCCAGATCTGGCAGCGCAAGGCCCCCCTCCACCCTGGAACGTTTCATAGTGAGCAGCGCGACTCTCCGTCTCCCTGTGCCCCACAGGAACCCTGTGATTAAAGAATTGAGCTGTGTAAAGAACCTAGATGGTATCCAAACGGGGAGCGTCCCAAAATAATAAAGGAACCGTGGTAAGGTGACCATCTTCACCAAGGCGACCCTACCCGCGACAGAGAGCGGGAGGGACCCCCAGAACTCAAAATTAGTTTTGGCACTACGCAACGCTTGCCCCACATTACCCTCCATCAGATCAGCACTGTCATGATAAATTCGGGTTCCCAGGTAGGAGAGGCAACGAGGTTCCCACGGTATCGCCCCCACAGTCTGCCTATCGCGCCCGCCTGCTTTGGTAGGAAACAAGCACGACTTGGCCCAATTCACACGAAGTCCCGACACTCTCCCCAAAGTCTCCAATAGCTGTTTCGCCCCCTGAAGCGCACCCCGAAGGTCAGGCAGGAACATGAGCAAGTCGTCCGCATATAGCGCAATATGGTGCTCCTGTTCCGCCACCAAAAGCCCCGCATAATAACTGCCCGACCTGGAATGTGCAGCCATTGGTTCCATTGCCAGAGCAAACAACAACGGGGACAGCGGACATCCCTGCCTCGTGCCTCGGGCCACCCCACAGGCAGCAGAAATTAAGCCCCCCGTCCTGACCCTGGCGGTAGATTCACTGTACAGCAGCGCTGTCCATCGGACGAACCGCTCCCCGAGCCCAAACTCCCGCAGTGCACCAGTAAGATAGGGCCATTCGAGGCTATCAAAGGCCTTCTCCATATCGACCGCGAAAATGCAGGCCTCCTCCTTATCATACGTGGCAGCCCCCAGGATGCGCACAAGCCGACGAATATTCATGGCGGTGTTCCGGGTCGGAATAAAGCCCGCCTGATCTCCATGCACCAGCGTCGTCATGTGGGGCATTAGCCTGCTTGCCAACACCCGACTCAATACCTTATAGTCCATATTGAGCATCGCGAGAGGCCTATACGAGGATCGGTCCCACGCAGGCCTGCCCGGTTTGAGAAGAGGAACTATGATGGCCTCGCGGGTGGACACAGGGAGAACACCCTCATGATACGCTCTGTTATACAGCTCCACCAGGCAGGGCACCAGAGTGTCTGCGTAGGTCGCATAAAATTCCACCGGCAGCCCATCAATTCCCGGGGTTTTGTTCCTGGGCATGTGCTTTATGGCGCTGCGTATTTCACCCTTCTCAATGTCCCTACCAAGAGCAATCGCCTCGTCAGAGCTAAGCTTAGGGAGAGCCGCATCCGACAGGAACCTCTCGTCACCAGGGAGGCCAGGGTCCAGCTTGGTGCGGTATAACTCGGAGTAGAATTGGAAAAATTGGTCGTTTATTCCTCTCTGAGTATAAACCACCTCACCCTCCTGCCCCCGCAGTTCTGTTATCGCTGTCCCTCTACGCGCCGGATTGGCTAACCAGGCCAGCAGGGCCCCAGATTTATCCCGCTCCGCATGCATCTTGTCTGTGTACGCCTTAAAATCAAAGCAACGCAAGTGCTCGAGCTGAAGCGCGAACTCCTCCCTGGCCGCGAGCAGCATATCATGTGTATCTGGGCGCTCTGGGCGCTCTGGCTCTGACACACGCAAGTGTTGCTCCGCAGCTGCCACATCTTGCAGCAGTACCTTGCGGACCCCCACCATCTCTCCTATACAGCGCCCTCGGATCACCGCCTTAAAGGCGTCCCATTCCACAAGCAGAGTGGATGCCGTATTTGCATTGGTCCTAAAGTAATCCTCAATGGCCGATCCTATAATGTCCTTAAACACTGGGTCGTCCAGTGTGTCTGGCCGCAGCCGCCATGTGGGAATGGCCGGGCGATCCCGTGACCAGTGCAACTGCACCAGCAAGGGGTTATGGTCCGAGGACGTTCTGGCCAAATACTCGCTATGCATCATTTCCCCATGGACATCCGGAGAGCAAAGGACTGAGTCCAGGCGAACATGCAGGTCATGTAATGAGGAGAAGAAAGAGTAATCCCTGTCAGTCGGGTGATGGGCCCTCCACGTGTCCGTTAACCCCCAACGCTGTTGCCAGATCCTTCGCGCCGCCGCCAGTCTGTGTACCGGAGCATCCACTAAGGGGGATGTGACCGATCTAAATGGACATCAGTAATACAATTAAAGTCGCCCCCAAGAGCACAGATCCCACCAGCAGAGGGGCCAATTTCGCTGAGAGATGCGCAAAAAATGATACCTGGTCAGTGTTAGGTGCATAAATGCTCCCCAGCACTATGTCTCTACCATCTAGGCGCCCTGACACTACTACAAATCTGCCCTCAGGGTCCACCAGTTGGCCAGTGCTTTGAAACGGGACTCCAGCCCTGACCCAGATCAGAGCACCTCGTGCGTAAGCCGAGTATGTCGTACAGAACACCTGCCCTCGCCACCTGCGCTGTAAAGCTAAACCCTCCTGCTTGGTCAAATGTGTCTCTTGCAACAACGCAATCTGTACCCCCCTCCTCCTAAGATAGGCATGGACCTTATGGTGACGTGTCATGTTATGCATCCCCCTAATGTTCCAGGACAAACAGCGGATACCTACGGCGGTTCCCATAAGGTGGCAGTTCGTAGTCCATTGTCCCTACCTCCTACAGCGGCATGCTTGGTCCCGAATTCTCCCTCCCCTCCCAATACCCCTCTAAACCCCCAACTCTCCTTCCCCAGGACAGGTTCCCTGAAACTAGTTCCCATCCAAACTAATACAACCGTTAACTGTGCACACAGCAACAGTGAGACGTGCGCCGATCCCTCAGGGCCCAAAACCCGCCAGGTCCCCCCCCCCTGCACATCACCAATAGGGGGCCCCCAGTCAATAATAAACAATAGACATCGCCCCTCTCTCACCGCAGGCCCAAAAACACACAATAAGCAAACCCAAACCAGGTTATTAGCTCAGTTCATGCAAGCAGCCGTCGTCCTTTCAGCCAAACAGGTCCACCGTCTGCGGAGTGACCACAGGCAGTTCGAGGTCAGAACTCGCTGTCGGACTACAGGAGACAGAAGTCGCGGAACCACCCAGGTGTTGGCCAGGGGTAGCAGCACTCGGGCTCACCTCACCCTGACTGATCACTCAACCGCCTGTACCGCTCTGTCCCGTTCAAGGCGGAGAGTCGGCATCAAAGGTGGCCTCACCGGACTCGAGTGTGCAGGGGATCCACGCTCCACAGGGCTCGCAGCAGAGCTTCGCCTGGATCGCGTCCGTCGTGTTTCAAGCCAGTGCCAGGCCTCCTGCGGCGCAGTGAAAAAGTGTGTGCCAGTGGCGTCCACCACCCGCAGCCAGGCCGGGAAGAGCATGGCATATTGTAGTCCAAGCTGGCGGAGTTTCCGTTTAAGCGCAATGAAGGAGGCGCGCTGTTTCTGAACCTCCCTAGTGAAATCCGGAAGTATCATTACCCTGGAATTGTCAATCTGGAGCTGTTGCTTTTCTCTAGCACGCTGCAAGAGGTGATCCCTGTCCCGATAGTGCAGCAGTCTCACCACCAGCGGCCGCGGGGGAGCACCCAGTTTAGGAGGCCGCGCCGGCACCCTATGGGCCCGCTCAAGAGCAAAGAATGGGGATAGCCCCTCCGGGGCCACTTCAGATCTGAGCCACTCCTCCAGAAATCGGACAGCGTCATCCCCTTCTGCCCGTTCCAGGACCCACACCAAGCGGAGGTTATTCCTGCGGGATCGTCCCTCACTATCCTCTGCCCGGAGTTCCAAGATCTGAACCTTGGCTTCCACCTGCGTCAAGGATTTCTGCAGGATTGAGACCATGTCCGGCACTCCCTCCATTGTTTTCTCCGCCGCCGATACTCTGTCCTTCAGTTTCCTGTGGTCATCTTTTAGCAGGGAGAGATCCACACCAATGGCGTCGATTTTCGCCTCAAGGGTTTCCCTGGACGAGGTAATAGCCTGCAGGATATCGGTCAGCGTAGGTCCCCCCGGTGCGACAGCCCCCGAGCGCCCCGGCACCTCTTCCTCCTCTTCAGATTGTTGACTTGCCCCGTCTATCTGGAGGGCCACAAATCCCTTCTTCCTGGACACCCGCCCCATCTCAGCAGGGCACTAGGGGCCACAGGGACCCTCAGCTGCCACAGGTTCTCACCAGCAGCCAAACCGTCCACTCCCCGGATCAGCTCCGGCAGCGGTCAGATCTCCGTCCCAGCAGCGGGCAAGAGTGTCCAGCTGTGTTGCGGCACACCGCGAGGAATAGCCGTCCCTCGCCAAGATCCCACAGCTACCGCACCAGGGGGGAGAGTCCGGGGGCACCCCTCGTCACAGATGTCATCTCGCCCGGGCGCCACAGCCAGGGAAAGCCCCCCAGCAGCCCAGAGTGCAGATAGTGGAGTCCTCTGGGGCACCGCACCCCGGCCCCCCGGCACCCAAGGGATCGAGGAACTCGGGTGTCCGGTGTCCCCCAGACAGCGCCCTCTCACAGCCAGGCGCCCTCCTCAGTGGTCCCTCTCCCGAGGCCAAGTCCAGCCGGGGGCCGTCAGGCTCCGCGGCAGCACGCCCGGGCCAGGGGAAGCTCAGAGTTGCGGCCTCATGGGCCCAGTTGGCCTCGGATAGACAGCCCGGCCGGGCTCCAGCGTTCCACCGGCACTTTCCGTTCCCCACCGCCGGCCACACACACTCGCACCTGGGCTCACCTCCACTCTCGGTCTGTCACCCGGCCGGGTCCTCCGATCAGTGCCCGCCGGTCACTCCCGCAGTCCGGGTCTCCCTCAGCGCCACCATCTTGGGACCGCAAATAGCTCCCCGCGTCATAGAGGTCTCGCCTCTGCAGGGCGCATCCACTCCAGATCCGCCGCCGGGCTCCGCTGCAGGGAAAGCCAACAGCCACCCCTCAGCCGTCCACCACCCAGCGCAGGCCGCCCAGGCTCACGGCGATCCCCTCATCAGGTCGCGGCCGCCATCTTGAGCGATCACCGCCGGGAGCCGACCCGGCCAGCAAAACTGCTCCCCGCATCGCGGCTCGGCCGCTCGGATCGCCGCCAAGGCACCAAGAGGGGCAGCAAGGGTTCCGACACCCAACAGGTGCTCAGGGGCCCCCTTAGGTCGCCAGGATATATGGTAGCGGAGGGAGGCCACGGAGGAGCTCCGAGGTCCGCTACGTCCGCATCGGCGTCAAGCCACGCCCCCTCATGATGCATGCATTCATGGCAGAATTCTCACCGACATACTATAAAATTAAGGGCACTGATACACTGATGGAGGATTTACCACTAGTGCTGGAAAAGTGGAAATTGACAGGTTTCATATTACCGCTCACCAAGACTCGTTCCAGCAGGTGTGAGGGGGACAGAATTGCTCTCTCAAGACATGCCAGGTACCACCAAGTCAGCAACACAGTCCCAATATTTAATAGGAGGACCAATGCTGCCGCCTGTCGGTGGGGGACTTTGATACCTTTCAGAGTCCTCATACTTGGTCCCCCTAGCTGGGGCTGGTCCAGCAGCTCATCTCTGTGTCAGGCCCATTGCTTCTGTTGAAGATAGAAGAGGACCAGTTCCTCAGGAAGACTACAAGCCAATGTTTTGTAATGTTTTACAAGTGCTGCTGGTCTCTTAGAAGAAGCAGATTGCAAAGAAATCAGGATATGTGAAGAGCAATCAATCTACATTTTTTAAGTACCTCTTAACCTCTTTTCGTGACTCGGTGGACCCGTTACAGTATTTAATTCTCCTTCAATCAATTACTCAGGAGTTTATATAGTGCGGCTACTCACCTGTGTGGGTCTTAAGGCACTGATGAGGGGGCTACTGATCTGTCTGGGCGCTGAGGTTCCGTCAAAGAGCCAGGTCTTGAGTTCCTTCCTGAATTAAGTCAATGACGGGGATTGCCTGAGGTGGAGGGGCAGGGTGTTCCAGGTCTTGGCAGCAAGGTAGGAGAAGGATCTTTCTCCACTTCTGGTCTTGTGGATTTGGGCCAGGGCAAGTTGGACAGTGCAAAGTTGTCTGGCGGGTAATTGGAATGCGAGGCGGTTGTTCAGATATTCTGGTCCTGCATCGTGGAGAACTTTGTATGCATGTGTGAGGAGATTGAAGGTGATTCTCTTGTTGATTGGGAGCCAGTGGAGTTGTCTGAGGTGTTATGTTATGTGGCTGTGGCGGGGGATGTCGAGGACCAGTCTGATTGCGGCGTTTTGGACGTTCTGTAGTTTCTTGAACTGTTTCTGGGTGACGCTGATGTAGAGTGTGTTGCCTTAAAAGTCTGCTGGTGATAAGCGCGTGGGTGACCGTCTTTCTTGATTCTATGGGAATCCATCTGAATGTCTTTCAAGGCAGCCATTACAAATAAATGGGGTAACCCGATAATCGCCACAGGACCTGGGTACAGTACAGTATAAAGAGATGGTCCTTGACTGACTTTAGACAACAAAAAACAATTCGTTATATTGTGTTGCCATACCGGTCAATCACCAGTAATGAATACAATATGGACGCTACTTCATACCCTAGGAAGGAAGAGAGGGGAAGGAATCAGCCCGAAACCACAATACATAAGAAAAAGGACAATAAACACCGCCAACCAATATAGTTCAGTAGATTTATTTTATGAAATTACGTTTTTTAAGACTAAATGCAAATGTAAGTCCATTGGTAAAAATTCTACCACATAAATGCAGAGAGAGGGTTGCTCAGGAAAGAGGAAGGGAGTGCTCGTGTTAGGGAATGAAAGGAGTGAAAATCACTGAGATCAGATATTTAAGAACTGTTCATTATTTCAACAAACAACCGGTTAAACAGACCAGCAGGCAGAGCGTGTGGAAGCAGGATGAGGATACTGCGTTGATTTGGCGGTTCATTAAGAGCGAGGAGTCCAGTATGATGCCACGGTTGCGTGCGTGGTCTGTAGGGGGGAGGGGTTCCTAGTGTGGCGGGACACCAAGAGTCGTCCCAGGCTGAGGGTCCCAGGATGAGTACTTCAGTCTCGTCCGAGTTGAGGTTGAGGCAGCTGTCTTTCATCCAGGTAGCAATGTCCTTCATTCCACTGTGAAAGTTGATTCTGGCAGCTTTGGGTTTGTTGGTGAGAAAGAGGATCAGCTGGGTGCCGTCGATATACGAGACTATGTTGAGTCCGTGGTTTCTGATGATGGCCATGAGGGCGGGCATGTAGACTCATTCTGACGTCAGTCACTGTGATGGGAGGCCTCTTCTGTGTGTGTTTTTTTACTTCCATTTTCCTCCTGAGTTTGCCATAGGGCGCTTGGCAGCTTTGGGCTTTGTACGAGTAACCGTAGTAAATTTTGCAACACTATATTTTGCAGCAGACAGGAAGGAGCGGAATTGAAGCCTTAAGATTCAAATTCAAATAAAGCACATTAAAGTTAATATAAATGGCAGTGACCAATTGTAATGAATGGGTTTACCAAAAAGTGTTTATGTTAAAAAAAAATTATTTAAAAAAATAATAATAATAATTCCCCACTATGCAAAAACGTTTTATTGGCATTTCTTCATCTCAAACTTCATTTCAACAAGAGTAACATACTGATCATGTGATTGATTCATTATACAAACAACAAGAGCAGTATTAAATAAGGTCTTAAATCTTCCTTATTGGAACATACTCTAAATCTAGTGGGCGTTGGGTGTTGCAGACCTATCACAGTTCTTCCTTTTGAGGGGATGGTGTTTGAGGGATATGTTGCAAAATAGCTGCAAATATTCATTCAGTTACACAGCCTTCTCTGGTGGCTTTCTAATATCCTTGAGGCCAGGAGGTAGCACTAAGGAGACGACTGTTCATATGGCTCTGGTTTTGCTTAGCATTGGCACTGATGGAGGTGTGGTGAATTGGTTTAACCTCCTAAGTCTCTTGGAGGCTTTTCACATTAGTGACCAGGAAACACTCAGATAGGCCTTTAATTCCACAGGGCATTTCCCCAGTGGGCTGGGGCTCTTGGAGACAGTTTTGTAAGCCCAGGGCTGCTGCTGGGGCCGCTATCTCTTTCGCCAGCTCCCCTGGGGTTAATAGCAGCAGGCACAGGGAGGCTTCATGAGAGAGAGAAAGAGAGGGAGGGAGAGATAAGGTAAAGATAAAGCGATAAGAGAGAGAGGAGAGAAGGAGAATGGATGGATGGAAAGGGAGATTGCGCAGTGAGATGAAGGGAGCAGAGCGGTTTCAGTATCTTTGCAAGGGCTGCTTTTGGTTCCCCAGTCTGGGCCTGAACCCCATTGACAGCTGTGTCAGCAAATTAGTTTTGACAACTAGCTCCTGTCCCTGTGGTAGAGCTCCTAGTAGAAGGAATTCACAAGGAATAGCCCTGCCTGCTATCTGATGTAATTTGTATAGAGCTGCTGACAAATGTGTTGCATAAGCATTCGGGACCTTGCATCAATGTGCTGACGACTGCCAATTACACCTTCAGTTGTCAAACCTGAAGGACATATGAATGGCTAAGGCCCTTTGAAGGATACAAGGGGAGGGATGCATAAATATTTCCTCAAACTCACCCCAGTAAGATGAAGTACTTGTAATACTGCATTCATCTAAAAACACATCCCTATGTCACACTACAGGGGCAGACTTTAGGAAAAACAGGGCATTCATTTTACAAAAACAGGGCATTCATTTTCCATATCCCTGGCAAAAATTGTTAGCATTTCCTTCAGACTCCTGTCTGAGGCTGAAACACTGCTACAAGTAAACTGTGCAGTTTTAATTACATTTGTTAAGAAAAATTAGAAAGCACTTTCCTGCAGCAGATAGTGCACACCACAATATTCTCACATATAGCCTGTGGCAACTCCAGTTTCAAGGTCTCCCATATTTTATGAGAAGCTCCTAAAAGCAGCATTGGATAGGGCTGCTAGACTGGTATCGGGTAGGGCAAGTTATTGTCAAATTAACCGTAAATAAAATAAACTGCAAAGGTTTTTATTTAGAGAAGGAGTGTCTAATATCAAAGAACGAAGGCCAGATAGCTGATGAATATTTAGGTTGACCAATGATTGTGTAATTTATTCTCATTTATATTTTTAGCCTCTAATTGTTTTCCAAGCGGATGTCATGATTTTGTCTTGGATCCAGCCCCAGTGGACCACACTGATGCACAGGCCTGTATCTCTTTTAAAACCTTCCGTATTGTTTACAGGTCACTCCTTTTTAGGTCTCGGCCTGCACCAGCGCTTGCGCTGGTCTGGCCGAGAGTTTTAGTAAGTGGGTTTTGGAAGTGCAAACACTGGCTTTCGGCTGGCGACCAGCTTGAGTTCACGATGGCGTGCACGCGCAGCTGCCATCTGTTGTTTCCTATCTCTTCCTCATTTCCTCGTCATGGCTCATTAACTCTCTGGACTCTGATGTTTCAATCGCAGCAGCAGCTCACATTACCAACTGAGGGCCCTGGACTACAGTCACATGAAAAACAACAGCGATTAGCATTGAAATGCAAGCTTTTTTTTGTCTAGTTAGAAATATTGCTTTGGTGGGTTGATTTCACCTTATATCGCTATTTGTTTTATATTGGGAGTCACAGCCTAATTACCAGTATTTTTGTCTCTCACTGTTTTTTTTTATATTTATTCGCGCAAAGCACAAAGCTATATTTAAGGTTTCTTTTCCGCGTCACTTCTTCACTCTATTTAAACTCCACACCCCCACTCTTATTGTCTCTCTCCTTCTCTCTCTCTCCCTCTCTAATTCTCTCTCTACTTAATTAACTCTCCCCTCTCTATCTTTTTTAACCTTTCATTCTCTCTCACCCCTTTATCTGTTTCTCTTTCAAACTCCTTCATTCACTCTCTCTCCCCTTCTTTCTCTCTCTCTATCCCGCTCCGCTCTTTATTCTATGTACACCCTTTCTCTCTCTTTCTCTCTCACCACCCTCTCTAATTGGGCATTATATCTTCACTCTATCTCTCACTCGGCAACACCACAGCATCACTCAGCGCAACCACAGCATCAATCAGAGCCAGCACAGCATCAATCAGAGCCAGCACAGCATCACTCAGCACCAACACAACATCTCTCAACGCCATCACAACATCTCTCAACGCCATCACAGCATCACTCAACGCCATCACAGCATCACTCAGTGAAACCACAGCATCACTCAGTGCAACCACAGCATCACTCAGTGCAACCACAGCATCACTCAGTGCAACCACAGCATCCCTCAGTGCAACCACAGCATCACTCAGCACAACCACAGCATTACTCAGCACAACCACAGCATCACTTAGCGCCACAACAGCATCACTCAGCACCACCACAACATCACTCCGCGCCACCACAGCATCACTCAGCACCACCATAGCTTTACTCAGCGACACCACATCACTCAGGGCCAACACTGCATCACTCAGCACCACCACAGGATGACTCAGCACCACCACAGCATCGCTCAGCGCCACCACAGCATCGCTCAGCGCCACCACAGCATCGCTCAGCGCCACCACAGCATCGCTCAGCGCCACCACAGCATCGCTCAGCGCCACCACAGCATCGCTCAGCGCCGCCACAGCATCGCTCAGCGCCGCCACTGCATCGCTCAGCACCGCCACTGCATCGCTCAGCACCGCCACTGCATCGCTCACCGCCACCACAGCATCGCTCAGGGCCGCCACAGCATCACTCAGCGCCGCCACAGCATCACTCAGCGCCGCCATAGCATCACTCAGCGCCACCACAGCATCAATCAGCGCCAAGACAATATCACTCAGCACCACCACAGCATCACTCAGCGCCAAGACAATATCACTCAGCACCACCACAGTATCATTCAGCATCACCTCAGCATCGTCTCCGCAACAGTCACCACCACCACCACTACCACCTCAGCATCACTCAGCACCACCTCAGCCTGCTCTCGGAATCTGGCATCTGTTGATTCTCCCCTAGCGTCTGGCCGCTGCTGGTGTTATAATACAGGTTCTAGTTCCCAACCTTCACCCTCCGATTGTTTATGCCCCCTCAAAAAAAAGCTTTAACAAACAACCATTGCAATAGGCAGAAACAAGTTGCCAGCATTGCAAGAACAAAAGAAAACTGAGGACATTTTTTATTGTAAATACTTTTTTAATATGGTCGTTCAGTTTTCTTGGTCATATATAAAGTAACAAAAATGCTTCTGACACTTTTTTATTATAACTTTTCAGCATGCCGCACAGCAGCCACACTTCTCTACAGCACAGCTTGAAGACATTGGCAAAGTCAATAGCTCTGGCTAAACACTTATAAGGCCCCAAAGGCGAGACCTATTGGCTATGCCAATGCTTGTTTGTCTCGGGGCAACAAGCTGCAGTTTGCTGCTAGCATCTTCTCTCGAAGGTCTGAAAATGTTGTGCATTACAATTGCTACTCTTTGTCGGGGATGGCATAGTGGTCAAAAAGACAATGGACTAGAATGTTAGCCCTAGTAATCACCAGTGGGCAAGATTCACTCAAGCATTTCAGCCCTCACTTTTTGTTTTTTCCTTGCCTAGGTCTAGGCAAACTGAATTTATCAGTGTGATAATATGTTTATTGTGATGCACTTGCAGAAGGCTAGAAAAGGATTTTTTTCCTTTCATACTAAGTTAATCTTTTTCTACTCATGCCGGACATCTCCTCTTGCTGAATAGTCCATCTTTGGGTCTGGTTCTTTATACTGTTACATTTGGTTATTGACTCCTGGTGAATACTTATTATGCATAATTATTTAATTTTCGATTTTTTTTTCGATAGAGCTCCTGTACCAAGACTTGTAATCCATGAGCTTTTTGAGAATTAAACTTTAAAAAAAAACAAAAACTTTTACCCAGTGAAGAGTTCCTGGAGACGCCAAGGCACTGACCTGCCCTTGCACTCTCTTGCTTCTTTGCAATCTGCATGGACCACTTTGAGAGGCTCTTTGAGAGGTTATTGCAGGTTCCCTACAAACAGTGCATATCTCATGATAATCCCATGTCTAATACCAATAATTGAAAATCGAGTTGCTTTTGTGTGGAACGCTCACGAACAGCAACAGGACCTTAGCAATGGGTTCTTCTGCAAGATAAGTGTTTGTGACCCCGGTTGAAAGCCCTTGGAATGCTTCTAACGTGGAATGAGGGCACTTAGCTGACTGCAGAGCGTCCTCCGAGGCAACATTAATGCTCTTTAGACAAAGACACCCAGACAAAAGAGCAAAGCGGCAAATGTCTTCTCCATGGTCCATATGTCTAGTGTTTCACTCAGGGAAGGAAGAGGACTCATGCACCACTCTGCACTGTCCGTTTCTACATTGAAGAATGTTTGATACGTGGTGTAGTGTTGCACATAACGAAAACACAACGAGGCAGATTTGCTAATTTTCCAAGCAATGCAGTGCAGTATCCAAATTTGCTGTGCTGTTTTACGTGGGGGGGGGGCACAAACAGCAGAACCATGCCTTTTAAGATTGCCCTGCTGCTGTTAACTTGTCCTCTGCTGGCGCTCTTGACCAGGCGCCCCCCGCGCCTAGGTGAGAGGCGCCCTTAGTAGCGCCACGGGACTGAGCCTCATCCGGGGCCACAAAGGGGGCTGGACGAATGAAGAGGTCATGACGTCATCGGGGTGCGCAGGGAAAACCTGGGAGGATATTTAAGGCGGCGCCCCGGGGTGTCCAGCCTCTTTGTCCCCTTGGACCTCGGGCAAGCTGCAGGAATAATGCTTGGTAAAGGGGGGCTCGAGGCGCGAGCACGGGTTAAATGGTTAGGGGTTAATGTTGCCCGTAATGAGTCCCCTCTGGTGTGTATGCGGGGGCGGCGGTAATGGCTGCTCGCGAAGCAAGTTTGTTTTAATAGCTACGGGAGGATCGAAGATTCCTGGGGGCGCGTGCGCCTGGTAGCGTGTTGCACGGTAGGGTGGGGGGGGTCTTGGCATAGTTTTAAAGGATATTAGTTTTGTTCAGAATAATGCTTGGTAAAGGGGGGCTCGAGGCGCGAGCACGGGTTAAATGGTTAGGGCTCAACGTTGCCCGGTAATGAGTCCCCTCTGGTGTGTATGCTGGGGCAGCGGCAGTAGGGGCGGCTCGCGGCGCGAATATGGCTATTTGTGACTTTATTTGCTGTGTGCGAGGGCGGCGGCGATTTGCGTAGATGCAATTCTGTGTGTTCCATATAGCTAACGAACTAGACTTCACAGTGGCTTTGGTGTGAAGGTAATTGCATTGGTATAGAGCTTTATACCTGTTGGGAGGCGTCAATCGCAGAGTTGGATCGGCGCCCGCTACTCCGCTCGAGGCGCGAGCATGCGTTAAAAGTTTATGGGTTATGAGGCCGAACCAGATCTATGGGTAGGCGAGGGCGGTGGCGATTTGCGTAGATACAGTTCCGTGTGTTCCATATAGCTAACAAACTAGACTTCACAGTGGCTTTGGTGCGAAGGTAATTGCAATGGTATAGAGCATCATACCTGTTGGGAGGCGTCAAAGCGCAGAGTGGGATTGACAGCCTGCTGCTCCGCTCGAGGCGCGAGCACGCGTTAAAAGTTTATGGGTTAGGAGGTCGGACCAGATCTACGGGCATACCACCCAGAATGCGCCTGATCTCGTCCGATCTCGGAAGCTAAGCAGGGTCAGGCCTGGTTACTACTTGGATGGGAGACCGCCTGGGAAAACCAGGTGCTGTGGGCATTTTGCCGCTCGCTGACACCAGGTGGTGCTATATAACAAACATTTTAAAAAAAAGGAACTTTAACGGATTAGTGCGCGGCAATGAGGCCGCTCCTGTATGTGGGGGAGTAACAGATGTAGGGCTGATGATAGAGCAGGAATAGTGTTGCTGTCCACGGTAAAACAGTTATTGTTGCTTTTCCTTTTGTTTTCATGTGGTCCTCGCTGAGATGGCGGTGGCACAATCCTGTGAAGTCGACCGGCGTTTCCGGAGGGGGGTCGGAGAGCCGGCAGCGGAAGACACAGCGACGTCTACGAAGACCAACCATCAAGAGCAGCAGCCCTGGTGTAAGGCTCCTGGGTCACCTCTGGTATCGGTTGGTATCAAGCTAGCGCAGCGGGTTACACGCTGTCTTTATATCCGTTCAGCTTGCAGTTACAAGTCCAGGTCAAGCTACTGGTAATTGTAACATAGTAGTACACACTTCCGGTACCGGCCACAGCCCTACAGAGTAGCTGTGTTTTGACGTTACAGTAGCAGGTTCAATGAGTAGAGGAGGGAAGCAGGCTGACGGGTGAAGTACGTCTGGCACGGCCTCACTGCAATATGCAACAGCCCGACGAACCCGGCTGAGAAACCCCGAGAGGCTTGAGGGTTCGAGGCGAAGGGTCGAGATTGTTAACACGGTCATGCTGCCTTGCGTAACAGCCATGCAGAGGTGCGTGTGCGATGTCCAGCACAGGGTTTATACTAAAAGCATGCCCTGCAGTAAAATTTCCTATGTGTAGACAAACCTTGAAGGATCCCACACACTGGGGGCCTAATTCACAAATGTAAACTTATACTTTAGTGTACGTTTACGTTTTTTTCGGAAATCACAAAGGAATTTTATGAGTTGTATCTTTGCAAATGCCTATTTTCTTACCTGTGGAGTCTCCACCGGAAGTGCGGAGACCCCACATTCATAAAAATACTACTCGTAAAATTCCTTTGCAAATAAAAAAAAAAACTGAAACCTAAACTAGAGTGTAAGTTTACCGTTGTGAATCAGGCACGGAATGAGTGCTGGGTACTTCAGCACACATGCAATATGTGTTTTTTTTGAGACATGAAAACATTTCTCCTTTTTAGCGCCTGCTTCGAGTAGGTGCTATTGTTTTACACATAGCTCGGTCTGGTGATTTAAGTAGATTGGGCTTTGTGTAAACGCCTGTGTTTAATTGCACTGATCAACCCAGGTAACACCTGAGTATGCCCCCATGTTGCAAAGTAGTGCAAAGTGCTTTTTGTGCTGAGAAACGGGCCTCTTTTCAGTGTTAAATGCTTTTTGTGCTGGAAAATAAACGTCATATGCCACTCTGCATCACTTTGCGCTGGCGCAGGGCCTTCGCAAATCTGGGCGATGTTTGAGGAAATAACTAGTGCCTGCGGATTTTTTTCAGGATCTTTTTGTGCGGAGGCATTAAACTGAAACAAATCAATTACTTCCGCTCTTGTTGAAGGTTAGCCCCAATCACCACCTTTCAAAATAGATTTATTTGGATGTGGTGCTTAATGTGATTTTCCTTGCCTAGTACTAAGATACCTAAGCAGGGTGCAATTCCAGGGTTTGCATGTATTTCCGTGAATATATTTAATCTCTACGAGCACTGCATCGTCTGCACTTACTCATTTTTTGTTTGCACCGGAATACTTTAATGTATAAATAATATTTTTTTTTTGAAATTTTTTATTTTGCCAACAGAAGGATAGCAATATAACAAATAAAAAAAATTTAAAAAAAGGGAAGAAAAAGGAGGAAAAACATTGATACATAAGTAATTGCTCAATGACATTAGCCCAATTCAAAATACCACAAAAAATAAGAAGAAATACAATTACAATTAATACATAGGGTAAAGAGAATGCATCACAATCTAAACAGATTATACATTAGAACAAATCCCCCCAAATTGCATTAAATTTAGCTACAGATCGAATACCTCTTGATTTAGCCAGTGCTTGTTCCATGTCATACGTCTGTCTTACTAACAGCCACCAGTCAGTAACAGAAGGTGATTTTGGTGAAATCCAAACCCTTGCTATAGTTAATCTTGCAGAAATCAGTAATATTGCAAGTAAGCTATTGAACTTAGAACTCTGGTTCCTATAACGCATCATGATTTCCATTGTCGTAAGAGGTAGCTCTATCCCCAACTTTTGGGACAGAACGAAACCAACCTTCTGCCAGAAGATTGATAATTCTGGACATGTTATAAACATATGTTTAATGTCAGCCGCATTCAGATCACACCTTGGGCATTTTGTCCGATCACTGAATGTATTATTAGATGACCATTTAGAGATTCTTTCCGGAGTATAATACAGCAAGCATATCGTACGATATTGCTGCAGTCGCAAATTAGTAGAATGCACTGCCTTATCTATAATACTGAAGGCTTGCGATATAATATTAACCGATACTGACGTCCCCAAGACCTTGCCCCACCGTTCAGCTAATCTCACACAGTCATCTTTTCTATAGCTACTTAAACATTTATACCCCTTACTGATCAGAGATTTTGTATTTAAAGTGTGTAGATTATCCCAGATATCAGAGTCCGATATGTTAGTCAAATTTAAATGTCTTATAAAATAATGCCGGATCTGATAATATTTGAACAGCATGTAATCTGGCAATTTATACTGCATTTGAAGTTTATCAAAAGAGGCAAAACCACTGTAATCGTACAAATCCCCTAGACACGTGATACCGTAACTGGCCCAACGTTTGACCACAACATCATGGAATAACTCCGGCAAGCCTGGATTAGACCAAAGAGGAAACTTATCATAAAAAAACGGTGTGTTGCATCTAAGAGAGATAGCACGCCAAATAAATATACTGTCGCGTACCGTCTTGAACTTGGCCCTTTTAAAGTAATTCGGGTCGTTAGTTCTATAGAGAAACATATTACTCTCTACACCCAGCAAAAACTTATGGAAAAAAAAAGTGCTGGCAGGATGTATAAGGCTTCGAAGACGACCAAGAAAAGCAGACCAAAAATACATTTTAAAATCAGGAAATTCTAAGCCGCCTTGACTGAAAGGGAGTTTCAGCAAATCGATTGCCCGTCGCGCTTTTCTGTACCCCCAAATAAAACTACTTAAGATTCCCTCTAATCTCTTAAAGAATAAATTGGGGACCCGTAACGGAATAGAACGAAACAAATAAAGAAATTTAGGAAGGATCTTCATTTTTTATTATATTTATTCGCCCAATAATACCTAAAGGCAGCTTATGCCAGTTCTTTAATGAAGAAGCCGTCTCTTTTAACAATACTTCATAATTTAATGAAATTATTCTTTTGATCTGTGCTGACATCCTGACCCCAAGATAAGTGGCAACAGAGTACGACCCCTGAATTGGAGTCGAAGGTTTAAAGTTAAGGAGGACCTGGGTTTTATTAACGTTTAATTTATAGCCTGAGATTACTCCATATCCCCCAGCTGCTTTCGCTATCACTTTAAGTGCTTCTCCAGGTTCCGTAGAAAAGACTGCTAGGTCATCTGCGTATGCAATAACTTTGATAGAGTTTGCTCCCAGCGTATAAGCGCAAATTTCCGGATGGTTTTGCAAAACGGTTATGAACGGTTCTAAGTATAGAGCGAAGAGGAGGGGTGAAAGCGGACATCCCTGACGGGTACCGCATAGAACCGGAAGAACAGACGACTGGAGACCTGCATAAACTAATTTAGCGCAGGGCTGATCGTTTAAGGCCTGTACCCATCTCTTAAATTGACCCTTAATTCCATAAGCCGATAGCGTAGCCCAGAGAAAGTCCCACACCACTCGGTCGCATGCTTTTTCTGCATCTAGCAATATCATACCGAGTGGGGTTGACTTTATGTCTGCCGCGTCAAAAGCAGAAACAGCCATATTAACATGGGCAGTAGTGTCCCTTCCCTGGATAAACCCATGCTGGTGAGGAGATACTAGACTGGGCATTATTGGAGCAAGACGTTTCGCGAGAATCTTTGCAAACATTTTTGCATCGGCGATAATAAGCGAGATTGGCCGATAAGACCCACACTCGTCCGCTGCTTTATTTTTTTTCAGAAAAAAGACAATCTGTGTCAGATTCCACGACTCGGGGATCTTACCACTTATCCCAATAGAGCTAATTAACTGGCTAAATGGCATCAACAAAACATCTTTGAAGATTTTGTAGAATTCCAGAGGTATTGTATCTTCCCCGTAGCTTTACCAGATGGCAAGGTACTAATTGCTAATTCTATCTCCTCCCTTGATACGTCTACATCCAAAGAGTCAGATATTACTCCCCGATGCTTGTCAAAGAACAATTCTGAATATAATTCAGAATATCTTCTTGCTTTGGTTGGATCGTTGGGGTATATAACTCCTGATAATACAGCGCAAATTGTTCCAAAATTTGTTGCGGATGTTTATATAATATGCTGTTAATCCCCTTAATGATTTTTATATTAGTCTTAGCCCTATCATCGGCCACTTTGAAAGCAAGAATCTTACCGATTTTCTCCCCATACTCATATTGTGACAGCCGATATTTACTAAATCTGATTATACTTCTTTCCCTAAATGTTTTCTTCAGAGCTGATCTAAGATTAATAAAAGTTAACCCCAGCTGTTCCGTATCACCAGTCCCCCTCAACACTGCCTCAGCATGTTTATCTTCAGCTGCTCGAATGGCAAAGGTAGTCTCTTTAATTGACTTTTGCCGATCTTTATTTTGCTGCCATATATATTGTTGAGTGTAACCTCGGATAGTTGCCTTACAGGCATCCCAAACCACCGCGGGAGAAGCTGAGCCTAAATTTTCGTCAAAAAAAAGTTTAAGTTGTTCCCTGGTCCTAGCCACATATACCTCATCTAGTAATAAATACTTAGGGAATGAAAAAGATCTAGGCATCTTGTGTTCAGTGTAGATTTTAAATGAGAGGAGGATAGGGTTATGGTCAGATATAACTCTTGGGCATATTTCCATATCAGCTGTCCATAAAATCTGGTCTGACACCCAGGCCATGTCTATTCGAGAATATAATTTATGTGGAGCTGAATAATACGTATAACCCAGTATTTCTACGTGTAATGTTCTCCAGACATCCCTAATTGCCTGTAGTCGACCTAGCTCCACAATTGCAGCCCGTGTCCTTCTCATCCTGTGAGAAGCAATTCGTCTGATAGTATCTATCCCATAATCCATTATACAGTTAAAATCCCCCATCACAACCCTTTCCCACTCCCAACTCAGCATCTCCATATTTATCAAATCAAATATAGTAGGGTAATCTATGTTAGGACCGTACAGTATACAAAAAACATATTTTTTCCCCTTTATCGTCAGTTGTGCTATAGCCCATCTCCCACCTTTATCGTACATTGTCTTACAGACTACGCATGAAAACCGCTTATGCCGCATGATAGCGACCCCCGAATAGATGCACTTTGTGCTGTGCATACTATCGTCTCATAACCTAATTGTTTCAACAGTCCACGGTCCTTATAAGATAAATGTGTCTCTGTTAGCATAACTATCTGAGAATTATAAAGTTTTAATTCTTCTGCAACTAATTGTCTCTTGATCAACTATTCAAACCTGCCACATTCCACGCTAGAATACGGACGTGGGGAGACCCAATATACCCTTGGAGGCTTGGGCAGATAGATCAACTATAAGTGAAAGTGCCTACAAGGGATTTCGTTTAAAAGATATGACTTTCAGTGTAATATACATCAAATGACTTGGTGGTTCAGTCCAATCAGATCCTGAGCCTTTGAAAAATCAATGCATACGTCAAAATTAAAAAAACATAAACGTTCAATAGATGTAAAGACAGAGAAACACGGGGATATCTTTTTGAAAAAATTCAAATTTTTTATGTATAAACCAAATTGAAAAGGGTACAATCAAGAAGAATTAATCCAGCAAACATCATGAAAGAGGATATACAAATTGTCCTGCAAATCATGAATATATACATCCATTCCAAAATAATTAAAGAAGTAACATGTCTGGAAATACAGATAACGGTCACTAATTTACAATAAACATTTGGGAAATGGATGATAGAGTCGACGTTTCGGTCTTTCGTGGCGTGTGTCCGTTAGACCATCTTCAGGACGTTGAGTATTGCATAAAACAAAGACCCTTTGTAAAGGTCCGGTAATTGAATTGGACCCAGGAAGATTAAAGTAATTTTCAGAAGAGTCAAATTAGCCCCGAGATTTGAATGTCGGAACAGTCATTGGACTCAAGGTAGCTCAGACACGGGCGTCAGTCCTGTGAAAGCACGCTAGGCATTTAACCCAATCCATTCAAGTAATGATTCTTTGTCATCTCTGTCATCTTTTTTTTTTTTTTTATGTCCAGCTTAGTTATCTGAAACCGATTTTCCTCCACCTTATCTGTGCTTTCAATACTTGTTACCCTCCCATTGGCTTTATTTTGTTTTTGCCCCCACCCATACCCCCACAAACCCCCAGCACCCCTCCCCAACTGGCCCACCCCCCTGCATCTAAGAGGAGGGATCATCCCCTTCTTTCAGCTGCCGCTGGATTGGCAGCTATCTGGAACCTGAACACCCCAGAAGCTCCTAAGACCTGCCCCACCCCTTTAGCCATTAAAGAGCAGAAAAAAGAAAAGAAAAAGAACAAAGAATAAGAGAAGAAAAAAAAGAAATAAGTAGTTCTTTTAACGTGCCTGACACACAAGTATTAGCAAAATTAGACCATCTTTACTGTCTTCACATATATCTTTACCCTGTCCCATCTAATTTCATCCTTTCCCCCTCAATCTAAACAATGCCATAACATTGAATCATTATATATCCCTTTTATACTGCTCCATTTTTCTGCCATCTGTGGAGCGCTTCCTTTGCTTCTAATTCAGACAGAAAAAAATATGACTGCCCCCCACGAATAACTTTTAAGCGTGCTGGCTCCTGCAAGAAAGCTTGAGCCCCAGTAGCTTTCAATGGATCTATCAACTGTCTTAGTTGCCATCGGCGGTCCATTGTCGCCTTACAGTAATCTGAGCGAAAAAAGATGGAAAAATATTCAACCGCCACTGGTGTTCTGGGGCTAGCCTTCATTAAGACCGCTTGTCGTAACAAAAAATTTCCAAAATAAATCAAAAAAGACCTGGGGTACCGAGTATCTTGCCTACGCTGCACAAAAGGTAATCTGTGAGCCCTTTGCACCTGACAGTCCCAGTCCCAGTCCCCAAGGTCCGGAAAAGACTTCTGAAGTATCTGCACTATAAAAGCTCTAGGGTCCGACCCTTCTTGCCCCTCCGGAATGCCAAACAGTTTTATGTTATGCCACCTCTGTCGATTCTCCAGGTCTTCGAGCTTCAACTGCATTGCTACTAGCTGGTCGCCATGCTGCTGCACTGAGCTAGTGACTTTAGAGGTAGCTTCTTCTGTGCCTGCCACTCTTTGCTGTAGATCGGTTACCTCATCTATCAAAGCCCCGACTTTTGATGTCACTTCCCTCAGAGACTGCTGTATATTACAATTATCTGCTCTAACTTGGGCAAAAAGTTCTCGCGTTTCCTCCCTTTGATCTTTCAGTGTCTGAAGTATCAATGATAACATTGAGGATTCATCTCCCAAAGGCCCTTTGCCTTCATCTTGAAGATCTTCTGCCAAGTATAACACACATGATGTCTGGGAGGATACAGATGCGGGAGAGATCTCAGGGTTATCCAAGACATGTGCCCTCCCAGATGACTGCCTCAAAACCGGCTCTGGCCCCGAGTCCGTGTCATCCGCCACCACCTCTGCTATCTTGGGGGCACTCCGTACGTTTTCCTTTAAGCCAACATCTGATAGCCGCAATATCATGGTTTTGATCCCACCCTTGGCCTGAACCCACCGCCAAATAGGGCTATCGATGGACACATCCTTAGACTGATTCAACCTCCCATTGCCTGAGCCCTGGCTAGGCCCGTTGTGAGTCTTCTTCACTTCCTTCGTTAATTTGGGTTTAAAGTTTTTTTTTTTAACCACAGATAATCGTGCAGTTTGTTTGTCCCGTGGCCCTATTGGGGATTGCCGTTCCCCTTGTAGTGCTGGGGGGCTCAGACCATCCATACCCGGTATCAGAGAAGTGAATATCACCTCCTCATGTGTGCCCAGCGCTGAGTCACTGATAGTAGAGGGCACCCTGTTACCAGGCACAGAAATTGACGACACCATATTATGCTCAGGCGATACATTTATATGCTCTGTATTCGAGAGTTTTGAGCTGCCTATATTGCCAATATTAACCGAATTAACAGGATTGGCCCCTGCGACAGCTCCCTCCATAGGTGGAGAGAGAAATAAAGATTCTGTTATCATGACGGCAGGTGACATTGTCAACATTTCTTTCGAGCTTGGCCCCCTTAACTCAGCAACTGGAGGTAGTTCCTCGGTCTTCTCAGAAATTACGCCGGCAAATTTAGCAGCCCTAGCGGCATTAGCAAGCTGATCATCCTTAGTGTGTTTTTTTAGTTCAGTAGTCATGCTTTTGTTAGGCTGAAATAACCTAGGAGAGTCCCCACTGCTCTCTACCCTGTTCGTATCTGCAGCACCAAACTGACGCGGTTTGTGAATAGACTCCGGGGAGGTAAGCACTGTTTCAGCATGTAACTCAGTAATTGCATTAACGACCAAATCTGCTAACTTGTTGCCAGTTCCAGCTTCAGTAGCAGCTTCTGAAGAAAATAGCTCTGCTGACTGCCTCGATTGTAAGAAATGCAGTACTGGTTTACTGAGTGCTACTGTGTGTTTCGTGCCAGCGGCTCTCGTTGTCTCCGCTCCCTCCACCGCCTGACTCCCCTCTGAAGCTAATGTACTCACCGGCAGTCGATTAGCTGCCCGAGCGCTTCTGGCCGTGAGTTTCGGTGGAGCCATAGCCCGGAGTGCCTCAGTATGCAGGTACTGTTGTGGCCGCAGAAGAAAACCAAAGCGGAGGCGCCAAGGAATCTGCAAAAACACCTGATGCGTCACACAGCCAGCGGACAGCATACGTCCAGATCCAATCCTCGCGACCGCCTGCATCCAGCGCGTACCTCCGTGCAGCGGAGTCGAAAGGAAGGAAAAGCAAACCAAATTTTCGATTGATAATTTAGTTCGTTCGTGTTTTGTCTTTTCCTCCTTCCAGAAAGCAGATTTAGCCTTCTAAGCCTTTAAACCTTTGTCCTCATAGCATCAAAACAAAAAGGGGATAGGGTCGGCAGTATCAGGAGCCTCCACGAGTGCTGGTTCACAGAGACCAAAAGACACACTTTGTTCGCCTTAAGTTGGCAGGGTATGCCCAGACGTGGGTCCCTTGCTCACTTTGCCACTGGATTCAAGATAGCCTGGCTGATGAGGGTTATGAACCCGAAACCGGTCCCAGGATGCTTGTTTCCGGTCCAGGGAAGACATGGCTTGGCAGTTCGGGCTAGACTGTTCCCATGATGCAAAACACACAAGATGATGGACGGAATGCTGCACATTGGCAAACATTCACCCCCAGTCACAGATCTGGGTTTAATCCATCGTTATTTTGCTTCACCACGCCACCCCAGTTCAGACATAGCCATATGCAAATCAGTCTTGACCCTGTGCCTCATGGGAACAGTTCAGACCGAACTGCCAAGCCATGTCTTCCCTGGACCGGAATCAAGCATCCTAGGACCGGTTTCAGGCTATCAGCCTTCATCAGCCAGGATAGCTTGACTCCAGTGGCGTAGTGAGCACGGGACCCACGTCTGGGCATACCCTTCCCACTTAGGGCGAAATGCAAAACACACAAGATGATGGACGGAATGCTGCACATTGGCAAACATTCACCCCCACTCACAGATCTGGGTTTAATCCATCGTTATTTTGCTTCACCATGCCACCCCAGTTCAGACATAGCCATATGCAAATCAGTCTTGACCCTGTGCCTCATGGGAACAGTTCAGACCGAACTGCCAAGCCATGTCTTCCCTGGACCGGAATCAAGCATCCTAGGACCGGTTTCAGGCTATCAGCCTTCATCAGCCAGGATAGCTTGACTCCAGTGGCGTAGTGAGCACGGGACCCACGTCTGGGCATACCCTTCCCACTTAGGGCGAAATGCAAAACACACAAGATGATGGACGGAGTGCTGCACATTGGCAAACATTCACCCCCAGTCACAGATCTGGGTTTAATCCATCGTTATTTTGCTTCACCACGCCACCCCAGTTCAGACATAGCCATATGCAAATCAGTCTTGACCCTGTGCCTCATGGGAACAGTTCAGACCGAACTGCCAAGCCATGTCTTCCCTGGACCGGAATCAAGCATCCTAGGACCGGTTTCAGGCTATCAGCCTTCATCAGCCAGGATAGCTTGACTCCAGTGGCGTAGTGAGCACGTGACCCACGTCTGGGCATACCCTTCCCACTTAGGGCGAAATGCAAAACACACAAGATGATGGACGGAATGCTGCACATTGGCAAACATTCACCCCCAGTCACAGATCTGGGTTTAATCCATCGTTATTTTGCTTCACCACGCCACCCCAGTTCAGACATAGCCATATGCAAATCAGTCTTGACCCTGTGCCTCATGGGAACAGTTCAGACCGAACTGCCAAGCCATGTCTTCCCTGGACCGGAATCAAGCATCCTAGGACCGGTTTCAGGCTATCAGCCTTCATCAGCCAGGATAGCTTGACTCCAGTGGCGTAGTGAGCACGGGACCCACGTCTGGGCATACCCTTCCCACTTAGGGCGAAATGCAAAACACACAAGATGATGGACGGAATGCTGCACATTGGCAAACATTCACCCCCAGTCACAGATCTGGGTTTAATCCATCGTTATTTTGCTTCACCACGCCACCCCAGTTCAGACATAGCCATATGCAAATCAGTCTTGACCCTGTGCCTCATGGGAACAGTTCAGACCGAACTGCCAAGCCATGTCTTCCCTGGACCGGAATCAAGCATCCTAGGACCGGTTTCAGGCTATCAGCCTTCATCAGCCAGGATAGCTTGACTCCAGTGGCGTAGTGAGCACGGGACCCACGTCTGGGCATACCCTTCCCACTTAGGGCGAAATGCAAAACGCACAAGATGATGGACGGAATGCTGCACATTGGCAAACATTCACCCCCAGTCACAGATCTGGGTTTAATCCATTGTTATTTTGCTTCACCACGCCACCCCAGTTCAGACATAGCCATATGCAAATCAGTCTTGACCCTGTGCCTCATGGGAACAGTTCAGACCGAACTGCCAAGCCATGTCTTCCCTGGACCAGAATCAAGCATCCTAGGACCGGTTTCAGGCTATCAGCCTTCATCAGCCAGGATAGCTTGACTCCAGTGGCGTAGTGAGCACGGGACCCACGTCTGGGCATACCCTTCCCACTTAGGGCGAAATGCAAAACACACAAGATGATGGACGGAATGCTGCACATTGGCAAACATTCACCCCCAGTCACAGATCTGGGTTTAATCCATCGTTATTTTGCTTCACCACGCCACCCCAGTTCAGACATAGCCATATGCAAATCAGTCTTGACCCTGTGCCTCATGGGAACAGTTCAGACCGAACTGCCAAGCCATGTCTTCCCTGGACCGGAATCAAGCATCCTAGGACCGGTTTCAGGCTATCAGCCTTCATCAGCCAGGATAGCTTGACTCCAGTGGCGTAGTGAGCACGGGACCCACATCTGGGCATACCCTTCCCACTTAGGCGAAATGCAAAACACACAAGATGATGGACGGAATGCTGCACATTGGCAAACATTCACCCCCAGTCACAGATCTGGGTTTAATCCATCGTTATTTTGCTTCACCACGCCACCCCAGTTCAGACATAGCCATATGCAAATCAGTCTTGACCCTGTGCCTCATGGGAACAGTTCAGACCGAACTGCCAAGCCATGTCTTCCCTGGACCGGAATCAAGCATCCTAGGACCGGCTTCAGGCTATCAGCCTTCATCAGCCAGGATAGCTTGACTCCAGTGGCGTAGTGAGCACGGGACCACGTCTGGGCATACCCTTCCCACTTAGGGCGAAATGCAAAACACACAAGATGATGGACGGAATGCTGCACATTGGCAAACATTCACCCCCAGTCACAGATCTGGGTTTAATCCATCGTTATTTTGCTTCACCACGCCACCCCAGTTCAGACATAGCCATATGCAAATCAGTCTTGACCCTGTGCCTCATGGGAACAGTTCAGACCGAACTGCCAAGCCATATCTTCCCTGGACCGGAATCAAGCATCCTAGGACCGGTTTCAGGCTATCAGCCTTCATCAGCCAGGATAGCTTGACTCCAGTTGCGTAGTGAGCACGGGACCCACGTCTGGGCATACCCTTCCCACTTAAGGCGAAATGCAAAACAAAAACGATGGATTTAGGCCCAGATCTCTGTACTGGGGTGAATGTATGACATTGTTCTGCATTCTGTCCATCAACTGTTGTTTTTGCATTTGTCACCCCGAGTGGGACGGGTATGCCCAGACGTGGGTCCCGTGCTCTCCATGCCACTGGAATCAAGCTATCCTGGCTGAAGAGGGGTGAAACCCCGAAACCGGTCCTAGGATGCTTGTTTCCAGTCCAGGGAGGGCCTGGCTTGGCAGTTCGGGCTGGACTGTTCCCATGAGGCACAGGGTCAAGACTGATTTGCATATGGCTGGGTTCAAACTGGAATGGCATGGTGAGCAAAAAACGATGGATTTAGGCCCAGATCTCTGTACTGGGGTGAATGTATGACATTGTTCTGCATTCTGTCCATCAACTGTTGTTTTTGCATTTGTCACCCCGAGTGGGACGGGTATGCCCAGACGTGGGTCCCGTGCTTTCCATGCCACTGGAATCAAGCTATCCTGGCTGAAGAGGGGTGAAACCCGAAACCGGTCCTAGGATGCTTGTTTCCAGTCCAGGGAGGGCCTGGCTTGGCAGTTCGGGCTGGACTGTTCCCATGAGGCACAGGGTCAAGACTGATTTGCATATGGCTGGGTTCAAACTGGAATGTCATGGTGAGCAAAAAACGATGGATTTAGGCCCAGATCTCTGTACTGGGGTGAATGTATGACATTGTTCTGCATTCTGTCCATCAACTGTTGTTTTTGCATTTGTCACCCCGAGTGGGACGGGTATGCCCAGACGTGGGTCCCGTGCTCTCCATGCCACTGGAATCAAGCTATCCTGGCTGAAGAGGGGTGAAACCCCGAAACCGGTCCTAGGATGCTTGTTTCCAGTCCAGGGAGGGCCTGGCTTGGCAGTTCGGGCTGGACTGTTCCCATGAGGCACAGGGTCAAGACTGATTTGCATATGGCTGGGTTCAAACTGGAATGGCATGGTGAGCAAAAAAACGGTGGATTTAGGCCCAGATCTCTGTACTGGGGTGAATGTATGACATTGTTCTGCATTCTGTCCATCAACTGTTGTTTTTGCGACTGTTCCCATGAGGCACGGGGTCAGACTGATTTGCATATGGCCATGTCTGAACTGGGGTGGTGGAGTGAGCTAAAGAATGATGGTGGATTAAACCCAGATCAGTTGACTTGGGGTGAGTGTTTGATTTGCTCTAACGCTCCGTCCATCATCCCCTTTGGTATCGCTTGGTTCACAGAGACGGCGTCAGTCCGCCATCTTGCTCCTCCCCCTCGTAAATAATAATTGTAATATATGGAAGTTAAAGCAGCTTTGACTCTTTATTTCATGATATATTCCTTGTTTGTCACATCTTTGACATGAAGTCATTTTTTGATTTGCACCTTCTACATGGGAGTGTACACGCAAGGTAGTAAGACAAGTAAGTTCCACGGGGAAATTGTTATGTTTCTTATAATTACCCCAGTATGGCCGCAATTGACCATACCCGCCACCTTCTAGCTTCCCACGCCCCCAAAGAACTCAGGGGCCATTATTTTTGATTGGTTGTGCTCAAAGCAGAAGTTTCCACAGGAACAGAACAAGTTCAGGTGAGGATGTGAGAAAAACCTTAGCAGTTGCTGTTGGGGGAATGGTTGAGACTGTTCATGACCGTCCAACACTTCTACCCATCCACCACATAAAATATTTTTAATCAAATTGCTTAAAGGTCCTACTTTCCATGCGGTGGTGCATGGGCGCAGCTGTGCCTGGGTAAGTGCTTTTCAATCACAAATTGACTGAACGCTATTTAATTCATGTGAGTGTTCAAAGGATGAAAGAATCAAAGCTGAAAGAAGGTCTTTCCATGGCAGGAACGCGCTTAGGGCATCGAGTGCGTCACTGCCCCATCCACCAGAAAAGACCATTCAGGAGAATGTAGTCCGGCTTCCCTCCTTTTCGCTGGAGCTGATGTCTGGCCCATAGAGACCATTGATGGGATATCCATTGAACAATGCTCTCCACTCACTGTACCTTGCAGTCCCAGTGCTGTGCCTGGGTACCGACAGCACGCTGTAGCATCTTGTACAGAACGCGTAGATCGATAGCTGCTGAAACAGGATAATGATGCAGCATTGGCAAGGATGCAAAGTCTACCCGTGCACCTATATTTGTATTTGTAAGAGGTATTGAGCTGGTTCACACAGGGTGCACCAGCGATTTAATTCCAATTATGTGACCCGACTGCCACTCCAAGATTAGTGATTGACACTGCTCCAATAACTGACAGCTGATCTGCCACTGCACGCAAGAGGCTTCTCCTCAGTTGTTGAATTCTGCAAGTAACTGAAGACTTGACTCCTCACCAAGCCTGGACTCTGGCTAGGCCCACACAGCTCATGCTTCAGCGCCAGGATACTCTGCGGGGTGAGTTTTGAAATATACAAATAAACATAACAAAACATCTATCACCCCACATGTATGATCTGATTGCCTACAATTCGCTAGTGTGATATAGCACCCACATTTCCAGATTACATTTCACCTTGCTTGCATAATTTTTCACCAACGTTTGGACTAGGCCTGTGTGAAATTTACATAATTTCTTTAAGACATATCACAAAACAATTCCTAAAAAATGACGTAGAGTTATTCAAAACGCAGCTCAAGTATTTAGCACTACTTTTTAAGCATGAAATGAGTCCTCATATTCATATTTGGATGTGAGGAATATTTATGTTCTAAACAATAGGACAAGATTGCACATTGTGTGAATGACAGCAGCACACATTCTGTTAGTTCGCAATGTTTCCGTGTTCCCTCAATAGGATTTTTATCTGAACAAAAGCTCAGATACAAAACATAGGGCCTGATTACGAGTTTGGCAGTCCCAGGACCTCTGTGGCTTTGGCATAGGATTGACCGCCACACCACTGGCGGTCCGACCGCCGCATTACGAAACATGCGGTTACATAGACGAAAGACCAAGGCGGTCCCACCACCAGGCTATTCCGACTGCAGCAGCGTCATAATAGGCCAATGAGACTGTTGAAAGTTCGGACCACCAGTGTAGCCACTGACAGGGCTTTAAGTTGGCCGGGTCCTGCTGGTGCTCAGCACTGGCAGTTCTTAAAAGCAAGTACTGAGACGCGTCCCTATCGGGCTCGCCATTTTCCTCCTCACTCTCAGAACGGAAAAAATATCTTAACTCTGCAGCAGTTCACTGTTTTTGATGTAACTTTTATATTTTTGCAGTTCTATATTGCAAAACTCAAAGTGCTTTACATAAGCACCAACAAGGACATATTCATTTATTTTTTGGTAGGCACGGGCGATTAAGTGATTTGCCAAGAAACACAAGATGTTGAGCCGACGCTGAGACTCAAACCTGCTTCCTCAGCTCCAAAGTTGGCAGCTCTACCATTACGCCAAAACCTCTTGCACAAGAACTAAAACATTTTTAATATTATATACAACAAAGCCATAGTTGTATGTATGCATGTAGTATATTAATCTTTTCCAACTAACAGCCTTTGACAAAGCCAATAGTCCTGGCTTGTTGTAGGTGTAATGTTACTTGTTGTATTATACATGTGGAGGCAATAACAGTAGCAGCAAAATACCAGTCGGGCGGCACATTATACTGAGTACATATTTTTAGCATAAATGTTTTAAGCCACGCCCTCAATTATATCAGCCACGCCCTTTTGAGAGACCCCCCAGTTTTTTATCCCACTTAAAGCCCTGACCACTGGCCCATTTACAAGCTGCGTTACGGCCAGCCTTGAGCGTGGCGGTCCAACCACAACATCAGAGCTGGTGGAAAGGGATGGATAGAAGGCAGAAACTCACCTCTACTCACCTCTACATATCCCGTGCCACCATGGAGCCGATTGTACACATCCGGCCGCTGTTGTACCTGCTTGATCACGTCCAAAACCCACACCATTGCGGACACAACCAACAGAAAATCATACTACTACCTGTCCATAGATTCCTCAGCAAACCAATGCCCCGCCATGGACCTGGAAAGGGGGTTGAGGTCCCTTGGTCAAACATATTTTATGGGACCCTGTTTGGGATTGTTTTAAATGTATAACCCAAATACATCTGTATGATACCGTCCTTGTCCAGGTCACTGACACTGCACCGGCAAACTGTACACACATGGATATGTGTTCACAACTTATAATCAGTGATAGTGATGTGTGCATAAAAGTGCGTTACACAACAACACCTCCTCATCAATATCACACCTATTAATCTCTGTGACACCCTCACATTGAACACATCCCAGGTCCTATTTTGATATCAACGATACATCTGTATGAATGTGTCATGAAACACACATTCTCTGCTACAACTCTGTATTGGACTCTGACCCACATGAAAAGGCAATGTCAGTAAATGAGATTACAAAGAATCAGAGTGAGAAGCATTCTAAGGGCACAATGTAAACAATCTCTGGAGAATAGGTATGCCTCTACAAGAGGGAACCCTGAAAGGCTGGGGCCCTGAAGAACAAAACATTTTGCACATGCCTGAAAACCTCAATGTGCACAGGACCTGTGGATAGAAGCATATCAAGGACAACCAATAGCATAACCAAGTGCCATGTATGTGTAGGAAATGTGCAAGCGCAAGTCATGAAAGCAAACACAGCACTAGCGCCATTTGTCACACATCTAGAAAACGTTGGTGTAAGGTACCCACAGGAAAATCGACACATGTCCATACAAAAGTCCACAAAGGTATGACAATTTAACACCCTCCATGTGTGGATAGCAAATATCTAACTTGAACACATCAAACATATCCAACCTACATCATAGGGAGGTGCGCAACCTAAATCATGTTGACAGCAGTCAGGCCAAGCTGAATTACTTTACCCAAAATAGAAGAGAGGGGTCCTACTACACCAAAGGGACAGGACACCACCAATAGACACTTCTGTCAAAAGTAAAAATCCCTTTGGACTAATCTTTGAAGCATACAATAATCCCTACTGTCATACAATCACCATCCAATCACCAGCACCCATCAGAAACCAAAAGCATAATATAAAGACTATCATGTATTTTTTTCCTTTTTATTAGAAATTTTTTCCAATTGCACATATCAAAAGTTGTTTATATACACCACATATATTATCAATTCACATATACTAAAAAAGTTTGTTTATTAATGTTTTTTTAGATGAATATTGTGGGAGATAAGGAACAATAGTTTTTTAGCCTGAAGAAGGTGGTGAATATTACGATACCACCGAAACGCGTCACTTTGCTGGAGATTACACCCAAGTAACAACAACCCAGAAATAGGAGCAAAAGGAATCCTATGTGTGATCATAATTAGGATCCTAACATCAGAAAATCCTATTTACTTGGAGTGTTTTTCTTAGATATTGGGTTTTTTAGAGTATGATAAAAATTCTCCCTTTTTATGCATATGAAATGTTTTTAGTATATGTGAATCCAACCAACATTTCCCCTTTTCCTGTGTGACTCGAGCACTGGGTCCAAGTTCAGACCATACTAACCACTTCAGCTGGATCAGCAATCATGGATGAAACAAACACAATTGTAGTCACACATCACTGCATATACAATAGCATCAAATAGCTAGAAAAGTAATTGCAGGACCAATGTCTTCCAAACTATGAAATGTTTTTATGATAGTATATCAAAACATGATTGAAAAACAAAGGCAATGACCATTGTGTAACCATGTGCCACAGCACAATGCTGCGCCACCAAACTTGCCCTTACTGACACTGCCAGGGAACCTTCGCACAAAGGGGCATCCATTGGGCATAGCAGGCACCTCTAAGATGGTACTTGGTAGGAGAAGGGGGCTGTGGTTTAGGGAAGGGGAGGGTTGGTTTAGGTAGGGTTTTTTGGTCTATGGGCTGTTTTAGTGCGGTGGGGATCCAGTTTCTCAGGGGTGGAGTGGCATGTGTAAGGGATGGGCTGGTCTTTGGGAGGTTTTCTGTGGTCTTTTTGGTCTTTGTGCTGGTTTTAGTGGGGTGGGGATCTGTTTTTTTAGGGGTGGAGTGGGATGTGGAAGGGATGGGTTGTGCTTTGGGAGCGGGTTTTGGGACTTTGGGAGGGGGGTTTCACAGTGCTATGGGCAAATGCAAACAACACATATTTATGGGGAAAACAGATAGCATGTTCGGGATGGAGTTCAGTTTGGGAGGTAGAGGGAGTGGAAGTGAGATTTGTGTGTGCTGTATGAACTGTGTGTTGTGTCAGTGTGTGTTGTGTGTTGTGTAGGTGACTGTGAGCATTTGTGTTTTTTAGGTGTGTGTGCTGTGGATGTGCTGGGTATTGTGGAGGGGTCTGTGGCTGTTGCTGTAGTGTCTGCATGTATGTTGGATGTTGTCGAGGGGTCTATGAATGTTGCTGTGGTGTCTGTGTGTATGCTGGGTGTTGTGGAGGGGTCTGTGGCTGTTGCTATAGTGTCTGTGTGTATGATAGGTGTCTTGCAAGGGACTGTGGCTGTTGCTTTAGTGTCTGCATGAATGCTGGGTGTTGTGAAGGGGTCTGTGGCTGGTGGTGTGGTGTCTGGGGGTATGGGTGCTGTGGAGGGGTCTGTGGTGTTGGTGTGGTGTCTGGGGTGTGGTTGTGGTGGAGGGGTCTGAGGGTGCTAGTGTGGTGTGTGGAAGTATGGGTGTGGTGAGGGTGTGTGTGTCTTGTTGCATGCCTGTGTTTTTTGTGAGGTTTTTATTTGTGTGTGATGCTTGGGTCTGATGAAGTGTGTGCATGAGTATGTGTGCATGCGCTTGGGACAGGCATGGGAATAGGGAATTTGGATGGGGAAGGGGCAGGAGGTGGGATGGAAGGTTGGGATGGGTGGAAGGCTGCAGTGAGAGAGGAGGCCAGAGCCCGAAAAGACCTCTGTAGACCAAACATTGCACTGTGAATGCCTTCCAGGTAGGCCACCATCTGTGTCAGCTGGTTGCTTTGCCCCGGGATGGCAGTCAGGAGTGCAGTCTGACCCACATAGATGGTCCTCAGGAGGTCAATAGCCTCCTCACTTAGGGCAGCAGGGGTAACAGGGGCAGGGGCTGAGGTGCCTGCAGCAAAGGAGGTGGCTCCCCTCTTAGGGAAGCAGGGATGGATAACTATCTGGGGGACAACAGGGAGGATGGCAATGGAGCTGGGAGTGGCAGACAAGGATGAAGGTGCTACTTATCCTGTGGGCTACGCCAGCACTCTGGAGTGTCCACTGGAGGATAACTCTGATGATGATGATGATGATGAGCTGCCACCTGGCACCTTTCACACCCTCCTGGTCACTGGGTCCCTCCATGTCTGATGTGTAACGTTCGGAACCCAGGAGCAGCTGGTGACCTTTCAAAGTGGTGGGCCAACCGAAGTACCCACCACCTAAAAAAAAAAAAAAACTTTCCTCCCTGCAAAAGCCCATAGTACAAAAAACCATCCCACAAAAGCCCAAATACAAACAACCCCTCCCTCCCAAAAAAATAAACAGTAAAGCATTACACATTACATTAATTAAATAAAAAGAAATTGTACTTACCCCGGGCTCCGCGTCCTCCTCGCTGTCCTTCCGAAGCCTGTGGAATAAAGAACCCCCCTAACCAATCCAGATGCTGCTCTCAAGCTGCATGAGAGAAGCACCAGGATTTGATAGAAAGGGTTGGCCTAACATTTCTTCAGGCTCTAGTGGCCTGTGCTTAGTCCCCACCCAGCTGTCTAAGACAGTTCAGTGGAAAGCTTCAAAGTGCGCATGTCACTTTGGCCGGCGCAAGACCACCGGCCAAAGTGACATGTGCATTTTGAAGTGCATTACCACCACTCCTCCAGTCCTACTGCTCCAAATCGACAGTAGAGGACAGTCGGGACACACCCTCCTGGCTCAGAGGCAGGCTGGCAGCTGTGGCGCGCCTTGGTTAAAAATAAAATGGCAATGAAATCATTTAATTGTCGTTTTATTTTTAACACCACATGGGTCACAGCAGGTGGGGATGATGCTCCGCCGTCCTCATAAAGAAACTGCCACTGTTGAAACCACTGTGGCCAGCTGTGTCTCCAACGACAAGGCCCCCTTCTCCTTTGCCTGCCATGGATGAATCTGAAATGATATGTAACAGTAGTTTATTCCAACTGCTTTTTCACACCTAACTGTCACAAATCAATAGAAAACATTTATTTAGTGCACATATCACACCAGCTTCGTGGTCCACTCTATAGACTTCAAATTTAGCATGAGCACATGCATGCAGGCTACATAACTTGCAAACATTTATAAAAACACAGTCATAGCACACCCTTTGTAGTCATCAAGAATTTCACAAAAATATTTATCAAATAAATAAATGTCCTAGCAGCAGATATTGAGATCCTTAGGTCCACAGGCGAGTATGTCCTATTCAGATCAAGTATGGGTTTTCAAATACCATCCACAGGTCACATCCATTAAAAAAGTTTGCATTTATTCATATACAGCAAATTCCCAGCAGTAATTGAAGCCAACACGTGTTTCGTCTGTACACATCAGTATTCAGACTTTTTCAAGGCAAAATGGCTGAACCGAAAGTCAAGGTTCCACTGCGCAATCAATCCTCCTTGTAGGTAATGTTCAAGTATAGGCAGCCCAACTTAGGCCAGTGATGCCCCCCGTGATTTTGCCAATAGCGACTCTCTGGCAGCAAGGTACAACACACAAGTCTTGTCGATAAGAAAAGAACGGACACACCGTCCGAGAAACGCAGAAACACTCGGACCGGTGTGTCCGTTCTTTACTTTGGCGTGAGAGGGGACCGGCTTATCAAGGTTCGGCCATTATCGACAAGACTTGTGTGTTGTACCTTGCTGCCAGAGAGTCGCTATTGGCAAAATCACGGGGGGCATCACTGGCCTAAGTTGGGCTGCCTATACTTGAACATTACCTACAAGGAGGATTGATTGCGCAGTGGAACCTTGACTTTCGGTTCAGCCATTTTGCCTTGAAAAAGTCTGAATACTGATGTGTACAGACGAAACACGTGTTGGCTTCAATTACTGCTGGGAATTTGCTGTATATGAATAAATGCAAACTTTTTTAATGGATGTGACCTGTGGATGGTATTTGAAAACCCATACTTGATCTGAATAGGACATACTCGCCTGTGGACCTAAGGATCTCAATATCTGCTGCTAGGACATTTATTTATTTGATAAATATTTTTGTGAAATTCTTGATGACTACAAAGGGTGTGCTATGACTGTGTTTTTATAAATGTTAATGTGCATGTTCTTGTAACTTGCCGATAGCACCGTATGGTAGTAGGTGCTTTCAGTTATTTGAGCACCCCATGATCTTTTACCGTACTGAACAAAATTCACGCTTATACGAGTCATTTACTATACTGTTTCTTTTTGATGTGCGGTGTTTTCCCTTTAGGGAGTGCTACTACCAATCGTTATTTCATAACTTGCAAACAGTTGGTTCTACTCATGTCAAAACTCCAGGCAGCTCCAAATGCATTGATGGACTTGTATACACTCCATCATTATTTCCATACTAGGAAAGTTGTTCACCTTGCATACACTTGTAGTATACCATTGTAAAATGATGTTACCAAATAGGATGGATACAATATTTATATTTACACACTGTTCACACAAGGCCCAGATTTCAACAGGTCTCCTTTTCCCTCATATTTCATCATGATGCCATGAAGGTCATCTTAAAGACCAATCTCCCATCAATATGTGCTCTAGCACAAATCGTGCATGACTTTTGAATCCAAACTTCATCATATGTCTACTACCTGAAAAGTTTAATGAAAGCTGTACAGAAGTAGTTTAGCTTTGTGTCACATGGACCTTAGACAGTTGCCTTGAAACATTGAGGTCCAAAGTTTTGGGAGATAGATACTCAAAATTCACACAGCACAAGACTTCATATACCTATATGAACATCCCCAGTCCTGCTTGGTAGAGGTGACAACGCCATTCATTGATTGTATTCCAACAAGCCAATACACCTTTGAAGGTAGGCCTGGGTGTGAAATTCCATTCTTTCGTGGAGTTTTTCCCACTCCGCGCTCCGCGTGGAGTTCCGAAATGCTCAGTGGAGCAGATCGGTGTTTCTTCCTTGCTCGCGCTCGCCAATGTTAAGTTGGCGAGTGCGAGTGAGAAAAATCTTACTCTAGACCACCTCTTGGTAAGATTTCTCAATGCGGGCGGTTTCAGATGGTTGGTACCGCTCACGTTGAGAAACCTTCAGCTCGCGTTGAAGTAGCTGCACCTCGAGTAGAACTTCTACTCATGCAGCAGAAAGAAGCAGCACCCTCTTGCGCTGCTCTTGGTGCCGTTTGCGTGGATTTTACAGCATGGGACAAACACCCAGCGCTAAAAAGCAGCATGAACGGCACAAAGTAATGCACTCTGCCGCTTGAGGAACTCCGCGTAGCATGGCAGAATTTGTTGGTCACTTAGTGGATTTCCACATAGCGGAATTCCGCAAACTCTGCCCAGGCCTATCTGAAGGTTGTTGGGTGTATTCGAATATCTATAACATGAAGATGTGTGATCACTAGAGTCCCAATGGGATGGCACATCACAGTACTCTTTGGTATTGCAAACCAAGATTGCCTGGTAAGGATGAGTGTAGACATTTACATATGATCTCTACAGTTCGCCATCTCACTCCCTGATGCATGCAACCAGTCAGTGAATGACTTTTTGAAACACTGTTGCAGATGAACTAACAACAGGCAAATGTACATTGGGCTACATGTAAGCGCTAATGCTGACAGCACCAGTGATGTTTACACACACGTACTGTTGTTACACAACTTACCAATAAGATGTGTTGTACATTCATTGCATAAACTGTGCACTGTATGCCATGTCACATGTAATAGGGCCACCATCACATGACAGACAGTAGTGAGGGAACATAACTCCTTACACAAGGAAGACAAGTGGTCTGTGTGGTACAATTGTCACCCAGAACAACTAAGAACATGAGATGATTTATCACTTCACCCAGCCAGGTACCTGCTAAAAAATGAAAATTTGTAATGGACTGGACTCTGCTGTGTTCCTGGTCATAAAGACAATAGGCACAGCACAGCACTATGCACACACTACCAGACCTACACAAACAATGACTCATCTTGTGGGTCGCACATGGTTCACCCCCAATATTGATTGCCTGCCTGTAATACACAAAGTTGGCAATGTAGCATGTATGGCTCAGGCCAAGACTTACCCCCTTGTAGCTGCTGTTGTGCCCTCAACTGCCCATCGAGTTCTGGGTAGACCTTCGCAAGTATGCAGGCCATTTGGTGGGTCAGGGTCCGGCACACGCCCAATCCACGTTGGAAGGACTTTCCCAGCTGGACCTCCATGATCTTCTTGGTCCAGCACCTCAGGTCCTCCCACCTCTTCCTGCAATAGATTCTACACCGGTTAAATACCCCCAGGGCCCACACTTTACAGGCGGTGGCTCTCCAGAGGGCTTTCTTCTGATGGTCGTTGAACTGTATGGATGTAATAGATAAAGAAAAAGACTGTAACTGCAGGTTTTAGGATATCTGATTGTTTGATACACATTTTGTTGACACCTAGCACAAGCACTCATCAATGGTCAACACAATACATCTGTAAATGTCACCTGCTAAGTACTACAGAAGCATGCATACACACTTTTGTGGCCAACTGCTGACTATCCTCAATGCTGATCATGACCTACACTGACTAAACCAGCCCATTAACATTATGTAGGCCAGGGCCATCCTACAGGTACTATGACACACAACACACCACTGGGACCCTCTGGATGGTGAACTACTTGTTTTTTTCAAAACAATGTTAATTAAATGTATTGACTTCATACACAATCTTATAGCAACATGTCTAGACAGCAAGCATTGCAATGCGTTATGTACTATGCATAATATACACGTGTATTCATACCATATATCCATTAATTGTCAAGACATCATGCCGGTCTGCCCCACTGTCAGGAGAAATACATTAGGTGCGGAAGATCAATAATAAAAGAATACAGTACATAGCAAAGAGTCAGCATCAGCGAGCTTACAAGTACAGGTGCACAAGTTGAATCAAGCAATAGCGATCAGGAGAAAAACGCTTACCTATGTATGGGGACCGATCATCCCAATGGTAGGGCCCTTCGGTAGTCCTGAGGACGAGTATTCAATAGCTCAGTATGATTAAATTATTCTTACCTGCCACTTCTGGCTCAGCAGGCATCTGGCTACACAAAATATTCCTCAAGTGGGGACCATATATCTTTCGGTCGTGATTGTACCCGCATGAGTTCCCAGTAGTCCGCAAGCTGTTCCTGACAATAGGCAGCATCTTTAAGCCAGTCTGCCTCCAGGGGCAAAGCTAAACATCCCCATCTCATGGGCACCCTACATTTATCTAGCAGCAACAAAAGCGCAGCCAGTTTGCACCTATCCTAGTATTGTTACTAGGGAAGAGCACTTGAGCGGGAGCCCTAGTATGTCACCCAATCTAGCAAAAATCTCCTCCCAGAATGTAGAGACACCTGGGCATGTCCAAGAGAGCTGGAAGAAGTCGTCATCAGGGGCGGAGTACCTGCCACATCTAGAGTCTTCCCCCAATCCAATTTTGAGCTTCCCAGCTGGGGTCCTATACATAAGGTGCAAAAATTTGAAGTGTATGAATCGAAGATGGTAGTTTGGAGATAATATGCATGACTGCAAGCAGCAGTACTGCCATTGTGCATCTGCTAGTGGGAGCGTGATATATGCGTCCCACGCTGCCTTACTGTTAGGTATGTGCACTGGTAGGGTGCGTTGCATGTCAGCGTACAGTCTTGTGATAAGTCTGCCGGGCGAGGGGGATGTCGGCAGGGGGTGTCAGGGAACCCCACAAATAATATGCGAATGGCTGTGCACACTTGGAAATATGTAAAGGTGTCAAGAAAAGTAGCAGCGCTGGCCTCCAGGGCATCCTGTAAGGAGATGAAGGTATCATTGGAGAGTAGTGTACCCATGGATGTAAGTCTAAGTTTGCGCAGTTTAGTGCAAGTACCAGCATCAGATGTAATTGGCAATAAGCGGTGTTCAATGATGGGCACTGAAGGGGCAAAAAGATGGTCCAGTTGAGCCCTGCGGTGTAGCTCATCCCATGCCTACACCGTGCAAGCCACCGTGTCCACACTATCCAGTGGGCTCACCGGAGTATTAAACATGGCCGTCTGCAATGGTCAGGTCGCTACCCAATCGCGCTTGGAGGCTATGTGCGCCATAAACGAGGTAGGGAACAGCCAATGATGCTGGAATTGAGCCTGGAGGCAAATATAATTGAGATCTAAGTCCGTAGTTCCGAGACCACCCTGCTCAAAGGGAAGCGTCAACGTCTTCCAGGCAATGCATGGTTGCGATCCCGCCCATGCAAGTGAAATGAGGTGTGAGTGAAGTTGCCTGTGGAAGCTGAGGGTTAAGGGAAGCGGCAAATTTAGGAATAGATGTAAAAACTTTGGCAGGATAAATATTTTGGCAATGGCCAAACGTCCCGTAAGTGACTATGGGACCCTCGACTAGCCAGCAAGCCTTTCGTCAAGCCAGTCAAGCAATCTACCATAGTTATTCTTCCACAGTTCATCAGTATTTCTGCTGAGCAATATACCTAGATATTTGATTTTGCCCTCAGCTCATACCGAAGGGAATTCAGTCCCCGATGTGGGAGTGTCATTGGTCAAGGGAAATATAATAGACTTCGCCCAGTTGATGACAATCCCAGCCACTCCCCCAAATTTAGTGACTTCTCTAATGAGTGGATCTAAATTGACCTGTGGCTCTCGCACATGTAAAGTAACATCGTACGCGTACAGGTACAGTAGTACGTGGCGGGAGAGGAAGGCAGATCCTCTCTGCATATGTTGTTGACACAGATGGGCTGCAAGGGGGTTCCATAGCTATCGCAAAGAGGATCAGCGATAAAAGGCAGCCCTGAATGGTGCCCCGGGTTACAGCAAAGGCCTACGACACACTCCCATTAATGCGTAGCCGTGCTGTGGGCCGGGAGTATAACAATCCAATGGACTTATATGTAGGATGGGCTCAGACCCAAGTGCTTCAGGTAGGCAAACAGATACGGCCATTCAACTGAATCGAAGGCCTTAGTGGCGTCTAAGAAAACAGCGACCACAAGCATGGAGGGATCAATGGAATGAAGAATTGCGAAGAAGATGCGAAGGTTGTGTGAAGTGGATCTGCTGGGTATAAAGCAAGCTTGCTCCAAGGGTGAACTACTTGTGCATGACTGTACAGACACCTTTACAGTCAGGCCCAGTGACTTCATGCATACGGTCCATAGAGCCTGGTACCATTGTATAGACTACATCCTGAGACTTAGGTCACAGTGTAAGGCCTGGTGTGTGCAACTGAAAGCTTCCTCTCTGGGGATGTGTGGATTGAGTCTGTGTGTTATGTACTGCCATCACAGGACACACCTTTTGACATATGGGGCACTGTAACAGGGATGACTTTCAACATACCATTGTATGTGTTGTTTCATTGGATTCAATTTAACAAAATTGGTGAATAACTTTTCAAAATCTCTTCAGAAGTAACCAACTTTCTACACTGGTAATGGGTCAGATGTGCAATAGGCCTGTACAATGGAAGCATGACTTATGGAAAAGTGACAACAGACCTGTGGGAGTAAGGGGTCTGTCATAAGTCAAAGACACACATTGACAATGTGGGTCAATGGAAAGAAGTATCAGGTCAGCGTGATAGCTCAGTCAGCATTCCACATAAAGTACATTTAAAAGCAACTCATTCTGGGAACATCCATGGATCTGCAGGTCTACAGGGAGATTACTCTGTGCATCAATTGTCTTGCCACAGTAACTCTGCCCTAGCCTGGGCCATGGCCCAGACTGGCTACGAGTCATTGTCACAACTTGCTCTCTGCAGGCTGTGCCTACTGATCCCACATGAACATCACATTGCCACCAATTCAATATATTAGAGTGAATCTTCTAGCCATCAAATACATGACCTCAAAGTTGTATGGCACTCTGCAGGTCTGCGAGGTATAGCTAGCTCCCAGACAACAGTTTTGCAAAGCCTGGTGTGGGCTGAGTGATCTGTTGGACTGTACACATGGCTAACATCATCCTCAACAGCTTCTTACAGTATACAGACACAGGTCATGCTGTAAAGCCCATGCAATTATTTGCACATATACCATAATCTGATTTGGTCACTTATCATAGGTATAATGAAATGTAGAGCTGCATTGATATGTATATGCAACACAAGTAGGATATAGGGCTTATCACACATTACAATGCTGATGTTGACTCTACAAAGTACAGTGCCCCATAATCCATTACATGATTGTCCTATGTATGAGCCACTCAAATTCACCGAAAACTAGCATGTTCTCACTCTGGGTCTCAGAGGCACATTGTAGCCAATGGGAATTGAAAGGATGAAGTTGAACAGATTAATAAATTGTTTTGAAAGAGTTACCTTTTCCTCTGGTGAGCCATAGAGCTGACCATACAGTGGAAGGACCTCACCAACCAGAGTCTCCAGCACCTCTGGAGAGAAGGGACGGGCTCTCTCACCTGCTTAGCCTGGCATGATTGCTCCCAGAGGTAGCAAACAGCAGCTAAAGTGGAGGAGGTGTTGATAGCTGCAGTGTCAGGGGGCAAGTGAGTTCTTTTTCAAACTGAGGTGTACATGTACGCGGTCATCAGTTTAAATGCACACAGCCATTGGACCGCAACCGTCACAATCACCAATGTTAGCATATGGCTGTGTCCGCTGTGGATGCAACCGTGCGGTCGACTTCCACCGGTGGCGGTCGTTCCAAATGTCCCAGATGCAAGTTCAGGCATCTGCCATTTTAGCTGTTGAAAATACAGTATTGGTGACTGTGAAGTGTGCCACAACCACAACAAATGAAAGCTGTTCTGATTACATTTGAAAAACTCCCTTTCCATATAATGTGGTGTATTACTGTGCATAAATGCAAAATGTGCGCGGTGCAAATGTAACATTTCGGAATTGGTGATGTGCACTTTTCTGATACAGACACATGTGAAGACCACATTGGGGATTATTGATGGATGTTGAACAATAGACAGTGATAATGTGAATTATATGGAATGCTTTATGAAACAGTTATGTTATGTCACATAGGTTTTGGCTTACTCTTCAAATATGTTACTCTGAAAAACTGTGGCCAATGTACAAATTCACGTTCACTCCTCACATAGATACCCTGGGAGAGAGAGGAGACGACAGCCTCCAGTGTATTGCCCATTTCCAGACCTTCAGACCATGGAAGAAAGAAATGTGATAGAGAAATTGTGCTTGAATAGGCAAACAACAATATAGGATTTATGTCATCAGTTGGAGCCTGACCTTCTTCCTCAAATCACTTATCCTACATCTCTCACACCAATTGTGAAACTTATGTCAGTATTAAATTTTCTGGCCACAGGTTCCTTTCAATTCACTGTGGCTATTTCTGGTGGTATGTCACAGCCAATGTTCAGTCTTGTACTACAAGACGTCCTTTCAGCAATGATGAGACACATGGACAGCTATATCAGTTCCCCAGATGTGAGGATTTAGCCACTGTGAAGGGTGATTTCTATAGATTTGGTCGCATCCCACATGTGGTTGATCCATTGATGGCACTCATATTGCCTCAGTACCAAGTGTATCGTAACAGGAAGCATTTCCATTCTATCAGCGACAAGTTGTCTGCTTACCGGATTTGAACATCTCAAACGTCTGTGCCCGGTTCCCAGGATCTGCACATGATTCCTTCATACTGGGGAACAGCACCATACCTCAGCTGATGTCACAACTACTACCGGAGATAGCCTGGCTTGTTGGAAAGTTTGATCTGCCCTAACTTTGAATGGGTAATGTTGGGTAGTGTAATTGGAAAGCATGTAACTCATTGTTGCACTTCTGTCTGTCTTCCATCTAGTAGACTCAGCATATCCGAATCGGCCATGGTTGTTGGCACCACTGAGAAATCCAAATACACCAGGGGAAGTCCACTTCAATGTGGTCCATGAAGTAACACCAAAGCCAGTGGAGCGGGCTTTTGGGATCCTGAAGGCCAGATTCAGATGTCTGAACAAGACTGGGGGAGACCTCATCTACTCACCAGGGAAGGTGTGTCAAATCACTGTGGCCTGCTGCATGCCCCACAACATTGCCCTGCAATGGAACATCCCTTATATCGCTGAGGATGAAGACCATGAAGAGCCACGGGTGAGGAACCTGACATTTCAAATGATGATGATAGTGATGAAGAAGAAAGAGCTGGCTTGCTTCAAGATCTCATTGAAAACTTCTTCTCATGAGTATGTAAGTATGGTGTGAGATGTCATGACTTTGAATATCATAGCAACTCTTGGTGTGATGATGTGAGGAGGATGTTAATGAAATATACAAGCAATATGAAGCTCTGGCAAAATCTGGTGAAAGGTGTTTGTTTTGTTAGTGTAGCTTTCTTTAGTTTTGAATTTTGTCTTGGTCTGTGTTCTCTAGAAGTTGTCTATATGGATTGTGTCATATGTATGATTTCATAGCTAATCTTTTTGTTTTGGTCTCTTTTAGATACCTTCACCATAGCATCTTCATTTGGACATGTCAGAGTTGTGACATTAGCAGGTATATGATGTTGTTCAGATGTATAAAGTGTACAAAGATTGTTCTTGGGAATGTCTGTCACAGACTTTGGGTGTACACAGTCGCGGCTGCTACCTAGAAGCAGCAGTGGGGGGGGGGGTGGAGCCGAAGGGGAAAGGGGGAATCGGGTAAAAAAAATCACTTACCTCCCGGCCAGCTGGCTGCCCGGCCGCCACCGCCTCTCCTGCGTCTCGTCCCGTCCTCTTCCCCTCTTCCTGGCTTCTTGTGAAAAACAGGAAGCTCCAGGGCTCCCACGCTCCCTACAGCCAATGACAACGCTGCAATGCAGCATTGTGATTGGTCTAAACGCCGTGCCAGGAGCTGGAGTGGTGGGCATGTTCTCCATGCAGGCTGTAATGCAGCCTGCATGGAGAACAGGGAAAGTGCGCATGACTGTTTTGGGTGGCCCGAGAGGGCAGACCAAACAGTCATTGCGCACTTAGGAGGGTTGTACTACTCCTCCCCTGCTCTGTAGCCCGGCCTCCCCACCCACACTGCTGCAGCAGGAAGACAAAATAAAGTGATAATAACATTGTTATTATCATTTTATTTTTTCCTTTCTTTAGCTGCTTTATGGCAGTGGGGCGATGCTCCTCCACCTTAGCGGAGGAGCCGCCACTGGGTGTACAAAACCTCTATCAAGACAGCTTGCACAGCAATAGGATGGAAGTTACGAAGTTTCCATTGGACTTGTTCCTTGTGTTGTGGTGGTCCTAATGATATATGAGTGCCATCATGTGCTTCAACACAATGTTGCTGTTGTGGGCACAGTGAGCCCCACTGTTGCCGTCTGCCCAGGCTGACCAGATGGGCCAGGAAGGTTATCCACGTCCACATCTCAAGGAGTGTTGTCATCACTGAGAGATTGATCCTTGGGTGGAGTGGGAGTCTGTTCGATGGTCACGCTCTGGCCAGTTGCTCTGCCAGATCAACCTGTTGATAAACAGAGAACATTGTTATTGATAGAAGTGTGGCATCTACATCCACATCGTTTGTGTCACAGTAAGTAGAGACCTAGGATGACACAAAATAGGTAGAGATTACTATTGTGATCTATTTGCGTGGAATTGAAGTTGATTACAAAACATTTAGAGACATACAATACATGTAGTAGAATTGAGCAGCTCATTAGATGTGCTGATATGTATCATGTTGGATTTGGGAAAAACATGACATCTCCAAAACATTTCAGCCCACACAGTGTAGAAGTAATATGTGTATGTGACCATTCCAAGGCCTAGTTGTGTAGAATACAGGCAAAGACACAACCTGGTTGTATATTTAGCATTATTCATCATGTGAGCAATACAGAGTCAATGGGTTACCTGCCACTTCTAATCAGTTGACTTACCTTCATGGCTTACATATATGTGAGAAACACACTTGGTATGGTGTCCCTCATGCTATCAATAGTTTCAGATCAGGAGATCAGGACACCATACATCAAAGTAGTCAGACATGTCTCTGAGTAGAGCATTGTATGCACATTGCACAGTCCATGATAAGTGAACATCAGTTGTGAAATGGTAGACAAGTGAGCAGGGGCAAAAGGACTATTGCATCTTGGTTAGAGTTACAGTCACATGGCCTCATGGTAGTTGTAGTCATTTCTATCTCGACTTACCAACACTTGACAAATGGTTACTGTAACATACCCATAGGCAACATGCATTTGGGATGGAGCACACATTAACATTTGTACACATATCATGGATCCTGGGATGATATTTTTCTAATTATACACTTACAGACAGCATTCTAACATGTGACATGTAATGGCGATTGATACATGTGATCTTCTATGCAACATTACACATTAACACTGACAAACAAACATTCTGATTCTTTGAGGATTGAACGTTAGGAAAGTAGATAGACCGCATAATAGCAAATGCAGAGTTGATAGCCAAAAGGACATTGAGGTATTGTGACAGTTAGTGAAGTGTAACTTACCAGACTCCACCCCCCAGGTATTCCTGTCATGTCCTCAGTATGCAGTATGGCCAAAACCTTCTCCTTCCAGGAAAACAGTTGAAAGGGCCACCGCCAGTCCTCTGGGCCTCCAGGTGGTGCTTGGAGGCCAGGGTACGCACCTTCATGCTGTGGTTATGCCACCTCTTCCTAATTTCCATCTATGTGCACAGGGTGGTACCAACAGCATTCACTATGTCGACTATCCTGTTCCACAATTCAGTTTTTCTACTGAGAGGAGTATGTTGGACTTGGGATCCAACAATTTGTGGCTCTACTCTAATGATTTCATCCACTATGACTGACAACTCAGCCTCTGTGAAACATGAATGTTTGAGGCGATTCATGACTATAAAATAATGTGAGTGACTAACAAAAAACCCAAGGGATATTAGTAAATAGGCAACAAAAAAAAAGGGAAAACGGTGTGGAGAGTGCTAAATGGGAAGATGAAAAAAAGGGCTGTCTGAGCTCAAAATGCACAAAAGGTGTTGCCTGTCTTGTGGGCTGCAGTTAAGAAGCAAAGGATCCATCGTCAGGGATGGCGTGTGTTTTATAGTGTGATTTACAGGCATGCCCTCTTGGCCAAAGGACATCAGCTGTGTTGTTTTTTGAATACATCCTGTTAGATCTGGCATCATTGGTGTGGGTTTCCCCTGTATTTTTTGCCTTTACCTCCTGTGATTTTGCTGTGTGTTGGACTTCATTTTGCTGGTCTAGATGCTTTGGGCACTTTGCCACTGCTGTTCAGTGCCAAAGTGCAAGTGCTCCCTTTGTAAATTATTGTTATGGATTGGTGCTTCCATAATTGGCTTATTTGATTTACTAGTCAGTCCCTAGTACAGTGCACTGTTTGTGCCCAGTGCCTGTAAATCAAATGCTGCTAGTGGGCCTGCAGCAAGGATTGTGCCACCCACATAAGCAGCCTGTAAATGTAACTCAGGCCTGCCATTGCAGAGCCTGTGTGCAGTCTGATACTGCCATGTCGACCTGGCAAGTGCACCCACTTGCCAGGCCCTAACCTTCCATTTTCTTACATATTAGTCACCCCTAAGGTAGGCCCAAGGTACCCCTGTGGGCAGGGTGCAGTGTATGGAAAAGGTAGAACCTGCCCTGATGTGTGTGGCATGTCCTGATAGTGAAATACTGCCAAATTCGTTTTTCACTATTGTAAGGCTATCTGTCCCCATAGGATAGAATGGGGAGTTTGCATATAACATCTTATAAGCAGAACTGCTCATGGGAACTGCTGTATTCTCTATTTTGTTATTATTTGTAAATGTTTTATCCTGGTGGAACATCCTTGTTCCATGGCAACGTTTTCTCTCTGCTCAGGATTCTGGAATGCTTACTGGGACCAGAGAGGAGCAGTTGCTGAGGAGAGTGGCTGGTGTTCTTCCAATAGTCGTTCATACCACTAAATAAACCTACTTAAACCTCACAAATGGGTCTTGTCTTCACAAAACTGGTCGACGAGGATGGGATCATCCGGTGAAGACCCCTACACGTGAGTGGATGGTGAAGTTTTTTTAAATTATTGGTCTCGGACTGCATGCGAACCCTGGAGGATATTTTAGGCAGCTGAAATTGACGTCTTGCTTTTTTCCGACGTCCGGTTACCACTCGGAGAGAGGTAGGTGTTGCGCCAATATTGAACTTTAATTTTGGGACCGATCTACCCTTACCTGCTTGGGCAACGGTCCGGAGTCATGTACTGTTATCCCGAGCCCTCTCTGTGCACCACGCGCATTCACTCCTGCTGAGTGAGGACTCTCCGAAGCTCGTCATTCGTGACAGAAGACACGACCCCTACGTCAGCACGTCGACGTGGGAACGCGCTACCATCTTGGAGTCAGGCGAGTGCATTCTGACGCTCGCCCAACGTGTGCGTGCCGCCATTTTAGGAGTGAAATTAACCACAACGTTAGGAGAAGGCTATGGCGGTCTAGTCTTGGCTGCGTGTGGAGACAGTGTCAACGTATCTTTGGATCGGTGATACGCACACCCTTCTGAGCATTTTTATTCCCTTGCCATGTGTGTCGTGTACTTTGGTGCGCTCCCAAACGTTATTGCACAAGTGTTTTATCGGTGATTCAGCTTCATCACTGGCTTGTGTGAGCATTCTGCACACAATTATTTTTCATCGGTGACACGCACACCATTATTTTGAAGTGAGCATTCTGCACACAGTTAACTTTCATCGGTGACACGCACACCACTATTTCGAAGCCACGTGTCATCACTGGATTGTGTGAGTACATAATGTGTGGAATTACTCATATGTACTTTGTATTCACATCGAGGGATAGCGTGCACCTTATTGTTTCTTGTGCTTGGTGACACGCACACCTTTGACTTTGTTTGCAATTAACCTCTACTTTTAAAGCTTAAGTGCACCTCAAGGGGTTGTCATGACGACACAAGCAATTCCTGCACCACCATTATTCCTACAGAGTCCTGGCCAACCACGTATGGGTTGGGAAGACTGGAAGGAGACTTTTGAAACATACCTTGAAGCCATAGGGGGTGATGTATATGTAGCGAGGAGGAAATTAGCCATTCTTAAACACTGTTTGGGGTTAGAAGGGAGGAATGTTTTAAAAACTTTACCTATGATTCAAGGTAACAATATTGAAGTAAATGTGGAAGGGGAGGCTGGTGAGGGTGGTGATGGCAATATAGATGTAAATGAAATTGCATTAAATGCTCTAGAAGAGAATTTTGGGAAGAAAGTCAGTGTGGTTGTAGAAAGACACACATTTTGTTCACGTGCCCAGTCACAGGGAGAGTCCATTGAACAGTACGTAGCAAATTTGAGGAGGTTAGCTGTCACATGCAAATTTAAGGACATGAGGGATGAGATAATTAGGGATCAGTTGATCAATAGATTGTTTAACATTAAGATACAAGAAAAATTGCTAGGCATGAAAGATCCTACCTTAGAAACAACCATAGAAGTTGCCAGGAGAATGGAAAATACCTCTGGGGGAGTTGGGTAGTACAAGTTTAAAAAAGGACAACCAAGAAGAATCTGTTCATAATATCAAGAAAGGGGTTAAGAAAGGTGATGAGTCTAAGGTGACAGAAAAGAAACAAGAGATGGTGAAACCCAAATGCAAGTCTTGTTTCAGATGTGGTAGTGCGAGACATACTGCTGAAGCTAGTCATTGTCCTGCAGCAAAAAGTAGATGCTACAAATGCAAGAAAATAGGACATTTTGCAAGGGTGTGCAAATGCAATGAGTCTACTACTTTAAAAATCTGTGAACTTAGTAAAGGCTGTAGAGTCATCTGAGAAGGATGATGATTCATGCGAAAGTGAGGAGGAAGAAGTGGAAATATTAATGATTGAAGCTAACAAAGTTTTTAATTGTGATGAAGGCAAGAATGATAGTTATCAACCTCCTAAGTGTGCAATTAAAATCAAGGGTAACGAGGTACTTGTCTGGGCAGATTCTTGTTCCCCTTTCACCATTATAGACAAGACTACTTAGGAAGGTCTGGGGGGTGATATAGATGAGTTGCATGCCACAGATGTGACACCTCAAGGGTATTGTGGTGATAAATAACATGCTATTGGTTTTGTCAAAACCGAAATGTGCTTCCAAGACAGAAAAACAGTTGCGAAACTCTACGTGGTGGATAAAGGAAGATCTCTTCTTGGTTGGAGGGATCAACGTGTGTTGGACACAGTTTTGGACCCAAACCATCCACAACAAGTTTTACTGATGTCATCTCCAGATACTAATATTTGGGTTGAGAATTTTCCTGATCTTTTTAAAAGAAATTAGGGTGTTTGAAGAAATTCAAACACCGTATAATATTGAAAGAAAATGCTATTCCCAAAGTGCATAAAGTAAGGAATGTTCCGTTAATGTTAAGGAGTAAATTGAAGGAGGAATTACAGAGATTATGCAAAGAAGGGGTGGTTGAGCCCATAGAAGCATCTGAGTGGTTAAGTCCAATCGTAATAGCTAAGAAACCCAATGGAAGCATTCAGATGTGCATAGATTTGAGAGATTTGAATGACAACATCTGGATTGATCGCCATCCCCTTCCTCGACTCAGTGAGATGTTGGCTAGTGTGAAAGGGGGTGCGTACTTTACCACGTTGGATCTGTCCAGTGAGTACCACCAAGTGTTGTTGCATGAAGAGTCGAGACACCTTACCTCTTTCATCACGCCTGAAGGTGCATTTCAATTTGCCCGTATGCCATTTGGTTTGGCTTCAGCTTCGGCAGCTTTCCAAAGGGTGATGCAAAGTGTTTTGGCAGACTTAGAAAATGTTTTGGTGTTTCAGGACGATGTCTTGGTGTGGGGGTGTGACAAGAGTGTACATGATGAGGTCTTAGGAAAAGTCTTAAAGAAGCTGTCAGATGCTGGTCTCACGATTGGTCTGGAGAAATGCAAATTTGGGTTGAGTGGAGTATTTTGGTCACACTTTAACCTGTGATGGAGTCAAACCCAAGCGTAGTCTGGTGGATGCCATTGAGAATGCACCTTCCCCAAGTGACAAGGACCAACTTCGGTCGTTCCTTGGCCTTGCGGAATATTACTCCAAATTTGTTTACCATTTTTCTGATAAAGTGCAAGAATTAAGGAAGTTAATGAAAAAATGTGTCAAATTTGAGTGGACAGATGTGTGTCAACGGGATTTTGACGAGATACAGAAAAGCATAGCTTGTGCGGTCACATTGAAGTCTTTCGATCCTGATGATTAAACTATTATTTCGATGAATGCTAGTAACCATGGTCTGGGCGCTGTCCTCATGCAGGTACACAAAGGTAAAGAAAGGATTGTGGCTTTTGTCTCTCGTACCTTAAAGGGTGCTGAGCACACGTATTCCACGGTTGAGAAGGAGGCTTTGGCGTGTTGGTGGGGGGTGCAACATTTCTGAATTTTTGTGTGGGGTACCAAGTTTCTGTTGCGCACCGATCATAAGCCCTTGGTGGATCTTTTCTCTACGAGAGGTGCGGGTAAAGCTACACCTAGAATAGCCAAGTGGCTTTACTGTCTTCAAGAGTATATTTTTGAGGTAAAGTATGTTCCGGGTGCTAAAAATATCAATGACGACTGCTTATCTAGATTGCCTTTAGATTGTGAACAAGATGAAGATGAATGGATGGTGGCGCAAGTGAAGGATGTGTGTGGTGCCATTAGCGAAGATGAATGGAAATTGGCGATAGCTGAGGATGATGTTCTTGTTAAACTCATGGGGGTTTTTGGTCAGGATCAAGAGGGGGATTGCACAAGGAATTGGAATCCTTCAAACTTATTATGTCTGAGTTGGCTGTTATGGAGGGTTTCGTGAGAAGAGGTTGTAGATTAGTGGTTCCCATTGGGCTCAGGGAAAGGCTTTTGGGTCTCATGCATGCAGGGCATGGCGGCATGTCCGCCTTGAAAAGAAGAATCAGGGAGGATTTCTGGTGGCCTGGAATAGACACCCAAATTGAAAGATATGTCCGGGATTTCATAGTGTGTGCTTGTAGTGACAAGTCTCATTCTTCTCAAGAAACAACGATAATCTCTTCAGCTTTGCCAAAGGGTCCTTGGGAAAAAATTGCCATAGACATTTGTGGGCCATTTGGTAATCTTAATATGAGTGATAGATGTGCCATTGTCATGGTTGATTATTTCTCCAAGTGGCCTGAAGTGGCTTTTGCTAAGGAGGTCAAGTCCCATGTGGTCATTTCTTTTTGTGAAGAAATCTTCCGGAGGGAAGGGTGTCCTGCTGAAATTGTTACGGATAATTGTCCTCAATTTGTATCTGAGGAGTTTGAGAAGTTCTTGGTCAGTTGGGGAATCAAGCATACCAGGACCCCTGTCTATCATCTCAGGGGAAATGGTTTAGTTGAGTGGTTTAATAGGGTTCTTGTGGAGTGCATTCAGTTAGCGAGTGTGAGTAACGTGTGTTGGAAATGACAGGTCAAAGACATGTTGTGGAACTACAGAACCACTCCCCATTCTGTGACTAAAGAGACACCTTTCACATTACTCAAAGGTAGAGTTCCCTGTACTGTAGCGGTCCCTGCTTGGATGAACAGATCGGGAAAGCGGTGTGTGGATTCAAGGGTTTTGCAAGATAGAGTGAAAGACTACCTAAAGGCATATTGTCAGAGACATAACAAGAATGTTGTGAAACCTAGGCGACTATTCAAGAAAGGCATGAGTGTGAGAGTTTACCAAGGTGACAAGGTGAAGAAGGGTTTGTCAAGATGGTCTAGTCCCAAGGGTGTTTTGGATGTGCAAGGTAATAGTGTAAAGTTGTCTGATGGCAAATTGTGGAACACCAGGAAAATTTCTGTATGCAGTGCCATCGAACATGCGGAGTGGATGAAATCACAGTGTGATGTTGCATCGCATGGAAATGTTTCGCAAAATGATAATGTTACTGTTTCATCTTCCAGAGATGGGAGTGGTCGCGTCAAATCGAGACCCAAAAGATTTGATGATTTTGTATGCTCTTAAATTTTCTTGTGTACTTTTTGTGGGTGTTTTGCTTAAGGGGGAGATGTGTTGTATTCTCTATTTTGTTATTATTTGTAAATGTTTCATCCTGGTGGAACATCCTTGTTCCTTGGCAACTGGTTGCTCTCTGGTCAGGATTCTGGAATGCTTACTGGGACCAGAGAGGAGCAGTTGCTGAGGAGAGTGGCTGGTGTTCTTCCAGGGGTTGTTCATACCACTAAATAAACCTACTTAAACCTCACACAGGGGTCTTGTCTTCACAAAAGGAACAACATAGGAAAACAAAGTTTGATATGCCTGAACTCAGAATGTTAAGATGCATCTTTTAGTGAGGGTGATTTTTACATTCTGGGTTTGAAAATATCACTTTTAGAAAGTAGGTATTTTCTTGCTTAGCCATCCAGTATGCCTCTGCTAGGTTGTGTATTGACTGTCTGGTTTTGGAGTGACAGGGGCTGGGGATGTGCATTCTGTTCAGACAGCCACTTGGGGGGTTGAGGTGTGCCCTGCCTTTCCAGGATGAGTCAGGGCTGGGCTGAATAGACCTGGGCTGCATTTAGAGTAGGGCGAGGAGATTCCTTTCACACCTGAACGGGCCTGGTCTGCCTAGGACAATGCTGTCTCCACCTCCTGCCAGGAAGCTGCACCAGAGAGGACAGAACTGGTTTTGACTGGGCACAGGGCTTCTCTGCCACCAGAGAACAAAGGATTTTGCTGTATAAATATTGGGGCCCAGACCCCAGAACTTTAGACTACTTTGGACTTCAAGAGGAACCTCTGCCAAGGAAAAGAGCTGGAAGAAACTGGAGGAGGAGTAATGCCCCTTTGCTGTGTGCTGTCCGGGGTTGGCCTACAGTAGCTGTTTCTGCCAAGGAGAGGAACTGTGTGTGCTTGAGAAGTGTCTCCAAGGGCTTGGAAATGGAGCTTGCCCTCTGTTCAAGAAGTCTCAGGAACAGCAAAGACCTCACCATTCTTCTGGGCACCGACTCTGGAACCGCTGGTTCCAGTCGCCGCAGAAGACAAGGGTACCGACTCTGTCACCGAGTCCATCGCAGGATTCCATCTCCTGAAGGCCCCGCAAAAGACAACTCTGCACTTCGCACCGCGTCCTTGGTCTGACCAACGCCTTCTTAACGATCGTCACTGAGCTGTTGCTCGCACCGCGTCCTGTGGACACCGCATTCTGCACCGCCTAGCTTCACCCTGCCTGGATGTCACCTACACCATCGCTGCCCGACCGGTACATCGACCGGCTCCGCCACCTGCACCGCAACCTGCCAGCACCGCATCGAGCACCACATCACCCTGCACCGTAAGCCTTGGGCTCACCAATGTTGTCTGGACAATCGTCACTGAGCTGCTGCCTTCACCGTATCGTGAGGGCACCGCACCCTGCACCGCTTTCATTGGTTTGCAACGCAACCGCAATGGTTGCCCCTGACTGGCTCGTACCATTGTGTCGGCCGCAACGAGAAGGGTACTGTTTTTGAGTCTGTCTTCACTTTAGCTGACCCTGCACCGACGCGGTCAGTGGGAATTGTGAGACTCTGTCGTTCTCAGCATCGAGGTAGCCCCGACGAAGCTTTCGACTCGTAAGAACTGTGTTTTTCAGCTATTTCTGCAATTTAAAGGTTATCTTGCAAAGTAACTATTTTTTAAAGTATTGTATTGTGGATTTTTGTCATATTTGGTCTTGTTTTGATTTAGATAAAGATGACTTATTTTTCTAAACTGGTGTGATGTAAGCCTGGGAGCAGTTTGCGGAGTTCCGCTATGCGGAACTCCGCAAAGTGCAAAATAACCTCTGCGATGCTACGCAAAGCTCCGCAAGCGGCGTAGTGGGTTAGAAAAAATGCCTTTCACGATAATTTTCAGTGGCGGGTGTTTGTCGGCGCTGTGAAATTATCGCGAATGGCACCATGCACAGTGCAAGCGGGCGCAAGCTGGCGCTGCTTCCTTTTTGCCGATCGAGTAGATTTTCTACCCGAGCGTCGGCTTTCTAAACGCAAACAGACTGTTTCTCAACGCGAGCGGTCGCGAGCATACGCGGCCACTTGCATTGAGAAATCCGACCGCCCGCGTTGAGAAATCTCGCCTGGTGGTTGATTTCCCTCACTCGCGCTCGCCAACTTGACATTGATGAGCACGAATGAGGGAAAATCTCACTGGGAGGTGGAATTTCCTCGCTCGGGCTCACCAACTTGATGTTGATAAGCGTGAGCGAGGAAAAAAACTCCGCTCCGCGTTTTCGGAACTCCGCGAGCTCCGCGTAACACGGAGTGAGGAAATCTCCGCAAATGCAGCAGAGTTCACCGCCCAGACTTAGTGTGGTTTCCATTTGTAGAGTTTTTACTGTATTATTGTATGTGTACACAAATGCTTTACACACTGCCTCTGAGATAAGCCTGTCTGCTCGTGCCAAGCTACCAAGGGGGTGAGCAGGTGTAATTTTAGAAGTGTATCCCCCTTACCCTGACTAGGAAGAATGGTCCCTCCTTGGACAAAGGTGCCAACCATTGCCAACTAGAGAACCCTATTTCTAACACATTCAATGGGCATTGTTGTGATGCTTTGCTGCGAGCATAGCGCAGCGGTCTTCCGCCGTTGGGGAACAGCCGCTATAGGTCAGCCAGTACAACTGTGTTGTAATAGGCTTGTGGGGAAGTCGCGGCCCAGAAGGTATTGGAGTGTGAGTTGCCAACATTGTAGACCGCTGCAGTCCAGGCGGGAGCCACGCCATCAACGGGGTAGGCGTTTCAGGCTTCATGACTTGTAATACATTGAGCGGAAGACCGGCGGCGCAGCAGTCTCCTAGGGACTGCGACCACAGTGGTCAGGTGGTTGGACTGCCAAACTCATAATCAGTGCCATAGATTAATTTGGGACATTTCGTGAAACAAGTTTAAAGCGTATATAATTACTTGAAATTACACTGGTTTATACACAATTTTTCCTGGGCATCTTTTGGGTTATCCAACAGATTCAAAATTGTATTTTTAATCACTCAGTCCATGCAAATACTACTTTTGTAGTAGAGGTGGGTGAAATTGCATAATGCGCACTATGCAGAATGTTCATGAAAATTACATATTTTTTTTACATATGTGCTTTGGTGGTTGTGTGCATGAAAAGTGTATGCGAGAAACGACCTCAAGTACAAACACTGTACGAGATATCTGCTCAATGTATTTCAATTTAGTTTTTAATTTCACAGAGTGGATGCGGCTAGCAAAGTGCATGAGGCTGTGGCCCCCCATCCAGTTTCACAGTTCCTGCAATATGTTATTTGTTTGTTTAAGCTCCCACAAGTGAAAACTACACAAAAATGTATGGGTAAAAAAATAGAAAAAATACATAAACAATGCAAAAGCCAATAATTGAAATTTAAACGAGGGTTTGCTCGGATGAAAAAGTCAGTGCAAAAGTTCACCAGCACCAGTGCAATCTATGTGATGTGGATCTTTTACGATAAAGTTGCTAGCATTCAGAGTTTGCAATCTATCCAATGATATATTAAATCACATAGGGGCATATTCTCAAGCCCCTATCGCCACAACAACGTCACTTTCAGTGACGTTGTTGTGGCGATAGGGGCTTAGCCCTATTCACAAGGCAGCGTTAAGCCACGTTAAGTGGCTTAACGCGGCTTAACGCTGCCTTGTGAATAGGGCCCCCTTCACGCTGTTCTTAGCGTGAAAGGGGGCGTGAGTGTTGCGGTGGGCGTTCCACCACAACACCCGTTGAGTTTGATGCTATCTCCTATTCTCAAGGGCAGCGTAAATAGGAGGTAGCGCCAAACTTAAGACCAGAAAAAATCTGGTCTTATAGGTGGCGAAACGAGGAGAAATGCTTTATTTCTCCTCGTTTTTGCTTTTTCCATGTGTGCTGCCACATGGAAATAGCAAAATGCCATGGTTTGTTTATGTACAGGAAGGTGTCCCTTTTAAAAAAATGCAGTTTAGTAACTTACATGTGTGCTGCATGAAGCAGCACACATGTAAGTTACAAACTGGCATTTTAGGTTTGTTCATGTGCAGGAAGGGACACCTTCCTGTACATAAACAAACCTCCCTGCTTGCAGACACCCTTGCACTCTGGTGCAAGGGTGCCTGCGTTGGCGCCAAGTTGTGAAACTTAGCGCCATGGCAGCGGGAAATGCGGGGCTGCACCATATCCTTGAGAATAGGGTGCAGCCTCGCGTTTCCGAAGTGGCGGAGAGAGGCGTTAAGCCAAGAAGGCTAACGCCTCTCTCTGCCACTTCATTGAGAATATGGCCCATAGTGTGAGTCAAAAAATCGTATTGCCTCAAAAACACAGTTTGAAAGGGCCAAACATTACATCTGCAATTTTGTGTTTAAAAGTAATAAGCCCAGTTGTGAGTTTTAGGATTGCACAACTTTGCATACACTGCTCATATCTTTCACCACCGTAATGTGAGAACAAATATGTTGAGGTGTAATGTATGACAATAATATTTGTGCATATTTGAGCTGATGGACAACACATTACAATAACACAACACCACAATAAAATAAAAATACAACTCTGTAACAATATTGAAGAATGGAATGAAAAAGCTCGACTCAATAAGAGAATAGCAGATAAGCAATACTACAACCCCTTCACGAACAAAAGAAAACAGCACACCAGAACATAAGAGCGCAACAAGACAACACAAGAGCACACCAAGTTGCCACGACACCAAAACTCTCCACATTAAAAAGACCAATACAACAACCAGAATGGAACCAAAATCAGCAATAAAAAAGCAAAACAGTATTGTTGAATACCAAAACATTGCAATAACACAAGACGACAATACAGCAAAGGAAAACAATAAAACAATACAACAATATAACAGCACAACAATGAAATTGTATTGAAGTTGTGTTAGATTCTACTGTGATAATATTTTGCCACCGTGCTATTATGTGGTGTTTGATTTTTATGTTCAGTTGCGTGTTTTGCCATAATATTGTTTTGTCTTGTTTTGTGTTGCATGTAATGTGTTGTGTTGTACTTCATTACAATGTATTAGGTAGTCATTTGAAGGTTTTTGCAAATGTTGCTAGTAGCCATCTGAAATCATTACTTTTCATTCAAGTTCCATTGAGAAGAAACCGCTTACCATCGGCAAATGTGGAAACATATAGCAAATACAGCGATAAGATTTTATACTATATGAATCAGTCTTAAACCATGCAGTAGACAATGCTTTGCATTATCACTTACCCATAAATGCTTTATGTTGCCCTTGATGCGACACTGGAGAGAGAGAGTTTAGAGAGTGCGAGAGAGATAGAGATAAAGATAGAAGGCGACAGAGTGAGAGTATGAGTGATAGAGATGGAGATGGAAAGAGAGAGTTTGGTTGGAAAGTGACCTGGAGGCTATGGGTGGGGTCACCTCGTGGAGCCAGATCAATCATTTAATATAAAAGTCTTAATCAGCATAACAATATTATAAATAGAGTATAGGGCCACAGTCATGGGTTATTGTAGGCAATTGATATGATGTCAATGAACGCTTTATGAAACCCTGATCCAGTCTAAGCAGCTTTTTATCTGTGTGGGTCCACTGGTGCAGGGAGCTCTCCTGGTACTCATTCAGTACACCCTTTAGGGCCTTGCAGGGGTCTCTCCGTTGACTGAGTACCTCCACCTGATTAACTCCATACTATCAGGTATCCACGTTATACCTGGCAGCCACTGGAGGTCTGCACAAAGTGGACATTCTAAATAATCCACATACATGAGCAAGTCATAAGCAGCGGCAATATGTCAAGAAACAATCAGCAATACTTTGTCACAATATGTTGCACATGTACAAACCCCCAGAGGCAAAACAAGCAGAGAGGATCCCAAGCACCAGACGCAATCAGCGAGTTTAGCTGATTAACACAACTTATCAAAATGACAGGGCAACATAGGGGATGAGGAACCACGTGGATTGAGGAAAAATAGAACAGGGATATGGTATGACTTCTCTGGGAAGCCATCTTTTTTTCAGAAGCAGCTGATACAAATACACTTCTACAACACTTAAAGGGGTGATTTGGTGAATGAGGTCACAAGATGTCTCATAACCCAGGCAGACGTCATTGAACAAAGGAACATTCTAGATTGTTTATTGTTGGTGATTATTAGTGATGCAGGACTGGGTACACAGAGTTGTTTTTCTTCTTCACTATGGGCTACATGTATCAAAATTGTAAATTGCCAATACCTAATTGCAAATTTCTGAGAATCGCAATTAGGTAATCGTAATTTACTGTGTATGAAACTCAAAGAGTTTCATATAGCTATTCTAGGGGTCACAAATCGCTCTACCTCATTAATATTAGTGAGGTAGATCGCAATTTGCGACTCCCTAGGAATTGATAAAATCACTGGGATGGTGGTGTGCTGGAGTCAACAGACCACCATGTCCGTGATTGCTTTTAAATAAAGCAATCTTTTTTTGGGAATGTAGCCCGTTTTCCTTAAAGGGAAATGGGATGTTTTTCAAAAACAAAAATGAAAAGTTTTCTTTTCATTTTTGTAAGAGTAGGCAGCGGTCCCCTGGTCCGTGGGACCACTGCCTGCACTTAAAAAATGCTGTAACAAACATTTACAAAGGGGAAGGGGTCCCTTGTCATTTGCTAATGGGTTACCACCTACTTGAAGTAGGCGGTAAAATGCGAATGTTTTGTGACCGCATTTCGATCACAAAACATTCCTACATATTGATGCGATTTGGTATTAGGAAGGGACGCCTTAAGCACGCCCCTTCCTAATAGCGAATCGCAAACCCATTTTGCTATTCGATAACAGGTTACTAAATTGCAAAATGGGTTTTGATACATGTAAAAAGCCTTTTTAGCGTTCGCAAACGGGCGGATTCTGTGAATCGGCCCGTTTGCGAGCTCTAAGTAGCTTGATACATGTAGCCCTAAGTGCCCTCTTTAAAGAGAGCTCTCCGTGTACTGAAGTGGTTCTACGCATGTTCTTGGAAAGCAGCTGCATTCGTTTATGTTCGGCATGCATGGAACATACACTGTTCCAATCCCTTTACTTTTTTATTTTATTTTATTTATTTTTGTGGTTTTATATAGTATGTAATGCATTAATCGGCAAAAGAGTAATGGGTCGCCATCCAGTGTAAAGTACACACGCAATCAGATAAGACAGAAACAAGTACGGTGGATACATTAGCTCGAAACACTTAGTGACCACAAAACAGGACACAAATATATGCACAGATGCGGTGAATGATGCTAGGGTCTTAGAATAAATGCAGAGTAAACAAGAGCAGTGTGAGCAAACATTATCACAAAGTCAGGTAGATGATGAGAGGCATCATTAGGACAGACAGTACTCCTGCGGCCGCCTCAAGCAGCAGCAATTACAGCTGCTTCTTGAACATCCTGTAGGAGGGCTGAGCTCTGATTGCAGATGGAGAGTGGGGAAAAACTGTTGTTTATGCTAAAGTGTCTCTGCATGATGTACTTAAGAAACCTGAGGGTAGATTGGGCATTAAATATGCCGTCAGTGAGTCAGTTAGTTTAAGCAGCTGAATTAATGCATGTTCCCCACAGCAGGAGAGGTTACAATGGATGCGTCCTCGCAAGGGACTGACAACATGCTGAGGTATTTCCATATGAGCCACCCAAACAGCTTTGCTTGCGTAGTTGGTTCATGCAGCAGGCAGCTGTCCAGGTGCTGATATGGGCACAGTATGCTGAGTCCCAGTTCAAATGGCTTTCCACAAGAGATGCTGCAACATCAGGTGAATGGGCAAAGCATGGAAAGGCGGGGTAGGGAGAAGTCTGAGAAGCAGGCAAAGGGAGCTCCTATGCACACTACAATTCAGAACACGCAAGTGGGAGGTTTTGGAGCAGGAAGATGAAAACCCTTACTTGCTCAATGACTTTGACATGAAGGGCGTACGCTCCCTTCTGAGGAACAGCACCAAAGGTGTGACCTATAGATGATGCTGGACACCCGCCCACAGAGACTTCAAGCAGCAGAAGACTGTTGAGGTTCCCAAGCTACCTCAAAGCAGAAAGAATTGTGAGCTGCTGAACCAAAGAACACAGAACCCTTCCCTCTCCTATCCCTCCACTATCCTTTTTTAATCAACTAACAGACTCACATTTCCACTGCTCAAATTAATCTCATATTTCCCTCCACTAATTCACCACTAATCCTTTTTGGGTTACAGAGTAGCGTGCTACTCGCCGAAAAGCACTTTGACGCCTCATCAGGGGTAGTAAGTGCTATATAAATGCAATTTCAATACAATACAATAACACAACACCACCACATCAGCTTTGAAGGGAGCTACCGAGCTGTTGAAGTGGCCACACAAGGTCTATTATACATCTATGCAGCTACAGAGCTGATTCCCGCTTTAGGAATGCAGCAGGAGGCTGTCTACATGCTTGGGTTTACACTAGTCATGGAAGGCAGAATTTATATTAATTTTGCAAGGTCTGGCAAAACTGAGAAAATTCGACCTCCACCAGTCAGCCTCAGTTTTATGATATTACCTGAATCCCATTAGGCGAAGTGGAAACGCCTGGTCTGTGGCTCTCTGATGATTTCGTGCCCCATAATGTCCTGCTCATGAGATTGCAGGAGCCTACGGGAAAGGAGAGATTACCAGACCTCCGCGGGAGTGAGGCGCACGTCAGGGCCGGGTTAGTGCCAGTCCACCCACTGCCCTATATACAATTTATAACTGGGGGACTGGTCTACCACTGCTGCAAGAGGGAGCTGAAACTCTCCCTCTTTTTTGGATAAAACAACTCAAATTTTGCACCATGCAATTACTGCATGTTTAAAAAAAAAAGTTGCACATTTCGAGTCCAAGGACTTTGCAAATTCATACCTACCTAGTTTCATAGGCTACCTCTCAGCAACTTCATTTGTGTGCCGCACCCCATGAAGAAAGGATAAAAGTCCTTCATTGAGAAAACCTTTTTCACAGTGGCTCTTTATTGTTGTTAAAGCATCATTGTCGGAGAAATCACATTCCTCATAAATGTGCCATATAGTAACAACTGTCTGTTAGTACAGCATACAGTGCAGTGTAGGGCGCCATTCACAATAGAAAGCAGCTTTATTGACCCAATTTAAAATAAAACACATGGATGATTATGTAAAATCGGCTTCAGCCACACAGGCTCCTTCAGATGGCAACAGAGCTACATTCAGGATTTCAGGAAGAATATTCCTCCTGAACACTGCTCGACTGTAACTTTAGTAGTCTGCATGTTTCTAAATGCATATGTAGTCTACCTTCTGTGCATTTTATTTTTAGTTAATCAAAGAAAAGTTGCCACTACCTGGGGTGTTTTATTTCATAAAGGGAGCTCTCCAATTCACTTGTCCAAGCCCTTTGAGGGAGCTGTCCACGTGCTGAAATATTTGCATGTGATTTGTTTAAGCAGCAAAGTTTGCTGTCTCCAGCACAAAGGGCTTTGTCACTGTCGATATGCAGCGCACCCATTCTGTGGTTTATGGACGTATCTGCTATTTTGCTGCCCTGTTAGTCTAAGATTCATTCCAAATGGCTTTATATGTGCGTGCATGTGTGTGTTTGGCTCAGTAATTAAGCGCTCACTGAACATATTTTGGAGTTGGTGTGACCTTTACAAGTTCGAATTCCTTTCCAGATTGCTGTTATAAATAGGCCTGGGTAGAAGTCTCAGAATTCCACAGTTACAAAAAAACTTCGCAAGATTCCATGGAGGTCTGAGAACGGGTGGAAAATGCATGTCACGCTGTTTGTGGATTTAGCGCCAGTAGCGCATTTCGTGCTGAAAAATCAGCGCCAATGGTAGCACTCATTTTGCAAATGCACAACCATTTCATTTTGACTGCTCATGCCTAGCTTTCTCCCTGCTGCTTTTGTTTCCCCTCCCAACTCCAATCCAACCCAATCCACCCCTATTGATCACCCACTTCCCAATCCCACCTTTTCTTTCCTTATTTTTATTAATGTCCAGCTTTCCCTGTGTGTGGTTTTAAAAAAAAATGTTTGTACTTTGTTTATTGTATTCATTTCCTGACCTGTCCTCTTGGTGTTTGGACAAAATATTATTGAGTTTTAAATATCAGGAGAAACAAATATCGGAGGGAAAAAAATTGTGACACAAAAATATTGTGATGCAAAAATATTGTTAGCAATAATATCGTTTTTTAGGTAAGCAATATCGGTTTTAAGAATATAATTGTTTTTAATATAGTTTTCAATAATATAGTGGTAAAAAGACAGTTTTTAAGTATTGTAATGTGTTTTAGTTCATATATTAATTTTATGTGTTATTATTGTTTGTGTAATTGTTATTAATTTTCTAAATAACATTTGTAATTTAAAGTAATTTAGAATTTTTCATTTAATTGTTAATAGTAATTTATAGTGTTGTAGTGGGGTGTTGGGTTTGTAGTTAATTAAGTAAAAACAAATTGTTATTAATACTTTTTAATTGCTTATGTGATTGGTATGAATTATGTAAATTATGTAATTCTGTTTTATTTTAGTTCTATTTTAGGTGCAGTAATTATATATTAACATTTAATTATTGTGTTATAAATAGTCATTTAATTGATTAATAATTATGCAAATTGTGTAATAATTATATATTTTGTTACGTTTTAGGTGCGGGCTACTGGCTTTGTAGGGGTATAGTTTATTAAGTAATAATTAATTAACTAACAATTAATTGTTAATTATTTAATTGATTATCAATTATGTTAATTGTGCTATGCCAATTTATTTGGGTTACATTTTAGTTGCAAGATGCTAGGTTTGTAGGGGTATAGGGTGGGAACTTAAATAATAAATAATCAATAATTGTTGATTAACTATTACTTTATTTTAAATATGTAAGTTGTGGAATAGTTATTTTTTCTGTTATTTTTTAGGTGCAGACTGCTGGGTTGTAGGGGTAAAGGGTGGGAAGTTAATTTAATTAATAACTGAATAACAATTATTTATTGCTAGATAAATACCTTTTTGAATAGTAATTATGTATATTGATTGAATATTTTTAGTTTTTGAATATATGTATATATACATATATATTGTTTATGTTAATTAATATTTTTTATGAATAGTTTATTATTTTTTCTACATTCATGGGGTTACAAATATATATGTAATCTGTTTGAAGTGAAGTGTTTTCCCTACTCTTGCTTAGACTCAAGTAGGAATAGTAAAATTAAAGTCTTCACAGTTCAACACTTTCCCTATTGTTGTGCTGTTTGGAGTATGAATAGTAAATTTGATGAACCACACTAAAGGTGATGGGAGGAATGCTTTCAATTTGTCTAACCACTGGCAATCTCTCAGGGTAGCATCCTAACCCACCATTCTTTTTCTCACCATGCCACCTCAGTTTGGACTAAGCTTTATGCAAATCAGTCTTGACCCTGCTCCTCATGGGAACAGTCCAGCCCAACCTGCCAGGCCAGGTCCTCCCTGAACCAGAACACAAGCAACCCAGGACCGGTATCACCCTAATTATGGGCTCATTAGCTGGGTAGAGTTTAGTTCCAGTGACACAGTGAGCATGGGACTCACATCTGGAAATACCCTAACCACTTAGGGTGGTACATGAAACACACAAAAGGTGATGGAAAGAATGCTTGCAATTTGCCTAAACACTGTCAATCGCTCGAGGTAACATCCGCACCCATCGTTCTTTTTTTCACCATGCCACCTCAGTTTGGATCCAGCCATGTTCAAACCAGTCTTGACCCTGCTCCTCAAGGGAACATTGCAGCCCGAACAGCCAGATCAGGTCCTCCCTGAACCGGAACACAAGCAACCCAGGATCAGTTTCGCCCTAATTATGGGCTCATCAGCTGGGTAGAGTTTAGTTCCAGTGACACAGTGAGCATGGGACCCACATCTGGAAATACCCATACCACTTAGGGTGGTACATGAAACACACAAAAGGTGATGAGAGGAATGCTTTCAATTTGTCTAACCACTGGCAATCGCTCAGGGTAGCATCCACACCCATCATTATTTTGCTCACCATGCCACCTCAGTTTGGACCCAGCCATATGCAAATCAGTCTTGATCCTGTCCTCATGGGAACAGTCCAGCCCAAACTGCCAGGCCAGGTACTGCCTGAACTGGAACACAGGAAACTCGGGACTGGTTTTGCCCTAATTATGGGCTCATCAGTCAGGTGCAGCTTGGTTCCAGTGACACAGTGAGCATAGGACCCATGTCTGGGCATAACCATGCCACTTAGGGCAGTACATGCCAAAGGCTGTGTGCAACAGAGGTTGGCTTTACGTATGGTAATAAAATACTACTCACATAAAAAAAAAAAAAACTAGAAGTGTAATGATAAAAACAAAGGTTAAAGTAACGTTATAGTTAGGTGAGATAAAAAGATCTGTTTTTGTTAAAAAACAAAACCTTAGAAATTTACTGAAAAACAATGTTAAAGTAACATTTTAGATAGGTGAATATGTCAGTGACAACATTAATGTGTTGAACTTAAGAAAGCACAGAAATTCGCCAGTTATAGTTAGCAGAGCTAACCATAAATTGTGCCCCCGGCATGCACTGCTTATGACCTCACATATTACATCACTCATGACGTGTTCTATGGCATATTTTACAACATCACTGATGACATCTCAAATGACATCATTGATTACATCACTGATGACATCATCCAAGCTTCTTTTGTACACCTTACTCTGTAAACTGGTATGGCATTAGCGGTCTGAATGTAAGTAGAAAATAGGTCAGAAGAATGTGAAGCATCTTTATTGCCATCACAGATACATCTCCCTTAGGTGTGCCAAGCATAGGTTAATTGCAACATCTACCCTATACCATATACTCCATGGGTAGCCTAGTATACATTAACAATCAACCACACATATATGGGAAACCCTCATTGCACACTGTGTTTAATATGTATACAACTGTTCAGAGAAAGTCAAGTTACTCAAGATACCCAACATTTGTTTGAAGATTAATGCCCTACTATGGACAGCTTTTATCTGTATCAAAACCCCTCACAGTCACCAAACCTACATTGAGAAATGTAGTTGATATGAGTAGAAAAGTGGGTACTGTAAACACTGTGTACTCTATGGAGAGAGCTTTCTCTTGTGTGAAAGAAGCTGAACACAAGTAGTCAACTGTCACCTGCACACAGAGTTGCTCTTCAATGCAAAGATTTATAATGTGTTCAATACCTCTACACACCTATGATGCATTAGGAGCACATGCATTTTGTAAACAATTACACCCATTAGCTGAACACAGGCGGTGCAAAATTAGGTAGAAAAGTAATATGGTAGCTACTGGCCACTATGTAAACTATAAAACAAACTAATACACTCATTGGATGATGTCATCAGTGATGTTTTCAATGATGTCATTTGAGTTGTCATCACCTAACTTTAACATTACTTTAATCTTAGTTTTCTCAGTGAATTTAAATACCTATAGATATATATCTTTGGAGCAATGCTTGTGGCCCAGGCGCGGTCGGTGGTAGGATTGCCGGTCGGGCGGTGACGTGGGGCGGGGGAGGGGCAGGGTGGGGGGTAGTAAACTATGGATTAAGGCCTAATACAGGTAAGTAAACATTTAAATAAATAAAACGAATTTCGTTGCGAGCGCTGCATCGCCAAATGCGATGCAGTGCGCGCAACGAAATTCGTTTTATTTATTTAAATGTTTACTTACCTGTATTCGGCCTTAATCCGTAGTTTACTACCCCCCACCCTGCCCCTCCCCCGCCCCACGTCACCGCCCGACCGGCACTCCTACCACCGACCGCGCCTGTTGTGGCCATATGTGTGCTCTGATGCAAAAAGGTCATTTTATTTATGAGTATGGTGCCATGTTCAGGCAAGAGGTTTTATAATGTTAGTGTGTGCAAATCACATAAATATATGCACTTTTTGCATCAGAGAGGGCTTGCATCTGATGTATTATGCCATGGTTTATCTATTGACTTTGGTGACTGCATCAGGCCTAGAGTTATCAAAATATCATGCAGCGAAGGACAGCAAGACAACTTGCTGTGCTGCTCTCCATCAAATGGAGAGGGCATGGAATGCGATGGTTATTTATCAAGATGTGCCGCATTCCTGCTCTCTCCTTGCACTGGTGCACCGAGTGCTGTCTAGCACTAATGCAGGCATCCATGCACCATGTTGCAAGGGTGCCACGTTACCCTGCACCCTGCATTGTATTTGTGCAGGATGGGACACAACCCTGAACAAAAAATTACTTAGAGGCAAGGGCAACACAAACCCTTGATAAGAGTAGTTTTGCAGGGTGCCAGCCGGACAGGGAGTGTGTAGGACTATAGGAGTGGAGTGGACATCAAGTGAATGATCCTGCCAGGGTTTTGTTCCAGTGTGAGCTAGCCCGGTGCTTGCTTCGGCTGATTTACAGGATTTCAACACATGTGACTCACTCTTACAATAGGAGTACATCAGAGGTGTTAGCGTTCTTCTCTGTGGCTTTATTTACTCATTACAGTCCAAATCTCCATGATGTGCAGTACGCAATGGGAGACCGACTTGACCCATCAAATGGGGCGGAGAAGCAAAGATCATTCATTGCAATGCATGACTAGTTCAAAGTTTTAGGTTAGGAAACTAGGAATAGGCTAGCTGATTTAAAAAGTACAATGCTGTCTATCAAAGTGTTTTTTGTAGAGAGTACCACCAATCATGGTTCTTTTTATCTTCTTTATTCCTTTCATAAGCACCCAAGGGCAAGAGGGCACCTGAGCAATCAGCTGCCACCACCACTCGTGCTGCGGTGGGTGGGATGAGCACCATCAGCATCGTAGCCTCCACAGATGGTTCTGCTAGCCAAAGTAAGTCATGTTTATTATTATTTGTTACATTCTATTCCCACTAGTAAAATGATGGCCTTGTGTATACTATTTACTTTTTTCAACTCGCCTCTCTAATGTTTTTTATCCCTATATTTCCCTGTGTTTTCTAGATTTCCTGTTTCCGCAGCTGACTTTCTCCTCTCTGTAGCTTTTTTCTGCTCACTTTTTTAGTAATCTTTCCATCACCTCTTTTTCATGTCTTGTGGAGTACTGTTAACAGAACAGAAGTTTGGAAATGTAAAGAGTATCACAGGCCCAAGTATTCCTCAAACGTTGGTTGAGAAGCTTTGTTGATCAAACAGTCAAAAAGTACAGGGACAGAGATAGAGTGGTCATTGTCATGGACCCCAATGTTGTCTTATTTTTATACTAGCACTTGCCATGACAGTGCAGCATGGCATGAATGATATACAATTGCCAACCAATGTCATATGTCATTCATTCCCTTCCACCGTTCATGGTGTTTCACTCTTACCCTTTTGTAGCCTTATTCCTCCATTGGTTGACTCAATGACCATCTCGTTTTTAAAATGTTGTCAACCAACAAACCTTCCAAAGTGATTCTTTTTATAGAAGATACTGATAGATAGCTAACCTAACTGTAGTGAGGTATTGCTGTTGTACCTTGTGCAAAATACATAATTACTCATGTGGCTAATCTTGTATCTAAAATGTGTGCATTATGTTTTTCTCTAGGCACATAGACCACCAGTGCCACCACAAGTGCTAGCCAGCCAGGGACATTGGAGGAGATCCACCCAGTCGAGGAAGGGGGAGCAGTCCCAGTGGTGGCAGGGACAAGTGGTAAGTTAGCTTGCTTTCTTATTGACAACACTTTATTTGTTAAGCAATGCAGATATCCCACCCATCAACTCCAGTCTCTGTCCTCAGCATTTTGCCACCTATAACTGCAGTGCAGTTTAATTCAGCACTGCAGCGCAAGAGGTGAAATGGGCATCTGCTGAGGCACAACAAAGTCTGCAATGCATACAATCAAAAGGCAAGGTGTGCTTCCCGGTGCCCAATCAGTCACCTAATAGTACCTCACTTTACCATTCTTTCTTTCTGTCCCAGTTTACCCAGAAGTAGCCCTGGGCGGTAAACTCCACACCGTTGTTGGAGTTCAGAGAGGTTTGCCACTCCGCTTGGAACATGGAGTTCAGCAAAAACTCCGCCACCCGCCACGTAGCAGAGTTTACCGGTGCCCACCCTTGGTAAAAATTGCCAACAGCTAGTGAGCAGTTTGAAGATGAATAAAAGATGCATATTTTCATCAAAAGGGTGTTTGGTCGGAAGAATCTGCCCTATATTCTCGGACAGCATTTTTCTTCTGGGGGCCCAGTGGGACTGGCGCAGAGTAAACCACAATAGGATGCAGCTTCTGAGAGTCCGGCAGGGCTGGGGCATAGTCTGCCACAATCCTGAGATTCTGATGGACAGAGTAAGCCATAATCCGTTATGTCCGGCGGGGCTGGAGCAGAGTCTGCCCCCTGGTACTACCCAGATAGTGAGAGATGTGTGAGCAGATGCCTCCTGTCAGCTCATTGTTACCGGAGACTTGGGCGCCCTCGCCCTGAATGAGTTGGGCAGGTTTCAGGTTTCATCCCCTGGCTGCACGAATGGCACAACTCACAAGGCTTGCCCAAGGCTGTGCAGGAGGGAACGCATTCCACAGCCTACACTCCCTGTCCCAAACAAACCATGGGCAAAGGCAAAAGGAGTTGGAACTGAGACCTCAGAAATGCTTGTTCAAGGGATACATAGGTCTTGGGCTCAGTAGGAGCTCTCCTGCAAATGCCAAACCTTGACAACGGGTGAGTGGGAAAACTCCAGCTCCTGAAAAGTACTTCTGCATCAAAGAGTGCTAAGGGGCAAAGTAATCGACAGACGTGTGCTGTATAACATAACCTAAAGACGGCATGCAAATGGTAATGCAGCTGCAGACTGAACAGCATATTTTTCCTCGTCATCACTATATTATATCATCGCCAATACGAAGGCAACAAGGGCAAAGCACTAAAGGAGTCCCCACATAATACTGACTTAGAACTGAAAGGTTTTTATCTGCTTCTTAAATAGAGAAAAGAACTCATGTCATGCCACATAATTGGAAAGCGAGAGAGCTGCGTAACATCATGGATACATGCTGTGAAATTCCTAGGGCAACTTCAAAACATTTAAATACACATAATAGAAATATCTATGAGAGAAGAAAAACTATCACTCATAATTAGAAAAATACAAATATATATTTTATTAAATAATGTCTCTAAGTGTTGTTCACTATATACAATTTTATAACAGAGAGGTCACCATTTAAATCTATGTACACACTACATTCATCCATCTATCCATACATACATGTCACAAACATGATTGAATTGTTCATAATGATCAATGTTTCTAGTATACGATAATTTCAAACGGGAAAAAACAAATTTCCAGTTATGACAGCATGATTGTATTATGTTACACAAGAATAGAAAAACACACAAATAAGAGATGTGGCAACTGTTCGTCTCTACGCACGTTTCGGCAGAACCTGCCTTCCTCAGGAATGCCACCTCCAAATAGCTTCTCTATGGATTAAATGTTATTGACATAAATGAGTGTCTCTTCTCCAAATGTGGGCCATTAGCCTCAAACAACATGTTTAAAAGAAATAGACTCTCCACATTTAAAAACCTTTCAAGTAGAATAATGGAAAAAGTTAAGGAGAATAAATGAAGAGAAAAGAATAAAGTCCACTTTCCACAAACAAATGGTGAAAATTAGTAATAAAAAGATATGGATACTCCCAGACCCTGAGATAGGTTCATCAAGGCAGGATTTCCTCAAAAAATAATGGTAGATCTAATTCCACCTATGTAGTATGGATGATATAGTAAGGAGATTGCAGAAAGTATAGGTTATATAGAGCTTCTTATGGCGATTAAGCGGTGTCAAAATGAGATTGTGCCAAATTTTATAACCTATGGCCCAGGAGGTAAATACGGAGATCAGCTCAAATGTGCTTACCAAATTGTGCTGGTCACTGTGAGTTGATAAAGTTACATCCTCTGGACGGAGGAGTCGATTCGTCAGAGATGTTCCTTGTTTAGTGAATCGGGGTCCTACATCGACAGATGAAAATACTGCGTTGTTAAATGAAAAGAAAAGGAATCTCAAGCTTATGTATGGATGCGAAAATACAGAAGTCTGAATCTAATATAAATTATTCATACCAAGTCTCTGGGTGAAGGGATTAATATAATAAAACACCCTAGAGATCAGGTAGCTATAAGATTCTAATCTGAAAATGACGGGGTGCTCCGATATTCCTGCAGGAACCTCTGCAGTTGCTGTTCTGGGTCACTTTGCTCCGCTACAGCGATACGGCGATACGGAGAGTCTTGTTGATTCTCCTCATAAAGCGTTCAATCTCCCCACTGGCTTGGGGCCATTGCGGGGTGATGCGCCTGTGCCGGACGCCATGGTGTTGCAGGAACTCGCGGAATTCGTGCCCCTGGAACGGGGGCCCGTTGTCGCTGCGGAGTTCGTCCGGACATCCGAACATGGCGAATATCTTCTCTAGAGCGGGGCCAACATGCAGGAAGGCAGTTGAGTTGACGACCTCCACCACCGGGTATTTTGAATAGCTATCGATTAGGGCTAGTGTGACTCGCCCGTCAGGGAAGCTTCCAAAATCCACGCTCATCTTCTCCCAGGGGCTCTTCCCGTGTTCCTCTGTGTGAATGGGTGCTGGCCTTTCGGGCCCACAATCACTTGGCAGGATGGGCATCTCCGGACTGTCTCTTCCACCCAAGCATCCATCCCCGGGAACCAGACTTTCTCCAGCATGCGGGCTTTTATCTTCTCCACTCCTTGGTGTCCTCCGTGGGCGAGTTGTGTTGCCCGTAGTTGAAGGGATCCAGGGATGACGATGCGTGGTCCTCGGAGGAGGATGCCTCCTTGGGTGAGGCTTAGTTCATTTCTGACTCTCCACATGTGCATCAGTCTTTCCTTTTCTGGGCTTGACCAAGAGTTCGCGGAGTGTAGGAACTGACGCCACTGCCCTCCTTGGACAGCGTCCCGGACCTTGGTCATGACTGGGTCCTTTTCAGCCGCTGTGGCCACCTCTTCGAGGGTCAGTGCTCGGGGGCACGTGAGCGCCGAGATCATGTTCAGGTGGGCTTCAGTGGCGTCGGCGGCTGGCTCTTCACCTCCTACTCCTGTCGTGTCGGGGTGTCTCGACAGGAAGTCAGCCGGGTTCTTGGCACCGGGCCGGTAGACGACGTCCATTTTGTAGTGCTGGAGCCCGATGGCCCACCGTTCGATGTGTGGAGGTGGGTGGGGTGCAGACCCCTTGAACAGCGGCACTAGGGGTTGGTGATCCGTGATGACAGTAAACGGGTGTCCGCATATGTACAAGTGAAAGTGTCTGCAGGCCAAGCGGATCGCTAGGGCTTCCCTTTCAATCTGAGCGTATCGCTTCTCTGTCGGGGATAGTGCTTTGCTGGCATATGCGAGAGCGGCCCATCGTCCGGGTTCTTGTTCCTGAGTGAGGACGGCCCCTAGGCCTACGGGGCTGGCATCCACGAGTATTTCTGTCCGCTTGGCAGGGTTGAAATACACCAGCGTGGTGTGGTCGAGGAGGGCGTTCTTGATGGCTCAAAAAGCTGTCTCTTCGGCGGGACCCCACTGCCACATGGCATCTGCTCGGGTGAGGTTTCGGAGTGGCTCTGCGATGGTGGCTAGATCTGGAATGAAACGGCCACAGTATGTAGCCATCCCTAAGAAACTGCGGACTCCGGCCACGGTGAGAGGGGCAGAGGCGTTCTTGATGGCTTGAGACTTCCGAGGGTCTACCTGTATGCCGTCTTGTGTGAATGTGTAGCCAAAGAATTCTATTTTTTGTTGGAATAGCAGGCACTTCTCCCTGTGTAGGGTGACCCCGTGGTCCAGGAGTCTTTGCAGCGTGGCCCTCACGTGCCGGTAGTGTTCTTCCGCTGTGTGCGAGTGGATGAGGATATCATCGCTCACGTTTATTACGCCAGGTAGCCCGACCAGGGTCTCCTTGACTGCGTTCTGGAATATTTCTGCGGCAGAGGATATGCCGAAATTCAGCCTTTTATACCTCCGGAGACCTAGGTGTGTGCTGAATGTGGTTATGTAGCGACTGTCTTTGGCGAGGGCTAACTGGTGATAACCTGCATTCAGATCCAGCTTTGAAAACCATCTGGATCCGTTCAGGTCGGCCACAATATCATCCATGGTCGGCGTTAAGTGGCGTTCACACCGAATGGCCTTGTTGGGGAGCCGCATGTCAATGCAGAGTCTGATCTTCCCCGGTTGGCGAGGTTTCTCGGCAATCACCATGGGTGATACCCATGGCGTGGGCCCGGATACCTTCTCTATGCGCCCTTGATCCTCGAGTTTCTGTAGCTCTTCTTCCACCAGCGGTCGGAGGTGAAAATGGATCCTCCGGTGTCTGAGTGCTGTTGGTGGGATGGTCGGGTCTATGTGTAGTTGAATGGGGGCCCTCTTTATTCGTCCTAGTCCCTTAAACAGGTCTCCAAACTGGTTAAGCAGTTCTTCTGTCTGGTCCACTTGTACGCTCCTGGCGAATGTCACCAGTCCCAGGTCCTCTGCTGCGTGACTGCTTAGCAGCGTGTCCGCCTCCTGGTTGATGACATGGATATCAATGGTAATCTCTGTGTTTTCAGACCGCACTGGTACGGTCATTTTGCCTCGGAGGGGTAGTGGTGAGCTGCTACCGTATGCAAAGATTTTCGTCTTTGACGGTCTGAGTTTGGGCTTGGGCCTCAGCTTGTTGTATTGCTGGATCCCCATGACTGTCACTGAGGCACCGGTGTCAATTACTGCGTTGACTTCTGACCCTGCAATCTGTATCGTGCATCGGGGCTGGGGGCGTCTCCGACTTTTCAGGGCTTGAGTGAACGAGACTAGGTACGTCTCTTCTTCCTCTTCTGAAGTGGAGTTGTCTCCCTGGTAGACTGTGCGTTCTTTCTTCTTCCCTTCCGGCTGTGATGCTAGCGAGACACTCGATAGTTGACGGACCATCATCCTCATCTGTTTGGATCGGTTCCCTTCCTTACGCTGTGCTTTCTTTCTGCACACTGAGGCAAAGTGGTTTGCGATGCCGCAGTTAGTACACGTCTTCCCTTGCGCTGGGCATGACTGTGGGGGGTGTTTCTCGTAACCGCAGTACCCGCAATGATTCTTTGGAGCTTGTGGCTGGCGATCTCGTGGTCTGTGGGTCTTGTCCCTCGTTCTGACTGCGTCAGTCCGTTCTGTCTTGACGACAGCACTCTTTTCTGCACTGCGCACCAATGCCATGTCCATCTCTTCTGCCCGCGCCGCTGAAAGGTCATGAGAGTGTGCCAGCACTAGGATGTCATTCATTGGAATGTTCGGCTGCCGGAGTATAAGGCCTTGCAGGGTTTTGCTGCATATCCCGACAATTAGCTGAGCTCTAATCTCTTCAGCGGCTCTGTCCCCCACAAGGTGAGTAGCGGCTAGCTCCCTGAGCTGCGCATGAAAAGCATCCACAGATTCACCCTCTCCTTGCTTGGCTTGTCTCAGCTTGAAATGTTTGAAATCTGAGTTCATCTGGGGGTCAAAGTGTGCATTTAGGGCAGCGACGGCCGCTGCGTAGTCCTCGGGGGGGCCCTGTGTTCGGAAGATGCTTAAACAACAGGTAGATCTCCTCCCCGTGTAATGGAGCAGTAGCGATCGTTTCACTGCACCGTCCTTCTCCCTGGTGGCAATGAAGTAGTTCTCCAGGCAGCCAAGCCAGGTCTGCCACCTTGGCGCTGCCGTGGTAGGGTCCGCCGACTCACTGAACGGAGGCAGGACTCCTGAGGGGGGGTGGTGCGTGGTCGCTGGCGCTGGGGCCTGTGTGGCGTCATCCTGGTCTCCCATGGTGGCAGCAGGTGAGTGATACTAGGCGTCACAGCAAAGGTGTGTCGCCCCGGTGATTGGCCCTGGGGGTGTAGGCAGTGGTGTCGAAGCGTCAGGCTGTGCGTGGTCCGCTTATGGGCGCGGCCTCGTGTCATGTGGGCAGGCTGGCCTGGGACACGGCGCTCACCGTGTCCCTCCTTTAGCGGCGTGCATGACTCACCCTATGCAGTGTGGGCACTGGACGGCCTGAAGGGTGATGCGGTGGCGGGGATTCCTGCCGTCTCCAGTCTTGCTGCTGCGTGGATCACACAGCCGGTGAGGGCTTCACAGCATGGCTTGGGGAGCACGCTAACGCCCCAGCTCACGGAGGTGCTTCAGTGCTGCTTCAGTGCTACCCAGCGGGAAGCACAGACGAGCGTGCATTGCACCGCCCTCGTCACCAGTGTTGCATTCGGGGGGGCGCCCTTCCGTCCGTAGCGCGCGCAGCAGGGCCTCGCTAGCACACTCAGCAATTAGACACACACGCTCTGTATTAGTGTCAGGCGCGGACTGCCTGCGCAACTCCGCCCATCTTTATTTGTACTCGCGTTCACGCCGTCTGGCGTGAACGCATGGGCTGGGATCTTCCGGCACGCGCCGGCAGAAAACCACTAGCCCGCTGACCGCCACACACCTGAGGGTTTGGACTTTGCTCACAACATAAAACTTCTCGGGTCTACAGTGAAAATAGAGTGAAAGAAAGTGAAAAACTGTGAAAATATGTCTCTCAAAAAGGCCCCTCTGGGGAGCACTTCCCTTTCAGGATGAATGCCCTCACCCACCATAGGTGGCATGCTTCATCATATGGGCTTCTCCTCCCAGTGGGAACACCTAGTCCCACTGAGGGCTACAACTACCTCACTGTGAGGTAGGAGCTCTGGGAGGTTTTCAATATTACCCTCAGATATTTAAGGATGCTAAAATCCCATATGTGAATTTCAGGTGTTGTGAGGGTGCAGCGCTGGATGTAATGAAAAAATATAAGTGAAGCTAAAACTACCTAGTGAGGTCAAAAAAATCTTTTTATTAGCTTGTCCACACTGGCAGGATTAAAAAGCAATGTAGAGCAGTTTAATTTAAACTGCATACATATGTACAATCGGTCGACATGTTTCAGCTTTTTTGGTCTATATCAGTACCCAAGCTTTCTTCAGGACCAAATTAATAGTGCTGCTGCAATAGTGAAAAAATATATGATAAGAAAAAAGTAATACTAGACCAGTAATCCAATTTGAATATTCGATACTACTGGAACTTATCTGTGAATTGAGAGACATAAAACATAGTATCACAGACCAACCACCATTAAAGTATAATGATGTTATCATTTACATTAAAAGGACATGAAAAATTGACATGTCCCTGCAATGCCCGTTTGGTGCATCTCATAACTCCACTCACCCTTGTTGAGGGATAAAGAAACCCGCCTGTACCTGGCAACAACTCAGGGAAGGGGGCCCGCTCTATAAAAAGACAACAAAAAGTGGCATATAATGTACCCTCTGTGTATGCAATGTAATAAAATAATAACAGAATGCTTAAACTTCTAGGAAAAATCTCTGACCAAGATGTATCACTACTAAGAGACATAATTACTGCAATCTACAAACTCAGACAAAGTTAAGTTTGCACATTACTGACCAAGTATAACTATATATCTGCGTTAACCGCATTTGACTCCCCCTATGGTCAATTATCTCAACTGACTCCGTGCTGAAAGTTAGTCAGAGGACGAGTGCGATGAATGTGCAGTTCCCAGTTCCCAGTTCTAGCAATACTGAAAAACCGCCGCACTGGTCTATTCATTAAAGGACTCCATATGCTAACACTGGTGTTCATTAATAGATCAAAACATGTAAACACTGTAGTCTCTCGCATAGTATACATATCTCCAAGGGAGCACTATTCCCACTAGTAACTATGTGTCAAACCACTTAGCGTTAAAACTGGTAACCTCGAGGTACATTCGACCTACTGATAGTTAATTTATGCCCCAGAGAAACCTACCTCTCCGTCGGTACCCCGTTGTGGTACATGAGCTGCAACCGGAGGCACCGACGGGAGGAATATCACGGTCTTAAATACCTGTAAAACCGCTGTGTCATGACACCGTAAGGCCCAGAGGTAGCCGCGACAAACGCCAGAGATTGTTAACGCGCATGCGCAAGAAACAGTGTTACTACCCTTGCGCATGGGCATGCGTGTCATGTCGAATTCATGTGTCCCTGTTTTTAGGCATGCGCAAAAGACTAGCTCTCTTATACAGCATATACTAACACTTACTCTAACCCTTCTTATTATTTAGACAGCAATGTAATGGCCACTAAAATAATATCTTTAAATTTCCGTAACTAGATTTGATTATTGGAACTCATCATTAGAGTAATCTCTAATATATACTGCGCAGCTCTGTATTAGTGTCAGGCGCGGACTGCCTGCGCAACTCCGCCCATCTTTATTTGTACTCGCGTTCACGCCGTCTGGCGTGAACGCAGGGGCTGGGATCTTCCGGCACGCGCCGGCAGAAAACCACTAGCCCGCTGACCGCCACACACCTGAGGGTTTGGACTTTGCACCATTCGTGTCACTCACTGCCAATGTATAGCTGCACAGAGATCTGAAGTGTGGCAGAATGGTGCGGGGAAGGCAAAGTCACGTTGGAGAATACCCACCAGGGTCCGCTTGTCTGATATATGCCCGCCCCGAGGGTCTAGTACTTGGGAAGAGTTAGGTCTATACAGCACTTGCTGTATACAAGAGTGGCCACCTGGGAGCCCAAACCCTGCCTGCTGCAAGATCCCAGTCCCTCCTTAGTCCCACTATCCACCTCTGTCTTGCCCTCTCACTGCCCGACCAGGGTGATCATGAAATGCTGCGATACACACCACACACGTTCTACACTAGCAGAACGGTGCCCGTGGCTCGCCTGGTTTGTTATTGCTACAATGTACTGAATAGTTTGGCCCGTCCCTTACCTAAGAAGTCAACTTCATAAATTTCATTCTAATTAGTGCCGGAAATCTTAGAGTGTAACCTGTGTCTCTAGGGTGGATATGGTGGTCTCCAGGGCAAGGCACTGCAGCCTCTTCTCTTAAAATCAGTGCCCCCATGTGTGTCTCATGGTCTCATTTAAATTCGAGTGGCCATCTTAGGTAAATGAACTGCTAGACGTAGGCTAAAAAATAAAATACGTCGTAAGTTTTGTACAAGCATGCCTTGAATGATCCAGCACTTACCAATCAGACACTTTATAATATTTACTTTCACACTTTCTGGACCTTTGACCAGCAGCAGAAAAGTTGGGACACGGCCAATGAACCAATGGGCAGACTCAAGTCAGCCCGCAGCTGATGCTAAGCCATTTGAACGAGTGGTCACAATTGCTTCTTACTTCTGAGCTGGGTTTGTCAGGCTGGTGGACTCGGCTGGTTGTTTCATGGAGCATAAGATGAAGATGACTGAGGCATGAGAGAGTGCGGTGGGTAAGTGAATACTACGGGTAGAGCGAGGGAGAAGTGCAGAGGGGGATCGTGGATAATTGATGGAATGTGGGGAAAATCAACCTGCTTCACTTAAATCCCAGAAGAATGAAATATTTAATACCAACACATGCATCATTCTTGTTCATGCTGAATGCATGCATGAACCGAGTTTATGCTTTCAGGCCACATGATGTAAGGAGTTGGCAGAGGCATAAAATGGGCTGTTGCAGAGTTTTCAGTGCTAGAATGTTGCCAAGCCCCAGATTGTTCAGTCTGAAGTAAAATGTTAAAAGAGGAACTCCATGCCAAGAAATGTGCCATCAAAATATTTGAAGTGCCACTGGTTAGTCATATTTGCTGTAAGGTTTTTCTGAAAACCCATTTTCTTTTCACTTTGTTGTTACTTCACCACACACCAGAATCAATGAAGGAAGCAATGAAATAACTGGGTCTCACAAGGGCTGGTAACTCCGCCCACTTGCGGTACTCCGCAGAATTTGACAGAGTTTTTCAGCCACTCTGCGTAATTCTGCGGAGAGAAACTCTGCAAGTTCTGCCCAGGCCTACCCAAAAGTGTAAATTCTATTTCTGCATGTGCCACATTTTTCTGCCCATGTGACTTATATTTCCTGGCTTCCATTATGGATTTACGGTTCCAATTTTGTCCTTCCGTCAACCAAGGTGACTAAGAAAAAGCGTAGTACATGATTAGTGACACCCAGCCATTCCCTAGCTAAACCTCTACCTCGTCCAATCCCTCTAACTTACCTCCCTGTAGACTAACTTTCCCCACTGCCAAATGAAGGTATTTGTTAAAAATAGTTTGCGGTGATGGCCTGGGTGTAATGTGGGACTAAGTGCCTGATTTAGAGTTTGACAGACGGAATACTCTTTGACAAACGTGACGGATAAAATATGTATCACATTTGCTGTACTACAGTGAATCGTTTATATTTTATGCACTTTTTACTGTAATACCGTAGACAGGATATCCGTTATCCACCATGTGTGTGATGGAGTATCCCATCTGCTAGACTCTTTCAGCCCCTAAGTTTGGAAGTCGGAAAAGAGCAGGGGCATTGGAATTAATTATAATAAGTAACCCCGGGCGGGTAACTACGCTTCACCAGCAGAGTTTATGTAGTACCTGCCGTGGCTGCCTCCTCCTGGCCATGGCCGCTCTCCTTCCTCCTCCTCGCCGTCCTTCTTCTCTGATAACGCCTATGTTGTACGTCTTGTGAGTGCGCATGCGCACGCGCAAGACGTACAGCGTAGGGGTTATCTAAGGAGAAGGACGGCGACGACGAGGAAGGAGTGCGGCCATGGCGAAGAGGAGGCAGCCACGGCAGGTAAGTGCCTTTTTTATTACTTTATAATTACTTTGGGAGGGGGAGGGCGCGTAGCGGAGCGGAGCAAAGTGCCACAGAGTTGTTTTCCAACTCCGTGGAACTTCACGTAGAGGCAGTAGGCCTGCTCCGCCCACCCTTAATAAGTCAATAACATAAAATACCATTACAGCTGTCCCAAAAATATGCTGCAGAGTCGCAGTGCCACCAACATGGCTTTTGTTAATGTTGCATATAAAGTCAAGTATTAACTGTGCAGTATATGTACGCCTTACTCATTAATAGTAGCTAATTCTGTTCAGTTTCACTATGAAATCATTGAAACTAAAATCACTTTTTGAATATGCTGCTGTTCTGGCTTAATTCCTTACAGTCAGTGCTATTTCATTATGTGTTGCATGTATGGGAAAAGCTGGCCCGGTTATCAATCTAAATTCCAATGACCTAGGGGGCCAGCAATGCTCTGTTAGTGTGCCACCATAGAGAGTATAAACAAGTGTTTGTGCTGAGCATTACAATTCATGTTTTTTTTTACTTTCTTGACATAGCTACTTCTGCTGCTGGAGCAAGCCACAATCATCCCAGTAGGAGAAAGCCTCCAGGCTGTGGCACCAAACATTGGTGGCCGTGGCAGCTGTATATCGCGGGCTAGTGGCCTTGGAGGAGGAAGAGGAGGAGGCATAGGCCACCAGTTCCTTGGGCTGCCAACCAGGCCCGCCTCCAACCTGGCCACGGCAGCGCCATCACCTGCAGCAGGGGTCCACTGACACCCGGAACACCAACAGCTAGCCTTCTCATCATCATCCAACTGCGTCCTACACAAGCTGGCACTGCTCAGGCGTGGGCAGTAGAATCTGGCCCGGGAGATGGCAGAGATAAAAACTGAACTGGCTGCCCTTATTGAACATTTTATTTCTTGGGAGGGCCGGTTGTGGGTGGGAGGTAAGTTGAGGGAAGGGAACTCAAGATGGGGCATTTAGGGTTTTTGCTTGGGGAGTGGGGTGGACCTGTTGTGGGTGGAGATGATGGGTTTAGTTTTGTATGTAAAAACAATAAATGGGCTTTTTCCTTTGTCACTATCTGTCTTTGCATTGCTAGTTAGTGTAGCATAGTGGTTTACTGAGGAGAGCGAGACAAGAAGCTGTCCTCTGAAATTGTCATACATTATACTGTACATCGATTTTTCCCTCTAGACTTGACCAACCTGAAGTCCCTTGCCATGTTTGTATTTATTCTTCATTAATTTATACTTACCTGTTCCTGCAGTCCAGAATCTCCGCTACCAGAGAGGGAACATAAAACTGACTAATTCTGTTTGACTTTATTGTTTGATAAGGTTTTGCAGCACCCAGCTACTTATCAGTGATACTGTATACTAGTTAGCTACTGCCCTTGTCCTACCCTCTGTAACTCTTGACCACTAATGGGATCTGCCAACAACATACACAAAAATCTTAATCTTATCTATCTCTCCTTCCTGAGAACAACTTGAGTACTAAGGGGCTTATTTACAAGCCTCTTGCACCACCGGTGCGTCACTTTTAATATGGGAAAAAGTGACGTACCGGGGGCTCAAGGGGCTTGTAAATAAGCCCCTAAGTCCTTAAGTAGTTCTTGCCTTAATAGATTAAGCAGATTCTTCCCAAACCCTATTGCAGGGTTTCTCAAAAGGCCTTCTTAGTGCTGGTGGTAGTTGTGGGCTAGCGCCAACAGGGAAAACATCACAAAGTGAGGTACCACTCCCACCTAATCCGAATGATACTTGCGAGGTGAACTCCAACTGTAGAATTATTCAGAAGGATTATCCATCGCAGGCATCAAGACTGAAAGAAAACACAGACTGGGTCCACCATGACAAAAGTCACATTTCAAACAACAACTAGCAGTAGTACGTCTAAGCAATCTGGTGAGCTAGTAACTATTTAATCTATTACAAAAATTAAAACTAAATTTAAAAAAAACCTTGAGTCTGGTGTCAGGGCTCAGTAGAAGGTTACTCCATGTTGCATAGAGTTTGTAAGCAACACAATGCCTGATTCACAAAGGTAAAGTAAGTTACACTTTCAGTGTTACTTTACTCTTGCAGTGTAAGTTTAAGACTAGTAACTTTTCCATCAGTATCTATATGAGTAGTAACTTTGCAAGTAGTAAGTAACTTCAATCTCTTTAAAAGGAGATACTACAATTACTACGAGTTAGTTACTACTCATAAAGTTACTACTTGTAAATTTACTGGTAGTGTAGTTACACTGCAAGAGTAAACTTACATCAAAAGTGTAACTTTATCTTTTTGTATCAGGCCATAGTACATTCTAGTATTATCTATTCTGGGAAACACATTGTTCTAACTAAGACATAGCACTATGATGACGATGTCCTGTTCATGCCTGGGTGGGTAGTAGGGCTGGCGTGGGCTATTGTTTAGTTAAGAAGATCCCGTATCAGTGAGTTGGCGTCGCTTTCACCACATCTGCCCCGCCAAGTATATGATCCATTTATGGTGTAAGTCATTAAGTCACACCTCAATAGATCACACACCCTGAGAGAAGAGGGTTAGGGGTTTGAAGAAAGGATGGGTATAGGGAGTTGGGTTAAGGAGACAAAGATAAACATAACATTCATCAAGTCAATGAGTGGCACATCATCATCACATCTGTTGTAGAAGGCTATCAAGGAGGGACACAGTTCAGTTACTAAATGCAAACAGTTCTTAAGCCCCAGAGTCCCAAGTTATTTAATTGTTCTGTTACTTTGGTTTGAAAAATACGAAATAAGGAGGATCCAAACAGTTCTGCAAATTGTTATTGTTAAGAAAAGAAAAATTAAACTGTATATAAATGCCAAAATGGATTGTGCATCTTCATTCTTCTTCTCAGAATGTCTGTCTTGGGTGCAGGGCTGAACTGATCCGGTAAGCAGGATTGTTATGGAGCTTTCCTGCAGACAGTGCTTAATTTGTCAAATAAGAAGTGCAGGTGCTCAAATGTTTTCTTAGGAGGCCACTACCCACTTTCCTGGCTCCACCCACATCCTCCATTGGCTCCACCCACATCCTCCATTGGCTCCACCCACTTCCACCATTGGCTCCATTGACATGTACCCCATAAATAATTCTCACTTAGCCCCTGTCTCAGATCTAACACCATGCACGTACAGCCTCTTGCTTACACGCTGTTCAGTCAGGCTATAATTGTGCTCATTATTCTGGCTGTGCTGTTTATGATTACTTTTAGTCCACATCCCATGCATTATTGGTCTGCAAACACTGAACCAATGATAATGCTTTACAGTGTTCCTAAAGAGTTGTAATACCACTTTCAGTGTGGCAATGCAAAAAACACGTGTTGATGTAAACACGTCATCAAGACCTGCTAGACTTCTGGAAAGTTCTTTTCTGAGCAGCACCAATAGTCAAAGGTATCTAAAAAAATCACACAATGCATTACTATGTGAAGATAACACATCGTTGTTTTACATAATCAAAAACTGACAAATGTCAAAGAAAAACACACACCACTCAGTGCCTTCCGGGCTGAAAAACGTAAGGTAGAATTGCACCACCTTAAACATGTCTATGCCAGTTTTCACACAAGTTACTGTATCACTTTCATTATAACAGCCTATTTCTGCGACGACTCGGCGAGAATAGGAGCTGGGGCACTTCCTTTGAAGGAATTCCCTCGATGAGTGCATTTAATGACAGGGCAAACTGCAGCGCCTTAGTACTGCTCAAATATCCATTAAAGCGCTGTTCACAGCTTCAATTCGTTATCTTACTTCACCTAGGAGATGCAACATCCTTACGGAAGACAGAGCACATGGCCACTAAGTAAACACGGGAACAGAATAACACCTTAAGATGAAATCAGCTGAACAGCCAGCTCAAAATCACCTTACTTCCTTTAAAGTCCCTATTGAGTAAAAAAAAAAAAGTTAGCTTAATCCTCAGTTCCACTGCTTGAAAATCAACTGTTATAACAATTCTAACTATGACTTTTTATGACTACGATTCAAAGTGCAGTACTTATAATTTCCAATCATTTGAACCCAATAACATCACACAATGGTGAAATGCCACTCACCTACTTCCCTCTTTAACTCAGCTGTCCATTTGACGAGAAGAATCTTAACTTTTCCTGCGCGAAAAGCTCAACGTGGGGAAGTTACCAAATTCCCCTATTTTGTAAGGTTCCCATTGGTCGAAGAACTCCTGTTCATTTAATCCGTGTCCGACGATGAGTTTTATCCAGGGGCTGGAAAAATGCAACGCAGGGTAGGCGACCAAGGGAGCAATGGAGGGAAAACAAACCCACCTCGGCATATTATTGGCATCATGTCATGGCATGGCTAGTGGAGACGTGGCCTTCTACGATCTAGAATCTCCTCGCCTACCCTAACACTCGACACCTAGGCCAGTGACCTGTGCAGTGGGGGAGGAAGGGGGCGGCTCCATGGCTTGGTGGGAGCCAGATGGACACTTTTGGAGGCAGCGCAGGATAGCCAGCACGAGAGCCTTTGAGGCGGCCTCCTCCTCCCAGCTGTGGCCCGACTTGGCCTGCGGATACTGACTCCCTGGCTGGATCCCCACCATCGGCGCCACAGCACTGCACCAGAAACACGTACCTCTGTGACCCGCTTGGACCCAGCATTGGCGGTGGTGGCTCCTCCGGCTCTCTGTAGCTGTTGCCGACACCTGCGACTCAGTGGCCGACTGCGCTCGTGGCCTCTGTGGACCTGGGCCCTCTCGCCTGCTCTGGTGCCAGATATCCACCTCAATAATTTACATGGCTGGGGACCGATGTTTGATGGGAGCCGGGTGGCAACTCGGAACTGGGGTAACCCCTAGCCCACGCAGACACTGCTGAGGCGGCCTACCCTCAAAGCCCAAATTCACCGTGATCTGCGGTGGCCTGCTACTATTTACTCCTTGCCCACTCTCCCTCTGCCAGCAGTTGCTATGTCTCCACGGAGGCACATATTCTTTCCTGCCAGCCGAGACCCTGCATCAGCAACATTAACTCCCCCTGCCGTAGTTGACTGTTACCGCCTCGCCCGTGAGCGGCAATGCTTGAACTGTGCGGGTGCTTGCTGGACCGAGGCCGGACAGAGGTGGGGGACTGTGCCCCTGGTGGGAACGGCCAGACTGGCATTTATAACCTAGACCACTATGCTTGACTACTATCAAGGGGGCCCCTCACCTGCACTGGCATCCTGCACCGGGACTTTCCTGCTCACAGTGGAAGCTCCGGCATTGGGGCTAATGCTCGGGCTCTTCCCCAGTGCGCCTGTGGCCCTCCGCCCGCCCCCTCTGATGCCCCCAATGGTTGCCTCTCCTGGCTACGGCCCATCTGGTGGGTCGGCAGTTGAGCTGTCCCGAGGCTACTAGTTACTTAATTTACCGGTTCGTGGTGGGGCGGGCGGGACATACACTCACTGCACTGTCTTTAGCTTTATTAACTGTTTAAGCCTGCCTGACCTGGTGCTGCCTCCCAGTCCTCAACGTCGTCGTCGGGTCGCGCTGGCACTCGCACTGAGTACAACAATGACTCGGTGGTGGGGTGCGGGTATGCTGGGGCGTGGCAATGCAATCTGGAAAAATCTGCGCACGCTGCCTGCTGCCGCACAGCCCCAACCCCCGCAGAACCAAAATCCAGCCCAAATCAGTGTCCCGCCCACCGGGCCGGCAACACTGAACTAAGGGCCACGGCCGCCATCAGCATATCAGATTGAGATTGAGATTCATTCATATGAATCTCCATTGTCGTCTCTGCTCAGCCAGGGCAGGCTCAGTCTCACAGCCGCACCCGCAACACACTTTGACTCACTCAGGAGACGGACGAGGAGCAGTACTGTGGACGAGAAATTGAACACAACACTCTATGACAAGTCCAGTAGTGAGGTAAATTAAACATATCAAAATCAATGACGTGCAACAAGATGCGTGTAGACAAGGCCCTGACAATTAAGTGCCGGTGCTAAGCACCGGAAAGCACCGGCACAAATTATGCACTGCCTGCAGAAGAAGAGAAGGCCTGTGGAAAGTAAAAAAAAGTTAATTTCAATATTGTAAAGTCAAGGAGAAGGTAAGCTTCATGGTGGATGAGGATCAGGAGGCAGAGCATAGATTGGTGCAGTCATATGCGATTAACTGAGAAGTGAGAACAATCTTTTAGCACAAATTCCAGACAAGTAGCTGCATGTACCTGGCTGATCATTCTCACAAATGTCAATTTTCATAATGTTTAACTCTGTGATCCATTATGTGACATGTGTCCAGTGACAGCCCCCCCAGACTACAACCACTTAGTTAGAAGAGTTTGACATTTGAGCCAGCACACTAATCAACATTTCCCAAATCAACACACCTTTCTCCAGTCCACAGGATTAGGCCTCTTTGAGGCATTTTGTTTCCCATTGAAGGAACTAGGCATTGTTCATAACTTCCTTCTTCTAGCTGTTGTGGTTGTCCCGTTCTGACTCCGAATCCTGACCCAACTGAGATTGAGATAGACCTATAGAGTTGATGAACAATAAGACCAAAAGAATTTGAGCCTTTTGTGTAGTTTCATTAACTAAACTGACTGGTCTCTGAAGACCCTTAAAAAAAACATAAGTACAGTAAAGGAGTGGACCATGAATGTAATTATGGGGAAGTATGAAAGAAAGGCGATCGTTCAGGCATAATCATCCATATGGCCCCAAACATTACAAACAAAGTTTACAAATTAGCACCCTCCCAGCCACCACACAAATCATTAATCACTCAATATATCAATCATTGGTACAATAGTTACCTGCTCAAGGCATGGTGCACATTTGTCTATTGTATCTTCGCTTTTCCCATGAAAGCAACAAACAATGACAGTCTTGTATATTTTTTTTAACTCTTTTTATTGCAATATGCTCAACATGCAATAAATAAAGTGCACAGTTCAGTAAGGATATCCAAACCATACAATCCACATCTATTAATCATTACAATAGGAAAATGAAATCATCAACATCGTGAGGTAACATTCTTTTTTTAACCCTACTCTTGTTCCCTACAATCCCTGGTAGGCCTGCCAGTACCCCCAAATCTTCTCCCATTTCCGTGGGCAACCTCTACTTAGGTATATTGTGTGTTCCGCCTGTCTACGCCAGTCTAAGTCAGTTTTCCACTCAGCCACACTAGGGGGGGCCGCTCCCCAGCTTTTTGCAATGTTGAGTTTTGCTACTACTAAGGCTAATGTCAGCCAGAGTCTCATGTATCTAGGCCAGACCTCTTCACCCGAGATCAGCAACAAGAACCACTTGGGCTCGACCGGGACCTCCGCCCCCACTACTGCAGCCATGATTCTCCCAACCTCGAGCCAATATGCTTGTATCACTGGGCAGTACCACAATAGGTGGAAGAAAGTTCCTTCGTGCCCGCACCCCCTCTGACACAGCGCATTGTCAGCATGACCCAGCCGGTGCAGCACTGCCCTAGCATAGTAAACCCGATGTAAGACTTTTCGTTGGATAAGTCAGAATCTGGAACATATCACCACCTCCCTCGGGCACTGTATCGCCTCCACCCAGTGTTCGTTGTCTAGCTGACCTATGTCTCCCTCCCATGCCGTCCTTAATGAGTCCAGGCGGCCTAGGGAATTATTCAGTATTTCCCTGTATATTAACGATATTGCTTTTTCGGCCAGTGGGTCAGCCAACAGTCGGTCTTCTGGGGGGACGCCTCCTCTAGGTCTTCCCCCTCGCAAATATAGCTCTTAAGGGCGTCGCCCAGTTGTAGGTATTTCAACCATTCCCCTCTCCCCGTGCCATAGTCTTCTTGTAAGGTGTCAAATGTGATATATGCATGCCCTCTCCACACGTCCCCCAATTTCTCTAGGCCCAGGAATTTCCATTTACCAAAGCGCCACAGCTGCCCGACTCCTCAAAGCTGGTCGATGTCCCAGAGCGGGGTCATCTTTGTTAGTTTCCCTTCCCCACCCAGGAATTTTGTTGCTGCTCGCCACACTTCCAACACTATCTGTGTGTGTGTCGGCAGACCCCGAACCAATCCGCTGTCATATAATATGGGGAGGTACCCCCCAGCTCCCACAACTACTCTGTCAACTCTGCATGGTGGCTCTGCTCTAACTCCAAATGCCCAATCATTCACATTGACTAGTTGGGAGGCCCAGTAGTATGCTCTAATATCAAGAATCGCTAGACCCCACTCATAAACCCCTCTCTGCAATTTGAGTAGTGCTATGCGTGGGGCACCTCCACTCCAGAGCAAGGATCTTAGCTCCGTTTCGACCCTCTGAAAGAAGGGAGTCTCATATGGCATATTTTGCAGAATATATAGCAGACGCAGGAGTGTCATCATCTTAAATAGGGCTGTGCGACCCATTAACGTGAGTGGCAGTGTCTACCAGCATTTGGCATCCCCAATAAATCTGTCTGGCTGAGTCTCTAAGTTTCGCTGGTAGAACTCTTGGGGGTTCCTTGTCACATATATCCCAAGGTATTTGAAGCCCTGAGTCGCGACTGGAACCCTGTATCTGGATGTGAGATCGGAAACTTCACCCACCAGCGGGAACAACAGAGATTTATCCAAATTAATGTGGTATCCCGAGTACTCCCCATGGATAAGGAAGATCTGCAATATTCTATTGATGGACTGTCTTGGTCTTCTAACATACAGTAGAATATCGTCCGCATATAAGGAAATGCGTTCATCCCATTCCCCTCCCACTGGGATGCCCATATCAGGGGGTCTTTCCATACCCAGGCTGCCAGAGGCTCTATATAGGGCACAGGGGGCATTCTTGCCTCACCCCTTCTGGAGCAAAAACACTCAAGACACAGCGGCATTGACTCACACCCTAGCCAGTGGTTAGTGGTATAGAGGTCTCACCCATCCTATAAAATTCAGCCCAAGCCCAGACACCCCAGAACGGCAAAGAGATAGTTCCACTCCATGCTATCGAAGTCCAAGGACAGAAGGGCCGCAGGGTCAGATAGGTTCGTGGTCGTCGTGTGGAGGACCCCGAACAGGCATTGTAGATTTAGTCTAGTGCCTTTATGAGTCATAAATCTGGATTGGTCTGGATGTATGAGGGAGATAATCACTTTACACAGACACATGGATAGGGCCTTAGCCAATACTTTGACTTCGTAGTTGAGTAGGGATATCGGTCTGTAGGATCCACACTCCATGGGGGATTTACCTTCCTTGGGGATTACCACAATAACTGCCATCCTCTAGTCCTTGGGTAGGGCACCTTCTGCTTTGGCCTCTGTGTACATACTAAGGAGGTGTTCTGCTGTTTTGTCAAGCATGCACTTAAATAGCTCTATCGGCAGGCCATTCAGACCCACCGCTTTCCCTGATTGCAGGGTGCATGTTGCAGTTTTAATTTCCTCCACCATGAAGTCCCATTCCAACAGTTCTATATCCTCGGTGGACAGCTGTGGTAGATTTATGTCTCGTAGAAAATACGTACAGTCCATCTCCATCTTTCCGGATGTGGAGGTGTACAGCGATTCATAGTATGTGGCGAATACCTCTGCTATCTCTTTCCCAGTCTCGCAGCTACGTCCTGCACTATCCACTATCTCTGGGACCCATTTTTCTTTCGTCCTCTTCTTATCCAGCCACGCCAATAATTTGCTGGCTTTATCCCCCACCTCATAAAGTCTTAGTTTGGTGGCGAGCAGCTGTGTTCTAGGGCTGTTCTCTAACAATTCACGTAATTACTGCTGGCACAGCCTTAACTGATGTTTCACGTCCGCAGAGCGTCACCTCTCCCGTGACTACCTGCGTCTCTAGGGTGGAGATGGTGGTCTCCAGGGCAAGGCACTGCAGCCTCATCTCTTTTATCAGTGCCCCCACTTGGGCATGGGCCTGGCCCCGATCACTACTTTGAACGCCTCCCAAAGCGCTACCCTAAAGTCCACTGAACCCATATTTTCTACAAAGAAGCGCTCTGCACCCTTTCTAATGGCAGACTTAAATTTCTTGTCTTTGAGATACCATGGGCCAATCTTCGGGGGCAGGATGTAGTCCCTCTGGGGGCCATCCAAGATAACCTCCACAGGACAGTGGTCTGACACCCATCGCGCTATATGCGTGGCCTTTTTCAAATCCCCCAAACCCTGGGCCTGTGTAATGAGGTAGTCTAGTATGGAAAGGCTCCTGTGGGCCACCGACATATGTGTGTATTGTCTGGTGATGGGATGCTGATGCCTATATATATCACTTAAACCCATTGCCAGGATGAAGTCCTTCAGTGAACCCACCTTTCTTCCCGATGCTGCTCCCTCCAAGACATCCATCTCTACTGAGACAATATCGTTCATGCCCCCCCCTAGAATAAGTTGGCCCTCCGGGATTTCTAGTAGCAGAGGACCTAACAAGTCCATTGTAGACGTCTGAAGGCCCGTCAGGACATATACTGAGCAGAAATTAAGTGTCCGTCCCTTCCACTGGCCACTCATTGCCACGAACCTCCCTAACGGGTCCGTCCATGTCTTCCTTAGGATAAAAGGGAGCGTCATCTTACACTGTATTCTCACTCCCTTGGAACCGGTCATATAGCCTGCGTGTGCCAACAGTGTATAACCGAATCTGTCAAGTGCCTTACAATGATTACCTCGGAGATGTGTTTCCTGTAGTAGAATAACGTCTGGGGCGTGTCTCTAAATAAATTGCTTCACCACTGTCCGCTTTTCCTGCCATTAAGGCCATTGACCTTCCAGGACCACATTTCTGAACAGTGTTCAAAGAAGCTTTAGGCGGCGCCATGACATAGGGTCCCTCTTTCCCCACCGTCCCCGTCCGGGCCCATGTAGACCTCACCTTTGTCGGGCTCTCCGTGCACTGAATAGTTATTGTTCTTCCTAGTCCCCCCCGGGCATTCAATTGTATGTGTGAAGTATCATAGTAAAAACCCAACATCCCCCAATTGCATCTCACCTCCCCCCACCCTGCTACCCTGCAAAATAGGCTGTGCATTCCCCTACTTCCCAACCTGCAGAGTGCCTGTCGCCCAGCTAATAACATAAACCGATTACAGTAAGGGATGTCTTGGCCGTGTCAAGGTATCAGCTAAGACAGTTACTGTTGTCAAACCCCAGATGAAACAACTGTTTTTGAAGCCTCCTTCATCAAACAAATGACCAGTTCCCAGCCTAGCAGCTGGTTCTGCTTACAGTTCCAGTGTCACTGCAGTTCCTGGTTCACAACACTTAGTTTGTCACTTTACTCCGCACCAGCACCTGGCCCCAGTCTCTCTTGCCTGCCGGGCCGCCTGGGTAGTCAGTTTGTGTTATCCCAAACCTGCGCCTTGTTGTGTCCCAGGAGCATCCTCCGCCTTTTGTTGTTCCGACTGTCCTACGATCTTCCCATCGCGATCTGGCCCTCCTCGGCCGGGCCTTGGCCCCCTGCCTCTGCTTCGGTTGGATGTACATCACCACTCCAGCCAGTCCCACGCCTCCTCCGGGGAAGCAAAGTTCCAGGTCTAGCCCTCTGCAATTATTCAGAGCCTTGCTGGAAAGAGCATCATGTATTTGATTTCCCACTCTCTGAGTTCCCTCTTCACTGCTTCGAAACTCCTCTGCTGTCGTTGCATGTGCAGCGTAAAGTCGGGGAAAAAACGGATCAAGGTGTTCTCGAAGTGTATGTCTCCTTTTGCTCTGGCTGCTTGGATGATAGCTTCACAATCACGATAGTTGAAGATCTTCACAATTATTGTCTGTGGGGGAGCCCCTAGTTTGGGGGGTACTGGGGCTCGATGCCCTCTCAATTAAAAAAAAATTGGACAGTCTCTTGGGCTGCAGCATGTTTAATATGAAGCCTTCTAAGAAGAGGTCTACGCTGGGGCCCTCCGCTCCCTCCCGGACCCCAACCACTCTGATGTTATTCCTACTCGCCTTCCCTTCCTGGTCTTCAAATTTGGCTGCCATGGTCGTGGCTTGCTGCGTGATGGTTTGCACTTGCGCTTCCAGGCGTTTTGTCGTGGACTGGAGCTGGACAATTTGAGTCTCGCCGTTGTGATCTTCTCGCTTAGTTTTTGAAGGTCTGTCCTGATCAGGTTGACCTCAACGGTCACAGTGTCTATCTTTGGTTCCAGAGTGCCCTTCAGGTCTATTATAGCTGCCATTATGGCCCTTAGGGAGGGTTCCACTGCTACTTCCCCTTCCACTGTTTGGAGGGGCCTCAGGATCGCATAGTTATTAATTTTATTTGATTGTGGGGCTCCTGGCCCCTTGGGTTACACCATTGCTTTGCAGGCAGCATTGTGAGCCAACTGTGATCTTCATGCCGAATGGGGTGAGGGATATGTTTGACCCTGTCCCCATCTCGTCGTTGGTCTCTTGTGTTACTGGGTCACCCTCCAGAGGGGGAAGAAAGGGAGAAGGGGGGGTTCGGGGGAGTCAGCTTCGGTGGTCTGGCCTACTCCCTTCGCCTCCTCGGAGGATTCGTCACAGTCCCTGGCCGCTATGCATCTGTTCCGGGCTCACCTGGTCTTCATTTCATCTGTCTGGCCCAGCATCTTCATATACACCAATAGGCTCATCCAGTGCCCCTCAGCGCCACCGGCCTTCTCGCGAGGCCGCCTGGGTCTCTTATCACTGCGGTTCCTCTTCCCTCCCAGCCACAGGGCCGCCATCCGCGGCTCGGGCCCACCGGGTTCCGTGGAGTTCAATACTTCCTCCTTGCTGCATTCACCGTACTAAAGGCGAGTTGGGGGGAGGGAGGTCCCACTGCATGGATCCGGATGGTAGCCCATTCCCCGGCTCGTGAGCCTGTTCCTCATTCCTATTAAGGGATCTCTTGGCCTACCTGAGTGCCGCGCACCTCCCCCCGGGCAATCCTCTGCTCGGGCCTACCCAGAACCTCCGCAGCTGCCAGGTCGCCTCCTGCGCCATTCTGCACTAAAAGCCAAGCTAGTGGGCCCTTTGCTAGTTGTCACCGCTGCGATCGGCGCCGCCACGGCCGGCGCAGTCCGCGGTGGCTTGGCCTCTCTTCGTTGTCTTTGGTTTTGGTTCGATGAGGCCTTTACTGCAGCCCAATCCACACGAGGCCGGCCAGGTGGTTCACCTATTTGTCTCAGTGGGGCAGGAACCGGTGACACTCTCCCCGCCCTGCGGGCCAGCCGAACATCATATGGCACTCACTCGCTGCTGCAGATGGCCACCCTCGGAATCCTCCCTCGGCATCTCCACTGGTCTACCGAGCCCGTCGGCGTCTCTGCTCATTGCACGAGCCTGGGGTTGCTTTGATTGGGTCGCACAACACTCGGCCACAATTTCTCTGCCTGTAGGCTTCGTTAAACACCAGATGGAAGGACAGAAAAGGGCTTATGCTCCGTTAGGACCGGAGCTCTGCCACAGTGAACCCATCTTCAATCGCGGCCAAGCCACGCCCCGGACAGTCTTGTATAGTTAATTATCTTTACTAGCAGCCCAGTCAGGGAAAGAAAAAGGTTGGGTCTGATTCTTATGTTGCTAGAGCTGCTGGTGATTATGGTGTTGGCTGTGAGACAATAGCACTGCCCTCTCTGGAGGTTGAAGGCTGCACCCCAGAACTTCTGCCCAGGCCTCTGACTTAAAACCGTTCTTCTTCCAGGTCTCTCGTTGTATCAACAATCCAAGTCTTGTAAAATGAAACATCCCCTTCCGAAGAAGAAATGAAAGTCGCCAGTATTTTTTGGACCATGGACCAAGTATTGTGGCACATATGTACTCTTTGGAGGACACAATCTCTCTTTTCAGCCTTGGATTAACAGCCAAGCAAAGGATTAAGCTCTCAATCATCTCATATGCTTCTTCATTATGCTTCTTCATTAACACCAGTGAACCATTGTGTCACCTTTTTCAACTGGTCCTGTAGCAGATGCAACAACAGGATTGCTTGGCTCGTCGTACTGTTGTCCTTGCTGACTTCCCATGTGAAACCTCAAAAGGCAGTAGCATTTGTGTCAGGCACTTGACTAGCCCCTTTTTTCCACCTCCATTGTCAAGCTTTTCCCAGTTTCCTTCCCTTCTCTTTGAACGGCATAGTCGGTGATCAGTCTGTACTGCTTGAACAGATGTTGCAACATTTAGTAGGTCAAGTTCCATCGTGTTGGCACCTCCTGTATGAGGTCTTTAACTGGCAATCTGTTAGCACATTGAATGATCCTCAATTGTTTCTGGGCTTTAGAAGAATAACTAAAATGAGTACAGATTCTTTGGCAGGTGGCCAGTATGTTGCCGCCCACGTATTCTTTTTTAGAAAGTCCTGCACAATCAGCTTAATGCAATGTGTCGAACACAGAACCCTGAAATTGTCACCATCTGTCATGGGCTTGACTATATTACTACCATTGGCTGTGGGAACAAATGCAATTCTGAGACCTCTGGGTTGAAGCCATTCAAACACCTTGCTGTTAAACTCTTCCAGGATGTTTGCAGCTATCTGGAGTTTCTCCATGGCAAACATCACTACTTTTACATGACACCATATGCCCTAAATACTTTCTTCAGTGCTGAGACCTAACCTGCATAAAACAGATCACGTGTGCATTGATACACATGCAATCACTTGTTTGACAACTGGCCCACAAGTCTGCTGTCAAGTGGATAGTGTGAACAGCACTCTGCTGCATAGCTTGCCCAACCAACTGCAGCACATATTGAAGGAGCACTGGAATAGTAACTCTGGCAAAATAGGTCTGGCTGGGTAACTTCCATTTCGAGCAGATAGCTACCACAAATTCTAAAAAACTCCCACTCCATCCACAAAAGAGAAAGGTAGGAGATCCTGCGCTGACATTTTAGCCGGCTTTCCGCTGTACAAACGTGCCACTGGGTGGCTGCATTCATAGGGACCCTCCTGCCTAAACATGTCCATAATTATAGCTTGGATTTTTTTCTATTATAGTGCCATTGACACAGGCAACTTCTGGAGAGAACCAGGAGATTCTAGACTCAATGTGCATCTTGGGGTAATAACTGTATGTGGCAGAGTTATCTGCATCTGAGTCTTGTGTCATTTGGAGGTTGCTGATGCAGGTGATGCTGGCACACTACAGGGGACAGGGCTGCTTTGTGTAATGTGGTCATCCTTGTCTGCCTCATGACCACCTCTTCTTCTACCACTGTGCACTGAGCTGCTTACCCTCTCTCATCACCACTGGTATCTATCTGTTTAAGGTGCTCCTCCCACCGGATTGTGTGATGTTTTCTCAGATGGGATGTTTGGCCTCCAGTACCGTAGTAAGAATTTGGCTTACGTTGATGATCACTCATGTGGCAAATGGAGCATATTGCAATTTTATCCTCATGCTTGCTGATTGTAAAGAAGTCCCAAACTGGGAAGGATAACATTTTTAGAGTGCCACTGCAAATACCTGAACAGCTGGAGGTAGGCGGCTCTGTTGTTTGTCTCTCTAAGGGGTGTACTTTGACTGTGGTAGTGGTAGATGCAGGTCTCAATGAGGGTCTTACAAATATGAAAGCTAGCGGTGGTGGTGGAAGAGCCAAATTCCTCTGAGCAGGTTGAATAGGAGGAGTCATCTCAGTGTCATCTGAGCCAGCTTCTGTACTGACAACCACTGGCTTGTCATCAACACTGTCACTCTCCATAATTCTAAGGCTTTCTGGAACTTTTCTTTTCCCATGTCTCTCGTGGCTGGTCTTGTACTCGGCCGGGATCCAATACATGTCCAGAACATCATAAGGTGGGGGGGGGGCTTAGAATAGATGATGGAGTACCCTTTCTTTTGCTTGCTGGAGATCATGGTTGAAAAACAGCTTGCTCAGCAGGAAGTCCAACCTCCTGTTCTGCTCCTACTTCAGGAAGAATTGTTGCTGGCTTCAGCTCTTGTTGCCCACTTTCCTGCGATGATTGGGTACTTTGTGGCTGAGACAAATTCAGTTCAGGCTCAGTGCTCATCACATGACTGCAGTGGCTGCATCGCTGAAAGACATGGGTTCAGGCTTAGCCTTAGGTTGGGGTATTGCTGTTGATGCAAGAGTGCTGCTCCCAGCCTTTTGCTGCCCAGAAAAGGGTGCAGCAGATACACCACGTTTCCTCAACTAGTGATGGCAATATCCTTTTTCTTCTCCTCCTCACTGCCACTTTCTAGGAAGGAACACTCTTCTTTGGGGCCATCCTCAAGTTCTTTCTTAGCTATGGCTGTCGCTACTTAGCTGCACAAGCAGAAGCAGAGGAGGACTCAGGTGGTGTGTGTCTCTGCCGGCCTTCTGTCTGGCAGTACTTCGTGTGATGTCTCTTGTGTAGTGAAACGTGGTATTTACACTTTCAATCTACAGACAATATAATTTAGTGAGGTAATCACAAATAATTAACAATAGTGTACCCATTCCAAACCATGCATGAACATAATATTTCAATACCACACAGATTGAAAAGGTTACTTTATGTGCCTTTAAGGCCTATGGGACACCTTTAGCAGGCAGTGGGTGCAAGGGAAGATGTAATAATTCTTTAAATTATTGTTGGGATGTGGTGCGCTTATGGCCTGAGGCACCTATGGTAGGCAGGGGTTGCAGGGGAAAATTGAATAATTCTTTTAAAAAAATGTATTGCTGATGTGCGCCTATGGCCTATGAGACACCTATGGCAGGCACATTGTGCAGGGCAAAATGTAATAATCCTTAAAAAAAGAATCGCTTCTCAGTGCCTATGGCCTACAGAAGGCAGACGCTGCAGGCAGCCAGGAAGTGCAGGGGGAAAGTGGAATAATCCTTAAAACAATTATTGGTGATGTGCGCCTATAGCCAACGGCAGGCAGGGGGTGCATGGGGGAAATTGAATATTTCTTAAAATAATTATTGCTGGTGTGCGCCTATGACAGGCTGGTGGTGCAGGGGGAAAATGAAATAATCCTTTAAAATATTATTGGTGGTGTGCGCCTATGGCAGGCAGGGGAAAATGGAATAATCCATAAAATAATTACTGCTGGTGTTCGCCTATGATGAGACACCTATAGCAGGCAGGGTGCGCAGGAGAAAATGTAATAATCCTTAAAAAAAGTATTGCTGCTGTGCACCTATGGCCTACGGCAGGCAGGAGGTGCAGAGGAAATTGGAATATTCCTTAAAAAAATGATTGCTGGTGCGTGCCTATGGCCTACAGCAGGCAAAGGGTGCAAGGGGAAAATGGAATAATCCTTAAAATAATCATTGCTGGTGTGCGCCTATGGCAGATAGGGGATGCAGGGGTAAAATGGAATAATCCTTAAAATAATTATTGTTGGTGTGCGCCTATGCGCAGGGGAAAATAGAATAATCATTAAAAAATGACTGCTGGTGTGCGCATATGATGAGACACTTATAGCAGGCAGGGTGCTCTAGGGAAAGTGTAATAATCCTTAAAAAAAATATTGCTGGTGTGCACCTATGCCCTATCCCAGGCATGGGGTACAGGGAAAAATCAAGTAATTTAAAACAAATATTGCTGGTGCCTCTCTAGGGACTATGAGAAATCCTATGGGAGACAAGAGGGCACAGGGGAAAATAGAAAAAATGCATAATAAAAAACATTGTACATACATGCTACAACAATCCTCAAGCACATTAAACTCACATCAGGGTAAAAGGAAAAAATGGACAAAAAACTAAAAGGCATAGGCCTCTTCTATCAATGTCCCTAGAAAATGGCTTTGAAAAAGGGAAGAAAATGAACACAGTGGCTACACAAAATGGTCGCCCTGGCACATGGCTGCAAAGGCATGGCCAACAAAGAACACATGCAGGCCTATGTCCAAAGCAAGCACACTGGCTACACAAATTAGCCGCCCTGGCATATGGCCACCAAGGACAAACACATAGACAACAAAGAACACATGCAGACCTGTGGCAAAAGCGCACTGACTAAAAAATGGCCTTCGGCCACATGTCCACCAAGGGCAAAGGCATGGACAACAAAGAACACTTGCAGGCCTGTGGGAAAAGGACACTGACTACACACAATATCTGCTGGCCACATGTTCAAACAACAAGAAAGAAGGCATGGACAACAGAGAGAACACATTCAGGCCTATGGCAAAAAGCACACCAACTACAGAAAACAAAATGACCACCCTGCCACATGGCATGGAGAACAAATATAAAATGCTGGTCTATCGCAAACACACACACACACATTCAACACACATAAAAAATGGCCACTTGGCCAGCAAACAAAGGAAGCATGGTAAACAAAGACTAGAAGCTACCAGTAATTCAGCAAAGCCAAAAACCAACCTACTTAAATACTTTGCAAAAAAACAAACTACAAAAGAACACATTTTGCATTTAATCCAAGGCATTTTACATCAATAGATGTTTTAAAAAATTCATATACCACAGAAACAGTTGTTTATTATATATCCAATGCCTAGAAATGCAATAGACCCCTATTACGACTCCAGGCCACCCAGAATCAAATTCATAAATCGAAAAACAAACCAAAAAAGGTAAAAAGAAATACTGGTACATGCCCTCATTCAAACAAATATATCCAACAGTACTTGATTTCTCATAAAAGAATCCTTAAAGTCCAATGGTATACAGAGGAGGGATTGCAGACAAAGAAGAAATTGATTTTTTCCCCTCAATATCAAGATGAAAAGTGACCAAGGGATGGACAAAGCATTGGGAAGAGCCTTCTGGACAGGTCGAGGAAGCTGGAGTCTCTGTTGCACTTCCTTCCTGTTGACAAAAAAGTACAATAAAAACAATGTGTTTTGCGCTAAAAAGCTACCTGAACCGTCCGTTCGGGTTGAATAGTTACTCGAAAATCTAATTTCAAGTTGATTTTACTGCTTCTCCAGTAGGAAATCTGCTTGAGAAGCAGCCTTCTGAACATGACCGCTTGTGACCGCCCGCATTAGAAAGTAGTGCCAGAAGGCTTCCTGGTGATCGAAAATCGTGCTAGGGGACACCAAATCTCGATCATGCTTGCCAGCTTCCTTGCTGGAGCCTCGCATTGTTCCCAGTGTCATCATTTTGCTCGAATGGGAGCAAATTTCCACCATGTGGAGTTTGGCGGAATTTGGTCAGGACTCTGCATTACAAGAGTAATGCAGAGTGATCAAATTCTGCATTACTCTGTGAGCAGAATGACATTTTCCGCCCTCCCCAGTTATGAAGACCTGTTACGCAAAGTGGTAATACACGGCCAAAAGATCACTTGAAGGGATAGAAAAAATAGGTTGCTACATTGACATGTGTACATGTTTCGGCCAACGAACATGCCTTCCCCAAGACATGTTAAAGTATAGGGTACAGTACAGTGCTGCCCAAAGCAGTGAATCATCCAAAGAAACTCACTGTGGTGCGTGGAGAATTAGAGAGCCAAATGAGAAGTAGTACATTCAGCCGATGAGTACATCTGCAGCTCTTGTACCAGAATGGGTCGTAAATACCCTCTCACAGCTCCTGTTCTAGCACTCAGCCTAGAGACAACTCCTGTGCTACAGCAAGGACATGACATTAGAGTGCCGGCTGTAAAATCTTGTGCTTAGAGACAAGACACACACAAAGACGAGGAGGGAGGAAAGAGAGTTTTAAAGTATGCCTGCAAAGTCTGAAAACCTACCCTTTTACGTAGTAGGTCAAAGCTTCCCGATTTCACCTGAGCCGGCGAGGTGCTGCACCTGGAAGAGGTGGACTTCAGCAATAGAGAATCAGCGCGTTGGCTGCCTATCAGGGAGAGTTTTACCTGCTACCACACAGGGCAACTCTTTGGGGAGATTTACTAAATTTTTTGCGCCGTGTTTGCATCCCAAAAGTGATGCAAATCGGCCCAAAATCTTTTTTTCCAATTTACTTTCCAGTGCTAAACTTGTTTAGCGTTGGAAATAATGGAAAAGTAACGCAAAGCAGCGCATAGCGCTGCTCTTTGCATTACTTTGCCCCATGGAGGCGTACCAAGGGTGGAGCATGAGTGTTCCCATGCAGCCACCCAAGGTTTCTCACGCTAAATCCAATTTACGAAGTAAAGTAGATTTGGTTTAGCGTGAGAAAACTGCGCCCTTTTCAAGTATGCGCAAGGAAGGATAAATGCTTTCATTTCTCCTTCCTTTTCTGGCTTTGCATGTATGCTGCACTGTACAGCACGCATACAGAGAGGGAAAAGGTTTGAAGTGAGTCTCAGCATAGTATTTAGTACTGGAAGAGTACCCTTCCAGTACAAAACCTATGCTAGACTCACGGAGACACCCTTGCACCATGGCGCAGAGGTGTCTCCGAGGCGCGCAGCAGCTGATTTCATCTCCGGCGCAAGTGAGAGGGGAGGAGAGTGCCTTATTGTAGTAAATAGGGCTTTCTCCTCTTTCCTTTTCACGTAGCGCAGCGTTTGTGGCTGCTGCAGAGAGCTACATGAAAACTTGGTAAATCTCCCCCTTCGTCTTAATACTGAACAGCAGCAAATAACCACCGTGCCAGATGCTGCTGCTTGGCCGTTTGAGACCAGCAATTTCCTGCCATTAGATGTCCTGCCCATTGAAGAGTGAAATTGCAGTAAGTGGGTATTGCAGTGGACGGATCCTCAATAAAGGCATCTGTGTCACAGCCCTGAGCGGTAGTGGGAATGTTTTCCTGCCGTCTCACCGCACCACCTAATCTTTCTTTTTTAAATTAAATGTTAACCACTGACTCATACAAGGTTTTTATAATGCACACCTGAAGCTTCTTGCGTCTTCAATTGTGTAAATAATTGTTGGCATCCTGCAAGGATCACTCTCTGTTCAGGGGTGTAGAACAACAATGTTGAAACAAGCTAGTTGTCTAGTGAAAGGTAGTGCCTTTGTCACACTGTCCTGATTTTTGTATTCAGCCGAAAGAAGTCAACCGCATTATGCCCACTGCCCACTTCTGAAGCAAGCAGACCTGGACCAGTAGAAGCTGGACCTGTACCTTTGGTCAGTGGCGGCTCGCAGAGGGAATGCTGCGGGGCGGGGGAGGGGCTGGGTGGGGGGGTAGTGGAGTTGGACATACGACGGGCTGGAGTAAAGTAAGAAAATAAATAAATAAAACTATTTACCTTGCGTTCGCTGCATATATATATATATATATATATATGTGAAGACACAATCCTGATTCCCGATTCACCACCACAGGCAGCTCAGAGAAGACAGGTACGGACCACCAAATGGCTTTTAACAGATGCAGTGCTTTATTTCAGAATATAATCCATCAAACAGCAACCAGTCAAATAAAGGCAAGTGCCCAGCATGACGCGTTTCGACCGTATTACTACGGTCTTGATCACATTCTTTACGGATCACCCTGAAACTTTCCAGGAAGGAGTGATGTGAATTTGCTTTTTTTTGGGAAAGTTTCATTAAGATTCATCATACGGCGCCAAAGTTGTTAGCAAACCAGAAACGCTAGGTCTATGGAAAAGCAATTCTACTATATATAACCTGCACCTTTGAAGCTATATATATTTATTTATTTCACCAAATGCCTTATTTTGACCGCCGAACACTTTTCAGATCGGGTGCCTCCTTTGGCGTGCAAGTGGCTGCACGCAATTAACATTTCCAACAACAACGCTCCAATAGGAACATTCAGGAGCACCTGAGGATTCCAAAGACCTTTTATTGTGCCAAGCAGACGCGTTTCCGCGAGAATTCACCTTTCTCAATGCTTCTCTCCACCGAGGGTCTGATATTGTCAGTTCTTTCACATATATAACAAAACTCACTCCCGTTGGTTGCCAGGTCTTATAACCATCCAATTGCAGTGCCTGTGGATTGAAAAAAACACCTTGAGTAGGAAATGTCTCTCACAAGGATTGCAAGTTCCTCAATGCATCAAGATCTTACAGTTATTAGTTCATGAGCGGTTTTGTCTTAAAATGATGTAATATTCCCTGAACCCCTCAATCAGCCGCAATTATCAGATCCAAGGTATCACACCCTTAAACGCTTGTTTAGTAACTCATGCTTACCATTTTGTAATGGGAACTCAGTGTCCATAGGTATGACTGTCCTTTTAGTGAAGCGATGGTTCTGGCAGTCTCCATTTCAACATTTCACCAAATGCCACTATTATGACCGCCAAACACTTTTCAGATCAGGTGCCTCCTTTGGCGTGCAAGTGGCAGCAGGCACTTAACATTTCCAACAACACCGATCCAATAGGAACATTCAGGAGCACACAGCGGATTTCAAAGACGTTTTCTTTTGCCAAGCAGGTGCATTTCAGCAAGAATTCACCTTTCTCAATGCTTGCCTCCACGATGGTCTGATATTATCAGTTTTTTCATACATATAACAAACTCACTCCCATTGGTTTTCAGGTCTTATACCCATCCAATTGCAGAGCCTCTGGATTGAAAAAAACACCTTCAGTAGGAAATGTCTCTCATGATGACAGTGAGTTCCACAATGCATCTCATGTTCTTACAGTTATTTGTTCATGAGCAGTTTTGTCTTAAAATGATGTAATATTCTCTGACCCCCTCGATCAGCCGCAGTTATTACATCCAAGGTATCACACCCTTAAACGCTCATTTAGTAACTCATGCTTACCATTTTTTGGAACTTGGTGGAAAAAGGAGGCATGGCCTCCGACCACCTCTCAGCAATCCCGCTTTGTGGGGCTTACTGGAGGTCACAGGAGGTCATTTTGGCCCCTAAGGACCCTTATCAGCTGAGGAGACTTCATCCCCCAACCAACAGTGTGCCAGGAGGTGCTTTTGCAGAGTGGTGGAGAAAGTGGGCAGGGCCTCTGGCGAGTTGCCGTTTTTTTTTATTTCCTAAGGGAGGGGGGGCTGCGTAGCCCCACTTCCCTGGGCCAATTTTGGCCTGGGGACACCATCGCCCGGGCCAGACATTTCAAGAATTGGGAGGGGGGGTGCATGGCCCCCCCTCCTTGGGCCAATTTTGGCCCCGGAGACCCCATTCTCTGTGCCAGGCCTTTCTTTTTTTTCTATTTATTTTTTACATAAAGGAAGGGGGCCGCTTGGCCCCCCTTCTCAAGGCTAATTTCAGCCCCGGTTACCCCCATCTCCCATGGCCTGCCCTTCATTTTATTTTTTTAATTTTAAACATGGAAGGGGAGGCCGTGGTTCCCCCCTCCTAGACCGATTTTGGCCCCAGGGACTCAATCCCCAGAGACATGGCCACAGTACTGGGTGCCCAGGTCGCACCCAGGGCACCCAATTTTTTCACATTGGGGACCGCGGGGGTCCCTGCCGGCTTCCCGCATCCTCAGTGAGCTGGCATTGCTTTTGGACAGAGAGAGTTGCTAACATGCAGCCACCTCTGTCCAAAAGGAATTCTGCTCCGGTTCTAGTAAGCGAGAGCATATTCTGCTCTTGCTTACTAGAAGCGGAGCAGTGAATGCTATGGCTTGGCGGGAGGACATAGCAAACTACAATTTCCCGGGAGTGGGCACACAGGGACATTGGAGGAGCCGGCCCTAGGGGGTGGCAGTCCCCAGGGATATCCAGGGCTCCAGGCGGGGGGCCTTGTGGCCCCCTCTTTCTAGTAGTTATCCCTGGTGAGGTGGTGGTCCCCCCCAGTAATTTGCATATTTTGCTCCAGGGAAGTGGTGGTCCCTGGGGTGGCGGGGGAGGCCATAGGGCCGCCCCCGCATTCCTTTACAAGAAATACATGTGTTCCGGGGAAAGGCAGTCCCCAGGGCAGCAGGGGAGCCACGCAGCTCCCTCACCAGTAATTTGATTATTTTACCCTAGGGAGATGGTGGTCCCCGGGGCTGCGGGGGAGGCTGTAGGGCCTTCCCCATATTCCTTTACAAGAAATATGTGTGCCCCAGGGAGGTGGCAGTCCCCGGGGCAGCCGCGCGGCTCCCTGCCAGTGATTTGCATGTTTTGCCCCGGTGAGGTGGCGGTCCCCTCGGCAGAGGTGGAGCCACGTGGCTCCCCTGCCAGTAATTTGCATATTTTTTCCCAGAGAGGTGGCAGTCCCCGGGGCTTAGAATAGCCTTAGGATGGGGCCCTGTGTGCCCCCCTCCAAGTTTACACAATGCCCCCGGGACCTGGCCCACCCAGGGGCCAATCATGACCAAAGCGCGGGAGCCTGTGCTTCGTTTTTTATTCTATTTTTTCAGCCGGATCTGTGATACTTTTTTTGGCCCTGTGGGGTTCCAGTGGGACACCTCCCCCACCCCCCCCCCAAAAAGGCCTAGGTGTCCCACTGGGCCCCTTTTCTTTTTTTAAATATTTTTTGTGGGACTCGGCTCAACTGAGTCCCAAGATGGCTGCCAACACTTCCTGGTTGAAGTGTTGGCAGCCAATCAGATTTCAGTAGGATCTCAGTAGGCTCTTGGGCTCCCAGATATCTCTATTTTTAACTTAAATATCTCTGCAACTACTGAATGGATTTACACCAAATCACTAAAAGCACGTTTTCTGGACTAACATCTAGCTTTCTGCCAAATTTGGTGTAATTCCGTTCAGCGGTTCAGGCTGTAGTCATGTTCACAAAATCTAAAATCCCCATAGAGATAACATGGGGAAAACGTGTTTTGGGACCTCACTTTTTTCTCAACTTCGCTTGACGAATCACTCCGAAACTTACAACACAGCAGCTGAACCAAAAAGGGGACGTGTTTTGAGAATTTCGTTTAGATTGAGATTCATCAAGCGGCGCCAAAGTTATTGGCAAAATTAAAAAAAACTTTCCTTTGGAAACTTTGGTCCTAACTATAACTACTTACTGGCGCACATGGGCACAATCATCATGATTGCACATGGTAGGTGGCCCAACCAGTTGTATCTATGTCCCCCTTGTGTGCCCCCTAAAACTCCCTTCTATAGATACTTAGGAAACAAATTAATAAATTAAAACATCGCAGTTTTCCACAATCAACAAGAAAAAAAGCAGCCCCTGTTTTCCTTCAGTTCCTGCCACTTTCTTTGTGGTCTCTCAAGTCGGGGGTCATAAAGGCAGTGTCAGAGGTCACAAGGAGCAAGGCAAGAATCATAAGCTCAACAAACACTATTCTTTTACAATACAGAATGGCCATGAACTTTGTATTTCAGGGAGGCGTATGTGCCATAATCGGAACTGAGTGTATCCATGAGCAGGCTGTAAAGTTTCAATGTATGTTTCAAATGCTTACCTAAAATTCATGCCAGTTTTACCTAGTGGGACTTCTGGTAATCATAGCAAAGCTTTATGTATTAAAACAACATAAGTTATTTTGTTTATTATTGATATGTTTGTCTTGCTTTACATTAACGTTCTAATCAGTATTGCCACCATTGACAAACCTTACCAGGTACAAGCGAACGAACCCCTTCGTCTTAGCCTTTGACAACCTTTGATGTTGATAGCAATGACTGAGAATTTCGATGTTGGAGCTTTGAGAAGTAGAGAAAATATGAAGGAGAAGAAGTGTTCGATTAATGAATATTAAACTTTAAGTGTGCAGAGTAATTAGGAAAAGAAAGGGATATTTGAAAAATGTAAAAGCATCCTGTGGGGGAGATTTACAAACATTTTGCACTGGGTTAGCATCACAAAAGTGACGCTAACCAGCGCAAAAATATTTTTTTGCTATTTACTTTCCAGCGCAAAACTTGCTTTGCGCTGGAAAGCACCCTCAAAGTAGCACAAAGCAGCTCGAAGCACTGCTTTGCGTTAATTAGCACCGAGGGGGCGTTATATGGATGGAACATAGGCGCTCCCATTCAACCACCCATGCCTTTTGACGCAAAAATATATTGACAAAGATTTTGCACCAAAAGTTAACGCCCCTTCAAAGGAGGAGCTAACAGGAGAAATGCTTTCATTTCTCTTTGCTTTTCTGACTTTGCATGCGTGCTGCACTGTGCAACACGCATACAAAGATGGAAAAGCTTTCCATCGTGTCTACGCATAGTCTTTTGTACAAGAAGGGTACCCTTTCTGTATAAAACCTATACTAGACTCATGCACACACTCTAGGGCTATGACGCTAAGGTGTGTGCATGGCGCCCGGCTGCTGAAATCAGCACCGGCTCAAGGGAAAGGGGAGGAGAGAGCCATATCTCTGAAGATATGGCGCTCTCCTGCTCCCTTCCTGTCGTGCAACGCAGCGCAGACTCGCAAAGGCTGCGCTGCATTGCATGATTTTTTTGTAAATGTCCCCCTGAAAGTGTCTTAGTATAACTGTGACCTCGTGCAAACATGTTTTCTTCATCATGCTGATCTATCCCTCAGCATGTGCCCGCCTACCAGGTGGATGTGCTGTGTTCTAGCAGGCCAGATACGAAGTTGAAAACTAGCTTCCTCACCAAATCTCTTTACATTTTTGCACTCGTAAAAGCTATTCACTGATTCTGCTCATGAGCTCAGCTGCTTGTGGGAACATTGTCATGTGATCAATGCTAAAACAAAGTGGTTGCATTTGAGTTCCACCTTCTATTGCGTAGCCTGGATCCATAGCTAATTTATATTATTTTTGTCATACAAAGACTATTCATTATTTGTAAACAAAAAAAATAAATACATTCAAACTCAACTGAAAACATAAGATAAAGCCTTCTGTGACATGGGTGATTAGTCATCTACTGTCCCCCTGAACCCTCTGAGGTTCACGTCCATCACTACTTCACTCCTGCCATGATGCTTGGTTCCCTGCACCTCCATCTCCCTCTCCGCAAAAGTGGGGACATGACAAGAAAGTTTAATCTTATGTTTACATGTTCCCTTCTTATTTGGTTTTTCCACGCCCCAACAGTTCTCTGCTTGTTGTCCACTTCTATCTTTGACCCACACCCCTCGTGGTGCTTGATGGCATGTCCCCTCACTCAGTCTCTATGTCCTTCATTACACTCTGACTCTGTCCTGGTGCCCATCCTGCGCCCCATTGTCTGAGCTTTATCAATGTCCCACCCGTCACTCATTTCATAACAATGTCCAGTTTCTTTGTTATCATACTTTTCAATCCCCTATCCAGCGCTTAATTTGTAAAATAAATTAGAAAATGTAAAAAAGCAGAAATTCACTGTCTTAAAGTCTCTTAGGGGATCGCTCCTCGCATTGCCGAATACTAAGACTACTTAGTCTTGATTCCACCTCCTCCCTCTTTCTTCCACCCCCCTACACTTTCAGTCTTTTTATCTGGATCTTATAGGTTCTATCCCACGTTCTCACTTTGTCACCTTCTAATTTACTATAGAAAGACACAGATTGTGAAATTTAAGTAAAGCAAGGGAGTCTTAGATGAGAAAGTGGTTGTGAGACATGGGTGCTCATCACCAGGAAACCAGAACTCGTGTGCTGTAATTGTCTTGTGTGAGAAGTGCTTTTACATTTCCTACAATGTGTGTGGGAAGCTTGACTTGCACTTGCCAGTGTTGCACGCATTTGTCTGTGGGAAAGAAAGATTACACTATTCTTGCCTATGCAGTACATGTTGTGTATGTGTGTGTTGTGATGCATATCTGATGCCTTTGCTATGCCAATCCTATCACACATCCAATGTGCATTAGATAAAACTTGAATTAATACTTGGGCTATGCCTGTCCTGTGTGTGTAAGGAGGACGGTACTTTGATGCTGCCAGTACAGTTCTGGACATTAGTGCAGTTTGAGAAAGCATTTTCACCGAATAAAAGCCAAATCTATTGATTTTGCCAATGCCTTTTTATCTACTATGCTATCACACAAAAAGCCAGCCATATGCAACTAAGGGGCATATTCACAAGGACCTACCGCCGATTTATCTCCACCTTAACGCATCAAAAGCGGAGATAGATTTAACGTTCATTCACAAGCGTGTGCAAACTGCAGACATCGCCAATATTCCCGCGATAACTGCCCCAAAATGTATCTCCACGGTGGACACCACCAACTATCCCAATTGAGATGCAAAGTAGGCGTTCCCGTGCAAAAACACATGAAAAAACCACAACACCACTTTCACAACGAACTGCCAGAACTGCGAAGCGAACCAAAAACAGGCGATAAGCCGCGGTAGCAGCTGGGATTTAACACCTGCCTTATGCTGGTGTTAAGCAGGACGACTACCTGCAGCACGAAAGGGAGCCCAGCCCAGAGCCACATCGGGAGACCCACAGATGCCATGGAGCCAATGAACATGCAGCTCAGAGACCCAAGAGGGCCACAACACCCACCGCCACCACTGCCAGCCCCACCTTGCCCCCCCCCGGACAAACACATACCGTGCACGACACAAGAGCCACAAAAAGCGCATGTCGTCGCACATTGACAAAAAAATACACACGTGTGGCCAGAAGAACGAGAAACAGTCACACATCACTGAAGTAACAACCAAAACTTTATTGAAATACAACACAAAACACCAATGCGGAAGACTCCTGTCGGGTCCGTCCGGGACAATCTCGATGTCACAGCCTGGAAAATAAAGCACAAAATCAGAACGTGTGTCATGCGCACATCAAAGGAGCGAGACACAGAGAAACAGAGAATGAAAGAAAGGCAGAGAGAGAAAGAGAGAGAAGGAAAGGAAGTGAGAGAGAGAGAGTGAGAGAGAAGGAAGGGAAGGGAGAGAGAGAGAGAGAGTGAGAGAGAAGGAAAGGAAAGGAAGGGAGAGAGAGAGAGAGAGAGAGAGAGTGAGAGGGAAGGAAAGGAAGGGAGAGAGAGAGAGAGGGAGAGAGGGAAGGAAGGGAGAGAGAGAGAGAGTGAGAGGGAAGGAAAGGAAAGGAGAGAGAGAGAGAGTGAGAGGGAGAGAGGGAAGGAAGGGAGAGAGAGAGAGAGAGAGACACCGCCGTCCCCGTGCACCCATGCCATGGCAGAGTCCATCACACTGCACACAGCAACAACGCCTGTCCGTCCCTGCGCACGCATGCAGCCGCACCCTACCCCCTCCCGCCGGCCAGCGCTGGCTTTCCGCACTTGCGCACCCAGGCCCCACTGCTCACCTGCCGCCAACGGTGTGTCCACCAATGGGCACACCACGTGCCCGTGCAAGCTCTAGGCCCCGGTCCCGCCACCATGGCATGGTCCACATCATGCGGACCCGCCCCGCGGCCCAGCAGGTCCCACACATGACGCTGAGTCCTGAGGCATCAATGGCAGAGACCACATCAGTGCACACGTCATCGCAGGCTGCACACCCGCTCAGCTATTTCGGTGCCACTAACCCTGTGCAACCCCAGTCAGCGCCACGTGGTGGTAGGCCCGTGACGGGCGCAAGGCTTCGGGTGCCACTAACCCTGTGCAACCCCAGTCAGCTCCACGTGGTGGTAGGCCCGTGACGGGTGCAAGGCTTCGGATGCGACCAACCCTCTGCGCAACAACTCATGGGCCCTTTATGATTGAGAACCGTGGAGCGTCCGTCATCCAGTCACCACCGGCAGTGGGGAATGTGACGTTGTCGGCCACTTATATTGGCGGGGTCACATGGCCTGTGATGCCTGTGCCGGATGGGTGTGGTGTGTGTGCAAACCTGCCCTCAGGGAGTGGCCGTGACATGCTGACAACTAGAGTAGTGACCTGCATACCACCAGTCTGTACGCCTGCGACATGTAGCTATGTGGCCCCCCCTCAGAGCGTAAGCGGAGTGGTCTGGCCTTGCGTACGCCGGACCAGTGCAGGGCTTGCAACAATGACTCGGGGCTCTGGGCGTGGTTCAGTCCATGTCCGGACAAGGAAGTGACTAATGCGTGTGTCCCTGTTGTAGTGTCTACGGCACACGGAACACAATTGGCAATGTAGCACACTGACTGGCATCCCACTAGATGAGCATCATTGACGTAAGGGAAATCACTGTCCCTACATTCATCCACACATTCATACATGAATGATGAAAGACATGACACAGCAGTGCATTTCTGAATGTTTAATACACATCCAGTGGAGTTTTGCAGCTGGAGCAGTACAGGGCCATGCCAAGCCCACTACACAATATGGGCCCGTGGAGGGCCAGCCAGAGTCCATCCGGGGATGACAAGTACTGCGGAAGAGGAAGGGTACAGTCCGCAGTCTGGTTGCCGTGTCATTGGTCATCAAACAGGATATGGCAGTCCATGTCACGGTCCAAGGTGAGTGCAGCGGAGTGTATCGGGGGTCAGTGGAAGGTCATGGGGCCATGTGCGGCACCAAGCAGAAACAGGCCAGGTGGCGGAAATGAATGCTAGTGCCTCCTTCTGATCTCAATCCCATCCACGTCCTCGTCCTTGGATGTGTGCTCTGCCCCACCTGTGGGTGTTGCAGTACCGGCTGCGGCACTGTGTGCCACTGACACATCAGGGGCCGGAGGTGGATTGTCGGCCGCACTGTGTGGCAGTGACACATCAGGTGCCGGAGCGGAGACGCCTGCCGCACTGGGAGGCACCGACACACCAGGGGGCGGAGATGTGGATGGTGTAGGGGCAGCAGCATTCATCATCGCCACGCCTTGTGGCAGCAATGCCATGATGAGGATCCGTAGGGCATGGTAGATCCCAGCTACATTTCGCTGATGTGCAGCGGTGGCTGCCATCCTTTCCGCCTCCATCCGCACCATGTCCTCCATGAGCCTCCGCATGTGTGCCAGCTCACGGCTGGATCGCTGGAGCCACTCTGAGCGGACAGGTGTTCTTGTCTCCGAGTCATGACTCCAGCGATGTCAGCCAGGGCTCGTTGGAGACCATGGAGCGGGCCGTGGGTGTCCGTTAGGGACTGGAGCTGGTCCCTGATGGGACCTAGACACCCATGGACGGCGTCCAGTTTGGTAGCCATGAGGTCGAACCCCACCCGCACCTGCTCAGCCGTCTCCCTCTGGCCCTCCAGCACACGGCGTTGGAAGGCCATGTGTTGTTCGTGGGGGTCTTGGGAGACAGCCGGGGTTGTGGGTGCCTCCTGCTGGGTGGTTTGTGGAGTGGGTGGGGTCTCCTCGATGCAGCTGGGCTGCCCTGGTCCTGGAGGTGATTGGCGGATGAGTTCAATGATGTCTTGGAGGGCTTGGGTGTCGATGCTGGGGGTGTCCTCCTCGTCATCAGTGAAGAGTGGCTGGGACTGCTCTGCAGGAGGTGTTGACGGTGCCCCTGCAATGTGAAGGGGAGATGGTGTATTACAATGTGTCCACATGTATGTAGCCGCATGGTACATGTTCACATTCAGACAGCATGGCATTGTACATTGTGACAGTCTGTGGATCAGGGCCATGATCCAGAGTCATTGTGGGTGTGCACTGTGCTCTGCTTGATTGTGCATATGTGCCATTGTGGCCATCTCCACCCGTCCCCCCAGTACCTGGTGGTTACTCACCCTGTTGCGGTTGTGTTGTGTCCTGTCGAGCAGTGTCCGGTCCCCCGACTCCGGCCACAGTCTCCACACTGATGACTGTCGACACCAGCTCCTCCATGTCATCCAGCTCCAGCTGTGGCGCTGGGCTCCCACCTCCAGTCTGCATTGCTGCCTTCTGGTTGCCTGCGAGTTTCTCCTTGGTCTTGCGCTTGATGGCAAATCCATCGCCTCTTTACCTCGTCCATTGACCTCTTGTGCTCTCCGACGGCATTCACCTTGTCCACGATGGCCCGCCATATTCCATTTTTGGTGCCCAATGACACGTTGGAGGTGACGAACAGTTGTTGATGGTGTTCCATCACCTCCGTGACCAGGATCCTGTTTTCCTGCGGACTGAAATTAGTCTTCCTCTTCTTCTTGTCCTTGCCTTTCCCTGTCCCCGAGGTCCCAGGCTGGTCGTCCAGGGTGCTTGTGGGGTTGCGCTCGTCCTGTGCTCCTGCTCCGGCTGCCTCCATGGTGCTTCGGTGTTGGTTATTTTGTGTTTGTGTGTTTTTTCTACTTTTATAGTGATTTTTCCCACCTGCCATGTGTGTATTGCAGGCCTGGCGCTGCTTATCGCTGATTTCCTCATCGCGGTGTGGCCCATCGCATGTTTTTTTCCGTTGAGGTTTGTGTTTTTATCACCGTCGCGGTTGTTGTATCGCGGACATTGTCCGCGGTTTCGGGAGGCTATCGCATGGTGCCGCCGTGTTGTGAATTCCACGTTAACACGGGGTTATTTTCCCACGATAGGCTGCGATGTGTAAAGTAGCGTTAACATTTTTTTGAGATGTTTAGCACACGTTCTTGTGAATATACCCCTAAGTCTTGACATCCAGTCCACTGGAAGCAGTCCCTCAGTACAAGTAAACAAGTGAACACAGATGCATTTCGGCCTCATTGGAACTCATCTGTGAGGATCAAGAGCGTATGTGGCCTTGACCTTCCCATCGTGTGCATCTCAGAGAGACAAGCAGCAAACAACGGATGCAAGCGCCTGGCCAATGCTAACCTCCACTTACATTTCCTCCAGGCAACATTCCATTCATGATTGTTGCTGATCACTGCTATTCCAGAAAGGGACCAACCACATACAAATCAGTCTTGACCCAAACCCAATGACGAAACTTAGGGGCTTATTTACAAGCCCCTTGCGCCACGGGAACGTCACTTTTTCCCATATTAAACGCGACGCACCGGCGGCGCAAGGAGCTTGTAAATAAGCCCCTAAGCTGGTAAGACAACACAAGCAAACAGATGCATTTCATCGTGATTGGATCTCCTCAGTGAGTTACAGCCTTCTCGTCTGTATTCAACCATAAGCAGAACTCTGTGCAAGCTTTTACTAACAGATACCTCTGATAAACAAATGGAGCAGGGAAATCAAAGTGAAGAACCAGAAGAGCAAATCTTGAGCAGAGACGCGCGCAGTTTTCCAATGGCGGCATTATACAGTAGTTAACAACATTCATGCACAGTGGCGACAAAAGGTCATCAAACATCCTTAAACATGAAAAATTGAAATTTGCACAGTTTATGGAAGTCAAATCAACTTTTAGAGTGACAGTTCAATCCAGAGGTGTAGATCAATGCCGCACTCTAAGCCAATGATGAAAGTAAAATACCCTAAAGTGACATTTTCCGAAGCATGCTGAGATGAGAATGGTACAGTAAATCAATAAAGAATTCATATTTCATATTCGTTCGCTCCCGGAGAAACTCCCTGGGGGCGTGTCTCGAAGTCCAGGAGAGATATCACAGTCTGGCTGTCTGTCCAAACTGTCCTGCCGGTGACATCACTCCAAGGGTTAGAGATGCCTGGTCATGAATGTTTATTGTAAATTTATCAGGCCATTTAATACTAATGAACATAATAGTGCAAACAAATGATCAGGCAGGGCATTAAGGAGGCCAGCTAAAAAGAAGGAAACTAGCGAAATGGTTCATTGATATTTTTTTAAAGTATAGTTTACACTTTATATTTAAATCAAAAAGGTTTTGCAAAAATAGAAAAAAAAAAACTTACGTAGATAATTCAGTAGATGGTAATGGCTCCTCGGCCAATAAGATCCTTTGTTTTGTGGGTATTAAATACTGTTATTTTCAAGCGTAAAAAGCATTCATTGCTTGCAGTTTCCCTTTGGCTATTTTGTGCCAGGCAGACCTGCTCTCCAGGTGTCAGTGTGCAGGTAATCATAAAGCGAAGGCTCAACATCTTGTGATTCTGGGCAAATCACTTAATTTTCCCTACCAAAAAAATGTATGTGTCCTTCTGTAAAGCAACTGGTGCCCATATAAAGCGCTCCAATGCCTTCGGGTCGAGTTCCCGCTATATAAAACTCCCCCCCCCCCCAAAGAAAGAGAGAGAACGCACAGACATGAAGTGCTTGACTCTTGCATGAAGTCAGGCGGGCTCCCGGAGCATGGAGCGGAATCTATCCATCCAAGAGGGGCTCTCAGACACGTGGTGAGTACTAACAGCTTTATTGTTTTTACAGCAGGCAATAACAATTGAATAATTGCCTTCCTTCCCATTATTCCTCTTGACTTTTATTTGGACCCATAATGAATAGGTAGGCGATTAAACACTGTGGTTAGCTGCAGCTCTGACTAAAAACTCTTAATTAGTTCACTGTGGTACTGGGAACTCCATCGAAGTCCATTAAGTGATATTATCCAAAGGTAAGGCCCTGTTGCCAGTGAATGTCCCAAACATTATTGAGCTGAAGTAGGTGCATAGAGTGAAGATAAAGACCCAACTTCACTGCTGGTCAACAATAACTACCCTTTAGTGTTCTTGTATATGATACATTTCTATTGTAATTCAAACCTTTCTCATTTTGAGTATAATTCAGTTCAGATTCGTTTTTCATGGCATCCTTGAGGTGGAAAGTTACATAAAGGATTTTTGTTTTCAGTGATTAGGCCATGACATTTCTTCTCGAGAGTAGCATCAATTTCCCATCGAAAAACAGTGGAGTGGATCACTATTTTTGAAGGTCACAGTACAGAAGAAACAAATAAAAATGAGACAAGGTCTATACTGTGATATATGAGAATTATAAATTATTGGTTGGCGATGCTGTACTGAATCCAGTCATTCTGGCAGTCTGTAAGGCGGTTTCACAATGTCAACAGTGTTTACCTGTCGCGCTGGCTTTGGCATTATCAATAATGAAACTAAAAGTAGAAGTAGTGTTGCATTTCATAACTCATATGATCTGGAAAGAAATCCTACATGTTGAGTGCAAGAGATGGGCAACAAAGGGATTGCTACATATTAGCCTTGGTGCCATCCCATAAAATGGAGTGGGAGAGGGCCAGCGAAGGCTGGTTTAGTCCTTCTGCTCCAAAGTCCCAATGTTTTTTTTTTTCTCCCTCTTTGGGTTAGAACCGTCTTTGTTCAGTGGGTGGATCATTCTAAGAGAACTGTGAGCCTTCTGCCTGAGATTGTACACATCTGTTATAGGCCCTCAACTTTACATTGGGCTTGTTAGAAGAGGGCATTTGAAGCCTGCCATGCGCCTGGCAGTGGGCCTCAATGGTATATGGATGCACACAGCTTGATAACTTGTGGCTGGAATCAGAGGTTTGAAACCCATGGCAATTTATATAGGTCAGGCTGCAGGAAATGAGAACGGTGTAGACTTTAATTATACGAAACGTGTTTAGTTATTATGGAGACTGGTTGGAATACGGTTAGTAATATCTCACTGTCTGTGAAAATGATAGACTGGATGACACTTCTGCAAGCATTTCACCAATCATCTGTATTTTACTCATTGTGAAGGCCCAAGTGTGAAGGGTGTGCAGGGAAGGGCTCCTGTGCTCTCTGTGCCACATGACTCTAGCTATACCTCACAGATGAGGCCTACGTAGACCCTAAACTAGTCTGGGGTTGTTTGTGGTCCCTTTCAGGGACACGCCCCATCAGTACAGGCTGGCCTATTCCTATTGGCATAGGACGAAGGCTAATTTGCCTATGGTTGGTCTCTATCTGAAGTTGGCTCAAGGGCAAAAACAGTGGACCTGAATGTGGCCCAAGAGATTGCTAGTTACCGAGAATATTGAAATCATTCCACCCTTGAGGTTTTCGTTTTCCTTAGTTATTATAGAAACATACCACTTTAAATGCTACACATATTTAAAGAGTGATTTTCATACTTATTGCTGGCCTCATCTTTCCACGTCTGTTTCCAAAAGCTATTCGTGCTTTCTGTTCTTTTATTCCTCAGAGAGATTAAACTCTGAAAATACAAGCATTTGAGAAAACAAAAAAAGAGGACTTTGTCTACAGCTGCAGTTCTTTGAAGTAAAAGTTCTAAAGGGGCAGGAAACTATTTGCAGAAAAATATACATAGTTTAATATAACATTTTTGTACCAAGGTAATTGAACATACCCTTTAAAAAGAGGCAGTGTTTCGTCATATATAATATTTTCTTTTTGCATTTCCCTCACCATTTGCTGTTCCTCCCTTTTGCACCTTCATGCATGAAAATGCACTGGCTTTGAAATAGTTTTGTGACTAATATGCACATCAAAACGCAAGAGCATATTCGAAGAAAATAAGGTAGGTGTTTATACACAAATGGACTCAAATTTAATGAGTTATATTAAACATTCAAAAATAAAGTACATGGTCAAACAGTCATTTAGATCATGTCACAAATGACTTTACTATTTGGCCATGCCACAGAAAAATTAAACAAAATATTCGCGAGTTAAAATCAACCCCCTGCTCTCAGCAGGACAATTTCCCTAAATTGTAACCGAGAAGAACAGGGTCCACCAGTTTGGAATCGTGCAATTTTTGACGTTTGGGCAGCGATAATCTGTATGGCTGCATAAATGTAAAAAGCAAATTAGGACATTTGCTCTTGCTTTGACTGATGCATACTAAGGGTATTTCTGGTTTCAGTTTACGTATTAACTACTTTCCCAGTTTCAAAACTGTTCAGTATAGACAAGGGGAATATTGCTTAATAAAAAATATTAATTACATTCTTAAAACAATAGCAATTTCCTTTGCAAGCATGTTATAAAATAAAATGCTAGTGTCTATTCCAACAATGGTATGTTGTGTGGAGTGTATTTGTATAGTGCATCACCACAATGTGTATGATCCCAAAGGGCTTCGGGAATCTAAGCATCATTCACAGTTCAGGGATTCTCGCTGACCGGAGTCAGCACTGTCTGTTGGCATTGTAATTATTTGCATTTCCTATGGTTTACATGACAGTCATATTGGATAGTGCCCAGTAGGGCTGGAGTAGACTAGTGAAATATTTAGTGATGGAATATGTAAGACAGTAGTCAGTCCTATTCAGTTATGGATGTGCATGGAGCTTTAGGTGCATGGATGCTTAACCAACCCAGACACCTCCACTGAGCAGGACTCCTACTAGCACACATCCCACGCATGCAAAGAGCCTGATCAGGAAGACTGGCTTTCTCATACATCGCTCCGGAAGCATGGAACCGCCTACCACTCCACATCAGTGCCTCCTCTTCTCTTCTTGAATTCCACAAGAAGCTAAAGACATGGCTTTTTAATTAACATACCTACCATAGGCTGGGCTATGCACACATCCCTGCTCAGCGCCAGGATATTCTCATGGGTGATAGTGTGCTTTACAAATACACATAACAACATAACATGCTTGTGCCAAAAGACATTGCCATTTGTTTTAGTTTGCTGGAGCTTAACATTTGTCGGCTTCAGGTGGTTGTTATGTTTCATGGCACCCTTACCATTATTTAGGTATGAAGCCATTTTATGTGTGTGTGTGTATATAAATGTAAATGGATGTGCCGTTTAGCTGGCAAATTCTTCACCAATTAGATTGCTTGAAGCAATGTTGTGTGCATGATACTGCCAGGAGTATAGTCTAATGTGTTCTGCTGGAGTTTGTGTTAGTGTTGAGTGTTGCTGGGTCCCCTAACATCCATATACAGGATTTCTGAGATGTGTTTGGTGCATATATTTTGTTGTGTTTTAAGAGTGCTGTTGGCTTACCGTTCTGATACAGGGAATCTAGAGTCCAGAATCTCAATACATCCCAGGCTTGTTGCCATAGGTAACAGCAAGTCCAGGCCCATCCTCTTTCCAAGCAGACAAAACTTATGTTATCAACTTTTGTATAACATCTTCAACAACTAGTAGCGACACTCAAATGCGTGTTAGCCTATGCAACATTTTCATATAAATTAGAGAGTGTCATCAGCCACCTACCTGGATCCCAGATGCTTCGAAGGGGGTGGCAACACTTGTTCCAGAAACCTCCCGAGCCTTGCCCTCAGTTTACAGGAGGAGACACTGCTCCAGTGGTAAATCCCAGGGGTAAGGGCGTTGGGATAGAGAGAGCGTGTAGAGTGAAAGATGCTGTGGCTCGTCCACTCAACAGCAACACTGCAGCAGGCATTCACACCAGTCTGATGAATGGTACCGGCAGATATGGTACCTGTAAACAAACAAATAATAAAGTTTTAGTCTAGTATTAAATTTATCTCTTAAGGTATCACCTCACAAAAACTTTTAAAATCTCAACCAACCTTTAGTTTTGTTGTTGTTTTGTTTTCATTTAGATTGTCCGTAGAGGCTCCTTTACAAAAATGTTCGAACTGTAGTGAGTATGATTTCAGCATCAAACCCACAAGCAAATTTGGACTGGGTTAGCTTCACTCAAGTCTTCTCTGGCAGAGCCCTGCCAATAGTATGTACAAGTTGAACAAAAACACTGGCTACATTTGTTTGCAGCTCGATGTTGCGACTGAGCTCAGCGCGTAGTAAAATCAAGTCTGTTAATGCATCTCTCCTTTTCTTCTTGTTCGTTTTTCCACCCAGGTGTGAGACTAATGTGGGATGTTCTTTGCGGTGAAGTGAAAGTGGGAGGATCAAGGTAGCTGGCAAGACAGAGTCCTAAAAGCCAGGAAACAGGTAAGTGGCAGGCGAAGATGCTAAGCGAAGGGGAGGAGTGTCGACGGTCTTTAAGTAAGACTGCTTTAGAATATTCATAAAGGTCACATTCTAATTTGGTTATAGCAAGGAACAGGTGCAGATGATTAATTTGATGAGGCTGTCTTCTAGAATATGTTTTACAATGTTCACAAAGGGGGCGTTGAACAGGTGCAGGGGATTAATTTGATTAGGGCTGTCTTCTGAAAGGTTCACGTTGAGGTCATCTATGCTGGTTGCTTGATACTTATTCTAGTGGATGTTCTGGATGTTTCTGTGGAGCCTGAAAACTAACCTTGCATAAGCATGGTAAAAAATTTGTAAAAGCTATTAAGCCTTTTCAAACAAACTGGGGAATGCCAGCTGCAGCTAGCTATTACCAATAGCATGTAATATGGTCAAAAGTCAGGGTACAAAATGTTTGTTCATTCATAAGTGTTGGGAGGAATGATATGAGTCATGCCAGTATATTGTGATAGTTAAGCGAGGTGAGGTGTGGCAGGAATCCTGACAGAGAGACAGAGACAAAAACAGAGATTGAGACAGAGATGTAGCGAGAGAGAGAGTGGGTTGGTGACTGTATGTGTGCGTTTGTGGGTGTGTGTGCCTCTCTCTCTACGAGTGCATGAAATAAGAGGAATTGTGGTGAGTGTCTGTCTGGAGAAAGAAAATGGGCCTTTAAAGGGATTAATATGAAAGACTGTTATTGGGATATTGGGCCCGGCACAGTCCCAGAGAGGTAAGATCTTGCTGCCTTCTCTCACTCTGTCAGAGTCTGCAATCAAGCCACATCCAGTTGCCACTCCCTTATTGTTACATGTACCAGATAGCGGGAGATAGAGCAAGAGCTTATACGTACAATATCCTTCTATCACTATCTGAGACTTCTGGAATGTGGATGTGTACTCCAAAGGATGCTTAAGACCCAGCGCTGGTACTCACATAGCTTAAGGTGCAATTCGGTAGGCTACCAGAATGTAATGCATCACCTTAGGTTGTCTAGATGGCTACTGTGATCGAACCCCTATACTCTTGACCTGATGAGGACGAAGGTCTCCCATTTTGATGTGTTCTGAGAGTGTGGCAGGGTGCCAGATGCAGACCTTGCCTGATACATACCATGATTTAGCCAGCGTAATGCAGGGCTCTATAGTGCTGTTTAGTTGTTTGAGGGGGAGAACAGAATGGCAGGTATCCCTGTAGATGATGGTACAGGAGAATTTTAAAGCATGCACTTGCTGAGTTAGCGGCTGACAGATTAAGGGCCCAATTTAGAATTTTGAGGACAGTAAACCATCACAAACGTGACGAATATCGCATTCCTCTTATTACAACAGCATTATACCCTAATCCATTTGTAATAAGCAGATGGGATATCTCTCACATTTGTGATGGAGTACCTGTCTGCCAAACTCTGAATCAGGCCCAAAGGGCCAGATGTACTAAGGTTTTTTTGCAAAATAAGATCATTTACAACTGCAAAATGGACATTTTGCATGTAGCAAATCCAAATTGCATTTCGTAAACATGTTACTAAATCTGAAGTTAGGTTTGCGACTATATACCAAATTAGTATTGGGAAAGGGCGTGTTTAGATAATGCGAAAATAAGGACCCCCTGTAACTAATAAGCGTTCCTAGGACAGGGAAAATACAATTGGCAATAGAAAATCACTAGGCAACCTGCAGGTCACCCAAGAGTTGTAACAGACCTCAATGTAAACATTGGTAAAAGTAAACTCAATGTACCAATCAATTATAAAAGTATCTCATTTTTATTAATACAAAAATATTAAAAAGATGGCTCGAAATTCATTAATCAATTAATGGGACACGTACTAACAATGACAAGACAATATGACATAATGGTAGCCAAGAATTATATACATGCTCAGAATCCTGCAACTATAAATCTTTGATCTCGTTATCACACCATGTACATATAGATGTTCACATAAATGAATGAAACATCACAGTGAATGGAGACAGTACATACATTAGAAAAGACAACGAACCACACAAATAAAAAAAAAAACAAATTGAATGAATTGGATTAATGTGGCGCTGGTTCTTGAATATGTCGACCCGCGTTTTGGCGAAAATGGCGCCTTCATCAGGAAAACCACATTATATAGCATTATCAAAACCATATTAAGTGGATGTATTATTTGCTACAAAGAACAGCCAATGGGGCATCTGTTAGGTCCGGAAAATGATGGCCTTGTTTAGTGGCGATAATAATCAATCGTGCAGAGAGATGTCAACGCTGCTTGAGACAATCTCTTTAAAATGAAAATGAATCGATGGCTAGCATAGAATTCATATGCCAGACAGGGATTTGTGCTAATATCTGCACTTTCCTGAACCCACTGACAACCCTGCAAAGAATATTTATGCCACGCAGCAGTAGATCATGGGGAATGTGGCAAGAGAGAGAGAGAAACTGAGACACTGGATATCTTCAACTTTTCTCTTCCTCGTGCCAGACTCAACATATACTACATAGGCATCGATACCTACAACAAGCATTATTTGTTTTAGTATTTGGTCAATATTACAGTTCACTATTTCTACTATGATATCTGTTATACCTTGTGACAATCTCAGTGTAGTCTCTTCGTAGTTGCTGGTAACTTAGGGGTCGATTCCGATTCGGGCCGGAAAAAGCACCGACCAACTCGGATCCGGAAATAATACCGACCGACACGTACCCGTGGCGCCCGACACGCCAAGTACGATGCAAGGCGTGAAAAATCCGACCGACACGTACCGAAACCAAGTCGACCGACCGAGCCGCACGGAAAACAGCAATCCGGCCGGAAAAACACGCGAATCCAACCGACCGACACGCACCCAGAACAAATCCGACCGAAACGTACACGCGAACTCCAAACCGCAAAGTACGATGCAAGGCGCGAAAACCACGAGCGAGTCGGACGGAGGCCAAGCCGTACGACCGACACGCATACAAAACCGAGCCGAAGCAACACAAAACACCGCGACCGACGCGTACGCAGCATAGAAAACTGCACAAACACAGCGCGAACGAAACGGAGAACACCGTACGAGACAAATGCAGGGTCCGACTCGGTCACAAGAACGTTTCCAACATACACAAACAGCACAAAGGAAAAAACACCCAAAAAAGGCCAAACAAGCAATTACCAAGCCAATAAATACTGGGGGGTGGGGACAGAGAACAAAGACACACCCACAACTCCACCTATATAAAGGACACAAATCACAACCATGAGCCTTTGCAAATGCCATTCCACTGCCAGCACCCAAGAGAAAGCAACCACACACCCACAGCTCATCCCTCACACAAGCCACACACCATCAGCACACCAACAAATACCTACCTCACATACACCCAGCAAAACACACACTCACACATCCTCACCTGCACACCAACACACACATCACTCACCATCACCACCCATCACCATGCCCCCCAAGAAGAATCCCAAGTTCCTAGATAGTGAATTGGAAGTCATGGTAGACGAGATCCTCAGGGTAGAGCCACAGCTGTTTGGCACACTGGTACAACAGACCCCCATCTCCCAGAAAACCAAGATGTGGGAGAGGATCATCAACAGGGTGAACGCACAATCACCATGTCGGCGCACAAAGACCGACATCCAGAACAGGTGGTATGACGTGCGCAGGAGGGTACGGGACCTGCTGAAGAAAGACTACATCAAAAGCCAACACACCGGCAGTGGCCCTCCTGCCAAGCCAATATACCTCAGGCCCTGGGAGGAGAAGGTGCGGGCCATCCTTCCGCCAGTGAGCGTATATGGACTAGAGGACATCCCAGAGCCTGGTGAGTACACAACAAATGTACACAATATACTGCCACAAAACACACACATCACTGTCAAGGGGAGAGTCAAATCATGCACTCATAGCAATTACACAGCAACCAGAACAGAATCATCCCAAAATGTGTATGTCAGTCAGATAAATACAACACATGCCATCAAAAAAGTCACATCCAACTGTGCCAACACATGTACAAACACAACTACAACTACAGCTAGGCAGTGGCACAAATAGAACTAACAAACACATCCACACATGTAGCCACCACAACAACACCAACACACAGTGAAGACCACTCAAAGGAAGGAATCCTGTGTATGCTGGCCAAGTCAGTGTAGCCAATAGCATCATGGGAGTCGCAGTCACACATATTGCCCCCCCACAACTGTCCCATCAACACCACCCTGAACCATGCTCACATCACAGGGAGTGGAGAAGGACTCACAAGATGGCTGACACTGGCTACTGCTGTGGGGAGCACAAGGCCCTGCTGCCAACTGTGCACCAACAAACAGCAGGACACCACTGACTGACATCCTGAGAGACAACTTACACTCCCTGCAATGCAAGCACGTTCCATGGTGGGATATCTGGCTAGCTGGGTGGGAAGGAGGACTTGCAGCACTGCCCATAGTCACAAGCACCTCCCTCACACACACCCCAACACAAACTCCACAGAACCCACCTGGTAGAATGCAATGCCCCCATCCTAACACAAGATCCCACAAAGAACCACCACCCTGGGTTATGTTGTGTGAAGCACAGGGACACTCTTGGGACCTCTAGCCAAACAACTGCCAGGACAACACTCCCAGCCATCCTGTCAGCACAGCCAGCCCACCCCACAGGGAAGCAGAGTCAAAAGGAAGGAAGCATGGGCATGCTGGGAAGGGGGTGGAGGCAATAGCATGATGGGAGTCGTAGTCACTGATATTGGTCACCCCCACAACTGTCCCATCAACACCACCCTGAACCATGCTCACATCACAGGAAGTGGAGAAGGACTCACAAGATGGCTGACACTGGCTACTGCTGTGGGGAGCACAAGGCCCTGCTGGCAACTGTGCACCAACAAACAGCAGGACACCACTGACTGACATCCTGAGAAACAACTTACACTCCCTGCAATGCAAGCACGTTCCATGGTGGGATATCTGGCTAGCTGGGTGGGAAGGAGGACTTGCAGCACTGTCCATAGTCACAAGCACCTCCCCTCACACACACCCCAACACAAACTCCACAGAACCCACCTGGTAGAATGCAATGCCCCCCATCCTAACACAAGATCCCACAAAGAACCACCACCCTGGGTTATGTTGTGTGAAGCACAGGGACACTCTTGGGACCTCTAGCCAAACAACTGCCAGGACAACACTCCCAGCCATCCTGTCAGCACAGCCAGCCCACCCCACAGGGAAGCAGAGTCAAAAGGAAGGAAGCATGGGCATGCTGGGAAGGGGGAGGAGGCAATAGCATGATGGGAGTCGTAGTCACAGCTCTACATCCCCCACCACATGGCCCAGCAAGCTCACACTCACGCATGCACATCCCACAGAGAGTGGAAAGGCCCATCAAAGATGTCTGACACTGTTGCTGTGTCGTGGGGAGCACAAGGGCATGCTGGGTACTGCACACCAACCAACAGCAGGACACCACTGTCAGCCATCTTGCCATTGCTCTCACACCCACACACACTGAACTCCCCACAAAAGCAAGTAAGTATGGGAATGCTGGGAAGTGGGGTGGAGGCAATAGCATGATGGGAGTCGTAGTCACAGACATAGCTCACCCCCACAACTGTCCCATCAACACCACCCTGAACCATGCTCACATCACAGGAAGTGGAGAAGGACTCACAAGATGGCTGATACTGGCTACTGCTGTGGGGAGCACAAGGCCCTGCTGGCAACTGTGCACCAACAAACAGCAGGACACCACTGAATGACATACTGAGAGACAACTTACACTCCCTGCAATGCAAGCACGTTCCATGGTGGGATATCTGGCTAGCTGGGTGGGAAGGGGGACTTGCAGCACTGACCATAGTCACAAGCACCTCCCCTCACAAACCCCCCAACACAAACTCCACAGAACCCACCTGGTAGAATGCAATGCTCCCCATCCTAACACAAGATCCCACAAAGAACCACCACCCTGGGTTATGTTGTGTGAAGCACAGGGACACTCTTGGGACTTTTAGATAAACAACTGCCAGGACAACACTCCCAGCCATCCTGTCAGCACAGCCAGCCCACCCCACAGGGAAGCAGAGTCAAAAGGAAGGAAGCATGGGCATGCTGGGAAGGGGGGAGGAGGCAATAGCATGATGGGAGTCGTAGTCACAGCTCTACATCCCCCACCACATGGCCCAGCAAGCTCACACTCACGCATGCACATCCCACAGAGAGTGGAAAGGCCCATCAAAGATGTCTGACACTGTTGCTGTGTCGTGGGGAGCACAAGGGCATGCTGGGTACTGCACACCAACCAACAGCAGGACACCACTGTCAGCCATCTTGCCATTGCTCTCACACCCACACACACTGAACTCCCCACAAAAGCAAGTAAGTATGGGAATGCTGGGAAGTGGGGTGGAGGCAATAGCATGATGGGAGTCGTAGTCACAGACATAGCTCACCCCCACAACTGTCCCATCAACACCACCCTGAACCATGCTCACATCACAGGAAGTGGAGAAGGACTCACAAGATGGCTGACACTGGCTACTGCTGTGGGGAGCACAAGGCCCTGCTGGCAACTGTGCACCAACAAACAGCAGGACACCACTGAATGACATCCTGAGAGACAACTTACACTCCCTGCAACGCAAGCACGTTCCATGGTGGGATAACTGACTGGCTGGGTGGGTGGGAAGGAGGGCCGGCTGTCAACCAAACACAACCAATGCAGACCATGTTGACACCCCAGAAAATACATAGAAATGCCCAAATAATGCAGGACAATGTGCCACACCAATATCAACCCCTGACTGTGACGACTTAGGACAATGCAATGTACAGGCCCGCACCCAGAGGCACAGTCACAACTGTCATGTGTGTCAACCATTGATGCCTGCAGAAACATAACATACATTGTTTGTGTCTCCCAAAAACAGGTGATAATGGGGACACAGCAGCAGACGCTGAGGAGTCCCAGTCCCAGGCTCAAGAGGATGCCGAGCTCACTGGCATCGTACAGCCTCTGTCCTCCTCGGACGATGAAGACCAACCTGGCACATCCGGTGCAAGTCAACATGCAGCACCAGCAGGACCACCAGCTGCAGCACCAGCAGGACCACCAGCTGCACCCCTGCACCCACCCCTCCAACGACTGTCACCACGAATACCATCCCTGCCGACATGGACAGAACAAGGAGCAACACCAGCACAGGGACCCTGGACCAACCTGGGGCCATGGACACCACCACCACCACCAACCCCCAAGGTGGACCAGGGTTATCTGTGCGTGCCACTGCACACACTGCACATGTCAGCAGGGGTGGTAGGAGGGGTGGGAGACAGAGGTCGCTGCTTGCAGACGTTGCTGGTGTGCATGATGACCCACAACTGGTACGCATAGCTGATGCGTACCAGTCCAGCACCGGAGAGCTCAGCCAGGTAGTGGGGCTCCTCAGAGACATGAAACAGCAGCAGGCTGCCCATCATGCCCGCTTGGACTCTCACATGTCCCACGTGGAGTCACACATGTCCCGCATGGAGTCCAAGTGGGATGCACTGCATGAGATGACGGCGGTGCACAGGGAAATTTTACAATGCCTCCGCCAGATGAACAGCAACCAGTCCACACCTCCCTGTGTGCCAACAACATCTGGTGCTGAACAAACTGCAACTGCCACAGGGAGGGAGGAGGACTCTGGCGGAGAGTCCCCTGCACCGCAGCAGCCTGTACTTGAGGGGCCCCCCCAAGAAGAGGGGTCGTCCGAGGAGGGAAAAGTGAGAGGCCGATGGCCAAGCGCAACTCCCAGGAAGCCTGAACCTGTTCTGGATGTTCGCCTTTGTGCACAGACTGTTCACCCTGTTGACGGCAACACTACTCCCACACATTGCATGGGGAGTACAAGTTGGACCAATGTGTCAGACAACTGTGGCCCCGATACTGGGGATCCTGTCTACCAGGACTTTCAATTCACCTAGGAACTTGGGATTGCAAGATTTATGTACAGCACTACCCATCCTATGCACTATTAACACAAATGTATCACAATAAACACACTAATACACCATACTTGCCTCTGTCGTGATTCCAACGTGGGTGCTGTTATGGGGATGATGAACTGCAAAATTACACTGTGTATGCGAACTGCAACAGCAAGGACAACACAGGCATGTGAGTACAGGCAACGTGACACACATGAGGGAGACACACCACCAGGGCTACACAACACATACACACCTAGGCCATCTGACTCATTGCCTACACTGATGTTGCCAGGGAAGACGGTGCAATGCACAGACACCACACCTATTCCCAGTTGTAGTCAAGTATCCCACAGGTGCAGTAAGCAAATGGCAGTCAAATGTGTGACCACAGACAACGCACATCACAAAGTGAAGCACAGGTTTATTACACAGTTGCAACATGTCGTAACCACTACAGATGCAAGGTAATCCCACCTGGCAGCGGGCACACAGTCAACAACTGTAGACGGAAGGAAGTCCATGGGTGTGGCGCACATCACCTGTAGGGACACAACAGCTACCAGCCTGGATGTGCAATCACGTCGTCGGTGGACACAGTTGACCAAACGAATCTGAAAGTACCCTGTGAAGGACAGAAATGACACACAGTCAAAAGCAATGGAGTACAGGACAGAACAGCAAAACTCATGCACAATACATGTTACAAGATACCCACCCAGAACCAAGTTAGCATGTCAACACTGTTGGGGAGTACAGCCCACCTGTTAGCACACATCGCAACACACATCCAGTCAAGTAGCCCATGGACACACTCCAACAGCACCAGAGCACCACCTACACATCATGCCAACTCACATCATTGACATGACACCTCAGGATACTCACATTCAGCTAAAGAAGTTGGTGATGAGCTGTGTGCGGACATCACCATCATCATCATCATCATCGTCACTGGCATCGTGGTCCAGGCCAGGATCCTCCACAGGTGGCGGATGTTGGTCATTGTCATCCTGGATGAGAGGCAACTCCTTCCGCACTGCCAGGTTGTGGAGCATGCAGCAGACGATGATAATCTTGCACACTTTCACAGGGGCATATGGGAGGGACCCTCCGGTCTTGTCCAGGCAGCGGAAGCGGCTCTTCAGGAGACCAAATGTCCGCTCAATCACTCTCCTGGTCCGACCATGTGCCTCATTGTAGCGCATCTGGGCTGGTGTCACAGGGTTCCTGAGGGGTGTCAGCAACCATGGCATGTTGGGGTATCCCGAGTCACCTACGGACAGACAAGTGCACATTAGCTGACTTGGAAAAGTGGGCGGAATACTACAGATCAGATCACACACAATGGCACAAAGTCAGTACACACCAACAAGCCAGGCACGCTGGTTCTGCATCTGTGCCATCATCCTGGGGATGCGACTACTCCTCATCACAAAGGCATTGTGTGCTGAACCAGGGAAACGGGCACACACGTGTGTGATGGTCATGTCTGCAAGACACACCACCAGTGCATTGACCGAGTGGTAGTGCTTGCGGTTCCTGTAGGCCTGCTCCTGGGCCTGTGGTGGTACCAAAGCCACATGTGTCCCATCAATGGAGCCAATGACATGCGGCATCCTCCCCAGGGCATAAAAGTCACTCTTCACGTCAGTGAGTCGTCGCAGTCTAGGGAAATAGATGTACCGGTTCAGGAAGAGCAACATTGCCGCCAAAACATCGCGGAGCACACGGCTCAACATGGTCTGTGACATCCCACCAGCAGTCGCCACAGTATGTTGGAAGGTACCGGTGGCAAAGAAGTGTAGGGCTGCCATCACCTTCACCTTGGGGGTCAGCGCTGTAGGATATGGCCGGCCAGGCTGCAAATGTGGGGACAACTGCACTGCCAAATCCTCAATCAGCTGCCTGGTGAAGCGGTACCGTCGGATGCTGTCCCGTTCCACCATCGTTGCCAGGTCTGGGAATGGTCGATGGACAGCAGGAGCCCTGCAGTGCAGAGGAGAAGTAAGCAAGATTGTCAGTCACCCCACATATGCGGCATTGAACACACTCAAGATCCCAACATACATCATTATGAGGCACAACTACATGAAGTGTGCAGTTCCGGAAGGACATGTATGGTACATACATGGCCAACATCTGTCAACACGGTCCAACAGGTGGCATCAATTAGTCCCAGGTTGGCCCATTGGATATCATGAGGCCGTGTCACAGTTCCCATCTCCTGCTGCCGTGTCACAATAACCCCCCACAGTGACATGTGAGGACAGATGTGCCCCAGGCACCACAGCTCAATGACAGGTACATTCCCAGGGACCCTGTAATGCCACATGGACACTGGCATTACATGGAGTATCATGTATACACCACAGCAAAACAACCATGACCCCCACAGGTAGTGGCCCCACTTGCCACGGCAGGACAGACATGGACGTCTGTGACACACACACGCACAGCATCAAAGTCCATGCACACACAACGTGGATGTGGAGACTGTCTCCCATTGTGCACATGAAATCAGAGACATTGTAAACACAACATGCACAAAGACTGTGGAGGACCATCACTATTGTGCCACTGGGACACCCTGGCTCAAACATACCGTCCCACATGGGACTCACGGGGTATGTGACATGACATACACATACACCACCGTGAAATGTGACCATGGCACATGCACAGATATGAACAGTTGCACATCACAGTGGTCATGTACACGTAACACCCAGGATCCTGTCCCCATGAACACGTGCACAGCCTGGGGGTGGCTGCCCACAGGTGACACCCACAGGACAACATGTACACCAACATACACACAATAGGAAATGCAGCCTTACATGCCTTATGATAAAGTTTGGACAGGCTGTCGTGATGTAGGTGTGCCCCTCACTCCCTGGGAGCTATCTGTGGCTGGCATATGTCCATCTGAGACAGGCATGCTGACATATGCCAGTCACATGTACAGTGATGCGTTGTACTGCAATGGACCGATCGGTGCCTCCGGCCGGCCCATTGCATTCAATGTGTGCGGGTACGCATTGTACCCCTGTGCGCGTTGTACTGCAATGGACCGATCGGTGCCTCCGGCCGGCCCATTGAATTCAATGTGTGCGGGTACGCGTTGTACCCCTGTGCGCGTTGTACTGCAATGGACCGATCGGTGCCTCCGGCCGGCCGATTGCATTCAATGTGTGCGGGTACGCGTTGTACCGCTGTGCGCGTTGAACTGCAATGGACCGATCGGTGCCTCTGGCCGGCCCATTGCATTCAATGTGTGCGGGTACGCGTTGTACCCCTGTACGCGTTGTACCGCAATGGACCGATCGGTGCGCACCCATTGACAATGGGCTTGCCTGGCAACGGACGCGTTTTCGAATTTCGAACGAGTCGGTTGCTGTAAATTCAGTTGGTCACCCACAACAATGTTGCAAAATCATGTATGTCATGAAGTTGAAGATTTGAAGGATGCTGTGGGCGTGTTTTGGTGCTGCTATTCCATGGATTGGCCAGATTCAGAAGATGCAAACGACTTGGACCTATCACTTTGGACACAAGGGACAGTATCTGCCTCTCCAGCACATATATATTGCTGGCTGTTCCCCTGAGAGCTCACATGCCTGCACTACATGCTCCAGGACGACATCTGCCACTGCACTGCTGCTGTCTCTGCCCCTCTGGACCCTGCAATGGCACGTACTGTGGAGAGAGCCCCAGCCTTCAGCCTTGAAGAGAACCAGGCCCTGCTGGACAGCCTACTTCCACAGTACAGCAAGCTGTATGGGACACCAGGGGAGCAGGTGAGTGTTCTGTGCACTGCCTTTCTGAATGTGCATTTTGTGTGACTAGCAAGGCTGAAAGTCTGCACGCCACTGGCTAGCAGGCTCACTGAGTAGTTGTCACCCCCCATAGTGTGTAGTGACTTGCACTGGACAGGTATGGTGCAGTGACAGTGCATTTGAACATGGTTTTACTTCCCATGCAATGATACCATGTAGTGACGTCTGGCAAACTGTCCATGGGCAGCTTTGCACTGCCTGTGTACATCATGTGCCCCTGTGATTGAGACATGAATATACAACTGTGTCATGCACGGATATGTTGCATGTGTGGTAATGGCCTTTTCACTTTGTCATCCTGACAGGTTAATGCCCATCGGAAGCAGGAAATCTGGAAGGACATCGTCCGGGCCGTCCGGTCCGTGGGGGTCTACAAGCGCCGGATCCGCAACTGCCAGAAGAGGTGGCAGGACCTTCGGGGCTGGACCCGGAGGATTGCACGGGTCCAGCTGAAGCTGTCGCCTCCTCGCAGGAGGGGCGGAACACGGGCCCTGACCCCCACATGCTCCAGATCCTGGCGGTGGTGTTTCCAGACCTGGATGGGCAGCTGAAGGCCAGACAGCAGCAAGGAGGGGGTGAGTCAAAGACTGCACTGTGAACTCTGTATTACATGCTTTGTTCCCTCCTCTGGCCTGGTTCAACTGCCACAGTGCAGCAGTCATGTTGTCCAGGAGCCATGTCCCTCTATTGTGCACTGCCCACTGCTCATCTGATACCCAGGTGTGGCCCTTACATTCAGAGAATTGTGTCACTTGGGACTGTGTCCTTGCAGTTTGCTTCACTAAAGGTGGGGGACAGCATCTGTTTCCCTAACTCTGTTGTGGGCATCATGGGTGGGTCCATTGTTCACACAACGCCTGTGTTTGGACATGTGATCTGCGTGTTGCTTTGATATGCGGTCCACTTGCTGAGCTGAGCCACCACATGTGCCTGGGGTATGTGGCACACGCCCATGCAGCGGGTGGGAACAATGTTTGGGCCCCAGGAGTGTGCAGATTACGTGTGTCACACATACATAGCCAGCTATGTATCTGGCATCGTTATTTTATTCCAAAAGTAAACGCGACCCATGAGCCTGTAACGGGTGGGAGGGGTGCCTATAGTAGCCGCAGGGAGGCCAGACACGGCGGGGCAGTGTCCCAGGAGCAGATGCCAGATACCTACTTAGGTATCGTATATGTGCATTAAATATTTGCATGCACTGTTCATTTACTCTCACCCACACTTTTTTAGAGAGGATTAGGTTAAAAACACACCACATATTAAGTGAGTGTAGAAGGGATCTGTTAAGTCCTGAAGAAGAAGCCAGGGGGGCTTCGAAACATGTTGACTTTGGAGGCATAGCTCATTGAGGCAAATACACCTCCGTCCCCACTCTTTTAACAATACCAGCTCAAAGGTATATTAAAAATTTATTTTCTAAACCGCCAAGCCATGTATTTTTTAACCTCACTTTTCTATTCACCCCTGACCCTTCCACTCACATTCCTACACGACACAGTCTTTTCATGACAACAGTGCTCCCGCGTAACCGTAGGTCGTAGCACGCCCCGTCCCGTAGAGGGGCGGGAAGACCCCCATGATGAAGCATGACACCAAGGGCCCTTTTGGTGTGTGAGGGGTATTTAAAAACACTGTGTGTTTTTCCCACCATTGTAGGAAACATACTCAATCTGGGAGGACATGGCATTTGAAACTATCTGAGGGTGGATCTATGTGGTTTAATAGCAATCCAACAGACACCAGACAGATGGGTGCAAGGCCATGTGGGATGTGAGTGCCATGCTTGGCATCAGACTGACAATTGGCTTCTCCTGTTCAGTTAGGGCACTTTTAGCAATGTACAACTAATGATGCCAGGGCTTGCTCTGTAATGTGCTGTGCTCACAGTGGTGTGTGCGTTTGGTGCAGGTGACTGATGTCTGTCTGTTTCCCCATTGTTTGCAGATACATCCACGGCCACGGAAGGGGACAGCTCCACGGACCAGGAGGAGCCAGAGAGCCAGACTGGGTCAGCAGCCGAGGAGTGGTCGGAGGGACCCAGTGGCACGGAGGGCGAGGGGAGCCACACCGAGGAGTCCTCAGCACCATCCACCTCAGCTGAGGACCAGAGCAACTCGGAGGATGACTCCCTTGTGGAGGCGGGTGTCAGCAGCCACCACACCCCAGCTAGTGTTGCTGTCCCCGCCACCACCAGCACCACCACCGCCCTCCCATCGGCTCCCATTCCCCAGGTCCGTGGAGGCTCCCATGTTCGGGAGCGTGTCTCCTTTGGGCCAGGCACCGCACCCCTGGCCCTGTGTCCTCTGCTGCCCTGAGTGAGGAGTCTGTGTACCTCCTTCGCCAGCTCCATGTAGGGCAGACAGCCATGCTGAGTGTCCTCCATGCGCACACCGCACTGTTGACTCAGCTGGTGTCGTTCATGGAGGGCATCTCATCGGGCATGTCTGACCTACAGAGGGGAACAGGTCCATGGACTCCTCCCTGACGGCAGCAGTGTCCCTCCTCAGACAGTCCCTCACCCCTCCTGCCTCTGCTCCATCCACACTCCCCAGCACCTTACCCGTCCCAAGCACACACACACCGGCACAGGCACACACCAGCACACACACGTCCAGCACACAGACACACACGCCACAAACTAAACGCACACGCACGCACAGTCAGGGGACTGAAACCAGACTCACAGGGGATGGGGCCCTGGTACACACACACGCATCCACGGGCACTGCGCAGTCCTCAGTTGCCTCTCCCTCCAAAGCACCCTCCCTTGCCTCACCTGCAACCCCAAAGACCCAGCGCCTCTTCCTCAGTGACCTCGGCCTCTTCCCCTCCGATCCATCTGCCCCAGCATCCAGGGGGAAGAGGAAGCCCCCCCCACACGGAGCAGAGTGCCCCTCGCCCCCGGACACCCTCCCCCAGGCGCAGACAGACTGAGGCCCCCACCCGCAAGTCCCCCCGGAGTGCTAAGAGCAAGACCCCGCCGCCGCCCTGCAGCTCAAGCACCAGGTCTCCTTCCTCCATCCCTCAGGCCCCCACTCCACAGGTGCCCCCACCACACCCTGCCCCAGGTTCCCCCACCCACAGATATACCATCCCCAAGAGGCTCCGGCCTTCTCCCCTGCCACTTGCTCTCCCGGAACCACACCCCCGCTGCGCTTGTCTGTGCCACTGATGTGGTGAGGGTGTCCTCCCCCTCTGTCCAGCCCACCTTGCCTGTTCCCCATTCTCCTCCCCTGGTGGTAGGCACTGCAGTGGAGTCCACTACCACCCTGTCTGACTTGGGCACTGCAGTGGCGGACCTGTCCACTCCATCTGCAGGGTCCACTGCAGTCATGCCGGCACCCACAACATCTGAGCCATGCCCCCCAGTTGTGCCGGCACACACCATGTCAGACACCTCCACTGCAGTTGTCAGTGGCTCTCCAGCACCCACCACCCCTTCACTGCTTTCTCCTGGTGAGCCCTGATCCTGTCCCTGCGGTGCCTGGCCTACCCCCCCGGTTGCCCCTCCTAGTGGATTGTCCCTGGTTTCGTGCAGGCATGTGTAGGGTGGCATCTGCCACTGTCACCCACTTGTGACTTTGTTGATGGACTGGCCATTGGCCTTTGTTTATGTTCTACCGGACTTCTACTTTTAATGCCACATATGCTGAATAAAGCAACTTTCTGTTCTCTAGTGCTTTTGCTTCTGATGTACATGATGTTGATGATGCTAACCATGCCCTTGCTGCAGTGATGGTGATATTTGGTCTCATGATAATGAAGTGTTACTGTGCAGGAACCCATGTGGTCCAGGGGGAATGTGTCCTATCCTGTGGTGTATCCATGTCATCCATAGCAGCATCTGAGGGTGTCATGTGTTCAGTATTTGGCAATGGGATTTCCTACTTAGATTGGCAATTTCACATCTGTGGCTTCCACCCCTGCACATCTGTTGTGCCTGCCATTGTTCAATTCGTCTACTTCCCTGACCGTGTGGCCATCTCCACTGGACATGCAGGTTTGGGCATCAATGGGGAAGGACTCATCTGTGTTGTCAGTGCAACATTGCTATACAAGTGTGTTGGATCTGTGCTGATGATTCCGTTGGCACTTCCATGACCAGGCTGATGTGACGGGAGCCCTCATTTGGTGCTAATTGTTGATTGTGTGACCAAGTGCTCAGCTGACATGGTGGGGCCCTACTGAGGCAACATATGGCACAGCTTTCCTCACACAGGAGTGGAGTCCCCTCATGGCAGTGTGTACTCCTGTGACATTGCCTGCGCCCAAGGTGTGTGTTGTATGTGCATGTCTGTGTGTTCACTTCCGTTTAGCTGTGCATGCTGTGATCCCTAGTGTTGTACCTGTTTGTGATGCTAGCTGAGTTGAGCTATGTTCCCCCAAAGTCTTCTCCCTGGGTTCTCTGTGATGTGGGTGCATGGCACATTACTGGTCATCAGGGTGTCACCCATAGGTGTGCTTGCTGTCAGGGCTGAGTTTGTGTGCAGACGCAGATGGGTCACAGTCAGGTTTCCCCTTGGCACTTGTTGTTTGCCCCTGTCATGTGATTTCCAGTTTGTGTTATCTTTCAGTGATTGTGACACGTTGTGTGTGTGACTGCTGGCACTCCTCAGGGTCCGGGCTGCAATGTTGGTTGTTGTCTATGTGTGTTCTTTGTGGGTGACCTTGGCTTCTTCATTGGTGTGTGACTGTGGCTGTGATCCCATTGGTTGGTGTGGTATTGCCGTCATGTCCATGTACGGCGTAGTGTGCAGTGTGTCAGACATTCAGGAGTCTTGTTGAGTGTCCATGTGTGATGTGTTTCTGCACCTTGGTTCCCACCCACCACCCTGGAATAGTCATGGGTGCATGTGCAATGTCACCAGTGCATGTGTGCTTCACTGCTGCACATTGTTGGAGGTCGAGGGGTGTGGTGTTGAGTGTGTGCAGATGAGAGTTGTTGCCCGGCTAGGCCCCTGCCTCCATGTTGGCCTTGGCTTACTGGCCATGCTGTTTGATTTGTGCTTGTGTAGGTGTGATGGTAGTTAGTTGCTCAGTACACATGACTGTGGTTCACAGTGTGAACAACATTTAGCTTTGTCATCACAGTGGGATTGTAATGCAGCCCAGGGTCACCACATTGTGGGGGCCCTGGGGGTGGTGCTGTGGTGTGTCTGTGTCTTGCTGTGTCAGTTGCTGTCCCTACGTGCCTGTGTGACATGTGTGATTTGTGCTCCCTCTCATCTGACAATGCCTGCTTGCCCACATAGGGAATTTGGATCCATGAGTTACCTTTGTGTGGCACTGTATGCACATCTGTATGATTGGTATTCAGGTCTCCTCATGTGTTGTGTGGTTGCCTGGGGACACTGGCACCCCCCACCCTCACCTGTTGTGTATGATGTGCAGGGTGGGTCTGCCTGTTTGTGTTTGTGCATCTGCACCACTGCATTGGCATATCTTGGGTGTGCCATTGGCTGTATGTAGTTTGGTGGGTTTCCCCTGCTGTCCCTGGGACTCCTAGGTCATCGGTCAGCACAATGATCATGGTTTGTGTGTCCCATTGCTGCCATGGTATGGTATCTGTTCACCTCACATCTGCAGTCTCCACAGGGTATCTGCATGTGTGTGCCCATTGGTGCAAATATGTGGGTCTGCATTCTGATGGTCACTTCTGTCATTGTGTCATTGATGATTGTTGACGGTGTCAGCCCCCATGGGTGTTGTTTGTCTGCACATGGCCAAAGTAATGTCTTATTTGCACAGCAGGATTTGGCTCCCCCAATTTATGTTGCAATGGGACACATACACTACTTTGCCACTGATGTGTTTGTTGTTCTGTGACCAGGAATCATCCATGCAGTTTGGCAGTTGCACCTCTTTCTTTGTCAACACTTACCTTTTGGTCACTGTGATGATGGGGGTTTGGACCCCATTGCCACAATGTTCTAAATGTGCTTCAGCTATGGACTCCACACTTACATTTTGGTCACTGTGATGATGGGGGTTTGGACCCCATTGCCACAATGTTCAAAATGTGCTTCAGCTATGGACCCCACACTTACCTTTTGGTCACTGTGATGATGGGGGTTTGGACCCCATTGCCACAATGTTCAAAATGTGCTTCAGCTATGGACCCCACACTTACCTTTTGGTCACTGTGATGATGGGGGTTTGGACCCCATTGCCACAATGTTCAAAATGTGCTGCAGCTATGGACCCCACACTTACCTTTTGGTCACTGTGATGATGAGGGTTTGGACCCCATTGCCACAATGGTCATGGCCTGCTTGCATTGTGGGTGCCACACACATATGTGTGGCACATGTGCTAGGGGGTCACATTGTATGTTCAAAGTCATGTTCGGTGTTGTAGGCATTTGACAGTCTACACACGCTTGTCATGGTGTTGGGGGGATGTCTTTTTCTTGCATTCCCTAGGTTGTGGTGTGCTGGTTGTGTCATGCATTGTCCATCCTATGAGTGGGGGTGGTAGTAGTGGTAGGCATCCTGCCCCCCCTGGGTGAGGGTGGTAGTAGTGGTAGGCATCCAGCCCCCCCTGGGTGAGGGTGGTAGTTGTGGTAGGCATCCTGCCGCCCCTGGGTGAGGGTGGTAGTAGTGGTAGGCATCCAGCCCACCCTGGGTGAGGGTGGTAGTAGTGGTAGGCATCCTGCCCCCCTGGGTGAGGGTGGTAGTAGTGGTAGGCATCCTGCCCCCCTGGGTGAGGGTGGTAGTAGTGGTAGGCATCCAGCCCCCCTGGGTGAGGGTGGTAGTAGTGGTAGGCATCCTGCCCCCCTGGGTGAGGGTGGTAGTGGTGGTAGGCATCCTGCCCCCTGGCTAAGGGTGGTAGTAGTGGTAGGCATCCAGCCCCCCTGGGTGAGGGTGGTAGTGGTGGTAGGCATCCTGCCCCCCTGGGTGAGGGTGGTAGTAGTGGTAGGCATCCAGCCCCCCTGGGTGAGGGTGGTAGTGGTGGTAGGCATCCTGCCCCCTGGCTAAGGGTGGTAGTAGTGGTAGGCATCCAGCCCCCCTGGGTGAGGGTGGTAGTAGTGGTAGGCATCCAGCCCCCCTGGCTAAGGGTGGTAGTAGTGGTAGGCATCCTGCCCCCCTGGGTGAGGGTGGTAGTAGTGGTAGGCATCCAGCCCCCTGGGTGAGGGTGGTAGTAGTGGTAGGCATCCTGCCCCCCTGGGTGAGGGTGGTAGTAGTGGTAGGCATCCTGCCCCCCTGGGTGAGGGTGGTAGTGGTGGTAGGCATCCAGCCCCCTGGGTGAGGGTGGTAGTGGTGGTAGGCATCCAGCCCCCCTGGGTGAGGGTGGTAGTAGTGGTAGGCATCCAGCCCCCCTGGCTAAGGGTGGTAGGCATCCAGCCCCCTGGGTGAGGGTGGTAGTAGTGGTAGGCATCCAGCCCCCTGGCTAAGGGTGGTAGTAGTGGTAGGCATCCTGCCCCCCTGGGTGAGGGTGGTAGTAGTGGTAGGCATCCAGCCCCCTGGGTGAGGGTGGTAGTAGTGGTAGGCATCCTGCCCCCCTGGGTGAGGGTGGTAGTAGTGGTAGGCATCCAGCCCCCCTGGGTGAGGGTGGTAGTAGTGGTAGGCATCCTGCCCCCCTGGGTGAGGGTGGTAGTAGTGGTAGGCATCCTGCCCCCCTGGGTGAGGGTGGTAGTAGTGGTAGGCATCCTGCCCCCCTGGGTGAGGGTGGTAGTGGTGGTAGGTATCCTGCCCCCCCTGGCTAAGGGTGGTAGTAGTGGTAGGCATCCAGCCCCCCCCCTGGGTGAGGGTGGTAGTAGTGGTAGGCATCCAGCCCCCCCTCTGTGAGGGTGGTAGTAGTGGTAGGCATCCAGCCCCCCTGGGTGAGGGTGGTAGTAGTGGTAGGCATCCAGCCCCCCTGGGTGAGGGTGGTAGTAGTGGTAGGCATCCAGCCCCCCTGGCTAAGGGTGGTAGTAGTGGTAGGCATCCAGCCCCCCTGGGTGAGGGTGGTAGTAGTGGTAGGCATCCAGCCCCCTGGCTAAGGGTGGTAGTAGTGGTAGGCATCCTGCCCCCCTGGGTGAGGGTGGTAGTAGTGGTAGGCATCCAGCCCCCCTGGCTAAGGGTGGTAGTAGTGGTAGGCATCCAGCCCCCCTGGCTAAGGGTGGTAGTAGTGGTAGGCATCCAGCCCCCTGGGTGAGGGTGGTAGTAGTGGTAGGCATCCAGCCCCCCTGGGTGAGGGTGGTAGTAGTGGTAGGCATCCAGCCCCACCTGGCTAAGGGTGGTAGTAGTGGTAGGCATCCAGCCCCCCTGGCTAAGGGTGGTAGTAGTGGTAGGCATCCAGCCCCCCTGGGTGAGGGTGGTAGTAGTGGTAGGCATCCTGCCCCCCTGGGTGAGGGTGGTAGTGATGGTAGGCATCCTGCCCCCTGGGTGAGGGTGGTAGTGGTGGTAGGCATCCTGCCCCCCTGGCTAAGGGTGGTAGTAGTGGTAGGCATCCAGCCCCCCTGGGTGAGGGTGGTAGTAGTGGTAGGCATCCTGCCCCCCCTGGGTGAGGGTGGTAGTAGTGGTAGGCATCCTGCCCCCCCTGGCTAAGGGTGGTGGTAGGCATCCAGCCCCCCTGGGTGAGGGTGGTAGTAGTGGTAGGCATCCTGCCCCCCCTGGGTGAGGGTGGTAGTAGTGGTAGGCATCCAGCCCCCCCCTGGGTAGGGGTGGTGGTGCGCATTCAGGCCCCTGTGTGCATATGTGGCATTGGTGATGGGCCTCCCGCCCCTATGGTGCTGCTGTAAGTATATTCTGCATCCCTCTGTGTGTGTGTGATGTGTCGTGTACGTGTTGTATGTGTTTTGTGGTTGGTGTCTGGCTTACCTTCTGCAACGTACGCGTCCGTGCCTGTTCCGGTAGTAAATGTAGAATATTGGTATGATCGGGACGAAGGGATTCATGGTTGGTTCGTGTCGTTCATCCTTCTCGTCGCTTCGCCTCGTCCTCGTCGCTTCGCGTCGTCCTCGTCGCTGCCGTGTTCGTCTCGGAGCCGTGGATCATGTTGTGGCGCGAATCGGAGCTTATGTGCGCCTCTCCCGGATGCTTTGACGTGCCGTGCGTAGCGACGGGTTCGGCGCGTACGGAAAGCGCATCGTACTCGTTCGGACGGAGCTGCATTTTCCCTTCCGTGCGACTCGAATCAGCGTTTCCGGATTCGCCTCGGTCGGAGAACAGGACCTGGATTGGGTGAGTACGACTCAGCCAGATTCTGTGCTGTTGTGCGCATCGTACTTACTCGTTCGGTGTGCTGTACGGATCGGTCGGGAAACAGGCTTTCACATGGCTTTTTTCCCGACCGAATGGTGTTGGGTACGCCTCCGACCGAGATCGGAATCGGCCCCTTAATGTCTTCCGACAGCTCATGCATATTTAGTATTTCTGGGTATGCCTGTTCTTCCCCATTCTGGGAGTAATAACTTGTGATTGTAGAGCATAGATGTGTGGATAAATTAGGTAGCCCTGCACCTAAATCCATGGATCTCATATTGAGACCAATAATCAGTGCTTAATTTGTGCCGGTGCTTGCAGGTGGAGCCCACCAACAATAACTTTCAGGGACCAGGACTTATTTTTCCATCATCAGATTTTGACCCAAAACAAAAGAAAAAAAGGTAGAAATTTTGAAAGAAGGAGGATGAGAAAGACAGAAAAAAAGTGACAATGTAAGAAAGCAGGGATGAAAGTGAACCTTCAAGAGTGAGATAAATGGGTGGGGTGTGAGTGGCCGTGGATGACGGAGACATGAGGTGGATTAAAGACTAGGCATTCTTAGTATTCAGCAACCACAACATTCAGCATCTTCAGGCTTCCAAGAAAAAAATGTGGGCACCAGCACTTATTTTTCAATCAATTAAGCACTTCCTAGAATGTGCATGAAAAACCCTGTCCATATGAGAAATATGCCTGGTATTTCATGATAATAAATTGACTTTTATGTTGGTGAAAATGACAAGATTATGTCTGGGAACCTAAAATATACTTACTATAAATTAAAACTGATGTTCAGTTTTTTTTTATTGAAATGCTTCTCCTTTCTTTGTGGAATTACATATATTTATCCAAAATTAAAATGTTTTATTCCTTGGTGAAAGTCTGGCTTTTCAAAAAGTGGCAAGCTGATGTTTCAACCAAGTGACTGCATTACTAAAATATGTTTGAAACAGATAGTTAAGCAAAGAATTATGCTGAGTCAGAAGACCTAATGTTGATTATGATTCCTTGAGTCTAGGAGACTTTTCCTGCCATGATTGTTAGTTCATGACTTGTGTGAAGACATTTTAAAAAGTCAATCGATAAAACTTTCATGGTATTTTTAGGTCAAAGCCTACCAGACAGCTAGCTGTTTGCTTTGCCAACAACATCTTGGGGACATTTGGACAGCTTCCCTGGGAATACATTCTGCCTGTTGTTTACCATTGCCTTTATCGTTTGCAACTCACATTTGCTTGCCTTCTATTTGCTGGCTCTGTTAGTTTTAGGCTGTCCAGCTCGAGTTCCTCCCTTCCGTTGCCCAACCCCTATTTACTTTATTTGTCCACCAGTGCTCCATTTCTGTAAACAGGCCTTTCAATCTTTTTCGTATCTTGTCACATTAGCTGTGCATTCACACAGAGGTCAAATGTCAGTATCTGTCTTCCACGGAACTTGGTATTTACTTTTCTTACTCTGACTTCACAGTGTGAGAATTTATGTGACAATCATGCTGCCTCTGGGGAAGTGCTTGAGGAAGGCTGGACTGTTTTTTCTAGCACACAACAAAAATTAAATGTCTGTAAATTAACTTTTCAGATATTTCAGAATTAGAAAAGCCCAAATGAAGCATATTTTTGGGAAATTATGAAGTTTGGTGTAAACAAATATTTTAAAACGATCAAAACAAATCAATACACTGGGTGATGACATTTCCACACATTATCGTTTGTGCACTGTATACTTTTATCAGGGAAACTGTGTGTCTGTGCAAATGTGATTTCAATTGAAGATGTGTTGTCTGTAAAAGAAAAGGGCTAGCACACCATGCATATTCCACTCTACTCTGCACCTCTCCACACTATGCCACTCCACTCCACACCACACCACTCCACACTGGGTCACTGCACTGTACTCCACACCACTCCACTCTATGCCACTTCACTCTATGCCTCACTACTCTAGGCCATTCTACTCTACGTCAATGCACTCTACCCCACACTACTCTACAATGCACCACTACACTCTACCGTCTATGTCACTCCACTCTATGTCACTCTACACTGCAACACTGCACCCTATACCACTGCACTCTACGCCAATGCACTCTACTCTGTAACACTCCTCTCTATGCCAGTGCACTGTATGCCAATCCAATCTAATCTACTCAGCACTCTACACCACTGTACTCTACCGTGCACCATTCCACTCCACTCTGAAACAATCTACTCTACACCACGGCACTCAGTGCCACTCCACCCTGTGGCACTCCACTTTGCACTACTCCACTCTGCTCTGTGCTACTCCACTCTGCACCACTGCAATCTATGCCAATGCACTCTACGCCATTTTACTCAAAACCAATGCACTCTACACCAAGGCACTCTATGCCAACTACTCTGCACCACTGCACTCTGTGCCACTATACTCTACTCTGCAACACTCTAATCTACTCAATTATACTATACTCTACTATGCAACACTTTATGACACTGCACTATAAGCCACTGCACTCTACGCCATTGTAATCTAAGCCACTCTATTCTTCTCTGCACCACTGTACTTTATGCCACTGCTCTCTATGCCAATACACTCTACGACGCTCTAATGCGCACCACTCCATGCTACTGCACTCCAAACCAATACACTCTATGCCACGCTACCATACACCAAAGCACTATACAATAGTCTAATCTGCATTTCTGCACGATCTGCCACTGCACTCTCTGCCACTCTATGCCACTACACTCTGTGCCACTGCACTGTACTCTGCACCACTCTACTCTACTCCAATGTACTCTACATCACTACACTCCATGCTACTGAACTCTACCCTGCACCACTCCACTCACTCTGCACCACTCCTCTCACCACCACTTCACTCTATGCCACTTTACTCATCTTTGAACTCTCCGTCACTAAACTCTATGCCACTCTTATCTGACCCACTGCACTTTACTCTGCCCCACTTTATGCCACTCTACACCAATGCACTGTATGCCACTACACTCTAGGCCACCATACTCTATGGCACTCTACTCTATGCCTCTGCATTCAATGCTAGTGCACTCTACCCCACTCTCCTAGGCACCACTGCACTCTTCGCCACTAAACTCTACACCACTCAAGTCTAGGCCACTCCACACTACTTTACACAACTCCACTCTACAGCACTCTATTCTGAAACACTGCACTCTATGCCACTGCACTCTACGCCAATGGACTTTACATCACTACTCTATGCCACTGCACTCTACCTTGCACCACTTCACTCTACCCTGCACTAATTAACTCTACACCACTTCACTTTACTCCGAAACAATCTACTCTACGCCACTGCACTCTATGCCCCTCTACTCCACTCTCTGCCACTGCACTCTACTCTGCATCACTCTACGCCACTGTGCTCTACGCCACAATTCTATGCTACTGCACTCTACCCTGTGTCACTCCACTCTACCCTGCACCCCTCCACTTTATGCCACTTCACTCTACTCTGAAACAATCTACTCTACGCCACTGCACTCTATGCCACTACACTCTATTTCACTCTACTCCACTCTGTGACACGCCACTCTGTTCTAAACCACTGCAATCTATGCTGCACTGCTCTACTCTATGCTACCCTGCTCTACGCCCCTCTACTCTAATCCAATGCACTCTACTCCAATGCACTCAACACCACTTTACTCAAACCAATGTACTCTATGCATCTGCACTCTATGCCAACTACTCTGTGCCACTGCACTCTGGGCCACTGCACTTTACACCATTGCACTCTATGTCACTGCACGTCTACTCCACTCTTATCTATTCTGCACCAGTGTACTCTACACCACTGCTCTCTGCACCACTCTACTCTGCGCCACTCTAATCTGTGCCACTCTAATCTGCGCCACTCAACTCCACTGCACTCTACTCTACGCCACTGTGCTCTACGCCACTCTACTCTAAACCACTGCACTCTAGGCCAATGAGCTCAACACCACTTTACTCAAACCAATGCATTCTACGCCACTGCACTCTATGCCACTCTACCCCACTCTGCGCCACTGCATTCTACTCTGCATCACTCTATGCCACTTTGCTCTACACCACTATTCCATGCCACGTCACTCTACCCTGCATCACTCCACACTACCCTGCACCCCTCCACTCTATGCCACGTCACTCTACTCTGAAACAATCTACTCTACTCCACTGCACTCTATGCCACTTCACTCTATGTCACTCTACTCCACTCTGTGCCACGCCACTCTGTTCTAAACCACTGCAATCTAAGCCAGTGCATCTATGCCAGAGCACTCAGGACCACCTTACTCAAAGCAATGCACTATGCCACTGCACTCTACACCAACTACTCTTCACCACTGCACTCTATGCCAATATACTCTCATCTTCAACACTCTACGGCACTGCATGCTATGCCCCTGCACTCTTTGCTGGACCACTCTACGTCACTCTACTCTGCACCACTCTACTCTACTGTACTCTACGCCACTGTACTCTAAACCACTACACTGTACTCCAATGCACTCAGCACCACTTTACTCAAACCAATGTACTTTATGCAACTGCACTCTACGCCAACTACTCTGTGTCACTGCACTCTGTGCCACTGCACTGTACACCATTGCACTCTATGCCACTGCACGTCTACTCCACACTTATCTATTCTGCATCACTGTACTCTACACCACTGCTCTCTGCACCACTCTACTCTGTGCCACTACTCTGTGCCACTCTCCTCTCCCCCACTGCACTCTACTCTATGCCACTGTGCTCTACGCCACTCTACTATAAACCACTGCACTCTGCGCCAATGAACTCAGCACCACTTTACTCAAACCAATGCACTCTACGCGACTGCACTCTATGCCAACTACTCTGTGCCACTGCACCTAGTGCAAGTGCACTCTACACCATTGCATTCTATGTCACTGCATGTCTACTCCACTCTTTTCTACTCTGCACCACTGTACTCTATTCCACTGCTCTCTGCACCACTCTATACTGCGCCACTCTACTTTGTGCCACTCAAATCTGCGTCACTCTACTCCACTGCACTCTACTCTATGCCAGTGTGCTCTACGGCCCTCTACTCTAAAACACTGCACTCTATGCCAATGAACTCAAAAACACTTTCCTCAAACCAGTACACTCTACGCCACTGCACTCTATGCCAACTACTCTGTGCCACTGCACTCAGTGCAACTGCCCTCAACACCGTTGCACTCTCTGTCACCGCAAGTCCACTCTACTCTTTTCTACTCTGCACCACTGTATTCAACGCCACTGCTCTCTGCACCACTCTACTCTTTACCACTCAATTCTGCACCACTATGACACCGCACTCTACCATGCTCTGCAAGACTGCACTCTCCGCAACAGCATGCTATGCTACTCCGCACCACTCAAATCTACGCCACTCTACTGCACTCTATGCCAATGCACTCTATGCCACTACACTCTATGCCACTATACACCACTCCCTGCCATTCTAATCTATTCTGCACTCCACTCCACGACACTCTATGCCACTCCACTCTGCTCTACGTCACTTGACTCTACAACACTCTACTACACACTATTACATTTCACTCTCCTACACTACTCAACTCTATGGCAATCTACTCTGATGTACGCCACTCTACAACACTCTACTCCACTTAAAGCAACACCCTCTATGCCACTCCACTCTGCTCTACACCACTCCACTACACTCTATGCCATTCCACTTTGCCACACTCTACTCCACTCTAACACTCTAATCCACTCTACGCCCTTAAGCTCTACGACACTCTACTCCCTCCATGACACTCCACAACACTCTACACCACTCCACGCCACTCCATGACACTCCAGTTCACTCCACTCCACTCTATGCCACTTAACTCTACTCTATGCCACTCCACGCCTACTCCATAACACTCCACCCCACTCCACTTTACAACACCCCATGCCACTGTCCTTTTCCCCACTAACTTTTAGCCATGCTGAACAGCAGCCACGCTGGTGGACAACATGGCTAAAACATATTGGCTAAGACAATAGCTCTTGAATAGGAGAGACCTACTGGCTTTGCCAATGCTTGTTACTATTGCTGCCTGTGCCTTGCACATGTAAGACAAGTGTAATCTGTCTGCTATACGATCCTCTCCTCTCGCTCCATAATTAAGTGGTAGCTTTCCCAGGTGAGCCTATAAGATTTGTCTAGATCTGCAGTCTACAACTTGTAATTGTGAGATTTGTATAACCTTTGATTTGCAGATCCTGCCTTTCCATCTAGACGAATCTAGGAGTAGGATGGAATTAAGATTAGAGGTGCGCAGAACTAGCAGAGTATTGCTCTTCAGAATTCCACGGAGTTACATAAAAACTCCACGGAGTTCCGCAAGCGGAGGAATTTTGGCACGTCGCGCTGCTCATGCTGATTTTTAGTGCCTGGAGCTTGTTCCGTGCAGTAAAATCAGCACAAATTGCACCATGCACCTTGCCAGGGGGCACGGCTTCTTTCTGCCGCTCAAGTAGATTTTCTACTTGAGCAACAGCTTTCTCAACGCGAACAGTAGGGACCTGCCGCGACCGCCCACGTTGAGTATTCACATTGGGACTCATCCACACTCAATTTTTCTAGCTCACACTCACTACTTAATGTTGGCAAGCCAAGCGCGAGAAAAAGTCAACCATGCGGTGGTTCATGGAGTTTTTCCGGAACTCCGCGCTCCAGACGGAGTGGGCAAAACTCTGCGAACTCCACCAACGGAGCGGTGTTTACTGCCCACCCCTAATAAATATATGAAGAAACATTACATCAACATCTTGAAAAATGACAGGCCAGGTTCACTTACATAATGATACATTCTTAACTGCCTCTTATGTATGGGAGTTCTTTCGCCAGCTTTTAGGGAACATCAGGCTGAAAATGTCTCTGTTTTTCACCATTTTTGTCAAACTTTTGTTGCAGAGTGTGAGGCCAAACACCCCTAAAGAAGGGAAGGCTTATATTATATGGCAAACGACATAAGCACTGAGATAATTCATTAGTGCCTTTCATCAGCTTTGGATTTTTATACAAAATAACTAAAAATTCCATGGCCCTGTTTTTTATCCCCCAAAAAAGCTGAAGGTATTTACACAGTAACAGTTTCAAAATGCTCCACAACGGACAGCATGTGGTCAATAAGGCTATTAGGCTTCATTCCCCTAATGACACCAGTGGCGTCTGGCATCTACGGGTTGGGAGGGGGGGCGGGTGTGCCCGCAAATTATATATATTTTAAAAAGTGTGCAAATTATATATAAAAAAAAATTAATTTACATGCGCAAATTACATATTAAAAAATATCAACTTACTTTACATGAATACAACATCCTCAGGTCCGGACCTCTTCTCTGGCAGGAACTGGAAGCAGCAACTCCCTTGGCCAATCCTAGGGCTGCCCTCAACAGCATGAGAGCAGCCCTAATATTGGTGGGAGCAGCTCTCACTCGCACTCCACAGCACTCTGGAGTCTTTGGCTTGCTTTAACCCAGCCGCCTTAAAACAGCTGGGTTAGAGCTGTTTAAAGTGTGCATGTGTGGCTGTCTGTCTCAAGACAGCCGGCCAAAAAGACATGCACACTTTAAAGTGCTTTGCCAGCCCACCCTGCTCCCGTCCCCGTCCTGAAGCTCTGTTTGGGGCAGGGTATGAAAAATAAAATGGTAATGAATTAGCATTTTATTTTTTATCTCTGGGGCTCTGGGGGTGTGGGGGTTAAGTGGGGCCACGCTCCTCCGCTCCAAGAAGGAGCCGCCCCTGATTATCACACTCAACACAAGCGAATCAAGACATTATTCTGCTATCATCTGTTACATATCAGGGCCACTGTCCAAGAATGCAAGGAAACAACTGCACTTAGTGCCAGAATTCTAAGCATCCTGAATGGCTTAAAATCCAACCTCAGTATTTCTCACAAATGGGAAATGGTCCTTTAATGCAAACTGCCTCAAAATGTTAATATGTTTCCTCTTTTGTGCATGTGTAATTACCACATCGTGGCTTTAATTGGTGCATTGTTTCAATATCAGTACAGCCCTTCTGCAGAGGCCTATAAAAGCAACTGTAGGTTTTGTCACCTACCCCCTTCGTTGCAATGATCTCCAATTCGAGGCCATAACATGCAGGTGGGGACAGTTACTACCACTATTGGAACGTTTAGCAACTCCAAAGCTAGACCTGTTTGCTTTGCCAACGATTGTCTTTTTATTGTTCACTTTGTTTGTTTTATTTCTCTGTGGACATGCAGGAGTCTGTCCTAACAGAAACTAACATTTCTCACCTGCATAACGAAACTTGAGGGCCCCCTTTGCAAGGTAAATGTCATGCAGGGTCCCCCGCTCCGGAATGAATCCGGAGGTCTCAGGCCAGAGTTCTGTGCTGAGGGGCCCCCTGCAGCTCGATACCGCGGGGGTCCACTGTTACGCCACTGTTTCAGCTGTAGGTTGCACACCAATCTCTGTGCCAATCTCTGTAATAAACGCTCAACCCACCGAGCTATTTTCCCGGTAGAAGACGCTTGATCATTTATTTGAAGTAGCAGAAAATAAGGCGAAAGTTAGTATTATCATAGGAACGAACTTTGTGAAGCCTTATACTTAATGACAATCGTGATTCGTTATGTTTACGTCACTGCACACCTCTGCGGTTCAGAAGATGTAACTTCCCCTGCTCTCCAGCACCTGTTGCATCAGGCCGTCGAGCGAGCCCACCTTCAATTTCAACCTGGGTCACCGCGTTCCAGGAAGGTGACCCGGGCCTGCTATGTTTCGAATTCGCTCCTATCGCGACAGATTGCGCACATTAAGGTTCGTTCGAGGAGCTGCGTGAGGCCAGACAGTAAAAGTGGGGTACTGCAGGTGACACCAGAAGAAATATTTACTGTGATCAGGTCGGCTGAGTGTGCCGGCCCCGTGAGAGCACCCTTGGCACAGCCGTGGGCCCAGCTTCTCTGGAAGCCGAGCTTTATTGCTGTCTGCTGCTAGGTAGATACTTTAAGCTTTTTATTAAAAAAAGATTAATCCGGCTCCAGTCTGCACTCTGCAAGGGATAGAGGTTGACGGTGCGGGGATGCCAGGGGGCACCTGGGAAGGAATATTGTGCAGTAGTCTGCTCAGGGCATACATGGAACTCATTAACAAATGCAAATGTGTTATGTTAGGAACTGCCTCCAGTAGGACAGCACCAGTGTTTTGCACGGGTTCCTCTGTAAGCAAAAACGTGCCATCTGTAGACCAAGTCAAAAGGCAGACTTGCATGCATAACACCACATTCTCGTTCATGCTTACTTACATTCACTCACTCACAGTTATTCTCACCTACTTATTCTCACTCAATCATCACCAACTTGCTCTCACTCACTTTCACTCACTAATTAACTCTGACTCATCCATTCTCACTCCTAGTTGCACTCACTGTCACTCATTCTCTCTCATATCCCCAAACATTCCCTCACACTCATTCTTTTTCATTATCACGTACTTACTTTCAGTCACTCTTACTCTCACTCACTCACTTTGACTCACTCCTACTAACTGACATTCAGTCTCACTCGTACTCACTCACTACCTAACATTGTCAGTCACTCTCACACACACACACTCACACATACAGACACACATTCTCTCTTTCACACAAACACACTCTCACCCAGAAGCATGCACACCAAACTTAGAAGCATTTTTCTAAATTACATTCCAGTGAGCTCTGATGCTTCATTTTTTTTATTACACTAATATTAAATAATGAAGTATCACTAATAGCATAATGAAAATGGACTGAAAAGAAGGATAGAGCCGGCCTGTGTTCTTGGCACTGATTGCAATCTTTGCCTCCGACACCAGTGATCACAAAGGCAAATCAGGAGGTCACAAGGAGCAAGCCAGCGGACACAACTGCAATGCCTGGTGTCCCCTAAATGACATTCATGGCTACTCTCTCTCACATGTTGATGGTACACACACTGCTCTCTCACTAAACTTGCCCTTCATACAATCTCCCCATTCTAATATATTCCTTTCCCTCACATGCCTATCCCTTATTGGCCTTTTCATCTTATTCAACTGCTCAGGCCTTCCTCTATCACACACCATAGTCATATTTCAGCCTGTCTCCTTCCATTCCCTTCCTTCACTTTCTTACTCCTATAGGGAATATATATCCCTCTATATCCCTGTCCCTCTCTCTCTCTCACACACACACGCACTCACACACACACACACACACACACACACACACACACACACACACACACACACACACACATTTACTACACCATGTAAAATATATTCAGGATTATATCTCAAAGTTAAAAGTCAGGATATTTTGCCCTTTGTAAAAGCAGCATTTGTTTCCCATTTGTGGCAACATGTAACCTCATGTGCATCCACTAGTGAGAATTTACTGCCACATGATGCCCCTCACACAATGGAAGGCACATCCTGTAACAAGAAAAGGTGATCTGCTTGTAGTGCACTAGAGTAAATGTTCCTATTGTGCACATTTTTATGGAAGGGATGGTGCGGGGGTGTAGACTGCATAGAGGGGGTGCAGAGGGATGGCGCTCCCTAGAGGCTATGGTGCCAAGGTTTGGAGGCTCAGATAAGGGGTTATTTGGCCAGCTGCCTTGGAGCTGCAGTCAGCCCACAGACCTGTGTGGGTCTTAGCAGAAGCTCAATCAGATTCCCGCTACCACAAAGGACTTCTCAGCTGCCCTTTTCTGAGAAATCTTTGCAAACTTCACACTTCTGGAGGCTTATAAAGTTTAAAAATAAATTGCACACAGGTATGAGTCATCCATCTTTGCACATTCCTCTGATCACTATTGGTCTTAATTTTATGTGTACATTTTATCAAATTGTACAGTGGTTCCTTTTAAGTGGAACACCTTTGATCAAATATGCATTATCCTGTAAATTTCCCATTTTTACATGGTCATCCCATTTTTTGCTAAATTTTATTGCAAGTCTCTAGACTCGGCAAACTAGGGCGTTGTCATCCAATACCCAGTTTATGTGCAATGACCCCCCCTAAAAATGTAAAAATTGGCTACCCCGATTGGCATATTTAACTCTCATGTAAGGCCATAGTACATGGTGTAGAAACTACACCCATAGCATGGAAATTTAACGGTCACCCATGGTCTGCAGCACTTATTGTATCATCCAATAGTGTGACACAGGAAAACATGGCTTCAGGCCTCCCATTCTAGCCTGACAGCTGCAGTCTAAAAACGCTGCCAGCCTGTGAAAATAACCCTCTTGACAAGTGAAAAACCTTCTTTTTAAATATTAATAAGTCACCCCTTTGTAGGCCCTGTAGTCCACAGGTAAAATGCAAGGAATTTAAAAGTTAGACAAGTAGAAATTTAACATTACCATGTTCTGGCAGTGACGAGCCACCAAACGTTATTTTCACTGTGGCAGTCTCTGGCCGTGTTATGAGGAAAACTAGAGTGCAGATCAAATGAATTAATTCTGCTATCTTGGTTTTAGGACCAGCTAGAAAAATGATTCGATTACATTTTTTTATATTTATTAGAAATCCAAACTAATCGTAAAGGTACATTTTTTATAAATATTTAGGAAAAGTCATTTTAGAAGGTTACTTTTTCCCTACCTTAATTGCTGGAGGCTACTTTACATTAGCATCAGTGACCAGTCGCAACTGGAAGAGGTCTGGACCCTGCTAGTGCCCTCTGCTAGAGTGGCTGGAGTGTGTTCTGATCAATAAATGCTGTCCCTAAGAGCCTTAGTGGTGTCTAGAAGGACTTACTCTGAATTTGGATGCAGAAACATTTTGGATTTCAAGATCTCCGGAGGACCAGGACCAACCATCCAAGACAATCTGCCCAAAGTACGACCTTGCTGGGAAAAAAAATTAAGTTATTCCCACTCAGAGCATTTGCAGTTCGAAGAACCTATTAAGCAGACCTTCTTGGCAAGTCTATCCATCTTTGGTGTGATCTTCCCAGATACAGTCCACAGACTTGCCCCACTGTAGGATTCTGAGCTCCAAAGAATGTGACTTGGGGGCCGTTTATGATGTTGGGCAGAAAGCCTCCCCGACAGTCGGAATCTCCTAGACCGTGTCGAAACTCTTCTGACCGACTTGGTCGGTTTACAATCCGACTGACCGATTACGATGTTCGCGGTCGGTTTGTGAACCGCACGGTCTTTCTGAATTGGTTCCGACCGGCTCTCGGAGAATTCGTGTCAGTCGGACCTGCATCGTACAGCTCTACAGACTGCGTTTCCGACCGAGCGATTACGATGTCCGTTTCCAACAGCCTTTCCGAGTCAGCCTGTCTGACACGAAAAGGCTTTCGGAAAGTGACTTTTGGGGGCCCTAGCAGGGCCCCCTTCAGCCTCCGGTAGAGGGCGGAGGGGGTACCTAAGGGACCCCCCTGTAAAACTCTGCACTGTGTGGCAGGCAACATGGGGTGCCTGCGACAAGATGCAGAGTTTTCCGCATACCCCCCATTTCCCCATAGGAGCCTGTGTTGTTGGGCGGAACACGGGCTCCTATAGGAGTCAATGGGAATCCGACTGAACAGTGTTTGGTCGCATCGTAATCGGTCGGGAGGAACCGCTGACCGCAAGTCGGTCGGTCCCGATTCCGAGTCGGTGTCGGGAGGAGGAAACTCCGACAGACATCGTAATGAGGCCCTTAGTTTAAACATCTCTAGACCGGGTGAAGGTGCCAAAAGTATACAACCAGCGAGAGGACTTCCATGGGTGTAAAATTTTAACTTTACCAGCTTTGTGCTTTTCCTGCAAAAACCAATAACTTCAGCAGAACCTCGCCCAATGGCTAATCAGCTTCGAGAGGACATCCTTTGAAACAGTCTAAAACCTTGCCCTGCTGGAGAATTCAAACTTCCATTTCAGAGACTAAGGGGTCGATTCCGATTCGGGCCGGAAAAAGCACCGACCGACTCGGAGCCGGAATTTATTCCGACCGACACGTACCTGTGGCGCCCGACACGCCAAGTACAATGCAAAGCGTGCAAAATCCGACCGACACGTACGGAACCCAAGCCGAACGACCGAGCCGCACGGAAAACAGCAATCCGGCCGGAAAAACACGCGTATCGAACCGACCGAAACGCACCCGGAACAAATCCGACCGAAACGTACACGCGAACTCCAAACCGCAAAGTACGATGCAAGGCGCGAAAACCACGACCGAGTCGGACGGAGGACAAGCCGTACGACCGACACGCATACAAAACCGAGCCGAAGTAACACAAAACACCGCGACCGACGCGTACGCAGCATAGAAAACTGCACAAACACAGCGTGAACGAAACGGAGAACACCATACGAGACAAATGCAGGGTCCGACTCGGTCACAAGAACGTTTCCAACATACACAGACAGTACAAAGGAAAATTAACACAAAAAAGGCCAAACAAGCAATTACAAAGCCAATAAATACTGGGGGTGGGGACAGAGAACAAAGACACACCCACAACTCCACCCATATAAAGGACACAAATCCCAACCATGATCCTTTGCAAATGCCATTCCACTGCCAGCACCCAACAGACAGCAACCACACACCCACAGCTCATCCCTCACACAAGCCACACACCATCAGCACACCAACAAATACCTACCTCACATACACCCAGCAAAACACACACCCACACACCCTCACCTGCACACCAACACACACATCACTCACCATCACCACCCATCACCATGCCCCCCAAGAAGAATCACAAGTTCCTAGATTGTGAATTGGAAGTCCTGGTAGACGAGATCCTCAGGGTAGAGCCACGACTGTTTGGCACACTGGTCCAACAGACCCCCATCTCCCAGAAAACCAAGATGTGGGAGAGGATCATCAACAGGGTGAACGCACAATCACCATGTCTGCGCACAAAGACCGACATCCAGAACAGGTGGTATGACGTGCGCAGGAGGATCCGGGAGCTGCTCAAGAAAGACTACCTCCTGAGCCAATACACCGGCAGTGGCCCTCCTGCCAAGCCAGTATACCTCAGGCCCTGGGAGGAGAAGGTGCGGGCCATCCTTCCGCCAGTGAGCGTATATGGACTAGAGAACATCCCAGAGCCTGGTGAGTACACAACAAATGTACACAATATTCTGCCACAATACACACACACATCACTGTCAAGGGGAGAGTCAAACCATGCACTCATAGCAATTACACAGCAACCAGAACAGAATCATCCCAAAATGTGTATGTCAGTCAGATAAACACAACACATGCCATCTCAAAGTTACATTTAACCGTGCCATCACATGTACAAACACAACTACAACTACAGCTAGGCAGTGGCACAAATAGAACTAACAAACACATCCAGACATGTAGCCACCACAACAACACCAACACACAGTGAAGACCACTGAAAGGAAGGAATTCTGTGTATGCTGGCCAAGTCAGTGTAGCCAATAGCATCATGGGAGTCGTAGTCACACATATTGCCCCCCCACAACTGTCCCATCAACACCACCATGAACCATGCGCACATCACAGGGAGTGGAGAAGGACTCACAAGATGGCTGACACTGGCTACTGCTGTGGGGAGCACAAGGCCCTGCTGGCAACTGTGCACCAACAAACAGCAGGACACCACTGACTGACATCCTGAGAGACAACTCCCACTCCCTGCAATGGAAGCACGTTCCATGGTGGGATATCTGGCTGGCTGGGTGGGAAGGAGGACTCGCACCACTGACCATAGTCACAAGCACCTCCCTCACACACACCCTCAACACATACTCCACATAACCCACCTGGGAGAATGCAATGCCACACATCCTAACTCAAGATCCCACAAAGAACCTCCACCCTGGGTTATGTCGTGTGAAGCACAGGGACACTCATGGGACTTTCAGCCAAACAACTGCCAGGACAACACTCCCAGCCATCCTGTCAGCACAGCCAGCCCACCCCACAGGGAAGCAGAGTCAAAGGAAGGAAGCATGGGCATGCTGGGAAGGGGGTGGAGGCAATAGCATGATGGGAGTGGTAGTCACAGATATTGCTCAGCCTCACAACTGGCCCATCAACACCACCCTGAACCATGCTCACATCACAGGGAGTGGATAAGGACACACAAGATGGCTGACACTGGCTACTGCTGTGGGGAGCACAAGGGTATGCTGGGAACTGCACACCAACCAACAGCAGGACACCACTGTCAGCCATCTTGCCATTGCCCTCACACCCACACACACTGAACTCCCCACAAAAGCAAGTAAGTATGGGAATGCTGGGAAGTGGGGTGGAGGCAATAGCATGATGGGAGTCACAGTCACAGACATAGCTCACCCCCACAACTGTCCCATCAACACCACCCTGAACCATGCTCACATCACAGGGAGTGGAGAAGGACTCACAAGATGGCTGACACTGGCTACTGCTGTGGGGAGCACAAGGCCCTGCTGGCAACTGTGCACCAACAAACAGCAGGACACCACTGACTGACATCCTGAGAGACAACTTCCACTCCCTGCAATGCAAGCACGTTCCATGGTGGGATATCTGGCTGGCTGGGTGGGAAGGAGGACTTGCAGCACTGACCATAGTCACAAGCACCTCCCTCACACCCCCTCAACACAAACTCCACAGAACCCACCTGGTAGAATGCAATGCCTCCCATCCTAACTCAAGATCCCACAAAGAACCACCACCCTGGGTTATGTTGTGTGAAGCACAGGGACACTCTTGGGACTTTCAGCCAAACAACTGCCAGGACAACACTCCCAGCCATCCTGTCAGCACAGGCAGCCCACCCCACAGGGAAGCAGAGTCAAAAGGAAGGAAGGATGGGCATGCTGGGAAGGGGGTGGAGGCAATAGCATGATGGGAGTCGTAGTCACAGCTCTACATCCCCCACCACATGGCCCAGCAAGCTCACACTCACGCATGCACATCCCACAGAGAGTGGAAAGGCCCATCAAAGATGTCTGACACTGTTGCTGTGTCGTGGGGAGCACAAGGGCATGCTGGGAACTGCACACCAACCAACAGCAGGACACCACTGTCAGCCATCTTGCCATTGCTCTCACACCCACACACACTGAACTCCCCACAAAACCAAGTAAGTATGGGAATGCTGGGAAGTGGGGTGGAGGCAATAGCATGATGGGAGTGGTAGTCACAGATATTGGTCACCCCCACAACTGTCCCATCAACACCACCCTGAACCATGCGCACATCACAGGGAGTGGAGAAGGACTCACAAGATGGCTGACACTGGCTACTGCTGTGGGGAGCACAAGGCCCTGCTGGCAACTGTGCACCAACAAACAGCAGGACACCACTGACTGACATCCTGAGAGACAACTTCCACTCCCTGCAATGCAAGCACGTTCCATGGTGGGATATCTGGCTGGCTGGTTGGGAAGGAGGACTTGCAGCACTGACCATAGTCACAAGCACCTCCCCTCACACCCCCTCAACACAAACTCCACAGAACCCACCTGGTAGAATGCAATGCCCCCATCCTAACTCAAGATCCCACAAAGAACCACCACCCTGGGTTATGTTGTGTGAAGCACAGGGACACTCTTGGGACTTTTAGCCAAACAACTGCCAGGACAACACTCCCAGCCATCCTGTCAGCACAGCCAGCCCACCCCACAGGGAAGCAGAGTCAAAAGGAAGGAAGCATGGGCATGCTGGGAAGGGGGTGGAGGCAATAGCATGATGGGAGTGGTAGTCACAGATATTGCTCAGCCTCACAACTGGCCCATCAACACCACCCTGAACCATGCTCACATCACAGGGAGTGGATAAGGACACACAAGATGGCTGACACTGGCTACTGCTGTGGGGAGCACAAGGGTATGCTGGGAACTGCACACCAACCAACAGCAGGACACCACTGTCAGCCATCTTGCCATTGCCCTCACACCCACACACACTGAACTCCCCACAAAAGCAAGTAAGTATGGGAATGCTGGGAAGTGGGGTGGAGGCAATAGCATGATGGGAGTCACAGTCACAGACATAGCTCACCCCCACAACTGTCCCATCAACACCACCCTGAACCATGCTCACATCACAGGGAGTGGAGAAGGACTCACAAGATGGCTGACACTGGCTACTGCTGTGGGGAGCACAAGGCCCTGCTGGCAACTGTGCACCAACAAACAGCAGGACACCACTGACTGACATCCTGAGAGACAACTTCCACTCCCTGCAATGCAAGCACGCTCCATGGTGGGATATCTGGCTGGCTGGGTGGGAAGGAGGACTTGCAGCACTGACCCTAGTCACAAGCACCTCCCCTCACACCCCCTCAACACAAACTACACAGAACCCACCTGGTAGAATGCAATGCCTCCCATCCTAACTCAAGATCCCACAAAGAACCACCACCCTGGGTTATGTTGTGTGAAGCACAGGGACACTCTTGGGACTTTTAGCCAAACAACTGCCAGGACAACACTCCCAGCCATCCTGTCAGCACAGCCAGCCCACCCCACAGGGAAGCAGAGTCAAAAGGAAGGAAGCATGGGCATGCTGGGAAGGGGGTGGAGGCAATAGCATGATGGGAGTGGTAGTCACAGATATTGCTCAGCCTCACAACTGGCCCATCAACACCACCCTGAACCATGCTCACATCACAGGGAGTGGATAAGGACACACAAGATGGCTGACCCTGGCTACTGCTGTGGGGAGCACAAGGGCATGCTGGGAACTGCACACCAACCAACAGCAGGACACCACTGTCAGCCATCTTGCCATTGCCCTCACACCCACACACACTGAACTCCCCACAAAAGCAAGTAAGTATGGGAATGCTGGGAAGTGGGGTGGAGGCAATAGCATGATGGGAGTCACAGTCACAGACATAGCTCACCCCCACAACTGTCCCATCAACACCACCCTGAACCATGCTCACATCACAGGGAGTGGAGAAGGACTCACAAGATGGCTGACACTGGCTACTGCTGTGGGGAGCACAAGGCCATGCTGGCAACTGTGCACCAACAAACAGCAGGACACCACTGACTGACATCCTGAGAGACAACTTCCACTCCCTGCAATGCAAGCACAGTCCATGGTGGGATAACTGACTGGCTGGGTGGGAAGGAGGGCCGGCTGTCAACCAAATACAACCAATGCAGACCATGTTCACACCCCAACAAATACATAGAAATGCCCAAATAATGCAGGACAATGTGCCACACCAATATCAACCCCTGACTGTGAAGACTTAGGACAATGCAATGTACAGGCCCGCACCCAGAGGCACAGTCACAACTGTCAGGTGTGTCAACCATTGATGCCTGCAGAAACATAACATACATTTTGTGTGTCTCCCAAAAACAGGTGATGATGGGGACAGCAGCAGACGCTGAGGAGTCCCAGTCCCAGGCTCAAGAGGATGCGGAGCTCACTGGTGTCGTACAGCCTCTGCCCTCCTCGGACGAAGAAGACCAACCTGGCACATCCGGTGCAAGTCTACAAGCAGCACCAGCAGGACCACCAGCTGCAGCACCAGCAGGACCACCAGCTGCACCCCCTGCACCCACCCCTCCAACGACTGTCACCACAAATACCATCCCTGCCGACATGGACAGAACAAGGAGCAACACCAGCACAGGGACCCTGGACCAACCTGGGGCCATGGACACCACCACCACCACCACCAACCCCAAGGTGGACCAGGGTCATCTGTGCGTGCCACTGCAGGCACTGCACATGTCAGCAGGGGTGGTGGGAGGGGTGGGAGACAGAGGTCGCTGCTTGCAGAGGTTGCTGGTGTGCATGATGACCCACAACTGGCACGCATAGCTGATGCGTACCAGTCCAGCACCGGAGATCTCAGCCAGGTAGTGGGGCTCCTCAGAGACATGAAACAGCAGCAGGCTGCCCATCATGCCCGCTTGGACTCACACATGTCCCGCGTGGACTCACACATGTCCCGCGTGGACTCACACATGTCCCGCGTGGACTCACACATGTCCCGCGTGGACTCCAAGTGGGATGCACTGCATGAGATGACGGCGGTGCACAGGGACATTTTACAATGCCTCCGCCAGATGAACAGCAACCAGTCCACACCTCCCTGTGTGCCAACAACATCTGGTGCTGAACAAACTGCAACTGCCACAGGGAGGGAGGATGACTCTGGCGGAGAGTCCCCTGCACCGCAGCAGCCTGTACTTGAGGGCCCCCCAAAGAAGAGGGGTCGTCCGAGGAGGGGCAAGTGAGAGGCCGATGGCCAAGCGCAACTCCCAGGAAGCCTGAACCTGTTCTGGATGTTCACCTTTGTGCACAGACTGTTCACCCTGTTGACGGCAACACAACTCCCACACATTGACATGGGGAGTACAAGTTGGACCAATGTCTCAGACAACTGTGGCCCCGATACTGGGGATTTTGTCTACCAGGACTTTCAATTCACCTAGGAACTTCTGATTGCAAGATTTATGTACAGCACTACCCATCCTATGCACTATTCACACAAATGTATCACAATAAACACACTAATACACCATACTTGCCTCTGTTGTGATTCCAACGTGGGTGCTGTTATGGGGATGATGAACTGCAAAATTACACTGTGTATGCGAACTGCAACAGCAAGTACAACACAGGCATGTGAGTAAAGGCAACGTGACACATATGAGGGAGACACACCACCAGGGCTACACAACACATACACACCTAGGCCATCTGACTCATTGCCTACACTGATGTTGCCAGGGAAGACGGTGCAATGCACAGACACCACACCCATTCCCAGTTGTAGTCAAGTAGCCCACAGGTGCAGTAAGCAAATGGCAGTCAAATGTGTGACCACAGACAACGCACATCACAAAGTGAAGCACAGGTTTATTACACAGTTACAACATGTCGTAACCACTACAGATGCAAGGTAATCCCACCTGGCAGCGGGCACACAGTCAACAACTGTAGATGGAAGGAAGTCCATGGGTGTGGCGCACATCACCTGTAGGGACACAACAGCTACCACCCTGGAAGTGCAATCACGTCGTCGGTGGACACAGTTGACCAAACGAATCTGAAAGTACCCTGTGAAGGACAGAAATGACACAGTCAAAAGCAATGGAGAACAGGACAGAACAGCAAAACTCATGCACAATACATGTTACAAGATACCCACCCAGAACCAAGTTAGCATGTCAACACTGTTGGGGAGTACAGCCCACCTGTAAGCACACATCGCAACACACATCCAGTCAAGTAGCCCATGGACACACTCCAACAGCACCAGAGCACCACCTACACATATCATGCCAACTCACATCATTGACATGACACCTCAGGATACTCACATTCAGCTAAAGAAGTTGGTGATGAGCTGTGTGCGGACATCACCCTCATCATCATCATCATCATCACTGGCATCGTGGTCCAGGCCAGGATCCTCCACAGGTGGCGGATGTTGGTCATTGTCATCCTGGATGAGAGGCAACTCCTTCCGCACTGCCAGGTTGTGGAGCATGCAGCAGACGATGATAATCTTGCACACTTTCGCAGGGGCATATGGGAGGGACCCTCCGGTCTTGTCCAGGCAGCGGAAGCGGCTCTTCAAGAGACCAAATGTCCGCTCAATCACTCTCCTGGTCCGACCATGTGCCTCATTGTAGCGCATCTGGGCTGGTGTCACAGGGTTCCTGAGGGGTGTCAGCAACCACGGCATGTTGGGGTATCCCGAGTCACCTACGGACAGACAAGTGCACATTAGCTGACTTGGAAAAGTGGGCGGAATACTACAGATCAGATCACACACAATGGCACAAAGTCAGTACACACCGACAAGCCAGGCACGCTGGTTCTGCATCTGTGCCATCATCCTGGGGATGCGACTACTCCTCATCACAAAGGCATCGTGTGCTGAACCAGGGAAACGGGCACACACGTGTGTGATGGTCATATCTGCAAGACACACCACCAGTGCATTGACCGAGTGGTAGTGCTTGCGGTTCCTGTAGGCCAGCTCCTGGGCCTGTGGTGGTACCAAAGCCACATGTGTCCCATCAATGGAGCCAATGACATGCGGCATCCTCCCCAGGGCATAGAAGTCACTCTTCACGTCAGTGAGTCGTCGCAGTCTAGGGAAATAGATGTACCGGTTCAGGAATAGCAACATTGCCACCAAAACATCGCGGAGCACACGGCTCAACATGGTCTGTGACATCCCACCAGCAGTCGCCACAGTATGTTGGAAGGTACCGGTGGCAAAGAAGTGTAGGGCTGCCATCACCTTCACCTTGGGGGTCAGCGCTGTAGGATACGGCCGGCCAGGCTGCAAATGTGGGGCCAACTGCACTGCCAAATCCTCAATCAGCTGCCTGGTGAAGCGGTACCGTCGGATGCTGTCCCGTTCCACCATCGTTGCCAGGTCTGGGAATGGTCGATTGTCAGCAGGAGCCCTGCAGTGCAGAGGAGAAGTAAGCAAGATTGTCAGTCAGCCCACATATGCGGCATTGAACACACTCAATATCCCAACATACATCATTATGAGGCATAACTACATGAAGTGTGCAGTTCCGTAAGGACATGTATGGTACATACATGGCCAACATCTGTCATCATGGTCCAACAAGTGGCATCAATAAGTCCCAGGTTGGCCCATTGGATAGCATGAGGCCGTGTCACAGTTCCCATCTCCTGCTGCCGTGTCACAATCACCCCCCACAGTGACATGTGAGGACAGATGTGCCCCAGGCATCACAGTTCAACGACAGGTACATTCCCAGGGACCCTGTATTGCCACATGGACACTGGCATTACATGGAGTATCATGTATACACCACAGCAAAACAACTATGACCCCCACAGGTAGTGGTCCCACTTGCCACTGCAGGACAGACATGGACGTCTGTGACACACACACGCACAACATCAAAGTCCATGCACACACAACGTGGATGTGGAGACTGTCTCCCATTGTGCACATGAAATCAGAGACATTGTAAACACTACATCCACACAGACTGTGGAGGACCATCACTATTGTGCCACTGGGACACCCTGGCTCAAACATACCGTCCCACATGGGACTCACGGGGTATGTGACATGACATACACATACACCACCGTGAAATGTGACCATGGCACATGCACAGATATGAACAGTTGCACATCACAGTGGTCATGTACACGTAACACCCAGGATCCTGTCCCCATGAACACGTGCACAGCCTGGGGGTGGCTGCCCCCAGGTGACACCCACAGGACAACATGTACACCAACATACACACAATAGGAAATGCAGCCTTACATGCCTTATCATACAGTTTGGACAGGCTGTCGTGTTGTAGGTGTGCCCCTCACTCCCTGGGAGCTATCTGTGGCTGGCATATGTCCATCTGAGACAGGCATGGTGACATATGCCAGTCACTTGTACAGGGATGCGTTGATCAGCAATGGACCGATCGGTGCCCCCGGCCGGCCCATTGCATTCAATGTGTGCGGGTACGCGTTGTACCCCTGTACGCTGCTGTACCGCAATGGACCGATCGGTGCCCACGGCCGGCCCATTGCATTCAATGTGTGCGGGTACGCGTTGTACCCTGTACGCGTTGATCAGCAATGGACCGATCGGTGCCCCCAGCCGGCCCATTGCATTCAATGTGTGCGGGCACGCGTTGTACCCCTGTACGCGTTGTACCGCAATGGACCGATCGGTGCCCCCGGCCGGCCCATTGCATTCAATGTGTGCGGGTACGCGTTGTACCCCTGTACGCGTTGATCAGCAATGGACCGATCGGTGCACCCGGCCGGCCCATTGCATTCAATGTGTGCGAGTACGCGTTGTACCCCTGTACGCGTTGTACCGCAATGGACCGATCGGTGCGCACCCATTGACAATGGCCTTGCCTGGCAACGGACGCGTTTTTGAAATTCGAACGAGTCGGTTGCTGGAAATTCAGTTGGTCACCCACAACAATGTTGCAAAATCATGTATGTCATGAAGTTGAAGATTTGAAGGATGCCGTGGGCGTGTATTGGTGCTGCTATTCCATGGATTGGCCAGATTCAGAAGATGCAAACGACTTGGACCTATCACTTTGGACACAAGGGACAGTATCTGCCTCTCCAGCACATATATATTGCTGGCTGTTCCCCTGAGAGCTCACTTGCCTGCACTACATGCTCCAGGACGACATCTGCCACTGCACTGCTGCTGTCTCTGCCCCTCTGGACCCTGCAATGGCACGTACTGTGGAGAGAGCCCCAGCCTTCAGCCTTGAGGAGAACCAGGCCCTGCTGGACAGCCTACTTCCACAGTACATCAAGCTGTATGGGACACCAGGGGAGCAGGTGAGTGTTCTGTGCACTGCCTTTCTGAATGTGCATTTTGTCTGACTAGCAAGGCTGAAAGTCTGCACGCCACTGGCTAGCAGGCTCACTGAGTAGTTGTCACCCCCATAGTGTGTAGTGACATGCACTGGACAGGTATGGTGCAGTGACAGTGCATTTGAACAAGGTTTTACTTCCCATGCAATGATACCATGTAGTGACGTCTGGCAAACTGTCCATGGGCAGCGTTGCACTGCCTGTGTACATCATGTGCCCCTGTGAATGAGACATGTATATACAACTGTGTCATGCACGGATATGTTGCATGTGTAGTAATGGCCTTTTCACTTTGTCATCCTGACAGGTTAATGCCCATCGGAAGCAGGAGATCTGGAAGGACATCGTCCGGGCTGTCCGGTCCGTGGGGGTCTACAAGCGCCGGATCCGCAACTGCCAGAAGAGGTGGCAGGACCTTCGGGCTGGACCCGGAGGATTGCACGGGTCCAGCTGAAGCTGTCGCTCCTCGCAGGAGGGGCGGAACACGGACCCTGACCCCCACATGCTCCAGATCCTGGCGGTGGTGTTTCCAGACCTGGATGGGCAGCTGAAGGCCAGACAGCAGCAAGGAGGGGGTGAGTCAAATACTGCACTGTGAACTCTGTATTACATGCTTTGTGCCCTTCTCTGGCCTGGTTCAACTGCCACAGTACAGCAGTCATGTTGTCCAGGAGCCATGTCCCTCTATTGTGCACTGCCCACTCCTCATCTGATACCCAGGTGTGGCCCTTACATTCAGGGAATTGTGTCACTTGGGACTGTGTCCTTGCAGTTTGCTTCACTAAAGGTGGGGGACAGCATCTGTTTCCCTAACTCTGTTGTGGGCATCATGGGTGGGTCCATTGTTCACACAACGCCTGTGTTCGGACATGTAATCTGCGTGTTGCTTTGATATGCGGTCCACTTGCTGAGCTGAGCCACCACATGTGCCTGGGGTATGTGGCACACACCCATGCAGCGGGTGGGAACAATGTTTGGGCCCCAGGAGTATGCAGATTACGTGTGTCACACATACATAGCCAGCTATCCACTGTCCAGGGCTCATCCCTCATTCATATGGGGCAGGACAGTCATGCCTACTCCAGGCCATGCAATGCACTCTGTACTCCCACTCCCGTGTATCAGCTGACACATTGTGCGCAGTGATTTGACCCCTCAGGTGTCTGCCTCTGTATCAGTGTGCTGTGGATTTGTTGCCAGGACTGCTGGGGTGTTTCTGGGTAGGGGCTCAGCATGCCACTGGAGATGTGACCATAGGAGACGATACATGTGTGTCACATAGGTGTTTGATCAGCTGCCCGTGCAGACTGGGGTATGCGAATGTGAAGTTCAGGCAGCTGTTCCCCATTCACAGCAGATTGTGAGGGGCTCAGGTTCAGAGGGTAGTGTCACAGGTCTCCCATATGTCCAATCGGTATGACCTGGACAGATGAGGGTTAAGATGATGTGTTGTGTGGGGGATGTACATGTGCACTTGTGCAGCTCCAGGACTTGCATTCCCCATGACCTACTATTGTGACACAGTGCAGAGTGTTGTTGTCTGGCTGCCAAGTCATACATCACTGAGACAGTGATGTATGACTTAGCAGTCATGCCTCCGCCATGGCATGTGTCTACTTATTGGTGATCCTGCAGGGGAGTGACATGTGCTACATGCACACCATTGTGGCGATGGCTATCAGGACATGGGTGCATCATGGTGTCTGTCGCTGGTATGCATCACATGCATATCCTATTTGACTCTGGGCATCCCTTTCATCCGGAAACCTGTACTGACTCTGTGGCAAGAGTTGTGATGTGTGCATGTCCACATGCTACACCGTGTCCTCTGCACTGTCCAACTACTGTGTAGTTGGTGCATGTGTCCACACTGGGGTGTTGCTATCCAACAGACACCAGACAGATGGGTGCAAGGCCATGTGGGATGTGAGTGCCATGGTTGGCATCAGACTGACAATTGGCTTCTCCTGTTCAGTTAGGGCACTTTTAGCAATGTACAACTAATGATGCCAGGGCTTGCTCTGTAATGTGCTGTGCTCACAGTGGTGTGTGCGTTTGGTGCAGGTGACTGATGTCTGTCTGTTTCCCCATTGTTTGCAGATACATCCACGGCCACGGAAGGGGACAGCTCCACGGACCAGGAGGAGCCAGAGAGCCAGACTGGGTCAGCAGCCGAGGAGTGGTCGGAGGGACCCAGTGGCACGGAGGGCGAGGGGAGCCACACCGAGGAGTCCTCAGCACCATCCACCTCAGCTGAGGACCAGAGCAACTCGGAGGATGACTCCCTTATGGAGGCGGGTGTCAGCAGCCACCACACCCCAGCTAGTGTTGCTGTCCCCGCCACCACCAGCACCACCACCGCCCTCCCATCGGCTCCCATTCCCCAGGTCCGTGGAGGCTCCCATGTTCGGGAGCGTGTCTCCTTTGGGCCAGGCACCGCACCCCCTGCCCCTGTGTCCCCTGCTGCCCTGAGTGAGGAGTCTGTGTACCTCCTTCGCCAGCTCCATGTAGGGCAGACAGCCATGCTGAGTGTCCTCCATGCGCACACCGCTCTGTTGACTCAGCTGGTGTCGTTCATGGAGGGCATCTCATCGGGCATGTCTGACCTACAGAGGGGCAATAGGTCCATGGACTCCTCCCTGACGGCAGCAGTGTCCCTCCTCAGACAGTCCCTCACCCCTCCTGCCTCTGCTCCATCCACACTCCCCAGCACCTTACCCGTCCCAAGCACACACACACCGGCACAGGCACACACCAGCACACACACGTCCAGCACACAGACACACACGCCACAAACAAAACGCACACGCACGCACAGTCAGGGGACTGAAACCAGACTCACAGGGGATGGGGCCCTGGAACACACACACGCATCCACGAGCACTGCACAGTCCTCAGTTGCCTCTCCCTCCAAAGCACCCTCCCTTGCCTCACCTGCAACCCCAAAGACCCAGCGGCTCTTCCTCAGTGACCTCGGCCTCTTCCCTCCGATCCAGCTGATACAGCATTCAGGGGGAAGAGGAAGCCCACCCACACGGAGCAGAGTGCCCTCGCCCCCGGACACCCTCCCCAGGCGCAGACAGACTGAGGCCCCCACCCGCAAGTCCCCCGGAGTCGTAAGAGCAAGACCCCGCCGCCGCCCTGCAGCTCAGGCACCAGGTCTCCTTCCTCCATCCCTCAGGCCCCCACTCCACAGGTGCCCCCACCACACCCTGCCCCAGGTTCCCCCACCCACAGATATACCATCCCCAAGAGGATCCGGCCTTCTCCCCTGCCACTTGCTCTCCCGGCACCACACCCCCGCTGCGCTCGTCTGTGCCACTGATGTGGTGAGGGTGTCCTCCCCTCTGTCCAGCCCACCTTGCCTGTTCCCCATTCTCCTCCCCTGGTGGTAGGCACTGCAGTGGAGTCCACTACCACCCTGTCTGACTTGGGCACTGCAGTGGCGGACCTGTCCACTCCATCTGCAGGGTCCACTGCAGTCGTGCCGGCACCCACAACATCTGAGTCATGCCCCCAGTTGTGCCGGCACACACCATGTCAGACACCTCCACTGCAGTTGTCAGTGGCTCTCCAGCACCCACCACCCCTTCCCTGCTTCCTCCTGGTGAGCCCTGATCCTGTCCCTGCGGTGCCTGGCCTGCCCCCCGGTTGCCCCTCCTAGTGGATTGTCCCTGGTTTTGTGCAGGCATGCGTAGGGTGACATCTGCCACTGTCACCCAGTTTGGACTTTGACAATGGACTGGCCATTGGCCTTTGTGTTTTTTCTGGACTTTGTTTTCATTACACACATATGCTGAATAAAGCAACTTTCTGTTCTCTAGTGCGTATGCTTCTGATGTACATGTTGTTGATGATGCTAACCATGCCCTTGCTGCAGTGATGGTGATATTTGGTCTCATGATAATGAAGTGTTACTGTGCAGGAACCCATGTGGTCCAGGGGGAATGTGTCCTATCCTGTGGTGTATCCATGTCATCCATAGCAGCATCTGAGGGTGTCATGTGTTCAGTATTTGGCAATGGGATTTCCTACTTAGATTAGCTATTTCACATCTGTGGCTTCCACCCCTGCACATCTGTTGTGCCTGCCATTGTTCAATTCGTCTACTTCCCTGACCGTGTGGCCATCTCCACTGGACATGCAGGTTTGGGCATCAATGGGGAAGGACTCATCTGTGTTGTCAGTGCAACATTGCTATACAAGTGTGTTGGATCTGTGCTGATGATTACGTTGGCACTTCCATGACCAGGCTGATGTGACGGGAGCCCTCATTTGGTGCTAATTGTTGATTGTGTGACCAAGTGCTCAGCTGACATGATGGGGCCCTACTGAGGCAACATATGGCACAGCTTTCCTCACACAGGAGTGGAGTCCCCTCATGGCAGTGTGTACTCCTGTGACATTGCCTGCGCCCAAGGTGTGTGTTGTATGTGCATGTCTGTGTGTTCACTTCCGTTTAGCTGTGCATGCTGTGATCCCTAGTGTTGTACCTGTTTGTGATGCTTGCTGAGTTGACCTATGTTCCCCCAAAGTCTTCTCCCTGGGTTCTCTGTGATGTGGGTGCATGGCACATTACTGGTCATCAGGGTGTCACCCATAGGTGTGTTTGCTGTCAGGGCTGAGTTTGTGTGCAGACGCAGATGGGTCACAGTCAGGTTTCCCCTTGGCACTTGTTGTTTGCCCCTGTCATGTGATTTCCAGTTTGTGTTATCTTTCAGTGATTGTGACACGTTGTGTGTGAGACTGCTGGCACTCCTCAGGGTCCGGACTGCAATGTTGGTTGTTGTCTATGTGTGTTCTTTGTGGGTGACCTTGGCTTCTTCATTGGTGTGTGACTGTGGCTGGGATCCCATTGGTTGGTGTGGTATTGCCGTCATGTCCATGTACAGCGTAGTGTGCAGTGTGTCAGACATTCAGGAGTCTTGTTGAGTGGCCATGTGTGATGTGTTTCTGCACCTTGGTTCCCACCCACCACCCTGGAATAGTCATGGGTGCATGTGCAATGTCACCAGTGCATGTGTGCTTCACTGCTGCACATTGTTGGAAGTCGAGGGGTGTGGTGTTGAGTGTGTGCAGATGAGAGTTGTTGCCCGGCTAGGCCCCTGCCTCCATGTTGGCCTTGGCTTACTGGCCATGCGGATTGATTTGTGCTTGTGTAGGTGTGATGGTAGTTTGTTGCTCAGGACACATGACTGTGGTTCACAGTGTGAACGACATTTAGCTTTGTCATCACAGTGGGATTGTAATGCAGCCCAGGGTCACCACATTGTGGGGACCCCTGGGGTAGTGCTGTGGTGTGTCTGTGTCTTGCTGTGTCAGTTGCTGTTCCTACGTGCCTGTGTGACATGTGTGATTTGTGCTCCCTCTCATCTGACAATGCCTGCTTGCCCACATAGGGGATTTGGATCCATGAGTTACCTTTGTGTGGCACTGTATGCACATCTGTATGATTGGTATTCAGGTCTCCTCATGTGTTGTGTGGTTGCCTGGGGACACTGGCACACCCCCTCACCTGTTGTGTATGATGTGCAGTGTGGGTCTGCCTGTTTGTGTTTGTGCATCTGCACCACTGCATTGGCATATCTTGGGTGTGCCATTGGCTGTATGTAGTTTGGTGGGTTTCCCTGCTGTCCCTGGGACTCCTAGGTCATCGGTCAGCACAATGATCATGGTTTGTGTGTCCCATTGCTGCCATGGTATGGTATCTGTTCACCTCACATCTACAGTCTCCACAGGGTATCTGCATTTGTGTGCCCATTGGTGCAAATATGTGGGTCTGCATTCTGATGGTCACTTCTGTCATTGTGTCATTGATGAATGTTGACAGTGTCAGCCCCCATGGGTTTTGTTTGTCTGCACATGGCCAAAGGTATGTCTTATTTGCACTGCAGGATTTGGCTCCCCCAATTTATGTTGCAATGGGACACATGCACTACTTTGCCACTGATGTGTTTTTTGTTCTGTGACCAGGAATCATCCATGCAGTTTGGCAGTTGCAGCTCTTTCTTTGTCAACACTTACCTTTTGGTCACTGTGATGATGGGGGTTTGGACCCCATTGCCACAATGTTCAAAATGTGCTTCAGCTATGGACCCCACACTTACCTTTTGGTCACTGTGGTGATGGGGCGTTAGACCCCATTGCCACAATGTTCAATATGTGCTTCAGCTATGGACCCCACACTTACATTTTGGTCACTGTGGTGATGGGGCGTTAGACCCCATTGCCACAATGTTCAGAATGTGCTTCAGCTACGGACCCCACACTTACCTTTTGGTCACTGTGATGATGGGGGTTTGGACCCCATTGCCACAATGGTCATGGCCTGCTTGCATTGTGGGGGCCACACACATATGTGTGGCACATGTGCTAGGGGGTCACATTGTATGTTCAAAGTCATGTTCAGTTTTGTAGGCATTTGACACAGTCTACACACGCTTGTCATGGTGTTGGGGGGATGTCTTTTTCTTGCATTCCCTAGGTTGTGGTGTGCTGGTTGTGTCATGCATTGTCCATCCTATGAGTGGGGGTGGTAGTGGTGGTAGGCATCCAGCCCCCCCTGGCTAAGGGTGGTAGTAGTGGTAGGCATCCAGCCCCCCCTGGGTGAGGGTGGTAGTAGTGGTAGGCATCCAGCCCCCCCTGGCTAAGGGTGGTAGTAGTGGTAGGCATCCAGCCCCCCCTGGGTGATGGTGGTAGTAGTGGTAGGCATCCAGCTCCCCCTGGCTAAGGTTGGTAGTAGTGGTAGGCATCCAGCCCCCCTGGGTGAGGGTGGTAGTAGTGGTAGGCATCCAGCCCCCTGGGTAAGGGTGGTAGTAGTGGTAGGCATCCAGCCCCCTTGGGTGAGGGTGGTAGTAGTGGTAGGCATCCAGCCCCCCTGGGTGAGGGTGGTAGTAGTGGTAGGCATCCAGCCCCCTGGGTGAGGGTGGTAGTAGTGGTAGGCATCCAGCCCCCTGGGTGAGGGTGGTAGTAGTGGTAGGCATCCAGCCCCCCTGGGTAAGGGTGGTAGTTGTGGTAGGCATCCAGCCCCCTGGGTGAGGGTGGTAGTAGTGGTAGGCATCCAGCCCCCCTGGCTAAGGGTGGTAGTAGTGGTAGGCATCCAGCCCCCTGGGTGAGGGTGGTAGTAGTGGTAGGCATCCAGCCCCCTGGGTGAGGGTGGTAGTAGTGGTAGGCATCCAGCCCCCTGGGTAAGGGTGGTAGTAGTGGTAGGCATCCAGCCCCCTGGGTGAAGGTGGTAGTAGTGGTAGGCATCCAGCCCCCCCTGGCTAAGGGTGGTAGGCATCTGGCACCCCCATGGCTGAGGGTGGTAGTAGTGGTAGGCATCTGGCACCCCCATGGCTGAGGGTGGTAGTAGTGGTAGGCATCTGGCACCCCCATGGCTGAGGGTGGTAGTGGTGGTGGGCATCTGGCACCCCATGGCTAAGGGTGGTAGTGGTGGTGGGCATCTGGCACCCCTGGGTGAGGGTGGTAGTAGTGGTTGGCATCCAGCCCCCCTGGGTGAGGGTGGTAGTAGTGGTAGGCATCCAGCCCCCCTGGGTGAGGGTGGTAGTAGTGGTAGGCATCCAGCCCCCCCTGGGTGAGGGTGGTAGTAGTGGTAGGCATCCAGCCCCCCCCTGGCTAAGGGTGGTAGGCATCTGGCACCCCCATGGCTGAGGGTGGTAGTAGTGGTAGGCATCTGGCACCCCCATGGCTAAGGGTGGTAGTGGTGGTGGGCATCTGGCACCACCCTGGCTAAGGGTGTTAGTAGTGGTAGGCATCCAGCCCCCCCTGGGTGAGGGTGGTAGTAGTGGTAGGCATCCAGCCCCCCCTGGGTGAGGGTGGTAGTAGTGGTAGGCATCCAGCCCCCCCTGGGTAAGGGTGGTAGTAGTGGTAGGCATCTGGCACCCCCATGGCTAAGGGTGGTAGTGGTGGTGGGCATCTGGCACCACCCTGGCTAAGGGTGGTAGTGGTGGTTGGCATCCGGCCCCCTGGGTAGGGGGGGTGGTGCGCATTCAGGCCCCTGTGTGCATATGTGGCATTGGTGATGGGCATCCCCGCCCCTATGGTGCTGCTGTTGCTGGTGTAAGTAAATTCTGCATCCCTCTGTGTGTGTGTGATGTGTCGTGTACGTGTTGTATGTGTTTTGTGGTTGGTGTCTGACTTACCTTCTGCGCCGTACGCGTCCGTGCCTGTTCCGGTAGTAAATGTAGAATATTGGTATGATCGGGACGAAGGGATTCATGGTTGGTTCGTGTCGTTCGTCCTTCTCGTTGCTTCGCGTCGTCCTCGTCGCTTCGCGTCGTCCTCGTCGCTGGCGTGTTCGTCTCGTAGCCGTGGATTGTGTTGTGGCGCGAATCAGAGCTTATATGCGCCTCTCCCGGATGCTTTGACGTACCGTGCGTAGCGACGGGTTCGGCGCGTACGGGAAGCGCATCGTACTTGTTCGGCCGGACGGAGCTGCATTTTCCCTTCCGTGCGACTCGATTCTGCGTTTCCGGATTCGCCTCGGTCGGAGAACAGGACCTGGATTGGGTGAGTACGACTCGGCCGGATTCTGTGCTGTTGTGCGCATCGTACTTACTCGTTCGGGTGTGCTAGTACGGATCGGTCGGGAAACAGGCATTCGCATGGCTTTTTTCCCGACCGAATGGTATTGGGTGCGCCTCCGACCGAGATCGGAATCGGCCCCTAAGTCAGAGGTAAAATCTTTGTCCGGGACAAACCTGTTGGGTGTTTCTGACTCGCACTCCACTGTGGTCTGAAATCACACCTAGGTCAAGCTTGCACGCTGCCAATACCTTCTATTGGCACTTAATTTTTTCTTCACACTTTTTCTCTTGAATTTTTAATGTGTTTAATTATTTTAAATTCATATATCTGGTTCCCCTTCCTGGATTTTTGTTGTTTTGGTTTGATGTTGCTTATTAAATTCTTTTATTTTTTTATAAATTGGTGTGGGATTTATGTGTTGTGTATTTGAGTTTTTAACAGTTTACATGCTGTGATGGACTTCACACTACCATAAAGACCCTGGGACCAAAGCAACGGTCAGGGCACTAACAAATCTTAACTATAATTGCCCATATTCATGTTACAGGCTTGTTATTCTTGCCCAGTGTTCTAATTCTTAACCGTGAAGTACCTACGCGCCTACATATCCCTGGGCACCAGAAAAACGTGATTATACTGGCTAATTCTGTTTTGTCCAGTCATTAGTCCCTTCAATAATTTTGAGGAAATGGAAGCTGCAGCGGCCACGTCGGCTCACAAAAGCTTTGACTGTAAAGTCTACTAAATGTTTACATTTTGTCATGCTAGCACAATTATTTTAAAGCAATTTTAAGTTTGGGTTACATCACCATGACAGCACTAAAACCCACTAAGCTTCGAGACCACATCTGGACATTAGTGAAATAGTTCTGCTAGATTGTTAGAGAGTAGGAAATTGATGGCGTCTTGGAAGACCTTCGCAAGCAACAGTGTCCAGGGACCTGAGGCAGTTAACATTGGTAGGTGCCCCTGCACCAAGTGTAATCTGGATAAAAAGCTAGCTAGTGATCAGCTAAGATATTTTCATTGGGCATCAAAGAGGAAGTTTCCTTCTTTTCAGTATGTCATTTAGATCTACAGTGAAAAGAATACATGTCTCTCTGAAGCATTTCATCCCCATGTAGTTACCTGCAGAAGTGACTACATTAAGCAAGCCAATCAGAAAATGCTAGTATGGTTGGAAAGTCTGTGACAAAACACTACACTTGATGCTATCTGGAAAATGTGGTTTGTAAAACCTGTAAAGCAAGTGTTTAATCTGGTGGCAAACAGAGACATTTGAAAAAGAGCAGCGAATACTTAAGTCCAGCATTGGCGGAAGCGGATCCGAGGTCCGAGTGGTGAGCGTGGTGAGCAGGGAAGCCACGAGCCACAAGTGCAGCGAGAGGAACGCGAGCCTCGAGAGCCGCGAATGCCACGAGCCACGAGCGAGACGCGAGTGGTGTGCCCGGTCACCTAACGGATCGTCGCCGCCGAGAGGGGAGCCGCAAGTGCAGCGGAAAAGACAAGAGCAGCAAGAGCGGCAAGAGCTGCGAGTGGCATGCCTGGTTAGCGAAGGACTCCGCTGAGCAATTGGCGGATGGGTGGTTAGCGCTTCACCCTCTGCCTCGGCGCTCGGTGGAGCTGCTACTGAGGCCATTGAGGCTGGAGGAGACATCGTTAAGTGCTAAGCGCGGAGCGAGGTAAGGAAGGCGGGGGAGCTGGGCTTCTGCAGTGTTCCCACCTGTCTCCCCCTCGCTCCGTCTGGCTTGCTTGCTGCCTGTGCGCTGCCTGCACGGAGAGAGGCGTGTGGAGGGCCCGGACACTGACGGCAATGCCACCGACGGCAATACTGCAGCCCCCTCCTTTGAACGGACAGGATAATCAGAACTTTGCTTGGCCCATTCTCGCTTGCACTCAGCTCTGCTCTCCTGCCCCCCCCACAAGATTTTGCTGACATTTGCTCACGTTCTACCGCAGAGGACTGAAACAGCCGACTTCATCTACTGGGCACTGGTCACGAGGTAGGAGCAAAAGGAGGGGAGCAGCTAGGACTCCGAGCGCGGCAGCGTACTCGCTGCTGTAGAGCATGAGCCGGGGGCTACCGCGGAAGCGGCCCGGCTAGGTTGGGTGTGGCTTGCGGCACTCCCGAGTGATCCCGCTTGGCCCTGCGTTTCCACAGCCCCTAATTTTTGCCTCAGTAGACAACGCGGCTACCTTGTCGCCACCGTACCGCTGGAGCACCAGGAGGTGATAAATCCAGCAAAACCATCCACGGTTGCCTGCAAGCTTACCTCGGGCAGCAAAAAGGGGCAGCGACTCTAAGCCCTATCAGATAGACCGGCTTGCTCGCCCTCTTAGTTAATCTTTTAATTATCAACTACGGGCCACCAAGCAAAAATCTTAATCCCCTTCAAACAATAACAACTAACATACTAATCTTAAGAAGGAGTAACACCACGTTGGAGAGAGGGAATCGCCGCCTATTAGTCCACCTGGTTTGGAAGCTACGAGAACGGCCGGTTTTAGGCAGAAATCGGTAAATCAACGTAATCACAATACCAATAATTAAAAGATATCAAGAAGCCTAATAGCATATCATGAACAATCTTACCTCACTATGGCTTACAAAAAATTAAGATCACGTACGATCTTTATGAAAAGACTTGGAACACAACAAGCAATACGAAAAGCGCCGGTAAGACGACCCGCATAGAAATCCTGTAGGGAATGCTGAAATAACAAAATTCTTCACAAAATCAATTAACACAGAACAAAGGAAGACACAAACCGAACAGGAAAAAGCACAGAACACAGGAGAAGACAAAGTCGCAGATCCCAGCAATTTAACCCAAAGACATCAAGGTTACGAGGGCGAATTAATCAGCGACACCTTAACTCCAGCAATTGCAAAAATAGAGGAACACAAAGAACAATCTAATCCATCCCCCCGTGAAGTCGACCATAAGATACACCAAATTTCCGAAACAGACTTCACCTTACCTGATATAAATATCAATGATACTCTGTTTTGCCAGGTCTCCAAAGTAATAAAGGAGTCGCCGACAATCTTTAATAGTACCCCACAAAAAACACCCGTCCTAGTAGGGAATCTCTCAATCACCGGACTTTTTGTCCATAAAAAACATGCAATCTCCTAATGGCCAAACCCCGGTATCTAATTCTTTATTTACTCTTCAAAGAATTTTGGAATCAGTTCTATCCCTTTTAGGGAATATAATGGAAAACTCCGACCAGATGCTGGATACTCAAATAGGCATGTTGCAATATTTAGTAGAGAAGAAAAGGAAACAACAACTTAAATATCAATTAATACTAACAAAAGGCGAAGAAACATCAGCTGAAAATCCTCTCACACCTAAAGTCACCTCAATAACTGATGACATACTTCTATTGAAGAAACAAACGGCGACCCAAACGGGTCGGACCATCCAAAAAGAAAAGAAAAAGCCTGAGAATAACCAAATTTTTTCCCTTAGGAATCTATTTAAGGAACCAAACAACGATAAAGCCCATCAGAAGGTCATCCCCTATTATCCAATCTTTAATCAGCACCGATCTAAGGACTCACTTGAACCATACAACAATCCCTTGAAATGTAAAAAAGAAACAATCTATTGAAACCCCTGCTTCAGCCGTTCCTGAGCCAGCATCAACAAAAAAGGAAAAGAGAGGCAATAAGAACAAGCGGAAAAGGCCTAAGAAAAGAGCAACAAGCAGATTCGTGAAACAGAAGGCACGGAAGTTAAAATTTCCGAATCTCCTATCCCCTGAACACAAAACCCCAGAAGAGCAAATCATCAAAACTGCAACAAACACGAATGAAAAGGGGCAACACCACTTAATATCTAAATCAAGAGCGAACTTCACTCAATTAAACCCTCTGGCTCCAAGTTTTTCCATCGCAACGAAAGGCAATGAGCCGCCAGAAACATCGGCTGTTCAACCGATAGAGCAGCCTGCGGGGGCCTTGACTCCTTCGGAACAGAAGGTTCAATCATGTTCCTTAGAAATTACTGACTTATTCCCTCGGGTAATGATCCACTTAACCGAGAGAGAATAATAAAGCTTATTTGAAAGATACATCCGTTACAGACATTAACAAGCTCGGAGATAAAACTAGTTGCCTTCCCACTAAGGATTAAAACTACGGTGGCCATTGTTGAATTCTGGTCTGAGGTGATTCCGGCAATAATTCTAAAAGAGAGTGAGATTCTCCATAAAAATGGATATGATGTCGCAGTCGTAAACAACAATGTAAATCAAATACAGGACACACTTAAGGGAACAAACAAAATGAAAAATCAGCAATTTGTACAAGCACATAGTGGCTGTAAAAATCCTACCGACATCTCCAACGAAAATCTAACCATCATGATTAAGAATGGAGAGCGAAGGATCTGGAATAAAAATACAGACAATAAGGAAAATACACCAAAAGAAAATCACTGGTCCTGGATTGCGGAGAATCTAAATGGAAATAAACAGGGAAGGGAAAACAAACTCCCTTTTTAACAGAGGCTTGAGTATTGCGTCCTGGAACATAGCAGGGAAAAATCAAGAGAAACTAGCAGTAATCCTGGAAGACAACCCGGGGATTGTGGCTTTACAAGAAACCTGGATAACAACAACTTTCCACCAAAATGAGTATTTCGTATATGACATTCCAGCAGAATCTGTTAGTCGGGGTCACGCAAAAGGAGGAATAGCAATACTCCTAAGCGATGAGTACAAGGAATATCCCGATGAGTACAAGGAATATCCAATGTATTAAGGTCAAGTGCTGGAACGATACTATGGACACTCCGTTTGACCTAATCATTTTTAATGTCTACATCCCACCTGGACCCAAAATGGATGCACTCACAATCAAACTTTTTGAGGAAATTGAAAAGGTGGTGGAAAGTCAAGGATTCTCCTCAGTTTTCCTCACAGGAGATTTTAACGGGAAAATCTCTGATGAACTCTTGGAAAAATGGGAGTACGGTGAACAGGAGGAAGCCTTGTCAATTCCAACACCAATATTTCCCCCAGGAATTAAAGCAGATATACGAGGGAAAATATTACTCTCCTCTCTTTCAGTCTTAAATGGAGTTATACTAAATGGAAGCATAGGAGATATACCAGCAACCTGTACGAGAAAAGGTAACCTTAAGTCATCAATACTAGACTACATAATATGCAGCCAAGACCTGTTTGGGAGAGAATTAAATTTAAGCACTAAATTTACACAGGGAAGTGACCATGCAATACTACATCTTAAAACAGGTCTAATAGTGCAAACTACCTCTCCAGGGTTCATCATGCATTTGCATAGCACTGTACTCGTGAACCAGGCCCAAGGGCGACTGACATGGAACTCGAGAACACTCAACAAAATAAACTCTGCAATCATTACAGCACAAGCAATGCAGATCGTTCATTCTTCAGACCCAATAACAAACTTCGAATTAGTTCTAAATAAAATAGTACAAACCCTGCAGGATAACCTCAAACATCGGAGTTCCCAACCAAGAAAACACAAAAGGAAAATCTACGATAAAAGAGCAACTGCACTAAATAAATTAATTCGGGCACAATTTCTCCATTTTTCAGAAAATAGACAACAGGAAATCAAAACTTTAAAAAATCGTCGCCGGAGGGGAAAAAAAAAATAAAAAAATCAAAAAATCAAAAAAAAATCGGAACACTCAGCAGGATCAAAAATGGGTCGATATTCAGATTGCAGCTAAACAAAAAAACAATCGCGAATACTGGAGCTTAATTGCTAAAGAAACAGGTACAAAAAAATCCCTGCAAGCCTCACCAGTTCCCCCAACTGAATGGGAATCATACCTACAAAACCTATACAAATCAAACTTGAGGCAAGAAGGTTCGATCCAAGCCTTAAGTAAGCCAGGTGAAAATATTCTTGACAATGTTGCTCCTGGACCTCGGCAAATCAAATATTACATAAAAAATGCTAGATCTTCTGCTGCAATGGGTCCTGTATCAGATCCCAATAAAAGTTCTTCAAAGTAACCCAGAAGAATGGAGTAAGTTTTTAGCCCCCCTCTATTCCCACTGCTATGTTACTGGTGAAATCCCAAAATCATGGAAGGGGAGTATCGTAATCCCTATCTATAAGAAGGGCTCTCGGTTGCTTCCCTGCAATTACCGACAGATCGCCCTGCTGGACGCTACAGGGAAGATCTTTGTGGCTAGTGTCCTGGATCATCTTAAAGAGTGGGCTTTTTCAGCTGGATTGATCCCCCTAAATCAAGCTCGGTTCCGACAAAAACACTCAGTAACGGACAACATAGCAGCGTTACAAACAATAATTGACAAATACGTGGTCTTAAAATCACAGGTTGTCTACTCTGTCTTTGTCGACTTCACGACGGCATTCGACAGAGTGGATAGACCCACACTCTGGAGTAAGCTCAGAAAACTGGGAATCCCGGACAACTTACTTCATATAATTACATCACTATACTCGGAAACATGGTGTCTAGTACAAATGGGGAAAGAGAAGGGACTCACTCGTCCAATAGTTACACCAAATGGTCTTAGGCAAGGTTGCCTCTTAGCTCCCCTCCTGTTTTCTTTATATCTCAGCGATCTACCGGAATGTTTTACACAAGTCATCAATTTTCCCCAAAAAATATCACTACGCAAAATCCATATTATGATGTATGCCGACGATGTGGTTATATTAGATCTTACCCCATTCGGCCTACAAAGGAATTTACAAGTACTCACCAAATATACCGAAGAAACTTTTCTAGTGCCAAATATAACAAAAACAAAAATAGTTCCGTTCAGAGGAAGAAAACAATATACAAAATACAACTGGACCCTAGGGGGAAATCCGCTAGAAGTGGTGAAGGAATACACCTACTTAGGGCGTATATTTACACAAACTTTACAAAACACCCTCATCTGCAGCACCTGGCCCGTAAAGCTGATGTACATGTCGGGGCTCTCCAACGATTATATTTCGCTACTGGGCACAGGCATTTCTCTTTTACAGGTTTTTAGTTCCAAGATCCCACCTATACTTTCTTATGCTCTCGAATATATCCCAATAAGACAATGGCAACAAATACAAATTAAAGAAGGGAAAATACTTCGGAAACTGATTAAAGTGCACCAAGCAGTTCCTGCACAAGCTCTGCGCCTCGAGTTAGCTATAGTCAGCTCATATGCCAGAGGGATTACCAACATTATAAAATGGGCCTATAATCTTGTACATGCAGAACAAGGCACTTTAAGATCTTTACTAACAGAGACATTCGACTTAGGATCACCAAAGTACGTTTAGTCAAAATCTAGATATAGCATTTAAATTAACGAACTGTACAACTGAATTGCTGAAATCTTGGTCTCCTGCACACTTGTGGCTTTTCCTAAAACATTTAACGCCGAGGATAAGCTATGATCTTGATATCCAACATTGCTCTAAATTGCACCATTATGAACCTTATGTAGAGACAATAGAATATAAACAAGTGCAACAGTATACTCGTTTTACTTTAAGGCATGGAGTCAGGCGATGCATTATACTACTTCGGCTCGGGATTCTCCCTTTTAAATCATTTACTTCTAAATGGATTTTTAACGAAAATGCCTGTAGTTTGTGACCTTTGTAACGGAGGTGTGCAAGACTTGAAGCATGTTTTGTTTGTCTGCCCTAATTCGACAGTGGTAGAAGCCAGAAAACAGTATTTAAAATTAATTCAAACAAGATGTAATAGTACAACCATGCAGAGTTTTATTACGCTTCTTAAGTCACCTCCTAATGAATTAGTGTGTTATAATCTGTTTAAATTTTTAAAAACGTTTTTAAAATTGTATTAGAATGTCACCAATTTTTAAATAACAAATGTATTTTTATTATCTTTTTAGAAATTTGTTGTTCTCAGCAGAGAACTAAATCAAATAAATAAACTTGAAACTTGAGACATTTGAAAAAGAATTTCTGGAAAAACAAGGAAGTCACATTTTATGCTCCATTCAAGAAGGATGGCTTTCTTCGTATGTCTAAATATACTGAAGGGAAATCTAGACTGAAAAATATAAAAACTCACGAGCTAAAAGTAGTAAACTCCTGCTCCCAAAAGTAATTGCAAATTGCACTTGGATTACTTGCAACTAGGATTTTATTTTGTGAACTAACCTGTGTACTAAAAGGTTGGTTCCCAAAATAAGGAATTGCAGGAGCTCCTAGAACAATTTGCTTAATTAATAATCAGATTCCACAACTTGTGATTACCTGCGATCACAGTGATCTACAAGGGACAGCAGACCACCATCACTCTATTTGCATTCCAAAACATATTTTTGTTTTTATTCAAGCGTAGCATGGGGTTTGCGACTATACGGAGGCTAATACCCCGTCATACCACTGAAACGGAAAGGTAAGGAGGTGGAGGAGTACGGGTGACACTATTTTGAGGTTGCTGATGGATGCGGTGAGGAGTGTTTATCGCGTCCTCAACCACATGTAGATTTAAGCCGGGTGAGCTCTGTTTCAATGCACTAGAAAAAATATATATCTCTCTAAACCTTTCAGAGGACAAGGGGAGTAATTTTGTATCTATCTAGAATGGCTATAACCATGAATGCCGAGCCAGTTGATGTTTCAGGCATTGATATTTATTTTGACTAATGTTTGAGAAGTGATATCATTTTAAAAAAAATATCTTTATGTGCATTTCGTCAAACGTGTAGGTAACAGAAAAGGTATAGAAAGAAAAAAACATATATGAGGCAGGGACAGGTGACCAATACATGTATAACGAGGGTTACATTGCAGTTTGGTGGAACAGCGGCCAACCATGACTAATATTAGTCCCATGCAACAGGTAAAGAATAGCGGAGCGTTAGTGTCAGACATTGCATCTGAGGCAATCAACCAAAGTATTGCACATTTATGTCCATTCAGGCGTCATTGCTGTGTCCATGCGCCCAGATGACATTTCACATGTGTCTCTGCACCTGATTGTCCAGGTTGGAAAATAAAGTTGAAGCAAACTTGATAAAGTGCATATAACTCAACAAAAAAAAAAAAACAAAAAAAAAAAAAAACAAGAACAAACCATCGTCAAATCTTCATGCCCGGGCCAGGATATGTAGAAGAAGTGTGCTGCCATCTTATCTAAGCTGTATTAAGCTCATTGCCCCGTCCCCCTAGTGCCCACGGGGATAAGCATCTGAGCCACACCCTCCCCGACGCGCATGTGCCCTGGAAATCTCTCCTCCTCCCATGTCGTCACTCGGTCTATTCAATGCCTAGGGTGTCATGTATCTGGGGGTCAGTGTTTGTGTCCCGTCTGCCATCCGCCTGTGGGTTGAGAAGTGATATCATGCAAGGGATCGATACGGGTGTATTCTCGCATCCCTAGGTAGATAGGGATGGTAGCCAGTGGGTAGTTTGGTCTACGGCTTTTCTAATCAAGATTTGGAGGGTAATAGTTTATGGCTCCTTTTGATTACCGGGAGCATGTGTATGTTGATACATGCTATGAAGACAACTAGATGTGTGCTTAGATCTGGGGGGGCCTGACTAAAATGTGTTTACGGCATTTAAGGAGTAAGCATTGTTGGCTACTCCACGCTCAATAGATTTTAACTGTATCCAATTTGATGAGAGGTTTTTAAGTAATGATGTGACTGCTTTCAGAGGTGATACATCTTTTTCCTTTGTGCACTTCATTCATAGGCAAGAATGGTCGAAAGAAGAGATAGGAGTGGTCGACTGAAACAGTTGAATTATTGGCAACAAGAGCCATCTTCATCGGTAACCCTTTTTGCGGGGTACTACACACAAAAAATGGTTTCATTATTGTGAAGGTAAATGATGTACTGGTCGTGGGTCACAATGCATACGGAATGGAGATTACATTCTCCTGCTGAGATTGGGATTTTGGCACCTCTTTATTTTGTGTTGTAGGTGCTGGACCTGTCTGTCTTTCCTTTATATATAAGGGGTTGGCTGCATAGCAGAAAAAGGTAACCTCTACAACATACATTGGTCCAATGTGTATGGGACTATATTGGGATGGTGTGCCTTGATAACAGAGGATGTGACCTTATTTGCAGATCCCCGTGGAACGATTAGAAGGGAGGTATATGGATACCTTCTTCTCCGGATCTCGCGAACTCCTTTGAGGTTTACCAGGAGTGTTCTTGTGTAGAAAACCAAGGTATTTTCACAACTATACCCAAGTTTGATCTGGGTATTTTAACCATGCTCTGTGTGAATGAGTTGGGGTGTGTGTGTAATTATGTATAATATCACCAGGATATAAATATTGTCAAGTGAGGGATTTAGAATAATGTGTAATGTTTATGTTTTTTCCTTTTCTTCCCCTTTTTTCTATGTATTGTGTAGTTAACAAATTGCGGCTGGGAGATATCGGTTTTCCTGAAGAAGGTGGCTGTCACATACTAGTACCCACCGAAATGCGTCGATGCTTTAGAAAAAAATATTTTTTACACTAGGTCTTTGGGACATTTGTTAATTGAAGATTACTGAGCAGATGAGATATTCTGACTTTTTTAACAAATGATCTGTTACAGACTGGTGATTGCCTAAGGACATGAGATAACTGTCTAATTTGTTCTCCCGCTGTGTTTGTCTAATGAAAAGGTTTCTTTGATTGGGGGTTTTTATTTGTGAATTGTTTAATGACATTTTTTAATGTTTTTTTAATTGTATACAACAAATTGTTGTTTTAAAATTTCATATTACTGGTACTGTTTTTTAATGAATTTATGATAAATTGTTGAAAGAAATTGGCCCTCATTGAGTTTAATAAAACTCATTTTAATTTTAATTTATGTTTTGGTGATATTGTTTTTTTATATATGTGTGAGAGGAATATAGTATGCTACAACGCATGCTTTTACATTGCGTTCCATTACAACGCGGTCGTTACAACGACTGCGTTGTTAGAACGCGATACCTTTACCACGCAAGTCATTAGATCGACTTGCTCTAGATGGCGCTCCAACCTTAGGAATAGTATAAGTTACTATTCCAACTCCACCCTGCGCAAAAGTAGGGAAGGTGTTGGAATAGTAAATTATACTATTCCTTAGGTTGGAGCGCCATCTAGAGCAAGTTGATCTAATTACTTGCGTTGCAAAGGCATCGCGTTGTAACAACGCGGTCGTTGTAACGACCGCGTTGTAAAGGTAACGCGATGTAACAACCGCGTTGTAAAGGCTGTTTCCCGTGTGAGAGTGAAGTGATTGAATTTGCCAAAGAGGATCTCTATTTCTTGACTGTGGTCTATTTGGTGCCCTACCTCTTTGGTTTAAGGGCCCCTCTCATTTACTGAGGGAGATTTATTAAAGCGGCCAGAGCTCATTAAAAGAACCAGCTTTGCATAAAAAAATGTTTTTTCCGATACTTAAAAATTAGGGACAGGGAACACTGCTTGCTCCCCGACAGTGCCATTCTGGCCTTCCCCTTTGCAAATCCGTTACCACCCCTACTTGGTAATCAGTAACTGATCAATGGTTTGCAACCACAATTATGGTCACAGATCTTTGATACATACCATACCGACTTGCAATTTGGAAGGAACCTCCATACGTCCCTTCCAAATTCGGTATGAATTGGTTACAATATTTTGGAATTAAAAAAAAACGTAAGATCTCTTTTTGGTCCAGATACATGGAGACCAAACAAACATGAAATGGTAGCGAGGTGTGAATGAGGGCACAAGGAACCACAGGCATTGGCACCATTGTACTTTTAACTCTACCTCAAACAGCAGGCCTGTGAGCAAGCCAGTTACAGGAAATGACATTTCTGATCTGTTTTTGACTACACAGATATAAGGATGGGTTCAAAAGATGAGTCTGAATGTTCTCCATGTTTGCAGTAATCCTGATTTTGGTGCATCTTTTGCAGATGTTTTGTACACAGAAATGCTTGGCCTTAAATCGCCCTGTGAGGTTCACAAATTCCAGTAGCATGTCTTCTTTTTTTCATTTTTTGTCCTATTTGCACGGTGCTTCTGGGACAGGGATGCATGAAAGCTAGGACAAGAACTCAGGGGCCTACAGACAGGGATCCGTAGGCTTTGGACTGGAATTCACAGCCATTGGGGCAGAGAGACACGGACTCACTAATGTTAACATATGGAAAACATGATACTGTTATAAGGCAGGGACATATAGACACAGGGATCCATGAAAAACTGAGTTGGCATGGCATGGATGTACAGACCCCTGGTCAGTGATGCACATATACTGACAGGGACACAGATGATCCTCCAGAGAGGTACACAGACTGGGACAGATATCAGTGGCAGCCGCTAGCAGGGGAAATCGGTGGGGCAGCGCGGGGGGGAAAAACGTACCTGCAGCATAACGTCTGCCACCTTGCCTCCTTTTCTGCTCCAACAATACTCACACAGGCTCCCAGAGTCCCCTGCGCCAATCCAGATGCTACTCTCATGCTGGTATTACCCAGCATGAGAGAAGCGTAGGGACTGGACGGAGCAGACTGGTTTCATGCTCCAGCAGGGACTGGGAGCCTGTGCTCCTGAGCCCTGCTGATATCTCCAAGCAACAGCCTGGAGATATCCAAGTGCGCATGTCGGTTTGGTAGTCTTAAGATGACCGGTTGAACCGACATGCACACTGGCAGTGCCCTGAGCCCCCCACTCCTCCTGCTGGTGCGGGCCCGCCCTCAAGGCTCGGCTGTGTAGTAAAATAAAATGATAATAAAGCAGCTTTATTAACTGCTTTATTTTCATTTTATTTTAGATGTGTCTGCTGGTTCCAGCAGTGGGGCGATGCTCCTCCACCATAGCGGAGGAGTCGCCCCTTGACAGATTTACATGGACAGTGGGAAGGGATACATTTATAGAGTGACAAGGCTACATGGATACAGAGAAGTGAAGCCACGCACACTTCGACAGGGCTTGACATTAGAGTTAAGAATCAAGTCACTAGAACAGAGAGACTTGGACACTGAATAAGAGGAAACTGACGGGAGAAGTGTGGGCTAATGGTAAAATGTTTATCATTTACACAGGTGGGTAAATGGCTCTTTAAGAGTACTGCAGTAAGCATGAGAAGGTATTGTTTTAACTGGTGATGTAAACGTCAACTATATTTTCCATCACTGGCTTCGGATATTCAAACTGGCTCCCAGTTAGAGTGTGTAAAGTTTTGATTACACAAGCATTGCATAGATCCTGGTTAATGACCTACCTGCAGTTTGTGGAGTTTCATGCTTTTGCTACACTTGTGCCAAAAGCACACTTTTTCTACTCAAACTGGCAATATGTCCACCGAAGTGCTAATTGGTATTGAAAATGGACGTGCTGTTTTCTCATGTTTTATGTTAACTTGGTTTCCCTAGAGGCTCTGAAACATAGTGGATTTTGGAGATCTTTTTTAAAGCAATTTGAAAGGTAGTACATGCCCCAATTTTAGCATGAAAACCAACATGCAGAAAACCTTGAGAACTACAAGCAGTAATAGCCGTACTAATGAGAAATATGAAGGTTGTGAGAAAATTTCTTGCAACTTTGCACACCCCTTACCAGTCACAGGCCTAGATTGATACACTTCAGTCGCATATTCCTAAAGCATGTGTCTTAAGTTCTGAAGCATGAAGTAGAACACAATGTGTGTGCAATGGGTGTATCACAGGGCCCATTAACCCCCAAAGTGTAGGAGAGTCATGTGACCTTCGCTATAAATGTCTGCCTGGGTGTGCAGGATGCCCTCCATGTACTCTGTGGTGGGAGGGTGGCATCATGGCCCCAATTACAGAATGGGTGCACTGTCCCAATCTAAGGCAGGTGCACCTTTTCACATGATGCACTGGGCACACACCAGCAGCCCTATTATGTAAAGGGTTCACTTTCCCTGTTTGCGCACGCGGACCTTAAAACAGGTGCTGTGGGGGCAAACAGAGAAAGTGCATCCTATTACATGGATTGTACTGCCCCCAGGGCAGCTGCGAACTTGCGCTGCTCATTCATGTGAAAAACGGAGTGTCAGCTTTTAAGCCACTCCGTGTGTCACACGTGGCAACCCATCTGCACTTTTAAGGGGGATTAGAGATCCCCTTTCAGGCCGGTGGAGTAAGTGACTGCACCCGCCTGCAAGGGGATGTCTATGAGGGGTCCATTGAACCCCCCTCACCCTCTCCAGAGGGTTGCCATTGGGGGGCGCACTGACAGTGCACCACCCTTTAGGTGGCACACTGTCAGTGCGCCTGCTGACAGCTTCTTTGCCTCTGTGCTCGCATCTATAATATGGCACGGGCGCAGAAACAAAGGGATTCCCTCATTTGCATGGGACCATGCCCCCATACAAATGAGTGAACACCCTCTGAAGATAGCACTGGTGCTTTAAGTGTGCCAGCGTTTTCGGTGTTTCAGAATGGGATGCACAAGCGTCTGTGGCCCCTTCTGTAATACCAAAGTGCACCGGAGGTGCACAAAGTGGGCGCAAACTCCCGTTGCGCCCCCGGGGTACTTCCATAATATGGCCCCAGGACTGTGCGCCCTATTTTCATGAATGTGCTGCACCAGGGCAGCTGAGAACTTGTGCCTGCCCAAGGGCTGCGCAATTAGTGAAAGACAGAGCAGCTGCTTAAAAGTTGCTCCATGTTTCACAGTGCAGGTGGCATGCGGCTGCCACTTACACTTTAAAGACGGGACAGAGATCCCGCTGCAAGGGTTGCAGTGATGGACTCCACCAGTCTGCAAGGGGATGTCTGGTGGGTCCATGGGACCTCCTTTTTCTCCTACAGAGGTCAGCCCTAAGGTGGCACTCTAACAGTACACTACCTTTTGTGACGCACTGTCAGTTCATGATAGGGTGTGGGTGCAGAGGCAAAGTGATACCCACCTTTTCATGGTTCCACGTTCCCATGCCAATGAAGGAACACCCTTCCAATATAATGCTGCCACTACTTGTGCACCAGCACTATCAGTATTACAAAAGGGACTCCACAAGCGTTTGTGCCTCCTCCAAAATCCCATAGTGTTCCGGGATGCCAAAAGTGGGTGCCCACGGCCGGTTTGCCCCCAGGGCTCTCTGAATAATGCGGCCCCTAGTCAGTAGCGGCCCGTGGTGTGAGTGCTGCCAGGCGGTGACGTGGGGTGGGGGAGGGGCAGGGTGGGGGGTAGTAAACTCCGGAATACGGCCAAATTGAGGTAAGTAAACATAAATAAATAAAACTAATTTCGTTGCGCGCGCTGCATCGCCAAATGCGGTGCAGCGCACGCAACGGAATTCGTTTTATTTATTTATATGTTTACTTACCTCTATTCGGCCGTATTCCGTAGTTTACTAGCTCCCACCCTGCCCCTCCCCCGCCCCACGTCACCGCCCGGCAGCACTCCCACCACGGGCCGCTACTGCCCCTAGTTTTGTTATACCCGGAGACCGTAAGACTTCATACACTCTGTACAATAATCGAGTTGCAGTTCTTTCTGTTCACGCTCGGCTGACTGCTAATTTCAGTGGGACTGCCATAAATGAACGCTGCTATGGAACTGCAGATGCGAAGCCTTTTTTTAAATTATTTTATGTCATGCACCAGGCTGCGCTGCAGAGAGTCCCACCTCGCTGTCTTGTTCTCGATTCAGTGAATGTGCTCACTCAGGAAGAACCATGGATGTAGCCTTCAAAACATCTAGACTTGAATTCAAATCAAGCGTTAAGGAGCAGTCAAAACACATTTCGGTAGGAAAATTGTATAATTTGCAAGTGAAGTGTAAAGAATATGCTGAAATCATGGTAAAAGTTTATATTAAAGTTTCTCATTCTAAATCCAAAAATAATTAATCAAACTACATAAAATTGCAGTTGATTCATTTTCAATATTCCTGAATGTTTAGGTGACAAACTAATTGAAATAAGTGTTCCCTCTGCCCCCTTTGTGCACACCTCTCCTCAGCCTGCCTTTGAAAACCCTGATGACGAAATCTGAGTCTTCCTCACAAACATTTCTAATTATCATCTTCCTGTTGATATTCTGGAGTCTCCAACGGGTCGATCTGCCCATCAGCTGAGTTTCGGAGAATGCCGCTGCCTCCCAGCTGATGCTGCTTTTTAAAACTCTGGGCACCAGGCGTGAGAGGAGGGGAAATGTGACAGGAGCAGCTCTCTGTCTCATCCATCCATCTTCTTAAATAAACAGTGCCATGATGCCGCCTGGGAAGAGGGCTGACTATAAATAAATATCTCAGATAACAGCACACTGGGAAACACATCATCTACATGAACTTCTATTTCATTAAACTCAATGTAAAACATTGAGGGGGATATTCTCAAGAACGTGCGATAATCATCGCCAAAATAGGTTAACGCAATTTTTCATATCGCCGTCTATCGCGGGAAAATTACGCCGTGTTAACGTCTTATTCTCAACACGGTGGTAACATGCGATAGTTTCCCGATAACGCATCAAATGTCCGCGATCAAATTACCGGGACGGCGATAAAAATCTAAAGCCGAACGTGAAAAAAGTGGCGATGGGCCCGACCGCGATAAAAAAATCAGCAATTCACACACGTCAGGCGGGAAAAATCACTATAAAAGCAGAAAAAAAAACCCCACAAACAAAACCAAAACAACTGCGAAGCACAATGGAGGTAGCCGGAGCAAGTACAGAGGACAACCAGAACCCCACAAGCCCCACGGAGGACCAGCCTGGGACCTCGGGGTCAGGGAAGGGCAAGGAGAAGAAGAAGAGGAAGACGCGGTTCAGTCCGCAGGAAAACAGGATCCTGATAACGGAGGTGATAGAACACCATCAACAACTGTTCGTCACCTCCACTGTGTCATTGGCAACAAAAAATGGAATATGGCAGTCCATCGTGGACAAGGTGAATGCAGTCGGAGTGCTGAGGAGGACAATGGAAGAGCTCAAGAGGCGCTGGAATGATGTGAAGCGCAAAACCAAGCAGAAACTCGGCAACAACCAGAAGGCAGCAATGCAGACTGGAGGTGGGAGTCCAGCGCCACAGGAGGAGCTGGATGAGATGGAGGAAATGGTGTCCACAGTCATCAGTGTGGAGACGGTGGCAGGAGGTGGGGGACCGGACACTGCTCAACATGACCTGACACAACAGCAACAGGGTGAGTAACGACCAGGGACTTGGGGGACAGGGGGAGATGGGCACAATGTCACACATGCACAATTAAGTATAGCACAGTGCACCCCCACAATGACTCTGGATCATGTCCCTGATCCCCTTGGCACACTGCAGCACACCTAGAAACAGCAAGTAGGCCCCGTCGACTATGTGCCCAGAGGGGGCCCTTCCCACACATCACCAATCTCACAACCAACCCATGCACATGTGCCAAACCCAGCAAAGCGGCGTGTCTGTGAGCCACACTGACACTGCATGACGAATAGCATGGCTGCAGTCAATATATCATGACATGTTGCACACCACGACACTGAGGTGGCTGAGTGTGGACCACATCCGTAAAGGAGCAGGTCACACTCTGACACATCCACGTGCACAAACAACCCCTGACGTCAACAACACATCTGCGGACAAACCATGCCCCAGAGTCCCAACTCCCACCGAGAGCCCAATTTACCCAAGTATGCAACATCTCAGCACTGTATAAGCACAGAAGTCAAAGGCACACCGCCTGAAAGGGATAAGGGGCAGCAAAATCAGAGCTGCAGGGGCGACTCTCCCAAAATGCAGCACACACACATAACATTCAGAGCACATCAACTTTGACAACAATGTGGTCCAAACTGCAACACGTTCACAACAGAACAGAGGACACAACTGGTGCCGCTTGTGTGTAGAAACTGGCCAATCACATTAGGCATAGCAGGGATATTGTGAGATGATAATGTACAAGTACAAACACACATCCGTGATGGTGTCGAAATGTCCACTGTCCCGCATCAAATAGGCAGCTCCTCCCAAACAGTCACAATGTACATTGTCATGCAGTCTGTATGTAAACTTGTACAATGCGTCAACATACATGTGAACACAATGTTAAACTGCATCTCCCCTTCACATTGCAGAGGGAGAAGCAACACCTCCTGCAGAGCAGACCGAACATCTCTTCACTGATGACGAAGAGGACCTCCCCAACATCGACACCGACGCCCTCCAAGAGCTCATGGACAGCTTCGGCACCTCACCTCCAGGAGCAGGGCAGCCCAGCTGTATCGAGGAGACCTCTCCCCCTGCACAGACCACACAGCAGGAAGCACCCACCACCCCGGCTGTCTCCCAGGACCCCCACGAACAACACATGGCCTTCCAACGCCGTGTGTTAGGGTGCCAGGAGAAGATGGCTGATCAGGTGCGGGTGGGGTTCGACCTCATGGCAGCCAAACTAGATGCCATACGTGGGTGTCTAAGTCCCATCAGGGACCACTTACAGTCCCCAACGGACACCCACAGTCCGCTCCATGCTCTCCAACGATCCATGGCTGACATCGCTGGAGTCCTGACTCTGAGACAAGGACAACTGTCTAGTCAGAGTGGCTCCAGCGATGTCAGCCGGGAGTTGGGACACATTCGGAGGATCATGGAGAACAGGGAGCGGATGCAGGCGGAAATAATGGCTGCCATGGCTGCACACCAGCGAGATGTAGCTGTGATCTTCCATGCCCTGCAGACCCTCATGGCATTGCTGCCACAAGGCCTGGTGCCGATGAATGCTGGTGCTGCTTCTACATCCACATCTCCACCCCCTGATGTGTCACTGCCACACAGTGATGCAGACAAAACAACACCACCCACATGTAAGGCACATGAAACATCAGAGGACGAAGATGCGGATGAGTCTGCCTTAGTGGTAAGAAGGAAGCGGTAGCATTCATCTCCGCCATATGGCCGGTTTCTGCTTGGTTCTGCCCTCTGCATCATCACCTTCCACTGTCCCCCGATACACTCTGCGACACTCACCTTGGACCTCGACATGGACTGCCATATTCTGTTTGGTTACCAATGACACAGCAATCAGACTGCGGACTGAACTCTTCCTCTTCCGATGAACTTGTCATTCCCTAAAGGACTCTGGCTGGCCCTCCATGGGGCAACAATGTAAAGTGGGGTTTGCATGGCCCTGTACTGCTCTAGCTTCAACACTCCACTGAATGGGAATAAAACATTCAAATTCACACAGATGTGTCATGTCTATGATCATTCAAGTATGAAAGTATGGATGAATGTAGGGTCAGTTATTCCCCCTTACGTCCATGTTGCTCATGTTGTGGGACTTGAGTCACAGGGTGCAACATTGCCGATTGCGGTCCGGGTGGTGCCGACACTACAACAGAGTCACACGCATTAGTTACTTTCTTGTCCAGCCCAGAACTAAACCACGCCCAGAGCCCCGGGCTATTTATTCATGACATACGCCGGCCAAAGCCACTCCGCTCACGCTTACAGTGGGGGACGACAAAGCTACATGTCCATGGTCTTCCACACTGCCTGGGAAGTTTGTGACGACATTCATGAACAGGCCCCGGTGGTCCACTTTTGCCTGCACATTGATGGAATGCGTGTGGTTTCTGTTGCGGTTATTGTGTGCAGTGTCGGCAGGGGGCACAAGTAGTACATGTGTGCAGTCAATTGCCCCCAACACGTGCGGGAAGCCAGCTATGGCGTAGTTCCCTTGCTTGGTCTCCAGCTGTTCCTGCGCAGTGTGGGGGAAGTGAAGGTGCAGGGGTATCAAGCTGATACAAACTGTGATGCTTACAGGTATGATAAATCCTGCATAATAAGACCGTAACAGAAGTTCGTGTGGTCGTAACCTTCCTTTTCTTTCCTACGAAGGTTACGACCACACAAACTTCTGTTACGGTCTTTTTATGCAGGATTTATCATACCCGTTAGCATTCCGGTTTGTCCAAGTGCAATACACTGTGCCAGATTACGTTTGTGACTATACGCATGCTTGACCATTGTCACCATTTATCCAACAGGTTTCTGAATACTGACTTTCGGAATATGGAATTGTATTGGGGAGTTCCCGCAGCATATGCAGTTAATTGAATCCACACGTTGCCGTGATGAAGTTCCCCGTTGGGAATGGAACGCGTTGGCTGAGCTTTTCGTATTGTTGATTTATGTATTTGTAATGAAGAACTGTTTTTACACTACTGTTGACTACTGGACTTCATGACCTGGCGCACCCCCATTAGTAACTACAATCTTGGATCTGGAGCACAGAGGCGTCAAGCAACGGCTGGCGTTGGGGTTGGTTGCGCAGGAACACTACGAATTGGAACTTGCGTGTGATGCGGATACAGGGGCCCGCCGTTGCTTTTGTGGACATGCATCCAAGACAGGTGTGAGGAACTTTGATAGGGCTGGCTGTGAGACTCCTCCGACTCTGGCAGTTGTTGTTTGAAAGGTACCAGAGGCCAACAGGTGCAGCACAGCCAGCAGCTTTGTCTGCGGAGGGATGTTGGTTCTCCGCTGTGTTGGTACCGTCAGCCTATGGGCAATGTGGGTCAGGATGGGGAGGATGGTTGTCCTTTTGAGCCTGTAGTGGGCAATGGCATCCTCTGGCGTTGAGTGTCTGAGGCTGGTACGTTTTAGGAACGTCCGCTGTCTTCTTCTGCGCTGCCCAGGTGGTAGTCCGGATGAGGTGGTCGGGGGGGAGGGGGTCCTGGGGGTGGTGGGTGTTGTGGCCCTCTTGGGTATCCAAGCTGCATGATCATTGGCTCCATGGCATCTGTTGGCCTTCAGATGTGGCTCTGGGCTGGGCTCCCTTTCTACTGCAGGTTGTCGTCCTGCTTAGCACTAGTAATAGGCAGGTGTTAAATCCCTGCTGCTAACGCGCCGTATTGCCTGTTTTTGGATCGCTTCGCTGATCTGGCTGGTCGTTGAGAATATCGCGAAGTGGTGTTTTCGTGTGTTTTTGCACGGGAACGCCTACTCTGCATATCATCAGCGTTAGTTGTCGCTCTCATCCGTGGCGATGTTTTTTGCGGCAGCTATCGCTGGAAAACTGGCGATATCGGCAGTTTGCACCAGCTTGAGAATAGGGCGAAAAATCTATCGCCACTTTTACGGCACTGAAGTGCCGATAAATCGGCAATAAGTCCTTGAGAATATGCCCCTTGGAAAGTTATTACATTACATCTAATAGATGCATTTTCAAAGCTGCACTACATTTAAGTTGCTTTACTTTCTCTTTCCTTCTGTCTTTTTCTTCTTATTTTCCTGTTTCTTTTCTCTCCCTTTGTTCTGTCTACTTTCCCCCTCTTATTTTATTTCATCTTTCTGCCTCTCCCCTTTCTGTCTTCTTTCAGTCATCCTTTCTTTCTTCCTAGCTCTCATTCTTTCTGTCTTCCTTTCGTTTCTCCTTTCATTTTTTGTTCTTACTTTCACACCTCTTCCCTTTATAATTTTGGTCTTTCTTCCTTTTGTGTTTCCTTTCTTCCATTCTCCACTTTTTTCTTCCTTCCCTTCTTTATCCCCTTTTTCTCCTTTCTTTCTCTCTTCTTTCTCTTCACTTGCTATTTCTCCTTGAAGAGTCTTCTTTTCTCTCTGCTTCTATCTTTCCTTTTTGTCTGTACTCTTTTCTTGATCTCCTTCTTGTCCCTTTGCTCCCTCTCATTTCCCTGTTTTTTCTCACCTTTATACCTTCTCTCCTTTGTTCCTATCCTATTCCTTCTTCCTACCACGTTTTGGATGATGGTAAGAAAAAGTAAAAACTTGCCACTAGCTGTAGTCCCAGTGTTCAATTAGATTTAGAATTTCTCATTCATGTCAAGTTAAGTTTCCCTCTACTATTAAAAAATATTTTGATTTTTTTATATAAAGAAATGAAGCCAGCAACCCTGCAAATTTCTCTGGTGATTCTCATATCTCAGTGTGACTAAGACAACCGAAAAAGCTATGACTATACATCTGTGGGACCATCTCCATTTTTCTGAATATTTGGATCATTTGATTTGCAAGTTTCACCTTAATTGGGGGGGGGGGGCAGAATTTATGCTGGGGCCTATCTTTGACGATCTCTGTCGGACTGCAAACACCGGTGAGGTGACAGAATTTAGTGTTTTAGACCTTGTGGCCGCCTTCTATAACACTGATCATACACTTAATAATGATCAAACAGCCGGCATTTCCAGGAGTGAAAGGTTTTGCTCTGAAGTCATTTTGCTCATTTTATGCAGGACACCTTTGGAAGACTATAGAGTCTTTCCTCTATGCAAGGTGAACAAATCACAGAGTACAGACCTCCTGCTATCCAAACAGCGCCAAGAAACCTATGGAGGCAGGCCAATCAACTTTACAAATTACCAATACAATAAATATAAAATGCAAAACTTGCAGAAGATACAAAAGTGCTTGTTAAATAAAGCTTAATCACTCAAAACGTCAAGAACGATGTACAATATAGAAGGAAGCTCTAGGTTATCCCAATAAACACTCAAGCAAAGTCAGGAGAATTCAATAAGAACTATTATGATCATGGGTCATTAGGAGTTCAGCAGGCAGCCCGTGAATTTTTTGGGCTGGGAGAGGACCTACCTCAGCCAGCCTAGAACAAGACTAGAGGTAGACGAGCCAACAAATTAACATGGAAAGCCGAAGCAGAGTCGAGCCAAGGGTCTGGCTGGGCTCTAAGAGACCGTGCATGGGCTGAGCCCTGAAAACATTTGGCATCTAAATCCTGCGACAAGCACGTGCAAATATGATAGTCTCTTTAGAATCACAAAAGGTATTTAACATGCTGAAGCGTTTCACCTTAATAGATCAGATTTCTTTTTACAGCAAACACCCTGAGATCACATATTGAAAGGTGCTTTGATGTGTGATAACAAATAAAAAGAAGGCTTTGTAAAAAAAAAAAAAAAAACATTTGCCTAGGATCACACATTTGGTAAAGCGAGAAATCCAGGACTGGTTCAGATTTTCTTGTCTCTCATTGTGCAATTCACCCACTACATGGCTACCTCTTTCTCTTCATTTAAACACCACTTTGTTTTTAATTATTGTGCATGATGAGTGTGCGTGGGTGGCAGACAGAAGTCACATTAAAACTCAGCTTGTTTTGGGCTTCAGGGTCGAAGAGGACCTTGAGTTGAGCCAGAGCCAGGACTCTGGCTTGAGCCTTAAATGGTTCGCCCATCTTTGCACAAGACTGCCCACTGAATTAGGAGAAAAACACCTGCTTCGTGGGGATACATTTTCTGAAAGTGCTACTGCCGATAGGGCAGGAGCACTTTTATTTTTTTTTTAGTTTAAAGAGCTTTATTGAAGCAATAAAAACAGAGGTACAATATATAAAATGCTTATATAGATGGAAACAAAAAGGGTTACGAATTAAATATCGACTGTAGTGGAACTCAAAACATAGGAGATGTATTAATAATATCAAATTGTCCAATAGAGAAGAGCACTAATACAAAGATGTACCATGTAACTAGAAAGCTTTTACAATTTTCAATTTGCTAAAAAAGAAGAAAGAAAAAACAGAAAAGACAGAAAAGAGGAAAAAGTAAGAAAAAGAAAGGGGAAAAGGAAAAAGAAACTGAAGAAGAAGGAAAGAAGGAAGAAAAGAAAGAAAAGAAAGCAAAATAACATCCTTATCCAATAGTATATTATAAAACTATTTCAAAAGAGCAATCAGTTAGGATCCTAAAACCATGTAAAAACTATGCAATGACACATTGAAATCGTATAAAGAAGTGAAAAAAGTCAAATACTCATGGTGGTTGGTAAACAAAGGTGTTGTCCTTAATACGTAGTGCAGATGAGGATAAATGGTTGGTGAGAGGAGACCAGAAGACTTCCTTCCGAATAAGTTGCTGCGAGGTAGTGACAGAAGCTCTATCCAGTCTGTGATGGTAGCAAAGAAGGTTCCACCAGGCAGAGAAAGAGACTTTAGTAGCATCTTTCCAGTTAGAGGTAATTACCTGAAAGGCAATAGCAATTAACAGGTCCACAAAAATACCCACCTTGCGCGACCCAAACCATTTTATAGAGTTGCTTCCCAAGAATATGGAGTGAATGTCAAAAGGAAAATTAACAGAGCAAATGGAGGAGATTGATTCACATACTTTGGTCCAAAATCGAGCAACATTAGGACAGTGAAAAAGGAATGCATTAATGTGCCCAGAGTATTGGGACATGACCAGCAATTCGGAGATATATCTGAACTAAATTTGGAGAGAGTGAGTGGAGTCAAAAATAATCTCTGATAAAAATAATATAGAGTCTGGAGTGGTACTAGCAGTGCATGAGGTGCGGTGTATGCGTGTCCAAAGAGAGTTCCAAGTGTGTATAGAGAGGGTATGCTGTAAATCTGATTCCCACAAGAGCTCAACCTTGCTTTTAGGGCGGCTATGAGAGGAAAAATGAAGATATTTGTAGATATGAGAAGCCCGAATGGAGGAAGTAATGAGCAGAGGTTCTATCGGGGGGTCCGGAGAAGTGGGGGAAGATCCAGAAAGGAGGGACAGTTGATTTGTCAATAGCAGCCTTAAGGAATCATACTTGGAAAGTGAGGAATCAGTTACGTCGAATTTAGATTTGACCTCTTGTGAAGAGAGAAAGACAGAATCCTGTATTAAGTGCTTAACGAGAAGGATCCCTTTATCAGCCCATTTTTTCCAATAGATAGTTCGATTTGACAGCTTGATGGACTTATTAAACCATAGAGGTGAGTCTAAAAATATTTGTATCGGACTGGAAGATTTACACTTAACAGGATGAAAGGAGGAAATAAACTTTGAAATCGTTGGATAGTTGAAAGAGCGAGGGGATGAGTAAAATTGACTAACATGGAGAGAGGGAATGGGAAAATGAGAGATTCTTCCAATCTATGCCAAACAGAAGTGGGATCTCCTTCTGAAGCAAATGAATACGATAGCACTTGGCGGAGAAGAAAGGAGGAGTGATATTGCCGGAAGTTGGGAAAAAGAACACCCCCTTGATCTTTAGGAAGAGACAAAAATGCTAATGAAATACGGGCTTTCCGACCATTCCAGAGAAATTTACTCAAAGCACCATTGAGGGTTTTAAAAAACTTGAGGGGAAGTTTTACTGGTAGCATGGACAGGTAGAAATTAATAATGGGGAGCAACATCATTTTGATTGTGTCTAATCTACCCCACCATGACAGAAAAAGCGGGGACCAGCTGTTTGTCAAGTGATTTACTTTTGAAAGAGCTTCTTCCAGGTTAAGCTGAATCGTTTTTGCAATGGAAGATGAGTATCTAATCCCCAAGCAGGTAATGTTATCAGTATTCCATTTAAAATCAACATCATCAAACATACTCCTCAAACAATATTTATTTAATAGGAGCACCTCAGACTTGGAGAAATTTAATTTATAACCAGAGAGGGCAGAGTAAGAAGAAAGAAGATCCGTGAAAGCGGGTAAAGAGGTAGAAGGGTCTGAAACATATAACATAATATCATCAGCGTAAGCAGTAAATTTAATTTCCACGGCTTTGTGAGTAAAGCCTCGGAAGGAGGAAGAGTGTCGCAGAGAATGAAGAAAGGGCTCAAGAGAGAGGATAAACAATAAAGGGGAAAGAGGACAACCCTGACGCGTGCCCCTTTGTAAAGGGAAATAAGAGGACTGAGAACCATTGACAAAAACAGAAGTAGATGGGGAAGAATATAATAAGTTAATAAGAGACAGAATAGGGGGGCCAAAACCGTGCCATTTAAGGGCACGCATCATGAACGACCAATGGACGCGATCAAAGGCCTTCTCCGCATCAAGAGTTATGGCAGCCATAGGGGAGAGACTTTTAGATGCGAGATGTATAATATTAAGAAAAGTTCTAGAGTTATCCGCAATCGTCCTACCCTTAACAAACCCCGTCTGCTCAGAGCCGATCAAATCTGGAAGCACCTGATTAATACGAAGGGCTAATATCTTTGCAAAAATTTTACAATCAAGGTTGATCAAAGAGATGGGGCGATAATTAGCACACAAGGAAGGATCTTTATCTTTTTTGGGAATTAAACAAATCATGGCTTCCAAAAAGGATCCTCGGGGCTCACCATTGGAAATAAAATGTTTAAAGAGAGACAAAAGATGAGGCAGAAGGACATGGGAAAAACAGGAATAAAATTCGGCAGAAAAACCATCCGGGCCAGGAGCCTTATCCTTAGGTAGCAAAGACAAGGCAGAAGTAACCTCAGATATAGATATATTTTGATTCAGAATGGAACAATCCGGAGGAGGAGAGGAGCGGGGAGGTAATGAGTCGAAATAAGAGTCCAAGTCTGCATCCGAGGGAGAGGACTCAGGGGTATATAGGGTCTTATAAAAATCTGTAAAACAATTCAATATCTCTTCATTTTTAAAGCGAGGAGTACCATGATCATCAATAATTTTGACTATTCTGGATCTTTGAGATTTAATCTTCAGGTAATTCGCCAGCATTCTACCGGCTCGATTGCGACCACCATAGAATTTGGAATACATTTTTAATAAGGTCCCTGAAGCCTCTTCCGTGGATTTCTTATTGAAGTCAAGTTTTGCCTGAACTAAATTCTTAAGGGTATCAGGTTTATTAGAGGAAAAGTACTCATGTTCCAATTTCTTAATGGAGGATAGTATATCAGCAGATTCCTTGCGGAGTTGTTTCCTTTTACTTGCTACATAATTAATAATGAAACCTCGCGCAGTAGCTTTAAATGCATCCCATACCGTATGCATGGGCATGTCTGGGCTGCCATTGAGAAGAAAAAATTCCGATGCAAATTCTTTAAAGCGTGCAAGGAAGGAAGGATCTTTAAGAAGATAGTTATTAAAACGCCATCGACGGGATTTAGACGGAGGGGAAGGGAGATCCAAAGTAATTAAAACGGGGGCGTGATCAGAGATAAGAATGGAGCCAATCTCTGCATGAAGTAGACTGGAAAGAAGATGAGGACTCAAGAAAATATAGTCGATTCTAGAGGAAGAGTTGTGAGTAGGAGAATAGAAAGTATATTCCAAGCTAACAGGGTTATATATTCTCCAGGCATCTGTCAGACCCCTCGAAAGAATAGTATTAGCAAAAGTTTTTTGCATTTTGGTGGGGGTATATCTGGAGGAGGACTTCCTGTCTATAAAGGGATCCATGATCTGGTTACAGTCGCCACCCACAATTATATTGGAGTCAGAACACGAGTGGAGAGTGTGGGACATGGATTGCCAAAACTGTGAATCAATGCCTGTGGGTCCGTAAATGTTAAGCAGGGAGATACGGGATCCATTGATAATAGTATGAAGGAGAAGCCACCGACCATCCTTATCTTTCTCCTCTCTCTCCACAGTAAGGGACAATGACTTGTGAAAGAGTATTACCACTCCATTCCTCCTGTCTTGAGATGGGGAGCTATACACGTGTCCCACCCATTGCTTTTTGAGTAAATTAACATTATTGTCATTAAGATGTGTTTCTTGTAGCATTGCAATTTTACACTGTAATTTGGAAAGATGGGTAAGTACACGCTGTTTTTTGATAGGGTTACGTAGTCCTTTTACATTCCATGAAATAATTCGAATATTATCAGTCATTGCAGAAAAGAAGAGCATTATTCAACACCATGAGCATTCCAAAATTCGGTAGAATTATACATTCAATGCGCCAATGACCAAAGAAGATAATACTGATGCATGGAGACAAAGATAAATATGCATAAAGGAGAGGAAAAAGGAGTAAAAATCAGGATTATAAAAAGGAGAAGGAGAGTATGAGATACAAGAAGGACGTATGAGAAAAGAAGAAAAAGAAAAAAAGACACATTCAAGAGAAATAGCAGGAGGAAGATAGGACAACACAGGAGAACTAAATAAAGAAAAGAGGGGAAAACCGGAAGATAAAGAATAGGAAAAAATAGAAAAAGAAAGAGAAAGTCATTGATAAACATCAAAAAGCTGACACAGAGTCGAAGGACTTCGGTCAGGAAGGACGGAATACAGATCCAAGGAAAGGAAAAAGAAAGCATGTGGAGGCGGGGAGCAGCAAAAGAAGGACAGATGGCAGAATCCACCAAGACAACCGGAGCCATCGGAACCCGATACATATACAAAAAGCAAATACATAGCAGGGAGCTAAGTAATTGAGAAACTAGAAAAAGAAATAGAGAAAGAGCGTCGCATAGGAGAAACATACATTGAATAAAGAGAAACAAACCGACCACTGAACAGGGTGACTCATGAAAAGACTGACACTTACCAAACATCAGGATAAACTGTAAACATGAGGAGCAGGATGGGAGGGCACAGGGCGCGGACACATCAGGAAAGGAGCTGGACATTGGGAGGAAGACATCTGTCGAAGGAGATAAACATTAACAACATTCTGAAATGGCTTCCAGAGAGCATCGAACAAAATCAAGCGATCTAACAATGAATACAACAAAACTATATTAACTCCTAGGAAGTAAGAGCAAATATCTTTCAAACACTAAAATGAATACAGAGTAATTGTAGAAGAACTGTAGTAGGACATTCTTCAGGAGCCCCCAACGTCCATCGTGTCCCTCTTATGGCGAGAGATAAATTCGCGCAGATCTTCAGGACGATCAAAGGAATAGGAGCGTTCTTTATAGGTAACCTTGAAGAAGCAAGGATGTACGAGGCCATATCTAGCGTTCATTGATCTGAGATCAGGCCGAAGAGATAGGAACTCTTTGCGGCGAGCTGCAGTTGCCCGCGCCACATCCTGAGAGAAGAAGACTTTTTGGCCGGACCACAACATCTGCTTTCTGAGCTTCGCAGCTGAAAGGACCATCAGGAGCTCAGTGTATTCCAAAAATAGAACAATTATTCCTCTAGGACGAGCAACGACTGAAGCCACGGATTGGTCCCTAGAGCTAGGGCCAATGCGGTGTGCACGCTGTAAATTAAGAGGAGTGCCATCCTTGAGGCCAACAATTTTCGGAATGTGAGTCTTCAGAAAAGTAATCATGTCCGCACCCTCCCCTCCCTCCGGGATACCATAAATTCTGAGGTTGTTTCTCCTATTGCGATTTTCCAAATCTTCTGTCTGCGTTTTAAGAAGAGCAATTTCCTTTGACATGGCCGCCACCCGAGGAACTACATCTTGAGTGTCACTGATTCTCCGCTCCGCCTCAGACATCCGAGCCTCTAGACTGGACCACTTCTCCTCCAGCCGTTGAATTGTAGCATTAGTGTCAATCACGAAGGGTTTTATATGCTTGAGCTCTTCCATGAGGTCTTCCATGGTAATGGGTAGAGGAGACTTGGAGGGAGAATTCGGTTCCTTTTATGACGTTTGGAAGATGCAGCAGCAGTCGAATCTTTGCGGATAGTAGCCATTTTTACTGACGTATCTCTCGGAGCAGGGGAGGAAGACTGCTCCATGTAAGAAAAGGATAAAAGATATCCAGAGTGACCCTGAAAATACGGTAAGGCACCTCAAATGTAGTCCATAGCAACGAAACACAGTTAATGACACAACAATAGAGGCGTAGGTTATGCAGCATCAACCCTTAGAAATGACCAACTCCTCTCCGAGGCATAACCGGCCAGGTTGAGGATCACTTATGAAGGAAAAACGCTCTGGCATGCGTCCAACCAGCGCCTAGGAGGAAAGGCGGAGACAAGCAGTAATATCAGGTGACAAAAAGTCCCTTAGCACCAAAATTAGTGTATAAATACACCGCTCCAGTAGCATTCCAGAGGCCAAAACATTTCTCCTCGTCCTGAAACCTCCAGGTGAACAGCGTGGCCGTGAGGGGATTCCACACATCACCCTCCCTCCAGGAAGCAGCAGGCAGAGGCTTTCTTTATTGCCAATGCAGTTGAGCAAGAGAGGAGGAAAGCAGAAAAAGGCATCGGCGCCCGGACCCCAGCGCCGTTCTTATCCACGACACGGGAGTAATTCCCGGAATATCGGCGGCGCAAACAAAATGGCGGGCGCCGCCCGCATCACTGACAGGAGCGTTACGCGAGGGAAACAGGGCAAAAGGCGGCAAAAAATGAAGAATAAAAATATGCTACCTGTGCCCCTGCTCCCGCTCCGTGTAGATATTCACTCCATTTTGTGTAGAGTTCGGCAGGTCCGCTCCTTAGGATGAGAAGGGTTCCGCTCGGACGCGGAGCCTCAGCGGGATGCGGCCATCTTGTGGCTGCTCAAGCCACGCCCCCCAGGAGCACTTTTATAAAAATCTTTTTTGCATTCCAGAAACAAGCAGCAAAGTTGGGAGAGGATGTGGTGTTACAGCCAGAGCTTCTGACTTTGGATCTGGGGAACCAGGATTGAATCCCGGCGTTAGCTCAACATCCTGTGATTCTGGACAAATCACTTAGGGAGATTTTGATGAGCCCTTGCGCCGCCGTCTCTTTTTGTGATGCTTCTGTGGCGCAAACTACAAAATCATATCTATGAGGTCACGCAAAGCCACTTTGCGTGGCTTTGAGTGGGGTCATAGATATGGAGTAAGGAGAGGTAGTGCAAATCGCTGTGTTGCCTTACTTTGCACCCGCAAGGCATTCCATGGGTGATGCGGTGGGTGTTCCCACACAAAACGCCCATGGATTTTGAAACTTCCCCAGATTTACAAGACCATGTACACCTGGGAAAGCACCAAAACCTTAAGTCTCCCGAGGTGAGGCGTAACAAGGAGAAATAACTTTATTTCTCCTTGTTTATCCTCTTTCCACGTGTGCTACATTCTGCAGCATACATGGAAAGAGGAAAACGCATCTCTGAATTGTTTTTGTGCAGGAAGGTGCCCCTTCCTGCACAAAAACAATGCTGCCAACAACACAGGCACCCTTGTACCATTGTGCAAGGGTGCCTGCGTTGGCATGAAGCTACCGAAGAGGCTCTAGCACTGGGGGAAAGCACAGGAATGCACGGTATTAGATAAGAACGGTGCTTCCCACCCTTTCACTTTGATGTAGGGCAGCGCAGCAAGGTGATTTGCTGCTCTGCCTTACACCAAATCCCCATAAATGAGGCCCTTAATCTTTCTGTGCCAATTAAAAATAAGTGATTGTGACCTTGTGTAATATAAGTGGTGCTCATGTAAGGCGCACAAATACCTTCGGGTCATGTTTGCTCTATATAAAACTGAATAAAAGTAGTGGTTTGTCTCTGGAGTACAAAAAAATAAACAGTATTGATGCAAGGGAGCTTTCTCCCAGCACTTGCAGAGTATTGCTGATTTTTCCTGTGTGGGACCACAATGCCTCGCACAGGCGATCCAGGACAGCCAAAGTTAATGGTTTTCACCAGAGAAACATGACGCGCAAGAGGAGAGCTTGACCATATTCAGTTATAAAAAAACAACTTTTTAGCTTCATGAATTCTGGGTATTTTGCACATATCTGGAGATGCTTCTTCTCATTTCTTATTTACTTACTTTCTCGAACACTAAAATAATTTAAATCAAAATTCAGAGAAAATAGAAAATGAAACTAAATGCACGAGTGATATATTGGGAGGAGTTGGGTATGAATGAAGTCAGGTGTAGCTGATATTAAGCAGGTCTGGGATAGGTTGCACGTGAGCCCCAGTTCTGGAAGATAGTAAGGCATCTTTCTGTCCTTAGTAGGTTTGAAAGCTATTTTCTCTGTTTATTCAATATTATGCTTGAGACATAAAGATGTCATGTTTATGCTCCAGTTCATTTTGTGTGCTCAGGCATGCAGTGTTTTACGTGGGAGTTTTGGGTTGTCAAGTCTTGTTTTTTGTTGAACCACTTATTTTGTTTATTGTGACTCTCCTTTAGTGTCTTTTTGCCTCCCGAAAATAAATCCGCTCGATTGCAATTAAGATAGTTATTGGAATATATGCCAGAACTCCAAAAAAATACAGACAACTCTCAGGATCAGTGATTGGGTATTGTCTGGCATGTGCGCTTTCCCGTAATCCCCAAAACATTTATTTTTCCCCCCTGACTTCTTGTTGGCCTGATTGTTTACGGGTCTCGTTAAGTAAGCTACCCATCCATGGAACTGTTGTTGATCTGCTCAAATAAATTGTTTCTGTCCTGATGATGACCCTTGAGTAGGTGGGGTTGAAACGCCGTCGACGCATCTGGCATTTGAGAAGGGAATATGGCCCTCACTTCCTATTGAGTTTGGACCTATGGACTATTTCGAAATACTATCCCAATGCCTTCGTTTGCTTGTTTTTAACACACTATGGGGGGATCTGTACAAGGAAGTGGAGGAGAGAGGCGTTAGCCTTCCTGGCTTAACGCCTCTCTCCTCCACTTCTGAAACGCAAGGCTGCACCATATTTACAAGAATGTGGTGCAGCCTTGCGTTTCCCCCTGCGATGGGGCTAAGTTTAGCAACTTAGCGCCAAAGCAGGCACCCTTGCAGTCTGCGTGCAGGGGAGGATTGTTTATGTGTAGGGAGGTGTCCCTTCCTGCACATAAACAATCCTAGAAATGCCATTCTGTCACTTTCATGCGTGCTGCTTCATGCAGCACACATAATAGTGACAAAATTGAATTTTTTTAAAAGTTTGTTTGTGACAGGAAGGAACACCTTCCTGTACATAAACAATGGCATTTTGCTTTTTCCATGTGTGCTGCACAAGGCAGCACATATGGAAAAAGCAAAAACAAGGAGAAATAATGCATTTCTCCTTGTTTCGCCATCTTAAGACCACTTTTCACCTGGTCTTAATTTTGGCGCTGCCTCCTGTGCACGCCACCCTTGTACATAGGGGGAAGCGTCAAAATGAATGGGTGTTGCGGTGGAACGCCCACCGCAACACCCACTGCCCACCCATTTCACGCTAGCCATAGCGTGAATGGGGGCCTTATGTACAAGGCAGCTTTAAGCTACGTTAAGTGGCTTAACGCTGTCTTGTACATAAGGCGCCACCCCAACGTCACTATAGGTGACGTTGTGGTGGCGATAGGGGCTTGTACATATGCCCCATGTATTATTTATGTGTCTTTGTTGTGTAAAAAAACTTGAGCACTAAATATGTAAGTATTCATACTTTGTTTTTGTCTAATTTGGCATGTTGTCATGCACAGAGGAGGGTTGGCTGCAGGGTCTGGCATCCAGCCAGGTCCCACACTCATCTGTTTGCCAGTAGTTGAGGGTTAATGTTGGCCCGGACTCGCTCCAAGCCTTTTACCTAACCGGTTGTGGACACCAACTGCCACTGCACATGGCCTTTCGACAGGAGCAACTGGGTTGGTCGCAGACCATGGCCATCAACTCTTTGTCCAGCCCTGCTACCAACCCTCCATCAGTGACCCCCCCAGTGGGGACTCGTCCGTTATGGCGGCAGAGGCAAGGACATAAAAAAAATGATTAAAAAAAACGTTTTAATTATCATTTTATTTTGCGCCCTGCATTCTGCCTGCCAACTGAGCCGAGGGAGGGGTGGGGACAGCCACACTGACGCTGCAGCTGCAGCACCAGGGAGGAGGGGGGAGTGGTGGGCACTGCTAAATGCACATGATTGTTTGGTCGGTCCCAGAGGGCCAGCCAAGCCATCATGCACACTTAGCCTTTCTCCACCTAGCTGTTTTGTACAGCTGGGTGGAGAAATCAACACAGGCTTCCAGTTTGTGTCTGAGCGCCGAACCGAGGCACTTAGACCAATCCCAGCACTGCTCACATGCTGGGAATAGCACTACCAGCATGTGAGCAGCGCTGGGATTCAGAGCTGGGAGCCTACGCAGTGTGCACCAGGTTCCTGACAAGGACGCGAGGATCGGGTGGAAGGCGGTGGCCGTCGGAGCAGGTAAGCAACATTTTCTGTATTTTTTTATTGTCTTTTTTGTGCTCCCCCCTTGCCCCACCCACCACTTCATAGTACGAGCGGCCACTCCTGGACCCCCCCTTCAGTTTTGTTAAGCGGGTAGTTGGCCAAAAGGCCTGGCCAGTTCCTGCATCCAACACATCACATGCAGCCAAACTCAGTGCACATGGCCTTTAGGCGGTGCGCAGTGTGGTTGGCGACAGAGATAGGCCACCCGCTGGCCCTGCACCCAACACTCTGCAAGTGGCCAACACCTGCTGTACACTAGCAGCAAGGAAAGACCACAGAGCCAGGCATCTGAAACGGCCTAGCACCCAACACTCCATGCGAGGTCAATCCCCACTGCACATGTCCTTTGGTTGTGTGCAGGCTACATGGCCTGGCCATTGGCAAACCCGATTCACACGACCTTCAGTAATGCACAGCATGGCTGACTGCAGGGCTTGGCCTCCTATGTTGGGATCCTGATAACGTGAATGTCAGACCCACACAAAAAAAAAACAGGAGACTTGCACCGGCATCATGGGCATTGAGAGTAGACTGCCCCTGCTTCCAACTGAGGAGATTCTACCAGGTAAGAAACCAAGCGCTCTTAATGGGACAGCAGGAGGAGGACCCCAGAGAGGAAAGATGGCACATCTGTCTCTGCAACATGAAACGCAAGAGAACCTTTTCACAGATGGAGGATAAGCCGCGATACAGGCAGCCAACTTAGGGGGATATTCTCAAGAACGTGCGATAAACATCGCCAAAATAGGTTAACGCAAGTTTTCATATCGCCGTCTATCGCGGGAAAATAACTGTGTTAACGTCGTATTCTCAACACGGCGGTAACATGCGATAGTCTCCCGATAACGCGTCAAATGTCCGCGATAACATTACCAGGACGGCGATGAAAATCCAAACCCGAACGCGAAAAAAGTTGCGATGGGCCCAGCCGCGATAAGACAATCAGCGAAAAGCAGCGCCAGGCCTGCAAATCACATGTCAGACGTGAAAAATCACTACAAAAGCAGAAGAAAAAAAAACACAAACGAATACCAAACTACAGCGAAGCACAATGGAGGCAGCCGGAGCAGGTACAGAGGATGGCCAGAACCCCACAAGCCCCCCGGAGGAGCAGCCTGGGACCTCGGGGACAGGGAAGGGCAAGGACAAGAAGAAGAGGAAGACGCGGTTCAGTCCGCAGGAAAACAGGATGCTGATCACGGAGGTGATAGAACACCATCAACAACTGTTCATCACCTCCACTGTGTCATTGGCAACAAAAAATGCAACATGGCAGTCCATCCTGAACAAGGTGAATGCAGTCGGAGTGCTGAGGAGGAAATGGAAGAGCTCAGGAGGCGCTGGAATGATGTGAAGCGCAAGACCAAGCAGAAACTCGCCAACAACCAGAAGGCAGCAATGCAGACTGGAGGTGGGAGTCCAGCGCCACAGGAGGAGCTGGATGAGATGGAGGAAATGGTGTCCACAGTCATCAGTGGGGAGACGGTGGCAGGAGTTGGGGGACCGGACACTGCTCAACATGACCTGACACAACAGCGACAGGGTGAGTAACCACCAGGGACTGGGGGACGGGGGGAAATGGGCACATTGGCACACATGCACAATTAAGTAGAGCACATCTGCGGACAAACCATGCCCCAGAGTCCCAACTCCCACCAAGACCCAAATTCACCCAAGTCTGCAACATCTCAGTACTGTATGGGCACAGAAGTCAAAGGCACACCGCCTGACAGGGACAAGGGGCAGCAAAATCAGAGCTGCAGGGGCGACTCTCCCAAAATGCAGCACACACACATGACATTCAGAGCACATCAGCATTGACAACAATGTGGTACAAACTGCAACAAGTTTACAACAGGACAGAGGACACAACAGGTGCCGCTTATGTGTAGAAACTGGCCAATCACATTTGGCATAGCAAGGAAATGTGAGATGTCAATTACAAACACATATCCGTGATGTATACGAAATGTCCACTGTCCCGCATCAAATAGGCAGCTCCCCCTAAACAGTCACAATGTACATTGCCATGCAGTCTGCATGTGAACTTGTACAATGCGACAACATACATGTGAACACAATGTAATACTGCATCTCCTTCACATTGCAGAGGGAGCATCAACACCTCCTGCAGAGCAGTCCCATCAACTCTTCACTGATGACGATGAGGACATCCCGACTTCGACACCGAAGCCCTCCAAATCCTCATTGACAGCTTCGGCACCCCACCTCCAGGAGCAGGGTAGCCCAGCTGCATCGAGGAGACCCCACCCCCTGCACAGACCACACAGCAGGAAGCACCTACCACCCCGGCTGTCTCCCAGGACCCCCACGAACAACACATGGCCTTCCAACACCATGTGTTAGAGGTCCAGGAGAAGATGGCTGATCAGGTGCGGGTGGGGTTCGACCTCATGGCAGCCAAACTTGATGCCATACATGGGTGTCTGATTCCCATCAGGGACCACTTACAGTCCCTAATGGACACCCACAGTCCGCTCCATGCTCTCCAACGAACCATGGATGACATCGCTGGAGTCCTGACTCTGAGACAAGGACAACTATCTAGTCAGAGTGGCTCCAGCGGTGTCAGCCGGGAGTTGGGACAGATGCGGGGGCTCATGGAGAACATGGAGCGGATGACGGCGGAAAGAATGTCTGCCACGGCTCCACACCAGCGAGATGTGGCTGGGATCTTCCATGCCCTGCAGCACATCGTCATGGCATTGCTGCCTCAAGGCCTAGCGCAGATGAATGCTGCTGCTGCTTCTACATCCACATCTCCGCCCCCTGATGTGTCAGTGTCTCACAGTGCGGCCAGCAATCCACCTCCGGCCCCTGATGTGTCAGTGGCACACAGTGCGGCCGACATTCCACCACCACCCACTTGTGAGGCACATGTGACATCAGAGGACGAAGATGTGGGTGAATCAACCTTACTGGTAAGGAGGAGGCAGTAGCATTCATCTCCGCCATATGGCCTGTTTCTGCTTGGTTCTGCCCTTTGCATCATCACCTTCCACTGTCCCCCGATACACTCTGCGACACTCACCTTGGACCTCGACATGGACTGCCATATTCTGTTTGGCTACCAATGACACAGCGATCAGACTACGGACTGAACTCTTCCTCTTCCGATGTACTTGTCATTCCCTGAAGGACTCTGGCTGGCCCTCCACGGGCCAATACTGTGAAGTGGGGTTTGCATGGCCCTGTACTGCTCCAGCTGCAACACTCCACTGGATGTGAATTAAACATTCAGAATCGCACAGATGTGTCATGCCTTTGATCATTCAAGTATGAGAGTATGGATGAATGTAGGGTCAGTGATTCCCCCTTACGTCCATCTTGCACATGTCGTGAGACTTGAGTCACAGGGTGCAACTTTGCCGATTGCGGTCCGGGTGACGTAGACACTACAACAGAGACACAAGCATCAGTTACTTCCTTGTCCAGCCCAGAACTGAAGCACGCCCAGAGCCCCGGGCTCATTGTTGCCACCCCTACGCTGCCCTGGCATACGCCAGACCACTCCGCTTACGCTCAGAGGGTGGGACGACAAAGCTACATGTCCCAGGTCTTCCCTGTAGTAATCTGCTGATCACTGGTCTAGTTGTCAGCATGCCACAGCCACTCCCTGAGGGCTGGTTAACACCCACACCACACCGATCCAGCACAGGCTTCACAGGACATGTGACCCTGCCAATAAGAGGGGCCTAGCACATCACATCCCCCACTGCCGGAGATGACATGATGGCGTCCGCATCCACAGAACTCAGTCATGAGGGGTCCGTGACTTGCGTTGCACTGAATTAGTGGCAGCCGATGGCCTGCGGCTGGCAGGGGCCTACCGCCACGTGGCGATGACTTGCATTGCACAGGGTTAGTGGCACCCGCTGCACTGCGGTTGGCAGGGGCCTACCGCCACGTGGCGATGACTTGCGTTGCACAGGGTTAGTGGCACCCGCTGCACTGCGGCTGGCAGGGGCCTACCGCCACGTGGCGATGACTTGCGTTGCACTGAGTTAGGCCCACCTGAAGAGCTGAGCGGGTGTGCAGCCTGCGATGATGCGTTGGCCTCGATACGGCGTCCAGCGAATCAAGACTCAAATTGAACAGTGTGCCCTGATGGACTGCAGTGTACGTGCAGGCAGCAGTCAGCACACACATGACTCCACGGTGCAGTGCCGCAGGGTGCGCTGGGGGCCTGTGGCGCGGAAACCAGCAACCGGCTGAGGAGGTTGCCCCGGCACATGGAGGGCCCTTTTGGAGACACGCCGGTGGCGGCAGGTGAGCATTGAGGCCTGGGTGCGCAGGGGCGGGCAGACATCACTGGGCGGCGGACCGGTCTGGGGACCAGGGCTGGGGTGCAGCAGGCACACAGGATCGCGCAGGCACCACCGGTCACAGCGGCGGGCTCGTGGCAGGCTGGGTGGCTCATCCACTCATACAGAGGGGGCCCCTGAACAAGATATAGGTAGAGAACAACAGGGCAAATCAGTAAACCATTCAAAGAACAAATTCTCTACCTGTGCGCATCATATTGTGCAATAAGTCACTAATTAATAGTAGGCTAACAACTCTGGCTTAAGTGTGTGACCACACCACACATAAGTTAACAAAATATATCAAAATTTATTGTCAATTCAACAAGTTTTGCTTTTAAATATACATAGACATAAATTAACAAAGCACACATCCCACACCACACACACTCAAAGGATCAACCATCCAAATTCATAACCACACATTCCCTCACGTCCAAGAAAGTCAGGCATCCCGTAGTACAGTTATCATAAATCAATACACGTGAACGGATACCCCAGAGAGAGGGTTACACGAGAGGTATGGTCCACCTTACATCAAATGTCAGTGTAACCAAATAAAAGATATGAAATAAGAGAGTGAAGATCTACTAAATAGTCAAATGATAAATAAAGTTCATATCCATAAGGTCATAAATAGTTCTCAAGGGGGGGAAACGTCAATCATAAAGGTCCACGTCACTATTCCAGCGCCGACGCGCGTTTCGGTGTTAGACCCCAGTGTGGGTCTAACCTTCCTCAGGGGGCATGTACCAGAAACAATGGTGGTGGGACGAGCCTAAAACAAGCAATGAACAAAATTGATGCACTAAGAATACATGATACAATTACATAAAGTTAACATAAAATAACCAAGTGTATCAAACACATGATACACAGCTTTATATTCAATAATCACAAAGTGCGGTCTCAAAAGCACAGGTTGAAAGTTCTTTATGCAAATATATTAAGGCGGAAACTTTATGCACACTTAGGATCAGAAAAACTGATGGATAGGAAAACACAGAGAAGGGTAAACAGTCAAAATGAAAATAGAGAAATACCATCCAGTCATATTGTATCACAAACATATACAGTGTGCGTTCAAAACGCATGCAGACTCCAGAGAAATGAGAACACGTGATGTCAAAGGAAAGAATACAAGCATCTCAACCCAGATAAAGCGGAGAATGAGCAAAATGGAGGTTAAAAAAACAGAAGGCAGTAAAAGATTGAGATGAGACACAAGAGAAGAAAAATGAAAAGAAAAATGGCAACAGGCATAATAGGCCGCAGTACCTGGGAATCATGGTAGGCCCACACATGTTAACAAAGGGATATCGACAGGAGCACGATGATCGCAGAGCCTGGGTAGATACAGAGGACAAACAAGCACACCCCAGTAAGTCAAGCGATTAACAAATGGTGTATAGTGCAGGAGTCTCCGCCGTGTAGTTAAACTTACCGCACAATAATTGCCAGCGGCCAAGGCTATCCGAACCTAATAAAGGACAGCAGAGATCCTGCACATCAGCGGCGGATTTCAGAAGCGGCTCGCATTGGCGAGAGAGAGATGATGTCCCATAAGGAACCCTCGGGGGTGAATAAAAAGCCTTAATGCGCCGGCTTTAGTGAAGTGAATGAGGCAGGCGTCCCAGCGATGAAAACGCTCCGACCCCTGTGAAGAAAATAAAAGAATATATGGGAACTAATGAAGCCTGGCTGATCCTGAAGGGATACCGAGTAGGCAAACGCCCTCTAAGGCTAGGTGCCTCACCTTCAGCTAAAGGAAAACATAAGCAGCGGCGACAATTCAGCCAGATGGCCGGATTCAGCCGAGTCTGGTATGGTGATAGCGGCGGGCGGGCGAACGATAGCAACGCTCCACAGTCCCTGGGGGGAGGAACAGAAAAATAAAAAAAATAATAAAATCATTAAGGCCCGGCAGTCCCAGTCGAGACCGGGCGCAGGCACCAAGAGGTCCCCCACGACAGAGAAAACTCACCTTAACGGGGCAATGCTGATGGCGCCGACAACGTTAAATAGAGTGGCCGGTGGAAAACCGGATGGTGTAAGCGAAAAGGGTGCGGAAATGAGCTTTAAAGTTTAAATACACCGCAGGTGGACGCGTTTGTGTCTAACGAAAGTGCAAAGGTGTTCGACTCCGCCCACTTCTCACTCGCCAAGGGAGAAGCAGCGAGAAAGGCGAATTACAGTGAGCTCCATACACTAGTGGGGCATCAAACCTCAGAATTCATGGTGATGGAATATGGCCCTAGTATATAAGAAAATCACAGCGGCGATTATTAGACAAGAGAGATAAGGAAATGGTGTTAAAGGTGTCTAAAATATAAAAGGACAGAACCCAGGGCAGATAACAATAAAACCCAGGGGAGTCCTTACACTGCACCATTCTACCCGAAGGTAGGCATTTAATGGGACTCATGTGATGGCATTTTCCCATGGGAGAATCTCGTTTAGTCCCTGATCTTTCGTATTAAGGGAAAACATCCAAAACACTTCTCGTTTCTTCCGTGTCACGGTCGCATCAGTGCCTGTTTGGGGGTGAACTCTTTCCAAAATGGTCCATCGAAGGTCCCCTTCAGAGTGACCCGCCTCAGCCCAGGGGTTAACTAGGGGGGCAGTATGTTTGAGTAATCTGATGTTAGATTTATGCTCGCCAATGCGGATTCTGCACTCCCTTGCGGTTTCCCCTACATATGCCAGGTCGCAGGGGCATAGGATGACATAGACAATGTTGGACGAGCGACAATTCGTCATTTCTTTCAGATACACTGTCCGGTCGTTGATCCGGATATGGTCACTTACAATTGCGTTAGTGCAGGCTTGACATGATCCACATTTGTGGTTTCCCTTAACGGGTTGACCTCCGGTTATGGATCTTTGAGTAAAGTTGTTCTTCTCAGGTCTCTTAGCCCTTACCAAGATGTTTCTCAAATTCTTGTTCCTCTTAATAGCAAAGAGGGGTTTGGGTAGCGGCGAAGGATGATGGTCCAAGTTTAAGATGTGCCATTGTGAATTGATGATTTTGCTCACCTTGTGATCAAACACAGAATGTTTGGTAACACAGACCAATTGGTCTGACTGTTCCTTGTGTTTGGGCTGAAACATCGTGTCGCGGTCATAATACCTCGCTCTCTTCAATGCATCTTTGATGAGTTTGTAGGGGTACCCCCTCTTGATCAATTTTTCTTTAAGGATTTCAGCATTGGTCATATAGTTCTTAATAGTGGTACAATTTCTACGTAAACGTAGAAATTGACTAAACGGAATTCCGTCCTTTTGACACCTCTGATCAATCAATCAATCAATCATGTCACTTATAAAGCGCACTACATACCCGCGAGGGTCTCAAGGCGCTGGGGGAAGAGGGGGGTGGTGCTGCTACTGATCGAAGAGCCAGGTCTTGAGGAGTCTTCTGAAGGCCAGTAGGTCTTGGGTCTGTCGGAGGTTGGTGGGGAGGGTGTTCCAGGTCTTGGCGGCGAGGTGGGAGAAGGATCTGCCGCCGGCGGTCGATTTTCCGGATGCGGGGGACTGTGGCGAGGGCGAGGCTGGTCGAGCGGAGCTGGGCGGGTGGGGGTGTAGAAGCTGAGTCGTCTGTTGAGGTAGGCTGGTCCGGAGTTGTGGAGTGCTTTGTGTGCGTGGGTGAGGAGCTTGAAGGTTATCCTCTTGTTGACAGTGAGCCAGTGCAGGTCTCTCAGGTGGGGTGTGATGTGGCTGCGTCGGGGATGTCGAGGATAAGACGTGCAGAGGCGTTCTGGATGCGTTGCAGCCGTCTCAGGAGCTTAGCCGTCGTTCCTGCGTAGAGGGCGTTTCCGTAGTCCAGCCTGCTGGTGACGAGGGCCTGGGTGACTGTTTTTCTTGTTTCGGTGGGGATCCACTTGAAGATCCTGCGGAGCATTCGGAGGATGTTGAAGCAGGATGAGGAAACCGGCGTTGACCTGCTTAGTCATGGAGAGGGTGGGGTCGAGGATGACCCCTAGGTTGCGTACGTGGTCGGTGGGTGGCGGGGCTGTTCCCAGTGATGTTGGCCACCAGGAGTCGTCCCAGGCTGAAGGGTTGGAACCAAGGATGAGGACCTCAGTCTTGTCCGAGTTCAGCTTCAGGCGGCTGTTCCTCATCCATTCGGCGACGGCCTTCATTCCTTCGTGGAGGTGGGCTTTGGCGGTGTGAGGGTCTTTGGTGAGGGAGAGGATCAGCTGGGTGTCGTCGGCGTAGGAGATGATGTTGAGGTTGTGCTGTCGGGCGACGTGGGCGAGGGGTGCCATGTAGATGTTGAACAGCGTTGGGCTGAGGGAGGAGCCTTGGGTACGCCGCAGATGATCTTGGTGGCCTTGGATCGGAAGGGGGCGAGGCGGACGCTTTGTGTTCTGCCGGAAAGGAAGGATGTGGTCAGTCCAGGGCCTTCTCTTGGATCCCGGCGTCGTGAAGGCGTGTTCGTAGTGTGTGGTGGCAGACCGTGTCGAAGGCGGCTGATAGGTCCAGGAGGATGAGGGCTGCTGTTTCTCCGTTGTCTAGCAGGGTCCTGATGTCATCGGTGGCGGCGATGAGGGCGGTTTCGGTGCTGTGGTTGCTGCGGAAGCCGGACTGGGAAGGGTCCAGGATGTTGTTCTCCTCGAGGTAGCGGGTCAGTTGTTTGTTGACGATTTTCTCGGTGACCTTCGCGGGGAACGGGAGCAGAGAGATGGGTCGGAAGTTCTTGAGGTCCTTGGGGTCTGCCTTGGGTTTCTTGAGTAAGGCGGTGATCTCGGCGTGCTTCCAGCTTTCCGGGAAGGTTGCTGTCTCGAAGGAGATGTTGATTATTTTCCGGAGATGGGGCGCGATGGCTGTACTGGCTTTGTTGAAGATGTGGTGAGGGCACAGGTCTAGCGGTGAACCGGAGTGGATGGTGTTCATGATCTCGCTGGTGTCCTCGTCGTTGATGTTGGTCCAGGAGAGCAGGCGGTTGGTGGTTGTGGGGGCAGTGGTCTCGGTGGTCTGATGAAAACTGCTGAAGTGCAAAAGGGTATTTCTCGATGTGGGCTTGGTATATAAGGATACCGTCAGTTGGGAATCAAGATGTTCAATCCACACATCAAGAAACTCTAGTTTGTTGTTACTCGTATGTGCGGTAAACTTGAGATTGGAATCCGCCGCATTGATCCACATAATGAACTCGTCCAAAGTCTCCTGGTCACCTCTCCAGATGAAAAAAATATCATCTATGAAGCGTGACTAGTGACTTATGTTCTCGTAAAATGGGGCCAGCTCATTGTGGATGTTAAGGCTCTCAAAGTGTCCCATGTATAAACATGCCACACTGGGGGAGAAACTCAAACAATCCAACAGTGTAGAGGAAGGAAAAAAGAAGCTCGAGGAGATTTCGTTCGAGCTCGATTCCTATTGCACGATATGATTCGCACAGGTAGAGAATTTGTTCTTTGAATGGTTGGCTGGGGGGCGCAGCCCTTGCAGACACGACCCTGCATGCGATGACGTGATGTGCGCGAGTTGGTTTGGGACGTAGCCACCTCGTCTCCAGTGTGAATGTGCCTGTTGAAGGTGGTCGGCCACGTGTGTGTAGGCCTATGGGCAGGTTGTGGCGTAGACTGAGACACACGCAGTAGTCACTTTGGTGGTGGATTTGCGACGTGTGTATTCCCACAGTTATGAGTTGTAGGATTATGGAGTTGAGGTGTGTGGTGTGTTCAGTTGGTACTTGCCGATGGGCAGTGCATTCCCATTGGTGCCATCCTCAAAGCGCTGGTTGGTGGCAGACTTGCGGACATGTGGGAATCATGCACACTGCCTGGGTAGTTTGCGACGATATTGGTGGACAGGCCACGGTGGTCCACTTTTGTCTGCACATTGATGGCATGCGTGTGGTTGCTGTTGCGGTGCTTGTGTGCAGTGTCGGCAGGGGGCACAAGTCGTACACGTGTGCTGTGAATTGCCCCCAACACGTGCGTGACGCCAGCTATGACGTCACCCTTGTGTGGTCTCAAGATGTTCCTGCACAGTGTGGGGGGAGTGAGGGGCAGGGGTATCGAGCTGACACACACTGTGATGCTTTCAGGTAGGATGAGTCCTGCATGATGTGACCGTAACAGCAGTTCCTGTGGTCGTTACCTTCCTTTTCATTCCTACGACGGTTACGTCCACGTGAACTTCTGTTACGGTCTTCTCATGCATGATTTATCATGCCTGTGAGCATTCCGGTTTGTCTAAGTGCAGTACACTCTACCAGATTAGGCATGTGACTATACGGAAGTTTGACCATTGTCACCATTTCTCCCACAGGTTTCTGAAAACACGTTGCCCTGTTGAACGCGTTGGCTGAGCTTTTCGTTTTGTTTGTTTGTGTATTTGTAATAAAGTTCTGTTTTTACACTACTGTTGACTACTGGACTTCATGACCTGGCGCACCCACATTTCGGTTACTACGATCTTGGGTCTGGGGCATGGAGGCGTCTAGCACGGCTGGCGTTGGGGTTGGTTGCGCAGGTACACTACGAATTGGAACTATCGTGTGGTGCGGATACAGGGGCCCGCCATTGCTTTTGTGGACATGCATCAATGACATGTGTGAGGGAGTTTGATGGGGCTGGCTGTGTGACTCCTCCGACTCTGGCAGTTGTTGGTTGGAAGGTACCAGGGGCCAACAGGTGCAGCACAGCCAGCAGCTTTGTCTGCGGGGGGATGTTGGTTGTCCGCTGTTTTGGTACCATCAGCCCGTGGGCAATGTGGGTCAGGATGCGGAGGATGGTTGTCCTTTTGAGCCTGTGTTGGCCAATGGCTTCCTCTGGCGTTGAGTCTCTGGGGCTGGTGCGTTTTGGAGTCGTACGCTGTCCTGCGCTGCCTAGGTGGTAATCCGGGGCGGGGTCCGGGGGGGGCCTGGGAGTGGTGGCGGTGGGTGTTGTGGCCCTCTTGGTTCTCCGAGCTGCATGATCATTGTCTCCATGGCATCTGTTGGTCTTCAGCTGTGGCTCTGGGCTGGGCTCCCTTTCTACTGCAGTTGGTCGTCCTGCTTAACACCAGTAAAAGGCAGGTATTAAATCCCTGATGCTAACGCACCTTATCGCCTGTTCTTGGTTCGCATCGCAGATCTGACTGGTCGTTGAGAATCTCGCGAAGTGGTGTTTTCGTGTGTTTTTGCACAGGAACGCCTACTCTGCATATCATTAGCGTTAGTTGTCGCACTCATCCGTGGCAATGTTTTTTGCGGCAGCTATGGCTGGTAAACTGGCGATATCGGCAGTTTGCACCAGCTTGGGAACAGGGCGATAAATCTATTGCCACTTTTGTGACGCTAAAGTGCCGATAAATCGGCGGTGAGTCCTTGAGAATATGCCCCTAGGGCACAAAAGATAAGGGAGGAATAAGGAAGGAATTAGTGAGGGGGCAGACAGAAAAAAGTAGGTGTAAAAACTAAAACTTAGGAAGGCTGGCAAACTGCAACCACAACGGCTATTGGGGAGTTAAGGTAAAGAAAGGAAACTCCAGTATTTAAACTCCCATGATTTCCCAGGGGCACTATGAAATGAGTTAGAAAGCTATCTCGCATATAAATGAATGCTAGGTGTTTAGGACGAAAATACTTTAAATACATAAAGATGCTGGTTCAGAGGATTAGAAGACTAGCAACATGATTTTTTAACTTTTTTTGTTATTTTATCTTTCACTGATACTTTCTTGTATTCTCTTTGAGGGACCCCGTCCTGGTGAAGAAGAAATATCATGGGAAAGGAATCCTATCGGCCTCGAGGATGCATATTTCCATATTCCATTGCATCATGGCCCTTACAAGTTGTTCCATTTTGCCATTCCCTTGGCACTCCCTCGGAGTGAAATCAACTTCAGTGTGTTCAGAATGATGTTGGCTCCACTGGTGGGCCTCCTTCACTCAAGGGTAATTTAGGTTCAACGGTTCATTGATGAATGGTATGTGTAATCACTTTGCAAAGATCAGGGCTTGTTTTATGCTGAAGGACCTCGGCTGGGTTCTAAATTTAAAGAAGTCCAGTCTAGTCCCTTATCAGCAGGTGCCTTGTTCGATATCTCTGTGGTTTGTGTATTTCTACCTACTACCTGGGCTGTGAAGTGACTGCCTTGCTGGTTCTGAGGATGCCCCTCTTCATCTGTGGCTGCACTGACAGGACGACATGGTGACGTGTGTGGATGGGGCCGGCCTACATCTCAAGCCACTTGGTCAACACATTCTGTCTTCCTAGAACCATAAGACCCGGGATTACAAATTTCTCATTCGATCATGGGTTCTCTATGTATATCTCCCCAGAGGTGACTGGTGGAAAAACTTCTGGCTGGGATGATCGACCTTCAGCCTCCACATCCAGTAGCATTTACCATGGACACGAGTGCCAAGGATACAGCCCAGAGTCTGTGGCTGGTCCAAGCTAGAGACTGAAATGTCTTCTAAGTTAAAGGAACTGGAGCTGTTTGGAAGGACGAATAACACTGCTGGTGAATGTTCACCAGTGTACTAGATGCACAGCTGAGATATTGGGATCAACCCTTGACTGTATTATGAAACACAATAATAACCTTTTATTCAATTGTTTTTGCTAAAAAAGAATAACGTGAACTTCAAACATTGATATCAAATCAATCTTATTGTATTGTTACAAAAGTATAAACACGCAAATGAAGAATCCACAATCGTGTACAAAAACTCAGTACAATTTAGCTAAAGCAAAACAAAACTGATACATATTACAAAACAAATTGCCAGCCTAGCCCAATGCATTTCGGGATTATATTCATCCCTTCTTCAGGGGCCACTGTGAAAAAAACATAAACATAATCAATGTGCAGCTTAACAATATTGTACATAACGCAATGGTACACACACCTGAAACGCCCAGATTAGGCAGAACAGAGAATCAACCTAAATATGAATTACGCAAGGCGATACTGAAAGATGAAATCATGCATTGCTCACCTGTGCATGAAAAAGATTATAGTAAAAGAATCTGTGAAACTGAGCTGTGCATACCTACAGATATATTGTGAGCAAAGAAACTGAACACCTCGTGATAGAAACTACAGAAAGTAATTGACCGGCGATGTTAAGAACAATTGAAAAAAGTACCCTGATATACCAGTGCTGCTGAAGAATAATCTCACTGTGCTGTTATTGTGCTCATGTTTAGACTGTCGATATAAACGCAAAGAAACTTACTTCAAGCTGTCACAACTGAGAAACCAATCTGTAGAACTCTGAAGGCGATGAAAACGATCTATACACTCTAATTAAGATCATATGAAAAACTCTGTCAATGCCAGATTAACCGTGTGAATTGTGTAGTACTGGTGAATAAAAACTGTAAATTACCTTGTACACACTAAGGCCTTTAATTTTGCGTCTTTTGAAGTGAATTAGAATGCGAAAGCCGCCACTTTTGCTCCCTGTACAAAGTTGAAATACACTGCGTGAATACCCACAATATCTCAAACAAACCTCTACGGTACTTAACTCACCAATTCAACGTATCTAGAATCTGCTTACCCCTCTGTAATGAATGCTGATCATAACGATGAAAAACGCTGGAAGCGTAAATCCGTCTCTCCAATGACTCAAAAGTCTCAAAACTGTGAATAGAGACAAACGAATCTAGTTTAAATAAATGAAGAGACCGTGTCATCTAATCCATCCTAATGGATGTACGCCGTACATAAACCGCTGCTCACCTCGTATTCTACCAAACATCACCCAAGAATTCACCGATACGCTGACTCGCTCATTGTCCGTCGGGTAAAGTGGCACGGTTCCTGGAGAGTATTAATAAAGCATTGCGATCCTGCTTGACGGTGATAGACGCAATGACATATGATCGAAATAGACAGGGGACTGCGACCTAGTTCTTCATCGCCATCTTGAAATGGAGTGTGACCTCACCAATTCTGTTGTGTGTATAACCCAAACTGTGAACCTAGCGCTCCATCTGTAATATTGTGGAACCTAAAACTAATACTGTACAAACTATGTGCCAGACAACTGTAACTGACCTGAAAAACGGTCCAGCGTAGTAGTGATAAACGCGATGACGTGTGGTCGAAAATGAAAGACTCCGACCTTGTTCTAAATCGCCATCATGGATTAATATAAAATCACACCAATTGTGCCTGAACTCCATCTATAGTATTGTGGAACCAAAAAACTGACGCTGGACTAACTATGTACTCAGCATCTAAATCAAATGGTAGATGTTATCTAGAATCATTGACAGTCTGTGTTTAATACAATGACAGCTTAATTGTAAAAAAGTCCATAACCTTGGAAACCACGCCTCCTGACACCCCTAGATAGTAACCTCTCCAAAAGCCTGATCCAACTAGGAGGCTACGCTCCATCCTAAAATGACTTAGACTGTGTAACTATGTACTCGGATCGCAAAGTGTAGAAGAAACACTCAAATAAAAAGTAGGACGAACATGAGATGTAAAGAGAACACCCACCTCAAGAAATAATATACAATCTCTCTCCTAGCCAATGAAACAATGAATAATGAAAAAAATTAAAGGAAAAAGAAAAGAAGTGAAATGCTGTCACCATATGGTTGCCATGCGTAAAACATACATTTACAATCTAAAAAAGTGACCTGGAGGTCTAATGGACTCACATATGTGTGAAACGACAAAACCTGTTCAGAGGAAGCACAACATTTCCAATTTGTCATTAAGACCGCCTGGCATCATTGTCTGAAGCATTTTAATCCACCACATTTCCCTCTGCGAAAGAAATTTAGCATTGTCACAACCAAGTTTACATGACAAAATTTCAAGAATGGTAAACCTCAATTGTGCGAGTGTGTGTTTGTGCTCTAGCCAATGCGATACAAAATACGATTTAACACTCTGTGTGCGTATCGTGCTCTTATGTTCTGATATGCGAACTTTAATTTTACGAGTAGTTTTGCCTACATATAAAAGACCGCATGGGCATTTGATGGTATATACTACGTAACCAGAATTGCAATCTCCGTTGTACCTCAATGCTATAGATTTCCCTGAGTGTGGATGATTGATAGTATTACCAAGGATTGCATTGTTACAATTAACACAATTATGACACCTACGTATCCCGGTATGTTCCTCGTGAACATTCTCCTTGGTTTGAAACAGTGTTTCTTTGATGTTTCTGCTTCGTTTATATGCAAACAGCGGTTCTTGAGCGAATAAGCCGTTGAAATCAGGTTCACTTCTCAATAGTTCCCATCTGGATTTGATGATTCTCTTTATGCTTGATGATTTGGTGGAAAATTTGGACACGAAGACGTGTCTGTTTTGATTGTTCTTGGGTTTAGTTGCAAGTAAGTCTTCTTGTTTGTAGTGCTGTATTTTAGCCACTGCTTTAGACAATATGGTTTGAGGATAACCACGCTGTCTAAACTTGTTGCATTGTTTTTCTAAACTCACTCCCAACTCATTTCCATCAGACACTATTCTTTTAATTCGTAACATTTGTGAAAATGGCAAATTTTGTAGTAGTGAAGGAGGATGAAAGCTAGAAAACAAGAGAAGATTATTCCTGTCCGTAGATTTAGAATACACAGACGTCTGTAGTTTGTTGTTCACCTTTGTGATTGAGACATCCAAGAATGATAAATTGTTAACACTGATATTATGAGTGAATTTAATGCGTGCGTTCTTCGAGTTCAGTTCCATGATCTTGAGTCTTAATTGTTCTTCCGAGTTGTTCCATATGAGAAAGAAATCGTCGATGAATCTGGTGTAGAACACGAGATTGGTGCTCCATGAATCATCTGAGAATATATGGTCGAATTCGAATTTGGACATGAAGGTGTTTGCATACGAAGGAGCCCCAGAAAAACCCATGGAGGTTCCGCTTATCTGAAGATAGAAAGTATCCTTCCATTGTAGGTAGCTGTGTTGAAGACAAAACATCAATAATTCCAAAATGAAAATTTTGTTGACTCCTAAATCTGGTAATTGCAACAATGCCCACTCACAAGCTTCTATCCCCTCTTTAAGGGGTATCGAAGTATACAATGCTGTCACATCAATAGAACAAAGAATCCATGCTGGAGAACACTGATCACTAACTGCATGTAGTAATTTCAAGAAATGTGTGGTATCCTTGATGTAACTTCTCCACGACTGTACGAATTTCTGTAAATAATGATCGACAAATTGTCCCGCGGGTGTGAAGATGGACTCACAACCCGATACTATCGGACGAAATGGAGGATTCTGGAGATTTTTATGTACTTTGGGTAACATATAAAGCTTAGGTCTCCTGGGATAAGCAACACTTAAAAACTTCCGTGTGTTGTCGGAAATCCATTGCATGTTCTCCGCGTGATCTAAAAAATTTTCAGTGTATCCATAATCATAAGAGTTGGATCATGATCTAACTTGATATAGGTATCAGAATCCTGAAGATGTTGAAAAACACGATGTTCATAGAATGCAGTGTCCATAATAACCAAGGCACCTCCTTATCAGCCATCTGAAATGTAAGCCTAGAATCCTTAGCTAGTTGTTTGATAACTTGCATCTCATGTTTCTTGAAGTTAGTCTTAACTGCTGGCCGAAGATTTCATTTGGCGAAATCATCGCGAATGAGTGTCTCAAAAGAATCAAGTAATTTATGAGACGCTGGCGCCATGAAGGTACTCTTTGGCTTGAAAATTTTTTGTGCTGCATCTTGTTCGCTGTTGGAAGCATCTGTAGCGGTCAATGTAGGTACTATGTTTGTGAAGAAATGCTTCAAACGCAAATATGTCATAAATTTAAATGTAGATATTTCTAATTCCAAGGCATTTGTGTGATATGCTGGAACAAAAGAAGTCCCTTTGTTTAACACTTGTTGTTGTGCCAGCGTCAACTCTACTATAGAAATATTTATGATGAGGTCTTCATTTTGCTCCTTAAATTGCGAGCCTCTGCTTCTTTTTCTCTTGCTCCTCCTAGTTTTTTTGGATCTGGTGGACGTCCGCCTCTCTGACTGCTGACTAAAAAAGACGTCGACTGCAGGGATGCTTCTGCTCCACTTTGCTGAATGTTAGAACCGCCTGAATCTTGTTGAACATCCGCTGGTGCTCTTGATAATTCCAATTCTTGATCTGAAACAATTGATTCCTGCGAAGAAGTGTTGGGTTTTTGAAAAGGACGCCTGCGGGCGTACACCTCTGCCCAGGTGTACACCTCGTTAAGCTTGTAATCAATGGTGTCGCGACGGAATTTTCTTAATTTTCTTTCCTGTATTTCCTTCCCATAAACATCCAACTTGGTGTTGAGATCTTCCAATGTTGTTTTCCAGTGATCCGCATCACACCTTGATGATAAATCAGATTTGATGACTTCTACTTCTTCCTCCAACTCTCTGATGGTTCGGGACAGTTCCTCTATTAACAGTAAAATTAGATCCAATGAACATTTATTCAAAATGGCCTGCCACTTTTCCATGAATGCTTTGTTGAACTGGAATTTGTAAAGTAAAGGTTTGATGGGTAAACGTAGTCCCCTCGGGATACGCTGTACTTTATGATATTGTATGAGCGTTGACGCATGGAGACGTTGACTCAGTGCTCTGCGTGTGATGAATTCCAATTGCCGGATTTGTTGCGATATAGAGCCTCCCTGGTCGTTAAAAGATGTTGTGTCTTGAATCAAAGCATATATATCATTGACTTGAGTTGGTGAATATGTGTGTGTATCCGCTCTATTATCTGTGAGATTAGATATGCTTTCAAAAGACATTGTGAAATATGAACTGTGTAGGGTGCTGCTAGCATAAGCGGCCAGTAACTAGTAATGCAATTTGAAGTTAGCGCACTCCTGTGTGTTATAAAAAAACGAAACACTTTGAACATGTAAACGCGTATGCGTGCTATCTAGTGAGAGGCAGCCAGCCTCGAAGTACGAATAACACTGCTGGTGAATGTTCACCAGTGTACTAGATGCACAGCTGAGATATTGGGATCAACCCTTGACTGTATTATGAAACACAATAATAACCTTTTATTCAATTGTTTTTGCTAAAAAAGAATAACGTGAACTTCAAACATTGATATCAAATCAATCTTATTGTATTGTTACAAAAAGTATAAACACGCAAATGAAGAATCCACAATCGTGTACAAAAACTCAGTACAATTTAGCTAAAGCAAAACAAAACTGATACATATTACAAAACAAATTGCCAGCCTAGCCCAATGCATTTCGGGATTATATTCATCCCTTCTTCAGGGGCCACTGCGAAAAAACATAAACATAATCAATGTGCAGCTTAACAATATTGTACATAACGCAATGGTACACACACCTGAAACGCCCAGATTAGGCAGAACAGAGAATCAACCTAAATATGAATTACGCAAGGCGATACTGAAAGATAAAATCATGCATTGCTCACCTGTGCATGAAAAAGATTATAGTAAAAGAATCTGTGAAACTGAGCTGTGCATACCTACAGATATATTGTGAGCAAAGAAACTGAACACCTCGTGATAGAAACTACAGAAAGTAATTGACCGGCGATGTTAAGAACAATTGAAAAAAGTACCCTGATATACCAGTGCTGCTGAAGAATAATCTCACCGTGCTGTTATTGTGCTCATGTTTAGACTGTCGATATAAACGCAAAGAAACTTACTTCAAGCTGTCACAACTGAGAAACCAATCTGTAGAACTCTGAAGGCGATGAAAACGATCTATACACTCTAATTAAGATCATATGAAAAACTCTGTCAATGCCAGATTAACCGTGTGAATTGTGTAGTACTGGTGAATAAAAACTGTAAATTACCTTGTACACACTAGGGCCTTTAATTTTGCGTCTTTTGAAGTGAATTAGAATGCAAAAGCCCCCACTTTTGCTCCCTGTACAAAGTTGAAATACACTGCGTGAATACCCACAATATCTCAAACAAACCTCTACGGTACTTAACTCACCAATTCAACGTATCTAGAATCTGCTTACCCCTCTGTAATGAATGCTGATCATAACGATGAAAAACTCTGGAAGCGTAAATCCGTCTCTCCAATGACTCAAAAGTCTCAAAACTGTGAATAGAGACAAACAAATCTAGTTTAAATAAATGAAGAGACCGTGTCATCTAATCCATCCTAATGGATGTACGCCGTACATAAACCGCTGCTCACCTCGTATTCTACCAAACATCACCCAAGAATTCACCGATACGCTGACTCGCTCATTGTCCGTCGGGTAAAGTGGCACGGTTCCTGGAGAGTATTAATAAAGCATTGCGATCCTGCGTGACGGTGATAGACGCAATGACGTATGATCGAAATAGACAGGGGACTGCGACATAGTTCTTCATCGCCATCTTGAAATGGAGTGTGACCTCACCAATTCTGTTGTGTGTATAATCCAAACTGTGAACCTAGCGCTCCATCTGTAATATTGTGGAACCTAAAACTAATACTGTACAAACTATGTGCCAGACAACTGTAACTGACCTGAAAAACAGTCCTGCGTAGTAGTGATAAACGCGATGACGTGTGGTCGAAAATGAAAGACTCCGACCTTGTTCTAAATCGCCATCATGGATTAATATAAAATCCCACCAATTGTGCCTGAACTCCATCTATAGTATTGTGGAACCAAAAAACTGACGCTGGACTAACTATGTACTCAGCATCTAAATCAAATGGTAGATGTTATCTAGAATCATTGACAGTCTGTGTTTAATACAATGACAGCTTAATTGTAAAAAAGTCCATAACCTTGGAAACCACGCCTCCTGACACCCCTAGATAGTAACCTCTCCAAAAGCCTGATCCAACTAGGAGGCTACGCTCCGTCCTAAAATGACTTAGACTGTGTAACTATGTACTCGGATCGCAAAGTGTAGAAGAAACACTCAAATAAAAAGTAGGACGAACATGAGATGTAAAGAGAACACCCACCTAAAGAAATAATATACAATCTCTCTCCTAGCCAATGAAACAATGAATAATGAAAAAAATTAAAGGAAAAAGAAAAGAAGTGAAATGCTGTCACCATATGGTTGCCATGCGTAAAACATACATTTACAATCTAAAAAAGTGACCTGGAGGTCTAATGGACTCACATATGTGTAAAACGACAAAACCTGTTCAGAGGAAGCACAACATTTCCAATTTGTCATTAAGACCGCCTGGCATCATTGTCTGAAGCATTTTAATCCACCACATTTCCCTCTGCGAAAGAAATTTAGCATTGTCACAACCAAGTTTACATGACAAAATTTCAAGAATGGTAAACCTCAATTGTGCGAGTGTGTGTTTGTGCTCTAGCCAATGCGATACAAAATACGATTTAACACTCTGTGTGCGTATCGTGCTCTTATGTTCTGATATGCGAACTTTAATTTTACGAGTAGTTTTGCCTACATATAAAAGACCGCATGGGCATTTGATGGTATATACTACGTAACCAGAATTGCAATCTCCGTTGTACCTCAATGCTATAGATTTCCCTGAGTGTGGATGATTCATAGTATTACCAAGGATTGCATTGTTACAATTAACACAATTATGACACCTACGCATCCCGGTATGTTCCTCGTGAACATTCTCCTTGGTTTGAAACAGTGTTTCTTTGATGTTTCTGCTTCGTTTATATGCAAACAGCGGTTCTTGAGCGAATAAGCCGTTGAAATCAGGTTCACTTCTCAATAGTTCCCATCCCATTCTTTTCTTTTTCCTTTAATTTTTTTCATTATTCATTGTTTCATTGGCTAGGAGAGAGATTGTATATTATTTCTTTAGGTGGGTGTTCTCTTTACATCTCATGTTCGTTCTACTTTTTATTTGAGTGTTTCTTCTACACTTTGCGATACGAGTACATAGTTACACAGTCTAAGTCATTTTAGGACGGAGCGTATCCTCCTAGTTGGATCAGGCTTTTGGAGAGGTTACTATCTAGGGGTGTCAGGAGGCGTGGTTTCCAAGGTTATGGACTTTTTTACAATTAAGCTGTCATTGTATTAAACACAGACTGTCAATGATTCTAGATAACATCTACCATTTGATTTAGATGCTGAGTACATAGTTAGTCCAGCGTCAGTTTTTTGGTTCCACAATACTATAGATGGAGTTCAGGCACAATTGGTGGGATTTTATATTAATCCATGATGGCGATTTAGAACAAGGTCGGAGTCTTTCATTTTCGACCACACGTCATCGCGTTTATCACTACTACGCAGGACCGTTTTTCAGGTCAGTTACAGTTGTCTGGCACATAGTTTGTACAGTATTAGTTTTAGGTTCCACAATATTACAGATGGAGCGCTAGGTTCACAGTTTGGGTTATACACACAACAGAATTGGTGAGGTCACACTCCATTTCAAGATGGCGATGAAGAACTAGGTCGCAGTCCCCTGTCTATTTCGATCATACGTCATTGCGTCTATCACCGTCAAGCAGGATCGCAATGCTTTATTAATACTCTCCAGGAACCGTGCCACTTTACCCGACGGACAATGAGCGAGTCAGCGTATCGGTGAATTCTTGGGTGATGTTTGGTAGAATACGAGGTGAGCAGCGGTTTATGTACGGCGTACATCCATTAGGATGGATTAGATGACACGGTCTCTTCATTTATTTAAACTAGATTCGTTTGTCTCTATTCACAGTTTTGAGACTTTTGAGTCATTGGAGAGACGGATTTACGCTTCCAGCGTTTTTCATCATTATGATCAGCATTCATTACAGAGGGGTAAGCAGATTCTAGATACGTTGAATTGGTGAGTTAAGTACCGTAGAGGTTTGTTTGAGATATTGTGGGTATTCACGCAGTGTATTTCAACTTTGTACAGGGAGCAAAAGTGGCGGCTTTCGCATTCTAATTCACTTCAAAAGACGCAAAATTAAAGGCCCTAGTGTGTACAAGGTAATTTACAGTTTTTATTCACCAGTACTACACAATTCACACGGTTAATCTGGCATTGACAGAGTTTTTCATATGATCTTAATTAGAGTGTATAGATCGTTTTCATCGCCTTCAGAGTTCTACAGATTGGTTTCTCAGTTGTGACAGCTTGAAGTAAGTTTCTTTGCGTTTATATCGACAGTCTAAACATGAGCACAATAACAGCACGGTGAGATTATTCTTCAGCAGCACTGGTATATCAGGGTACTTTTTTCAATTGTTCTTAACATCGCCGGTCAATTACTTTCTGTAGTTTCTATCACGAGGTGTTCAGTTTCTTTGCTCACAATATATCTGTAGGTATGCACAGCTCAGTTTCACAGATTCTTTTACTATAATCTTTTTCATGCACAGGTGAGCAATGCATGATTTCATCTTTCAGTATCGCCTTGCGTAATTCATATTTAGGTTGATTCTCTGTTCTGCCTAATCTGGGCGTTTCAGGTGTGTGTACCATTGTGTTATGTACAATATTGTTAAGCTGCACATTGATTATGTTTATGTTTTTTCGCAGTGGCCCCTGAAGAAGGGATGAATATAATCCCGAAATGCATTGGGCTAGGCTGGCAATTTGTTTTGTAATATGTATCAGTTTTGTTTTGCTTTAGCTAAATTGTACTGAGTTTTTGTACACGATTGTGGATTCTTCATTTGCGTGTTTATACTTTTTGTAACAATACAATAAGATTGATTTGATATCAATGTTTGAAGTTCACGTTATTCTTTTTTAGCAAAAACAATTGAATAAAAGGTTATTATTGTGTTTCATAATACAGTCAAGGGTTGATCCCAATATCTCAGCTGTGCATCTAGTACACTGGTGAACATTCACCAGCAGTGTTATTCGTACTTCGAGGCTGGCTGCCTCTCACTAGATAGCACGCATACGCGTTTTACATGTTCAAAGTGTTTCGTTTTTTTATAACACACAGGAGTGCGCTAACTTCAAATTGCATTACTAGTTACTGGCCGCTTATGCTAGCAGCACCCTACACAGTTCATATTTCACAATGTCTTTTGAAAGCATATCTAATCTCACAGATAATAGAGCGGATACACACACATATTCACCAACTCAAGTCAATGATATATATGCTTTGATTCAAGACACAACATCTTTTAACGTCCAGGGAGGCTCTATATCGCAACAAATCCGGCAATTGGAATTCATCACACGCAGAGCACTGAGTCAGCGTCTCCATGCGTCAACGCTCATACAATATCATAAAGTACAGCGTATCCCGAGGGGACTACGTTTACCCATCAAACCTTTACTTTACAAATTCCAGTTCAACAAAGCATTCATGGAAAAGTGGCAGGCCATTTTGAATAAATGTTCATTGGATCTAATTTTACTGTTAATAGAGGAACTGTCCCGAACCATCAGAGAGTTGGAGGAAGAAGTAGAAGTCATCAAATCTGATTTATCATCAAGGTGTGATGCGGATCACTGGAAAACAACATTGGAAGATCTCAACACCAAGTTGGATGTTTATGGGAAGGAAATACAGGAAAGAAAATTAAGAAAATTCCGTCGCGACACCATTGATTACAAGCTTAACGAGGTGTACACCTGGGCAGAGGTGTACGCCCGCAGGCGTCCTTTCAAAAACCCAACACTTCTTCGCAGGAATCAATTGTTTCAGATCAAGAATTGGAATTATCAAGAGCACCAGCGGATGTTCAACAAGATTCAGGCGGTTCTAACATTCAGCAAAGTGGAGCAGAAGCATCCCTGCAGTCGACGTCTTTTTTAGTCAGCAGTCAGAGAGGCGGACGTCCACCAGATCCAAAAAAACTAGGAGGAGCAAGAGAAAAAGAAGCAGAGGCTCGCAATTTAAGGAGCAAAATGAAGACCTCATCATAAATATTTCTACAGTAGAGTTGACGCTGGCACAACAACAAGTGTTAAACAAAGGGACTTCTTTTGTTCCAGCATATCACACAAATGCCTTGGAATTAGAAATATCTACATTTAAATATATGAGAAATTTGCGTTTGAAGCATTTCTTCACAAACATAGTACCTACATTGACCGCTAAAGATGCTTCCAACAGCGAACAAGATGCAGCACAAAAAATTTTCAAGCCAAAGAGTACCTTCATGGCGCCAGCGTCTCATAAATTACTTGATTCTTTTGAGACACTCATTCGCGATGATTTCGCCAAATTAAATCTTCGGCCAGCAGTTAAGACTAACTTCAAGAAACATGAGATGCAAGTTATCAAACAACTAGCTAAGGATTCTAGGCTTACATTTCAGATGGCTGATAAGGGAGGTGCCTTGGTTATTATGGACACTGCATTCTATGAACATCGTGTTTTTCAACATCTTCAGGATTCTGATACCTATATCAAGTTAGATCATGATCCAACTCTTATGATTATGGATACACTGAAAATTTTTTTAGATCACGCGGAGAACATGCAATGGATTTCCGACAACACATGGAAGTTTTTAAGTGTTGCTTATCCCAGGAGACCTAAGCTTTATATGTTACCCAAAGTACATAAAAATCTCCAGAATCCTCCATTTCGTCCGATAGTATCGGGTTGTGAGTCCATCTTCATACCCGCGGGACAATTTGTCGATCATTGTTTACAGAAATTCGTACAGTCGTGGAGAAGTTACATCAAGGATACCACACATTTCTTGAAATTACTACATGCAGTTAGTGATCAGTGTTCTCCAGCATGGATTCTTTGTTCTATTGATGTGACAGCATTGTATACTTCGATACCCCTTAAAGAGGGGATAGAAGCTTGTGAGTGGGCATTGTTGCAATTACCAGATTTAGGAGTCAACAAAATTTTCATTTTGGAATTATTGATGTTTTGTCTTCAACACAGCTACCTACAATGGAAGGATACTTTCTATCTTCAGATAAGCGGAACCTCCATGGGTTTTTCTGGGGCTCCTTCGTATGCAAACACCTTCATGTCCAAATTCGAATTCGACCATATATTCTCAGATGATTCATGGAGCACCAATCTCGTGTTCTACACCAGATTCATCGACGATATCTTTCTCATATGGAACAACTCGGAAGAACAATTAAGACTCAAGATCATGGAACTGAACTCGAAGAACGCACGCATTAAATTCACTCATAATATCAGTGTTAACAATTTATCATTCTTGGATGTCTCAATCACAAAGGTGAACAACAAACTACAGAATTCTGTGTATTCTAAATCTACGGACAGGAATAATCTTCTCTTGTTTTCTAGCTTTCATCCTCCTTCACTACTACAAAATTTGCCATTTTCACAAATGTTACGAATTAAAAGAATAGTGTCTGATGGAAATGAGTTGGGAGTGAGTTTAGAAAAACAATGCAACAAGTTTAGACAGCGTGGTTATCCTCAAACCATATTGTCTAAAGCAGTGGCTAAAATACAGCACTACAAACGAGAAGACTTACTTGCAACTAAACCCAAGAACAATCAAAACAGACACGTCTTCGTGTCCAAATTTTCCACCAAATCATCAAGCATAAAGAGAATCATCAAATCCAGATGGGAACTATTGAGAAGTGAACCTGATTTCAACGGCTTATTCGCTCAAGAACCGCTGTTTGCATATAAACGAAGCAGAAACATCAAAGAAACACTGTTTCAAACCAAGGAGAATGTTCACGAGGAACATACCGGGATGCGTAGGTGTCATAATTGTGTTAATTGTAACAATGCAATCCTTGGTAATACTATCAATCATCCACACTCAGGGAAATCTATAGCATTGAGGTACAACGGAGATTGCAATTCTGGTTACGTAGTATATACCATCAAATGCCCATGCAGTCTTTTATATGTAGGCAAAACTACTCGTAAAATTAAAGTTCGCATATCAGAACATAAGAGCACGATACGCACACAGAGTGTTAAATCGTATTTTGTATCGCATTGGCTAGAGCACAAACACACACTCGCACAATTGAGGTTTACCATTCTTGAAATTTTGTCATGTAAACTTGGTTGTGACAATGCTAAATTTCTTTCGCAGAGGGAAATGTGGTGGATTAAAATGCTTCAGACAATGATGCCAGGCGGTCTTAATGACAAATTGGAAATGTTGTGCTTCCTCTGAACAGGTTTTGTCGTTTCACACATATGTGAGTCCATTAGACCTCCAGGTCACTTTTTTAGATTGTAAATGTATGTTTTACGCATGGCAACCATATGGTGACAGCATTTCACTTCTTTTCTTTTTCCTTTAATTTTTTTCATTATTCATTGTTTCATTGGCTAGGAGAGAGATTGTATATTATTTCTTGAGGTGGGTGTTCTCTTTACATCTCATGTTCGTCCTACTTTTTATTTGAGTGTTTCTTCTACACTTTGCGATCCGAGTACATAGTTACACAGTCTAAGTCATTTTAGGACGGAGCGTAGCCTCCTAGTTGGATCAGGCTTTTGGAGAGGTTACTATCTAGGGGTGTCAGGAGGCGTGGTTTCCAAGGTTATGGACTTTTACAATTAAGCTGTCATTGTATTAAACACAGACTGTCAATGATTCTAGATAACATCTACCATTTGATTTAGATGCTGAGTACATAGTTAGTCCAGCGTCAGTTTTTGGTTCCACAATACTATAGATGGAGTTCAGGCACAATTGGTGGGATTTTATATTAATCCATGATGGCGATTTAGAACAAGGTCGGAGTCTTTCATTTTCGACCACACGTCATCGCGTTTATCACTACTACGCAGGACCGTTTTTCAGGTCAGTTACAGTTGTCTGGCACATAGTTTGTACAGTATTAGTTTTAGGTTCCACAATATTACAGATGGAGCGCTAGGTTCACAGTTTGGGTTATACACACAACAGAATTGGTGAGGTCACACTCCATTTCAAGATGGCGATGAAGAACTAGGTCGCAGTCCCCTGTCTATTTCGATCATACGTCATTGCGTCTATCACCATCAAGCAGGATCGCAATGCTTTATTAATACTCTCCAGGAACCGTGCCACTTTACCCGACGGACAATGAGCGAGTCAGCGTATCGGTGAATTCTTGGGTGATGTTTGGTAGAATACGAGGTGAGCAGCGGTTTATGTACGGCGTACATCCATTAGGATGGATTAGATGACACGGTCTCTTCATTTATTTAAACTAGATTCGTTTGTCTCTATTCACAGTTTTGAGACTTTTGAGTCATTGGAGAGACGGATTTACGCTTCCAGCGTTTTCATCGTTATGATCAGCATTCATTACAGAGGGGTAAGCAGATTCTAGATACGTTGAATTGGTGAGTTAAGTACCGTAGAGGTTTGTTTGAGATATTGTGGGTATTCACGCAGTGTATTTCAACTTTGTACAGGGAGCAAACGTGGCGGCTTACGCATTCTAATTCACTTCAAAAGACGCAAAATTAAAGGCCCTAGTGTGTACAAGGTAATTTACAGTTTTTATTCACCAGTACTACACAATTCACACGGTTAATCTGGCATTGACAGAGTTTTTCATATGATCTTAATTAGAGTGTATAGATCGTTTTCATCGCCTTCAGAGTTCTACAGATTGGTTTCTCAGTTGTGACAGCTTGAAGTAAGTTTCTTTGCGTTTATATCGACAGTCTAAACATGAGCACAATAACAGCACGGAGAGATTATTCTTCAGCAGCACTGGTATATCAGGGTACTTTTTTCAATTGTTCTTAACATCGCCGGTAAATTACTTTCTGTAGTTTCTATCACGAGGTGTTCAGTTTCTTTGCTCACAATATATCTGTAGGTATGCACAGCTCAGTTTCACAGATTCTTTTACTATAATCTTTTTCATGCACAGGTGAGCAATGCATGATTTCATCTTTCAGTATCGCCTTGCGTAATTCATATTTAGGTTGATTCTCTGTTCTGCCTAATCTGGGCGTTTCAGGTGTGTGTACCATTGCGTTATGTACAATATTGTTAAGCTGCACATTGATTATGTTTATGTTTTTTTCGCAGTGGCCCCTGAAGAAGGGATGAATATAATCCCGAAATGCATTGGGCTAGGCTGGCAATTTGTTTTGTAATATGTATCAGTTTTGTTTTGCTTTAGCTAAATTGTACTGAGTTTTTGTACACGATTGTGGATTCTTCATTTGCGTGTTTATACTTTTTGTAACAATACAATAAGATTGATTTGATATCAATGTTTGAAGTTCACGTTATTCTTTTTTAGCAAAAACAATTGAATAAAAGGTTATTATTGTGTTTCATAATACAGTCAAGGGTTGATCCCAATATCTCAGCTGTGCATCTAGTACACTGGTGAACATTCACCAGCAGTGTTATTCGTACTTCGAGGCTGGCTGCCTCTCACTAGATAGCACGCATACGCGTTTTACATGTTCAAAGTGTTTCGTTTTTTTATAACACACAGGAGTGCGCTAACTTCAAATTGCATTGCTGTTTGGAAGGAGACACGTTGTTATCTGCACTACTGTGGTGTAAATTCCTTCTGGTTCAGACAGGCAATCAAATTCCAAAGTTATATAAGACAAGACCACATAGGGATTGTGTCTTCTGCTTCTAGGATAAGAGATTGGATACATCTGGCCATTTCTTTGACCAATGCTGTTGCTGCCACCCACTTTCCCTTCTCTAGTCAAAGGTGCTTAACCACAGGAGTAGCTGCCTCCTACCTATCAATGTCCATTATTTGTAAACTGCAACTTGGCTTCTGCGAACACCTTTGTATCACACTGTCGTATGGATGCAACAGCAGGTCTCATTGAAGCTGCTTTGCTTAGTGTGGATTACTCTCGGCAGATCACTAGTTTGGAGTTCGGCTATGTTGGTTTTGGTGTTTGACTGCCATCAGAACTTTTCATGCATCCTTGCTCCTCTTGTTTGTCTGTGATTGTTGTTTTTTGGCACCTGCTCGCTGCTTATTACATCCTCAATAAACAGGACTGTGATGAGTATAAGAGGACGCGGGTGTAACACGTGGATTACTTATCACTAATCTTCACTGTACCTAGTCCCATTATTCCTCATCACAGTCCTGCACACCTTCCACTCTTCCAGGTGGAACAGGTGCCTTTTTGTTGGCCCTGGGCTACAGTGCTTGCTTTAACAGGAAGGTTTTAGGGTTACAGCTCCTCTTGTAGGTTAAGGGCGGTGATGGTGGAGCTGTGGCAAAACATGTATAGATATATGAGGCTTACGAGATGGCTATTCTGGGGAGGATAAGCCTCAATATTCTGGACTGTGAAGACTTAGTAAGTAATCCGAGGATTAACGTAAGTGTATGATAAAGAGCTGTCCTTTTTTAAAAAAAAAAACCTCTGGCCTTGGTTTTATGCGATTATGAAGAACACTTTGCTGACCAGTAGCAATCCTCCCAAATCTTACAACTGAATGAATGGGGAACTCCCAGGCTTTTTATCATGCTTCTATATCGGCAAGGTCACTCTTTGTGCTCAAGCTTTCAAATCTCAAAATACAGGTTACTTAATCTCTTTAAATCCATTCTTCCTCATCACTTCACACCTTCTCCTTCTCGTTATTTAATTTTTCATCTTCCGTGCGTTTTTAAAGTGGGGTCACTCCAGCAACCTCTCACCTCATTGAACTAATGATGCCCAATAAAAAAAAGAATATTCAACCAACATTCCCATTTTTGTCTACCTCTGCCACCCACCTCTTTACCCGCAGCATGGTATGGATGTATTTTTATATTGGTTTTAATCATGCCTGGTATGACCTATAATTCTCCACTCACCCCATCAGGAATCTTCTTACACAACACCCACCTGCTTCCCCTCAATCTCCTTCCCTATTCTTCCTGCAGTCCCCCCCTTATCAGTCTCATGTGGTCTCCTCAGAAAGCTAAACTTGCAGTAGTAAGAAAAAGAGGACAAGCAAGACATTCTTTCTTGTTTAACCCCATTTTTATTGTGGCTGTTAAGTCATCTTGGCCTTCATTTATTTTATCTTTTATGCATGGTTTTGGATGTTTTTCTTTTGACTCTGGCTTGGGAATTTATACTGAACCGGGTGCCTTTTCTGGGAATGAAAATCATAAATGTTTCTGCAATTTGGCCTTTTGGCAATTTGGCTTTTTGGTAATTCACCAAATTAAAAATGGACCAGTTTGACTACATGAGACTTTGTTTCTGCTAGTTGATCCCAACATGTTAGGCACTCATTAAATTGTATTGATGGCAGTACATTTGCTTTACATCTTGTCCGATATCAACATTCACACCATTTCTCTTGACTAGGCTCTAGGGGTGTGCGTAACTCGTGTAGTTCGCTATAGTGTAATTACATCGAAATTATGCAAGACTACAAGGAATTATGCAAGGAGCCTACCCCTGCATTTCCCACTATTTTCTTAGCGCAAAATGCACCATTGCATCCAAAATGAACCAGAGGATGCATTTTTCACTTGGAAAATAGCATTAAATGAAACACAACAGGAACAGCAGGAGGCAGCAGTGTTCCTGTGCTCTTGCATTAGGCTTCATTTACCAGATATCATATGTGAGCGGACATAATTGTGTAATTTTGGGTAATTTTGCATCACAAGAGTACAGCAAATTACCAAAAGTATTCTGATTACTCCATCATAATTAAAATTTCACTCAGGCCTACGCCTAGTTGAGGCTTTCAATAGAGAATAACAGAAACTATAGAGTCGAGTTTAACCATTGGACACTTAAGGTGTCATAAATTCACAGTTCAGTTACCTCATTTAGAGAGAGGGAACCACCAGGTTTCTGAAGGTTGGACCTCAGCTGGCTCCACTGTTTGAAACTCTTGACCTAGAGGTCTGCCAACAACAGAAGTGCTGGGTCACTGTGGCCCCATCCTCCTTATATTGGGACCTCGACCCATGATTTTCCATTGCCCAGGTCCGCTGGGTGAGGCGTGGTGAGCCCAGGCAGGAGAAAATAAAGAAGGACCCACACACTTGGAAAGGTTCACTGTGCATCAGGGTCCTCGTTATTTTATTTCTCATAAACAAGCCCCTGCTTTTGAGGATTGTTTCTGAAAAACAAAATAAGAGGCCGACTGGGCCCAAAAATGATGGTGGTGTATCCAGCACTGAACTATAATGAAAGTGCATACACCACACCTTTGTCACTGAGATCCCGGAAGAGTCATCCGTCTGGATCTAAATCACCATATTTGTGCCAAGCATCCTGCAATACTGAGGAAGACACAGAGGGGCATATTCACAAGAAAATGTTGGAGGGCAGAGCTGCGCCAAATTTGGCAGTGCTGCGCTCCGGTAAAACGCTGGGATTCGTTGCATTCACAAGAATACAGCACACCCCTGTGTTTCACCCTGCGCTGGCACCAAATAAGCGGCCTAGCACCAGAGCAGGCACCCTCCCGCCATGTTGCAAGGGTGTCATCGCTGCATTGACAGTTGTTTATGTGCAGGAAGGGACACCTTCCTCTGCTTGTGAGCTTTGACTGTCTGCTTTCCTTAATGATGCTGCCCAAAGATTTGGTTGAGAATTAATGACATCATTTACTTACTTTCAAGAACCTTTGCCGAATGACCGCTAGCTCACTGGTCCCTCCCACCAAACCGCTGAAAGACTCATTGACCCATAGATCAGATGCACAATAAGTTATGTTTACTGCAGTTAGAAAGCCCTAGTTACGCCAATGAGTGGTGTATTAGCCCCCTACTAGGGAACCACCGAGTGCTTGCAGACAATCAGCCTGTGCTCCAGGACAGCTTCCTTCAGTTTCACACGAGCAGCCCTGCAGCAGATTCTACAGCTGCTTTGTCTGGCTGATGCCAGTCCCAGGGTTCCAGACCCTTAGCCTCCCAGATTCCCCTGTGTGTGCACATCTAGTTTTCCTGTACATCAAACGACCTTTCAAGCACAAGGTGCGTGCGCGATACAGTGAGTTTAACCGGAGCAGCTGGTTCAGAACCTCGAAGATCGATACACGTGTTAAAGAGCTCTTGCTTCTGCGTGCACTGAAGAGAGCGACCTCATGCACTAGTTAAAGTACCGTATTTCATCAAAGAGCCCACTCACTGCTGTCATGGCCCACTGCAAAGGGATGTAGCAGCCCTGGGGAAAGCACAGCAGTGCTCAAAACAATACAAAATGTGATCACCACTCGGGGACAGGCTGGAAGCATAACACAGAGGCTCGGACATTTGTTAACTGCAAAACTCTTCGTCCATCAGCCCACTCAATACACCCCTGCGCCATTATTCTCAGAGTGTGACCGCCATCTTAGGTTTCAGGGAATCCACAGTGTCGTGTGCCACGTTATACCAACCCTGCAGCTGCTGACACATGTGGCACAAAGCAGTATTTGCTGTTTTTTCCAGTGGCAACTGGGACTGCGGCTGTTAGAGCTTGCAGTGCCTCAGCAGATGGAGCTGGACAAGACTGACTGCAACAGGCTGGTTTGTCCTAGGGTGCTGGACAGTCATCATGTGCTACCATTGCTATACATTTGGGAATGTGGGATCTGATACGGGTGGAAGGTGGTGTTGGGGTTTTCAGAGGTCATTAGGCTTCAACTGTGACAAGAGTCTTTTAGCTCTCGGGACAGGGGACAACATTACTATATGACCTAAATTTAGTATCAAATGCACCCCTTTAAATGCGATCCTTCACCCCTTTAGCACGTGTTCCTTCCTAGGGTGCTTGTTGTGGAATACACCATGTAAAGCAACTTTTTATTATACTTGTCACAGAGTTCATAGTGTAAATATCCTTCCTATTACATTTGTCAGAGAGTTCACAATGTAATACCTCCTTCTGTTGTATGTATCACAGTCTTCAATGTAAAACGAGTTCCTGCTGTATTTACCCCAGGGTTGCATATTGCAATGCCCCTTGATAATATATTTTGACATTAGGCCTCTGCTAACAAAGTCTTCATTACTTATAAAAAAGTACAATTAATTCATAATTGGCTGCCACAACTGCTGCCCAATCAAAGGCCCCACAAGAACAAGAGGAGGAACAACAGACATATTCATTTTTAGATTACATGATCGCTGGCCAACATCTAAAGCTGGTTATATTTAGACCTAAAAATGAAAGAGTTCTGAGAGGTGTCTTATTGATACGTGTATTTAAAGCTGGCTATATGTAACTGAGAGGTTTGTCATTATATATCATCACTTTAAGGGATCACTGATGAAATGCAGAAAGGCTTGAAATGTGATTATCGAAGCATCGGCCATAGAACCTCTTCTGACCTGTGAGAGGAGGGGACACAGAGTGCGCACAGGTGCAGCTCCGCTCACTAAGTGATGAAAGAGATGCGGTATCAGCGCGCGCACCAGCCGCGGCCGTTCATTGGCTCTCGCACTCAGAGAAAGCTTTGAAGCTGAGAGTGGCGCATCGACCTCAGACTCGACAGCGCCTGGGCTGGGAGCACCGAGGGCAGCGTTCAGCACCGAGGACTCCGGACAGCTCCGCTCTGGCTGTTTCTATTCCTTTATCACAGCTCTTTGCAGTTTCTCTTACTTCAGCACAGCCCCGCTTGGACAGACCCGCTCTTTGGCACAGTTCTGCTCCGGGCATCTAGGCACATTATCTATCCCTGGGCCCTGGCACAGATCCACTAACTTGGCCAGCTCCCTGCTACAGCTGCCATTTATGGTGCCTCGGCAACTCTCCTCCCTCTTTCACTAGCATCTCTCTTCTCCCGGGCATAGCTCCCGACCCTACTGGGATTCTCCCTGATCGAGTATAGTTAATTTCCTATCGTTTCCTTCTTGTCAGAGTTGACCCTGAATAGCCCCCTCCTTGCAACGGCTGCTATGTCTGACACAGCCTCCCTCCGCCCTGGCTTAGTTTCCTTTCTGGCGACATAGCTCTCTTCGCTGGCTCTCCTGGATGGCTCTTGCCGACATCGAAGTTATTTAAAGAGACCATGGCGGGGAGGAGGGGGCAAGCCCCCACGTGCAGCTTTGGATGGTGCCTTTAAAGTAAACTCCTAGAAGAAAAGGTGCTGACCCCGTATAGCCCCAGAGATGAATGGAGGCGAGTCTAGCCGCCACCTGAATTTGACCCCAATATAATCTGGCTGCTGGAGGCTTTTGATGGTCTCCAATGTCTTTGTAGATCACTGGCTGTCTTTGTGGCTCCCAGATTGTCTCTGTGACTCACTGTTGACCCTGTGTCGCCCTCGATGAATCCTCGCTTCCCTGGGTGCCTCTATGAGCTTTTTGATGGAAGAATTTAGACAAGAATATCATACTCCCAAAGTGGCCCATCCATCCTTGGCACCCGGAGACCCAGACTATGGGACGCCCCTCGAGCCAGCGTCCACTCAAGGACAAACCACCCGTCCTCCAGAGAGTAATTTCAGGGCTACACTTCTAAGTACGACTTTCTCATCCAGGGAGTGCCTAGCAGCGCGTCAGTTCGCAGCGCGGCGCTACCGAAACGCTTTCGTCCCGTCTTAGTAAAGTGAAAGACACAGGAAATGGGAGTTAATTCATTTTACTGGCTCACAGTCCTCCGAGCTGTCTCCAGAAGAGCAGAGAGCTGGACGTGCGGATAAACACTGGCTGCAAAGTATCGAGAGTTGCAAAATCCGCGCAGGTTGTCTCTCGGATGATAAGTTGGCGTTGTGTGCAATGATTATGGAGATATCATCATAGAGGGGAATAATTTTACTCTGTCCTAAAGTATCTGTGATTGTAATATGGTTTTCAGGGACCTCGGTTCGAAATAAGCTAACTTTGATGATGATTAGGATGATGAGATATCAACTGGGTGCAGAAATTCTTGGGGTTCACGCTCCCAAAGTTGGAGCACCGAAACTGGGAAGGTTTCAGAAAGTCTGAGCACCAAGGTGGACAAGGCCAAGTAAAAGAAAAAACTACATAAATAGGAAACAAACTGTCACTATACACTTTGTGCTACATGCACTGCGCTTCCAGTTCTAAAAGAGCACCCTGAGGAGATCAGACCAAGAGACTGAGGACTATGGTGTGGATAATCTGTCCGACACCTCGCGGATGATCCCCTAAAAAGTGGAGGACCAGCTCCTACCCATGGAGCCACGCGACACCCTTGGGTGCTGGGCCTGGACCCTGCTGGTGTCCACCATGAACCTTCTGGTCTTCCTGCTGAACTTCATTTCATGGTGGTGGTTTTGGCATCATCGTGGTCCTACTGTTCATTGTAGTTGTCTACTATGGGTTCAAGTGCCACTCGAGGGTAGTAACCGGGGTCTCTGAACACAAGGAACTATTTAGCACCTGCACTGTTAGCACCCGAGGTTTTTTTTTCTATATAGCCCCTTGTGTGCCTGTTGGCCTAAACACTGCAGTGGTGGGTGGGAAGGGTTTATCCTGGAACTATAACAAGGAGAGAGTAGGTGAAGCCATCCTCTCCTTCGCCAAGAAGTAGAAACCACATTTCTCCACTATGCCAAGAAGAGAACAGTAGATGCCATCCTTCTCTCCATAGTACAGAAGAGAGAGTAGTGGAAGCTAGCCTACTCTGTCCACAAAGTTCTGAGTAGTGAAAGTAATCATTCACTCTTAGGATCAGTAGGAACCACCCCTGCCTCCAACGTTCAGTAATGAGAAGGAGAAACTGTCCTTCCCTGAGAGATTCTGTAGACAGTAGTGAAAGCCATCCTTCTGTACTGAGCAGAAGCCACCCTCCCTTGCATTCAGTAGAAAGATGTAGATGTCACTCTTCTCTCCTAGGTTCAATAGAGAATGGAAACCAACCTTCTCTTACTCAGCAGTCACCCTTGCCTCGTGGGTTCAGCAGAGAGAAAAAGAGATCATTACTCTCTCCTAGGTTCAATAGAGGTTGGAAGCCACCCTTCTCCACTCGACAGAGGCCACCCTTCTCTCCTACATTCAGGAGAGGAAAGTTGTGAGGAAAACGGTTTATTATATAGTGAGGTTGTGCAACCTCACTGTGTTATAAACTCACAAATTTGTCTTGGGTCCAGTCAGGCTCATTTGCAAAGCCTTAGCTCCACCCTGGGCAGCAGTGGCTTCAAGCAGTCAGGTTTTGTCACTAGGAAAAATGCAAAGCATTTATAAGTATCAAAACAGTTGAGCAGGAAAGAAACACATCACAAAGAAAATCCAGTGCTAATTTACTAAAATAGCTCTTCTTTTTAGGAAGTTATAGATATCAAAATGAACAGATACCTCCAGAGGGTTCCAGAGATATAGATTAGTAAGCAAATAATTAATCACTGCTTTTCATTCAAATCTCAACCAAGCATTGGCACATATCCCGGATAGAGGTTACTTGGAGAAACTTTAGAAAGCATTTGTAAAGTTGTGTCCAACTACTCAGGTCCGCTTTGGACAACCACTCTGAAAGGGAGTGAGTCACAGGGGCCAATGAGGCTTAGCAGGACAGTTACCTTGCAGTCAAAGCAGTCTCCAGTCCAGTTCCAGGCTCAATGGGTGAACCACCCTACTCATCAATGAAGTGGTCCTAATGCAAGGGATACAGAGTTGTGAAGATGTTGAAGGATGCTGAGGATGCTGATCCGGTGATGGGGGTCTTTCTAGGGCCATCACTTGGTCCACAAATATGGTGGAGTGACTTTGGCCACAGAGGTCATTGTCCTTCGATGTCCCATTGAAGTCTAGCCAATATCCGGTCACCACTACTGATCTCTGGTTACAGTGAAATCAGTGGTACCCTTTAACTTAGGCTAGTGTCAATCGTGGGCGACCAAACTGCACTCTGACGACTCTCTTGGGTCCAGCAGACTCAGGTGCAACTTTTGAGCATTGAGACTTGGGCTTCCAGGCTGGGCTTTGGCGGTCAGGGTGGTCAAGTGATTGTGGCAACCAACTCGCCAAGGCAGGCTTCTTCAGCTTTTGGGCCATGTAGCTGTAACAGAAAGTTAGCCAACTGACTCTTGAAGTCACTTCTTCTGTCTGGGGCTCAGGGACAGCTTTTCCTTGAGCAGGGCAGCACAGGCACAGTCCTCTCTTTGCTAGCCCAAGGATCAGCAGGTGCAGTCCAGTCTTTGTTGCAGCCTTTCTTTGCATGGTCTAGGGAACAGCAGGGCAGTCCTTCCTAAGTCCTCTCTCCAGTGCAGATGTGATCTGAGGTCTGGGTGCCAGGGATGCCACTTTTATGCCCAGAAATTGCCCTTGGGGTATGCAGTGGCTAATAGCCATAGGGCTAGCAGGTCCCCTCCCACCTGATGGCAACTTCCTCTAAAGTGTGGCATCTAGCTAACCCAAAATATAATATTTCCCCCACTCCAAAGATGGTAGAACCCCTATCTTGTTATGTGGAGCTCTGTATCCCTGCCTAGTGGTGGCTACGTAAGGGCTACACACCCACAGGAAAACTGGTTTGGCAACAGTTTCCCCCTCTCTTTCCCCGATGCCAACATGTCTACCAGAACAAAAGACCAGCCCCTCTCTTGTGTGTCCACTACTGGGACTTCAAAGGTGACTTTCCCTTTGAATCTCATCTTTTGTGCTCACACCTAGTTTGGCCTTTCTGCCAGGAAGAGATAACACCTCTTCCACTCGCAGGCCTTTTCTCTTTCTTCCTGAGAGTCTTTCACACCTCCCTCCAAGAGGGTTGAAGGTTGCCTTGTGGCCAGCAACTGTAAACAGTCACTGGAAAACGTGGGTAACAGAGTGGCAACTTTCTAAAGTTGCTATGTACTTAAAAGTTACATTGAGTTCAACGTGTGCATTATGTCCGGTTTAGAGTAAAGATTTTTTTGGTATATTGAAGTAGCAAATTTCGTAGTCCCATTCAGAATTTATCACAGCTGAGTTGTCAGAGTGTAACCCTGTACTCAACAATGGGGCTACTAGCCTTTCTACAGCAAAAACAACAATTTAGGGTTATAACTTTTAGGACATGTAAAAAAACATGTCCCACACTTTAATATAAAGCACCCTGCCTTAAGGCACTATCAGGCACATGCATCAAAGCTTTTTGCGATCGCAAACGGTGCGATTCGCAAAAATCGGCTGTTTGCGATCGCAAAAATAGCTTTTGCGATGCATGACACAACTTGCCACTCTCAATTTAAGAAATCGCAATTTTTGCAATTTCTTAAATTACGATACATTTAAGGAATCGCAAATTGCGATTCCTTAAATGCAAGGCAAAATCACCTTTAAAAATAGCGATTTTGCTATTTGGGCCGCTATTTACCGTGGAATCATACCACATGGTAAATAGCGAACACTTTGAAAAATGCACTAAAGTGCATTTTTCAGAGTTGTAGGTTACACACACACATGTCCTTGGGACATGTGTGTGCGCAACATATGTGCACGAATCAATTTCAGGGGTGCAACAGAATGTCCTTTTGACACCCTTGCACCCTTGAAATTGCATGCGCAATTTGCGAGTACCTATTGGTACTCGCAAATTGCGCTGGCAATTTCCCATTGATTCCTATGGGCCTGTAGGCCCATAGGAATGAATGGGAAGCCATTCCTTATTTGCGAGTCGCAATTTGCGAGTCGCAAATAAGGAATGTGTAGGAGATAACGCTATTATTATAGCGATTCCTACATGCATAGGATTTTGCGAGTCCTTAATTGCGAATCCTTAATATTCGCAGTGAGGACTCGCAAAATCCTAGATTGATGCATGTGCCTGTTAAGGTCTGCCTTAGTAGTGACTAATATATATTTAAAAGGAAGGTTTGGACTTTGTCATTGGTTTAAATGGCAATGCTGAGTAAGCAGTTCAAAAACTGCTCTGCCAGCCAGCAATGGCAGGCTAGGAGTCCTGCTTTGCTATGTCACACTCGGGGGGCACAATAAGTGCTGCAGTCCGTGAGGGACATTTTAACTTAGAGACCCTGGATATCCCTGGTAGCATAGACTATGATTTTATCAGTAAAGTTGAACTATACGAATTGGAAATAAGTCAATTAAACATACACATTTAAAGGTCAGAGCACATGCATTCCATGCCTGGTCAGCAAGGCTTAGGGCATCACAGAGTAATTACACCAGTACTTACTAGTCAAAACGTGGGGAATGAATTGAGGGTGAACTTGAAAAAAGCCATTTCCTCACAGAAGTAGATATCACTCTTCCCTACTAGGTTCAACAGAGATTAAAATCCATCCTTCTCTACCCAGCAAAACCATCCATCTCTCCTACAATGAGTAGTGGGTAGTGTGAACCTCCCTCAGGGGTTGATGCTACAGAAAGGCAATACTATGCAGTTGCCTAGGGCAGCATAAGTAAGGTAGGTTGGCACAAGATTGCCATTTGAAGCATCGCGGATTCTTGCACTGCCACTGTAGGGGCCTCAGCATTTCACTTCACCTGGGGCAGCAATGGTTAGTGTAGTGGCAGGGATTTCTACCCCAAGCTCCCTGGAGAGAAGTGGGAGCCATCCTTATGTGTGATCCCCAATAATCAGTAGTAGTAGGATTCCTTCTGCCCTAGACTCTGTGAAGTGCAGTATAAACTCTCCTTCTGCCCTATCACATAAAGAGAATACTAGGCCAGGAGAGAACAGTGGCAGCCATCTTAGTTTCCTTGTCTAGCAGAGAGGAATAGATGCCATCCTTCTCTACCTGCGTAGGTGAGACTGGTAAGACATTTGCTTCCTACCTTCAACCTGTGAGAAAGCACTAGAAGCTATCCCACTCTTCTCAGCCAATAAGAGTGTAATGAAAGCCATCCTACTCTACACAGCCCAGGAGAGAGTAATGGAAAATACCCTACTCTTCCCAGTCCATGAGAGAGTAATTGAATCCATCATACTCTCTCTGCCAAGGAGACAGTAATTGAAAACATCATAGTCGTTCTGTTTTCATAAGAGTAGTGGAAGCCTTCTTTCTAGTCCTACCCTATGAGAGGTAAGCAACATCCACCCAATCCTACCTGCCTAGTAGAGGGTAGTGAAAACATCACCTTTCTCCAGTCTATGAGATGGCCATGAAAGCCATCATACCCTCATGCCCAGGAGAGAACAGTGGAAGCCATTTTTCTCCTACTAGCACATGAGAGAGTAGTAAAGGCTATCCTACCCTCCCTGTCAAGTAGGGAGTAGTTGTTCAAAATCTTAATTGGCAATTCAATTACTCTGTGTCCCTTCTCACTTTGATTAATTAATTATTGAGGCAGCCATGCCTCTCAGACACAACCAGTTCACTCCCAAGTTCCAGAACAAACACCCCTCCTCGCTTATCTCCTCCTGTATGTACACACGTCACAGAATATTAGTTGGCATGGACTTCAACAGGGGGAGGAGGTAGCTACTGCATCACAGTGATAAAGGACTCAGAGTATTGCAATTTCCAGGGAGTAATCGAAACATCACCCTCTCATTCACTCGCTTTGCTGCACTATTTATTGAGATTTGCCCAAGCAAATAAAACAAGGACAACTGATGTAGATACTAAATTATATGCCCCAGAATTTAATATATAAGATGACTCTTCCATATTAACTCCATAGATGAAAGAACTCTTGAATCAAAAACATGATCCAATTCCTTCATTATCCTTTTTGCCTAATAAAAGGTAGGCCTGGGCAGTGAACTTCGCTCCGTTCGCGGAGTTTGCAGAGTTTTCTGCACTCCGCTCTCCACGGAGCTCGCGGAGTGCAGAAAACTCTGCTTCGCGATTTGCAGCAGAGTTATTTCCCCGCTCGCGATCGGGAACGGTAAGTTCACGATCGCGAACGGTAAGTTTGCAAGCGCGAGCTGCCGCTCGGGTAGAATTTCTACCCGAGCCGCAGGAATACCAGCACAAACTGCAGTTCGCACTGCACTCCGCCACTCGCGAAACTTCGCAGTTTTTTTGTAACTTCGCGGAGTTCCGCGTAGCAAAACTCCACGAACTACGCCCAAGCCTGAAAAAAGGACAAGGGTCACCCAGGTTGCTGCTCTGGAATTTCTACTATGGAAGCTCCCTGGAGTTCTGCCAAAGAAGTTGACATTTCCCTTAGTTGACCTACCCCAGATGTTCAAAATGGAGGGAAGCCTTAACCTCTCTATAGGCTAAAGCAATCAAAAACCTGATCCACCTATTAAGGTTAAGGATAGTAGTCTTTGCTCTCTTCTTGGCCAGACCAAAAGTGACAAACAGGGAAAAAGAAATTCTGAAATCTGTAACTCTCTCCAGATTACAAAGAAGAGCACTTCTCACATCCAGAGAGTGCAGTAGCCTCTCTTCTGAGTCACTAAGATCAGGAACAAATATCAGAAGAACTATCTCTTGATCCCTGTGAAATGAGAACTAATCTTTGGAACAAAAGAGGGACCTAACTGAAGAATAATCCTGTTCTCCGAAATCCTAAGGGATGGGTATTTATAAGATAAAGAACCCAACTCTCCTAGCCTTCTGGCAGATGTAATTGCCATAAGTAAAATGTTTTCAGTGTTAACATTTTTATTAGACCTGGGTGAAATTTAAATGATGCCGGGGTACTTTGCGCTATTTCGGGAATTTTGTGTTATGCTTTTTACGTGAAGTTTTCGAAATTATGTTGTTACGCCACTTTGTGTAATTATGCACCATTCACAGTAAAAATTCACCATGAATGCACAGCGAGTGGCTGTTTTTTGCGGTGCTTTGTTTAAATGCGTACACACACCAAAATTGAAGCAGTAGAATATAGCACAAGATGACATATTTTCATTTCACATAATGATGAGTCATTTTCAATAATTGCGCCCAAAGTTCATGCAATTGCGTAAAAGCAAAGTGCACAGATTTCCCACACCCTGTTTCTTATGTCTAGTGACTCCAAAGGCTCAAATGATGGGTCCTTGAGTATCTTTAACACAGTCAGCAAATCTCAGGAAGGAGAATGTTGTAGGTTGGTCTCATATTGCAAAACCCTCTGAATAACCTCTGGACTAACCCATGGTCACCCGGCAACTTACTGCAAAGAACCTCTGAATGCTTTAATAGCTGTTCATTGAGTTTTCAATGTGAAGACTTGAAGGTGTAGAGAAACATCATCTTGGGAAAAAAAAGAAAGGATCTGAACCAAATTTTATTCCTGAGGAACCAAATACATAGATTCACACCATTTGCTAAAGGTGGACCGACGCTGGGGGGAATGGCTTCACTGTGCAGCAAGATGGCCACTCACTAGGAAGGCTCTGCTGGGAGAGTACAAAATCCATCACTAATCAGCTGTAAAGAGGGCACACACACCACTGAAAATGGCAATATACCTGCATTAAACCTGCGGGCGCTGGCTGGCTTCAATCTGGTGCCCGAGAAGATCACTGGTCGTCGACATGTGGAAGGGGCGGACCGGGCCTGCATCGGCCCAGCAAAGGTACAGCAGGACGCTCTTCTGGGCCCTGGGCTGCCTTGCGCCGCGCTCTCCCTGAATCAACCATGCCCGTCTCCAGATCTGCAGGCCTGGGAGCATGACCGTGGGACCGCAGGCAACGAGGAGGCCCTCTGAGAGAGATCTGAACCCTGAGCCCATCGACGGATTCCACAACGGCCCAGCTGCAACCAACCGAGGCTGCACAATGCTATGGAGCGGCCGCAGGTGGGGAATTGGAGGAAGCTCCGTGACAAGCGCTGCAGCACTGACACGCTGCACGCTTTGACTGTGGCCCCGTCCCCTGCCTCGACCCTGCTGGATATAGCACGGGGGAGGTCCACACCGCTGGGCCCGCTCTTACTGGGCTGGCGCCATTGCATCGTGAGGCTGGGCCCAGAATGACACACCCAGCCTGGTGAGAACAGAGTGAGGCTGGCATAGGAACAGCTGCGGACCGGGCCGACATCCCTGTGCGAGGCACAACGTCGGAGAACTGCATGCTGGGAACCCGGGGGCGATCCTGAAGTTGCGCCCATCGGCAGACCCTGCGACTGCCCAGCTGCAACCAAATCAAGGCCACACGCTGCTCGTGAGCGGTCGCAGGGGAGGAGTTAGAGGAGGCCCGCGAGAAGCGCTGCAACATTGACCTGCTGCGTGTCCTGACTGCAGCCCCGACCTCTGCCTTGGCCCTGCTAAGTAAGGCGCGAGGTGGGCGTACACCGCCGGGCAGGCTCTAGCGGGGTCGGTGCCACTACAACGTGAGGCTGGGCCTAGAGTGACACACCAGATCCCTGAGGAGGCCACCGCCAGGTGTGAATAGAAGTAAGGCCAGCACGGGGACTGCACTGAGCCAGGCCAACAGCCAACATCCCTGAGCGAGACACCCCATAGGAGGAACTGCGCCCTGGGAACCCAAGTGAACTCCTGAGGTGGTGGCCACTTGCTTGGTAATAAAGGTGTCGGGCAAGCTCTCCCTTGTGGAATCCCAGAGGAGCCCATGAAGAGGCGTAATTGCTTACCCTGCCAGCAGATCTTTTGTGGGTCACATTGCATGTCTGTCTGTGGGCGAGGATCGGCACTACACAGCAAGTGATATAGCTGGAGAGGGAGGCTGGCAGCGCTAATGTGGGGCAGAGCTGGCAGCTCAAGATAAGATCATCTCAATGCCACAGACACCTGCTGGGGAAGATACTGGGCATCCATCGAGGAATCTGCCAGCCGCTGATCGAAGGGGGAGATTGAGATACTGCGCCAGCTACTCGACGGCCAGCCTCTGTCATCGCGCTGCACTATAAAGCTAAAATACCTCACCTGGAGATGGCTAGGCTCCGGCTGGAGTGGGTATCCCCTCTGTCTTCCACCGTGGAGACTGTCCTTCCCCTCTCACGTCGTGTGGTGCCTGAATCCATCAAAGTGGAACTCTACCCCAGCGCTGGGCGTCACCCCAAACATATCCATATGGCAAAACACGATGCAAAACAAGCGAAGCTGACTTTTGAAAAAAGGCTTACTTGCCAACTTGATAACAGCTCCGTGGCTGATCTTGCCGCAACAGACACGGAAGAACCAATGCCGCAAGATGAGGACCTTCGTACCATACTAAAAGATGTCAAAGCCAGCTTACTAGCCATAGACTCTAAACTAGATATTCTCACCTCACGCCTGGATCATGTAAAACAACGCGTGGACAAACATGAAACCCGGCTAGACGTTCTCGAAAACAGAGTCTCTGATGCGGATGACCCCAAGCAGAATCCAAGGAACAGCTACTACAGATGGACAAGGTACTTAACATAATCAAGGCTAAAAACGAGGATCTGGAGGCCAGATCACAACGCAACAACTCAGGATCACAGAAATACCTGAAACCACTGCCATATCTAAAATGGAGGACTTTGTTGAAACTCTCTTGCACGACCTCTTTGGTAAAGATCTTTCAGCTGTATTTATATTGGAGCGCACTCATTGTTTCCTGGGTCCCAGGCCTCCAGTAGGACCCACACCACATCCAATCGTGGCTCACCTGCTGAATTACAGAGACCGTGATTTGATTCTGAAACTGTCTCGTGAACGAGGCTCAATACAGCACCAAGAGAACACTATCTCCATCTACCTGGATTTCACCCCGCAGGTCCAGGCGGCGCAAAGAGAATTTGTCCTGGCAAAGCGTATACTGCAGCAATCTGGCATGCCATATGCCCTCCTCTACCCAGCTAAGCTGCGAGTCACCCACAATGGAAAAATGCGAAGACCAGACAGTCTCCTAGTTTATAGGCCCATTGACCTATTGTTGCTGATGTAAAGTCTACTGATTAAGGTAACTGGCTAGATGGGCACAAACCTTACCACAGCCAGCACTATACACCTGCTATATTATTTATTAATTCGTTAAGTGCCCTCACAAATTACAAATCTCGGCCACCCAGTCGAATGAGGCAGGGTTTTATGCTGGCGACTCTGAATCCCTCAGGGATAACTCCCTTGTAGCCCCGGGCTCTGAGATGTCTCTTGCTCTGTTGGGGTTCTAATGGGTGGGTACATGGCACAACCTGATTGGGGGATTGGTGTGGGCGGTGGGAGGGTTGGGAATATGTTGATGTTTGTTGAAACGTATAACACTGAGTCTAAGCTTGTAGCACCTGAAATATGTAGCATTAGCTGAAACGGGTCACCACACGCGACACTGTGTCCTTCCTTGACACGTAACATGATGACAGTGACGTATGTAACCTGGAAAATCCGCTGACTCAATGACTACAGAAAAGCACACCTTGTTCATTCATACCTAGCCAGTCACAAGGTAGATGTGTGTCTCCTAAAGGAGACAGACCTAAAGGATAACCCAACATCTAAGCTGTGCGTGCTGGTGGGAAGATACCTTTACATCTGCCTACTCCAACTACTCCAGATGGGTGGCAGAATTATTTCGCAGGGGTCTTCCATGCAAGACATCCGAGGTCCTATCATATCCAGAGGGGCGATACATCCTCCTAGGGGGCACGCTATATGGGCGACAGCTCACTATCGCAACCATCTACGGTCCCAACACTGACGATCCTGAATTTTTTATACACATTTGGTCAAGGATACAATCTCTGGGCAACTCCATGATACTCTGGGGTGGGGATTTTAATGCAATAATGGCGGAACACATGGACATTGTGGGCACCTCCCGCAGCCATCATCCCCAAGCAACAGCCACGCTCCAAGCCCTTGCACATGATAACTATCTAGTTGATGCCTGGAGACAATTACACCGCACCACAAAAGAGGGCACCTGTGTGGCAACGCAACATGGGGCCTGGTCCAGATTGGACTTTTGGCTAACATCTTGCAATATACATACATGGACCACAGCAGTCAAACACCTACCGCGCACACTTTCTGACCACGCACCAGTCATGATCACGTTGCAATTCCCGCAGACCCCCACTCCCTCATCTGATGCCTTCCGCCAGCGGCATTGCTAGATGCTGCATTCAGCAAATTTGCAAGAGTATACTCGAATACTTTGAGCTTAACACACCTTCAGTGAAATCACCCACACCACTGTGGGAAGCTTTTACGGTGGTGATTCGTTGCGCATGCATTGCCAATCAATCTGGGGTGCTGAAAGCTATACAATGCCCCCTTGAGGGTTTAGAGAGGGATCTCAGAAATCTGGAAAGTCAATATTTCCAATACCAAGACACCACTCTGCTAGCCAATATCAGAGAAAAACTCTCTGAGTTCCAGGAGGAGGCGGATCGAGAGGTGATATTCCTCCATCGTCATGCCCAAGCCCGGCACCATGGCAAGGGAGATCTTCCTAGTAAAACACTGGCCAATCTGCTTCGGCCTCCAGAACATCGTCATACTTTACTGAACTGCAGAACGTAGACACCACACTGGTACATCCCCGACTGCTCTACTAGATACTATGACAGCATTTTATGCTCAGCTGTACTTATCCTCAGCACAACCCACGGAGGCGTGGCTGTCAGAATATTTAGATACACTTTGTTTGCTTTGGCTGGACCGCGCACACTGCACCTACCTAGATGAGCCATTCACCATTGAAGAGATAATTCAGGTCACACATAATTTGCCAGGGGAAAAGGCTCCAGGGCTAGACGGGCTCACCTCATCCTTCTACAAGCTGTATACCAAGAGGCGCTGGAGTTCGTGGCTTTACCGTCCTTCATGCGGGACGGTGCCATTATAACATTGCTGAAACTGGGCAAATCTCCTACTCTATGCGACTCCTATCGCCCGCTGTCACTAATAAACATGGACAATAAAATATTCGCCAAACTGCTGGCAAATTGGCTACAGTAATTTTTTTTTTATTAATTTGTTTTATTAGTTTCCTTAAACAAAAACAAACACAAGTCACAGCATTGCAGCCCATACGTTCGCACAGTTCCCACTATGTTCCTGCGTCACATTAACATCAATGTACTTCTAGAGTAACATCTTGACACTCAGATAATCACATCGCCCAATCCAGAAGCTCCCGGGATATAACATAGCCTACTGGCGTACAAATGTCCGAGGGTAGAAAAACCACTAATACATGCAATAGTCACAATTTAAACAGTAGGGCTGACATTTGCAGATCTATCAGTGGGCCCAGCGTCTTCCCGGTCAGAAATTTCTAACTCAGCGGTCTTGGCAGTTAGTAGATAGGTGGTAAGTAACCCCCAAAATTTTTTTGGTCTGTTACGTGGAGGAAGCAACTCGCTATAGAGCTCAGTTTGTGTACTGCAATATGTCATATCCTCTTTCCATCTCTGTACTGTCGGTAAAGGGCCCCGAAACCAATTGAGTGCAACCCTGCACTTAGCCATCAATAGCCCCATGTCTATCAAGCGCCTTACTCCCTTTGGTAGGGGCCTAGAGTATCCTAGTAGTGCCAGCGCTGGGTCTGGCTCAAGAGTTAGCATTGTGATACGACTCAGTTCCTTAAACACCTCCACCCAGAATGTCGAGATACCTGGGCACCCCCAAGCCAAGTGGAGAAAGTCCGCCGCCTGCTCTCCACAACGATCACATGCCCCACTTTCCCGCAGCCCATATCTGTGTAGCCTCTCCGGGGTATAGTATACCCTGTTCAGAAATTTAAAATGCACCAGCCGGTGCCGGCCGTTTAGGGAAATACGTTTAGTGCTCATGCAGCAATAGGCCCACATGTCATCGTCTATAGCTGCCTCTAAATCGCGCTGCCACTCCAACCGTGCCTTCGTGTACTGGTGCGCCCTATGTGACATAGATATGCTGTATAGTCTAGCAACCATGCGCTTCGGGGACTCAGCGCTGATAATGTAAGTTAACGCAGTTACCTCAGGGGGCTCAAGGTATTCCTCCCCCAGCAATTCTCTAAGCGCCCGCCTAATTCTGTGGAATTGAAATCTGGCCAATACGGTGGGGTGGCGATCGGCAGTGTTAAGGTCTTCCCATGTCTTGCAGGCCCCCTCTTTAAACAAATCCCCAGCAGTGTGGACTCCTAACGTGCTCAGAGCTCTTGTGACTCCCCTATCTTTACAAGGGGCTATCCAAGTGCACCACTCCAATGGAGCTTTCGGTGAGTACAGCAGAGCCCCGCCTGCATTTGCAGTAGCTGATGCCATGCATGAGCTGTGGGGTTAATTGAGTCCAGTAAGCAGACCCTACGGTCAACGTTTTGGAACAGCATCGCTGGGAGGGGCAGCGGTGCAGCCACCTCTGTCTCTATTCGGAGATGCGGAATATCAGGAGAGCCATGTATCCAGTAATGAGCATGAGCACATTGTGCAGATCTGTAATACAGTTCGAAGTCCGGAGCTCCCAGCCCCCCCATAGAGTAGGGCAAAACTAGGATTTGCCATCTGACCCGTGGCTGCTTGCCAGCCCATGCCAGCCGGACCATCAGCGTCGTTAGGCGACGAAAGAATACCTTCGGTAACACCATAGGGATATTTGTGAATAAAAATAGCAATCTCGGAAGCCCAACCATCTTCATGATAGATATTCTGCCCATCACTGACAGGGGTAGTTTAATCCATCTCTCCACGTCGTCCTCCAGCTTACTGAAGGTCGTCCCATAATTTTCCCGAAATACTGTCTCGGAGTCAGTGTGGAGTCTAATACCGAGGTATCGCACCGCGTCTGTGGTCCACACAAGAGGGTAATCAAGGGCGAACCGAGCAGTGCAGGGCGTGAGAGGAAAAACTAGCGACTTAGACCAATTAACCCGGAGTCCCGACAGTCCGCCAAATCGCACCACCTCTCGTAGCACCGCAGTGAGGTTGGTTTCCGGGTGCCTAACGTACAGCAGCGTGTCATCAGCATACGTGGAGACAATTAGTTTATAGTGGGGAAAACAAATCCCCCGATTCTGGTGGTACTCCCGTAATGCACACGCAAGTGGCTCAGCTACCAAGGCGTACAATAACGGCGAGAGGGGGCAGCCCTGTCTTGTGCCCCTGGCGATATGAAAAGAGGCAGTAACTATGTCGCCAATTTTTATGCGGGCCGTTGGTTTACTGTACAAGGCGGCTAGCATCTGTAAAAAGACAGGGCCTACACCCATCCTGGATAGGACATGTGTCATAAATGGCCATTCAACTGAATCGAATGCCTTTTCAATATCTAAAAAAACCGCCGCCGCTGGCACGTCCGGCTTAATATGTTGCAGTGCCCCGAATCAGTGCGCAAGTTATAGGTGAGGTTCCTGCCAGGGACGAAGCCCGCCTGTTCCGGAGCGACTAAAAGCGGCACCATCGGGACCAACCTATTCGCAAGAATCTTAGCAAACAGTTTTGTATCGACGTTGAGCAAAGACAACGGTCGGTATGAGGCACAGTCTGCCGGGTCCTTGCCAGGTTTGAGCAGCGTTATTATCACTGCCTCCGACTTGGTGGGCGGCATCGTCCCAGCTACACAAACAGCTTCAAACAGCGTAGCAATCTGCGGAAGCAGCTTGTCAATGAAAGTTCTGTAAAATGTGGCTGTGAGGCCATCGGAGCCAGGAGCGCTGCCTGCGCGCATAGAAGACAGAGCCAACAACATTTCGTCCCTTTCCAGAGGCCGCATAAGGAATTCCCTGTGTGAGTTTGTCAGCCAGGGTAGCTTGATATGTGCTAAATAATCAAGTATATCCTCCTCCGCCGCAGCAGCTCTGGAGGCATATAGCGACATGTAATACTGACGAAATCTATCAGCTACTTCCGTGGCATCCGACACCACCTGGCCCTCCACCGACTTAATCTCATCGACGTGCGTCGCTTCCCGTCGATTCCTAAGCAGCCGAGCCAAGACCCCGCCTGGCCTATCCCTCTCTCCGTACACGCGGGCCACGGCGTATTTGCCCATATATTTAACCTCTTCGTCGGCCGCTTGACTGTACTCACCAAGTGCCTCCGCTAGAGCCCCCTCCGAGATCGCTTCAGAACCCTGCAGCAGCTCACTCTCCAGGTCTCTAATCTTTCCTTCAAGACCACTCAGCCGGTTGCGTATAGACCGGAGTACTCCTGAATGCTTCGCTATGGCGAACCCACGAATATAAACCTCAAAGGCCTCCAAGACAATTTGATAGTCATCAACTGACCCCACATTCTTTTCAAAGAAGAGCTCTATAGCTCCAGATAACTCCTCTTTAAATACCACGTCTAACAGGGCATAGGGGGGGAATCGCCAAGTGAATGGGGCTATGCGCCTGCAGGGCATCTCCAAAACTAGTAGAACCGGGGAGAGGTCGGAAAGCGTGCGCGGAAGCACCTGACAAGAACGAATATTGTCGCATAGTGAGCTCGAGGCCAGCCAATAATCTATGCGCGTGTGGATGTTATGATATGCAGAATAGTGCGTGTAACCCCCCTGTTGTGGATGCTTCCAACGCCAAAAATCGCATAAATCTGACCCAATCAAAATACTATTCAGCTCCTTGGCCGCCGCCGTTGCTCTCCTAGCAGGGCCTCCCGACCTGTCCAGGCTGGGGTCACGAAGCAGATTAAGATCACCACCCGACAGCTGGCGCATCCCGCTATGGCAGCCCACCACCCGTGCCAGCTCTGTGAAAAATTCAGGATTATCGAAATTGGGACCGTATATATTAACTAACAGAAAATCCATGTTCTTCCCTCTGCAGCCAGTGAGTACATATCTCCCGGCAGTGTCAGTGGCTAGTGGTGTGAATTTAAGAGCGGACCTGGGATTAACCCATGTGAGGACTCCACGCGCGTGCGTGGTAAATCCTGCTGCATGCACAGCCCCCAAGAGGCCCCTGCACCTCAACATAGGGGAAGTAAGCGGGAGATGTGTTTCTTGCAGAAACGCTACATCAATATGATGTCTTTTCAAATATGCAATGACCTTACGGACCTTCCTGTGATCGTTCAGCCCGCGAACGTTCCAGGTTAATACTTTGAGGGTGTCAACCCCTGGGTCGTGCCCGTCTTCAGTCACCCGTGTCATGGAGAAGCATGAATCGACCAACGCAGACTACTATGCAACAAAAGGGAACTTCACTGCCGGCAAAAACAAATAAAGGCAGTACACCACATTGCTTGTGACCCAAACCCCAACCACCCGCCGCCCACATCAAGGCCCCCCCAACCAGGACCTGAAGTATCAAAAGCCCGAAGTACCCCAACATCAAGAAATACAACCCCATGCTTAAATCGAACCCCCCCTCCCTCCCTCTATGTCCCTCCCTTTTAAACATCAAAAACATACTTTCTTGTGTATAAAAAAACACTCGGGGGCAGAGGTTGCCACCTATGCTCTAATAAGGCAACCCTTGGCAAAGCATTCGTTAGGCTGCACCTTGACTTAAGTGTAGTAAACATTGGCGCACAAAGTATTTAACGTACATTGCATATCCTATAGCTCTTGGCCGCTAATACTAAAAAAGAGAGATATACCCCATCAGAAACAACACAGTACTATGGGGGCACGTCACCCCTGCTCAAACCCGTAAACCTTAGAACATTATGGTGATACCCAGAGTCAATTGCACGAGTTCCTTATCTGTGATATCTGCAACCGCGCAGTTAGTCCTGCTCGTCTAGCAATCCACCTCCAGCTTCAGCTCCCCCGTTCTTTTCCGGACTACCCCGTCGCTCCCTGGACCAGTCTTTGATCGCTTTCTGCAATGCCTTGGGGTCAGTGAAGAACAGAGATTTGCCCTGCCGATTAACACGTAGTCGGGCTGGGTACAACATCGCATAGTCAATATTCTTTTCCCTGAGCTGCTTTTTAAATGGGACAAACTGTCGACGCGCCTCTTGAACTCTCGCCGTGAAGTCAGGGAACAGGGCTAGCGACGAGCCCTCGTAGTGAAGCGATTGTTTCTCCCTGGCCACTCTCAACGCAGCATCCCTATCGCGGTAATTAAGCAATTTAGCGATGATAGGTCGCGGGGGAGCCGCCGGTGGCGGTCTTGGTCCCAAGGAGCGGTGCGCCCGCTCGACCACGAACATGGATGAAAATGTCTCGGTGCCTAATAGCTGTATCAGTAATTTCTCCACAAATTGCTCCATGTTCCCGGTGGGTGTAGACTCCGGAAGGCCCGTGATACGCAAATTACTCCTCCGCGACCTAGCCTCCAAGTCTTCCGCCTTGTCCTGCAGGGACTGCATCGCCTTTTCCATGAGTTTACGGCTTGACTCAACATCCGTCTGAGCTTCCTCCACCTCTGTTAGCCGTCGTTCAGTCATATCAAGCCGTTCCGCATGTCTGTCCACTCTTTCGGACATCCTATCCATGCGGTAGGATAGGGAGTCAATTTTCGAGCCAAGCACCGTTAGCGAGTCCTGTATGCCCTTTTCCATCAAGGACAGCATGGCCTTGATGTCACTGTTCGGCGATTCCCGGGGTGGCTCCGCTCCCGCACCCCTGTCGTCAGCCGACAGCGCACGGTCCCTGGGACGGCGCTGGTCGAAGGAAAGCTTCTGTTGAGTCTTGTCAGTCCGGCCCATCGTGGCCGTAGGGCACAGCAGAACCACAACCAAAGAAAGCCCTAAGTACGCCAGGCAGCGTACCCACGAAAGTTCCTGGGGTCAGCTGGGCTCCAGTGGAAACCTCAGGCGAATTCTTCCACCACTAGTCCTCCAATCACTGAGTGGATACCCCAGCCGACACCGCTGCCGCTGTACACACACAGAACTGCCAATCCGAGGGCAAGGCAAATGGGCAGTCCGACCAGGGCGCCTCTGTGGTTAGATATGGGCATAAAAAAAATCAGAGCGCTTCCCTGGGCCAAGACGCAGCTCCAATCGAAATCAAACCATCTGCAATGTTGCGCAGCAGGAGAGCGCCGGATGTCTCATGTGGCGCACCGACCTGCACCATCCACGGCAAAAGGCACTGCACACTTGGAGTCACACGCGGGACTCACGGTCAGAGCTCCATGGGAGTAGGGGGGAGGGTGCGGCAGGCGGGGGGGGGGAACCTCCGCGCAATACCAGGTATCCATCACGCTGTCCACCCGTCCCCTCGTTGAAAGCGTGTCGAGGCTCGTGGCACCTCAGCCGCGCGCCCGCTCCGCTCCGCACCTAGCGCTATTCAGCAGAGCTCACCAACTCTCCAGACTGGGGGGAGCACGCACGTTACCTGCTCCGGTATCTCAGCACACAATGTCCGCACCGGCTGCGCCGAGCAGGCGCGACTCCCCGTCCTGCCTCTACTTCCGGTCAGCTCATTGATTACACGAGCCTGGGGACGCACGGCCCAGCACTCACGCCGCAGCAGAAGCTCCGGTCCTCCGCTTCCTCGTCCCCCAGTCGGAAGCCGGGGGATTTCGGCAGCACCGCACGTCCCACGCTACTCAGAGCTGCCCATCTGGGGTATATTGAGGTACGCCAATGCAGGATAATTGAAAGGATCGTAGAAGTCAGCACAGAGCTCCTCTGTTAGGCGGCCATTTTCAGCGCCTGCAAGCTCCGCCCCCAATTGGCTACAGTAATTACTCCCTCTTATTGTAAGGCCGGACAGGTCAGGATTCATACCTGATCGCTCTACATCACATAACTTGCGCACCATATTTGCCCTAATGCATCACCTCGCTCCTCATGTCCCAACAGTGGCTGCTATGTTAGATGCTACAAAGGATTTCGACTCTCTGGAGTGGAGGTTCCTCTTCACACTCCTAGCCCAGCTGGGACTCAGTCCCACTTTCATACAACAAATATGACTACTATATACTTCTCCAACTGCTCGAGTGCGGGTAAATGAGCTGATTTCTGACCCTATTTCTGTCTCTTGAGGCACACCCCAAGGATGCCCTCTGTCGCCCCTCCTATTTGCCAATGCGATGGAGCCCTTGGCAGCCCGCCTGCGTCAGCACCATGCTGATAGGGGCATAGGATTCACCACCAGGGGGCTGATAGTTTCCATGTACGTGGACAATGTCACACTCTACATTCGCAACCCTGAGATGAATCTTGCACCAGTAACATGAGAGATGCTGCACTTCGGGGGTCTGTTGGCAATTCAAATAAACTGGGCTAAATTCACCTTATTGCAGCTCACTGAAGGCACACACACATTTGATACAGAATATCCGATAGAATGGGCGGACGGCCCGGTATGCTACCTGGGCATCTGGATTAGTAGGGACACACAGGAGCTATGGAACGCAAATTACGGCAGGGTGATAACATGGATAGAGGAGAAATTGCACATCTGGACTAAATTACCACTAATGCTTATTGGACAAATAGCGATCACAAAAATGATAATATTGCCCAAGCTGCTGTACCTGTTCTCTAACATCCTTATGCTGCTCACCCTATGCTTCTCAGCCTACACTTCCTCAGGCTTCTCAAATCTGCAATGACCAGAGTGGTATGGGTGGGCAAACAACCCAGAGTGTCCTGGGACCTTCTCACCCTCCCGCTGGCACAGGGTGGAATCGGTGCCCCAGACCTCACACTACATGCATACTGTGTACAAGCCCAATTTTTGCACTTCTGGCTATACCCGACACCATTCCAACCCCATGTTGCAATTGAGAAGGACCGGGCTGCTCCTTACCCATTAATCACTGCTCTTTACAATGATGATCAGAACACCAGACAGGAGATCGACACGGTTGAAACCCTCAGATGGACATGGGAAGGGTTGCAGAAACGGGAGAACCCCACCCTTTTTATGCACCGTCAATCCCCAGATCTTCCCGCTATTAGACAGAGGTGAAGCTGGCAAGCGCGCAAGCTCCCCATCAGCACATTCTCTGACCTATACCCAAGTGGCCAGTTCCTCCCCCCACTGCAGGTTGCAGAGCCCCCCAAATAACATTCCTGGATGCACTATTATATTATCAGCTGTGCGCCACTTGCCGCACGATTCACGACACATTCCCGTCTGCGCCCCGCCCCTTCCTGCTCTAGAGCATATACTCACAGACTCTTCTGCCCGTAAGTTAATAATGCACATTTTCCACACTACTCAACACACCTCCCCGGTGGCCACTCACAGATCTCTAGAGACCTGGGCCACCGAACTGAACTTCCCCATCACGGAGGCACAATGGTTGTTTTGTTGCGGCCAACTTGAACAGCTGTCCCCGAACTATTGCCTCTGCGATTAATACATTTTAAATTCCTACATCGCGTATATCGCACCCTGATGCTGTTACATCGGATGTGAATACGCCCTGATGATGCTTGCTGGCGATGCGGGACACCTCAGGCCACATTCTTGCACGTGGCATGGACTTGCCCGTGAATTGCTGAATTCTGGGAAGGGGTGTTTAGGCACATTACAGACATAATGGATCAAGTGTTAGATCGCTCCCCGCTAGTGGCCCTACTAGGATGTGTGAAGGATGCCCCACCCGCTAATCGGCAGCTAATTGCCATGTTGCTCCTACTAGCTAAGCTCAGAGTAGCTATAAATTGGGGCAGGTGGCCTGCCCAGGCATTAAAACTTGGCAGAGAGATGTTTCATACTGCCAAGAACAGTTGTCCATCTTCTGGGAACTCATGCCACTTGAGTCCTGGCCTAAAGACATATGGGCCCCATTCACCTCCTGGCTCCTGCTCCTGACTCCAGCAGAGTCCTGACTCCCCAGTGTAGACACCTACATAAGATATTCACATTGCAAATAGGCTCCCCCAAACTCACAAAATAGAATTGCTACTCTCTGTTTATTGGGCTGTGGCTGGCCTACAAAGAGGTCACTGAACATTGCTCAGTAAAACTCATTCACCTTTGAGTATGTGCAGGGAGGGAAACGCGATACCATCTGGTTGTCATGTCATGGCAGATAGCATGCAAGAAATGGATTTTAATGCGGGTGCGCAGAGTGACCTTGTATGACATAAGATAAGCCTTGCTAGTTTCACTCAAATAAGCTGTTATCAAATTCAGCACTGTGCTTTGTATCTCAGCAAGTATTTGTATGCCAGTTGTTTTTTGTGGTTTATATGTGCCAAAGCTCAATAATAATAAATAATTAAAAAGAAGGGCGGACCGACGCCTCCTATAGGATTTCAAGGTGGAAACCCTCCTGGAAGTTTGTACTGTTAACGCTAAAGCATCTGAAAGACCACATTTTTTTAGCTACTCCATTTCTGTCAGGCCTGGTTCCTCGGAAGTGATGCTGTCAAGATGCCCTCATTCTGTCAGCACTGACTTTGATTTTTATCTTTCACCAGAGTATCGATGTGGCCAAACGGGAGGAAGGGAAGTTAGGGTGGGTACTGTAGGCAAGGAGACCTGGCAGGAAAAAGGTTCATCAGCAATTCTTAGTTCTAATGTCATGAAGAATTGTTTTTACATTTCACACAAGAAAACACTGGTTATTTCAACTAAGAGAGCAAAGTCCAGAATTACACTTCCTTATGTTAAATAACACTAAGTTCTTGACATTACTGAATCATAAGCTTTAACGGCTCTTTTCTAGGTTTATTTTAAGTTCCCAAAACAAGCCTAAATATCCAAAAGCAAATCTCTACTGAGGGGTGGGGACTAGGAGTTAGTTCCCAATGTGCCTCTCATGCTATGGTTGGTTGATTTCCCTTCACCAATCACTAGTGATGACCTTAACGTACCCCCCAACTCACTACATTACCTGAGTGCTGTTTTTTCCCAGTTTGCCTGAATCATTTCTGCTCAAGCGCCAGAAGGCAGTACCTCATCCGAATGTCTGAGGAAGGTGAGTGTGGACTGAAAGCATGCAGTTAGAGAGCATGGTATCAGGAAACAGGTGCAGATTTGAACTGTAGGAAGACCGGAACAGCTCTCTGAAATCGAGAAAAACTCTTGGGTGTTTGGCTCCTTGATATGGCAGCTCCTTTCATAACCAAACATGAATAGCAAGTGCAGCTGAAAGGACACAACCTCTTTAAATAGAGGTGCAGTCTCAGAAGGCAGTGCCCTCAAGCATGTTCCAGAACTCACACCTGCTGCCAAAGGGAAACAATGAAGTCATCAGAGTCAGCACAAACAGATGAGTCATCAGGGTCAGAAGGTCATTTGAGCAAGTTCCAAATGTACACCAGCTGCTAAAGGGAAACAACAATGAAGTCACCGAAAGTCAGCACAAGGACTTCATAACAGTTTGAATCTCCAGGCATTCAACTTTAGCTTTACCAAGGACTTGTAAAGGAGAAGAGGAAAGTGCAAAAAAATAAATGAGTGATCACAGTCAGCAAGTCATTTGATCATGTTCCAGAACTGACACCTGCTGCCAAAGGGAAACAACAAGTCATCAGAGTCAGCACAAACAAATGAGTCACATAGTAAAGCCCCTTACTGGCATGATTGTTAAAGCACACAAAATAATAACAATAAAGACATTACAGTAATACAACATATTTTGTTGTTTAAGCATTGGAACATTATTGGTACAGATGTGCTGATGAGATGGACTTTTAATACTTGTTTTAATATTTGTGACAAGGTGTTTGAGACAGTTTCAAACTCCAGGCCGTCAACTTGAGCCTTACCAAGGACTTGTAAAGGAGAGGAGGAAAGCATAGAGGAGATGGGAATGTCAGATGCTGTAAATCTTCTGACAGATCTTCATCTCTGTCAGGAGCGGAAACCAGCAAGAGCAAGTTCATGCAGGGGCCACCTGAATCACTGATGCCCTCCTCTCCTTGGTTCACGTCACAAACCTAAGGAGTAGAGGAAAAGGTGGGAAGGTATAAAGAAGTGCATACGGCTAAGGACAGGAAAGAGTACCCAATGTACACTTGATCCTGAGCGGGCTTTAGGTGGGACCTCTGTAGATTTACCAAGAACCCATGTATTCTTAAAACCAAAAGGACCTTTTCTGCGTGGATGGTTGTCAAGGATTCTGAAGAAGAGTGGCACAACCAATCATCCAAATATGACAGGACAAAAATTCCCTCCAGATGTACCACTGCCACTAGAGGAGCCAAGACCTTGATCAAGATTTAGGTGCAGATTTCAGTCCAAAGTGTAGCACCCTCAACTGAAAATGCAGACCTGCCACAGTGAATCTCTATTAATTTACCTGAACTGAGATGTGTAGGTATGCATCCTGAAGGTCTATTGTAGATAGACAATCTCCTCTGGAAATCATTGTTAAGATCTTTAGCTGTATAATCATTCTGAAGGTCTTTTCTCAGGAATTGACTTTCTTGAGGTTTAACACCAGTCTGTGGTTACCAAAGCTTTTGCACTAGGAAGAGTATTAACACCCTCTCCTATTTCTTCATGAGGAACTTGAACAATTGCTCTTTTACCCTGGTAATACCCGCACTACACTCAACCGAACTTGCCTCTTGGTGGCATTCTTGGGAACAGGCATAGAATTGACCAACGGCGGTTCATTCATAGGGACGCTGGGGTGTTGACCCCCTACTGCTGCGAGCCACTACCTCCCAGGCTCATTTATACCATTTAAATTAGCCCTGTACCTCCATTCATTTTATTTCCTTATGGGGCGGGGCTGCATACCTCTCAGTGAGTGGGACGAGCAGCTGAGGCCGAAACTGAGCTCCGCATGTCAGATTGTCCAGTATTTTTGCTAAGGCCAACTTGACATGCGCAGTTCAGGCTTCCACATTGAAGGCTACCCTGGAGTTGCATGAGCAAAGATACAGCCTCATCGGTCTTCAATGGAGCATTGTGCTTGCATGCCCCAGCCATCCTAGCATGGCTCTTAAGCTGCTTAGCTTTATATTCAGCATAAGAGCAGTGCTTGGATTGGCTGGGGAGCTCAGGCTTATTTTTCCCTGGCCAGAAGGAAACAGAAGTAGTGTCCTGAAATCAGCCTGGCATGTCCCTCCACAGGCATCTATAGTAGTAAGGTCAAAAGACTGCTATGAACGAAGTAAGCAGTAGTCGTAGGTTAGAAATTATAGGGCTGCACGGTACAGAAACTTTAAAACTGAATAGTTATATCTTTTTGTGTTTCTCGGTCCACTGTGTGGAATTTATTTGGTGATGCTGACGCGATCGCTAATTAAGACCAAAATAAGCATGTGCGTGTCTGCTTCTGTGTGTGTTTATGTGTGCACAGTCATGCATGTGTTTGTGCCTATCTGTGATCATGTGTCCATGTGTGCAGGCATGTGTGTGTTTGCGACTCACCATGCTTGTGGGTGTATGTTTTTGTGTGCCCTATTATTGGTATTACATTACCTGTTACTTTATGTTTTGGTACATGTGTCTCGAGTGATACGCTCTTGCTGGTCCATTCTCTTGTTTTTGGTCATGGGCAGGGGAACGACTCTGTTGCTGTTTTACAAACGTGAGCCCTGCAGGACAGCCAAAGTTAATTGCTTTGTTCCGCGAATTTTGGCGTGTCAGCAATAGCTCTGTTTGTCCTATATGTTTCAAAGACAAGGGAATTTTCTCTACGGGCCTTTGATGATCCTAAGAAGATGGGTGAAATGTTTTTTAACTCATTTGCAACCCAGTATATATTCTCATTTTGTGAGAACGTTACTATCAATATTATTATAATAGTAATTGTTTTATTAGATTCATGGCATTTAATGGCGCCTTAATTATGAAAACAAAAAATGACTATAATTTCTAGTCAACTCAATTCATGTTAAGCAAAAAACTGGTGAAAATTAAAACGACTCTGAATGGGATAAAGTTAACCGGGTTGCACAGTGCTTCAAGTGGAATGAAAAGGGGGGGGGTTCTCAAGGAGTGAAGCACTGTGAATTAAGTTTTACTAGGGTCTGTGTAATTGATAATAGTCTTCAAAGTACCTCAGCCACTCCCATTTCTCTCTTTCACATCACTTTTCTCTGCATTCTCTCTCTGTTGGAAACTGGGCCCATTACTTTCCACACATTTTTCCGGAATCCTGGGTCTGCATATTTCTCACATACTCATTTTTCTATTCAACACAGTTTTCGCTCTCTCCTTTTTCCTCGTGCTTCCTTTCATCTCCTCCACTTCTCTATCTCCTGCGCTCAGACAATATACCCACTCCACTCACTTGTTAGCACCAAATTTCTTTAAGTTTCTTGCTGTACATATTTTGACAGCTTTGTGACCTCCTTTATGTGCTTTCCCAAAATCGGCATTGTACCATTTTCAAGGTGCTCTGCAGAGAAGCCAAGGATTAAATGTGCCTGTAGTGTGAACACCTTTATGACACACTGAGAGGTACTCAGCTCCAGAGCTCGCAATACTGCTCTGTTGTAAACAACCCGACAACTTGAACTCACCCAGGTAGACATGTTGAAGCAGAATGTAGTAAGATATGGTATCAACCTACGAAGTCAACCTGTAACCCTAAGAACCAGGGTAATTATCTATCAACAAGAAACTGTGGTTCACTTGCGATAGTCTCAACAAACACTGACTGAGACTATAGACAAAAATAAAAACATATAATATTGGAAGCAAATTGAGCTTGCCATGTGAAAAACTCCGAAACAAACAATAGATACAACTAAATAACACTATATATATATATATATATATATATATATATATATATATATATATATATATATATATATATATTTAAACAAATGCCATAGATTAACATCGAACTCCTGCGGGGACGGGTGCTTCCTTACGTGAGCGTGGCCTCACATCAAATAATTTATAAACAAATGTCCACAAAGGACCAGGAGCACTCTCGGGTTACACATATGATTTTATTATGACCAGAAGACGCGGTTAGGCACATCCGCCTTTTTCAATTCTGGAAATAAAAACAGGCTTGAGTTCGTATCTCATTAAATAACAGAGTTCACCTGCCCATGGGACAGTAATTCATGGCCATTAAAAGCGGACAACATTTCCTCTTCACTAGTTGAATTACATGTCCGCCATCACAGTGTGTATAATAAAGCACTAGTTGATCCCTTGAGCGCTTTTGCAGACACAAATTGATGATTCCCAGTAAATGCTGCAAAGAGCAAATTGAAGAAATAACACGTCTTCTGGTCATAATAAAAATATATATATATATTACCTACTGGCGGTCGCCAGTAGGTAGTTATAGTTAGGAACTAGTTTCCATAGGAAAAGCGTTTTTTGATTTGCCAATAACTTTGGCGCCGGTTGACGAATCTTTGCGAAATTTTCAAAACTAGTGGGGCGCTCCGGTCAACTCCTGTCTTGAAAGTTTCGGGGTGATTCATCAAGCGGGGGCCGAGAAAAAAGGAGGGTCCCAAAACACTTTTTCCCCATGTTAATTTCCATAGGAAACTTTAGACAAAGCTACAGCCCGAACTGCAGAACGGAATTACACCAAATTTGGCAAAATGGTAGCGCCTGGTTCAGAAAGCGACCTTCTTTTAAATGGTGTAAATCCGTTCAGTAGTTCCTGAGAAATTAAAAAAAGAAAAAGTTTCGATATCTAGGGCAGCGGTGGGTTCGCGAACCCTCCCGAGCACGAGCTTCATTCTCATTGGCTGCCAACACTCCAAACCAGGAAGTGTTGGCAGCCATCTTGTGACTCGGTAGAACTGAGTCACAAGAAAACAGAAAAAAGAGGTTGAAAAACAAGAAAAGGGGGCAGGGTAGAAACACCCTGACCCCCTAGGCCTGCTCAGGGGGTCCCACAAGGACCCCCAGGGCCAAAAAAAGCATTTTTTTTTTTTTTTTAAAACAGCAGAACTTGCGTTGGGGTCGCGAATCCTGCCGTGAAAATTTTTAAAAAAACGAAGCGCGGTCTCCCGCGCTTCGTTTTCAAAAAGGCCCCGGGGGCAAACATTTATTTATTTGCGGGAGCCCGCGGGTGCCCCCGCAGCCCCGGGGACCGCCACCTCCCCGGGGCTATGTAAGTTATGTGCGGGAGGGCACGCGGCCCTCCCGCAGCCCCGGGGGCCGCCACCTCCCCGGGGCTTGTTTTTAAATCTGTGGGGGGGGCCTCCCAGGCCCCCCAGGTCCCGGGGACGTAAATATGCGTGGGGGGCACATGGCCCCCCCGCTGCCCCGGGGACCACCACCTCCCCGGGGCAGTTTTAAAAAAAATAATAAGTGTGTGTGGGGAGGCTCAAGCCCCCCCCCACATGCCCCGGGGACCACCAACTCCCCCGGGCTTTGTCAATTAAATGCGGAGGGCACACGGCCCCCCCGGAGCCCCGGGGACTGCCACCTCCCCGGGGCTCCAAATATTCAAATTTGGGGGTCCGTAACGGACCCCCAAGCCCCGGGGACCACCACCTCCCTGGGGCTTTAAACGTTGGGAGGGGGGGCATGTATGTGCGACATATGGCACTTTTAAAAAATCAAAAAAGTGCTTTTTTAAAGAAAATCGCAAAGTACCACCAACTTGAAGTTGGTGGTAATTTACAATTCCTTAAGGCCAAATAGCAAATTTCTGGTGCTTCCAGAATTGCATTTAAGGAATCGCAATTTGCAATTCCTTAATTGCATTTGCAAAATAGAGAATCGCAAATTTTGCAATTCTCTATTTTGCGATGGCCTTTTGGGATGATACATCCCAAAAGGCTTTTTCCAATTCGCAAACGGGCCGATTCTGAGAATCTGCCTGTTTGCAAACGGGAAAAAGGCTTGATACATATGGCCCAATCTTTCCAATTATTCCCAAAACACAAAGCAGTGGACAATTGTAACAATTGTGATGAAAATTAAATTACCAAAAATTTATAGATTTGGTCACAAAATGTTTTTTAACTAAACAAACAATTTAAAAGCAGCACAAATAATGCTGATAAGGACTATACAGAGCAATAGGCTGGTAACGGTTTGTCAAAGCAATACCGTTCATCAAAAATAACAATAATTTGGAGATTTTTGAAAAAGAGTAAGAATAAAATAAAGCAAAACATAAGCCAGTCAATATTGCATAGATAGAGGTCAACGTTTCAGCCGACAGGTAGACTTGACCAGGGACATCATCAGGACAATGTATCTCAAGATCAAAGTAACCATACACGCTTTTACTTCTAGTTACACCGAGCAGGGTATAAAAATTACTCACAGCTAGGGAGTAAAACCAATTGAGATTGACACAAGGGAACTGATCCTTGCATCATGTCATGATAAACGCACCTTCAGAATGAAGTAAGTCAATCACAATGTAGGGGTAGTAGGAATAGACCGGTTTGAACTGTGAAGTGCTGTCTTCCCCATTGTCCCTTGGTTGATACATTAGTGCCTCCTTAACTACACGTACTTTCAGAAATCTGAATGGTCTAATCCTAAAATTGCTGTCCACTGCCCACTTTTTTATCCACTGCATCAACCGGTGAACATTCCCCTGGATTTATGGCTGTTGACCCTATGGGAGGGGCCAGTATGGAATGCACATTGTTGCTATGGTGCACAGTCAAAATATTGATTTTTAAATATCGACCTACTTTAATATCGAGTTTTTAATATCGTAGGGACAGAATATCGAAGTCAAGAATATCGTTGACCAGAATATCGACCCCAAGGTAAGTAATATCGTTTTTTTTAATATTGAAGTAAGTAATATCGAAGTAAGTAATATCGTTAGCAAAAATATCGTTGTCAATAATATCGAAAAAATGTTTAGTGTTATGTATTTTAGTATGTATTTTATATGTATGTTCAACATTTTTTTAAATGTATTTTCATAAATTTTTAAATAAATGTTTAGAAATTAGTAATTTTGTTAAAGTAAATTTTGCGTTTTAGTATCAGAGCGGGTTGTGGGTTTATAGGGGAATAGGGTGGGAAGTAATTTAATTAAATTAATTAATTAATATGTTTTTATGTATTGTTATTGATTATTAATTAATTGTTAATGAATTACTAATTGGTAAATAATTTTTATTAATTGGTTAATTTATAATTATATTAATTATAATTAATTTATTATTAATTTTTATGTATTGTTATTGTTAATTAATTTATTGTTAATTAATTGTTAATTTTTCATTAATTTTTATTAATTGTTTGATTTATAATTGTATTAATTATACTTAATTTATTATTAATTTTTATTTATTGTTATTGTTAATTAATTTATTGTTAATTAATTATTAATTGGTAATTAATTTTTATTAAGTGATTAATTGATAATTACATTAATTATGTGATTTTTGTATGTGTAGTGGGTTGTGGGTTTATAGGGGAATAGGGTGGGAAGTAATTAAATTAAATTAATTAATGAATATGTTTTTATTTATTGTTATTGATCATTAATGTATTGTTAATTAATTATTAATTGGTAATTAATTTTTATTAATTGGTTAATTTATAAGTATATTAATTATAATTAATGTATTATTAATTATTAATTGATTAATTGATAATTAAATTAATTGTGTTTTTTTATGTGTAGTGTGTTGTGTGTTAAAGGGGGAATAGTGTGGGAAGTAATTTAAAGTTATTTAAGTAAATATTAATTTAAATTTATTGGTATTTATTATTATTTTTTTGTTAATTAATTATTAATATGTTATTTATTTTAAAAAAATGATTTAATTGATAAGTATGTTAATTTAACCCTACGCTATCCTACATTTTCCACACTGTTACACTCACTGGAGTTGGAATAGTTTTTTTAACCCCTACGCTATCCAACGCTTTCCCTACTGTTGCACTCACTGGAGTGTGAATAGTAATTTTTACCCCTACGCTATCCAACGCTTTCCCTACGGTTGCACTCACTGGAGTGGGAATAGTAATTTTTACCCCTACGCTATCCAGCGCTTTCCCTACTGTTGCACTCTCTGGAGTGGGAATAGTAATTTTTACCCCTACGCTATCCAACGCTTTCCCTACTTTTGCACTCACTGGAGTGGGAATAGTAATTTTTACCCTTACGCTATCCAACGCTTTCCCTACTGTTGCACTCACTGGAGTGGGAATAGTAATTTTTACCCCTGCGCTATCCTGCGCTTTCCCTACTGCTGCACTCTCTGGAGTGGGAATAGTAATTTTTACCCTGACGCTATCCAACGCTTTCCCTAATGTTGCAATATGTGGAGTAAGTATATATATTAATTTATATGTATATGTTTAATTAATTTTAACAATATGTATTAGTTATTACTTTTAAATATGTTTTAATATTTTTAACTATATTTCTTTTAATTATATGTATTATTTACTTAATTTTACATTATTATTAAAACATTTTAAAAAACGATATTTTTAACATCGATATTTTTGACGATATTTTTTTTCTCGATATTTTTGTACTTACCTTTATGTACATAGGACTTCGATATTTTTGACTTCGATATTTCTGTGTCGATATTTTTGTAGGTCGATTTTCTGTCCGTCAATATTTTGTCAGACATTCTGTTGCTATTAGGTAGAATCTCAAGTGCTTCTTCTGGCACATAAGCCAACTGTAGAAACATTGGAAAAGATGATTGGTAAACCTCCTTCTGCTGTCTGAAGGTTAGGTCCTTGACCTTTTGATGTATAGGCTTGGTCCATTACATTGGGGGAAGAAACCTTCAGATTCTTGTGGGATCAGAGTTGGATCAAACCCTGAATTCTCTCTAACGTGGTCAAATAACTGTAGAATCTCTTCTTTGCACATATTTGCCCGTAGCAGATGTACTAGGGGTATCTGATGCTGAACCTGAATAGGGCTGGTCAAAGGTGTTACTCCTTCCACTATTGTGCCAGCTCTCTTTTTTCTTTGAAGCATAGCTGCCAAGTTTCCAAATTGCTAAGGTGTCACATTGACAAGGTTTTAATGTACTTATGAGTGACATTCAACTGCCAAATGTGTGACACTTAGAGTGGCACTTTCTTGCGAGTAAAACCAAGCAATTAAATCCATGGAAAGAGATAAATATCGGTTAATTACACCCTTTCAAGAATAGAGAAGCTATAAAAAGATCTTAAACTGGTGGAAAACTCCTGATATGGAACGCCACTAACATAGTGCCCTTATTTTACAACACTGACTTGTATTTATACAGTGTTTTTGCCTGCAGACTGGGACCTCGTAGCACTATAAATACAAAAGTTGCCTATTCACCACTGCACCAAAAAGGATTCCATGTGGTTGCTCTCTGATTATACACATATGCACCTGCAGTGAATGCATTAGCTAATTGAGGTTTTATAATGAAAAAGAGAGCATTTTCCATCAATGTTATTTTACATGGAGTTAACTTTGCATATTATATAAATATATATTTTGAAATTAGTAGTTTTATATTAAATACTAAATTTCATTGCACATTTTGCTTCAGCCTATTTTATACTATCTGTAATGCAATTTTGAAATTACAACTTGCATATGCACTGTGTTTACAGATGCAGGTTGGGGCTTTGTAGCACTATAAATTAACAAGTCAGTATTGCCCACTGCTCCAATCAAGATTCAGTTTTGTTTGTCTCTGGTTACCCCTACAGACATCTGCAGTGATTGTATTCCCCAATGTGGCTTCATAACATAAACAGTGCATTTTCCACTCATAACGTTACTTACATTTAATCTGTGTGCGCTGTTATTTTATATGATGTTCCTAAATTTGAAAGACCAACAAAAATAGTGACAGAATTATTTTGGTCTTTTAATCCACATCTGTAAATTGACTTTGCCCGAACCCCATTCTTGTGACACTGCCCACATTGCACTCTGCTGCCAGACTCACCTATGCAAACCAGATGTTACTAGAGAGTACCTTCAAATTGGGGCTGTGCTGTGGACCATCGGCAGGGTTGGATTGGGATTAAAAATCGGCCAGGGCACGCTAAAAAAAAGTGGCCCACATTTGCATATTGCCTTTCCTCAAAACACTGCTTCGGCAAAATTTTATTTAAAAAAGTGTGGGGGGTGGGGTGATAAAAAAAATGCACGGATTAGTTTACACTGGTGAAACACACCTGAAAACAAGTGAGGCCACTTCTGCTCAGGCCCCCTGCCCCCACTCAGTATGCACACATTAATGGGCCGGCCCAGCGAGAGAAAGGGAGTGACACCTCTGCTGTTGCTAAACGGGAGGGTGGGGGTAATGAGCGCCCATCTGCCTCCAGGAAGGCCACTCAGACACCCACTGGGCCGCTGACGGCATCGAACAACGCAGAAACCACCCAAATCGGCCCCCCAGACTGCTCAAAAAAGCAGCCCACAGCTGGAACTCAGACACCGGCCCCTCGGGCATTGCCCGAGTGCCCGCGATACCAATTTGACGCTGACCATCGGGATGCAAACTGACTTGTTCTGGACTGATTGCAGACTGCAGAGGTGCCGGTCAGGAGGCCTGCTGTAGGCCTTTGACATTGACCTCCTAAATTGCAGCAGGCGGTTTCCTCGCACTGGGCGAAATCCCGGGTTTCACTCTGGCTCTGTTGTCACGGTCATGCTTGCACCATTCGGAGGAGCAGGGCCAGACTGGCTACCGGGCTTTCCTTAATGAACGATGCAAAACAAATGTTTAAAAAAGTACGCCTTTAAGCTATTTGTTTTGCATTGTTTATTTAGAAGCGCCGGCAGGTCCCAGCAACAAAATCAGCCCCCTCAGCAGTGAACCTGGACCCCACCCTGCTATCCCAGCAAAAAACGCCCGGTAGCCATTCCGGCCCTGCGGAGGAGTCAAATCATGGCAATTGAGTGCAGGCCGGCCTGCGCTGGCACTGTTAAGTGTGCGCTTATACCCAGGTTGGGGTGGCTTGCCAGAGAGAAGGTCAATTATCACATATTGTAATATCTAAGATAATAGCCTGCTCCCACTGCCAAGTCCACCAACAGCATGACCACCTGCTGCTGCACCATAGCACACACAAAGAACAGGGTTGCATGGCACTACCTTAAAAAAAATAAGCATTGGAAATGCAATAGGTCTCACATTTGCTTGAGATAGAGCTATTTGTCGTTGTAAATAACAATGTCTTTTACCTATGTGTTATGGAGTGTATGTATGTGGTGTGTAGTGGAATTATGTGGATTGGACTGGAATTGTTTGGTATGATATTGTGTGGAGTGGAATTGTGTGGTGTGGAGTGGGTTTGTGTAGTGGAATTATGTGGCATGGTGTGAAGTGGAAATATATGAATAGTAATTATGTGGTATTGAGTGTACTGGAATTATGTGGAGTGGGATTATGTGTTATGGAATGTAATTATGTGGAATGGTATTTTGTGTTGTGGAGTGGTATGTAGTGGAGTTTATGTGGTGTGCTGTTGAATTTTGTGGCATGATGTGGAATTCTGTGGTGTGGATTGGATTGGATGCATGTGATGTGTTGTGTAATTGTGTTGTTGAGTTGAATTATGTGGTTTAGTATCGAATTATGTGCTGCGGATTGGAAATGTGTGGATTTGAATTGTGTGGCGTGGAACGCTTTGCCTTTTTGGTGATGAAAAAAAAACAAATAGGTAGGAGCTAAGCTCCAGATCTGTGTCTTTGGTTGTTAAAAAAAAAAGAAAAACTGATGTCAGGAAACATAACTGGAGCCTTTATGTGGCTCCTTGTCATCATGTTCATGGGCAGGATGGAGTAGCGACTTAAGCAAAAGGTAGCAGAGGAGAGAAGGTATTGCAAGAGTTACCACAGAAAGAGGCAGATGGTCCCACCTACCAGAAGAGAGAAGACTGCCACAGAAAGGCTGTTGCCTGCGGAGATTCACAAGCAAAATCACCAAAAGCCAGAATTAAAGACTGCAGCAAAATGGTATCACGTGCAATAGCATCTACATGGTAGCCCTATGCATACCAAATTACACACTAAAGGCTCTTGGGGGGTGAGGGGCTACGGTACAACATTTGTCAAAAGGGTTAGAAACAAAGAGCCTCTGCTACCACTGTTGAAAAATAACAGTGCATTAAATGGACTAGTTCTGTGGCAGCAAACTGGCGATCGGGGACAGTGGGAAGAGGCACTTGTAGAGAACTTGTCAGGATGCCCGATCATTGAGTTATTAAGGAAACTGTGCGTCACACCCAAAAACTGAAAATAAAGTCAGGAGGGTGGGACAACAGAAACATAATAACAAGCGCATTCATTGACATGTAAGTGGCAAGTACTTAACTTATAGACTATTGTGCATAATGGCAAAGGCTTAATGACATGAAACTGTGTGGTGGTCCCATCTCTAACCTAGAAGGCGCTGGAACATCTGTCCTTGGCTACCCTTACATTAACTGCTCTGCCTTTCATACATGGAAATAAAGACTCCCAGCTCTTTAAAACTAATAGCTTTGAGTGGGTACTGACCTTATTGTGTACGATTACTCTAGTTTCATAGTGTATCCGACTTCTAAACCCTCTACTGCTGCCTCATTAATTTGGGAGTTACTAGTTTTGGGGATCTGAGTGCAATAGTAACTGCGGTCCTTGGACAACAATGATAGATGGCATTTACTCACTCCCAACATTACCCTATGACGAAGAAAAAGAGTTGCCAATACACATGAAAAAAAACATTATCACGAATGATGACAGTTTCCAGCGTACATTACACATTGTGAGGTGTGCCTGTGCAGTTTTAACAGGAGTGTTACCATCCAACTGAAGAGTAACTAGTTGTTCATCCAGGGAAGGGTAGGCAGCTGAGTTTATACAATCTGAATAAAATGTGCATTAAGTAAACCTAAATCCCAGCAGAAAATGCATTAAAACGCTGGACTACACGATCTGAGGAAAATCCAGAAAGGCCAAAAATGAGCTGTTTACATATTTCAATCCCCACCTGTGAACGATCGCAGCTGCTTACTCACGAAACAGAATGTTAAACCAGAAATCCTGGGGGATTTCAGCTTTTCCCCTTGACCAATATTGTGTAATCTTAGACAAATATTTTACTTCACTGAGCTGCCTTTTACTTTATCACATATGAGAGCACCTTCAAATACGTGAGTTTAGTGATTGAGCTGCACAAAACCCTATTGTATTTGATGTATAATTTGATGCTCTATGTATAATAGGAATCTAGGCCAGGTATTCGGTGTACATGACAACTGAGGGGCCTCTTAGTTCACTAATGGCATTGTTGTAAGGGGGAGGACCTGAATGTTTCCAAAGAGTGCATGTTTAAAAACTAGCCTTTTTAATAAAAGCCACTGAATACAGTGAAATAATCTGATTTACTGAGGTGAAATGCTTTGGCGTGTTAAAAAATTAGAAAATAAGCCTTTTTGAATTTTGAAGAGACTACATCATGTGTGTTGAATGATTTACATTGCATTGTATTTTAATTGGATTTATATCGTTTTTAATACCCCTGACTAGGCATTGAGTGGCTTCACAACTTCACAGTGAATAAATATGGGCGTATAGACTTTTGTCTACAAACAGCAGCCAAACTAAGGGGTCGATTACGATGGCGGGCGGACAAAGTCCGCCCGCCATCGCATTGGCAAAAGGGACCGCCCGCCATAGGTGCGGCGGTCCCACCATACAAATTAGGATGCGCCCGCCACACTGGCGGGCGGATCCCGTATATTTTACATTGCGGCGGCGGTGCTGCAAGCAGCACCCGCCGCACTGTAAAATAGACATGTTGTGCTTTTACATGCACAACGTGACAGGCACCGCGCGGTGCCTGCCACATTGTACATGCAAATGCAGGGGGGTACCATAGGTACCCCCCATGTGCACCCCCCACCCCCCTAACTATATGGGGGCCCGCTACGGGCCCCCAGCAGCAGGAACCGCCAGCCTTTCCAAGGCGGCAATGCAGCCATGGAAAGGCTGCTCTCACCCTGCATCGTAATATGGATGGCGGTGTCTTCCAGACACCGCCACCATATTCAACACGTTTTCCGCCGGTCGACAAGTCGACCGGCAGAAAAGCGGCAGACGGTCTTTCCGTCCGCCGCGGACCACCCAGCCATCATGATATGGCGGGGGGTCTTTGCTGTCTGGATGGCGGGCGGATCGCCCCCGCCGGGCCAGCGGTGACCACCGCCGGCCCGGTGGGGGCGATCCGCCCGCCATCGTAATCGGCCCCTTAGAGAGGTAAAAAAGTTGCTGTAAAGCAAATGTAGGTCAGCGGTTTTCAATTGGCATATTTGTTGTAGAGTGACGGTCCTCCCTGTGCGAAGTATTTTATCCATACATTTAGGAACTTAAGGCAAAACCTTGCACAGTGTATGGCTGTAAAAGTTGGGATATCGATGCTGCCAGGCAATCGTTAAATCACAAAAAGTGTTCCCTGAGGACTCATTTATCCCAAAATGTAGTCTTTTGACTGGTCACAAAAAGTGATCCTATTACTTATCTTCAAAAAATGGCTCATATATACCAACACAGATGTATTGAAATATAACAAGTATATTCTGTTTTAACAAGTTGTACATCTCAAAGGTACATGCCACGTTGTATATATCAAAATTCCAAGCAGTTTCATAAATAAATTTAAATGTAAACACTGGCGACACCATGCAATCCCATGGTCTTTTACAATATCTGTACAATATAGGGACCTACGGTAGCGTAATCAATCCTATTAACAAAGTCGGTTTCACAGAAACCCATGTCCAATCAAATTAATTTGCAAGAGAGTTTTTTAGAAAATCCAAATGGAACTAAACATAACAAAAGCTGTAACTCTTAGTGTTAAGGAGGATGAGTTGTCGACGCTTCGGTCTCCGGTGGCCAACTAGGTCCGCGAGACCATCCTCAGGACTCAGCGCTGAATAGACAATCAATCCTGTATGTGCTGACATAAAGATACCAATAAGTCAATGATAATGAGACCAATTGTGGCATCTCAGATAAAGACTTAATTAATGGTCGATGAAAACAGAGTAAACAGTTCTCAAGCTTTATACGAAGAAAAGTAACTGGAACATGTGTACATTAATGGGAATTCTATCTTAGTAGTGGGTTGTGTTAGATTTTGTTTTCTACATGGTGTGAGACCATCCGAATAAATGTGACACTTGATAGAAAGTTGTTAAATTTCAAGCTGTGTGAAATAAATAGGATAGTGTTCAGAAACAAATAAAGAACTACATGCACCAGAGCGCTAAGAAAGCTGTAGGAATGAGCTACTTATGCCTGGTAGGGTACGATTTGAGAAGTCAGCTGCTACAGATCTATGTTACAAATCTGTGCAGACGCTACAGATGTGCTGCTCCCAGTGCTTAGAGCCAAGGAGTGGCGCTGTGGCCGATGGAGGGGTAGTGGATGTTCATGGACGGTGCTGCTCTAAGTATCTGAAATATAGAGGCGTCTCTACTCTTCCTATCCTGTAAGACTGAAAGGTTAGGCACTACCTGCTCTCAAGATCCCCATGTCCACGCATGAGGGTCTCATCCAGTCTGTGGTTTTTTGATTTGCTTTCTGGGTCTTGTGCTGTTTTAATAAGATCAGTACTACAGATCCCAGAATGCAAGGCAGGAGTCTGGACGGGGTGAGTGATTCATCCGTTCACATGGGGGGGTGCCTGCAGAGACTTTATAACAAGCGTCACCCAGAAGAGAAGTCAAATCTCCACAAAGGCACATCCTGTGCCATAAATGCTACATTTATTCATGGTGCAACACAGGTGAGGGAGAAGACCAAGAAGACGTAAAAGATGCCACAAGAAACAGACCGCAGAAAACCCCCCAGAGGCTTTTAAGACTCTGCATGGAACCAAGAGGCAACCAGATAAACAAAACAAGCATTGGCATAGCCAATAGGTCTCGCCTTTGGGGCCTTATAAGTGTTTAGACAGAGCTATTAGCTTTGTTAACGTTAACAGAGCGAGAAAAGAAGAAATATAAAGTAGAGCATTACAAAAGAGGAAGATGGGGCAGGCAGCAATAGAGCGAGAAAAGAAGAAATATAAAGCAGGGCATTACAAAAAAGGAAGCAAGGGGCAGCGCCCTAGCATGCCCACTTTGTGAACACGTAATCCTGTTATCCTTTGCCGCATCATATGCTCGAGGAGGCCGAGGCCGAGGTCGTCCTGTCTGCCTTCCCACTCGAGCTCGAGACACCCCGCTTCAAGAGGCTCTGGGGCGGCGTCTTGAAGCCTCTGGAGTGAGTGATTATCGAGAGGCTCGTGATGAATTCTACGTCACAGTGCGCAGAGTCGCACGTTAGTGACGTAAAATCAGACAGATGAGGAGGAGTGAAGTCTTGTCTATCACCCTATGGCTAACCTTGTTTATAAGTAGTGTCACCTGGAGTGAGCCCGAAATAAAAATATGGGCTACAATTTTGTACAAGTAAAATACACTATATTTATGCGGTGTGCTTATAAGAAAAATACATAACAGCAATGTGCGCACTTCCTGGACTACTGATCTGCCGAAACAGGTGCAATTGAAGAGCGCAGGTTAATTTATGATGAGGTGTCGTGGTGCTATGCTATATGGCAGCTAAAGGATGTTTTTGTTCCCCACATTCAAGGTACTGGTTTTGTCGACATCGGAAGGATAAACGGCTGCCTGGACCCTCCATGATAAGAAGCAGCGACTGCTACAGACACCACGGAGCTACTGAAAAATCTTCACAATGCAGCTAGCGAGTTGTTGTTTTTCATTGAAGTTTCTGGTTGTGGCCAGTGGGTCGTTTAAAACGGTGACCTGTAATAAATGGGTTAATACTTAGCTGTTATTGTACATATATTGAGCTTTTCATTTTCTGGGTAGTTGTCTTTTGCAGCTTTAAATAAAACAGAGGCTTTTGCACCAGCGCCAGAGGTCCTTTGGCCACAGTTTATAATTCCACATTGAAATGGTGTCGTTTTAAAATACGATTTGTCAATTAAGTTTTACTTTGCCGTGCATTAACCCAGCTTTGTACCCCTCGGAGGTCGATAAAATAAACATATTTAATAACTGCACCAATTGACTGAGCACCCAGAGATGGCAGTGTTAGCTCTGTGTGCTATAAAATATTAGAGATTAAGAAAGACGGCATTGGTAGGTTAAAAATCAGTTGTATTAAAACAAAAAAGTAGATTCAAAGGCTGCGGAAGTCAAGTTTTAAGTTTAAATGTCTAATTCTTCAATAGAAAGATGAGCGCCTCCACCCCATAGTGATTTTTCATAGAGAACTCATGGAAAAGATTACGTCCGTAAATTCATGTATTTCTTCGAATAACAATTGTTTAATACAGATTAAAGTAGTGGGAACTCGCGTGTCCTTCGAGTGGGAATAAAAGGGGAAGTCGCTCGCTGGTTTAAAGCAATGTCTGCAGAGAGTTTTGTAGGCGCGGTATAGGGTCGGAGTCTCCTATCCAAATTCACTCAGCCTTTTATCTGCTGCACGACTGCGATTTCTCTGTGCTCCTGACAGGTATGGAAGAAACTGATGTTTGAATTTCTGATATCCTATCCTGCAGCAGCACACTTGCAAGTCGCATACATGCCAAGAGACCCGATGCAGACCACAACAGAAGTCAATGGGAGAAATACATTCTCCCAATAATTTTTTTTAAATCTCCCACTTTCCTTTTCCAAAATATTGGAGTGTATGTATGTGCCGCTCAGATATCATACTGCACCAATAAATATGTGCCCCCACTGGAGCCTCCTCACCTCCAGATTCCTGCTTTGGGATGAACTGGAGGACCCCAGCGCCCCAGCCTCCACATTGTTAAACTGGATTAGCTGATGAATGCGCCCTGTGTATCCTTGCTGAACCAGGAAGTGAATGGAGCTCTTCCCAGCTGCCCCACCCTGTCGCACATGCTGAAGCTGGGACCACCTCGCGGTCACTGCGCAAACAGCCTGAGTCAGTCCCTTATACCCTGCAGTCTCAGCTGGCTCCCCATGCCAAGACCATTTTCTGGTAATAAATCCTGTCTGTTTTCTGCTAATAAATCCGCAGGTGGTTGACAAAAGTGTCTGCGATGCAAGAAAAAACAAGCATTTGCAATGCAATAGGTCTCGCATTTGCGAGAGTTTGAGCTATTGGCATTGTAAATGACAATGCCTTTATTTATGTGTTCGTTTTCAAAACACATAAGTAAAAGAAATTGCCATTTATAATGCCACTAGCTCTAACTTAAATGCGAGACCTATTGCATTTCCAATGCTTGTTGACTAAAGGTGGGCCCATGAAAGTCACGTATATCGTTGCATATGTGATTTAATGGAAAAGAAAGAATAAGTAATAGAAACAATTAAGCGCACACATCCTCCCCACACACACATTTATACCATGAAAATAAAAATAAATGTCCAATAATATGTTATATAGTGCAACTTCACTAATACACGTTCACACATTTATTAGTAGTACAAAGGTCAAATTTATTGCCACAGTAGAGCAAAACTGGTAAGCGAAAAACACTGTTACTGACTCACAGACTGCATACTACACTTACTTCACACATGGAAACAATTCTTCTATAAGGCCTCTTCAGTGTAATTTTTCTGAACAATTACAATCCCTTGCATCCTGGTTTTAAAACAAACATGAAAAATGCCATGGCATAAACAATATATGCAGATGGATGCAATATAATGTGGTATTTAGTGCCACTGTTGAGGAGTGGAGGGCATCGAAACCCACTGAGGCTTCGTCTCTCAAAAAGCATTTTCCTGTGTCCGAATTTTAAATGCTTGTTACAGGCGAAGACCGGTTCTCTGAAGGTCAGGTGTTTGTATCTGTCCAACATCAGAGATTGAACACCAGAGGTAAACAGTTGTATTGGGAGCCAAACATGGATGGATTCATTAACATATGTATGTGGAATTGGAAAAGTATGCAGCAAATATGGCTCAAATTCATTAACATTGTTGTACACGCCCATCTTCACCCTAGCATTGTCAAATGGCAGAAGGCATATTTATAGAGCGGTAAGTACACAAGAAGTATGAAAAGGTTTGGTTTAAACCAGATTAATGCCAAGCAGCAGCCTTATATTCACTCACATCTGTCCCCTTAATTAACCCTTATTACATGAATGCCACTCACTTCAGACTACATTTCCGCTGCCTTCCTTTCTTAGAATTACTCTAAATTATTGTCATTAAGAACAGCAAGGCGTAGCAGGTTTTACTTCTACTACGGTTAAGAAGCTGACGACCATGATGATCACTTCCACCTCCTCCAGTTTTTTTTTTTAATCCCGATACATTTTTGAAGGCCTTTATCTAAGCTGTATAGAGGAACAAGTGTCAACTGAAAGTGTACTTTGGGGAAGAGAGAGAGAGAGGCGAGAGAGGGGGAGAGAAGGAGAGAGCAGGGGAGAGAAGGAGAGAGAGGGAGAGAGAGGGAGAGAGAAGGAGTGCGACAGGGAGCGAGCGCAGAGAGAAAGAGTGGACAGTGTGGAGGGAGAAATAGCAGAGAGCAAGAGAGTGCAGAGGGAGCGAGTGTGAGACAGTAAGAGCAACAGCGCAGAGAGAGCGAGCAAGAGAGCAGAGAGAGAAAGATCACGGGGTAAAGAGCGAAGGAGCAGGGGGAAAGAGAAAGAAAGCGGAAAGAGTGAAGCCGGGTGGGGAGAGCCCCTTTGAGAAATAAGCACACTTGGCCAAGTCTGACAGCATTCTGTGGAAGTGTGTAGGTGTGACCTCGTACTGTGGTGTGGAGCGGTGTGTGTGTCGGGGGGGGGGGGTCACTGGGAAGGTGGGGCCACACACAACTACCGGTTCAGGGGTGGCATGTGTCGATCTGAGAGCCGGAGGGTGGTTTCAGCACACACAGCCTGCAGTCTGCCCGCGGCTCGGCAATGCTGGCTGTTTGTGCCCGAGGCGCATCTCAAGATACCCACTCACCCCACACTGGCCTGTGTTTTATCCCTCTGCACAGGTGTTTTACCCCTCCACAAATCCCATGAAACAATACTTTGTCAAACTATTCCAAGTTTCGCTGCCCTACTAGGGGTAGGGAGGGAGCACCGTGCGATATTCCCATATCACCGCCCCACATGCGGATATGTAGAACTTGTAACGGAAAGGCGATACCGCCGCAGTGAATCCTGCACCCGTGGTACCTGTATGTGCCGGGAGTGACGTCACACCCCTGGATACCGGGGAGCCCCGGGTGTGAAGTAATCCTGGCTCGGCTCGAGATGCTCTTGGAACCACCACCCCAACACGAGCCGAGCTTTCACGGGAGGCGCTATGGCCTTGTGGGTACCACTGCCAACCGTTTAACACAGGCAACCAGGTTCACATACTGGCCCCAGCTCAGCATCCCGTCAGTGCCAGAAAACAGCCCAGTGCTGCAAAAACAAACCAGTGTAGTACGCCTCCCTAATCCACTAGCACTCGTCACCTCACCTGTCCCTGCCGCCCGTTCCCAGCCGCCTTCTTCCCCAAGCTGCCATCTTGGAGAGTCGGCACACAAATGTCTCCATGGAGCAGGCCGCGTCACGGAGCTCTTGGGAAAGCCGAACACAGACACGCCGTGAGCGTGCACATCGGCTGCCCGGGCAAGTGCACATCAGAACGCGCCGTGAGCGTGCACATTTGCTGTCTGGAGATCGCCAGAAAAGACCAGCGTGACGGCGGCTGCATGGGCTGCGAGGTACACCGATCACCCTGTGAGCTCTGGGGACACGCTGCAGGGCATCGCGTGAAGCATGGCGGAACGACGGTAAGGTGGGGGTGGGTGGGGGGTGGCAGGCGCATGGCTGACTGACACTGGAGGGGGTGCAAGGACAGCTGGGGAGTGCGTGCAATGCGGCTGGAGAGGACGGAAGGGGGACAGGAGATGTGCACATCGCGTGCCTGTACGTGCGTGTTCACATTTCCAGTCCGGCCTGCGCTTGCACAGCTCCTGTCTCCCTTCCGAAGCAAGTCAGTGACAATAGATCTCGCTAGCGACAGCGCTTCGCGCTGCGTCGCCAGGCGAGACCTAACTAGAGGAGGTAAGGAGACAAGAGTGTTTTATTCATAAACTTAGGAGCAGATTGGTTGTGTCTGGGAGGCGTGGCTGTCTCAATAAGTATTTCAGCAAAGCGAGAGGACCAGAGGGTAATGGAGGCCAGTCCCCAGTCTTCTGTCCCCACAAGCCTCTTGTGCAGACAGAATAAAGATGATAGGTACTGGTGTCTGGCACTGCTTGTCACTGTAATTCAAGCAGCAGTGACTCCTCCGCTATGGTGGAGGAGCGTCGCCCCCCCCCCCGCCCGCAGAAGAAAACAATAAATAAAATAATAATAAAACAGGTTTATTATAATTTTTCTTCACAACGAGGGCCCCGTCCTGGGTGCGGACCATCATGACGACAGCAGCAGGAAGGAGGAGGCGGAGGAGTGGTGGGCATTGCTGTCAGTGCGCATGTTGGTTTGGCCGGCCGTCTTAGGATGGCCAAACCAACGTGCACACTCTCCAACCCAGCTGCATTGCTGGGTGGAGAATAACAGCAGGCACAAGTTCCCAGCCCCCGATGGAGTGCAAAACCAGCCAGCTTCACCCAATCCAGACGCAGCTCTCATGGGTATTACCACGATGAGAGCAGCGTCTGGATTGGCCGTTGGGGAGCCTTAGCCTGTAACCAGAGGAGCAGAAGAGTGGCGAGCAGAAGTGCGGCAAGTAAGTTCTTTTCTTTGTTTGGTTTGTTACTGTGCCCCCTCCCTGCGCTGGCCCACCACGGTTCCCAGACACCAGCTGCTACTGACTTCAAGGAATGGGAGTTGGGGTTTTCAGAAGCACTCTATATTTACCTACTTTTTCCAATTTCCGAACATGAATTCAAAGCATTGTTTAAAGCACTACTGTTGGTCTTTGTGGTAAATGGCACATACTTGTGTAAAAGTACATAGCTGATAGTGCAGAGGGCCCCCTTTCAACGCTTGCTTGCTTACGTGCTTAAGAAAAGTGTTACTGGTTGTTGGCATAGGAATCCACATTCACATCAGCAGAAGTGCAAGCTTCACAAACACTAACCTGAGTAGGGAAAGCTTTCAAGGCATTCCCAACAGCTACCACATGAGCAGCAGAAGTTCAAGTTTCCCAAACTCGGAGCTACATAGCTTGGACAGTAGGAATGCAAGCTTTCCACACGGACACAAAACACCTAGAACATATGAACAGCAGCATTGCAAAGTCCTCCCTCAAAAGACAACAGACTGCCACCGAACAAGCTTCCTGCTCGCAAGCAGGAGACGTACAGCACCGGCCTGTACTGAAAGCTTCTCAAGCAGAGAACCAGTACCCCATGGACAGCAACAAGCTTTTTCACACAGAAGAACCGGTAGGATGTGGGAAGCAGCAGTGAAAGCTTGTGAGACATACACATCACCTGCAGCATGAACAGCAACAGCGCAAGCTTCCATGCCACACACGAAAGTTACAGCATGAACAGAAATAATGCAAGAATTCAAATCAAGCACGACAGTTACAGCATGAGCACCAACACAGTGAGATTCCTATAGATATACACTGGTGAAGCATAAACAGCAACAGTTCAAGCTTCCGAGCCATTCACAACAGTTACGGTATGAACAGTAATATTGCAAGAATCCGAGTCAAACACGACAGTTACAGCATGAGCACCAATACTGTGAGCTTCCCACACATATACACTGGTGCAGAATGAACAGCAACATTGCAAGCTTCCAAGCCATACACAACAGTTACGGTATGAACAGTAATAATGCAAGAATCCGAGTCAAACACGACAGTTACAGCATGAGCACCAACACCGTGAGCTTCCTATACATATACACTGGTGCAGCATGAACAACAGCAGTGCAAGCTCCAATGTTAACCAGCAACTGGTAGAGGATGAACAGGAGTAGTGCAAGCTTCCAAGCCATACATTCTAGATACAGTATGAAGATCAGTAGTGCAAGCTTCAAAATCAAATGGTACCGCGTGAACAGTAGTGCATGTTTCTCAGATGTATATACAGGTACAGTATGACCAGCAATAACACCAACCTTAGGGTCATGCACAAATGGTACAGCATGAACAGCAGCAGTGCAAGCTTCAGAATCAAAAGGTACAGCATGACCAGCAGCAGTGCAAGCTTCAAAGTTACAACTGATAAAGGATGAACAGAAGTAGTGCAGACTTCTCAGTCATACATATCAGATGCAGCATGAACAGCAGTAGAGCAAGCTTCAGAATGAAAAGGTACAACATGAACAGCAGCAGTGCACGTTTCCAAGACAAACACAACAAATAAAGTAAGACATGTATTACGGTAAGCTTTCCAAACACACACACAACAAGTACAATATGAAGAGCGGTAGTGCAAGCATCCGAGTCATATACAACACGAACAGCAATAATGTGGGCTTTTCAGACATATCCAACACACACAGCGGAAACACCTGTAGTGCAGGCCTCAGATGCATACACAAAGGGTACAGCACGGATAACTGTAGTGCAAGCTTCCCAAACATACACAACAGGTACTCTATAGCACTGTGCGGAACAGAGTTTGAGTACTGGGTAGAAGGCTGGGTGTGGCTAAACTAGAGGGAAAGTGGTTGAACAAGGGACTCGGTCTACCAAGTAATGCAATGGTACAATAGTGGAGACAGCTTTGCTAAGGCAAAGATGTTAACATATCTTCTTGCTCAGTGAATGCTGTAGAGTGTTAATATAAACTCTAATCTTCGCGGAGGAATAAAGTGAATTTTTGTAAACACACCTGGCAATATGAAGGTTACTGTGCTAAGAGGTTTCTTCAATCTCAGGCTGTCATTAGTCAATGTAAAGACCTAGTGAACACTTCAAATTCTAGATCCGCAGTAACCAACACTTGGCTCGAGGGGGAAGAGTGATGCTTTTAATTAATGCCTGATAGTTGAGCTAGGAATAAAACTCTAAGATTAAACATGTGTATTAATCCAGGTGTATAAATCCCAGGATCTATGAATTATACAAAAGCAAGAAGGACAGTGCACCTGCAGTAGAAATATCATGTTTATCTGGGAGCCTTTATTATTAGTTTGTCCTTTGAGTTTTATGAGCAGATGCAATTTGAATTTTGTTTTTAACTGCTATCTTGTTTTGAAACGGGACATTTGATGCAGTTGCAGGTTTAAACTCTATAGATCAATGAAGAGGAGCGATCTGATGCTTTAATTAATTTGAAAAGCGTGGGAAAGATATAGTTTTAATGTGTTTATTTTGTGAAGTTTTTGGGGCATGTTTCACATAAATAAATATAATATCACTATTAGTATCACTCCAGCAGCAGGCACGGAACAAGTGGCAGTTGTGCAAGCTTCCCATATATACATAACAGGTGTAGCATGCGCAGTATCAGTGAAAGCTTCCCAAACATACATAACAGGTGTAGCATGCGCAGTAGCATTGCAAGCTTCCCAACCATATATAACAGGTGCAGCATGCGCAGTAGCAGTGGAAGCTTACCAAACATACATAACAGGTGTATCATGCATAGTAGCAGTGCAAGCTTCCCGAGCATATATAGCAGGTGTGGCATGTGCAGTAGTAGTGCAAACCTCTCAAACAAACGTAACAGGTGCAGCATGCGCAGTAGCAGTGCTAGCTTACCACGGATACATAACAGGTGTAGCATGCGCAGTAGCAGTGCAAGCTTCACAAACATACATAACAGGTATAACATGTGCAGCAGCAGTGCAAGCTTCCCAAACATACATAACAGGTGTAACATGTGCGGTAGCAGTGCAAGCTTCCCAAACATATATAACAGGTGCAGCATGCGCAGTAGCAGTGGAAGCTTTCCAAACATACATAACAGGTGTAGCATGCACAGTAGCAGTGCAAGCTTCCAAAGCATATATAGCAGGTGTGGCATGTGCAGTAGTAGTGCAAGCATCTCAAACAAACGTAACAGGTGTAGCATGCGCAGTAGCAGTGCAAAACATACATAACAGGTGTAGCATGCACAGTAGTAGTGCTTGCTTCCCACATATACATAACGGTGTAGCATGCGCAGTAGCAGTGCAAGCTTCCCAAACATACATAACAGGTGTAACATGCGCAGTAGCAGTGCAAGCTTCCCAAACATATAAAATAGGTGCAGCATGCGCAGTAGCAGTGGAAGCTTCCCAAACATACATAACAGGTGTAGCATGCACAGTAGCAGTGCAAGCTTCCCAAGCATATATAGCAGGTGTGGCATGTGCAGTAGTAGTGCAAGCCTCTCAAACGTAACAGGTGTAGCATGTGCAGTACCAGTGCAAAACATACATAACAGGTGTAGCATGAGCAGTAGTAGTATAAGCTTCCAAATATACATAACAGCTGTAGCATGCGCAGTAGCAGTGCAAGCTTCCCAAACATACAAAACAGGTGTAGCAGGTGCAACAGCAGTGCAAGCTTCCCAAACATACATCACAGGTGTAGCATGCGCACTACCAGTGCAATCTTCCCAAACATACATAACAGGTGTTGCATGCGCAGTAGCAGTGCAAGCTTCCAAAACATACATACAAGGTGTAGTATGTGCAGTAGCAAACCAAGCGTCCCAAACATACATAACAGGTGTAGCATGCGCAGTAGCATTGCAAGCTTCCCAACCATATACAACGGGTGCAGCATGCGCAGTAGCAGTGGAAGCTTACCAAACATACATAACAGGTGTATCATGCACAGTAGCAGTGCAAGCTTCCCGAGCATATATAGCAGGTGTGGCATGTGCAGTAGTAGTGCAAACCTCTCAAACAAACGTAACAGGTGTAGCATGCGCATTAGCAGTGCTAGCTTCCCACGGATACATAACAGGTGTAGCATGTGCAGTAGCAGTGCAAGCTTCACAAACATACATAACAGGTATATCATGTGCAGCAGCAGTGCAAGCTTCCCAAACATACATAACAGGTGTAACATGTGCGGTAGCAGTGCAAGCTTCCCAAACATATATAACAGGTGCAGCATGCGCAGTAGCAGTGGAAGCTTTCCAAACATACATAACAGGTGTTGCATGCACAGTAGCAGTGCAAGCTTCCAAAGCATATATAGCAGGTGTGGCATGTGCAGTAGTAGTGCAAGCATCTCAAACAAACGTAACAGGTGTAGCATGCGCAGTAGCAGTGCAAAACATACATAACAAGTGTAGCATGCACAGTAGTAGTGCAAACCTCCCAAACAAACGTAACAGGTGTAGCATGCGCAGTAGCAGTAGAAGCTTTCCAAACATACATAACAGGTGTAGCATGCACAGTAGCAGTGCAAGCTTCCAAAGCATATATAGCAGGTGTGGCATGTGCAGTAGTAGTGCAAACCTCTCAAACAAACGTAACAGGTGTAGCATGCGCAGTAGCAGTGCCAGCTTCCCACGGATACATAACAGGTGTAGCATGCGCAGTAGCAGTGCAAGCTTCACAAACACACATAACAGGTGTAGCATGTGCAGTAGCAGTGCAAGCTTCCCAAACATACATAACAGGTGTAACATGCGCAGTAGCAGTGCAAGCTTCCCAAACATAAAAAATAGGTGCAGCATGCGCAGTAGCAGTGGAAGCTTCCCAAACATACATAACAGGTGTAGCATGCACAGTAGCAGTGCAAGCTTCCCAAGCATATATAGCAGGTGTGGCATGTGCAGTAGTAGTGCAAGCCTCTCAAATGTAACAGGTGTAGCATGTGCAGTACCAGTGCAAAACATACATAACAGGTGTAGCATGAGCAGTAGTAGTATAAGCTTCCAAACATACATAACAGCTGTAGCATGCGCAGTAGCAGTGCAAGCTTCCCAAACATACAAAACAGGTGTAGCATGCGCATTACCAGTGCAATCTTCCCAAACATACATAACAGGTGTTGCATGCACAGTAGCAGTGCAAGCTTCCAAAACATACATTAAAGGTGTAGTATGTGCAGTAGCAAACCAAGCGTCCCAAACATACATAAAAGGTGTAACATGCACTGTAGCAGTGCAAGTTTCCCAAACATACAGCACAGGTGTAGCATGCGCAGTACCAGTGCGAGCTTCCAAGTTACACTGCACAGACACAGAATGAGCAGCAGTTCGCCAAGCATCTGAAATGCACCTCAAAGGGTGAGTCTGGTCGCAGGGCTATGCAAGGGGCTGCAACTATCCTCTGTGCACACGGCCCTTTATGTCTTAAATCCTCTAATCACCCAATCAAAACAAGCATTTGCAATTCAATTGGTCTCGCATTTGTTAAAGTTAGAGCTGTTGGCAGTGAAAATGACAATGTTTTTTACTTTTGCTTTTTTATTTGCAGGAGAGTAATTATATTTGCATAGCGCTATTGCAATTGGTATGACCTTGCGGCGCTGGAGAACGAGTTAATGGGAATAAAAAGAGCGAGCCTCTGATGAAGGGAGGTACAGGGTAACGAGGAGAGTGGAGGGATAGGAGGACAAGGAGAGGGGAGGGACAGCCTGTGAGGTAACGTGGGGTGGGGGTGCCATTAGGAGAGATGAAAGGCTGAGGTGAAAGGAGGAGTCCACTAAGAAGCCGAGAGCCTCTGGTGAAAGGAGGGACAGTGTGACAAGGTGAAAGGAGGGGCAGTGTGACAAGGAGAGCGGAGAGACAACCGTGAAGTACTGGTGGGAGAGACATAAAAAGAGACAGAATGGATGAGATGAAGGAGAGATTAAAGGGCTGGGATGAAAGGAGGGACCGGCTGAAAAACAGAGAGCTTTTCGTGAAAGGAAGGACAGAATGACACCGAGAGGGGAGAGACAGCCCGTGGGGAGTGCCATTAGGAAGACTGAAAGGCTGAGGTGAAAGGAGGAGTCCGGTATGAAGCAGAGACTCTGGTGAAGGAAGGGGGAGGATGACCCGGAGAGTAGAGACAGCCGTGGAGTACCGTTGGGGAGTGCCACAAGGACAGAGTGAATGACAGATGAAATGAGTAACCGGGTATGAAGGGGAAAGACTCTGACGAAAGGAGGGACAGGGTGACGGGAGAGACAGCTGTGAAATACCGGTGGGGTGTGCCACAAGGAAAGACTGAAATTAAATGAGTGAAGGGGTGAGAAACAGCGAGCCTCTGGTGAAAGGTGGGACAGGGTGTCAAGGAGAGGGGAGAGACAGCCTTGAAGTACTGGTGGGGTGTGTCAGGAGAGACTGAATGCCTGAGATACAAGCATTTGCAATGCAATCGGTATCGTGTTTATGAAAATTAGAGGTATTGGTGTTGTAAATGGTAATGTTTTTAGCATGTTATTTTGTTTGCAGTGGAGGTTTATTTTTTAGGAAATTAGAGTTAAGGCTATTGAGGCTGTAAATCAAGCGATCAGCGCTCAGGAGACAGCGGCAAGAGGAGTGGTTCGGGGTGGAGGAGTGGCAGGGAGATGAGAGGCTGGGACAGGAGCAACAGTGAACAGCGGGAGGGGGTGATTTGGGTCCGGGAGAACAACCAGCTATTGGCTTTGGCTCAGCACCTTTGGAAAAGCAAATCAATTGATTTTCTAGTGTTAAATAAAGGAATGCAAACACGTAGTGAAAGCGACTCTGTTCTTAAACAGTTAAAGGCGCGCTTAAAGTCAAAGCGTCGCCGTTTAGAAATAAATAAAGATGCGAGGCGATGCTGATTGCTTGTTGTCACACATCCCTGTCCATTTTTCCATGTGTTTACTGTTTACTTACTTCAGCATTTGAGTCGAAACAAATCAGTGGGTAAATGAGCCTTTTGGATCTGAATGCAAAAGTTAACAAGCATTGGCATAGCCAATAGGTCTCGCCTTTGGGACCTTATGTGTTTAGCCAGAACTTTTGGCTATGTTGTAGAGCATTGTGGCTGCTGTGCATCATGTTGAAAAGTTATAATAAAAAGTGTTAAGCATTTCTGTTACCTTTATACAAACCAAGACGACATTATATCCAACTTAACAACCTGATTAAAAAAAGATTTTAACATAAAAAATGTCTTCTACTTTTTTGGTACTTATGTGGCACAGTGGTATTATGTGGAGTGTATTTGTTGCATTGAATAGAATGTAATTATGTGAGGTATAATTATGTTCCACTGAGTGGTATTATGTTGAGTGTATTTATGTTGCATTGAGTAGAGTGTAATTATGTGGCGTGTAACTATGTCACACTGAGTGGTATTATGTGGAGTGTATTTATGTTGCATTGAGTAGAGTGTAATTATGTGGCTTGTAATTATGTGGTACTGAGTGGTATGTGGGGTGTATTTATGTTGCATTGAGTAGAGTGTAATTATGTGGCGTGTAACTATGTCACACTGAGTGGTATTATGTGGAGTGTATTTATGTTGCATTGAGTAAAGTGTAATTATGTGGCGTGTAATTATGTGGCACAGTGTTATTATGTGGAGTGTATTTATGTTGCATTGAATAGAGTGTAATTATGTGACATGTAATTATGTGGTACTGAGTGGTACGTGGGGTGTATTTATGTTGCATTGAGTAGAGTGTAATTATGTGGCGTGTAACTATGTCACGCTGAGTGGTATTATGTGGAGTGTATTTATGTTGCATTGAGTAGAGTGTAATTATGTGGCATGTAATTATGTGGCACAGTGTTATTATGTGGAGTGTATTTATGTTGCATTGAATAGAGTGTAATTATGTGACATGTAATTATGTGGTACTGAGTGGTATTATGTTGAGTGTATTTATGTTGCATTGAGTAGAGTGTAAATATGTGGCGTATAATTATGTGGCACTGAGTGGTATTATATGGAGTGTATTTATGTTGCATTAAGTAGAGTGTAATTATGTGGCACTGAGTGGTATTATGTGGAGTGTATTTATGTTGCATTGAGCAGAGTGTAATTATGTGGCTTGTAATTATGTGGTACTGAGTGGTATGTGGGGTGTATTTATGTTGCATTGAGTAGAGTATAATTATGTGGCATGTAATTATGTGGCACTAAGTGGTATTATGTGGAGTGTATGTTGCATTCAGTAGAGTGTAATTATATGGCGTGTAATTATGTGGCACGGAGTGGTAATATTTGGAGTGTATGTTGCATTGAGTGCAGTGTAATTATGTAGCATATAATTATGTGGCACTGAGTGGTATTATGTAGAGTGTATTTATGTTGCATTGAGTAGAGTGTAATTATGTGGTGTGTAATTATGTGGCACTGAGTGGTATTATGTGGAGTGTATGCTGCATTCAGTAGAGTGTAATTATGTGGCATGTAATTATGTGGCACTGAGTGGTATTATTTGGAGGGTATGTTGCATTGAGTGCAGTGTAATTATGTAGCATATAATTATGTGGCCCTGAGTGGTATTATATGGAGTGTATTTATGTTGCATTAAGTAGAGTGTAATTATGTGGCACTGAGTAGTATTATGTGGAGTGTATTTATGTTGCGAGTAGAGTGTAATTATGTGGCGTGTAATTATGTGGCACTGAGTGGTATGTGGAGTGTATTTATGTTTTGAAAAGTCCAAGGAGAGAATGGGCTCTCCAGCCCTGTGAGACACAAGATGGGCAAGAAAGGATTAATGAAAGACTCCTATTGGCCTCCAAGGCTCCAGTGATGCGAGTAGAGCCATCTCTCTAGTGGGGACTACGTAAAGAAAGAGTAGGTACGACTAATGAATATCACTGGTACTTACTCCGCTTTAGAGAGGTGCAAATGTTGCCGAGGTGGTTTTAATATCTCCAGTTGCTGACAGGCGAGGGCACAATCAGTTTTGGCACATATTTGAGAGTGCTGCAAGTGAAGACAAGAATTCATTATCATAAAATGTGCTATTCTTGCTTCTACCGCAGAGTTTGGAAGCAGCAGGAGTGTAAGAGGGAGTTTGGAAGAATTCCCATTGGCATGCTTTTTCAGGGTCTGACGTCATTAATCTTAGCACATTTCGTAGGAGGTTGCTTAACGCAATGAATGTATAATGTACAATACTATTTTGTGGGGCTGTTTCATGGTATACATAGGCGCTTCCAGAGTCCCTTGGGCACAGAGTAAGCTCCGAAATTGAAAACAAATTTTAGACCACAGCAGGGAGGGGCAGAATAGACGAGGTCCGTTCACAACTGCGGCCAATTTTGGTTTACCTAATAAGCTTGTATACACACGAGACTGTGGTGCTGCTTTGGATAACCTTTAAAAGACAAATGAAAGCCTAGCTCTGTTGCAGTTGATGGCAGTCCTATCTGATGCTCACAGAGTAATTACAAGGCTGAAATGCCTCTACCATTTTCAGTGCATGAAAACTATCATTATAGAATTTCTCCTCAAAAACCACTGAACAAAAATGTACCAAAACCAGGCCACCACTAACAGGACGATTTCCCTCCGAAATTTGGTGAAAGTTCAATGACGTTTACCAGTTTCGTTTTTCACAAAGACGGTTCTCTATTTGGGGAGAGGTGGGGATTTAAATGGGAAAGCACACGTTTTGAGTCCCCAGCCTTTCCCTCAAAATATTAATGTTACATAGCGCTTCATACCACACTCCTGGTGTGGAAAGTACAGAAGGCCAAATCTACCTTACTAGGTTCATGAGCCCGGACCTTCCAATTACTGCAGATGTCAGCGGCGGGCTACAACTCCGTTACTGGGACTTCGTTCGCTCTGCCCCGTGCGATTTACAGCAAAAATGTCAAATATAAATGCAAACTGCCTTAAAGTTTTTCACATGCATTTTAAAAGTCCAAGAAGCTTAAAGAAAGGGATGCAAGTGTAATGCACATATCATATGCGCAGAGTATACACACATCAATACACAAAGATCGCAGTAATACCCACATAGTAACAAAGTACACGCGACAACACATACATATACAGAGCACATCTTAATGCATGAAGGGACGCAGGCCAAACAGATGCCAGCAAGTAGCAGGCGGAACACACAAACACCAATAATGTAAGACCACTTTCCAGAATACATACTACACGGAAAACGAACCAGTACACCCCTAGACTGTACGCGCCTGTGTCAAGTGTGTGTACAGAAAGCGTTACACGAGTAGATAGATATTGCATGCCAATTGTGTATAAATAGTGCATGTTCTCAATTCACACATACATAGAGAGCGGCACTTCAAACGCTATCACCTACAGAGCGCGCACTCCAAATACACCCAAAGTACACCAAGCGCATTTCCAACGCACGCGGACGGCACTGCAGTGAACATGTAACAGCGTGAACTGCTTCCTACAAAGGTGATAACAGCAATTCGCTATCGTATCTAATGGAATGACATCTACAGACGTATTCAATGAGGGACCGAGGCCCCCAATCCCAATAATCGCGTCTCACATTAAATAATAAAAAACAAACATGTGATATGCGGACATCAATAGTTTCCAGAAAAATCGTAGCTAACGTGACAACACGCCTTTGCATGCTAATGGAACTAACCGCGTGGAGTCATACAAACGCAATATTCACCACAAAAGACATGCTCCAACATAGGCTGCACTATTGAAAAACTGTATGCATCCAATGTTTTCATCAACCTAAACAGAAAGGAACTCGCCATAACCCTACGATGAAGCAATGGGGCATTAGAGCAGTAGCAACTAGACCAGGTGCCAAGGACAAAAACCAAACTGCAAGTCCAGAGTGCGCAGGTACCCACAGACAGCCTGGGAGAGCTTTATAACTAGGTATTGGACGGCATGACCTGACGGAGCTGCACACAACCTGCGCGCGCCAGCCCTTCGCACCCGCACGACCATGGAGACGGTAGAGATGACAAACTTCAGCTCCTTACCTGACACAGCACGCACAGGAGTGCGGCATAGGCCAGCAGTGACTGGCGATCCATCCCACGGGACTTTGCCTGCACAGGCAGAGGTCAGGTTGAATAAAAGTCCAAGAAGCTTAAAGAAAGGGATGCAAGTCTGCAGAGAAAGCGTCCCGTGCCGGGCGGCGCTGGAGTTTGGAGCGGCAAAAGTGAAAGCAGCTGCAGCGGGAGTGGTGCGCGCGCGCTCGGCTCGACCTAAAAAACGCAAGCACCATCTGTTTCCAATTACCGCCAACGCGATAATTGGAAACAGATGGGATTAAAGCTCGCTCCCGTGGACCCTAGGCCAAGGACCAGAGAAGGCGGGACATGCACCCGCCTTGAGCCAATTGCGTGCTGTCTTTCTTAGAAAGACGCACGCAAAGGCCAATCGCGGGTTAATTTTAAAAAAGCACAGGCACGAGCGTGTGTTCGAAGCTGAAAAGCCTTTTCTAAATGTCTCGCAGAGCAGCGCATGCGCGCTGGCTCAGACGAGACCTAAAAATTACTGTCATTTATGTTGTTTCGGCCCTTACCAGGGAGAACCTATCTAGACCTTCAGTTAAATCACAGTGGTGAGTTTCGGGGAAAAAAGAGAGGAAGAGCGTTTGAAGCCCACGAGGAGCGGGCTTTACAATACATCCAAGCACCATAAATAATTCTGAAATGATTACATGTTTCTTTGGTACTGACGCCATGCCTATGGGATAACTAACTACAGTAATGTCAAATGTGAGTGGTGGACGCAGGGGAACAGATGGTACAAGATGACCTCACGGGATTCACTGTCTTCAGCCTTCTGTCAGAATCACTGCTCTCACTATATTGCTTTAATATAAAATGTATTACAATGCTATTGAACCTCATGCACTGTTCCCCATCCCAAGCCCATCCCACGGCCCTGCACCATTTCTCTGTGCCTGCTCTGCCGCCATGGTGGCTGCTTCCGTTAACTTGAGAGTCGCTGAAATTGAACAGGTCATGCACTGTTCTTCCACGTGGAGGGCGAACTGCTGAGCAAAATAAAAGACTCACAATGCGTACTCGTCACATGTAGAGGGCGACTGTTCATTTAACTGCAGCACACCGAAGCCTGTCTCTCTTCAAATGAATTCACATGGTGTCCGACTGTCCTCTGACAGAACGAAGGCTAAGGATTACAAACATTTGCAATGCTGTGGGTCTCGCATTTATGAGAGCAAATGCGAGACCTATTGCATTGCAAATGCATTCGGAGACCCTGCTATAATAAAAAAAAACATTAGGAGAGAGCATGTTCTGCCTGCAACAGCAGCCAGGACAAAGCTATTTGAGGAAATAGTGCTAGGAGGCTGTAATTAAAGCCGAGCAACAACACACGTAACGGGGATGTCCTCATGGGAGGGTACAAGAAGAGACAAGGTAGTACTAAGACGGGACTACTAAGCCTATTGACCAATAAAAGGCCACAGTTTACAGTGGACAATGACACAAGCCATTGAAAAATATGGACGGGAAGAAGGCGGAGCTTCAAGTCCATACCTTAATACAGCATGCCTCGCAGAGCATGCGCTACCCAGGCTCGACCTAAAAATGAAGAAATAAGAAAATAAAAAGCTTCTGTGTCAGATCGTCAATGAGCCAGCAGATCACTATGACTATGGACCACTGCCAAATATTGTGTGGGGGCGCGGAGGAGAGTAAAAACACCTCAAGGTTTGGAGTGCTACTGACCCAACAGAAAAAAACCTAGACACTAGTAGGGAATCAGGAAATTCACTATTTGGAGGGTGGTGCTTGATTTGTAAAAATAAGTTGCAGGGTCCAAAGTTTTGTTCAGAAGCCAGGGGCCTGTGCTGACGAAGGATGGTGTGCTGAATACCAAGGCTAATACACCACCAGGCACTCCCTGCCTCTTAATGTCACACTTCCTCTTTTTATCACTGTTTCTCACTGTTTTTCTTCTGCATCCTTTTGTATCTTCCACATCCTTTTGTATTTTTCTCTCTCTCTTGCTCTGGATCAGCGTTTATTGAGGAAAAATAAGTGTGGTCTTCAAAAATGAGTGCTTGTGAGCCCCACCTGCAACCATCAGCTCAAATTAAGCACTTTTAGAGACTGCAACACCCATTGAGTGCTCAAACACTCTGGGACATCTTTACACTGTTGAACATTAAGGGGCCGATTCCGATTCAGGCCGGAAATCTCTCCTACCGAGCCGGACCCGGAGAGATTTCCGACCGAATCGGACTCTGGCAGTCCGACCGAACGAGTACGATGCGCACGCATGCAATCGGACTCGAGTCAATGGAGCCGGACGTACAACGCGTACGCGGGCTCCCATTGACCCAATGGGTGCGAGGCGAACACGGGTGCCCCCTACAACGGGTACGCCTCGAAGCGACTTGCGGCGTACATGCACAGGTAGGGGGGACCCATGGGTCCCCCCTGTGCGCGGCTACGCGTACAGGGGGGTCCGACACGGACCCCCAAAGTGCGGCTCCGACTGCTCTGTCGAGCCTGACGGCGCGAGTCGGTCGGACTGCTCGCGGCGCGCATCGTACTTGCCCGGCCGGGGAACGTCTCCATCGCGCGGTGCGCGTCGTGTCCGTGCGAGTCGGTCGGCACGCTTCGGACGCGCGAACAAGTCGGTCGGCGATTTCGCGTGCGCTCGCATCGTACTCGCTCGGCCGGACGCGCGTACGAATCGGTCGGGAAAGAGGGCTCCGAATCGGATCCGGTTAAGCCGAATCCGATTCGGTGCCCTACCGGCCGAGATCGGAATCGGCCGCTTAATGTCACTGAAAATGCAGATTTGAAAGTTTTACTGTGGGAAGAGCTATTGCTCACCTTACATCATCACATAACGTAACCTTCCTGAAACGGTGGATGCAGACATTGTATTTAGGTGATGAAACTCCACATATCTGGTTTTGGAGTACTTGCAAGAAATTTAAAGTGTCCCAATAATTAAGATCTACACAAAGCTTTTTGATTGTACAATATATACATTCTCAAGCCCTTAGTTGTGTGTAGTTGGTTTCAGATACATTATAACACATAACTAAGCACACACAATTAATGTCAATGGTCATCTACAGGTATCTTGCTAAGAAATATGGTCTTTAGTACTCAGTGAGAGAGATAGAACAATTAAAAATAAATACAAGCTCATGTGTTTCAGGTCTGCAGTCACTGTAGTCATGGAGATCAACAAGTCTGTATCATGGCCCAATGATCCTCAGGAACAGCACCCCCAGAGGCCCACCTTTCAGCAGCTCCGGCTCTGCATAATATACACCAGAGTGACAGAGTGGCCAAATGGGGGAAGGGTTTTGTAGGGTAGGTACACCAGGGAGAGAGACCTGTAGAGGAAATGGCAAACATAAAAATCAACAACATAACAGTTAAATCAAATCAAGCAATCTCATGCAATCATTTTTTGAGATGGCAGCAGAGGAGAGGTCAAAATACAATGGTTGGAGCACCAACTTTTTTCCTCCAAAGCTGGTTATCAAATTACCCTCGGTGCCCTTACGTTCACCACACAAACATCATATATGCAATGGCAACGAAATCAGGGCAAAGGAGGTCCACTTATCAAAAACAGTACAAAATACACATATTCTGTCTACAAATATCATATTTCACTACATGTCATAACATTTCTCCTCATGTAACTCGTAGTTCTAGTTAGCGTAAGTAAAAATATTCAAAACCCCTTCCACAGGTCCGATAAGGAAGCTTATTTAAGATAGAGAGATTCCTTAGTAATTCTACACTTCTTAAATGAGGACGGAAGTTGGTGCTATTATAATGAAGCTGTTCACAAGCACCACATACAAATTGAGAACTGTTTCTTTTCCCAAAAACTGGGATGGGAGAGGCGTGAGAGAGTCAATATGATGAAGACGATAGACCCTGTCTATTCACGAAAGACCAAACACTGGAGCCAGTCCAAGAGTAAATGGCCTGCACCCTCACGCCGCTGCGATTCTGACATCCAATAACACATCTGCCACAGCATGAGCTCTCAACCCGACCCAACTTAGCATGGAATGTTGAACCTTTCTGCTCGTAGTCGTTTCTGCTAATTTCTGACCGTTTTTGCCTCTTTCTGCCTTTATTCTGCCGTTTTTGCCTCTTTCAACCTTTATTCTGCCTCTTTGTGCTTGTTTCTGACCTTTATTTTACCTCTTACTGCTCGTTTGGGTGCCCTGGAGCCCACACAGGGCACCCAATGAGCACTGTTGGGGACTGTGAGGGGAACCTCAATGCCCCCAGGGTCCCTAGCATTACTCCAGCATGCAGGGAGATGCTGAACATGCAGCTCCCTGTGTGCTGGAGCAATATTTTCATCTCTCTCACTGACCCCGCATTTTTGTAAAATGTAGGCCGAGGAGATGATGGTCCCCAAGGCTTTTAAGAGCCATAGGAGGGGGGCCTCATGTGCCCCCATCCTTAATTAGTAAAGTCAGCATGCCCCCGGGACCTGGCCGAGGGGCAGAATTAAAAGCAAGCACGGGAGACCACACTTATTATTTTATTTTTTTAATTTGGGAAAATCACAGTGCATTAAAAAAAAAAACTGCTTTTTTGCCGTGCCGGGGGTCCCTCTGGAACCCCCGGACCAAGGCTACGGGATTAGTGTATTCGTACCCTGACCCCTTTTCTTCTATTTTGCATTTTCTTTTGGGACTTGGCTGAAGCTGAGTCCTAAGATGGCTGCCAACACTTCCTGGTTGAACTGTAGGCAGGCAGTCAGAGCTCTGCACAAGCTTGTTATTATTTGCGATGTTGTCGCGGCCATACATTACAAATTTAGATTTCCTTTCATTTCTCCACAACCACTGAATGAATTTACACCAAATAATTAAAACTGTGATCTACCTTTCTGGCAAATTCGGTGTAATTCCCTCCAGCAGTTCGGGCTGTAGTCGTGTTCAAAACTCCAATGGGAATTAACATAGGAAGCACAATTTGTTTACCCCCTTATTCTCAGCCCCCACTTGACAGATCACTCCAAAATTTTCCATGCACAACAAGATCTAACTTGACACTACCTTTGGAAAATTTTGTGACGGTTCGTCAAACTGCACCAAAGATATAGGCAAGTCAAAAAACCTTTTCTTATGGAAACATGGTCCTAACTATAACTACCTACTGGCAAACGCCAGTAGGTAATTATATATATATATATATATATATATATATATATATATATATATATATATATATATATATATTCCACCTTCCTTTTCTCCGCAGAGGAGCCTCAACCTCACAGGGCAGTCGGTTCTAGGGGACGGAGCACCCCTGACAAATATCAAGCACATAGTTATCACGCTGCTGTCTATTTGAAAAGTGACACTCCGGTTTGTAATTGCACTCTGAGAGACGATTGATCCGCGGTGTTAAATCACGCGGTCAGTTGAAAGGCAGAGACTTTACCCGTGATCAAGCCTCTGGGAGAGGAGAAACATGTTGGGTTTGCTTTACCTGTGTGCAGTTTTCCACGCAAAGTAAAGTGTTTGAAACAACTTGCAGCAGGCGTCGGTGTGCCTCTTTTTTAAAATAAAGGAGGTGTTGGTTGGATGTTTGTACGGGGGCTCCGGTCCCGTAACACTGACCCGCCCTGTTGGGCCTGAGGCTTATTCATCGGAGCAGTTTGTGGGGTATGGAATTCCGTGAGCCCGGCCCACCTAGCCTCCTTAAGGATCAAAAACAGATATTATTCTATACGAAAATCGGACGGAGTGCTGGCAAGGGAAGTGAGATGGATGTTTTCCACTGGCTGGCTGGAGGAGTGGAAAATACGGAGTGGAAACAAAAGGGCAAGATTACAAAAGTTAAAGATGAAAATCGCATAACAAACAGTATTTTATTGGTGACAGTTAATTTAAATAGTTATCACGCTGCTGTCTATTTGAAAAGTGACACTCCTGTTTGTAATTGCACTCTGAGAAACGATTGAACCGCGGTGTTAACTCACGTGGTCAGTTGAAAGGCAGAGACTTTACCCGTGATCAAGCCTCTGGGAGAGGAGAAACATGTTGGGTTTGCTTTACCTGTGTGCAGTTTTCCACGCGAAGTAAAGTGTTTGAAACAACTTGCAGCAGGCGTCGGTGTGCCTCTTTTTTAAAATAAAGGAGGTGTTGGATGGATATATATATATATATATATATATATATATATATATATATTCCACCTTCCTTTTCTCTGCTGAGGAGCCTCAACCTCACAGGGCAGTCGGTGCTAGGGAACGGAGCACCCCTGACAAACATCAAACACATACTTCCTCCACTTTCTGGAAAGAAATGCACAGCACACTGGACTTTCGGGCTAACAGTGGTTTTAATCATCCAAAGCAATGTGATAGCTTGCATAAAAATCCTAACGCGTTTCGGCTGGCATGGCAGCCTTGTTCACAGGTAAGCTTTAAACCTAGATGATCCCACCGATCATACGGCCAATGAGCTATCAATGAATCTCTTAGCGCTTCAGCTCATCCAGAAAGGATTTACATCTACGCACATCAAAGGTCATCTTCTCGACCCTGTTTTCAGTAACCTGCAAAGAGCTCGTGGTAGGCACTCCAAACCCACTCCCTTGGACGGATCATTTCTTGATCCCCTAATTTGGGAAATCCGTGGACCTACCTTCTCTTCCAACACAATGCCAGTGTTGGCACGGAATTGGTCCAAGCTCCCCACTGACCAATGGACCTCAGTTCTCGAGGTTACTAGACCAGCCAGTGACCCTAACCCCAATCTGGCCAATGATAACTTTAATCACTGGAACCTAAGCTCTCTTGACTCAGTCCTCCCCAAGAGATCCACCCACAAGAAATATAGATTAAAGACGGCTCCCTGGTTCTCCCCTAAATTAAGAGAATTAAAACAAGCATGCAGAAGGTTAGAGAGAAGGTGGAGGCAGAATTACTCAGTATCCAGGAAATCAGATTATAGAGAGGCAATCAGGCTATATAAGTCAGGAATTAAAACTGCCCAAGTTGCCTTTTACGAGGAGAAAATTAACCTAGCCGCAAATTCACCTAAAGAGATCTTTCGAATTGCTAAAACTCTTTCCACCTTGCCCCAGAAACCACCAATCTTAGAGGGGGCACTTATCCGTTGTAACAACCTAGCGGAGTTTTTCCATCAAAAATTCAAAATATCTATTTGTCCTTCCCAGCCTCTCAGAAGGATTCCTGTGCTTTCCATACTGCAGGATTGCAACCTAAATCCCAGTTCTCATTAGGGCAATTCCCTCTCTTGGACTCAGATTCACTTGATCTGATTATGCCCAAGGTAATCTCGGGATCTCCCACTGATCCTGCTCCCCCATAGCCTCTTACTATGGTTGCCAACACCATTCGCCCCGTAATTCTGGACATCTTAAATTCGTCTATCTCTTCCGGCACGGTCCCGCTTGCCTGGAAACGTGCTCTGGTGAAGGCCCTTTTAAAGAAACCCAACCTTGACCAGTCCAACTTAACCAATTATCGTCCCATCTCCCTCCTTCCCTGGCTGAGTAAGCTGCTTGAGAAACATATAAATACCACGCTGGTAGAGTATCTGGAGTCTAACAATCTTCTCCACCGCTCCCAAACAGGCTTTCGCCCTCAGCTAGGGACTGAGACTGCCCTTCTGGCAGTAACTGAGGAGGCGAGGAAGATACTGGACCAGGGAGGTACTGCAGCAATCATCCTCCTCGATCTCAGTACCGCATTCGACACTGTCAATCATAACATCTTGACCTGTCGACTTAAGATTCTTGGAGTGACCGGCACGGCTTTAGCCTGGTTCCAGTCCTTTCTCAGCGACCGCTTTTTCCAGGTGTTTGAAGGAGATGTTGTGTCCAACCGGTTGCCTCTTAGCTGTGGGGTTCCCCAGGGTTCCGCCCTGAGCCCCACGCTATTTAATATCTATATGAGACCCTTGGCGGAGATTGTCCATCCTTTCGGCATAAAGATCATCACCTATGCAGATGACACGCAGCTCGTGGTGGCATTAAACCACCCCAAGAGGTCATCTAGCTCCCTAGGTCCTTGCCTAGAGGCGGTGGCCGAGTGGAAGGAACTCTCATGCCTCAAGCTCAATGGGGACAAGACCGAGCTCATGCTCCTCGGCAACTCACCCTCCTTCAACCCTGCCCTCCTCTGGCCGGACTGTCTTGGCCCTGCCCCAGACCCAAAAGTCCAGATCAAGAGTCTTGGTATGTGGCTTGATTGTTCTCTTAGCTTCAACTATCAGGCCACCAAGCTCTCAGCTACCTGTTACAGCCTGATGAGGATGTTGCGTAAGATCCTCTCCCTCCTTCCCTTCCAGGCGAGAAGGATCATGGTCCAAGCTCTTATTCTTTCTCGCCTGGATTATGGGAACGCCCTCTATTTGGGATCCCCTCAATTCACTATTCATAAACTCCAGACGATCCAGAACTGTGCTGCTCGCTTGCTCCTTCAGATTCCTCGTAGGCAATCTGCGAAACCAGCATTGAGGAGCCTTCACTGGCTCCCTATTACGGCAAGAATACAATTTAAGGCCATGTGCTTGGCTCACAGGGCCTTATGGAAGAATGGCCTGGTCATTACCCATTCCTTCATTACCCCCTACCATCCTCCCAGAAAACTTTGCTCCAGTTCCTCTTATCTTGCCGTCCCGGAAAAAATACGAAGAACTAGATGGGGCGGGCGCTCCTTTTCTTTCAACGCCTCTAACCTCTGGAACACCCTTCCTTTAAATCTGCGGAAGGAGCCGAACCTGTTAGCGTTTCGAAAACTCCTGAAAACCTGCCTCTTCAAGGACTTGCTCTAACTCTCTGCCTTGTGTCCATCTGCGTCTGTCCTCAGCGCTGGGAGGCCTCAGGGTAGCCATGCGCTATGCAAATATAAATTCATCATCTTCATCATTGTGACGTTCCCCGCATGATTACGCTCGCCTTTTGAAGACTACTGAATTCCAATGTAGTCTCTACTACTACAATCCCCAGAATGCAATATAACACCTTTATACTTTTAGTTCCGTTTTTTCTTCCAATTCCTTTTCCCATTCATGTAATATTTCGGGAACATTGCAGTCTCACTGGAAACTCGCACATGGTGTTATGACATGCATTTATCACAAGCTTTAAAATTCGCCGTGCTGCCCCCAATATTTGTCTCTTAAAAACCATCGTAGGTCTTTCAGTCCTTGGGGAAAAAGAACTCTCTTTCACTCCCTTGCCTCGCTATCACCTCTTTTGTCAGGTCGAATTCATCATATCTTTTTTATTCTGACGTAATGCGGGCAGGTCAGGCTCCTTCTTGAAACAACTTCCACCTTCCTTTTCTCCGCAGAGGAGCCTCAACCTCACAGGGCAGTCGGTGCTAGGGGATGGAGCACCCCTGACAAACATCAAACACATACTTCCTCCACTTTCTGGAAAGAAATGCACCGCACACTGGACTTTCGGGCTAACAGTGGTTTTAATCATCCAAAGCAATGTGACAGCTTGCATAAAAATCCTGACGCGTTTCGGCTGGCGTGCCAGCCTTGTTCACAGGTAAGCTTTAAATGGAGTGTGGCGTTCCCCGCGTGATTATGCGTGCCTTTTGAAGACTACCGAATTCCAATGTAGTCTCTACATACTACAATCCCCAGAATGCAATATATCACCTTTATACTTAACAGTCGTCTTGATAATTTTGAGTTCGCCAGCCATTGCCGAATTCCAGCATGCCCCCTCGTTCAGGAGCACTGCGAGGAATTGAGAAGACGTGAAACGCTGTACAGGATACACAGCGCGGAGCCCTCCCGATGTCAACGGATCAATATTGAGCAATTGCCGGAGGCCAACTGAGAGCCGCGTTCGCAGGACTGTGTCCAGAGCAAGCGGTAAGACGTTGAGCCGGGTATGACAAACTGACACTGGGGAGAGAGGATAGCAACATTTGTTTGCGTAGCGGGACGCTTGATGAATAGGGATTTGTGGGCGAGCCGCGTAACGAAACTATGGAGTGGCTTAAAGAAAGGGAAAGTGCAGCTGAGCAATTATTCAACGATGCTGAAGTAATTGAAGAGAGCACACAAAAAAGAAAGGAGGGAGAGTCCATCGATATTAATGATTCCAAGGAATTGCTAAAATCATTAGAGAAGTTAATAAAACGGGAAACCTCTAAGTGGTGGGAAAGCAAGTCCCTGACACGTTACCTAGAAGTGGGACGGGTCCCGAGAGGTCTGCGCATTTTAATCGCACCCACATATGAGCACCCAAATCCAGAAATGGTCAAAGAGTGGGCTCAAAATAATGCGGAGTCGTCGAAACTCATGCTAGCAATTCTTATTAAATATGCGGACGTTGACAGGGACGCCCTCCTGAAAGAAATCGACACACTGTCTGAACAGTTGAGCAAGCTGCCTGATCAGGAAGCCATCAAAAAAATGCAACAAGAAATGCAAGACCGGATAAAGAAATATGAACAAACAATCAAAGACCGCAAGACAACGAAGTTCCGAAGGGACAAATTAGATTATCAAAGGGGCCAAATATTTACGTTCTCGAAAAGATTCGAGAACATTAGGCGGCAGAAGATGTCTACTGGCCTTGCAAGTAATATAGCCAAACGTACCGAAGAATCAGAGTCTGAAGTAAGTTCGGAGGCAGACACTGACAATGACGAATTGAGACCAACAGGCAACATTCCCTCTGTAGAGGATGAGTTGCGTTTATTACGATGGGACAGAAACAGCAGCCTAAGGCCTTTACGGGGGCAAGAAAGACCTGTCAGAAGAGTATTGGGGGGAAGAGCCGCAGGTCGAGAAGAACAAGAAGGATTTGCGAACAAGAAACCGGGCAACAAGAAGAAATGAACAAAGATAATAATATAAATATTATTAATTTGTCAGATCTGGTATTAAATACTAATGAAATGCAAATCTTATCACGTGGCCTCTCTTTCTGTACCCCCCAGGATATGGACTATGTGCAGACCAGAATTGACTGTTTTAAGTTTACACGCAAACTTAGGCTTGCCAAATATTTCTCAGTTAGTAAACCAACAGAGACTAGGGCAATTGAATATGCAGAGAGCACCACAGCATTACAGATTTAGGAGTCTTAAGGGACCTGAACAGCCTGGTAATGGGTGGTACACAGGAGTTATCTGATGATATATTTTTGAAGGAACAAGGTCTCCGAACATATGATAAACACAATACACCCTTTAAACCACGGTCAACTTTCCTACCTATGGTACCCAATGATTCGATAGATTCCTTCAATGAGTTAGTCATTCAGGATTTGAAGGAACTATATACGAAACAACTTAGCAAGAGTTCCATACAAGCAATGGACATGGGATATGGCAAATTGGTGGAAAAGTTGAAAGCTAGGCCTAATGTAGTTGTTAGACAGGCGGACAAGGGCTGGACCATTGTCCTGTGGCCGCTTGACATGTATCAAGATCAAGCACAATCACAATTTAGGGACAGGCAATGTTATCGGAGGGTGGATGAGGGTATTTTGCAGAAAGTTATTACGAGCTATTTCATGCAGTTAGATCAGTGGAGATCTGTAGGCCTCATTTCACAATCGGAATATAAATTTCCAAAGACTGATTCTCCTGTGATGCCCATCCTATACCTTATACCTAAGGTGCATAAGAACATGACAAAACCACCTGGTCGCCCAATAATATCGGCGATTGGGAGCCTATTTGAAAATACTTCCAGGTTTTTAGATTTCTTTTTACAAGATTTTGTGAAAAATCTGTCATCCTTTACTAAAGACACTGGTGATTTTCTAAGAAAGGTGTACGATATCAACTGGGAGGAGGGTTTTCTTATGATATCTTTAGACGTCTCCTCCCTCTACACCAGTATTTCACATGAAGATGGAATAAGGGCAGTGAAATACTTTTTGAGTTCTCGACCCCTAACATTGTATAGGCACACAGAAATGCTAATAGACATGCTGGGCTGGTGTCTAAAAAACAAAAAATTTCTGTTTGGTAAAGAGTTGTATCATCAAATGCGAGGGACGGCAATGGGCACCTGCTTTGCCCCCAGCTATGCTAATTTGCATATGGGCTGGTGGGAGGAGCAGGTGCTTGCCACACAATATGCCCGAGAAATGTCAGATAACGTGGTCCTTTGGACCCGTTATATTGATGATCTTTTTATAATCTGGCGAGGCGGTTCACATTCAGCTGAGACTTTTATTGAGAGCATTGGCAGGAATGACTTGAATTTGAGTTTCACATCAAACCTGAGTAAGGAGGAAGTCCAGTTTCTGGACATAACAGTATACATTGAGGAAGGTAAAATCAATACTAAAACCTTCCGTATGGAGACTGCAGGACATACAATATTGCATGCCCGCAGCTTCCATCCTCCAAAATTGGTGAATAGCATTCCTTTTGCCGAAAATCTAAGGATGTGGAGGAATTGCAGCTGCCCTGCTCAACTGTATCAAGTCCAAGAACAACTTAATGACAGGTTTGAACAAAGGGGGTACTGTAAGTCAGTATTGAAAACAGCGAGGGACAAGGCTAATATCAAACCCAGAGAGCAACTGCTATTTGCCAATAATACTGCAGGTAAAGAATTACACACACAGGAATTGCAATTGCGTTTCATTACAGGGTATAGCAAACAGCATAGAGAGCTGAGATTCATCATGCAAAAACACTGGCACGTCCTGCGTGGAGATGCTTTCTTGAGACAAAAGTTAGGGGGAGGTCCGTTAATAACATTCAGGAGGGCCAGATCCCTAAGGGAGGTGCTGATAACAAACAGCCCCAGACTCCCAACAACGACTTGGCTCAGTGAAAGTAAGGGCTTCAGGAAATGCCACAAATGTAAGGCGTGCAAATATGGGGAGAACACTATGGAAGTACCCTTACCATTTTCAGACAAAAGGTGGCATATCTCGAAGCCTTTGACGTGTAAAAGTCAATTTGTGGTTTATGCATTGAGATGTAGCTGTTTTAAGTTGTACATAGGGAGTACTATTTTACGTGTACACCAGAGGATCTTGCAACATGTGAGAGCTATCAAAAACAAGGATCAGGCTTACCCCATGGCTAGACATTTCCAACAGTCCCATGAGAATAATTTGGAAGATCTGAGACACTTTGTGTTGGATCAAGTGTCACAAAGACTCAGAGGGGGTAATAGAGAGAGATGCCTGAGGCAGCTCGAATCGAGACACATTGTACGTTTTAACTGCAAGATCCCCAATGGACACAACACGGAGGAAGAGCTGTATGTACACTTGTGAATAAAACAATAGGACTGATGTGGCAGATTGTTTCCAACTGATGACAGACAGAATTATGAATAGGATTGCTTAGTTTCTTTTTGCACATGCAATGAAATAAGATTACAACAATTTTTAATACACTCCTTTTTAAATAATATGAGATTTTTTGCACATTATTCACACATATAGCACTTTAGACACAGAGCAGTTTAGATTCCTTTCATGGTGGTTGTCCATTGTGTTGCTAAAGAGAAGGATCGGGCACTGGCCATATATGATATGAGTTGAACAAATAATTGAATATAATATTGATATTGTTCAATGGGGTCCAATATGAGCGAAAGCCCTCCATTAATCTTGGGGATCAAACATAGTCACTATGAGTATAGAATAGTGATGTAATTAAGCCACAATGCACAGATCACTTTATGTAACTTAGAGACGTTGTACAGTAGCAACTCCAATAGTACTTACTATTAGTGAATTTTGAGTGGTGGAAACATGGGATTTGGTAACTTCTGTATAAAAACAAGGCACTTTATTGTAAATACCATGTATGACAATAATAAGGCGGGTAGAGGATTGTGGTAGTTTGAGTCCAAACCCCATAAGGAATATTTTATTCCAAATTTCTCACGCTCACATGTGAATGCTAAGGGCCATATGTTCTGATGAAGTTGCACAGTCAATGTCGTTTGAACAGTAATGTAGCATTAAGTATTTAGTGGCATTGGACTGAAGTATTGAGTATATTAATTGTTTGAGCGTTATGAATGGCCCAGAAAGTTTGGGTCAGATGGTGCAATTATGTTGACAGTCAGGCACTGGCCAGTGATGCAAAAAGTTGTGATTTTAAAACTTTTTAATCAATGATGGTGTTTTTATATCATTTTTATGGCAAGGCATTGGAAAGGGATATTGATAATTTTTGTGAATAATTTTGTACATAATTGCCAAAATCGCTCCGGAGACACAATTCATATATTTTATAAATTTTATTGGATGCATTTAATCTGTATATCATGTAGGAAATACGTTTTATTACCCAGTCAATGTGATTGTATGTAAAGAGTTGAACTGTCACTTTTTTATACTCTTGTTCAAACTTTATTCATGTAGGCACTGTCACTTTAAAATTTGAAGTTGCTATAAATACGTAAAAGCATGGCGGCGAAACAGGTTTGACAAAGACTGCTTGCGCAGTCGAAACGCGTTACCTGATTTATCGTGGCTCGAGAATAAATCCTTTTGAAGCTATCCCGAGCGTGCTGGAGTCTGTCTCTTATGGGGGAACAGTCGTCTTGACCATATATATATATATACATATATAAAACAACCTGTGATCAAGGTCTGAAGGCAGACAGAAACGCGTTGGGTATTTTCTGTACTAACATTGCTAATAAAAAATAAAAAACTTGATTGTGAGTGCGCTCCCTACTTTCTGTGCCCCAAAGCCAGACGTTGGAATATGAATATATATATATATATATATATATATATATATATATAAATATATATAAATATATATATGAAATGAAGAGATCCCGACTCACTGATTACTTCCGCCAATCAGGGCCGGTGCGTAGAACGGGCGTCGGAACCCGTTGTGAATGTCCAAGAAATTTTGTATACTTTATCTTATACAAAAAATGACTCGCACTCCAGGATCGTGGTCACACAGTTATTATATTGGTATCAACGGCAACGCGTTTATAAATGTATATATATATGTATATATATATATTACTGCTCCACTCACGGACCAGCTCAGTGCACTCGTGGACGGGTGCCATTCATGCGGGGGTGCTCCCGCAAATCCATCACGCTGCACATTCCTCCAGGACACTCTCTCCCAAGGATAACAGCACTCGCGGGGGCAGGTTCAAAGATTTATTGAGAATCTTAGGCACAACAGACGCGTTTCGGCAACAGCCTTTGTCGATGTTTGCAGCGAAACGCCATTTTCCACCACTTATCAACATCGTATTTCCTTGTGGCAACACAAACAAGGGACAAATCCCTTAAAAACGAGCTTGCACCCATCGCTAATATCAGCGCCATATTGGATGTATTGCTTAAGGAAGTGTAGTGGTATTGTATCACTAAGTCAAGTTATTTCAAACATATCAACGGGCATCAGTGGCAATAACTATTATAAATATAACAGTTCTCACATGTTAAATCATGCTCGAAACGGAAATTGTTCAATAACATTTCAACCGTTATCTTCGTAAATACAGATTGTACCACTTTGGCCCCACATTTTATAATGCCCTGGATGGGCCTGTACGCATATACCTTAAAATACGATAAAACCAACCACAATTATAATGCTCTAATCACGCCCTGAATGGGCAGTCAAAATTTACAATAATCCCCATAAAGCTTTATGGGAATACATATTGTTGCCTCATAAATGAATCCTATTGAATTTGCATAAGTGGTAGACAAAGCAGAACATTATTTAAAAAGCATAATTCTTTCTTCTATGATTCAGAATTATATTAAAATTAAACCAATTCTTTTAGAAGTTCATTCAGGAACATACAATAAAACATTCAAAAAAAGTTCACAGTATAAGGGCCCAGCCCTTATTGATCAATATGGTGCAATCAGATAGCATGCCACAATAATTCCAATGCAGAAACTCATTGTAAGAAACCAAAATGTAATCTGAATCAAAATTGATTAGAATATAGATGATATCCATGAACATAATGGAATTCAGCCGAATTCTCAGAATCATCCTAATATTACAATATTGCAGAAAAGAGTGATTAGTCTCCTAGATGAATTGCCAGTTCTTCACTGCTGTTTAGTCCTAGAGGAGCCTTAGTCTGGAGGTCGATTATATATCGCGATTCTAACCGCCTAAGCCTAAGAATCCTATCCCCACCTCGAGCATTTGCTGGTATGTGGTCAATGCAGAAATAACTAAGAAGGTCCCTGTTGCGTTGATGTTCCTTATTGAAATGTTGCGCAACTGGGTACACCTCATCCCCATTTGTAATAGCCCTCATGTGCTCTAAAATCCGAACTTTAGTCGGATGAATAGTGCTGCCGATGTATCTAAGGCCGCACGGACACTTCAAACAGTAGTCTGTGTATGGTGTTGTGCATGTTAGGAATTTCCTGATTTTCTTGGGACTCTTCACTGCTGGAATATCATAGGTTAAAACCCTCTTGCTCCCCTTGCAGGCTTTGCATTTCCCGCAGGGAAAAAATCCTTCCAGAGGACTCAATACAGATCTAGGTGTCTCTACTGCCCGATAGCTATGTACCAGGGCATTTTTTAATGAATTCGCCTTTCTAAAAGTATCCAGTGGATTAGATGGCAGATCTTTGCCTATTATATTGTCTGCCAAGAGGGTATGCCAGTTTTTTCTTAATATTCTTTTGAGGTCTCCCGCATTCTCACAGTAAGTTGTTATTAATCTGAATTTGCCCTCTTTTTCCTTTGGGTTTGCCATTTCTCTGTTTTTCTCTCGTAATAACTGCTCTCGCTCAAGGGAATTAACTCTAAGTAAAGCTGTGTTAAGGACTTCTTGCCCATAACCCCTCATATAGAAGCGTTGTATACTTTTCTCTGCAGCCAATTGGAATTCCTGTTCATTAGAACTGTTACGTTTATTCCTCAACAGTTCCCCATAGGGGATACCTCTGATGAGATTCCTCGGATGGCTGCTCGAGGTTTCCTGCTCTCGCTTCCAAAAAGCAAAGCAGTGTTTGCTATGGCAGGGCGAGAGCCGTCACAGCTCCCGCCCTGCCATAGCAAACGGCAATGTCCCGGGGGTGGGCACCCCGGGACAGTGCAGGAGCCGGCCCTGGGGGGTGGCGGTCCCCAGGGCCATCGAGGGCTCTAGGAGGGGGCCGTGCGGCCCCCCTCCCAACTGTTTAAATCCCTGGGGAGGTGGTGGTCACCGGGGCCCGGGGGTCTGCAACGGACCCCCGTATTTAATATACTGAATGCCCCGGGGAGGTGGTGGTCCCCGGGGCAGCTTGGGGGGGGCAGGAACCCCCCATGCCTTGAATAAAAAAAAAGCCCCGGGGAGGTGGCTCCCCCACGCTTTTGTTTTTTATTAATAAAGCCCCGGGGAGGTGGCGGTCCCTGGGGCTGCTGGGGGCTGCGAGCCTCCCCGCAGTTGAATAAGGATCGCCCCAGGGAGGTGGCGGTCCCCGGGGCTGCGGGGGCCCCATGGGCCCCCACACCATTATTATATATTGCCCTGGGACCTGGCCCACCCGGGGGCTTTAAGAACTTCGCACTTCGTTTTTTTAAAAAAAATTCTTCCGGATTCGCGCACCCAGTGGGACTCCGGCTGAAAATGTAAAAAAAAAATGCTTTTTTGGGCCTGGGGAGGGACCCCTTGAGCAGGCCTAGGGGGTCAGGGTGTTTCTACCCTGCCCCCTTTTCTTCATTTTTCACTTTTTTTCCTTTTCTTGTGACTCGGTTACCGAGTCACAAGATGGCTGCCAACACATTCCGCTTTGGAGTGTTGGCAGCCAATCAGAATGAAGCTCGTGCTCGGGAGGGTTCGTGGCTCCTCCTTGGTGCTCAGATATATAAATGTTTATTTTTTGAATTTCTCAGTAACTACTGAATGGATTTACACCACTTAAAAAAAGGTAGCTTTCTGGACCAAGAGCTACCTTTTTACCAAATTTGGTGTAATTCCGTTCAGCAGTTCAGGCTGTAGCCTTGTCTAAAGTTCCTATGGAAATTAACATGGGGAAAACGCGTTTGGGACCCCCCTTTTTTTTCAGCCCCCGCTTGACGAATCACCCCGAAACTTTCAAGACAGGAGCTGACCTGAGTGAACCATTAGTTTTGCCAATTTCGCGAAGATTCGTCAAACGGCGCCAAAGATATTGGCAAAAGAAAAAATGCTTTTTAAATAGAAACAAGTTCCTAACTATAACTACCTACTGGCGACCGCCAATAGGTAATATATATATAAATATATACATATATATATATATATATATATATATATATATATATATATATATATATATATATATATATATATATATATCCGAGCTCCTCCGTTTCTCCGTTACACAGAACAGAAGCCAGCACTCACGGGGAAATGTTGCAAAAATCTTTATTGCTGTAAGCAACAAACAAACGCGTTTCGGCGTAGCGCCTTCGTCGGTGTTACTGACGTACGCGCTGCAGCCAGTTTTAAAGAGCATTTACATAGACATAGACAGAGGACTCTCATTACCATTTCATTTTTTAGGCGCCATTTTAGCCTAGTCATTATTCAATTTTCTGGTTTATAAATACCAATATACTTTATATTGCCAACATTGTGTAAATCATATTACCGTTTATCTGTTTAAATTTAACAGTTGGTTACCCCTAATCATGCCGTATATCGGCTTAATCATCGGTTTTACAAAACAATTTTTGGCAATAAATAATTCATTTTCATATGTATTATTATTATTACTTCATAAGAGTCATGATTTTATGCCATATTCTTTACATTTACATCATCCGTTTTGTACACTTTTAAACATCATTAAGCCGTTTATCGGCTTTTTTAATAACCACCATTCAAAGATGCACTGCCAATTCTTCCCGCTATTCATGCCCTTAGGGAATTTGGTTTGGAGATCGATAATATATCGAGACTCTAATCTCCGCAATTTCTGGATTCTGTTTCCACCCCTTGAATGTGCGGCCACAGAATCCAGACCAAAATATTCCACCAAGTCCCTGTTACTATTATGCATGGCTGCGAAGTGTCTCGCAACTGGGTACGTTTCATCTTCTTTCGTAATGGCCCGCATATGTTCTAAAATGCGGACCTTGACTGGATTAGGGGTAACCAACTGTTAAATTTAAACAGATAAACGGTAATATGATTTACACAATGTTGGCAATATAAAGTATATTGGTATTTATAAAACCAGAAAATTGGAATAATGACTAGGCTAAAATGGCGCCTAAAAATGAAATGGTAATGAGAGTCCTCTGTCTATGTCTATGTAAATGCTCTTTTAAAACTGGCTGCAGCGCGTACGTCAGTAACACCGACGAAGGCGCTACGCCGACAGCGTTTGTTTGTTGCTTACAGCAATAAAGATTTTGCAACATTTCCCCGTGAGTGCTGGCTTCTGTTCTGTGTATCGGAGAAACGGAGGAGCTTCGGATGTAATCGCGGTGCACTTCCGCGACGCCAGCACCCGCCTGCGAGTGCTTCCTGGCAAAGTGCAGTGGAGCAATAATATTTTTAAGGAGGCACCGCCGCAGCACATAAGGATTACGGATATCGGGAATGGACACCGTGCAACTCTTTTGAGGAACAGGGAGTCACTACCCGGATACCGGTAAGCAGTTTCACTTTATTCAACTGCTGTATCGGTGTGAATGCGGCAAGACGATAGGGGAACTGCTGCAAATATACGGCTGTAATTGGGAACACAGAAGTGGATAACATGTTCTGTGAATCAACACGTCGCGAAGCAGCCATAGACATTTTCAAAAAACGCTTGGAGGCTGGACAATCAAGTTCAACCAGTACTTTTAAAGTCACCAGTAATTTGCACATGAAATTCACTAAACTGGAAAGGATGTATGAAAGGGAGATGCGTAAATGGTGGGAGGCTACCTCCCTTCAGAATTACATTGACGTGGATAGGATACCACGAGGTTTACGCATCTATACAGTGCCTGCCTATGAAAATCCCGACCCTCTCCTCTTGGAGGAGTGGGCAGAATATACGGCTCAGTCAAGCAAAGGGATGTTGGTCATTCTGGTCAAATTCGCATGGAGTGATAGAGACAAAGCTCTCAAAGAAATACAAAATCTTGAGGAAGAATTGGAGAAAGAAGAGGATAAAACTAAGCTGGAAGAGTTACGCGAACAAATGAAAAAACGACTGATAAAGTATGAAACTAAAATTAAACAGCGTAAACAAGAAAAATTTGAAAGGGATGAAAGGGACTATTTACAAGGCAGGGTATTAACCTTTGCAAGGAAATTTGATGGTCCCAGGAAAGAACTATTTTTGAAAACAAATAAAGTGACAGCTGAAAGGGTGGAAACATCAGAATCTGAGGCGACGGAGGGTGAGCAATCCGGTGATGAAAATGTGAGTGTATCTGCTAATCATGGGCGGAAAACACCTTTTCACGAGGAATTCCAACTAATACGTCAAACATGGCTGAGGGCGGGAAGAGCAAGCCCCAGAGAATACCACAGAAAAACGCGAAGGGGCGGCAGGTACCGGAAAAGGAAAAAGATCTTCGCCAACAAGACGTGGCAGACGGGGCAAGAGATGGTGATGCAATCTGAAAACCTGACTGTGGTCAACTTAACACCAAGAATACTTACAACCACAGAAGAAGAAGTCTTAAAACTTGGACTGACTTTTTGTCCTAATAGTCCTATGGAATACACCCAAACTAGAATCGACCTCTTTAAATTCACCCGAAAATTAAAACTACACAAGTTCTTCAAAACCAAACCAACGTGTAAAATCAAAAATGCCAGACCACTGCCGGAAGAGTCCGATGTTCTGCAGGTGAAAGATTTGGAGGCATTGGAAGTACTTGAGAGTCTACGTAAAGAAGAAAATAGTCAGACAAATCTGGCGGATGTCGCAACAAGACCTAGACAATTGGGCATTGAGCAGCAAATGGTTGAAAGTCCTTTCAAACCAGCATCCCAATTCGTTCCTCAATTACCCTTGGATGCTATTGATGTCTTTGCAGAGGCTGTAAATAATGATCTATTACAGTTTAGACGAAAAGGATATCATACGGCAAGCAATAAGAACATCACGAAAGAGCAACGTGAAGCTTTGAAATCCTTACAAATGGACACTACATTGGTTTGTAAACCATCTGATAAAGGGGGAAATGTTGTGTTACTCACAAAAGAACAATACTGTGCTGAAGCTTTAAAACAACTTTCGGTTCAAAGTAACTATGAGAGATCATCTAAAGAGATGTATAATCAAACCATCGTGGATTATCATTCTCTTATCAAAAAATGGTATGATAAGGCAATGTTGGGGACTGATGAATATTTATTTCTTGAAACTTAAATCCCATCATCCCAACCTTCTACCACATTCCGAAATTACATAAAGATAGCCAATGTCCTCCCGGAAGACCTATTATCTCCTCACAAGGGAGTTTGACTGAGCACTTGTCAATGTTTATAGACCATTTTTGCTTCCATGGGTATTACAATTGACCTCATATGTGAAGGACACCAATGATTTTCTGAAACAGATTGCCACAATAAGATGGGATTCATCTTATCATCTTATGGTGTTAGACATTACTAGTCTATATACCTGTATTGATCATTCTAATGGACTTAAAGCTGTACAATATTATTTGAACCAACGTCCATTAAAATATGCTGAGCATAATCTTATGTTGTTGGAATTCACAGAATTTTGCCTGACAAACAACATTTTTCTCTTCAAAGATGATTATTACAGGCAGATCTCCGGCACTGCGATGGGCACCTGCTTTGCCCCCAGCTATGCGAATTTATTCGTAGGCTGGTGGGAGGAGCGGGTGCCCAGAACATACCGAGGAGAAATAGATCGAGGAGAAGTTATAGCTTGGCATAGGTATATAGATGACTTGTTTTTAATTTGGAACGGCAATGCAAGATCTGCTCATGAGTACATCAATAGTCTTAACGATAATAATTTGAATTTAAGATTCTCAGGAGAGATAAGTTCAGTGGCAGTGAACTATCTTGACCTGAGAGTATTTATAGCAGATGAGAACATCAATACAGCATTGTATAGAAAGCCCACTGCGGGCAATTCGACTCTGCACGCTCGAAGCAGTCATCCATCCAAACTAATACAAAGCATTCCTTATGGGGAGCTATTAAGACTCAAAAGAAATAGCACAAGAAATAGCGATTTTGAAATTTCCGCCCGTGAATGCATTGGGAGGTTTGGCAATAGGGGATACGATCCTCAGCTTCTAGAGGGCACTCTTAACAAAGTTAGGTCCATTCCTAAACAACAAGTCATGGAAAGTCTGAAAAGTTCTAGAAAAGATACCCAGGATGGCAAATTCAGGATGATAACAACATACTCTGATGGAGCTGATACTTTAAGAAGAATTTTAAGAAAAAATTGGCATATCCTTAAAACGGATGCTGTCATTAGTCAGGATATACCTAACTTTCCAAGAATAACTTTTAAAAAAGCAAGATCTATAAAGGACATGCTGGTACATAGTCACATGGGCAAAGAACCACAGAAAACTGGTACACTTAAAGATATGAAGGGGTTTTTCCGTGTGGAAAGTGTAAGGCTTGCAGTAAAAGCAAGCGAGTTCTGGGATATGGAATTCCAGATATTAAAAAACAAAAGAGAGTAATGAAGTTTATTACCTGTAACACCACACATGTAGTCTATTGCCTAGTATGTCCTTGTGGATTAAGATACATAGGCAGCACCGTACATCCAGTCAAGGTCCGCATTTTAGAACATATGCGGGCCATTACGAAAAAAGATGAAACGTACCCAGTTGCGAGACACTTCGCAGCCATGCATAATAGTAACAGGGACTTGGTGGAATATTTTGGTCTGGATTCTGTGGCCGCACATTCAAGGGGTGGAAACAGAATCCAGAAATTGCGGAGATTAGAGTCTCGATATATTATCGATCTCCAAACCAAATTCCCTAAGGGCATGAATAGCGGGGAAGAATTGGCAGTGCATCTTTGAATGGTGGCTATTAAAAAAGCCGATAAACGGCTTAATGATGTTTAAAAGTGTACAAAGTGGATGATGTAAATGTAAAGAATATGGCATAAAATCATGACTCTTATGAAGTAATAATAATAATACATATGAAAATGAATTATTTATTGCCAAAAATTGTTTTGTAAAACCGATGATTAAGCCGATATACGGCATGATTAGGGGTAACCAACTGTTAAATTTAAACAGATAAACGGTAATATGATTTACACAATGTTGGCAATATAAAGTATATTGGTATTTATAAAACCAGAAAATTGGAATAATGACTAGGCTAAAATGGCGCCTAAAAAATGAAATGGTAATGAGAGTCCTCTGTCTATGTCTATGTAAATGCTCTTTTAAAACTGGCTGCAGCGCGTACGTCAGTAACACCGACGAAGGCGCTACGCCGAAACGCGTTTGTTTGTTGCTTACAGCAATAAAGATTTTTGCAACATTTCCCCGTGAGTGCTGGCTTCTGTTCTGTGTAACGGAGAAACGGAGGAGCTCGGATGTAATCGCGGTGCACTTCCGCGACGCCAGCACCCGCCTGCGAGTGCTTCCTGGCAAAGTGCAGTGGAGCAATAATATATATATATATATATATATATATATATATATATATATATATATATATATATATATATATATATATATATATATATATATATATATATATATATAATATTATATAGATTTTGTTTGCAGAAAATTGTGGCTTATGTTGGGTATTGTAAATAAACATAAAGGGACCAATGTACATGGCACAGGCAGTCAATCAAGGAGGACACAGACCACAGACTTTTTTTTGCGGGGGCTGATAGATCAGTGAGAGGTGAGAAAGACTAATTCAATCTTTGGTTCAGCCGTAGACTTTGAAATGAGTAATGGTATCAGTCTGCAATGAAAGCCTTCATTTCATAAGAAGAACGAGAAGATGACAGTCAACCCTATTTTTTGGTTCATTCCCATGCTGGGCTGCCAGTGAAGATTCAAAAGACTGCACTGCTTATATGTATTGTATAATGCTTCTATGAGAAAGAGAGACACATTTGTAAATGAGCACCACATTTGGAACTGATATCTTGCACCAGTAAATGCCAAATAGTTATTATTAATGTAATGGCTGGGAGGATATTTATTGGATAAACTAAACTTGATATGTTATGCTTGGGTGAATATTCTGGATCATCAAATGTCACCGGGATTGTAACTTTACCTGATTGTCCTTTTATGAACTTAAGTCCATCACGTTTAGGTTCTTACCTAGACTAGACTAAGACTCAATTTCTTTTAATGTTCAGGTCCACAAGTTGATCTCCTTTTGGATGAAATAAAATCTGCAACTACCTTTGACAATTATCAACAGAAGGACCAATGCCTATCTACTTCTACAGGAACGATATTTGCTCTTAGTTAGTGGAGCGCCACTGTGCTAGCTTATTCTCCACTGCTCTCTGACCCCTCATGCACCATGCTTACCTTGACTAGGCCTGGGCAAAAATGTAATTATGCCAGCGTAATTTGTGTAATGTTCTTAATTTACACAAAATGCAGAGATTATGCCACATCATGTAATATTGGAAAGAAATTTAAAGCGAGATGTACCATTCGGGTAATTTTGGTTTTGAATGTAAGCAAACAGAAATCAAATTGAAATTACATTTTTAAGTTGAATTTTACTCGAGCTGACCCTACGGGTAATTATTTGAATGTAAGATCCATTTCAAGTAATGTGTGCAATTTTGCGGTAATTTTGCTTAATTACGCTACAGCAAATTACACGAGTTTTGCACACCCTTAAACTTGACTCTCCAGTATTGTCATTATCTTTTTGATGAATGTTTTGTTTGTCTATTACTTACCTTTCTCTGATTGCCCCTAGGCATTCAGTCATAAAATTCCTACGTCTCTTCCCCCAAGTAGTGGGGATGGATAGAAGAGGACAATTGCTTTATAATGGGCCATGTGTGTGGTCAGCATCTGTTTTTATTACGTTGGTGGATCTTCCTGTTTAATTAAGAGGGAGGCTACACTGACCAGAAAAAAACTAGATGTAAGTTAACCCCTTCGCTGCTAGGCCTTTCCCCCCCTCCTGTGCTAAGCCTTTTTTTGGCTATTTGGGGTAGTTCGCGCTTAGGCCCCTGTAACAAATGTCCTACCCCACAGCATTCCCCTGAGTCTCCCGAGTAAAATGATACCTCACTTGTGTGGGTGGGGCAAGGGCCTGTGACTGGGAAGAGCCCAAAACATAGGGAATAAGGGTATAGCACCAAGAATTCTAAGCGCTACATTTTTTAAAATACGTTTTTAGCCAATTCTGCATTGGACAGCGACACAAGTGAGGTAACATTTTACTCGGGACACTAAGGAGAACGCTGTGGGGTAGGACATTTTTTCCGGCACGGTGATTCCACACAAAAATATGTGGAAAATGTGGGTTTTTCAGCTAAATTTGAGGTTTGCATGGCATTCTGGGTACGAAAACTTTGGGGGATCCACGCAAGCGATACCTCATTGGACTCCCCCGGGTGTCTAGTTTTCAGAAATGTTTGGGTTTGGTACTTTCCCAAGATGGCCGCCAATCCCGGGGCCAAAATCTCAGGTGCCCCCCCCCCCAAAACCAGGTAGTTTTCTTATAGGTAATTTTGAAGTCTCCACAGTACGATTTGGGCCATTTCCTGTTGCAGCCACTATGCCTACCCACACAAGTGAGGTACCATTTTTATCGGGAGACCTGGGAGAACGCTGGGTGGGAAGAAATTTGTGGATCCACGCAGATTCCAGAACATTCCCACACAGAAATTTGAGAAAAAAGTGATTTTTTCAGCAAAATTTGAGGTTTGCAGGGGATTCTGGGTAGGAGAATGTTGGGGGACCCACGCAAGCCATACCTCAATGGACACCCCCGGGTGTCTAGTTTCCAGAAATGTGTGGGTTTGGTAGGTTTCCCTAGATGGCCGCCGAGCCCAGGGCCAAAAACTCATGGGACCCCCCTTGCAAAACCAGGTTGGTTTGTGATAGGTAATTTTGATGTCGCCTCAATGGGTTTTGGGCCCTTGCCTGTCGCGGGTCCTTGACCCACCCACGCAACTGAGGTACCATTTTTATCGGGAGACCTGGGGGAACGGTGGGTGGGAGGAAATTTGTGGATCCACGCAGATTCCAGAACTTTCCCACACAGAAATTTGAGAAAAAAGTGATTTTTTTTCAGCGAAATTTGAGGTTTGCAGGGGATTCTGGTTAGGAGAATGTTGGGGGACCCACGCAAGCCATACCTCGCTGGACTCCCCGGGTGTCTAGTTTCCAGAAATGTGTGGGTTTGGTAGGTTTCCCTAGATGGCCGCTGAGCCCAGGGCCAAAAACTCATGGGACCCCCCTTGCAAAACCAGGTTGGTTTGTGGTAGGTAATTTTGATGTCGCATCAATAGGTTTTGGGCCCTTCCCTGCCGCGGGTACTTGGCTCACCCATACAAGTGAGGTACCATTTCTATTGGGATACTTGGAGAAATGCTGGGGGGTTGGAAATTTGGTGTTACTTTCTGCAGCGTGAAAATTTGAGCACAATAATGCAAGGAAAATGTCACAGTCACATTTTGAGGTTTGCAGGACATTGTGGGTAAGATAACTTGTTGGGATCCACAAGAGAGACATCACCATGTACTCCCATGGGTGTTTAGTTTACGACAAAATCTACAGTTGGTAGGTTATTCTTAGATGAAATGTACACCTTAGCAGAGAGACAAAAAGACAAAGATTACTGCACAGCCATCTATTCCTCAAGCACACACACATACTGGTTGGATTTGGCACGAGGGCGAGTGATGGTTCAGTATATAAAATTTTATTAACAAGAGATTTCTACAAAAATGAAATGCACTGTCAATAATTAAAAGGACAAAAAACTGAACCAATGACTCGCAGCTCGTGAGCTGTAAAGCCACTTCAAGGCACCAACCGCTTTACAGGCCATTCACACACCTTTCATACATGATACACACAAGACCATTCACACCACCAGGCACAAAACCAACACATTACAACATTCACAAAAGGGACAAGGTACACCCTGCTTGACAAAAACAGAAAAGAAATTTTTTTCTACACAACCACCTATTCCTCAAGCACATATACATACTGGTTGGATTTGGCACGAGGGTGAGTGATGGTTCAGTATATACAGTTGTATTAACCAGAGATTTCACAAAAAAGAAATGCACTGTTAATAATTGAAAGGACGAGAAACTGAACCACTGACTCACAGCTCGTGAGCTGTAAAGCCACGACAAGGCACCAACCTCTTTACAGGCCATTCATATACCTTTCATACGTGTGACACATACAAAACCATTCACACTGCCAGCCGCGGGCCCAGCACATTACAACACTCACACCAGCAGACAGCGCCATTCAAGGGCCCATCACTTTCACACGCCCACATTCCTGACACAGCAACCACACCAGCTCATGGATTGCGTGGAGTGGCGTTTGGCTAGCAGTGTGTGTAGTGACCAGCAGCTAGTCACTACTCTCACACCGCCAGCCAAGCGCCAGTCCACGTACACCGCCAGCCGAGCGCCAGTCCACGCACACCGCCAGCCAAGCGCCAGTCCACACACACCGACAGCGAAGCGCCAGTCCAAACACACCACCGGCCAAGCGCCAGTCCAAACACTCCGACAGCCAAGCGCCAGTCCACGCACACCACCAGCCAAGTGCCAGTCCAAACACACCGCCAGCCAAGCGCCAGTCCAAACACACCGCCAGCCAAGTGCCAGTCCACGCACACCGCCAGCCAAGCGCCAGTCCACGCACACCACCAGCCAAGCGCCAGTCCAAACACACCGCCAGCCAAGCGCCAGTCCAAACACACCACCAGCCAAGCGCCAGTCCACGACACCGCCAGCCAAGCGCCACTCCACGCACACCGCCATCACATTTAGGATTTTTTTATACAAATAAGAAAACACAAACAAATTGCAAATAGATACAAATCTACTAACACAAAATCTGAAACGAAATACACTACACAAATGCCAACATTGAAACTGAACAAAAAATATTAAACAATAGAGACCAGGCAGTTCACTTTACCACTCATGGATGCTCCCAAAAATTCTTTTGCGTGTGGTACATTCTAAAACAAACAGGCACACACATCCCAGGGTTAGAAGGACACTTGGGGCAGTACATACGAGTCTCCTTCAGCGTACCTCTTCGCCAACAGACTCTACATCTCCTACTGGGAAAGTCTTTTGAGGGTGTGGGAGGAATGTGATCAGGAAAGTGGCGATCTTTCAATCTAGCCACATCCTCCACCACTCCAACTCTAGGAACACTTGCCTGTTCCACTAAAACAAGGCTGCCTATTACAGACTCCTGAAACTTAGCAAAAGTCATCTTTGACTCAGGACAAGAATCCTTGAAAACAACAAAAGCATTAAAGGTTGCCAAGTGGAAAAGATGGATAGCCAACTTCTTATACCAAATGTAAGCCTTACGAAGAGCAGCGTAAGGTTCCAACCTCTGATCTACTCTGTCAACACCACCTATTATAGTCTAAAATGCACACAGGTTTGCGCGCTTCAGCAACCTGACCCCAAACAGTCACAGGTGAAGTGCTTTCATCATGGATGGTAGTCAGCATGTAGACATCTCTCCTGCCTGAAAACTTCACAGCTAGAAGTTCCTCGCAACGCACTGCACTGTCCCCGCACAAGCTTTTGACAAACAAGTTATTTTGGGAAACCTTTACGGTTAGAGCGGATTGTGCCACAAGCAACAGTGTCCACTTTGGCCAATTCCCTGAACAACCGCACACCAGTGTAGAAGTTATCTACATATAAATGGTGACCTTTGTTAAAAAGTCCTCTACCAAGTTCCCACACAATTTTCTCAGTCACTCCAAAAGTGGACGGACAACCAGGGGGGTTAATCCTGGATTCCTTACCAGTGTACACCCTGAAATTAGAGACATATCCAGTCCTACTGTCACACAGCATATACAGCTTAATTCCATAGCGTGCCCTCTTACTAGGAATGTATTGCCTAAAAACCAAGCGTCCCTTGAACAAGACCTAAGACTCATCCACTGCTATTTCTTTCCCTGGAGCATAGATCTCAGAAAATCGATCTACAAAGTGATCAATGACAGGTCGAATCTTAAAAAGATGGTCACACTCAGGGTGATCTCGTGGCAACGCTAAACCATTATCGACAAAATGCAGCATCCGAAGCAGAAGCAAATACCTATCACGACTCATGACTGCCGGAAATATAGCCGTTGCCATCAAGGGACTAGTAGACAAATATGAAGACATTGATGGCTTCCTTAGCAAGCCCATCAAAAAAGTTAAACCCAAGAACTTCTTCATCTCTTCCAGATTTTTGGGAGTCCACCGGGTAGCTCTAGAATGGGGCTTAAGGCTGGCACTGTTGTCCCTCAAAAACTAGATACAAATACAAATTAGTCTGCTCAACAATCTCTGCCAAAAACACATCGTCCATAAACAACTGAAAAAAATGTATCGGCAAAAAGTTTTCTGTATTCACTCTACACCCTGGAACACCAGTAAAGTCTGGCAATGCCGGCTGCACCATGCTTGGGGCAACCCAGAGGTCATCACTTCCAACTGGAAGCCTTGCAGCAACAGGCTGCAGCCCAGATGCCTCTTGGCGCACTATCGGCACATCAATGTCCTCCTCTAACACAGGCACTTCATCCGCACTAAGAGTAGCTTCATCATCCGATGATGCCATGTGGAGAGAAAACGACTGCCTGAATCTTCCCCTGCCTCCTCTGCCTCAGATGCAGAGTCAGTCTCTGAACCATGGTCAGAGGAAGACTCAAAAAGCATACCAACAACCTGCTGAGCAGTAATCCTGCGGCTAGCCATTATTCTTACTAAGAAAGGAGACTGCACAAACAAGTCAACAACAACCTACACTGTGCAAAATAAGGAAGTAAAAAAAAATGTGTGCCTTTATCACAAAGATCTATATACTCAAAAACTATACGATTCACTTGCAAGAGACCGCTACACTCACCAGCACCTACTCTGCAGAGAGACAGCAAAAACAATATCCCACTAGAAAGAAAAAAAACAAAACCAATTACTCACAAAACAACAAAATACACATCGAGCACAAATGCAAAAAGTGTTTGACACTAAAAAAACAGAAGCCAAACATACTGCAATTATTACACCATTTGCAAAAACACATTCATGCAGAGAAATGAAAAACATTTACATTGTACAAAAAAAGTCTCTTACCAAACACATGCAACTACACAAACAGCAGAACCACCAGTAACGAAACCGCAACCTGGAACAGTCTAAAGAGCAAAAGCCTTGAACTAGAACAAAAAGGGAGAAATAAAGCATTACAATTGCAATTCACAAGAAATAAAACAATTAACATTATAACACGCTATGTCACTACCCAAATGGGGGCAGAAAGGCCAAATAAACGGGCAGATCTGCACCCAGGGGGGGGCAGAATACACATAAAAAAATATATGTCCCCTGGAAGAGACCAATTTATTTATTTTTAAATCCCTGGCTCTAGTGGGCTTTCTGCCCCACCCCCCCACCCCCCCCTGGGCCAGAAACGCCAAAAAATGCAGGTGATCTGTCCCCAGGAGGGCCAGAAAAGTCTTAAAAATTATTTAGGCCCATAAGGAAGCGACCCTTGCCCAAGGGGTCGCTTCCAATTTAATAAAAACAAATTCCCTTGCTCTAGTGGGCTTTTCTGCCCCCTGGGGCCAAGCATCAAAAAAAATCAGGCGATCTGTCCCCAAGGGGGCAGAATATACTTTTAAATAAATTTGGCCCCTGGAAGCGACCCTTGCCCAAGGGGTCGCTTCCATTTAAAAATAAAAAAATTCCCTGGTGTCTAGTGGGGTTTTCTGGCAGAAAGGCCAAATAAAAAAACCGATCTGCCCCCAGTGGGGGCAGAATATACTTTTAAAATAAATTGGGCCCCTGGAAGTGACCCTTGCCCAAGGGGTCGCTTCCAATTTGATAAAAAAAACAATTCCCTGGCTCTAGTGGGCTGTTCTGCCCCCCCCCCCGGTCCACAAACGGCCCAAAATCGGCCGATCTGTCTCCAGGGGGGGCAGAAAAGTCTTAAATAAAATTTCCCCTTTAGGAAGCGACCCTTGCCCAAGGGGTCGCTTCCTTTGCATCCAAAAAGACATCCCTGGTGTCTAGTGGGGCATTCCTGGTGCACGATCGCGACGCTGTGCGCGATCGTGCACCAGGAATGCCCTGCATTGAGACATCAGGGGAGAGGAAACACTGTTTCCTCTCCCCCAATGCCTCAAGGCGTGCAGATTTGGCCCCCCCGCCCCACCGGAGCACAAAGACATACCCTCCTCCTTGGGACGCCTGGAAGCAAATGACTTCCAGGCGTCCCAGCGCTTCCTGATGACGTCGGCGCACGCTGTGCGCGCTGACGTCACTGGATCGCCGACGGGGGGTCGGGGGTGACAGCGGAAGCTCTTCCACTGCCATCCCCCTTGGTGCCAACATGTTGGGCTGCCCATGGGGGGAGCGCCAGCGCTCCCCCCATGGGTGGGTGCCATCGGTTCCGTCATGAGCACAGCCCAACCGATGCTCATGACGGAACCGCTCCGTCATGAGCATCGAAGGGGTTAAAAAAAAAGGCATATGGAATTAAAATTTTTTTTTATTAACATAGAAATGTTAACTTTGACTCTCATCTCTCGCAACAAAAACAGTCCCTCTACCTAAACCCTAAAAAACCCACTGAAATGTCCTATAGAAAAACTACCCTGTCCACAACTGTATTTCCAACCCGTACCTCATGCAACAGGTCCGAACCCTCTTGGAAACTCTACAAAATCCACTAAACTAACCTATAGAAAAACTGCCTCATTCACAACTTCTTTCCCACTCTCACCTCCCACAACCGACACTCCGACTCCCTAAAAACAACTGTCCCTTTGTGGCCTACGGCCCCCTTACAATACTTCCTCCAGTCTTTTCAGGACTTGCCTCTTTGGTTGGGGAGCTGCTCTGGAGCTTGGCTGCCAGCTGTTGCAGCGATTGCATGGCCTTGTTGCCTCCAACTGCCGACCAGCCACTGCAGTGGCCTCCATCTTCTGGAGGCGCAGCAGAGCGGTTATCTCCCACTGGGACTCCGGGGCTTGGCCTCTGGCAGGGATGCTGGTTAGTATGAATAAAGCCACAACAACCACCATAATGTGAAATAGATTTTTTGCTAAAATAAATGAAAAGTTTAAATTAATTCATCTGATGACACTTTCATTAAAAACTTAATGTGTTATTAAAATGGACCGAGCTGCAAAATATCATATATATTGCTATAGAAAAGTATCATGCTTCAAATTTATGCTGCACAATTTATTTATTTTTAAACTTTATTTTCATTTTATATTCAAACATATGTCTATTGACTATTACATTACATACAGCGGCGGCAGCAAAGAAACAAGTCAGAGTCCGTTCCGACAGTTAGAACAGAAGGAGTACTTCCAACTTTGCATTTACACTGGGGGGGCAGTATCATTATACATTGATGTACATACAACAGCCTTTTACAATCAGGAGATACATCCCAATCCCTCCCCCTCAGCAGCGCGAGAAAGCCCAACACAAAAGGTGGCAACACAAACAAGACCACACTGCAGTCCCGCGGTGTCCCCACCATTTCAGCCAATCCCCGTCCTCTCATGTTCCTCCCCCGCCTCTTCTTCGGCGGAGTTACGGGCCAAGTATGCCCAAAATGGCTCCCAAATTTTTTTTGTTTTACAGCAAGTGGGCATAAGTGCATTGAAGTTTTCTGAGTGTGTGTTACAGCGAGATAGGTCGGCACACCTTTCCTTTATTGTCGGTGTGGGGCCCTTCATCCATCGCATAGCAATCCTGCACTTTGCTATTAGGATACCCAGTGCTAACAATTTGCGTGTGCCTTTGGGATACTCCTTAGTGTAGCCTAGCAATACCTCCAGAGGAGTCAATCTAATGCCTAGTCCTGCTATGTCCTGCAATGCAATGTGCACCATCTCCCCAAACCTCTGAATCCCCGGGCAGGCCCATGCCAGATGCGTGAAGTTTGCCTCTGCCGCCCCACATCTCATGCACTTGTCATCATCGCGGAGCCCGCACCTATGCATACGAACTGGAGTGTAGTACACTCTCTGCAGAAACTTATAGTGTATTAAGTGATGTCTGCCATTTTGAGATATAGTCTTCGTGTCCCTGCAGCAATATACCCATTGTTCATCAGTAATATCTGTAATTCTGCGCGCCATTCCTGAAGCGATTTCGAGGCAGGAGGGTCTGGCTCCACGTTAGCGAGTGTGTACAATATCGAAATCATGTGCTGTGGGGCTCGTGCACTAAGCAAGTACGTTAGAGGGGTAAATTCAGGTGGTTCTAGCATGTCCGCCCCCAGTATTGTTCGAAGCGCATGCCTTGCTCGGAAAAAATGAAATCATGCTATCAGGGAGGCTTCCGGGAATTCTGGGGAAAGTGTATTCCATTGCTTGACTGTCCCATCTAGAAAACAGTCACCCATAGTGATTATCCCCAACTCAAACATGGCTGAGATAAATTCTTTCTCTTTTCGCATTGGCAACCACCCGCACATTTCCAATGGCAATTTGGGAGAATAGAGTAGGGTAAGACCTAGCATGTCTGCCGCCCTCCGGAGTAGGCTCCTCGTGCACCCGACTGGATCTATACCATGATAGCGCCTCTTCAGTGTCTCAGAAAGATACTGTGGTAATGAATAGGGTTCCACAGCCGCTTTTTCAATGTATACCTGTGGGCTATCCGAAGCCCCATGCAACCAATGAAATGCATGCATCTGTTGTGCGGCACAGTAATACAATTCAAAGTTTGGGGCTCCAAGCCCCCCTGCTGAATATGGTTTGGTAAGTGTCTCCCTCCTCACCCTTGGCTGCTTCCCGGCCCAAACCAGACGGAGCAGGAGGGAACGCAGTGTGCGGAAGAAGGATTTCGGCATTAAAATAGGAACATTGGCAAAAAGGAACAGAAAGCATAGGAGTACTATCATTTTCAGGAGTGATATACGCCTCAACAAAGACAGTGGCAGGTGTATCCAATTCTCAATGGTTTATTTATCGCTCTCCCGTAGTTCTCACTAACCACAACCTCCGGGTCGGTGTGGATCTGGATTCCCAAATAGGGAGTAGGTTCCATTGACCACGCAATAGGGTAGTCAACTAGGACTGGAGACGTGCATGGGGTGAGAGGGAACGCCGTGGATTTATTCCAATTAATGCGTAAACCTGAATGTTGACCAAATCTTTCCACTTCCTGCAGAACAGGCATTAAGTTCCGCGAAGGCTCTCTGACATATAGAAGTGAGTCGTCTGCATAGGCAGCGATCACCAAATTGTACTGGGGGAACCTTAAACCACGGTGCCAGTGGTACTCGCGCAACGCGCACAACAGGGGCTCCGCCGCAAGCGCATACAGGAGAGGAGACAGAGGGCACCCCTGCCTTCTACCCCTTGTAATGTGTATGGGTTCTGAAAGTAACCCATTAACCCGTACCCGTGCTGTGGGCTTCTCATACAAAACTTCTACTAATTTGATAAAAACCTCTCCTACCCCAACCCTTCTCAGCACGGCCTTCAAGAAGCACCATTCAATAGAGTCGAAGGCATTCTCTGCATCGAGAAAGACCGCTGCAGCTTGCGTCTCTGGGTTAATACTAGCCATCGTGCCAAATAGAGTATGCAAATTACTTGTTAGCGAACGGGTTGGTTCAAAGCCCGACTGTTCTGGTGCCACCACTATAGGGAGCAAGGGAGAGAGGCGGTTGGCAAGAATTTTGGCAAATATCTTAGTTTCAGTATTAAGCAGCGATGGCGGCATGTATGAGGAGCATTGGTTCGAGGGCCTATCTTTCTTTAAGAGAGTGATCAGCGTGGCCTCTCTCATACTGGGGGGCATTATCCCATCTGTAGCAATCTCCTCAAATAAATTCACCAGGTGTGGTAGCAGTTGGTCGAGATCCGCTTTGTAAAAAGCTACAGTTAGCCCGTCCGACCCCGGGGCCTTGTTATTGTCCATTGTTTTGCAGCGCTATGGTAATTTCAGTAGGTGGTAGTGGTGCCATCAAATGTTCCCTGTGTGAGTTCGTCAGCCATTTCATGGCTATATATGTTAAGTATTCTTCATCCGATTCATTAGAGTCAGATGACCGCGAACTGTAAAGTTCTGTGTAATAGGATCGGAATCTGTCCGCTATTTGTACAGCTCAGTACAGTGTCATGCCTTGGTCGTCTTGTAACTCCAGCACTTCATTATACCCACCGGCCGGCCTAGTCAGGGAGGTCAGCGTTGCGCCTGGCCTCTCCCCCTCCCCATACACTTTTGCTGATGCATATTTCCCAAGATGTACCACCTCGGCTTGGGCTTCATCGTTATATTCGTTTATCCTATCCCTGATCTGCCTTAGCACCTCTGGCGATGGGTCCATGGTCGTTTGGTGGTCCAATTCTGCCAATTCAATCTCAAGTCTATGTAGTCGCCCCCTGATGGAGCGAAGCACTCCAGCGTGTTTTGAGATGATCACACCTCTAATAAAAACTTTAAATGTTTCCCATATAGTGGCCATCTTGGGAACACTGCCCAAATTGGTGGCAAAGAATAGATCAATCTCCTTAGAGACTTCCGCCCTGAATACCTCATCCAATACCTTCCCGCCGCTGCCTCCCTGCGGCCCCGCCCCCCTCTTAGCCCATTCGCCGCCCCGCTCCCGCCACCCAGTTGCTCCTCCCTCCCATCAACGCTCTTAAGGAGGCCGCGAAGCAGCGCAGGGAGCGACCTCTGACCCTGCCTTCAGGTTAGGTCGCCCCCACGCCGCTGCCGCTGCCCGCCTGCTACCTGGTCTCCTGCTGCCAGATTCCTCCGTTGCTGCCTCTGCTGCCACCGGTCCCAGCCGCTGCTGAGCCGGCCTACATCACCGCATTGCCGCACTCTTCCTGCCGCTGCCTCCCTGCGGCCCCGCCCCCCTCTTAGCCCATTCGCCGCCCCGCTCCCGCCACCCAGTTGCTCCTCCCTCCCATCAACGCTCTTAAGGAGGCCGCGAAGCAGCGCAGGGAGCAACCTCTGACCCTGCCTTCAGGTTTGGTCGCCCCCACGCCGCTGCCCGCCTGCTACCTGGTCTCCTGCTGCCAGATTCCTCCGTTGCTGCCTCTGCTGCCACCAGTCCCAGCCGCTGCTGAGCCGGCCTACATCACCGCATCGCCGCACTCTTCCCGCCGCTGCCTCCCTGCGGCCCCGCCCCCCTCTTAGCCCATTCGCCGCCCCGCTCCCGCCACCCAGTTGCTCCTCCCTCCCATCAACGCTCTTATGCAGGCCGCGAAGCGGGCGCGCAGCGGACGCGCGCAGCGGGCGCGCCTAAGGCAAGCCCGTCTGCGCCCGTCCGCGCCTGGACCGCGCCCAGCACCAGAACCCCTGGCCCCCGCGACCGCCACAACACCCGTCTCCGCTACGCCACCGAAACCCTCCACGCACTCAACACCGGACGATCAAGCACCTGCTACCTGGCCGCCCCGAAACGCACCCACGGACCCTTCACCTGCCGTAACTGCAGCTACACCAGCATCCAGCCCGCCAACCCACCCGCCAACCAACCCAACCACCTTCGCTGCATCCTCCTAAACACCCGCTCCGCCAGGAAACACGCCGTTGAACTCTGGGACCTACTCGACACCCACGCCCCTGACGTCGCCTTCCTGACCGAGACCTGGCTGAACTCCTCCTCGGCACCCGACATCGCCATAGCCATCCCGGAAGGCTACAAGATCATCCGCAAGGACCGCACCAACGGAGCAGGAGGAGGAATCTCCATCGTCCACAAGAACACCCTCAACATCTCGACTAACGACGCTGACACCCTCTGCACCGCTGAACACCTACACTTCCAGATCCACACCGACCCCAACACCACCCTCAGAGGAACACTCGTCTACAGACGCCCCGGACCCCGACCACAGTTCTGCGACTCCATCGCCGACCTCGTCAGCACGCACGCCCTCGCCTCCACGGACTACATCCTCCTCGGGGACCTGAACTTCCACCTCGAGAACAACAACGACCCCAACTCCTCCACCCTGATCGCCAACCTCGCCAACCTTGGACTCAGACAACTCGTCACGACACCCACCCACTCCGCCGGCCACACGCTGGACCCCATCTTCTCAGCCAGCACCCACGTTTCATTCAACCATACCACCGAACTCCACTGGACCGACCACCGCTGCATCCACTTCACCTTTTGGAAACCCTTCACACCCCACCGCACCCAACAGATGCCCCGACGCTACTGGAGCAAAATCAACAATGACCAGCTAACCACCGCCCTCGCCCAAAGCCCACCCGCAGACCTGACCGACCCAGACGCCGCAGCCCACAACCTCAGACAATGGATCGAAGACTGCGCCAACGCCCTTGCCCCAATCAAGAAACCCTCCACCAGCCACACCAGGAAGAAAGCGAGCTGGTTCTTTCAAGACCTCCAGGCATCCAAGAAAACCTGCCGTAAGTTAGAGAAGAACTGGACCCGCGAACGAACCCAGGAAAGCTACGCAGCTCACAAGGACGCCACCCGCAACCACCACCACCTCATCAGATCCGCCAAGAGAGCCTCCTTCAAAGACCGCCTAGACAACAACGCACACAACAACAAAGAGCTCTTCAACATCGTGAAAGAACTCTCCAACCCCATCTCCAGCGCCAACGACATCCCACCCTCGCAAGAACTGTGCGACTCGCTGGCCACCTTCTTCCACCGCAAGATCACGAACATCCACAACAGCTTCAACACCACGACCGCCCCGGCAATCACCGAGACCTCCATGACCACCATTCGCACCAACTGCCTGACCTCCTGGACCAACATCGACGACAACGACACCGTCAAGATCATGAACTCCGTACACTCCGGATCCCCGACAGACCCATGCCCACACCACATCTTCAACAGGGCCAGCACCGTCATCGCACCCCACCTCCGGAAGGCCATCAACAGCTCCCTCGAGACAGCAACCTTCCCAGAGGACTGGAAGCACGCTGAGATCAACGCCCTACTGAAGAAACCCACGGCTGACCCACGGCTGACCTCAAGAACTTCCGACCCATCTCCCTGCTCCCATTCCCGGCGAAGGTCATCGAGAAGGCCGTCAACATACAACTGACCAGGTTCCTCGAGGAAAACAGCATTCTGGACTCATCCCAGTTCGGATTTCGCCGCAACCACAGCACCGAGACAGCCCTCCTAGCCGCCACCGACGACATCAGAACCCTGCTAGACAACGGTGAAACTGCGGCCCTCATCCTCCTGGACCTGTCGGCCGCCTTTGACACAGTCTGCCACCACACCCTACGCACACGCCTCCACGACGCAGGGATACAAGAGAAGGCCCTGGACTGGACCACCTCCTTCCTCTCCGGCAGAACACAGAGCGTCCGCCTCCCTCCCTTCCGCTCCAAAGCCACCGAGATCATCTGCGGTGTACCCCAGGGCTCCTCCCTCAGCCCCACGCTATTCAACGTCTACATGGCCCCGCTCACCTGCATCGCCCGACAGCACAACCTCAACTTCATCTCCTACGCCGACGACACCCAGCTGATCCTCTCCCTCACCAAAGACCCTCACACAGCCAAAACCAACCTCCACGAGGGAATGACGGCCGTCGCCGACTGGATGAGAAACAGCCGGCTGAAGCTGAACTCAGACAAAACGGAGGTCCTCATCCTCGGATCCACCCCCTCGGCTTGGGACGACTCCTGGTGGCCCTCCTCGCTAGGAATGGCCACCACACCCACCGACCACGCACGCAACCTAGGGGTCATCCTCGACTCCACCCTCTCCATGACGAAGCAGGTCAACGCTGTCTCCTCCTCCTGCTTCAACACCCTCCGCATGCTTCGCAGGATCTACAAGTGGATCCCCACCGAAACCAGAAGGACGGTCACCCAGGCCCTCGTCAGCAGCAAACTGTATACGGAAACGCCCTCTACGCCGGAACCTCAGCGAAACTCCTCATACGGCTCCAACGCATCCAGAACGCTTCAGCACGTCTGATCCTCGACATCCCGCGCCGCAGCCACATCACCCCCCGCCTGAAAGACCTACACTGGCTCCCCGTCAACAAGAGGATAACCTTCAAGCTCCTCACCCACGCACACAAAGCACTCCACAACACTGGACCAGCGTACCTCAACTGCCGCCTCAACTTCTACACCCCCACCCGCCAGCTCCGCTCCGCCGACCACGCCCTCACCTCCGTCCCCCGCATCCGAAGAGCAACCACCGGCGGCAGATCCTTCTCCCACCTCTCCGCCAAGACATGGAACACCCTCCCCCTCCACCTACGGCAGACACAGGACCTACTGACCTTCAGGAGACTCCTCAAGACCTGGCTATTCGAACAGTAGCAGCACCCCCCCTCCCCTCAGCGCCTTAAAACCCTCACGGGTAAGTAGCGCGCTTTACAAATATTATGATTGATTGATTGATCCAACAGGGAATACTGGGTAAAATGCCACGTTCGGACCCAGGGCTGCATATCATCTATTTTCAATTGTAATTTGACTGGGAATGGTCTGAATATGTACGTGGAAGGTGTGCACAATGTGTTACGAAAGATATTAAAGCACGGGATACCAACAAGTAGTCTATGCGTGTGTGTATGTCGTGTACCGATGAGTAGTGTGTGTACTCTGTGCCCGTTGTCGACCGGTGTCTCCATATGTCGACCAGATCGTCAAACTCTGCTATCATTGCAATTTCTTTAGCAGCAGCTGAGGGAGAGCGCCGAGGAACCCGTGAGCGGTCCAGCGCAGGGGATTGCACGCAGTTGAAGTTGCCTCCCCACAGAGTGGGCATTCTAGAATATGTGAGGAGTTTTGTATGCAGTGTGTGATAGAACTGAGGATTGTCATAACTCGGGCCATACACTCCCACCACTTGAACGTCTAAGTTACCCTTGCGACAATGCACTATAACGTAGCAACCTTCGGGGTCCGACGCCACTGCTTGTATTGTGATGTTAGAACCTTGTCTGACCCAAATCAGGACCCCCCTTGCATGGGAAGTAAAGCCGGCTGCCACGCATATACCCTTCATCCTTCTCTGTGATAACAGTCCGGTGGTGGGCGCAAGATGAGTCTCTTGCAGCACTGCGACATAAATATGATGCCTACGAAGGTATAGAACCACCTTACAGACCTTACGTTGGTCGTTTAATCCCCTGATGTTCCAGGTTAGAAAGCTTAGTATGTGATCCCCTTGAGCGTCTCTGCAGTGACTACCCCCACTCATGTTTGTACGCTAAAGTGCCATATACATGAAATACATAACTGTCTGAATAAACACAATGCTCATCAACACTGCCGCTGCACCAAAATGCGCAACTTTCCCTCCCTCCCACCCCCACCCACGTTGCGTCCCCCAATGTTTGACATGACGACATAATCCCCTCCCTCAGAACAAAAAAAACCCACTACTGAACAATGTGTAATACACTGTGGGGCGGAGAGTGCCCAACCATTTGTGGTAAACTCTAACACCACTACATTTGCTACTTTCTAGTTGAGTGCCCCCGTGGCAGTCACCATTTGACTATAAGCCAGTAGGACGGTTTAGATACAGTACATACTACCACTGATAAAATGGTGTACAATCCCAGGCATGTGTTCTCCACCCGTCATCGCCCAACTCGCCCATCAACTGCAAGAACATAGCACAACATCCACAAGAGGTGTGGTATAGAACATCGTAATCCCAGGAGCATTGGTACAATAGAGAATAAGGAGCCTCGCTTGACATAGAATCCCCATGCTAAGAACATCCCCAATACTGAAGCACTTAGCTCACATATGTGCGTATATCAATCGTTCTGGTCCAATGGACTTCCGGAGTTATGGTCCACTTCTGCACCCTCAGTTGACTGAGGATTGTTCTGCACCATAGTGTAGCCTTTTAGTGCCTGCTGGGCTCTTCCCGGGTCTGCATATACCTTCGATTTTCCACCAACTGTGATGATGAGCTGGATAGAGCATGGCGTAGTCAATGTTCATCTCTCTGAGCTTGCGCTTGACCGGGCCTCTTGAACCTGCGGGGTGAAGTCTGGCTACAGTGACAACACAGAGCCCTCATAGTTAAGTGTTCGAAGCTTGTGCGCTCTCCGTAGCACAGCATCCCTGTCCCGATAATTAAGTATTCGGGCTATGATGGGGCGGGGAGGGGCCCCGGGGGGAGGGGCCCCGGGGGGGCCTGAGCGCAAGCGACCTGTGTGCCCGCTCCACCACAAATATAACCACAAATATAACGGAAAAGGTATCACGTCCCAGAAGAGTGGTAAGTAAATTCTCCACATAGAGTTCCATGACTCCCGTGGAGGTGGACTCCGGAAGCCCCACTATGAACAGATTGTTGCGCCTAGAGCGCGCTTCAAGGTCTTCGGCTTTCGCCTGCAGTGACTCCACGATCTTTGCCACCTGTTTCTGTGCGCCCATGGTCTCGACCTGTTGATCCTCCATGTCAGATACCTGTCTCTCCACCATGTTGATTCTTTCTGCATGTTTATCCAGCCTCTCCGAAATGTGATCCATGCGATAGGAGAGGGAATCTGTCTTTCCATCTATTGTGTATAGGCTCTGCTGCATGGCTTCCAGAATGTGTCGTAAATCACCACCCGGCTACGGACCAGTAGCCCCCTGCTCCCCCAGATCAGCATCTGCACCATCATCTCGGAGTCTGGTGGATTTGCGCTGGTCGAATTGTAGCTTTGATTGGGCTTTGTCAGACTTCCCCATGCTGTAGTTGCTCTCGCAGGGCCCGAGCCTATAGTAGGCGCGCACGATGTGTGGCCTCCCTCTCAGGCCAACTCTGCCTTAACCTCTCTGCCAGTACCTCCAACCGCAAGAGCGTCCAAGCCCTTTATGCGCCGATCCCAGCGCCTGCCTGCAGTGAGCCTCTTCGTCAGGCGGCCGTCAATTATGCCTCTCTCCTCCTAGCCACTAATGTCCAATTGTTATTATTGGGCCTGCACCCCTCCAACATGCAGAGCAGCCACTATATGGGTTAGAGCCGATGCAGGGGCAGAGCCACCACCTCCACGGTACCTGGGATGAGTCTGATGTGTCCCAGCAGCACCCGAGGGATCACAGGAGAGTGCTGCGGTGTCGCGATCACCGCCAGGCCCCAGCTCAATATGGCGTCTCTTCGCGCTCACCTCCCGCCTCTGCAATCAATCACAGGGCTGGGGAGAGAGTGCACGCACCACAGGTTCACGTAGAGCACATCAGTACAGGGCCACAGTGTGTAAAAGGAGATGGCCCGCTGGCCTCATCTCCCCCCTCGCACTGCTTCGTCGGGGTCAGACCCAGGCCTCAATTCACTGTACAGCTGCTCCCGCGGCCGGGAGCAGAGGCGATGCTGCGGTCAGGACACCGCTCATCAGCACGGAAGCCCCTCAGTCGAAAACGGAGTCCAGCCCAGGTCTCAATTCACTGTACAGCAGCTCCCGCGGCCGGAAGCAGAGGCGCTATTGCGGTCGGGACGCCGCTCATCAGCACGGCAGCCCCTCAGTCAAAAACGGATTCCAGCCCAGGCCCAGCACGATCCAAGCAGCAGGTCCTCCCAAACAGCTCCAGCCATCTCGATCCCTCCGTCGGCCTCCCCAGTACAGCCAGGCCGGGATCTCGATCAGCGCTGCACCTTTGCCGATCCGGGCGATTCAGGGATCGAAGCACAGCCAGTAACTGCCACTACCGCCTACATGCAAGTTTCGTTATTTCTGACCTCGGGTAAAGGATATTTTTGGCAGGATAGCAGCGGTGTGTGCCGGAGCTCAACTACGGCATGGCCATCTTAAGGCCAGGCAAGCTCCGCCCACCTGCTGCACAATTTATTTGACTATATCTATATTGCTCAACGTGAATTGAGCCAACCTGGCGGGGCAGCATGTTTTTTTACAACAAATGTCATGGCATAATAATTCCAATCACCCTGCTCTTAGTCTACTCTCTCTTAAATTCTGCCATGAGTCTAGACTGAGTCCCACACTACACCCTCCATCCCAAATTCACATAAAACATGCAACAAATACTGTATTCCTGGGATATGGTGCAAGTGAGAGTTTGCTACGGTCTAATAAAAAGTTGGTGCTTGGGCTAGGTTTAGGTTACGCCATGGACAGGTTGGGTCACACTCGTATCATAGGCAGTATGCTTAATCGCATGATTAATGAAAGGTAGAAGACAGAACATTGTAATTGAAACTGTGAGAAGACATTGTGGACTGTGTGGGACAAAATGGGGAGGTGGTGGGTATGAGTGGTCACTGGGTAATTCATGTTCTCTTCTGATTGCTTTCAGTGTAAGAGAGGCTGAGATTGAAAGATAGGAAGCTGGATAATTTAAAAGAATTAGTATCTGGGCTATGAGTGGGTAATGTTGTGGGCCCGCAGGGCCATAGGAAATCTACAATACAAAAGTGCACCCAAATAGTGGGTGGATTGGCCACCGGGGCAACCTCAAAGTCTATGAGAAAATGTGTTCCTAGAGAAGTTTCAAAACAGCATTTCATAATACAGTAAAAAAGAAAGCACTAACTCAAAAAGGGAGTATGAGATTGGATTTTAGGAAAACAATGATGGTTTAATACAGGAAAGAGTAAATGCAAAGACAGTAGTGAACTCATTAAATTACTTAGAAATAATTTGCCATGAAGGCTTTCAAATGCATGATAATTTAATAATGGGAAAAAGACAGAAAAATGATGTCTCAAATGTGTAGCAAAATCAGTAAGAAATCGGACAGCATCCGTAGTGGAGGGCAAAAGGTTCCGGTTTACCCCCAAGTCTGGGGTTTAAATCAGTTTCCTTGCACAGAAATGACTAAGAATTACAAAGTCAGCATGATAGGATCATCGCTCTAACAAATCACTTTTTCACAATTTTAAATAACACATAACCCTATCACTTTAGCACTAACCCACTACATGAATATTGATTCACCTCATCTGACCTAATGTATTCCGGAGGTTTTAAAAGAAACTAGTCACATATACAACATTGAAGCATTATGAATAAATGCTGTGTGCAAGCCGAAGGACCTTGAATAATGTTGCAAAAGGACTTCATCTAGCAGACTCTTTGAGAACAATGTCATTCAGAAATAAACAATCCACATCTTGCAGTCAAGCGAGAACTATAAACACAGAGTGAACATTATGATACTGCATCCAATTTGAATAAGATGGCATTGAGGCGTAACTGATGCCTAGTTAACCTAAGCCAGGAAAAACACACTTTAAAACAGTGTAAATATTGTGTTTCATTTGCAATAGCTCATCTCAGGATGCATGTGTAAATTGACTGCAAAACAAGTAATGTTAATGCACATTTTAGTTCAAACGTACAAAAACTTCTACACGGTTCTAGTTAGACAAAAATATAAGGCACTTATTTAGAAAATCAGTAGTACCAACCATATGTGAAATTATTGCTAGCCAAAGTACCATTTGACTTGAAGGTTTACTTGACATTTTAAAATCAAGCAGTCAACAGTTAAAAACTATAAAACACATTTTTAATAATGGAGGCAAATGGCTAGGAAAGGATCAGAAAAACAATGATTAAAGCATGGAAAGGAAATTAAAAGGAGATATGAGAAAATGGTGGGAGAATGGCTTCTGCAACAATGAAAAAAGGGAAAGAAAGCTAAGCAGGAGCAAGTCAGCTGTGGAAACAGAGGGAATAGAAAACAAAACACAAGGATGTATGCAGGGTTAACAGACATTGAAGTAGGTAAGGGGAAGTTGGGAAAAATTAAACATACAGAAATTCATAATGCATACTAGGTAGGCCTGGCCGGTAAATTCCGTTCCGCTCGTGGAATTTGCGGAATTTGGGTAATTTCACGTTCCGCGGAGAACGCGGAATTACCAAAAATTCCGCGATCCGCGGCTTCGCGGAATTTTTTGCTTGTTCGCGCTTTCAAAATGCGCGTTCGCAAGATATTTCTCCCCAAGCACGCAAACAGCGTTCGCGAACAGGAAAAAAGCATCGCGAACGGGCAGAACAAGCAATTCCGCATGTTCGTGGAACTTTTGCGTGCTCGCGGAGATTTTTTACCGTTTCGCGGAGCTTTGCGTAGCGCGACTACGCAAATTCCGCCCACAAGAATTATTAAAAGCAAGAAATAATAAATATGACTTGTCAGCACTAGTAGGAATGGCTGATTGGGAGGTATGGTAGTGGTGCCGTGGCCCTCAGGGGCCTGTGACGTGGTGGTTCTGGCCCCTTTGGAAAGATAAAGAGAGCAGTGATTAGTAGTACTTTTTACAAAAGAGGACTTTACAGGCAAACAAAACTTTTACATGACTAACCAGTCCTATTCCTCCCTTCAACCTCCACCCTACAAATCGTTTCCTACAAATGATATTGTTCCTCCACTCGCTATTTTGTCACTCTGAAAGCTATGGACAAAGTCAGTCTCCCATTGTTCATTGCACCTCACAGAGATGGAGATTGTACTAGCAACGGAAGAGCCATGGAGGAACGCAAATGCCCTTGATATCAAACCAGCGGCGGCTCCTCTGCAAAGGCGGAAGAGCGCCGCCCCACTGCTCTCTGAGCAGTTCAAAAGGAAAAATAAAATGATAATAATGCAACGTTATTATCATTTTATTTTTCCTACTGCAGTGGCTCAGTTTCATGCGGCGGGGCTGACCAGAGCAGGGGGGAGGAGTGGTGGCATTCTCTAAGTGCGGATGACGGTTTGAACGGCCGTCTTAGGCCGCCAAACTGTCATGCGCACTTTGCATGTTCTCCACCGGCTGTATTGTACAGCCTGGGTGGAGAACTTGCACAGTCCCCATCTGAGTGCCGAACCACGGTGCTCAGGACCAATCACGATACTGCTGTCATGGTGACAGCAACGTTGTGGTTGGCTTAGGGAAGCCTGGAAGCCCGTGTGCTTCCTGCTGCCGGGACTCGAGACAGGAAGATGAAGAGGATGGAGGAGAGGCGGCGGCTGGTCGTACCCAGGTAAGTGCATTTTTTATTCTTTTTTTCATTCCCCATCCCCCCACCCCACCACCACCTGTCCAGTAGCAGCCACTACTGTATCAAACTATCCTCCTCTGAGTCCTGACATCTTCATGTTCACCAGCCAAAGCATACCTGGCTTCCCATGGAACTGAATCAGGTCAGTACAATTTTCTTGATATGACAGTGATGTTATCAACTGTGTCATAGAACATGTCATGAGTGTAGTAATAGATGAGCAGTGCATGGCGAGTACTCAAGTTATAGTTTCTTGAGTTAACTATAACTGTGAATCACAGTGTTTTCTTAAATTGAGTTTAAAATGTTACTTTTTAACTGAAATTTTCACCTATGACATCACCTTAAACTTTGTGTTTTTTTTCATTGAATTGCTTAGGTCTTTTTTCAGGTAAAGTGAAATGTTATTTACATACCTAATTATGATGTCACGTTCACCTTTGGTTTTTTCAGTGAATTTCTCTGTGGCTATGTGTGTAGGTGTATGCCCAGATGGGTGAGGGGTGTGTGTGTGTGTTTCTGAGTGTGTGCCTGTATGTGTAGGTGAATGCCCAGCTGCGTGTGTGGATGTGTGTGCCTTCCTGCTTGTGCTCCCCACTAATTCTCTATTGCTGGGCACCATGGCACCATGGGCTGGCCTAGATCCCTTTCGCCAATCCCCCAAAAAAATGTTTATTTGTATTTAATCCCAGGGGTTGACCCTCTGTAACACCCCCTCCCCCACACAAGGCTCAGGGGGTTAGTGTACCTCTACCCTTCTGCATTATTCCTTATTTTTCTTTGTTTATGAGGAAATGGGAACTGGGTCTCCGAGTCCTAAAATGACAGCTGCAACATTTTCTTTCACGTTGCGGCCAGCTAAACAGGTCACATGCTTTCAGCTCGCGGTACTGCAGCATGAAATGGATCACTGACATAATATCGACGACAACAATATCGACCTTCCAGAATATCGTGTCAAGAATATCGATGGACAAAATATCGACATCCTATCTCTACAAAGGTAAGTACAAAAATTTCGAAACCAAAATATCGTTGTTTAAAATATCGTTCAAAATATCGTTTTTTTTTTAAATGTCTTAAAAATAATATTAAATAAATTAAATAATAAATATAATTAATAGAAACGTAGTTAGAGTTATTTAAAAATGTTAAAAATTATAAATAATAAATGTAATATAAAAATAAATTAAACATGCATATATAAAAATATATATATATATATATATATATATATATATTTACTTAATATTAATAAATAATTATTTTATTAAATTATAAAAAGTTACAAACATAATATAAATTATAAATACATATATATATATATATATATATATATATATACATAAACGTCTAAGATAAATATAAAAATAAATTATATATATAATAAAATAAAATATTAAAATAAATATTTATCTTTAAAACAACATTTTACACTACATTAACTAAAACAGTAGGGAAAATATTGGATAGCGTAGGGCATAAAATTACTATTCCCACTCCAAGGAGTGCAACAGTAGGGAAAGTGTTGGATAGCGGAGGAGATAAAATTACTATTCCCACTCCAGCGAGTGCAACAGTAGGGAAAGTGTTGGATAGCGGAGGGGAATAATTTACTATTCCCACTCCAGCAAGTGCAACAGTAGGGAAAGTGTTGGATAGCGGATGGGAATAATTTACTATTCCCACTCCAGGTAGTGCAACAGTAGAGTAAGGGGCCGATTCCGATTCCGGCCGGAAATCTCTCCGACCGAGCCGGACCCGGAGAGAATTCCGACCGAATCGGACCCTAGCAGTCCGACCGAACGAGTACGATGCGCACGCATGCCATCGGACTCGAGTCGGTCGGACTCCCATTGAAGTCAATGGGAGCCTGTCGTACAACGCGTACGCGGGCTCCCATTGACTCAATGGGTGCGAGGCGGACAAGGGCGCCCCCTACAGCGTGTACGCGTCCATGCGCATCGCGGCATACATGCACAGGTAGGGGGGACCCATGGGTCCCCCCTGTGTGCGACTGGCGCGCCTACGCGTACAGGGGGGTCCGACGCGGACCCCCAAAGTCCGGCTCCGACAGCTTTTTCGAGCCAGACGGCGCGAGTCGGTCGGACTGCTCGCGGCGCGCATCGTACTTACCCGGCCGGGAAACGTCTCCATAGCGCGGTGCGAGTCGTGTCCATGCGAGTCGGTCGGAGCGTGTTGAAGCCGCGTTCGAGTCAGTCGGCGATTTCGCGGGTGCTTGCATCGTACTCGCTCGCCCGGACCCGCGTACGATTCGGTCGGGAAAGAGGGCTCCGAATCGGATCCGGTGAATCCGAATCCGATTCGGAGCACTACCGGCCGAGATCGGAATCGGCCCCTATGTGTTTGATAGCGGAGGGGAATAATTTACTATTCTAACTCCAGCAACTGCAACAGTAGGGAAAGTGTAGGATAGCGGAGGGGAAAAATTTACAATTCCCACTCCAGCAAGTTCAACAGTAGGGAAAGTGTTGGATAGCGGATGGGAATAATTTTCTATTCCCACTCCAACTAATGCAACAGTAGGGAAAATGTTGGATAGCGGAGGGGAATAATTTACTATTCCCACTCCAGCAAGTGCAACATTAGGGAAAGTGTTGGATAGCGGAGGGGAATAATTTACTATTCCCACTCCAGCAAGTGCAACATTAGGGAAAGTGTTGGATAGCGGAGGGGAATAATTTACTATTCCCACTCCACAGAGTGCAACTGTAGGGAAAGTGTTGGATAGCGGAGGAGATAAAATTACTATTCCCACTCCAGCGAGTGCAACAGTAGGGAAAGTGTTGGATAGCGGAGGGGAATAATTTACTATTCCCACTCCAGCAAGTGCAACAGTAGGGAAAGTGTTGGATAGCGGATGGGAATAATTTACTATTCCCACTCCAGGGAGTGCATCAGTAGAGAAAGTGTTTGATAGCGGAGGGGAATAATTTACTATTCTAACTCCAGCAACTGCAACAGTAGGGAAAGTGTTGGATAGCGGAGGGGAACAATTTACTATTCCCACTCCAGCAAGTGCAACAGTAGGGAAAGTGTTGGATAGCGGATGGGAATAATTTACTATTTTCACTCCAACAAATGCAACAGTAGGAAAAGTGTTGGATAGCGGAGGGGAATAATTTACTATTCCCACTCCAGCAAGTGCAGTAGTAGGGAAAGTGTTGGATAGCGGAGGGGAATAATTTACTATTCCCACTCCACAGAGTGCAACAGTAGGGAAAGTGTAGGATAGTGGAGGGGATAAAATTACTACTCCCAATCCAACAATTGCAAAAATAGGGAAAGTGTTGGATAGCGGAGGTGAATAATTTAATATTCCCACTCCAGTAAAATAATAAATATTAATTAACAAATACTTAAATAATAAAAAATAATTTACCTCTCACCAAATACCCCTATAAATAACACCACCACTATTGTAAAACATGACACAATTAACATAATTGCTCAACAATTAATTAATTAACTAATAACAAGATACAAAAAAATTAAAAACAATGAGTAATAAATTAATTCATACTATTAAGACTATAAAATAACAATAAATAAATATTATCTGAAAAAATTAAAAATTATATTAATTTGTAATTACTTGCCACACTACTCCCCTTTAAATACACAACTCTCTCATAGAAAATTACCACAATTTACAAATGTACCAATTAATTATTAATAATTAATAACCAATTAATAATTAATAAATAACAAATTATTTAACACAGTTAACAATATGAAAGATTAAATACACAAATAGTAATTAATAAAAATTATTAATTAATTAATTATAATTAATTTACTTCCCACCCTACTCCCCTATAAACTCACAACCCGCTCCTAAAAAAATAACACAATTAACATATTTACCAATTAATTATTAATATTTAATAACCAATTAATAACTAATTAATAACACATTAATTGACACAATTAACAATATATATTATTACATACAAAAATATGAATTAATTAACATTATTAATTAATAAATTTTAATTAAATTACTTCCCACCCTATTCCGCTATAAACCCACAACCCGCTACGGAACTAAAACGCAATATTTAATTTCTTTAAAAATTAATAATTTCAAAAAATGTATTAATAAATATATCATAATTAAATTACTTCCCACCCTATCCCCCTATAAACCCACAACCCGCTACGGAACTAAAATACGCAAAAATTACTTCTTAAAATTTCAAACATACATTAGAAAAATAAACTATACTTTTAACACATATACTAAAATACAGAACACTAAAATAAATTTCGATATTATTAACAACGATATTTTGACTAACGATATTACTAACTTCGATATTAACAAAAACGATATTTCTTACCTGCATGTCGATATTCTGGTCGACGATATTCTTGCAGGTCGATATTGTGTCACATCGATATTTAAACATCGATATTATGGCATATCGATATTTAAACATCGATATTATGAGTCTATACCGCATGAAATATCTATACATTTTGAACATTACTGACTTATTTTCATCAAATCACAAAAAAAAGTGTGCTTTTTAGATCAAGATCTGGCTTTCTGCCAAATTTGGTATAATTCCGTTCAACTTTTTTGGCTGTAGCTGTGTCTAAAGTTCCTAAGAGAAATTGCATGTGGAACATGTGTTTGGGTTCCCCCATTTCTCTTGTCCCCCTCCCCCTCTACCCCCTCCCCTCGTTTGCCAGGTACCCTTGAAACTTCCATGAAGGAATTGAGGTGAACAAACCTTTTTTTTTTTATGTTGGAAAGTTTTGTGCAGATTCCTCAAATGTTGCCAACGTTATTAGCAAAACAAAAAATCCTCTTTCTATGGAAACTTGATCCTAATAATAACTACACAGTGGGTACCGGCACTGTGTTATTTTTATTATATTATTCATACATTGAAAGACCCAAATCTGGCTCCTACTCGATCCTTTCGAACACCATGTGCCAATATTTACATGGTACCCTGAGCCTTCCTTATCCAAGTCGGATGGAAGAATCTGCAGAGCACGTAGTGATCTTGGGTAGGTCTGATCTCCGTGTTCTTTCCTAAAATATTCAAGATGCCGGCTCCGTTCTGTAGAAAATGTCTCTCTTTCTCTCTCTCTCTGTCCTGTATATTGTGGGTAATCTTTTCTATTGCCGATATGAACCGAAGTCTACACCACCTATTATGATTATGTGACAAAAGTGGTGTCCCTCATTTAGACAGTAGCGCCTGTTTGACGGATAGGAGGAGTAGGTTTGTTAATGGTCGAGCCCTTTTCCTCCTCCCACCCCTCCACTAGCCCATACATCCCATTCGGTAGTATGCTCCCCAATGTTTCTGGTATTTACACTCCCACTAGCTAGACCAGGGCCCCAAGACTTCCATTCAGAGATTCTGGATAAGGCGACAAGTCCATAAAATGTGGGAAATTGTACCTAACTGGTTAGACCCCCTCAAGAATGTATCTACTTTCCTACTGTCACGTGTGGAGGCACTGTGGGGTGCAGTGCGACCAGAGAAATATTTTCCCTTCTGTCTACCTACCCAAGGCATGGGTGATTTCACTGTGTAGATTACATATATATGGGACCACTGTTCACCAGTGAAGTGATGGTTCACCTCTTCTTCCCATTTTTGTCTGAAATCTGCCTCTGTCTGGGGAACCGTTTTTCAGGAGAGCCCTACAGGTATGTGAAATGAGATAGGAGTCATCTAGCACACCACACAGATACTTTTCAGATGGGGTAACTGCCCAGTGCATGATAAACGTGTACCTAAATCATTCTTCTTTCCCCAACCCGTAATTAGACTTTTTCCGTTCAAAGGGTTTGATTGCCCCCTTGTCAAGCAAGTGTCTTATCTTTATGAAACATGCCAATTGGTCCTTCTGAAAAAACCCTCATCATAGACCTGCTCGGAAAGCAGACCTCCTAAATGTTGGACTGCAGGAAGACGAAAAGTGGCTTGTGTGCACGTGATCTTCTCTGTCTCTGCTATTGACCACTCCAACAGATGTCTCAAATGAGTTCCTGATGATGTAACTTAGGGGGTCATTATGATGGTGGGCGGATCGCCCCCGCCGGGCCGGCAGGGGCGATCCGCCCGCCATCAACCTGAATATTCCCACCGCCAAATTAGGATGGCGGTGGGAATGGGAATGGTACCCCGGCGGACGGAAAGACCGTCCGCCGTGGTCCCGCAAGGCGGTCCTTTTCTGCCCGCCTTGCGGGACACAGTACAATGGGGCAATGACAGCGGTGCTGTGCAGGCACCGCCGTGGGCATTACGATGCCTGTCTTTTGCGGCGGAGATCCCGCCGCAAAAAGACAGGCAGAGAATCCCTTCGGGGGCCCGTTGTGGGCACCCGGGGGGTGGGGGGGTGGGCGGCTGCACGTGGGGGGTACCTATGGTACCCCCCTGCATCTGCATGTACAAGGTGGCAGGCACCGCACGGTGCCTGTCACGCTGTACATGCAAATGCACAACAGGTATTTTTACATTGCGGCGGGTGCTGCTTGCAGCACCGCCCGCAGCAATGTAAAAATACGGGATGCGCCCGCCAGTGTGGCGGGCGCATCCTAATTTAGTCAGCGGGACCGCCGCACCTATGGCGGGCGGTCCTTGTTGCTGATGCGATGGCGGGCGGACTTTGTCCGCCCGCCATCGTAATCGACCCCATAGAGTGGCGAATCCCCAGACCCGCTCCTCCTAATCCAAGCTCATTGTTTGCTGCCCTGGGTTAGCCATAACCCTTGCCTTTTCACCATGTCCTTTAAAATTTGTTGAGGCTGTTTGGAGATGTGTTATAATTTGTTTCTCACCCAGTGGCAGGGACTGAAACATAAACAGTATCCTAGCTAGGACAACCATTTTTACTGTTGCTATGTGGCCCAGCAAGGACAGTGAGTGATTATTAGGCCTGGATGAAATTTAAATTATGCTCTGTGATCCCCATATTTTCAGGTATTTTTCCTTACGCTTGTTATGCGAAAGTCCATCATGATGCCATGTTGCATAATTGCACGAACAACGCAAGCAACCAGAACATGAGTGGCTGTTGTTCACAGAACTTGTGTGTTTTGTGGTTTTTAGCGCAAAATGTATCCTTGTGTCTACTGATGCAAGGACACATTTTATGCTAAAATATAGCAAAAAATGAGAGATTTGCCTTTCACATAATTACGCATAATTTCATGTAATTTTCCCACAATTTTGAGTAATTACGTGAAAGCAGATTATGTGAATTTCGTACACTCCTAGTAATTATATAATTGTGAAAGATACCTCTTTATGGAGAATAGCAGGGATGGAAAGTATATCACAGCTGATGCTGCTGCCAGTAGAATACACAAATATCTTATGGGGGTAAGTACTCCGTTTAAAGGGAGAGTGCTGCTTTAACTATTCAGGGGTCGATTCCGATTCGGGCCGGAAATTTCTCCGACCGAGCCGGACCCGGAGAGATTTCCGACCGAATCGGACCCGTGCAGTCCGACCGAACGAGTACGATGCGTCCGTATGTTATCGGACTCGAGTCGGTCGGACTCCCATTGAAGTCAATGGGAGCCGGTCGTACAACGCGTACGCGGGCTCCCATTGACTCAATGGGTGCGAGTCGGACAAGGGCGCCCCTACAGCGGGTACGCGGCGAGCGATTCGCGCCGTACACGCACAGGTAGGGGGGACCCATGGGTCCCCCTGTGTGCGACTCGCGCGGCTACGCATACAGGGGGTCCGACACGGACCCCCAAAGTACGGCTCCGACAGCTCTTACGAGCCGGAGTGCGCGGCTCGGTCGGACTACTCGCGGCGCGCATCGTACTTACCCGGCCGGGAAACGTCTCCATTGCGCGGTGCGAGTCGAGTCCGAGCGAGTCGGTCGGAGCGGTTCGAGCCGGGAGCGAAGTCGGTCGGAGCGGTCGGGACGCCCGGACGAGTCGGTCGGCGATTTCGCATCGTACTCGCTCGGCCGGACCCGCGTACGGTTCGGTCGGGAAACAGGGCTCCGAATCGGATCCGGTAAAGCCGAATCCGATTCGGAGCCCTACCGGCCGAGATCGGAATCGGCCCCTATGTATCCCTCCTGGGGCTTGCCACCCCCTCCGCCTCTGACTTTTGCATGTTGATCTTGAACCTACCTACTTCACTAAACCTCAGGACCAGACAGGCCTTTTATTCCCCTGTACATTTCCCTGGTTGACTGGAGTCATTGAATGCCAGGTTTAAAAGCCCAGAGCCACTTTATCCAGCACCCTGAGGTTAATTGCAGCAGCCACAGGGAGGCTTTGCATCAGCAAGAGAGAGCGAAAGAGAGCGAGAGAGAGAGAGAGAGAGAGACAGAGAGAGAGAGAGAGAGAGAGGGCAGAGAGAGAAAGCAATCAGAGATGGAGTAGTGAGGAAATAAGGAGAGAGAGAGAATAGATGGATCGAAAAGATATTACACGAGGGTGCTGCTGGTTTGAGCGTTTTTGCCAGGACTGCTTTTGGTTTCCTAGTCCGGCCCTGCTAAGCCTTGTACTTCCTCAAGAATGGGGTTTTGTAGGTGCACTGGTCTTCAAAGGATATCAGTACTTTATCTGCAAAAAAAGAAATTGGACACGTCTAGGTCCAGCTTCACTTCTAAGATAGTTCTGCCCATGTGAATGGTGTTCACTAGCAGCTGTATATACAATGTGAAAAGCAGAGGGGATAAAGGACATCTTTGTCTAGTGCCCCATTCAACTCTTACTTTCCCTGAATATGCCCCAGTCATTGTAATCTGTGACATATCCCAATAGAATCATATTCAAAATGCAGGGGCCAGTGTCTTAAGTTAGACGTGGCTTCCTCAAAATACATCTGTTAACACCGTCAAATGCTTTCTCCACATCCAAGGACAATAATAGTGAGTTCCCTCCATGCTTATTCACTACATTTATTAAGTGGATTACTTTCATCATATTGTCTCCTACCAGCAGCTTGAAGATGAATCCCACCTAATGCAGGTGGATCAAATGCCGCATTAGGGTGAGGATTTGTCCCCATCACTTATTTGCACTCAATGATATGTTAATCTGTAACCCGCATGCTCACATGATATACACATGACATGCATTATTCCACATATTATTTGACACATTATTTTACACATTGTTTCATATTTAGTAAACTGAATGAACCACATGTTTTTGATGAACTTTATGTTAGCATATGCGCATCTTAACATTATAGTGAGTAGGCCTAGATGCCTTACTCCATTTTGGAATAAACTTTGTATTTCCGCTTGCTGTGCATAACACATTTTCTGTATCAGTCACCATAGTCACTGTGTTCTCATTTAGAAACATTATTCTTTATTAGGTTACAGTTTGAAGGTTGTAGATTAGCAATTACCTAGTTTGGACTGTGACTTTTCAGCACCTTCACAGGATGGGAAACTGAGGAGCTGAACACTTCTTTGTGATATTTTGTGAAGGCTGCGATGAGGGAAGAAGCTGGCTTTATGTTATCCGTGAGGAGGAGGCCAGCACCATGCACAGTGTGATCACAGATTTCTGATTGGTTCTTAATTGGTGGGAACCTGTAGAATGTATCTCTTCTTTTACCTGTGTGAACTGAGTTAGTTAGTGAGAACACTTGACCTTGTCCACCTTTTCAGGTGGCATCTCTTTCCCTTCTCTAGAGACCAATGCTCCAAATAATTCTGCTCATGGACTTCCATTCTAGAGCAATGACATTTCTTCTTTGAACCTTCATTTGGTTCTATTTGAGATTCTGTGCCCGCTCACACCTGCAGCTTCTGAATTGCCCGATTCTGTCATTTTACTTTGCCATAGGGTAATTCCCTTAAGGGGAACTGAATCTTAATGCAATTAATTTCAGCTTTTAGATAACTGAAATTTGGATCGCTTACCTGATTTTCCTGGCTGATTTGCGATTGTGCTGTAACCAGGTGATTTATGAATAGAATTTTCTGATTTGAGATTGTAACTCTACTAATATAGCTTTATAGCCCGCTGCCGAGGGTTATACCGGGTGTTAAAGGCCCTGAATCCGAGTTATAGGCCCGAGCCATAGGGAAGGGCCTATGACATAACATAACGTGTATTTGTAAAGCGCACGTTCACCCGTAGGCATCTTGGGGCTGAATAACAGATGTTTAATGTTACCCAACTCAATGGTACTCATTTTATCGACCTCAGAAGGATAAAAGGGTGAGTGGATCCATCGGGATTTGAACCTGTGACCATGAGGTTGAACACAGGCCCCTGCAGGGGATGCATTAGTCCACTGAGCCACCAGATCCGATAACAAGGGAAAAGGCCACCAGATCCGATAACAAGGGAGAAGGCCTTTACCAATGGCATAGCCCAAGGCAGACGGGCCATAACGCTATTAGAACATTTCACTCACTACGAATAGAATGTTCTAAAATAAAAAGTGAGAAACATGAAGACAAACATTGGAATGTTGGCGCTCCAGGCTTATATCAGCCATTATAAGCCTGGTGCTACTCCACTGTCTTCAAAGGAGCTCTCAACATTCCAGTATTATCATTCGCAAGTTTACTCCTCTATGTGCCTGATTACAAGTTGCTTATAGTATTCCGACACTTGTGCTAATCCCCATTTATGCATGGGTCGGAATTACGTGTTTGAAGGAATTTAGTGCATCCAATATTTATTGCATACGTTAAATAACTCAACCTTCATTAAATTTCAGCAGGCCAAACCTGCTGAATTTTAACATGGGAAAGCATACAGTATTTTCTGTATCATATGGATTTTGGTGCGTTAAATACCAAAATCCATGTTTTTCCCCATAAACTCGTAATAGGTGTTATTTATTGCAACGTGATAAATAATGCACCCCGTGGTATTGTTATTTATGCGGGGCGATACATAACACCTAAACTCATAATCAGGCCCTTTGTCTTTAATGTGGGGCACAATATGCTTCACTGTGATTGAAATTTTCAAATTGATGAAGTTCAAGACCATGGTCTATCCTAGTAAGCGCGTCAAGGACTGCTGACTGCGCCAAGATTGCGCAGTACAAATACCATCCTTATCTTCCCGCACTGCCAGTGGTGACCTTTGTTTCCAACATTGATTGAATTAGCTCGCCAGTTTCTGCAAATGTGTTTAACAATTTGGCCGTAAGTTCTATCAGAGTTGGTCAAAACTATTTATGGAATATGGGACTATGACTGTTTGGCCAGTTGCTTATCACTATTATCCTTGGAAAGCGGGGTTCCAATAGTTCCCTCTGAAAGGGCCGCAAGTCCTGGCTTTTGGGTTCAATTTGAGATTGCAACCTCATTGGCTGTTCCCTCAAGTACCATTTTTTGATAATATTCTTGGAATGGCTCAAGTTTCTCACGAGTCCATGATATATGTGGGCACTACCTCCCTTGTCAGTTGATATGTGGTACGTAGCTTGCTTAAGTCTAATTTGGCCTCCAAGAAACAACCCACTTTCTGGACCCTTCGTAGAATTTCTGTTCAATCTTTCCTAGGGAACACTCTGTTTTGTTCAACTCCAAGATGCATAATTGTCCTGTTATGGCCAAAACCTTGTGCCAAATCTTCTAGAGCATCAATTTGCTATGTTTGGATCGTTTTTTGTGTTTTTTTCCCATTTTTGGATATTTTTTGCATTAAAGCGATACTTCTGTGCTGTCGTTTTTTCATAGATGAGACCTGTCATATCTCTAATGTTTTCGTTATCCAGCAACACTGTCTTTTCCACAAGATCTTTAATCAGCAACATACCAAAGCGAGCCCCAAACCATAACGCCCATCCCTGTTATGTTATGTTAATCTGATTTGTAAAGAGCGCGGATACTCAGCAGAGTGTTCCGGCATTCAGGCAGAGGGCAGCAGCCCAAGACACCTAGATTGACTGTCTGAAGAGCCAAGTCTTTAGTTTCCTCTTGAAGGTAGCAAGATTATTTACCAAGCGGAGGTCTAGTGGAAGTTTGTTCCAGTTGAGCGGCCCCAAGTAGGAAGAGGATATCCTGCCTATTCTAAGGTGGGTGATAGGGGCACTCTTGCAATGCGTGCAGAGGATGAGCACATGGTGCGTGCTGGAATGTATTAGCTGATTCTCTCTCTGAGATAGACCACGCCCATATCATGCATGGCCTTATCAATTAAGACCATGGCCTTAAAAACAATCCTCTTTTTTATAGGGAGCCAGTGGAGGGCCCTCAGATGAGAGGACAGGTGAGACCTAGGTGGAAGTCTGAGGAGCAGTCTAGCCGCCGAGTTCTGCACCACCTGATGTCTATTGAGAAGCAAGTCAGGGAGACCAAGGTAAGGGCATTCCCATAATCGAGTCTCATCGTGATCAGGGCCTGCACCACCTTTCTTCCAGCAGCCTTCCCCATTGCCACAGCACTTACTAGCAGCACTTTGCTTCAGTGTAGAGGCACTACCTGGTCTATTGATCCCGGGTGTCCGGCAGACACTAATGGAATGAGGGCGGGGGGAGGGTATTTCAGATTCTTCGGTTAGGATTTTTTCAGTGTTTAGTTTGTAAAAAAAAGTAAGTGCCAGGACCCTCCTCAGGAGGCCACAACAGCCAGCACCACCCATTGTCACTGCAGATGACAGTATAACACAACCACAAACCATCACACTCCTACAAGTGTGAGATTTCACACTAATCCAGGCCGCCCAAAGCTATAGAAATGGAGTGGGATGCAGGCATTATTCATTTTTAACGTATATTGACTTATTAAACACTGTTGTACTCACCTCAAAGTTAGACAGACAGTGCCACCATGTGGGGGACTGCAATTAGTGCCGATGTTGACAATTAAGTCCTGATGTCAAGCACCAGAAACCACTGGCTCAAATTAAGCACTGGATATGTCTGAAAATAAATCTACTGTTACCGGTAAGTGTTGTGATTTGCATTTCTCTGAGGCAATGGATTTCTTTTGTGTAGTTGCTTGTTTTTTCTCATTTGGTTGTGTTGTCTCTTAACATGCATTGATGTATATGCGTGTGTATCTCCATCTCATCCGATCTCTCGCTGGCCTTAACATAGTAGTGAGTGTTGACAGCCAAGCCTACCACCCACCCAACCCCAGGCTCAGACCCCCACTGCTAAGTGGGGCATGGACACGCAGAGCTACCCAGACACCCTTGGGTCTTGCCTGCATATGGCAGAAGCCTGTTTAGAGGGCAAAGGTGGCACTATCAGGCTCCTGTAACAGACCGCTGAAAGGCACATAAATTAACAGGCATGAGCACCTTGTTCAGTCAAGAAGCACTTTTTACTGCAAAAAGCCAGTCTTATTAGATTTGTTAATGGCTATTATTATAAGCCACTCCGTGCTATGTGCAAAGTTCAGAAACCCTTTTAGCAGTAATTTACTACCTTCAGATAATGTTTAGAAAGAGATAAAAATTACAAAAACATATTTTTTCCACTCTGGAGCATCTTAAATATGTCTGGTGATGGCTGGGACCTGCAGTGGTAACACTAGAAAGTGTTATGATAATACTACAGATTGCCTGCCAATGGGACATGCATCAGACAGACTTCGTTGAAGTGGAGGTGTGTAGTAATGGCAGTTATTACCCCAAAATCTTCAGACGTGTCATAAATATGCCAATAATGTTAATACAGAGCCTGAAACTTCGACAATATTTTACGGAAGTGCTACATCGGTCCTTTATGCAAACATTTAGTTTAGAAGGCACCCCCAAAAAGCAAAAACAATGCAAAATTGATGTATAAATAAAATAAATATCATTTTAATAGAACAACTACGTGCAATAAGAAATATCAGGACCTGGATTAACTTCAACCCTTGTTTTACTCTGGTGAGGTTTAGGGCCTGATTTAGGCTTTGGCAGAGTACAGTCCATCAGGGTGGTGGAAGACATTAACTCTGCCACCTTGATGGTCTAACCTCTGCCAAATTTACAGATGACGGCCGGCTCAGTGGTCATATCTGTATGTTGAAAGGAACCGCCATCACCGCGGTTCCCTTTAATGCACTAAATGTTTGGTGGAAGGTCTCCGTCAGTTTTAACAGCAGTCCACCAAACTTTTAACATTTTTTTGTTTTTCATAAGAAAACTCCCAAAGTAAGAGTTTCTTTTTCTGAAAACCAAAGAAGTAATGGCCCACCCAAGGTGTGGGCCTCATTATTTTTTCAATCCCTCACCACCCGTTTTTTCCCTGGCTGTGACAGACTGAAAAAAGGACAACGCATCATCCACCCTAAATAGGGCAGACTGTGTGATGCCCTTCCTTTGACAGCCCATACTCCGTCAAGCCATCAGAGTAAGTTTTCCATGGGCAGAGCCAGCAGGGGCTCAGTCAAGAGTAAGCGTTCTCTGATGCACTTCCTCTGATGGCCCCTACTCTATTCGGTCATTGGAGGATGCTTTACGTCGACAGGGCCAACAGGGGCTTTGTTACTGGAAAGCTTAGGGACTGCCCATTTCTAAATGAAACAGGTGGACCAAGAGTTTGACGGACTCGGTACTCCTTCGCATTTGTGAAAGAATATCCTGTCCACCCAACTCTAAACGAGGCCTTCAATTCTTATGGCTTTCTACATTTAGTGTGGGCAAAATCACATTGTTATTTTCACCTTGCATGCATGATTCACAGTTTTACACATGATACAAAAGGGTGGGGGTCCTCATCAAAATGAAGATTTTACCAATCCTTTTCATGGCAAGACCCCTATTTTCACTATCTGTTCCCAGGTAGAAATGATCTTACGTTCCTCAAGGCTGTCCCTTGTCCAATTTCTGTAAGTGAAGTGATGAACATTCTAGTGCACCACAAGTAGCACAAATCTGGGTTCAGGGTTCCCACAAGACACTTCTGCTCAAACTCAATGTCCTGTGAGATGAAGCTAAGAAGTCTGCTTCGGCGTGAGGAAAACATGAAATTACCTGAGCCACAAGTCTTGGTCACGATTTAGTCCTGAATTAAAGATTATGCTGTAATTTCAATTAAAGACAGGTCTTGTTATTTCACACTAAATCCAGACAGCGCAACCAATTGTGAGGCACACCCTACAACAACACAGATCTTGCTGAACTATTCAAGGTCATCCTTGACTAGCCATGTTACACTGTCTGTGCAGAGGATCAGTAGTTCCACCACCATTTGCTCTTACCATAGACCACCAGGGTCAGATTGGTATGGCGGGCACTCGGGCAATGGGCGATGGGCCGGTATCTAAGTTGCAGCTGTGGGCCTCTTTTTTGACCAGCGTGGTTGCCAAATTAGGGCACGTGGCTATGCTGTTCAGATGCCTCCAGCGGCCCAGTTGGGGACTGAGTGGCCTTTCTGGTGGCAGATGCGCATCTAATATCTCCCTTTTACCAATGGGGCAGAGGTGTCATTCCCAGTCTGTTGCTTGGCCGGCCCATTATTGCATGCAGATTGAGCAGAGGCAGGGAGGCCTGAGCAGAAGTGGCCTCATTTATATTTATTCCGGTGTGGTTCACCATTGTGAACTAATCCATGCACAAAGAGTCCTGGCAACATTAGCAATTTTTTTTTCTGAGTGAAGCTAAGAAAACATGCCTCTTATAGAGAATTCTACCTCCTTCTTTTTAGAATACTTAAAACACTGAAGCAGTGTTTTGCAAAAAGGCACAATTCGCAAATGTGGGTCACTTTTTTAAGGGTACCCGGATGCATTTTTGATCCCAATCCAACCCTGTAGACCACTGTACAGAGCTGACATGACTCCCAAAAATCGTTCATGGAACTGCATCCTAATGTATCTGTGCAACACTTACATAGCATGGAAGTGATCATAGCCTGTGAGACTCAAGACAGGTGGTCATTATTACCAAACCAAGTACATCACATGAGGATATAATCATATGACGATCAAAGGAAAGCTGATTACACCTCTACATTAACAATCTGATTACTTACCAGTAGTTTTCATTACACTGAGTCCTACTGTTACTCGTCACTGTCCTTCACTGTAATGAGGTGCCCTCTTCATCCTAGAGAGAGCTGCAGTCTTAGATATACACACTCAGTTTGAAAAAGTACTCCCAAAGGGCCACCTTTATTTGCCTTGTCCAAGAGACTATCCTTCCCCTACTCATTGTGGGGTGACTGCTGGATTGGTGGCAGTGGCTGCTTGGTTGGTGGCAGACCATAGAGTGTTTGGAATACAGTCTATTTTGGAACCGGAGGGCGAGGGCTCCGGACCCTCTGTATAAAGTCCATGCAGATACCCAATATCGTGTTCGGTGGTGCTGGGGTAAAGCAGTGTCTCCACTTAAATACTTCTAGAGAATGACTAACCGAGGCTAGTAGGTTGCGAACACATATTTTGGTATAAGGTATTAACCACAAGATAGAACTGGGTCTACGAACAATGGTGAGCCAGCATGCTGACGAAGGCTCGACTGGATGTACAACCCAAACAACCTAATAAACATCACATTCAGTGACACATATGAAGTGAATGGAGCACCTGTCACACATCATGATGGCCAGTGCTCCCTCTGCAGGCCTTGGTAGCCTTCCTATTGACCAGCATTACTGAACACACAAACACACCATCATTCACACATCACCATTGCCCATTACATTCCTGCAGCAACTGAACAGCAACTTCTACGTTCCCCTCTCCTGCCACTCCCCAGCATCCACTGCACAGATTGTCAACTTCTACTTGATCTACCATGAATCCTGACACAACCCGACTTTCCCAACCAAGACATCTACCATCTTCACTACAGTGTCAAGCTGCTAATCGAACATCATCTTACATGGTTTATTCAGCTTCCCAGGCAAACCAGTCATCAAAATAGGGAAGGAAGCATTCTTCAGCCTACACTAAGAGACTCATTATGATGGCGGACGCACTTCAGTCCGTCTGCCATTGTTACGGATTTGGGACCGGCCACCTATGAGGCGACCTCCCCACAATACGAATCACAATGCGACCGCCACCATGGCGGTCGCATCACCTATATTTTGCATTGTGGCGGGGATGCGGTCAGCAGCCCCTGCCACAATGCAAAATATAGGAAGCAGACACATCCCTGCACTACCGGGCAGGCACCCAGTGGTGCCTGCCACATGGTGCAGGGATATGTTGGGGGGCACCATAGGTGCCACCTAGGGTACATCTCCCTGCCCCATGGATTAAGGGGGGCCCGCTACGGGCCCCCAAATCCGTTTCCGCCATTTGTTTTGCTGCGGTTTGTCCGCTGCAAAACAAACGGAGGAAAGGGATATCATAATGTTGGGCTATGTTTCTGTTCCGACAGGCGGTCGGAAAAGGACCGCCTGTCAGAACCGTGGTGGGAGGTCTTTACGACAGCCACGCTTACCCAACGATTCCCCCGATCCATCTTAATATGGCGGGGGAAAACAGCAGTACGATGGCGGAAGGCCCGCCACCGACCGGCTGTCGGTGACAGTCCTTCTGGCATCGTAATGAGCTCCTAAATTCCCAAAATCTGACCACTCATCACTCAAACAATATACAAATTAAAGGAAATACCATTGATTTCATCTGGGCATCCTGCACAAACATCAACTGATTCACCTGCACAGCCCCTGACTGGACCAATCACACACCAGTCTTCTTTGTCTTTCTTTGACCAGGCCAGACAAAAAACTGACAGCTGAAACCCTATATGCAACATTTCCACTCATTCAAAGTCTTGCCCATCAACTCAACCTAACACACATTAATCATTCCATCCAATGAATCTAACACTGACTTCTATATCAACTCTTAGCTTCCCCTCATCAGAAAAACTTTCTAAAGCTTAGGTGCCATTTATGCTCTGGTCAAAAGGCAAGCCATCCACAAGATTGTACACAGAGTAACCTATAGACAGGAAATGTGGTATGAAAACACAGTAGAAGCACCGGGCATTAAACAAATCTTAATGTAGGCCCAGCAGTCCCGAAAACACCCCACCCACACCAGAGCTAGCTCAGGAGAGAATACAAGGCCACCTACTCCATGACCATCACTAAAGCATCCAACAAAAGCAGAGAACAACTCAAAGGGGGATATTCTCAAGAACGTGTGATAATTATCGCAAGATTAGAATAACGCCGTGTTAACGTTGTATTTTCAACACGGCGGTACCATGCGATAGTCTTACGCTAACGCACAAAATGTCTGCGAAAACATTACCGGGACGGCGATGAAAACCCAAACCCGAACGCGAAAAAAGTTGCGATGGGCCCAACCGCAATAAGACAATCAGCGAAAAGCAGCGCCAGGCCTGCAATTCACACACGTCAGGCGGGAAAAACCACTACAAAAGCACCAAACAATAACACAAACAAAAAACAAACTACAGCGACGAACAATGGAGGCAGCCGGAGCAGTGACAGAGGACGGCCAGAACCCCACAAGCCCCCCGGAGGAGCAGGATGGTACCTCGGGACAGGGAAGGGCAAGGAAAAGAAGAAGAGGAAGACGTGGTTCAGTCCGCAGGAAAAGAGGATCCTGATCACGGAGGTGGTAGAACACCATCAACATCTGTTCGTCACCTCCACTGTGTCATTGGAAACAAGAAATGGAATATGGCAGTCCATCATGGACAAGGTGAATGCAGTCGGAGTGCAGAGGAGGACAATGGACGAGGTCAAGAGGCGCTGGAATGACGTGAAGCGCAAGACCAAGCAGAAACTCGCCAACAACCAGAAGGCAGCAATGCAGACTGGAGGTGGGAGTCCAGCGCCACATGAGGATTTGGAAGAGATGGAGAAAATGGTGTCCACAGTCATCAGTGGGGAGACGGTGGCAGGAGTCGGGGGACCGGACACTGCTCAACATGACCCGACACAACAGCAACAGGGTGAGTAATGACCAGGGACTGGGGGGACGGGGTGAGATGGGCACAATGGCACACATGCACAATGGAGTATAGCACACTGCACACCCACAATGACTCTGGATCATGTCCCTGAACCCCTTGGCACACTGCAGCACACATAGCAACTGCACATAGGCCCCTGTCGACTATGTGCCCAGAGGAGTCCCTCCCACACATCACTCATCTCACTACCAACACATGCACATGTGCTGAACCCAGCAAAGCTGCGGGTCCGTGAGCCACGCTGACAATGCAAGTGACACTGCATGACGATTAGCATGGCTGCAGTCCGATCACCATGACATGGTGCATGCCACCACACTGTGGTGGCGGAGTGTGGACCACATCCGTAAAGGAGCAGGTCACACTTTGACACATCCACCTGCACAGACAACCCATGACGTCAACTACACATCTGCGGACAAACCATGCCCCAGAGTCCCAACTGCCACCAAGACCCAAATCCACCCTAGTCTGCAACATCTCAGCACTGTATGGGCACAGATGTCAAAGGCACACCGCCTGAAAGGGACAAGGGGCAGCCAAATCAGAGCTGCAGGGGCGACCCCCCCAAAATGCAGCACACACACACGACATTCAGAGCACATCAGCATTGACAACAATGTGGTACAGACTGCAACACGTTAACAACAGGACAGAGGTCACCACAGGTGCTGCCTGTGTGTAGAAACCTGCCAATCACATTTGGCATAGCAGGGAAATGTGAGATGTCAATGTACAGGCACAAACACATAACCGTGATGTTGTCGAAATGTCCACTGTCCCGCATCAAATAGGCAGCACCTCCTGGACAGCCACAATGTACATTGCCATGCAGTCTTTATGTGAACTTGTACAATGCGTCAACACACATGTGAACACAATGTAATACTGCATCTCCCCTTCACATTGCAGAGGGAGCATGAACACCTCCTGCAGAGCAGCCCCAACAACTCTTCACCGATGACGGGGAGGACACCTCCGACATCAACACCGAAGCCCTCCAAGACCTCATCGACTGCCTCGGCACCCCATCTCCAGGAGCAGGGCAGCCCAGCTGCATCGAGGAGATCCCACCCCCTGCACAGACTACACAGCAGGATGCACCTACCACCCCGGCCATCTCCCAGGACCCCCACGAACAACACATGGCCTTCCAACGCCGTGTGTTGGAGGCCCAGGAGAATATGGCCGATCAGGTGCGGGTGGGGTTCGACCTCATGGCAGCCAGACTTGATGCCATACATGGGTGTCTGATTCCCATCAGGGACCACATACAGTCCCTGACAGACACCCACAGTCCGCTCCATGCTCTCCAATGATCCATGGCTGACATCGCTCGAGTCATGGTACTGAGACAAGAACCACTGTCCAGTTAGAGTGGCTCCAGCAATGTCAGCCGGGAGTTGGGACAGATGCGGGGGCACATGGAGAACATGGAGCGGATGATGGCAGAAAGAATGGCTGCCACGGCTGCACACCAGTGAGTTGTGGCTGGGACCTTCCATGCCCTGCAGCACATCGTCATGGCATTGCATCCTCAAGGCCTTGTGCAGATGAATGCTGCTGCTGCTTCTACCTCCACATCTCCGCCCCCTGATGTGTCAGTGCCTCGCAGTGCGGCAGGCAATCCACCTCCGGCTCCTGATGTGTCAGTGGCACACAGTGTGGCAGGCAATCCACCTCCAGCCCCTGATGTGTCAGTGGCACACAGTGTGGCCGACATACCACCACCACCCACGTGTGAGGCACATGTGACATCAGAGGACAAAGATGCGGGTGAAGCAACCTTACTGGTACGGAGGAGGCAGTAGCATTCATCTCCGCCATGTGGCCTGTTTCTGCTCGGTCCTGCCCTATGCATCATCAACTTCCACTGTCCCCCGATGCACTCTGCGACACTCACCTTGGACCTCGACATGGACTGCCATATTCTGTTTGGTTACCAATGACACAGCGATCAGACTGCGGACTGCACTCTTCCTCTTCCGTGGTACTTGTCATTCCCTGGAGGACTCTGGCTGGCCCTCCACGGGCCGAATATGTGAAGTGGGGTTTGCATGGCCCTGTACTGCTCCAGCTGCACCACTCCATTGGATGTGAATAAAACATTCTGATTCGCACAGATGTGTCATGTCTTTGATCATTCAAGTATGAAAGTATGGATGAATGTAGGGTCAGTGATTCCCCCTTACGTCCATGTTGCTCATGTCGGGGGACTTGCGTCACAGGGTGCAACATTGTCGATTGCGGGCCGTGTGGCGCAGACACAGCAACAGAGACACACGCATCAGGTGGTTTCCTGTGCAGCCCAGATATGAACCACGCCCAGACGCAAGGGATATTTGTTCACACCCCTACGCTGGCCTGGTGTACGCCGAGCCAGCCCACTCGGCTTACGTATAAAGGGGGGGACGACGACGCAACGTGTCCCAGTTCTTCCCCACTGCCTGAGGTGACATGGCTGCGTCCGCCTGCCATATGACGAGGCTCAATCAGATAGGGTCCATGACTTGCGTTGCACGGAGTCGGTGGCACCGGTTACACTGCGGCCGGCACGGGCCTACCGCCACGGGACAGTGACTTTCTGTGCACTGAGGTAGGGGCACCTAAAGTGCTGAGCGGGTGTGCAGCCTGCGATGATGCCGTGTGCACTGATATGGTCTCTGCCATTGCAATATCAAGACCCAGAATCAAGTGTGCGACCTGGTGGACCGCAGTGTAGGCCTGAGCCAGCGGGCAGCGCGGGCCTACCGCCACGTGGCGTTGCCTCGCGGTTCACAGAGTTAGTGGCACCTATGGAGCTGAGCGGGTGTGCAGCCTGCGATGATGACGTGTGCACTGATATGATCTCTGCCATTGCAAAATCAAGACCCAGAATCAAGTGTGCGACCTGGTGGACCGCGGTGCGTGGCTGCATGATGTGGAGGCTGCCAAGGTCGCGGGCCCCGGGCTTGGAGTTTGCACCGGCACGTGGTGGGCCCTCTTGGAGACACGCCGGTGGCGGAAGGTGAGCAGTGAGGCCTGTGTGCACAGGGGCGGGCAATCCCCGCTGGGCGACGGGAGGGGCTGGGGTGCAGCAGCCTGTGTGCGCAGGGGCGGCCAAGCGATGTTGCCGTGTGCAATGATATGTACTCTGCCATCATTAGCTGTGGCCTCTGTTTCAGATGAGGTACCTGGTGGGCTGCAGTGTATACCGGCACGTGGTTGGAGACACACCGGTGGCAGCAGGTGAGCTGTGAGGCCTGGGTGCGCAGTGTCGGCACAGTCTCTCCCTGTCCCTCTCTTCCTTTCACTGTCTCTCTCTCTCCCTCTCTTTCTCTATCTTTCTTTCTATCACTCTCCCTCTCTTTCTTTCGCTGTCTCTCTCTCCCTCTGTTGCTCTCTCTCTCCTTCTCCCTCTCTCCCCCTTTCTCTCTCTTTCTCTCGCTTCCTCTCTTTCACTCTCTCTCTCTCTCTCTCTCTCTCTACATTTCTTTCTCTCTCTCTTTCTCTCTCTCTCTGTCCCTTGTTGGGCGCATGACGCACCTTCTTATCTTCAATTTTGTCTTGCAGGTTTTGACTTGCAGATTGTCCAGAGGAGACTAGCCATGACTCTTCCACTTATTGGTGTTGAGTTAAATTTGAATAAAATTATTATTTTTGGAATTCTAAGATGTATGAATGTTTTTCCTTTTTCTGGCCACACATGAATGTTAATTGTTGTACTTGTGCGACATCAGGCGAGTTGTTGTGTTCATGTATTTGTAAGGTAGATGTGAGATATCTTTATCCAGGGAGGGGGATCCGGAGGGTGTGGGGGGCCTCGGTGTGGTGGCGGTGGGTGTTGTGGCCCTCTTGGGGCTCCGAGCTGCATGATCAGTGGCTCCATGGCATCTGTTGTTCTTCAGGTGTGGCTCTGGGCTGGGCTCCCTTTCATGGTGCAGGTTGTCGTCCGACTTAACACCAGGTAGGAGCAGGTGTTAATTCCCTGCTGCTAACGCGCCTTATCGCATGTTTTTGATTCTTATCGCCGATCTGGCTGGTCGTTGAGAATGTTGCGCAGTGGTGTTTCCGCTGCTTTTTGCACGGGAACGCCTACTCTGCATCTCATTAGCATTAGTTGCCGGTGTCGTCCGTGGCGATATTTTTTGCGGCTGCTATCGCAGGAAAACTGGCGATGTTGGCTGTTAGCACCAGCTTGTGAATAGGGCGATGAATCTATTGCCACTTTGGCTGCGATACAGTGCCGCTAACTCGGTGATAAGTCCTTGAGAATATGCCCCAAAGTAGTAAAACACTGTTTAAATCCCAATCTGCTGAAGCTCTTAAACACTTAAAGGTGAAATACTTAACCATCAATAACTTCTTTAAAGAGGAGATCAGCACAGTAAACAGCACTTTGACAACACAGACAACTAAGTTACTTCTCCAACACAAACAACCCTCAATACATACAAAGTAAGTCACTTTGACCCTCTGTCCCAAAAATCACACCTCAATTCTCTGACAGCATCATCATATGTAGACATCATCTAATATTTAATAGTGGAGGCCGTATTTGATAACACTTCACACGCATCATTAACATCATCAATGTGTCCTTCTCTGAAGGCAACTTCCAAGAACCTCTCAAGAAATGATAAATCCTACCACTTTTGAAGAAACCTAAATTGAATCTGACACCTCTTTAGTGCCCCATTACACATCCACAGTTCCTGGGTTATATTGCAGAAAAGGCAGTTGTTATTCAACTTCATAGGAAATGTAAGAACAATACCCTCTTCCAGAACTACTAATATGGATTGAGACCCCAATGAAACACTGAAACAGCAACCATAAAAGTTGTACACAGCACGCTTAGGAACTCCGACAAATCGAGTTAGACCTCTATATCCTCAAATCATGCAAGAGGTCTCTGTAGCTATTGACTATAAAGACCTACTCAACACCCTTTCTGGTCATCCCTGGCACATTTCACCAGAGGTTTGCATCCCACTAACAAACAGATTTCTGCTTGTTGGGCTGAGCTCCTCCAGATCTGACCTCACCCGTTTGACCAGTGCTATCTTCACCCTATTTCCAGCAAACTTTGACCTCTGCAGGCATCTCCAGATGTCCCTTAAAGTTAAAACCAACAAGGGCATTAAGATCCATCAGTATACTTAATGACACCTAACTTTAATGAAAAGGCACATCGGATAACTTAAAGGTTCGAAATCTGATTTGTGCTAGAGGTGGTCTTTCCATGAAGGTTCATGGCCATGTGTGCACTTTAGGAGTTGGGGAAAACTCCACTGTGAATGGTAGTTTTTGGTGTACGTGCCTCTAAATATTGCTGTCTGTTACCAGAGTTCCTTGGAACTTAACCACAATCACTGAAACAGACTACCTTTCTTGTAAGCTTTGGTTCAACCTAGTGTTATTTTTCAAAGAATCACTGTTGAAACGTCGGGTACATTTCAAGTACTTTTATTGGTCTCTTGAAGAAATTAACTTGACTTTGGATCCCAGCATTACAACACTGAAAGTGACTGGAAGTGATAGGTCCTTCGATTACTGGAAGTGCAGAGCTGACTGGGCTCGCAACTCCAGATCCGTGACAGTCTCTAAAAGGCATTGCAAAGACTGCCCCATCATTGTGGTATTAATCAATAGTATGGAAAAATGGTTTAGGATGTTAAATTGTAACTCCTTTGTGCTGTATACCTCTGGGATGCTCTAGAAATACTTATATATTATTAGTGTAACTTTATATTTATGACATGTTTAAAGCAGTAGCTCTGGTAGGGCATTGACCTGTTTGCGTGAGATCCTGGCACAATTCATAGCTGTCCAATTACCAGCCTGCTGGAACCATGCTGTTAACCAGTCTTAATAAATTTCACTTTTTGACCTTTGTCAAAATTGCTGAAAGTTTAAGGTTCTCTAGCTGCCCTGTATGAAGGTATATCACAGTTTCTCTTCTTAATATCTTATTTTACAATATTTCTACGACCTTCTTTGGCCTCTCACTCTCACCACTTTCTCTTCCTCCTTCAGCTATATCCACTCTCCTTATATCTTTGTGAGGGGGGACTGGGGGACAAGGGGTATACCCTCCTTAAATTAGGAACACCTCATGCCCATTTTATTCCTTCGTCCTCCCCCTCCCTTTATGTTTACCTCTGTCCCCCCACCTTGTCCTCCTTGGCTTTCCATATTTTTGGACACTATTTTTAGAACCTACATGGAATGAGCTTCTGTAACTCTCTGCTGTCTCATTCAGGAAAATGTTTGTTTATGCATCCACCGCTGGCTCGCCTTTCCCTTTTTTCTTGTGAGGATTATTATCTTTTCCCTGTGATCTCTGCTCCAAGTTAAAGTCTCATGAGTCACTGAGGTTGAGGATGTAGATATTGTTAGTGACTCAGAAGGATAGTGATTGACTGGGTGGAAGTTATGGATATTGCACAATGGATGATTTATTGCCGATAGAGGGTTGCATGGGGGAGCACAGTTCGCCTCGCCTGGGGAGAAACGTAGGGGCTTATTTACAAGGCCCTTGCGCCACTTTTGCGTCATTTTTAACATGGGAAAAGTGACGCAAAGGTGGCGCAAGGGGCTTGTAAATCTGCCCCGTAATGTTTTTACTGATGTTTTTCTTTATTATACTGAATCATCCAAGATAAAATGCGATGTATTCATTTCTCTCCCTCTCCTAGTGTGCTGTATATTGAAAGTTTTGAAAATATAAATAAAGGTATAAAAAAAAATTAAAAGTCTCACGAGTCTTAGAAAGAGGACTGCCGTGTCCCACTTCCTGTTGGTTTAGCTCATTTCCAATCTTGGCTCTTGCAGTTGTTATTTCTGGTTTAGAATAATTGAAACCCCCACTGCCTCAGACCTTGAATCTGATTATATTGTGGCCACTTTTATGGAGCTAGCTCTGCCAATAACATGTTGGCAATCTGATACGTGAATGGGCCTTTAAAGGATAACTAAGCATTTGAAATATTCAAAGGGTTCATACCTGTCTAGTAAGCCCATGACTTCTTGCTACGTACCTTCGCCCCCTCCTGGTGTTTTAGACCACAGGACGTTGCATTATGGGACTTGCTTTTTCACTGTTAATATTGTAACTGTTGCCTCAAAAATATAAACAAGTGCTGGTGGTTAAAGTGGCAGGACTGACTGAAGGGAATACAGCCCAGTGCTTAATGTGTGCAGGTGGTTGCAGGTGCCGGCCATCGGCACTCATTATTTTAGACCACATCACTTTCACTTGCTTGTCGCGACAGTCTGCGCTACAGGTTGGTAGAAAGTGCAACAACATCACAAGGGTCGACCTGGCTTCTGGGGAAATTTGCAGAAGCAGAGGGGTTTGTGTGTGTGTGTGCATGTGTGTGCGTGTGTGTCTCTCTGTGTGTCTGTCTGTCTTTGGGGGTGGGTGGTCAGTCATTGGTGCAGCCATAGTGGATATGCTTCACAGTGAATAGTATATGGGCAGTTACGAAAGTTCAGGGGCACCAGGTAGAGTACCGTGCCATCCGCCAATTAAGTCGGCTGTTTATGTGGTGGAGCTAAAATGCTACTGAGAGTGGGTGAAACTAAGGTGGGAGACCAGGCATAGTAGGTCAAGTATTGTGTTCTTAATGAGTAGAATCTTGAGAATTGAAGAGAGGATGAGAATGCCTATTTAGGGAGAATGCCTTGAATCGATTATGGGTTTTTGGAAGTTGAACATCTCACGCTGGTACTTCTGATGGGCAGCACCACTGGCGGAAGTGAGCAGAAGTAACGTTAGGCGCCGCGCCCTCCTCATAAGATACATTTTGGGTACTAGCATTTCTTTTTATTTTACAAATTGGGCACTATGTAATACTTGTCACGTGGTCACATTTTCGAAGAGAAAAAATTATAGACAAAAATGAGCTTCACTTTTTGTCAAAATTTCTTGCTCGCAGGCTGATTCTCTCACAAAGTTTGACACATTTGCTAATATTTTTAATATCAAATTGAGAATTTATTATAAATAGAAAGTAGCACAAATCATTGCTTTCAAACTATTCTTCGAAAAAAGGCTCCTGTACTCCGCCAACTCATTTGAAATGTTTGGCTTCCTTGCTATGCATATATTTATTGTTATAAATAAAAAAAAGCACTATGAAATATCACTTTCTCTACGTTAATTAAAGAGTGTGCCTCCGGGGCTCATCAAAATGCTTTAGCTTGCTTGCAATACTGAGAATTATAGTACTTTTGTGAGAAAAAGTGTGACCATTTTGGGGTCCCGGTTAAGTTATTTTGCATGGGAAGTGCTCTGAATTAGAAGGTCTCAAGAGCATTGAGTAGGCCCTAACTGTTCACCCACTGCCACCACTGGAGAGTCATGAAAACTGAAGAATTATGCCTCACTATAGCAGACCTAGTACCCCAAAGGTACTACTTCCAGGGGGAGAACGTGCAGTATCACTTTTGAAAGAGCTACGTGTGCTCAAAACCCACCAAAGAAAGCTCGAAGAACGGTCTGACTCCATCATAAATTAAACATCACAAAGTGTATAGTTTCTCAGACAGAAAATAACATTTTGAGACTCAGTCGGGCTTATTTTACGAATCTCTTATAAATCAATACAATGAGGCTCAGGGGAACTGGAAACCACAAAGTTACGCAAAGATCTTTGAAGCAGGCTGTAAAGACAACAGGAGGACAGGAGTGTTCAACCCTTTATTGACAGAAGAGGGTGTATGAAGCGGGGAGGCGGCCTTAGAGAGACGCTCCATCCCAGCATGCACTCCAACGGTCGAATGACGGAGGTAGAGCAACGGCCGTCCTCGCGGACAACTCAGGAATTCTATGCACGAGGCCGCCTTCAAGATCATTCAGTAAATCAAATCATAACGGTGCTCCCTTCGCACAAAACAACAGCAGAATATTTACACTTCCCAATAAACAAAAAAGCATAAATCACATACATCTTGCCGAACTTTGACACGTATCAAATAATGAATATACAATAATGGGGTGAACATTTCTTCAATACATTATTTATGTGCTTTCCCGCCCGATCATGAGAACCACCATAACTCTCACTGTCAACCAGGACCGCGCTCCAGTACAACTGCTGATCACCCATGACAGCACTGCCACTTACCGACACACTGATGATGACACTCCGACTCACACACGCTTCTTTAATTCTAGTAAACTCGTCACACAAGACATAAACAAAGGTGCCTTACCATACCTCTCATTCTTTGCTATACTACCTTGTGACCTTCATGCCAGACCCATACGGAATAATCCTCAACATCTTGCGCCTAGCAAACACCATTTCTCAGCTATTTCCACACACAGTTGACATTTCCCCACTTCCCGTCACGAATGCAAACAGGCACTGGCGTAGCAAGGGGGGGGCGGAGGGGGCGGTACGCCCCGGGCGGCACGAGATTTGGGGGCGGCGGGTAAATTTATCGCCAGCACCCCCCCCCCCCCCCCCGCCCCGCTCTTAGGCGCTCGGCGGCGGCAAAAGGCAGGGACCGCCACGGGCGGCAGAGTGCCTAGCTACGCCACTGCAAACAGGGGGACTTATTTATAAACCCCTTGCACTGCCGGTGCGTCACTTTTTGCGACGCTCCGGTGGTGCAGGAGCCTGCTCCATATTTTCCAGGCAGCACTAAGGCACTTTTTTGGGCTCAATGCTGCCTTGTAAATATCGTTCCCTTAAACACAGTTTTCTGTGTTAAAGGGGAGTGCAATGGGTGTTGTTGGGGGCGTTCCCAGCAACATCCATGGCTTTTTGGCACTGCTCCAGATTTACGAGAAATCGTACCTCTGAGGTAGAGCCAGAAACGTACACCTCCCCAGGGGAGGTGTAAGGGAGGCACAACAAGGAGAAATAGCTTTATTTCTCCTCATGTTTCCCACCTCTTGTGATTGTTTTTGTGCTGGAAGGTTTCCCTTCCTGCACAAAAACAATCATCCCCGCAACGCAGGCACCCTTGCACCATGGTGCAAAGGTGCCTGCGTTGGAGCACAGCAGCCCATTGTGAGCCAGCGCAGGGGAAAAGGACAGGAATGCACCTCATCTGATAGATACAACGCATTCCTACCCTTTTCTTTTTCCGTAGGGCAGTGCCGCAGAAAGGCCTCCAGAGCTGCTCTACGACAAAACACAAAACCTCATAAATGAGGCCCAGGATTCTTATCAATCTTCAACACTTTGCAGGGCTTAAAATAGGCTGAACCACCTTTAATTGAGTTTCTTAATCTTGCCCGTCCTCAGGTTTTACACCTACAGAAACAACCTTATGCTTATCATCATAGCACTTCATCTATCTCACCTTAACTCTTAGACATCCTTTTGCCCACCATGTCACAATACTTTTCCACACACAGCATCAGGTCTGTCCAAACATGCTTATAAAGCAAGAACCCATCGAGGACCCCAAACACTTGATGCCTGACGACCTCTAAGCAACAAATGAGGTTTCATTAGTTTCAGAATGCAGTATAGTCTTATAAGCGAAAGTCAAATATTTTAAAGCATCAAAAACATTAAAATTTCAAGCCAATGGCCACTACATGCAACCTTTGATGACAAGATAAGCTCTTTCCACCAATCTCTTGACTTGAGGATGGTTCAAAGCAGTCCTCTTGTGTTCGATCCAATGCACCTTGAGGATACTGGTCATTTTATGCGACATAAACTGCACTCTGTTATCGCTAATGATAACAGATGGGAAACTTTCCTGGAAAAAAATGTCCTTCGAAAATCTCACAACCAATTGTGCAGTGGCATACCGAACAAACAGGCACTCAAACCATTTTGGGAAATAATCAGACAGCATCACCAGATACCTAAACTCAGGTTTAAATCACTGAAAAGGGCCCATGAAATCAATACTGATTGTGTGCATTGGCACAACCGGTGGAACTATAGGCTGAAGAGGAGCCCAATGTGTACACATGGACTTGCCAGTCACACAACACTCCACAAAACCCTGCACCAGGATGTCAATGTCGTGATCCGTGCCCCGTCACCAAAATAACATTCTCAGCGTTCTTTTGAGTCCGCCAACATGACTGGCATGAGCAACCACAAGCAACTTATGACTAAGCATTGGCAGAGGGATTAATTTATAATTTCTGCACAAAACCGTCCTCCTCCGAAAGCTCATCTTTCACCTTTCAAAAGGATTGCATTTTCTTTGACAATGTCTTATTTTAGGCCAACCAATGTGCATATACTTCATGAGGTAAAAAAACGGATCATCCCACATTGAGCTCACCCATTCTTCTTCATTAATACACATCTGTACTTTCTTTTTTATCCAAACTAGAAATCATGCATCTTTCTGTAATTTCACATCTTCACAAGTCTCAATAGGCAACCATGACAGACAATCTGGGAGTGCATTATTCCTGCTGACAATGAGACAATTGTCACACTGATAATTCATTGATGCGTGCATCTAAAGACATCAAGCAAGCTGAACAATTTCCTCTTTTTTTCACCCTACAATATGCATGCCAGCGGTTTCTGATCTGTCTGGATCATGAATGTATTACTCCATACGAACTGTTTGAAATTTCCACAGCCCAAGTCCACAGCAGTGTCTCCTTTTCTCTCACTGAATAATGGTGCTCTGTCGTTTTTAATTTTCTTAATGCAAAGGTGATGCTACATTCCTCTTGATCACGAAACTAACTTAATACTGCACAATGCCATACTCACGAGCAACTACTGTGATGATACACCTCAAACTGGAATCAAAACACTTGAAGGCTTTAGCTGAGTTGACTTATTGATGGCTTTGAAACACCTTTGACATGACCCATCCCCAAATATTGGTGTGGCTTTCTTTACCAACCTTTTGAAATGTTCGATTTTATCAACACAATTCTTTACAAACTTGGAATAATAGTCACATAATCCCATGAGCTGTTCCTTGTCAACTGAACAGGGTGCATGGGCTAGGGCCTGAAATAGGTTGGGTGTGGGCAAGACCCCTTCTCCTGTAAAAACATGACATAAATACTCAGTCTCTCTTTTACAAAAACTGCATTTACATATTTGCAAGGTCAATCCCTCTCACTTAACACACACCAAGCTCTCTAACTCTTTCTCATGTACTCAGGCATTCTCACCAAACACAAGGATATCATCTTGGAAGGATACTATGCCTTTGCCAGCTTGAGTCTTTCAAACACAGACAGAGCTGAATCAAGGCCAACGTGCAAACTTTTAAACCCGAAGGCATCCTGTAGCATAATAACAGAAGTCAACTAGTTAGAATTGTTCTCTAGCTCAATTTAGTGAAAGGCGGGGCATATTAGCAAGACCGGCGATAAAATTAGCGCCGTTTTAGCGGCAGGAAACTGCCGCTAAAACGGCGATAATGGGCTTGCTAATATGCGTTATAGAATTCCAATAGAAGCCCAGGTTAGACGTCCTGCACATCTAACCTGGGCTTCTATTGGAATTCTATAACACATATTAGCAAGCCCATTATCGCCGTTTTAGCGGCAGTTTCCTGCCGCTTAAACAGCGATAATTTTATCGCCGGTCTTGCTAATATGCCCCGGCATTCCTTAAATCGAGACCATGTACTATGTAAAAGCTGGGCTAGGATTGCAAAAATTGAGAACTACCAAACCGATGCCATCCTGCTGTAGTGGACGAAATAATGGAAGCAGGATAAGTCTCAATTCACCACAAATTCTCTTTTTTACTCTGTCATGTAGATAGAAGATCCCAATATTTGTTGAATATTTTATATACCCGTTGACTGGTCGTGATTTGTTATAAACACTAATCAGCTGTCTCTTTCCTTCTTTTTAGCATTGGTACGACTCTTTTTAGGAATTGCTTTCACTTTCTGTTTGGTCTTTTTCAAACTGTCAGGGTTATAACCGCTCTGGATCATATGATTGATTACTATATCTAGAAATTCATCACATTTAGCATCCTCTCCACATTTTCTCTGAATACAGAGCATTTCCCCAAAGAGGATCACTTTTATGACACTTGCAGGGCGGGCACTGACAGTCTGTAATACACTGTTACATGCTGTTGGCTTCCTAAACAGTGTACTCTGAATTTTTATGATCTGAGCTATAAAGTAATAGCTCTTAAAAAAAAAAAGCCATGCGGGTTTTGTGAAAGGACATGATTATAGTAACATTGGGGCATATTAACAAGGCCCGGCGATAAATATCGCAAAGCGCGCTTAGCGCATGCATATTTATCGCCGGCTATCTCTGTAATTTATCGCCCGGTTAGCGCGTTATCAACAACGCGCATCGCCGAGGTGATAAAATTCCAGAGATAGCGTGGATATCGCCGTTTTCCATGGTGGAAAACGGCGATATCCTAGATGATAGGGCCTGTGGTCTTAGCCACAGAATCCACCCCCCATGTTAAGTATGCCTTAGTCAGGAATTTAACAGACGTTAAATTCCTGGGTTAAGGCATACTTAACGCGATTTAAAAAATCGCTAACCCTCCTTGATAATATCGCGAAGCTGCCTCCGCGATATTATCCCTGTTTGGTTCCACAGCCACGCCTACTTTGCATCTCATTAGCGATGCAAAGTTAGGCGTGCTGGGAACGGGCGCTAAGTCAGCAAAACACGCGATAGCGTGTCTTTGCTGATACGGCGATGAAATTATCGCCGTTTTTCGCCGGAAAACGGATGCAAAAGCGGCGATAATTTCATATCGCCGCCTTGTTAATATGCCCCAAAGTTACTATTGCTGTTCAGGTAGCCCATTTAAAACCCTAAGAAATGGGTATGTTGTACCCATTCCAAGGCTTCTGGACCAGGCTTGCCCCCCCCCTTCTCAAACCAATCCATAAACAGGTTGGCGTAAAAGGGAGCAAACCTGGAGTCCGTATTCTATTATTGTCTCTGCAAACTCAATAAGTAACAAGGTTTTCAAGTGGTCTGCTGACCACTCAAAGATGGCTGACAGCCATTATGTGCAACAAATTTTTCCCACCTACGGTATACAGAAGTTGGAGAGCAGTTTGGTTACAATATTCCTTACTGTTATGAGAAATCTCCTTGTTTGGGATTTATGTGAATATATAAATTCCTAAAACTCTTTTTATTGTTCTGAGTGTGATGTAAGCGTAGTTTTATGGCATACAGGCTCTGTGCACTGCAATATGTGGATTGAAATATATTGTATGTTGCTATTGTTTATTTATAGGGGACTACTGACTTGAGGAATATTCAGTTCATTTGGATTGAAAGAAAACAAGGCATACTCAAATATACAGAGGAGGTAAGTCCGGTATGGAAGGAACACAGGGTATTTTAGCAAGGACAATTATACCATTACAATGAAAATTGTTTGTTTCTTTACAGAAATAATATTTGAAACACTGAATGACATACACTAATAAGGAGTAGGAATATGAGTTGATTGCCTTTTTTCTGGTGATTTTTTTATGTAATTTTAGAAATATGTGTGAAGTATGGGTATCTGGTTGTGATGACAAGTCCTCTTTATTTCAAATTATTTTTATTGAGATTTTTATAAAGCAAAGAGTACACATACAGTACAGAGGGAAGAAATAAAAACATCGCATATTGAAGTATGATCAGTGACAATGGTTACATAATGAATTTCAAAGGAGATATGGTGTCAAGGATGCATAAAGTTATGACAAATCATGGTATCTTTGGAGCATAGAGCTGTGTTACCCCAAAGTACTAGAGGTAATTGAGGAACTATAGAGTTTTGGTTGGTAGTTTGTGATGTGGGATACCCCAAGGCAGTATTGTGCATTGGAAGGGGAGAGTGAGAAGAGAAAGGAGATAGAGGAGAGAAGTAGCTATATAGAGAGGGAGGGTTGTAGAAAGCGGAGGAGGTAGTAGAGTATGGGGTAGAGGGTGGGTGATGGGGTGATGGGGTGAATGGGGGTAGAGGAGGAGGGGTTGGGTAGGGGATTGAGGAAATGAAGATGAGGGAAAGGAAAAGTCTTGATGACATGTCTTTAACTTGATACTTTGTATACAGAATTATGATAATATAGGTTGCTGAACCAGATATGTGCTTCAAAATATTCATTGGTAATAAAAATAATAAATACATTTTTTTTACATTGTATTGGCAGATGAAATGGAGATCTGGGCCATGTTGTGGTACAAAGTTTAGAATGTATTTAAAAAATGTGTATGGTGCATGCATATCTTTCCTGTTTTAGGGTCATATGGGGATTCAGTTGTTTGCCCCTTGGCAATTTGAATGGCTGCAGATATGGCACTTTTTAACTATGTAGTTTGTTTGACTAATTGTTTTTTAATGAATGTCCGTTGTGATTTTTGTGTTTGACGGGCTTGAAGAAGTGTTGTTGCCTCTGGGATGGAACGCGTTGGCTGGGTTTTATATTGAAGTCATAAGAACAAAATAAAGTACACCATCCCTTGTATGGATTTTCTTCATATATTTGGACTACACAAATGTATTATCCAACACATTTGTAATAATTTATTTTGTTTTTTGAGTGTGAAGCCTATCTGAAATGTGGAATAATGGAGTGTCATGGCTGCCACGGCTCTTCTACAAGCGCTCCTATGCAGCTGTGACCAGGAAATGGGCCGACGCACAGGACGCTGTCTAGCCTTTTTTGACTACGTTCTGTGTGCCATAGGACACGCCCATTCTGTGAGACCACAGACCTTGCAGTTTTGGAGTTTGGGCGCAGCAGAAATAAATGCTGCTTCCGAAAGCCAGTATTTTTTCCGCTATACTGAATACTTACTAGTGTTACTTACCATGCTGATGCTTTTTTGACTATGTTCTGTGTGCTGGAGGCCACGTCCATTCTGTGAGACCACAGACCTCGCAGTTTTGTCCTCTCAGCCATTCATCTCTCTGACAGCAGACCTGAGCCTTGGGTGCTGGTTTGAAGTTTCCGATACTTGCTTGACTCCTGCGTCTCATTGAGCCCTCGACCTTGCCCATTTCTTTGTTTTTGCTTCCCCGCTACGTAGAAAGAACTTGGGGGCCTGCAAAAGAAAGTAGAAACGCTTTACAAACAGAGGACAGTTGCTACAAATTGACAAGGTGCATGCACAAATGTGACATGGAGAAGTATTACCATTATGGATATCAGTTCTCGAGAATCATTTCTTCTGGAGTTTCTGAAGTTCCTAAAAATAGAAAACTCTACATGAATAATAGGACACTGCTTATTTTTTGTTATTTTTGCAAACACTCTGGTCCTAAAATCAATTGTTTAACATTTGGAGATCTAATGAAATTTCCTTTACTGATTTACTATTTGAACGTAATGAGGGAACAATGTGATAATTCCCTGGATTTTCTCGCATGGTACTGGTCCTCCCTATGTGGTTAAATATGCAATAAGGGAGTTTAATTAGGGAAGTCGCATACATTACTACATTTTATCATAGTAATTCAGTGATGGTATTGTTTATATTTTTCTAAGGATCCTCATACACATACACTGTTTGCCAAAAAAACAAAAATCTAAAGAAGAAGGGAAGTCTTTGGTGCGCTGAATTCAAGGGAGGTGAACAGGATTCATTTTTAGACCTTGTATCAAGTACCTAGACTTAGCATTCTTTCATTTTTTAGATATGTACAGACATATTTCATAATGACCAGAAAGAGAACAGTAAGAAGTACCTGTGCACAGAAGGGCCAGAATAATGAAGGATTTTTTTCTTCTTTTATCCAATTCCCCTTTCCCTGAGTACTGACACTCTTTGCGTCTTCTGTCAGGACTCGGGGAGAGTCAGTGGTTGGATGGCATAAGGAAGTAGCTTCTGGGATCACATCTCACGCCTACTGAAGTACACAATCTCAAGAAGAAACTAAACAGCAGGTTAGTGCTGGAGTGTTAAACTGAGGGATAACTGCACTCTATGGTGCACCTTTCTCACTCTGTGTGAAAATTGCTTTAACTACTGTGGGGCCGATTCCGATTCAGGCCGGAAATCTCTCCGACCGAGCCGGACCCGGAGAGATTTCCGACCGAATCGGACCCTAGCAGTCCGACCGAACGAGTACGATGCGTTCGTATGCTATCGGACTCGATTCGGTCGGACTCCCATTGAAGTCAATGGGAGCCGGTCGTACAACGTGTACGCGGGCTCCCATTGACTCAATGGGTGCAAGGCAAACAAGGGCGCCCCCTACAGCGGGTACGCGTCAAAGCGGGTCACGCCGTACATGCACAGGTAGGGGGGACCCATGGGTCCCCCCTGTGTGCGACTCGCGCGGCTAGGCGTACAGGGGGGTCCGACACGGACCCCCAAAGTGCGACTCCGACTGCTCTTTCGAGCCGGACGGCGCGAGTCGGTCGGACTGCTCGCGGCGCGCATCGTACTTACCCGGCTGGGGAACGTCTCCATTGCGCCGTGCGAGTCGTGTCCGTGCGAGTCGGTCGGAGCGGTTGGGTCCCGCGAACGAGTCGGTCGGCGATTTCGCGTACGTTCGCATCGTACTCGCTCGCCCGGACGCACGTCCGACTCGGTCGGGAAACAGGGCTCCGAATCGGATCCGGTAATGCCGAGTCCGATTCGGAGCCCTACCGGCCGAGATCGGAATCGGCCCCTAAGAGTTTTGGAACAGTTAACCAGGAGAGATGGGCACCCGTAACTTGGAACGATTTTGAGTGCAGAATTATATATCATAACTGTTCTGATTTGTGTTGTTTGTAATTTTGTTTGTAATTCAGATTTCGCCCTGACCTACTCTAAACCCTATGTGGGAGGCCTATTAAAAAAAGACACAAGGTCCTCTCCCATGTTGGTGGCATGCTTCATCATTCGGTTTGTTCCTGGACGTGGAGCAGACCCGGTAGATTCAGGCCCAATGATAAAGCATGTCACCAAGGTAGATGAGAGTCTTGCATCTTTCTAATAAACAAACCACATAGGTGTTCATATGGGTGTGTGCTGCTTTACCTGACATTTGCAATTATCCAGGCATCTTTAAGCCAATTGTATCTTGTTTTCTTATCACATATTTGAGAAGATATACAATACACCATTATTCCCTCTCTCTCCTTTTAGTCCTTTTCTGTCCTATTTTGAATAGTCACGATATACATCAGTTTATTGCTACTTCCATGATCAACCATGGGGACCAAATTATCCCTATTTTCCAAGATACCATCATAAAACGCTAGTCTTTTCCTCCTGGTTCCTACACACCTGGCAAAATGCACTTTTTGTCTTCACATGTCATGTGATTTACCTTCTGCAGGGCAAGTGTTTGGATTCCTCCACCCGAGCACATAACCGCACTTGCCACGCGCTCTGTCTGCACTATGCATAGGTCTCTTGATAAAACTATTTTCACCTCTTTCCCTGGAAATCCTTGACTTTAAACCTATCATTAACTATATTGACTGAAACATCCACAGCCAAATTGACTCACCTAATCTCATTCAGTACCTTGATGCCTCCATAGATTGTTCAGTTCCTTCGTTAATGTCAATTGCTTCTTCTAATGAGGGATTCTTGCATGCTAACAAGTGCTCCTGCACCCTCTTATTGTATCAATGGCAGACAGCGCCGCCCCTGATCATTTGGTCAATGAAACTCTCATGCTCCTAACTAGCAGCTAAGATCCGCAAAGCTGCCACGATTGGTCAGTAGTCTCATGCGCCACGTGGACACAAAGTTATTGTGCACTCTACATTTTACAAGTCTTCCTTTCATTGATGTGCCTGTGTTGCAATACTCTTACATTGCACAAAATATTTAAAAGTGCGTGCATTGCTGATCCATTTAGGATCTCAGAACACACTAAACCGTGTGACCAACTGATGATTCCTTTTACTGGTGGGCGCGTTGCAACATTTTCATTTCACACAAATTGTTTAAAAGCTTGCGCACCGCAGACCCAAGGGTGCACAGAGCTACTTGACCCATCTGCATTTTTTTTTTTTTTAGAGTTTTATATAGCGCAAACTAGACCCGAGAAATCGGTTTCAGAGCGCTTTACATTAGCACCAGTTTCATTACAGATGGACACATTCATTTTTCTTAGGCACGGGGAAATTAAGTGATTTGCCCAGAATCACAGGATGTTGAGCGTCATTGTCGAGACTCGAAACTGGTTCCCAAGCTTTGAGGTCGACCGTCCTAGCCGTAAGGCTACATCCTCTCTGTAGCATTACTACATTGTGTGTGCGCACCGCAGATTTATTTTTCCCTTAGCGCCATGACTCCTCGAGCTAAGCATCTGCATCTCGTCCTGACTTCTGGCAGCCTCTGCAGCTCATAGAAAGGCATCGGTTCCAACCCGAGAGGCTTTAGTCAAAGGTCCGCTTCTCTTCAGTCGAAGGTTCCCCTCTCTCCTGTCAGCCATCCAGCGCAGACTATTTCAGCCTGTGAACACAAGGCACTACCGACCAACTTCACCCGTGAGTGACATGAGCAGAGCTGCTAACTGTCTGCTACTCTACTGTGTGAGTAATGTCACAAATGAGTCATCACCTTTGTAAAGGCGAAGGGTTAACACCTAGGGCCTAATTATGATGTTGGGCAGACTTAAGTCCGCCAGATACTGTCTTGGTCCTGTGACTGACTGACCTCTGGTCGACGGTCCCGAACACCCAGGTAGGAAGTGACCGAACACTGTTAGGTTGCATTCCTACATTTCCCTATGAGAGGCATGCATTACAGCCGAAAAACCGGCCATAAAACTTGCTCCCGTAGGGAAATGGGAGGTGCTGATCATCCCTGTACTCCGTGGCAGACACCTCAAGGTGCCTGCCACTGGGTGTAGGTGCCTGCCACGGGGTGCAGGAATCAACAGGGGGGCACCATAGGTGTCCCCTCAGCCCCCAACCAGAGGCCGCACACACAAGGGGGCCCTGCTGGGGGACCCCAAACACACTTTCCGACATGGTTTCCATGTCAGACAGGCCAACATGGAAACCATGCCGGAAACCGTGCATCCTAATCCCAAGGGCAGTAAAGGCCCGCCCTTTGGGATTACGAGCCGGTTCCGACTGGCCGATGGGCTCCTTGAGCCCGTCGGAAGCCAGCTGGAATGACCGGCCAGTTTAGTTTCCGACCACCAGCATTGTTATGTGGCGGTTGGAAAGTAAACCGAGGGGCGGATTGCGATGCGTCCCGGAAGGCTCCCACCATCCGTTGGAGCCTTTCCAGGGCGCATCGTAATCGGCTCCCTAGTGTTCTGTCCTTTGATAGGAAAGGGAGTATGAAGGGCCTGGGGGGAACTTCACAGAATTCGGCGGAGTTACCAAAAAAACTTTGTGAGATCCCATGGAATTCTGCAAATGTGCATAAGTAGGAACATCGTGCTGCTCACACTGTGATTTAGCCCCAGGAGCTAGGTCCATGTTGAAAAATCAGTGCGAACGGCACTCCACAGTGTGCAAGAGCGCGCAGCTTCTCAAGTTGTTTTTGCTGACTCTCAAATAGATTTTCTACTCGAGTGGCAGCTTTCTGACACCGAATGGTTGTGACCTCCCAAGTTGGAGAAATCTCGCTGGGTGCCCGCCTAGAAACGAAAATCGCACTAGGGGACATCAAGGCTTGCTCGCCACCTTACTGTTTTTGAGCCGCACATGTGGAAAAAACTCTGCCATGTGGTGGTTGGTAGAATTTGGCCAGAACAAAATTCCATCAAATCCGCCGGCAGAGCGTTATATATATATTGCCTACTCCTAGCTATGAAGTGGAGCAGCAGCCTCAGAGAGCTACTCCACCAACTGCTCATTCAAACTGTCTAAGGTCACCTTCGTGCACACCACAGGGACTGTGGGCATATTTACAAACCCCTATCACCACATGAACGTCACTTTTTATGATGTTCCTGTGGTGATAAACCCTTTGCCTTATTTACAAGGCGGTGTTAAGCCACGCTAAGTGGCTTAACGCCGCCTTGTAAATAATGCCCCCTTTCACGCTACACTTAGCATGAAAGGGGCATACAAAGGTATTGCGGTGGGCGTTCTGCCGCAACACCCATTGATTTTGACACTGCCCCCTATTTACAAGGGTTGCGTAAATAGGAGGCAGCCCCAAAATTAAGACCAGGGAAAACCTGGTCTTAACATGGCGAAAACTGGAGAAATGCTTAATTTCTCCTCGTTTTTGCTGTTTCTATGTGTGCTACATTGTGCAGCACACATAGAAACAGCAAATCGCCATGAATGATTGTTCATGTGCAGGAAGGTGTCCCTTCCTGCACTTAAACAATCATTTATAAAATGGCGATTTGAAACTTCTTTGTGTGCTGCACAATGCAGCACACATAGAAGTTACAATTCGCCATTCTGGATTGTTTATGTGCAGGAAGGGACACCTTCCTGCACATAAACAATCACTCCCCCAATGCAGGCCCCCTTGCACTATGGTGCAAGGTTGCCTGCGTTGGCGTTAGTCTACTAGATTTAGCACCAGCGCTATGGGAAACGAAGGGGTGCGCTGCATTCTTTTGAATACGGCACATCCCTGCATTTTCAGGATGGCGGAGCATGGCGTTAGCAATGTTTGCTGAACGCAACGCTTCGCCATTCCCTTGTAAATATCCCCCTGTATCCTTGATGCCTCTTCACGAAACTGCAACGCGGACTTCTTATCCGCATCAAAACATCCTCCTATGCAGAGAGACGTCACAATCCAATGCACAGTGGATTCTGAGATGGGAGAATTTTAAGGCTCTGTGGCAAGAACAGACGAAGCAGTGTTTATTATTACCAAAATGTTAATTGTGTTAAGAAGTCAAATTAAAGTATGGATAGTCAACCGAAAACAAGAATATAGGCAAAATAAACTGCGCACACAAGAGACACAATGGATCCCAGATTTGATGTTTCTAGAGATTTATGCTGATTTAAACGGTGGGTTGTGAATTTGCAACATTTTTCTCTTCTGAACTTTCTGCAATTACTGCGAGCACTGTGATTACTTCCCGTGGTTCGCAAAGTTTTCTGCATGTGCGTTTTCAAGTTAAAATCAGATCTTTCACACCCTTTTTAAGCTAAGAAAAAAATGCCAACATTCGCCCAGTCTCAAAGACACGAAGAAAGGTCTTTTGAACGAACTCACTAGAGAACAGCGCATGCGCTGTTTTATGGATACCTGGATTCAGAGCTGGCTGTATAGTTCCAATCCTGACTGTATATTCAACAGTATGTGCGATATACCGCAGAATACTTGATACGTGTGGCTACTATGCCCCGGGGACAACTTAAATGTACTTTTCCGGTGAAGAGAAACTGATCTAAACAGTACAAACCGGAGACTTTTAACTCCAAGCAAGCCAGTGATGAGGTCTCACCCGAGTATGCTGTCCTTTCTGTAAGCCATATCTGTTATGTTATGATACATCTATATTACTGTGTACATTTCTGATTGTCAGTGAGCACTAAGCCCGGTTCTCTGGCAGAGCAGAATTATTATGTCCAGTTCTCTAGACTGAATCTGTTGTTTTGTCTCCAGTTGAGGGGCCTGTCTCCGGAATACTGTATTCTGCTCTTGTTACTATGTCTGAAATATGTTAACCAGTCACGGAGGCTGTATCAGGGGTGTTCTGGTCAGTTCGGGAGGTCGCATTTGGAGTAATATGTTTATTTCTGAAAACCACATCTGGAGTTCAGTGCTTCTCTGTACCACATCGTGAACATGGCGTCTTGTTCAGAAGGCCACATCTGGAGTACTGCATTCATTTCTAGACTCAACAGCTAGGATACTGAGATCTGTAGGTCTTGCCTGGATCATTGTGTTCTGTTTAGGAGACCTCATCTGGAGTACTGTATTCGGTTCTGGAATCTGCATCTGGAATATCTTGATCTGGAAGCTATATCTGTAGTATCCCATTCAGTTCTGGAAAGCACATCTGGAATATTGTGCTCTTCTCTGGAGGCCGCATTTGGCATATTACACACAGTTCTGAAGGCGGCACTTGCCGGATTGCCTCTACAGGCCACTTCTGAAGCACTCAGCCAAGTTCCCTGATGAAATCTCCGTATCAGATCCAGTTCTAGTAGACTCATCTGAAGAATACTGCCTGGATCTAGAGCCACACCTGCAGAAGAGCAAAGATCAATTAGAGATTGGCCATTGATGGGAGCTGGGATGTTTCGAGAGCGGCATCGTGAACAGTCTGAAGGGAGATGTTGGACCTGAGTGGAGGTGGGATACGGAAGAAGAGGTACATGATGGTAGGAACTGATTGGAGGAACAGAAGTAAGTTCCAAAGGATCTGTGGCTGTAGCAGAGGAATGACGTTCAAACACGTAGGCGTGTGCTCTCAGGGCTATCACGACAAAGGCTGCACTGAGATGGCACTACATATATAAAGTTGCTTAACAGCAGGAGAAGCGGGCAACAATAAGCAATAGGATTCAACAAGGGGGGCAGGGGTAAAGAAAGAGCATCGAGGGAGCCGGAGACTTTGCAGATTGTGCTAGGTTGCTGACAGCTCAGAGATCATTCAGTACGCATCAACCTTTAATATCTGTCCGATTTCACGCCTTAGTCATTGATTCCATCCAGCTTAGCGCTGCCAGTGCATGTAATAGAACCTCTGCTGACCTGTGAGAGGAGGTTGCACAGTGCGCACAGGTGCAACTCCGCTCACTAAGTGATGAAAGAGATGCGGTATCAGCGCGCGCACCAGCCGCTGCCGCTCATTGGCTCTCGCGTTCAGAGAAAGCTTTGAAGCTGAGAGCGGAGCATCTTAGATCCGGCAGAGCCTGGGCTTGGAGCGATGAGGACGTTCAGCACCGAGGACTCCGGACAGCTCCGCTCCCGCTGATGTCTCTCTCGGGACTGTTCCACTCCAGGCAGCTTTTCTCTGGTAGAGTTCTGCTTTCTTGGACATATCTTTCACCTCCTGCAGCTCCTCTCTCTGGCACAGCTCTGCTTACTTGGACAGATCTTACCTTTGCAGCGCTATCACAACCCTGTCTGCTTGGACAGCTCTGATGCGGGCAGATTCTCTCTCTCACACAGCTCCGCCTACTGCTCGGATGTTGGCAGAGTTCCGCATACTAAGCTAACTCCGAACGTGGCGGCTTCTGTCTCTGGCACAGCTCCACTCTCTGCCACAGCTCTGCTTACATGGAAGGCTCCGACCTTGGCAAAGCTCTTCCGCCGACCCAACTAACCTCGCTGAAATAGCTTTGATCAGTGGAGAGCTCAGCTCCTTGCAGGACTCGTGGGTCTTGAACAGCTCCGCTGACTTGGACAGCTCCTCTCCAGACAGCTTCCTTCTCACACAGCTCTGCTCCCTGGGACAGCGCAGGTCCTGACACGGCTTCTTTCATTTGGGTAGCTCAATTCCTGGCAGCTTCCTTTACTCTACCACAGCTCCGCTCCTGACAGTCTCTCCGGTACAGCTCCGCGTACTTATACAACCCCTGTCCTGATCCTATCATACCTCGCCTCACTTAGACATCCCGTCCTCTCCCACATCTTCGCTTATTTGGACAGCTCCGTTGCCGATAAACCTCTTCACACAGCTTTGTTCTTTGTTAGTAGCACAACTCAATTCTCTGACACGACCCAGCCGCACAGCTCACCTTCCTATTTGAGTCCCCCCTCACAATAAACGCGCTGTTGCCCTGCTCCGAGTAACTGCTCCCTTGAAAAACCCCTCCTCCCTAGCAAAGCTCCCTTCTCTGTAGCACAGACCTTCTGGGCGCCTCTTCCTGTCTCCGCTGCGTCCGCCCCAACTCCTCTCCTCCGTGGCACAGCTCCGCTCTCTGGCGCAGCTCTCCGTCCAGCCTGCCCTTCGTCCAGCCTGCCCTTCATGGCTCTTGCAGCTTAGACTTAGGGTCCCTGCATGCACCCCCTGTTCTAGGTCTGGGCGAAAGCAGGGGCGAAGAGATCTCTCTTAAAGGGAGGTTAGGCAGCGGAGTCCAGCTGCAGTCACACTCTGGTGAAGCTGGCGCCCGTGCAGAGAAGAAAGGCGCTGAGCCCTTATAGATGCACGGAGGCGAGTCTAGTCGTCACCTGAACTTAACCCGAATGCAATCTGGTCCCTGTCAGTCTCTGTGGATCTCTGTCTGTCTGTGAGCCCTTCAGGCCAGCTTCCACTCAACGACAAATCGCCTATCTCTCAGGGAGACACTGCAGGGGCACCTGTCTTACACTTCCAACCACCGCTTTCTCAGCCGGGGTGTGCCTAGAAGAGCTTCAGTTCGCAGTGCGGCGCTACTCAAGCGCTTCCATCACGTCTTCGTAAAGTGAAAGAGACAGGAAAGGGGAGTGGATTCATTTTATTGGCTCACAGTTTTCTGCGCTCTTTCCAGAAGAGAAGAGAGCTGAACGTGCGGATAAACACTGACTGCAAAGTTTCGTGAACTGGAAAACCCTTGCTTGTCTCTTGGATGGTGAAAAGTTAGCATTGGTCCAGCGTGTAGAGAGATATCATCATAGAATGAAATTCATTTGACTCTGCCCTAAATTCTCTGTACTTCTTATATGGCTTTCAAGGATCTCGGTCTGAAATAACTTCTCTTTGGTGATATCAATTGGCTGCAGATATCCTTGGGGTTCACACCCCCAAATTTTGAGCATTGAAAAATAGAAGATTTCAGAAAGTCTTAGCACCAACCTGCACAAGGCAAAGTAAGAGAAAAGCTAATTACAGAGTGAAGAAGCCATAATTCAGACACTTTGTGCTAAAGGACACTGTGCTTCCATTTCCAGCCAGAGAGCTGCCAGCGCCCTGAAAATGTCAGACCAAGAGATTGAGGACTATGATGTGGATAACCTGTCTGACACCTCACGGATGATCCCTGGCCTACCCCCGTACAACATGGAGGACCAGCTCCTACCCATGGAGCCACGCGGCACCCTTGGGTGCTGGGCCTGGACCCTGCTCGTGTCTGCCATGAACTTCCTGGTCTTCTTGCTGAACTTCGTCTTCATGGTGGTGGTCTTCAGCATCGTGCTCCTACCGACCATCGTAGTCGTCTACTTTGGGTTCAAGTGTCACTCAAGGGTGAGTAACTGGGGTCTCTGCACAAAGAGCTCTCCTTAACGCCTGCCGGGAGCGGGTATTTTGCATAGCAGTGATTGCAAACTATTGCGTCAAGCTCCTTCGCTTAACTAAGGGTGTTTCAGGCGAAAGCAGGCACACTGGGGATCCTGGTGAAGCCACCTCATGTTACCTGCCCTTGGGCCTCAAGCCTGCTGAGGTGGGTGAGAAGGGGACATCCTTGAACTCTGGCAAGGACAGAGTACTTGGAGCCTCCCTTCTCTCCTTCAATCAAAAGAGAGAGTAGTACAAAGCTGAACAAAGTGGAAAGTAGAAGAAGCTGCCCTTATTCCAGGGTGAGAGGGCACATGTGGAAGCCATCAAAGTACAATCAGGATAGAGAATATGTAAAGTCATCCCCCTCTTCCCAGCTAGGTGAGTGCAGGTGGACCCACTCTTCTCGTCTGTGCCCAGGAGAGAAGTAGAAGCGGTCCATTTAGCCTATGCCGAAACTAGTGTAGTTGAAGACAACTTTCTCTCTCACATCTTGTAGGGAGTACTGGATATACTTCTCTCCTACTCCCAATAGAGAATAGTAGAAGCCATTTCCCAGGGCTGAAGCTGCAGAAAGCCCATACTATGCACTTGCATTGAGCACCACCCGCAGCAGACTGCTGCTAGAAGCCTTAAATATAGTCCAATAAGCATGGACAGGGGGTCTTACTTCACCTATAGAACCTCCAATTACTGTAGTGGCTATCAGATGCCTCTGCTCTGTAGAGAACAGGGGAAGCCACCTTCTTCCACTACACCCAGTAGGAAGTGGAAGAAGTTATTCTTCACTCCGCTGTGCTGTTAAGTGTCATTGAAGGTGTCCTCGCTCTCATGCCATGAGGAGGGCAGTGGAAGTAATTCTCTCCCTCAGCCAGGAGAGAGCGTTGGAAGCCCTTCTAATGTCCCTGACTTGAGAGAGTACTGAGGACATAGCATTGGCCCACATTGAGCAGATAGTACCAGTGACGTAACAAAACTTGAGGGGGCCCCTGCAAAGTATATTGAGGCCTCTCCACCCGCCACCTACCACTTTGGTCCCAGACCCAGTCAGTGTACTGTGCTGAGGGGGCCCTCTGGACCTCAAGCCCACCCACGTACCGCAGGGGCTTCTGGGACTAATGTTACGCCTCTGGAGAGTGCTGGAAGGTACCCTACTCTTCCCCCCTTCCTCTTGTAAAAACAGGGCATTGAACGATGGCAGGCCCAAGCCTGCACAGCCCAGCCCAATGACTATGCATCACTGGAAGGTGTGGGTTTTTTAAGGGTGACGTGAATCATATTAACTGCTTTGACGTGCTATACAAGTCATGAATACGTAATGTAGTTTTACTGGGTGCTTGGTGGTTGAGCCATGCAAAAATAGTATTGTAGCATCGGTGTATGTGTCTGTCAATGTGCAAAGCACAGACTGCAAAGGGCTTCCTTAAGGGCCTGGGTCTCTAGAGTGCCTATTGAAAGTTCCTTGAAGTATCTGCATGGGAAATCTACAACCAAGATTAGGAAAGTTCCGGGCTGACAGCAGCAGAGCAAGCTTCTTAAACAAAAAACTCATCAGCATAAGAAGTAGCAGCCAAGTTTTTACAAACACACAGTGCAGTATGAGTTATATCAGTTCAAACTTCTGTCTCTCATAGAACTGGCACAGCATGTGCAGTACCGATGCAAGCTTCCCTTGGACTGAACAAACAGGCAGAGGGCTGGCAGAAGAAATGAAAGCATTCCAGACATACTAAACAGGTGCAGCATGGGCAGCAGTAGTGCAAGCTTCTCAAATATACATACCAGGTACAGCAGGAGCAGCACTGGTGCCAGCTCCTAAACATATGCATTATGAACAGCTGGAGCAGCATTCATGGCAGCTTTCATAATATACACAAAAGGTAATGTAAAAGCAGCACCAGTGCAATCTTCCCAAATATCTAGAACAGGCACAGCATCCTTGTGAATGGCGTTTGAAGGGAAAAAAATCCCTGCAGCTGGTTTTTCACCAGGATCATGGCGATCTTTCATTTCCCCTTTGAGGGATGTTGAGGGATGAAAAAATGTAGGTGAGTTTAACCGTGGTGACAGATACAGAACTATAGATGAATAACATGCAATTACAGCTATGTTTTTCACCATGGGGTTCTGAGTGGCATCAAATAGACGACAGCACTCTACTCCAGAAGCTGCACTCCATGGTTTCCAGTGCTGCTCCGACAGGCTCTAATAGAGCCCAGCCAGAGCAGCTTGGAATTCCGTTATGACGTAGCGACAGTGCGTAACAGCTTCTGTTAACAACTTTTACTATATCATAGCAGAAACCTATTGGATTTGAATCCAGTTATCCACGCTAGTGGCTCTCTACCAGAGCCATACATACCACGAGTGTTTACTCACACCTCTTCCACTGCTTAGTCTGCCGTAACTGCCCCATACAGAATCCCAGAGAGAGTAACGGTCCAGACTGCACAAACACTCAGAAGTGTTCTGTCTCATAGGCAGGGACAAGGGATACCACAAATGGCTCCGTCTTGTGCTCAATATTTGCTCTCTCTGCTTACCCTCGCCAGCTCTTGTTTGTCATGGAACCCATTCTTCAGCCCTACCCTTTTCCTATCCTTTTCTCCTCATCCCTCTTCCTATACTTGAGACGGTTCTCTCCACTTCTCACCCGGCTGTATTTTCTTCCGCCTTGTAATTTAGCCACATTTACATCCTAGTAAACCACCACTAACAATCCCCTAATATCTCTTTCCCTACCTTTAACATAAACAACTGTACACCTGTTTACATCCTAACAGCACTCTTGCCTGTACCACAACATCTCTCACTTCCTATGCCCCAACACCTCCACTCTTGCCTATACCCCAGTATCTTCTCTGCTGCCTACATTGTAGTGCTTCCCCCAAATATATCCCATTAGTACTATCTCTTCCTATACCCTAGGACTTTTATCGCCTCCATTACCTTGGTATTTATGACACTGGCCATATCTTAGTAAACTACTTTCTCATACACCATAGTAAATCAACCATATGTATGTCCAGTACACAATTGTTATACTCTATTTTCTCTTCACTCTCCGTTCCTCCCACCTTTTTTCTTTTGACACATTTTCTTGTACTGTTTTCTTGGTCAAGTATCATTTTTTCCAGTTTTTTTTTAATGAAAAGAATTTCCCTCTTTTCGGAAAGTTCAACAAGAAGTTTCACGAGCCAAAGATTAGCAAACACATACATGCATACACGCACACACATGCACACCGGCACACACGCTAGAGTGACGTCACAGTAGGGATATTGTTCATATTATGACATTCATGTTTATTATATTTTGAGTTGCCGATGCCATGCACATTATGAACCAAACCATCTCTAGGCTTCAGGTCATCAGACCACCCAGAGCCCTCTTGTGTAAGTGATTTACTGTAAGGGGTGGTGGGTGGATGATGCCGGGGTTCACGCGCACTTGAGACAAGACACAATTCTATGTTTGGCATGTACTTATCAAGTGGCTACACCCAAGAGCCACTGGGTTAAGAGCAATTATTTTAGGCTTGAGACAGAGTTGTGCCCATTATATACATATAGTGATAACTTGGGTAAGGAATCCCTAAATTCGGTGTACTTTTAAAGCAAAATATCCTGCATTTATTTATGCCAGAGATACAGGTATCCAAAGAACAGCCATGGGAATCGAATTTGGGGTTCCTTGCCCCAGTTATCACTATATGTATATATTGGGCACAAACCTGTCTCAAGCCTAAAATAACCCTCTTGTGTAAGTGTCTGGCAAATATGTTTTTCACATATTAAAAAAAAATACTGTGATTTATATACGTTAGGCAAATAAAGCACACCCTTAAGATGACCGTTAAAGAGAAGCAACCAATTCTGAAAAGGGGGAGGTTTTGATTGTAAATGAGTGTAGATTGGCTGTTGCACACTGATTGTGGTTAGCTGCAATGTCTACAGAAAGTGTGCATCTGTTTATTCCAGTCACGTCCTAATGTTCCAACAAGAGGAACCCTGTTTAATATTCGCACTGCAGTAATTACTACGGAGCATCTGTTTGTAAGTGCTTGTTGGAGTAAAGAAGAGCAGTGGCATAACAAAAGCCCCCGCAGCTCCCGCTGTGTGGGTGGACTCTGGGGCCCCCCTCCAGCACTGGCAGGTTCCTGGCCTGAGAGCTCCAAACTGGGTCCAGAGCATGGAGGGGCCCCTGCATGTACTTTACAGGGGGCCCCTTTAGTTTTGTTGCGCCACTGAAGAGCAGAACACAGGGGCGTGGGACTTGAGTTAGATGTGCACAGCGAGGCGGACTGGGAACTAAAATCAGCCCAGGAGAAATGTTCATTCCACCTCCTCACTGCAGAAGGTCGTGGCTCTGGGCTTTCATTGTTGTGTCACAGCAGCTCATTCTGCTCTGAAAGCAGCCCTCTACCATGCCGGCCACCTGTAGGGGGCCATATTTCCAGAATGGCCAGTTCGGACCTGTGTGCAGGGAGCACCTCCCATAGCCTGAGGGTCTGGCAGAGCCCCTTTATCGAAGATAGCCCTGCGCTAGTCCAGTGGATCCACTGTTGAGCAAAGCATCCATAGGGAATGTATGACGTTACATCGCATACATTCACAACGCGGTATTTTACATCGCGTTCGTTACAACGCAAGTTGTTACAACGACTTGCGCTGGAAGGCGCTGAACTTAGGAATAGTATGATTTACTATTCCAACTCCAGCCTACGTAACAGTAGGGAAGGTGTTGGAATAGTAAATCATACTATTCCTTAGCTTAGAGCGCCATCCAGCACAAGTCGTTGTAATGACTTGCGTTGTGATCACCGCGATGTAAACATACCGTGGTGTAACGACCGCGTTGTAAAGGTCGTTCTACTCCCTAGGCGGCATGGTCCTTCCCCACAAAAGTTCCTGAAGCTGACTCCTGAAACCTCTAATGGTCATTGTTTGAAATTTCACAGTTCTCTGTTAGAACAATCCTCAACGGATTCTGTTCAATATGAGAGAGATTGACTATTTAGAAATTAGCCAAATTTGCAGGCCAGTGCTCCCTAAAAGGCCAATAGAGGTAGCAAAAAGACATTCATGTCTAGTTTGCTAGCGACAATGGACCAGAGACTGTCAACACAACAGGGCCTAATTTAGAAAATACTTCTCAAAGCACACTGTGCTTCTTAGTGGCCATTACATGGGAAACCCTTGCCATACTCCACAAATGTACTCAAAGGAACACTATTATAGGCCCAGAAACAGACAGACATCCACCAAAGAAAGTATTCCACCTAAACTCCAAGTCAAAAATATTGTGACTACAAAAATATCGTGGACCAAAATATCAAAGTAAAGTATATTGTGCATTTTCTGTTTTCCCATAATAGCAAAGTTTAAAATATTGTTTACTGTTGTTTTTTGCTATGGGTTTTGATGTATTATATTATGTTTTTATTTTATTATAAATGTTATTGTTGAATAGTTTCATTCGTTTTTTAAAGTAATATATATTTTTTAGGTTGCTGGTTTTATTGAAGGATTAGCAGATTAGTCTTTTAAATTATATGTAATAATGTTGAATAATATATTGCATTATTTTATAAAACATTTTTTTTTAAGGTGTAAACATTTTTAAATTATAGGTCATATTTTAGTTTTAATTTGTGGGTCTCTTATGGGGCGATTGTGTGGGTAGTGTTTTTTAATTATTTAATAATTTGTATTAATTGTCTAATATGTGAATTGTTTTATATTTTAATTTTAGTTTATTTTTTAACTGTATTAAATTTGAATGTTGGCTTGCGAGGTTTATTGAGGGATTAGGTGGATAGTTTATATATCTATATGTATGTTTTTTAATTCGAAATTAGAAGTTGTCGTAATATTTAAAACAATTCTTTATATACTTTTAAAATAAATATTAGTAAAGGGCGGGTATTTTGTTTGAAAAAAGGATTTATACAAATTCACATTTTAAATATTCAAAATGCAAACATTGTATATTTAATGGTTTGTTTATTTTATGTGTGAGTTTGAGGATATGTTTTTTTTTTTTTTTTAAATAGTTTTCATTTGAGCAATTGTGTTAAATATTTAGGGGCATATTTACGTTCCCTGGCGCATCCCTGCAAATCAGCAGGGATGCGCCAGGGAAGATGCGTCACGCAAGTTTGCCCTTGCGCCACCGCCGATGCGCCGCATTTACAATGCGGCGCGCCGTGGCGCACGGATGGGCAGATCGTGACGCATCCCCCGACGGAAAGGCGGCGCATTGCTGGAGTCGCGTCGCAAGCACGACGCGGCTCCAGCAAGGCTCTGGGGTGCCCTATGCCTAACATGCTGCGTCAATCCTTACGCCTGCTTCAAGCAGGCGCAGGGTTTTGACGCAGCATGGGCGTAAAAGTGACTCAGTGAAATCTTGTAGATTTCACTGCGTCACTTTTACGAGGCGTACCTGCGAGGGAACGCCCACCCTGCGCCGGAACGCCCACATGAAACCTGACGCAGGTTTCATGTGGCGCAGGGGTTTACAACGTGACGCATCTCCCTAGAAGCGCCACGTTGTAAATATTGCGCAACGTGGTGCATGTTTTGCGTCGCCGCTGCGTCACATAAGTGATGCAACGGCGGCGCAAAAGTGGCGCAAGGGGCTTGTAAATCTGCCCCTCAATTTGTAAAAAATATTTTAGGTTTTGTGTCCAATTGTATTGGTTTTTAGGTTTTGCTATTTTTTAAACTTAATTTCTTATTGCCTTTTAATGAATACGTGTATATGTTTGGGTGTAATCAATCTGACCACACAGATATATGCCCTTACCCCAATGTTTGTTAGACTGGAGTTGGAATAGGGAATAGTGAATTGGACCCCCAAAATAAATGCACTTTCTTCAACGTTTGTTGGACTGGCTTTCAAATAATTAATTTGATAGACACCACCACAAAGCATGCACTTTGCCTACAGTAGCAGCTGCTAACGGACTTGGGTGGTGGGGCGGGGAGGGCAGGGGGTAGGTCGGGGAAATAAAAAAGGTAAAATTTAAAAAAACAGTTACCTGGCTACGACTGGTGTTGCCGCCGTCTCTCTTCCGATCCTCTTCATCTTCTTGTCTTCTTCCTGTCTGGAGTCCAGCAGCAGGAAGCACCCGGGCTCCCAAGCTCCCCAGACCAATTACAATACTGCAATGCAGCATTGTGATTGGCCTGAGTGCCATAGTTCGGCGCTCAGACCAAGCTTGGGAGCCTGGGGCTTGTTCTCCACCCAGGCTGTAATGCAGCCTGGATGGAGAACATGGCAAGTGCGCATGACTGTTTGCCCGGCCCCAGAGGGCCGGTCAAAATGTCAGGCACACTTGCAGTGCCACCACTCCCCCCTGCAATGCTCTGGCGTCACAGGATCCAGCCCACCCCCAGGAAACAACGAAGCCACTGCAGTAGGAAAAAGAAAATGATAATAACGTATCTTTATTATAATTTGTTTTTTCTTTTTTCACTGCTCGGAGAGCAGTAGAGCGAAGTTCCTCCGCCTTAGCGGAGGAGCCGCCACTGTTTACCTAATGTTTCTTAGATTGAATTTAGAGTAGTAAATCTGACCTACAGCAATGTAAACACTTTCCCCAATCTTTGTTAGAATGGAGTTAGAAAAGTAAATCATTTCCCTTACCTCTCTCAATGTGTGCACTTTCTCCGACATTTGTTGGACTGGTGTTAAAAATAGTAGAAATAGTCGATCTGACACTCCCATTGCAATCTTATGCACTTTCCCGAATATATTTCAGACTGAAGTAAGAATAGTAAATTGGACCCCACCCATGTATGCACTTTCCCCAGTGTATGGTAAACTGCAGTCAGAATATGAAGTTTGCCCCTCCTCCCCATCGTACCATTGTATGCCAGTGTTTGTTAGATGGGAGTTAGAATAGTAAATCCGACTCTCCAATGTACACACTTTCCCGAGCCTTTGTTGGAGTGAAGTTGGAATAGTACATTTGCTACACTCCTATGTATGCACTTTCCCAGTGTTTGTTAAACTGGAATGTGATTTAGTATTTGAAAAATATCAGTTTTGTTCACATATTGATAAAGCGACTTCCTAATGCCTTAATACATACAAAATATGTTTTAGGTGTTTTTTTTTTTTAGAAATTATGATTATAAATGTTTCTATGGTGCTTTATTACTAAATATAAATTAATTATTTTGTATTTACAAATTTCATTTGTTTGTATAATACATATGTTTTAATTTAGAATGTAATATTTGATGTGTTTAAAACAGTGGAAGCGTTTCTGTAAATGATCAGCATTAGATCAGAGAACACTTTTAAGGACAACTTAGAGAATCTGATGGGGCAAGTACATGCCCTACGTTCCTGGCTAGTGCCATGGGAGCCAGGGGCACAGCTATCAATGATGCAGCAGGTGCAATGGCACGATAACCCAGGCCTGTGCATGTCACTGTGCACTCCTGCCCCCTCCAGTGGGTTAAGGGATCCTGTATTCTATGCTTGCATTGGGGCCCCTGGAACCCTGGCTGTGCCACTGACAGGAGAGGTCGAGACCCTAGAGCATGGGTAGGTATATTGAATATTGTTCAGGGACACCCCACGTGTACATGCAATTCTGGTGTCGATTCTGGAGTCAGGGCAGGAAAGTGGTCATGCAGCTAAATATTGCTTTGATGAGATGACAGGGCAGCCTTTGCAGGCTTGTAGGGAGCTGTGTGCAAGAGACTTCTTGGAGAGAGACAGGTTTGAACTAATACAGCTCAATATTCTGCGCAGGGCCTTCCTAACGCCCAGCAAACGGAGCAGAATAGGTCCAGGGGTCCTGACTCGAGCCCAAGATGTTCCACAAGCAGAGCTGATTCGATGCAACTGTTCTGGCAGTGAATGTAATAGACACATTTTGGCGTGGGGTTACTCAGTCCAGTTAGCAGTTGTCTGGTTACACAATAAACACCGGTCCTGAGAAGTGTCTGCTGGGGCTTCTAACCATACAAAAACTGATCAGCTCGATTGGAAATTTGCTGACCATACGTTGTCTTTAGCTAAAAGGAAACTGGCCATAGCGTGGAAATCACCACATGCTCCGGTGATCACTGAGTGAAACACGGCTTATGCAGGTGGGCAGAGGCAGAGAGTGTCACTTGTCGAGGCTGCAGACGAGAGGGGGCTAGCGTGTAGTCTCACGGGGTGGGAATGACTTTGACTCAACTTACCAGGGATAACGATGACAAGGGTCCGAGGTTGGAAGCTACTGTTGATGTAAAGTAACAACGGATGCAATGGATTCTGGGTGCAGATAACGTTCCAATGACATTGGTGCTCTTTGATGGGGTTAAACATAATGCAGTAATGCTTGCACAATGTTTTATTTTGTTGCTAGTTGATTTCAGTTGATGATAAGCTGCAGAAAACGAAAAGAAAACGTTGTTATGTAAGAAATGCGTCAGTAGTAGGGACCAATGACTAATGGATGTCCTGTTTTCTTTTCTTTGTTTACTAGTGAACAAAAAATGAATCTTTTCTAGTTTTTTTAAAAGACCACTAGAATATATATAATGTTCTTTGTGGTCCCCTGGAACGCTGTGTTGTAGTTCTTCTAGAGGAGATAAGCAATAGACAAGAATTTTAAAAGAGAACGTTTTATCTGAGAAAGCAAATTTTATAAACTATGGGACTTATTTACAAGCCCATTGCGCCGCCGGTGCGTCACTTTTATTGACTCATTGACAGCGCAATGGGCTTCCCCATATTTACAAGGCCATGTAAAGTCACCCTGCGTGACTTTTCACAGCCTTGTAAATATGGGCCCCTTTTACACATTACTCTGCGTGAAAGGGGCGTTCCATGGGTGTTGCTGTGGGTGTTCCCACGCAACATCCATGGAACTTTATGCATTACCAGGTTTACAACATTTTGTAAACCTGGGAATGCATCAGAATCCTACGCCTCCCCAGGGGAGGCTTAGGGAGGTGCAGCGAGGAGAAATACTTTTATTTCTCCTCGCTTTTTCCTCTTTCCACGTGTGCTGTATTCTTCAGCATGCATAGAAAGAGGAAATGCCTTTAATGATTGTTTTTGTTCAGGAAGGTGTCCCTTCCTGCATTAAAACAATCATCCACTCAGCGCAAGCACCCTTGCAAAATGATGCAAGGGTGTATGCACTGGCACACGGCTGCTGTTTGTGCACCAGCGCAGGAGAAAAGGACAGGAATGCGCCGTATCTTAGAGATACGGCGCATTCCTGCTTTCTTATCTTGATGCACATCAGCGCAGCAGGAAGGCTTGCTGTGCTGCCATGCAATAAAATATTGTAAATGAGGCCCTATGTTTTTTTGTCTGGTTGGTGTTGTAGATGAGTGGGAGACTTAAGCTAAAAATCTTCCTTAATTACAGCACTTTGAGACAGGGCCAGATGATAGCGAAGGTGTTATCAGGTGGGTGGGACAGGTTGCCAGGAGTGTGCTTGGAGATGCTATTCTTTCTGTGCCTATTTATAAGTGTGCCTTCACTAGTGCCTTTCTATGTTAGCCACTAGGTGGTGTTCTTGCAGCAGTCCCAGTCAACCCCTTCCCTGGCATTTCACAACTCCAGCAAAGAGCAATGTCATTTTCTGTTTTTTTTCAGTAGAGAAACTCCTCATTTTCATACTTGTTTAATTTCCAGGTTATGCTTCACATTTCCCAGTTTTTTTTTCTGCGCCTTGCACATAATCTTCTCCAAATATTAAAAAAAATATATTTAACTGTAATTGAACTTAGTCTAGATGGAAAATGTATGCAGGTTTTTTCTCAGCAAGTTCACCTTTTGCTGAGTTTCCATATACAGAATTTGTCTTTGCAAGTAAACCCGTGGCCTCATTTATGGGATTTTGGTGTGGGGCAGCGTAGCAAGGCACCTAGCTGTGCTGTCCTACGCCAAAGTGAAAGGGCAGGAATGCATCACATTTAAGCAATACAGTGCATCCCTGTTCTTTCGGCCTGTGCTGGTCCCGATTTGGCAGCCTATCACCACGTAGGCACCCTTGCGCCATGGTTCAAGGGTGCCTCCGTTGCAGGCAGGATTGTTTTTGTGCAGGAAGGGTCACCTTCCTGCACAAAAACAGTTCTATGATGCGTTTTCCTCTTTCCATGTGTGCTGCAGAATGCACCTCACATGGAAAGAGGCGAAAACATGGAGAAATGAAGCTATTTCTCCTCGTTACGCCTCACCTCGGGAGGCGTATGGATTTGGCACTTCCCCAGGTTTACATGTTTCTTTAAATCTGGGTCAGAGTCAAATTCCTTGGGTGTTGCATGGGAAAACCCACCGCAACACCCATGGAAAGCTTCCTGGGCGTAGAGTAAGGTGACGCATCGATTTGCGCTGCGTCGCCTTACTCACGATCTATGAGGCCACTGAAAACCAGGCAGGGTGGCTTTGTGTGGCTTCTTAAATCTTTATGAGAGCCCTGCATCACACATGTCCCACATGTGGTGTAAAAGTGACGCAGGGCTCTCAAAAATAAGCCCCAAGTCTTATACATATAACCAACAAAAAGCGTCGCAACATTTACACAAATGAGGCAAAATGAAAAACTGCAAACTTGGCATAGATTTTAATTGAGCTTTGCAAAGATTGGCACATAAACTTTTCATATGTCTAGGCATTATGGACACTTGAACTCCATGTACAGCGCAACAAATGGAAACATATACTCTGGGAAGCCACAAATTGTGGACTGAGAGGTGGACAACAGCAGGAAAAAGAAAAGTCAGAAGAGCTGAAATCAGTAGCAGCCAACTCATTTTTGCAAACTCTACTCCCAAATAAATAGACCAGTAGAAATGCTATAGCAAAGCTGTTCCAGCTAACATTACTGGCCGCAAAGAGACCACATTTTACAAACTGTTGTATTTTGTCACTTCACTTAACACAAATGTAATGAAAAGAAGCGTAGTCCTAATTCACATCTTTAGTGTGACAGGTCTTTTTGAATTTTCATTACAAAAACAGATTTTAATAGCAACATGGAAATGGGACGGTAATAGACAGCTTAGTTTGCCATTTGTTTTTACCTTAGACATTTTTTTTATCTTAGAAATATTTTAAATCTGCAGGACATGGATTTTTGCACAACCACACACATACAGGGCAAGTGCCAAAGCTGAACTAGGTCTGCTGATTGCATTTTCAAAGAAGTACAATACTTACATAATTCAAAACATATAAAGGTATGAAAGTCAAGATTGTCTTCCGAAAGAGGGGCAGATGGAAAGAATGAACAAATATAGGGGAATGCTAAACACTTTTCCTCCTTCTCCTAAAAAATATAAATATGTAAAAAGAAATGGTAATGTAATGCTTGTCACCCGCGAGAGTATCCAGGCCCTGGATGGTGTGCATTTCAATTCTATTCTTTCAGTTGCGCCCCACAAAACACAGCTGTAGGATGTTCAAAGCGTTACTGCCATTTCTCCTGCTTCCCCCATCTTCTCCCATCACAGCAAAAACAACTTACAATTGTTTGTGAACTCAAGGTTGGCAAAATGATTGGTGGGGCCAGGTCACATGACCACATTTTTAATATAAATTGGGAAGAAATGCAGCTGGGCGCAAGTACAGCAGGCTTAAGCACTTGTTGAAATATAAGCAGTAAAATGTATTTTAAGTTTGAACAAGCAGTTAATTTAATTTCTAAATCTTTGTTCCTGCCCCCTCTACACGCACACTTCCCCCTCTGCTCACTCATCAACCTCCCCCTCTGCTCATCACTTACTCATGTTTCTCTTCCAGCTCTACACGCCAGTGGTGACTGGTGATCTCTGAAAGTGATGGTGTGTAATAAGTGTCCAGAATTCTAGTGAAGAAGCTAAACAAGTGTGTTTAACTTCTTCTAGGAGGGTTAGGGAGTCTCCCATAGATGGGGCCAAACACTATATTTTAAAGCATAATTTTAACACAATTTACTAAAAAGCCAAGTGCTCACCCCTTAAGTTAGCTATTGCTTCAAATATGCCGGGCCAGAAGATCACCATGGGTTTCCCCCTTAAGTCAGGAATTATCTCTAATATTCCTTGGTGAGCATTTTATGATGGATGCCCCCATATCCCGTAGTTGTCCTCCTTATGCCAAGAATTACTGATATGCTAGTGCCCGATTACTGCCTTGGAAGCCCCTTTATTCCATAGGGACCTCATTTTTAAAACAAACACCTCTGTTTATATACGGGCTAGCATTTTGCCATAGTTACCTCCGTATACCTTCGTATGCCAAGAATTACTGCTAGTATTCCAGTGACTGCATTTTGCAACGGGAACCTCCCCCAACCACGTGCATGTGTGTCCACCCCATAAGTCAAGAATGGACTCCAGTATGCTAGAATTAGAAGCACAAACATAAAATGCCCGCTCTCTCACACACTGTCCCTCACGCACCCATTTTTTTCCAGTCTGCTTGTGTTGTGTTTGCAAAGCTTCACTGCTGCTACCATTGCTATCCCATAATGGCATGTTAGTGTAGCTTGGTAAAAGCCTTTTGCCTAAACACTATTCGAAAGTCATATACAAATGACATTTTCAATGCTTGTTTTCATGCATCATATGAATCAACAGTGACTACAGATAAAATAGATGAACAGGGTTTACATGCTGATCAAGCAGTAACAGCATTGGAAATTGACTAGATCACATCACATTGCAAAATGTAAAAACATGGAGGCTGAGATTCACAAACAGCATTTTGTAGTATGCTTAGTAGTACTACAATGGTACTGCTAAAGTACTACAAATGATATTCACAAACCTACGAGTATAAATCTCAACTCTTCCTCTCCCATCTTGTCTGTGGGGAGATCCTCACACATGTAAGTTTACTACTTAGGGCCAGATTATGATGTCGCCGGAGGCTGCAAAGAGAAAGGGGCCCTGCTAGGGGCCCCCAAACTCCCTTTCCAACAGGCTTTCCATGCCGGAAAGCCCGCCATGGAAAGCCTGTGAGAAACCGAGCATTGTAATCCCAACGGCGAAAACGCCGTCCATTGGGATTATGGGCCAGTCTCCGAATGGCCGACGGTCTCCTTGAGCCTGTCAGGATCCAGCCGGAATGACCGGCCGGTTTCAATTCCAACCGCCTATATTGTAATTAGGCGGTCGGAATTGAAACCGACGATCTCGGTTGGAAAGCCTCCGACCTAAGGTCGGAGGCTTTCCGACCAAGATCATAATAGGCCCCTTAGTAGTAAATGTTGGAGGGATAAAGGGGGTTGGCGGAAAAAGGGACATACTATTAAGTGGGAAAAGGTTAGGAAGGAGTAGGGAAGGGTTTAGACAGGGTTAGGGAAGTGTTTAAGGAGGGAAAAGAGAGTAAGCCTATTGCTATTCACAAACTGCAATTCTACAGTTACGACAGTCAAAAAGAGACACAAAACAGTGGTAAATTACTCAAGCTCAGAGCAGGAGTAAGTCCAGCCCCACACACAGCCAACCACTTGTCCTGCAACATCCTTGATTAGATAATAAATGCAGTAGGGATATAAAATGAAACCCCATAAGAAATATTGTAAATTAAATTCTTTAAAATGGTTAGTAATATACATATAAAGGGATATAGCTTGTTATGATAGATGTTTCTTATCATTTATTAATGTAGTATTTTTGCATTTTAATTGTTCCTTTCATTTTAAAGTTCATGTATACGAGATAAACCCCTGATTTAAGATTAGTAACTTGGTTTACTTTTGGCCACGCAAAGCTTATTTTTGAGTCAGGACCCTTTAATTCTCTTACCATGGGACAATTGGCAGTGATGAAGGAGCTTTTTTTTTAAAACCACCTGTACTGTATGATTATACTCTAGTTGTCATGTACGTTAAGGCCATGTACATGTCTCAAGAATCTTGTTTTACAGCGGCGGTCCGTGCACGTAAGTGCGGTGGGGCGCAGGGTGGCGGAGTCGACAGACTATGGAATAGGAATAAATAAATAAATAAATAATTCCTATTCCATCGTCTGTCGGCATCCCCGCCCCGCCGCCCCACCGCCCCACCACCCCACCGTGCTTTCCTGCACGGACCGCTGCTGTTTTACTATGTTATCAATGAGTACCTTGTCAATGAGTAGTTTTGCAGATTTTATTGTTTTTCTGTATCTATTCCTCTACTTCAAATTGATATCTTGACTTGAACATTTATGGCTTTACTTCAAGCCGACAAAAGTTGATTTTGATGGATTGATTGAAAATAAATATAATTTAATATTTTTAAAAAAACCTGTTTTTATTTCATTATTTAATTGAAAGCACGCTATGTCTTTAAATGTCTTTTCTCTTCTAGTGCACGTTTATGCACGTAACTCGCTTGGGGTATAGAAAGTAATGACGTGTGTCATGAACGTCCGCGTCACTGTCCCACGCAGAGCTATGTCTGCCTCCCACAATTACACTGCCGCTTTTAAGGCCTCCTTTTATCCATTCATGAGGCTTTAGAAATCTTTAGTAGCGCAAGAGAATGATTAGGCAGCACACAAAACGCCGTCTATTTGACAAAACTTCCTCCCCCCAGGCCAGCTTATGTGGAAAACAGAAAACGAAAATACCAGGGCAAGGCGTGTTCTGAAGAATGCTGCAGCAATGGGTGGGAATCCAGGCACGAGGCCAAAGGAGTGTGTAATTGCCCTTATAAAATGCACAGGGGGAAATTAAAGATGTGCAATCTCGGTCTTTAATAAAAAGCGGCACACCGTTCCTGTTTTTTATTTTCTGATTCTTCTTTGGTGCGCGTGAGAAAAGCCAGGCAGGGCAGAGTGATCCAATGTTTTAATATTTGCTACACTTATGTACTCGGGAGTTTATAGGTAATTATTATCTAGCTAATGCACCGGCTTGCAGCAAAGTCGATTTTATACGTGTTGTGCACACGTTTAACATTTCTACCTCAATGGAACTCATTTTATCGCCCTCGGAAGAATGAAAGGTGGAGATGATCCCCTAGGGGTTCCATATTTGTGAGAAAATCATGACTTTTTAGACAATTTAAGAGACAAAAATTGTGCATGCATTTGTTATTTGCAAAGAAAAACTCTGAAAAAAAGAAACTAGCCTAGAAAAAAACTACACATCTACATATATTTGCGTTTTGTCCCAAAAACTCTATAAAAGATAAATTTGCAACGAAAAAGTGATTATGTAATTTACATTTTGGTTGGGTTTATTTAGAGACATATTAACTTGCAATGCAGAGAAAAGTATCTGAAAATTCACTGGCGAAGACAATTTACATTGGAAAGAAAATCGGAACGTTTCCATAACTTCGTTGGTATAAAAGAAAAAAAACTCTATGCACACCTCCAAGGTGCGCCTCTTCGAACTATCTCCCATGCAGGTGATCCTCGGAGAAGGAGTCGTCAATCTGAGCTATCGATATTCAAAATCTGTGTCTGTGATATTCTGGTTAAGAGATGCCCACAGAACATCATGAGGCTGGTTTACAAAAGCATTTATCAGTATGGGAAGGAGTACTACAGGAGTACTCTTTTACGTACTCTAACATGACTTTCTGAACTGATCCCGAAACATCCAACTTCCTGTTAGTAAAATTGCACAGAGGGCACAGTCCTTTCTATTTGTACTAATTGTATATTGAATATTCCATGAACATACCATTTTAAAAGGTTTGGGGATAATTCACATGTACTTTACAGCATGTAAGACTATGTGAAAGAGTCCTGCTTTAAATACCCAAATATGCCTTTCTGAATAGGTCCCAATGCATGAGAAGTTATGTGATGTTTGATCGATAGTCGCGATTACTAGACCAAGGCGATGGCAGACTCACAGTAGAGTTGGTCAAATGATGTCCTAAATACCACGGCTTACGGTGTTCCCCTATTTTGATCTTTTGAAATGATTTGTGTGCACATTGTTGTTTAAACCCAGTGCTTCTCTATTTTGACTCTACTTTGGGGGAACAGAAAGTGAGAGTGATTTAAACTCCAGATGTAGCAGTGCTTATGTCTTCAAGTGCGATCCACTTGTGGGTGTGTGTGTGATGATTGCTTCCCTGGGGCTTATTCAGCAATTTCCTAGCACCAGAGTACAATGCTTTGGCAGTATGACTTCAGCTAGACTGACCATCAGTCCTTACACTATCATTGAAAGCATTTACTTATGCACGATGGACTGATTCACAAACGGAGTAGTAAAAGTATGGGCAGTGGTCTCCACCTCCGTCTGCATGTACTTTCCTACTTCCTGGAGTACGCCTGGAAAACTGCGCCAATCAAGGTTTAGGGGCATACTTCCGGGAAGGTTATGTGTCATCCCCTATAGGATACTCTTTCCACAGAACGAAGTTCTTCATTGCACAGAACTCAACACATGGGCATGGAGAAATTGGATTCCTTGCAAACACACATCTTTTTTTACTTCAAAGGGAAAAGCTGTTTTGTCGTGGCAAAAGCACTTTTCTTACACCTCCAGCCGATCTGGGGTGATCTATTACCCTTCCCGCCCTGGAAAGGGATTTGCCGGAGCCTTTCCTAGGTATTAAGGGGAATGGGAGGAGTTTATGAATGTTGACAAACATCCATGTTTGTGGGCATTCACAAGCTTGCAAGGCTAACTACAACCTGGAATAGCCACTTTCCAGCGCCTTGATTGGGATTTAAAGGTGTGGAGAACTCTGCAGTCATGGTGGAGATCTCCTCCACACAAGTAAATGGGAATCCCTTTGTGAATTTTTGGCTAGTGCGGTAAAATCAGTCACAAATATATGTTTACAACCGAATTTACAATTGTGAATAGGCCCTATTAATTGAGTGCTCGCTTAATAGTGGGCGGCATGCTTGTAAAGAGCGGGCTTTTTGCAATGTTTAATCAATCTTTAGCCTTTAGTCAATGATTTCACGGAAGGCCTGGGATATAATTATTTATTTTTGGGATCTCTCTGGAGGGAGACTATTTGCTTTTGGAAGGTGTGGGCAGCAGCATGAGATGCTGCAGGATGAAGGCAGCAGAGCAGTGTAGTTGTACAAGACAAGGTACCAGAAGTGGTATGGTTGACCACAGGGCTGGCTGGAAAACTTACATGGGTGAATCAGAGCTGGGGGCGCGGGAAGGGTGTCAACCAGTGCCAGTCCCTCCACTGACCAGAGTAACCACTTAAAACAGCTATAGCCCTTTCCAGCTGCTGAAAAGGGTCACTGACTCTGCTCCCTTTGTTTTTTTAAACTTCTGGAGCAATGCGCTTTGCACTTCCCCAAATAAAAATAAAAAAGGTGAATTTGCGGTCCACAGGTTTTACAATTTGACACATACCTAAACACAACTCCTGGAGAACATTACACATTGCTTCTACATTTGAATCATAATTCATTGCCAATGTAAACCCTAGGGCCCAGGTTTACTGTCCTTCATGCAGCTGCATGAAAAAGAGAAGTACTTCATTGTATGAGGGTTAGAAAATAAAGTCCCATCAGATTTAGTAAGAGTCACCTGCTGATGACATTCTTGTTGGTGCTTGTGCTAAATCGGGCTGTTCCGCATGATGCTTAGCCTGCCGCTCTCACGTAAAGGTGAGACAGTAGCGCCAAGCCTAGGACTTGTACATGAGATACACCACCCAATAGACATTTCTATATGTAGACAACAGCACGGAGATCAGATATTTAAGATGTGTGCTTTAGAATAAAGTGCCCATGTTACATGTAGGTATATCCAATGATAGCCGCCAAGACTCCTTACTTATACCTGCTTTTACTTGGCACTAGAATTTGTTGCACACTGATTTAGGAGATCTGACTGTGCACCAAAACCTATGGTTTTTGTGCTGGTCCAGCTCAGATATTAACCCTTGCATTCATCAGCAAGGGATGTCACAAGGAGGTCAGGGCATTGTGCAAGGGTCAACATTCAGAGCAAAATAGCTTTTGCATGTGAAAGCTGATCCGTTGTTGCTGATTGTGTGGCTTTTTGATGCTTTGCATGGCAGAAGCACCGGCACAAACCTTTAGTAGAGCTGGAAGTCTAGCAAGTATCTAAATACTACCACTTGTGAAAGATAATTAAACTTAGCACATGGAAATTAAGTGATTTGCCACACACACTTGGACCGCACAACTTAATAAAATTGAGAATTTAGGATTAGCATTCCTAATTTAACACCTGACATCTCATCAATTAGATCACTCTTGTTGCTAATTCCCAAGCAATTTTTGGCTGGTCTCTGTAGGGTTTAATTTCTTGTAGGTAGGATTATCGTGCACTTGCCGTATTTCTTCTGTATCCTCCATCTGCAGGTTCTGCTTTGTGCATATTTTTTCTTTCATATCTATTGTACTCCTTGTATGTCTCTGGGGGACTCCATGCGGTTTGGCTCTATATTGCAGCTGTCCTACCCACCAAAAGTATTCTTCTACGAGATCACTGGGCTAGTCTCAATTGACACTCTGCTTGTATCTTTTTCGTCCTTGAACGAGGCCTACCTCTCATTCTCATGCTATACCTTATTTAGCTTTCAGCTTGTACCTCAAAAAGATGCCTCTTACCAGATGTTAATATTCCCAACATTTCTGAACAAGCCATAGCCTCTAAAAGAACAGTACAAATGAGGTAGAGTCTGTAACACATTAGACATGTCACTGCTTTACCATCTTCTAGGCCAGATTTTTTAAAGAAGTCAGCCAACTTTACATTATCAATAAGGTCTGAGAAAATAAAATTGCTGTACTATTGAAGTACTTGCAACTGATGAAATCCCTGAACACTATGTGAATATCTTTAGGATCCCAGCTCACTATTTTAACAAACTTTCAAGGTACACAGACTTCCATTGTGGATTAACAATGGACAAATAGAGTAAGTGCTAATCTTCCAGGTCAGGGTTCTCCAAAGTTGGTCCTGGAGGGCCGGACCCGTGCCAGATTTTTAAGACGACCTCCTTTATCGAAATGGGGATATGCTAAAAATCTGGCATGGATCCGACCCTCCAGGACCAACTTTGGAGAACCCTGTTCCAGGTCAATACATTCTTCAAATTCCACATTAATAGGGTTTAATACCTAGCCTGTGCCTGATCATCTCAACATCTGCAGGGATAACTGATTGCTTCCAGATATTTTGACCAATATTTGACCAATATGTTGTACTATAATAAATTAAGATTCCTTTTTAAAAAACACTCTTCCACACATTTTAGGTTGTCAGTTCAACACATTTGAACATTAGTTTAAAATCCTAAACATGCACAAAAGACTACATGATGGCGTCTATCTAATGATGAATGTATAGAGTTACTGTACAACTACTGTTCAATGTTTCTTAATTGTCTGGTTTGTCCTGGTGAAGCTTAAAAGAAATTAATTACAATCAAAACACTATTGACATGCTCTTTATTTTGTATTTGTACACATTATTCATGATTTACATGGTGAGACGTAATTGCTGATAGAATAAGCATCTCTCTCTGTCTCCACAAATGCCTTACGAGATGTTGTTGCCCTGATATGCACCAGTGAATCTGTTATGTATGTATCATTAGTTATCTGACTCTCTCCACATTTAGATAACACCTTATTTTTTGTACAGATCATTTTATATTTTGTTTATAATGAATGATGAAGACTAGATTTGTATTTTGATGTCTATGCATACAAACAGTGTGCACCTTAGTTAAATCATTGTGTGGAAACGTGATTTGTTAATTTTCTTACAGAAGCTTCTAAAAATCAAACACCTTGTGGTCAAAGCATAAATATGTAATAGTTTGTACCCTTAAACAGCTGCTACAGCGCAACCAGTCTTTTTTTCCTAAGTAGTTTTTTGGGACATTGTCATTTAATCTTGCGTGGAGTCTTTCTAATGCAGGGATTTTCAAACTGGGGGGCGGACCCCCCTAAGGGGGCCTCAAGTGATCCCTGGGGGGGCATTAGGCTCTAGCCAAAAAAAGCATTATGCTGATAACAATGCAGTAAGCCGCTCTGTAATGGGCCATCTTGGCTGGAAGAAGGTGTCAAAAGGGAAGGGTCTCAAAATACTCTTCAAGCCTCCCCACCCCCTTTCTAATAATCACCCCGTGGATACTTTTACTCATTAGTAAGGCCTGCCTGACCAGAATAGTATGTTTGGCAATCATGTATTTGATTGCATTTTTAAAACAGTAACAGAACTTAACTACAATGTTTAAATAAGTCTAGACATACATAAACATTGCCAATTTAATGGAATAATTGTGAAAAATTATGTGGTTGCCCCCAATTTTTTTTTGCACTGGGGGAGCGCGGCATAAAAAAGTTTGAAGACCACTGTTCTAAAGCCTATGTTATCATTGCCCCCATTCCATGCGCACACACACCTGCACCCAACAACAACGAGATAGGATTAGCACTCTCTGTCCGTACGTCTCGATAATTAGCAGTGTTCGTCCACTCCCCTCCACAAATTAGCACCCTGTCAGGTGTGACATTTTATTCTGCTTTTAATTACCTAGCTGTTGTTAATCAAAGCAAGTAAATATGCAGCTGGGGCACTCACATTGTGTGAGCCTTCAGATGCATGCTGTGGTTTGAGTGCCTGCGCAACATTCTGTAATAAGTGCCCCGCAGTCATGAAAGGCAGCAGGAGCCAAACCACAGCATATGCGCCTTCCCTTGGCCTTCTTCATTTTGTTTTTAATCATTTGTCGTTATTATTTTTCTGTGATCGTGGTAGGAATCCGTATCCCACACAGGGGTGGCGATGGAAGAGGAGTGTTTCATCCCATGGTGGTGCGGGGTAGTATTAAGGAGGAGAAGGGAAGGCGGCAAGGTGGAGTTTGTGTTGTGGTGAATCATTATGCTGGAGGAAAAGAAGAGCCAGAAAACAACTCAGCTGGTTGAGTTCCTGTTGTCAGCAAGATAACTCAGATATGGCAATTGGCTGCTGCTGACATATGTGTGTGTGTTGCTGTCTCAATTACTCGCCCTCCTATGTGTAAATTCTGTGCAATTCTTCTTAGTTTACTCTGACTGTTGGGATTTGGATGATTTAGTTATATTGGTCATGCTGTTCTTTGTGGAAATTAAGGATGAAAGGTCACAGGTGATTTTACAGGCTGTCCCACTCTACCATTTATATGCTGTCCCTGGAAGGTCTCTATAATTTCTGTCGGCCTTCTTATCTAAGAAACCAGATAGACACAAACTCCAATTTTTCCCTGCAGAGGACTGGCCTAGTGCTGGGGAAACAGAACCTCCCATGTAATAGTTCTAGAGGGGGTATCTCCTCTGAGCCACCTTAATTTAGAGGTGTTGGCTAATGACAGTAATTTATCATTTTTGCGGTGTGACGTGGATGCACTTCAACAGTGAGTATACTGGCCCTAATGCTTTGCCCAGCTGCTTCCAGTAAAGGCGACTTATTTCCACCTCATGGAGATTGTATGAGGCTCCTGTAAGTGTGTGTTTGAGTGCACTCTGTATAAACAATAGTGGTGCCAGGCAAATGACAGAACATGTACCCATCACACTCCCTTCTTGCCTCACTTTCTGGAGAAATAAATAGTTCTTTCCACCCAGGCAGACTCCTCAAGAAAGAGCAGAAAGGCCATGTAAAATCCACCCAGCAACAAAAGAGGAAGCTCCATATGAGGACGGAGCTGTTCTTTCATGTCTAGCTTTGACCTGGTATATGCATTGGAGACACATCCTCTGATATTCTAATGCGGGTGAAAGACTGCCAAGGCGATCTCTCAGCTGACTGGATGGAGCATGACATTTTGAATCATGCATGTCTCCTTCTTGGACATTGAACCAACTGCATCAAACTGCCAGCATTGATTGAAGTTGCACTTTTGCAATTTGAAGACATTGGGGCCGATTCCGATCTCGGTCGGAGGCGGACCCAATACCATTCGGTCGGGAAAAAAGCCATGCGAAAGCCTGTTTCCCGACCGAACCGTACGCGGGTCCGGCCGAGCGAGTACGATGCGAATTCGCCGACCGACTCGTCCGGGCGTCCCGACAACTCCGACCGACTCGCTCGGACTCGAACCGCTCCGACCGACTCGCTCGGACCCGATTCGCACCGCGCAATGGAGACGTTTTCCGGCCGGGTAAGTACGATGCGCACCTCGACCGCTCCGACCGACTCGCGCCGTCCGACTCGAACTCGCTGTCGGAGCCGTAGCTTTGGGGGTCCGTGTCGGACCCCCTGTACGCGTACCCGTGCGAGGCGCACACAGGGGGGACCCAAGGGTCCCCCTACCTGTGCGTGTACGCCGCGAGCGCTTCGCGGCGTACTCGCTGTAGGGAGCGCCCTTGTCCGCCTCGCACCCATTGAGGCAATGGGAGCCCGCGTACGCGTTGTACGACCGGCTCCCATTGAGTTCAATGGGAGTCCGACCGACTCGTGTCCGATAACATACGGACGCATCGTACTCGTTCGGTCGGACTGCACGGGTCCGATTCGGTCGGAAATCTCTCCGGGTCCGGCTCGGTCGGAGAGATTTCCGGCCCGAATCGGAATCGACCCCATTGTCTCCAAAATATTGTGTTGATCTTCTGCTGCTTCCTTAATGCCTGGCACTACATGTTGTCAGTCTTCTCAAGCCACCATGTGGTTGGCATCTGCTGGTCAAGAGGAGTTCTTTCCTAAAGCCCGAGGTTTCATATTCATTGTATTCAGAACCATTGGAAATTATTAACCTCGACTAACAGGTTCAAAGTTACAGCCATACAAAGTTTAGTGTTGCCACCTAGCCCTATTGGTAGGCCAGCCTGGTATCCTAGTTAATCGAGAAACATAAATGTTTATACCATGACAAGTAGATCCATAGATATTCAATCCTGGCAGCCTGTAAAATCATGATCTCCTCTATTGGGAAAGAAGATAAAAACACTTTTGTCATCTTTGATTAGTACTCACTTTACTTAACTCAGACTATGCCCTATTTCATAAAATAACCAGATAAGGATTTAAGTCTTTACGGAGAGGTTCACTAGTGAGTCCCACAAAGGAACATTTTGACATTAAAATCTGTATGAAATGTGTGTAGAAGGCACAATGCACTCTCATAAACCTCAATGTAAAATACTTTTAATGCACTAAATGATTCTGGAGCTATGCATGGTGCAGAACTCCTAAAGGAAAATATTTGACCATTGTTCCCTGAAGCAGGAGTTAAAGGGAATGGAGAATGGTACCATAAATGCTTGAATGACACTATATTGATGTAACTAAAATCATCGACCTACAATAATATCACATCCAGTACATCACCTACCCTACATCGTCATGGTAAATATAGATGTATTATTAATACCTCCACATGTGCTTACCGATACACATATATATTGACAAAGGCTGTGTACAGCCGAAACGCATCAGGACGGACATCGTGCCATGACTTGATGAATATTACCGGGAGTGCCTGCATTCGCTCTTCTTTGTGGGGGATGTTGTAAAAAAATATATATATATATATATATGTGTCCCCCATGTCTGCTTGAAATGGAGGAGACCTACTTTGGGATGTGAAGCGCGTTAGCCAGTGACACGCAAGGGGACCCTTCCATTAAGCGTTCTCGGCATCAGTGGCAACTCCAGTTTATTTGATCCGAGGTATCGGAATCCGAGAACCGCCACCTGACCGAAGAAGGCAGAGGAACTGCTGGCAAGCACAGTCCATCACTGTATTGAGAGACGGGGTCACTGTTACTGTCGTCTCCAGTTTCTGCTACGATTGGTGAAGTGCGTCTGGAAGTAGGGGCATGGGAGGCAGTTTTCATGACATCTGTGCTGCCGATTTAACCTGACTATGCTCGCATATAGCATTCAACTCACAGCAAGCAATCAATATCTAAGCTGCAAGCATTCCACATTTCGGCTGTACATTAAGCTGCATTGTGGGAGTTGAAGTTTTGCCTTGAACCATAACGATGGCTCCGGAACAATTGTGAGTCAAGTGAGCCCTCTACACTTGAAGGAGAGGCGGGACTATTTAAAGGACTCTGTAGCAGTTAACCCAGTAACTAACGACATTTGATAAAGGTATTCACCGAAACGCGTCATGCCACACAGTTAATAAAGCTGCCGTACCTTGCTCCGCTGTGTCCCCCGTGTCTGCTTGAAATGGAGGAGACCTACTTTGGGATATATATATATATATATATATATATATATATATATATATATATCCTTGGGTGTAGTGGTTAGGTGCTGCAGACGTCGTGATTCCACGCAGGAGCAGGTGCATTGTGGTCTGCTGAGCCATGTGCTTAAGGAGCTGCACCACAGGAGATACATCAGAAACCACACGGGGAGCGCCCTCTCAGGAACACACACGCAAGATTGCTGCACAAACGCTGCCAAACCGGGGGAAACGTGAAGATAATTACTAGCACCGGAGATGTAGAAAGGGGACTATGGTCAATACCAGAAAGGTGGCCATTTTGAATTGGGTAAGAGCACCTTCTGGTAATACCACCGAGAAGATCTGACATTGCTTTTTAGCATAAGTGCTACTACGGTCCATGACTCTAAATCTTAATGGTGGTTGTTAGAGCTGTGAAACACGGATCAATGACATAATATTGATAGCAACTATTGCGACCCTCGTTGCTGCCATTCGAGGGGATTGCAAGTCTCAGGAGTCTTGTGGTGAAGGAGGAGGGGCAGCATTTCTGTCATGCTACATAGCGTTTGACTGTTACCTGCAGCGTGGGATGCATGCGGCACGGGCCCGGGCCAAGAGTGGGCCAGTCTTTGCCCATAAGAGACTGAGCTGGGCCACACCCCTTTTTTTTTTACCAGCCTTGCTACTTTGGCGGCTCAAACCTTCTCCTAACATGGGTAAGAGAAAAATTGTCAGTAGTTTTGCTCCCGTAGCCTCTGTATCACCATTGACTCCTTTCTGGAGTGAGCAGTAGGGGTGATTTCAAAATAAATTGCATTGATAAAAAGAAGATTATCGATTGAAGGAGTTGACTTGTCTGCTTGCACTCAACATGATGACGTTTTGGGGTCTCATGGCTCCTCTAACACTGGTGACACTTGTTCGCCTGCTCAGCTGGAGAAACTAGGTGGTGGCTGTGTGGATCGTATTGACACTCTTTCAACCAATGAAACTCCCAGTCAACAAGAAAAAAGGAGGTGCTGTAAAGAGGATGGAGGTGGGGCTGTACAACTGCTGGCACCAAGCAAGACACTGTGGCCAATGGGAATGATCCAAATCACTTAGATGAACTATGTATTAGATTTGAGTCCATTTTAAAGTGCATTTTAAGCCCCTGTTAGATCATTTAGAAATAATCGAATCTGTTTGGCTAGGTTGACTCAGAATAAAGCTACTAGTAATCCTCCTGCTGAATCCCTAGGTGTTCCTTTTGTTGCCAACAGTATCAATAGTAGTGTACTTGCTAGTGTACCTACTGGCTCCCTAGAGAAGGTTCACGCTAATTCTAGCTTCTCTGCTCCCTCTTTCCAGCTGTTGCCCGCTTCCTCGAAACTCTTTATTTCCCTCTCCCTCCCAGCCAACCTTGCCTAATCCATCTGTTCCCGTTGCCTTGAATAATCGGGTTGCTCTTCCTCAGGAGGACCCTCTGGACAAGCAACATACTTGTAGTGTCTTGTGAGTTAGAGATGACTGGACCCTTTTGGTCCCTGATGGACTCATTAGAACAGTGATGTGAGTGCTTGGGTGTGGGTGAAAGAATTCATGATGTAGAATGTTCAGTTAACGGTTACATGCTGAGAAATAAAGATGTGTAATACCAAGCTTCGTGTGTGGCGTGATCATTTGCATGTACCCAGGCTGAGGAGGATGCTACAACTGGTGACGAGATAGGGGATGACGTACACCCCACAACCCGAAGACCTGAGCGTTTGCCGTGGTCCAGCAAACTGCTCGTACATGCCAAGTGTGCCTCAGTCGAAGTGAAAATTGATGGTTGGCATATGTGGAGTCAAAGTGTCACTCTAGCCAGTGCAAAGCCTGTGAAAAAAGTGAAGGCCTTACAGAAAGTTTGTTTGTTGTCGGCTAGAAATTTTGCTGGTAAAGTAGAGAAAAGAGATACTGGATAAGTAATTGTAATTGTTGATGAGTATTCCTGTTTTCCCCTTGTGGAAAATCTGTCGTCAGCTACTCATGACAGAGTCATTGAGAGATTAGAAAGTATTTTTTCAACATGGGGTGTTCCTTCGATTTTTAATGCCTTTCAATAGTCGATAATTTCAAGATTTTCTCACTCATCTAAATGTCAATCATCAGAAAAGCACACCTCTCTGGCCACAGACAACGGTGTTGTTGAGTGATTTATGAGCACCTTCAAGAAGACTGTTCAGCGCTCTGCACTGGAAAAGCTTGAACTCAAATCGATTCTTCAGTCTATGCTTCGCGCATAGAGGTCAACTCCCCATTCTATAATGGGTGAAACCCCTGCCACCTTAATGATTGGGAGAGCCATAGGAACCAAATTGCCACAATGGACCACAAAAGATCTATTGACATTGATAAACTTTGCACTACTGATTCGTCTCACAAACGCAAAATGAAGACCTATGCAGATAGACGCTGCTGTGCTCTTGGCACTGTGTTCAAAAGAGAAGGCCAAGTAATGGGCAGAAATGGAAACCCTAGTCTGATGCTCCTTTTGATGCAGACCCACTGAGGGTTGGGACTGGTAAAGGACACATGGTAACTGCTCTCCATGCTGGAAAGTCCATTACACAAGATTCTTCACATTTCAAGCACCTGCCTCGACATTCACCAACTCCAGATGTCAGAAGTGAGACTTATCCACCTGAGAATTCGGAGAGCCCAACAACTGTATCAATGTCTCTGTCACCAGTGCCAGTCATTGACACTTCTCCTGTAACTTCGCAGTCTCACATGACAAGATCTGGACGATTGATTCAAGCACCAAAACGACTTATTGAAGAGTTGTGATATATATATATGAATTATTTGTACAGCACCAAAACGACTTATTGAAGAGTTGTGATATATATATATGAATTATTTGTACTTTTTATTTAAAAAAGGGGGAGATGTAGGGGCATATTTACAAGCCCCTATCGCCACAGGAACGTCACTTTTAAAGATGTTCCTGTGGCGATACGAGCTTCGCCTTATTTACAAGGCAGTGTTAAGCCACTTAACATGGCTTAACGCTGCCTTGTAAATAAGGCACCCTTTCACGCTTTACTTAGCGTGAAAGGGGTGGACAATGGGTGTTGCAGTGGGCGTTCCGCCGCAACACCCACTGATTTTGACGCTGCCCCATATTTACAAGGGTGGCGTAAATATGGGAAAGTGCCAAAATTAAGACCAAAAAAGCCCTGGTCTTAACATGGCGCAATGAGGAGAAATGCTTTTTTTCTCCTCGTTTTTGCTGTTCCTATGTGTGCTGCATTGTGCATCACACATAGAAACAGCAAAACACCATGCATAATTGTTTATGTGCAAGAAAGTGTCCCTTCCTGCACATAAACAATCATTTTAAAAATGACGAGTTGCAACTTCCATGTGTGCTGCACAAAGCAGCACACATAGAAGTTACAAATCACCATATAAGATTGTTTATGTGCAGGAAGGGACACCTTTCTGCACATAAACAATCATTCCCACAACACAGGCACCCTTGCATCATCGTTGGCGCTTGGCAGCTGTAATTAGCACCAGCACAAGGGGAAATGCAGGGCTGCACCGTATTGTTGTAAATATGGTGCAGCCCTGCGTTTCCAAAGTGGCAGAGCGTGGCATTGAGCCAAGAAGGCTAACGCTGTGCTCCACCACTTCCCTTGTACATATGCCCCTCAGTGTATTGTGAGTTAAAGATGATGGGAGCCTTTTGGTCCCTGACGGACTCTGTAGAACAGTGACGTAAGTGCTTGGGTGTGGGTGATAGAATTCATGATGTAGAATGTTCAGTTATACATTGAGGAATAAAGCCGTGTAATACCAAGCTCCGCGTGTGGCGTGATCATTTGCATGTACCTGTGCTGGGGAGGATTCTACTGTACTCAGAGGGAGTTTATATTGAACTTGCCCCAACAGCTTGCCCTTATGTTATAATCCTGCCTAATGTCCTTAAACTGAAACTGGTACAGGAAGAGACAACAGATCAACTGATTCATAAGGTGTTCTACTGGATAGGCAAGCACATGGGATTTAATTCCATGTTATCTAATCAAATATTTATGGCTAGGAGGGTAGATTGGATTGGATCATCTCCCCAAAGTGTTATCTGGAGATTGTATTGTTGTGAATTTTAGAGACCCAAAAATTGTGCATAGTGTTTTAGCCCAACCTTCTCTTTCTATGTACACTCTCAATTATTTCCCTCCATTTGGGATATTTTTATAAACCACCTCCTGTTGTGTTGCCTTATATTTCTGATCCAGCTTTTGCCCCTATCACCAGACCAAATCTGGCACATTTTATGCTTGGCTATGCTGGGTTGCCTCTTACCAACAGATTTGTGGTCTTGGAGGATATTACAGGATGTGATTGACTCCCAGATTAACTTGGCGCCAAGCCAGTGCATAGTTGAGATGGACAGAATTCTAGCCTTGTGGAAGCTACTTTTGTGGGGGAATCTTGTCTTAGGCCTAGCATTAATTTTTTATACAGTTCGCCTAAAAATAAATTATCCTCAACTGAGACTAGGGTGTACTCAGTAGCACAGAGTATTATTGCAACCACCATTTTAGCTTTCTGTCTTGGAATATTGCAGGGATTCACAGCAAGCTGGCCCTGAAAGACTGGGTGTCTTTGATTGAACAGTTTGACTTTTTCATCATGCAAGAGACTTGGGCCATAATTCTGCTTGAATGTACTGGTTACTCCTGTTATTCCATCCCCCCAATTCCCTCCTCATCTGGACATCCTAAAGGAGGTTTGTGGATATGGATCAAGCTAGAGGTTAAAGCAAAAATATTCCCTGTGAATTTTAATGGCTCTGAGATTCGTGTATTAGAGTTGGTTGGTTCTTACTTTTAAGTTGTTTATTATAATTTTTACAATAATGATTTCTCCAGTTCCTCTAACAGGAATTTGTTTATGTTTATTCAATATTATTGATGAACTTATGACCAAACTCAATTCTTCACAGTTTGAATATAATATTATGATCTGTGGTGATTTCAACTCTAAACTTAATTTTCAAACCTCTGAAGCTAGCTTTTATCCATCTTACTACGACAAGTGTTCTGTGTTTGGCCCTTCCCATAGTGGTGGTGATGAATTAGGTCAGTATCTTTTGGCTCGTGATCTTGTAAATATTCATGAACCTGTCTATGAAATTGAGCCCAGAATTCTGACATTTCATGGAAGAGGGTGTGTTTATGTGTTTATAACCCGTGGACCAGTGGCGGCTGGTGGAATTTGAAACTGGTGAGCGTATGCAGAACGAATCAACGTATGCGAGCGAGCGCAGCGAGCGAGCCCGATGGCAATAAGGGGGGTGCAGGAGGGTTCTTCCCCCCGCGAAGAAATTAAAAAAAAATTGGCATCTTTTTGGTGCGATTTTCAGCACTATTTCTGTGATAAATGGACTATAAATTCAGTTCTTCTAGGCATTCATAAAAGAAAACTCATACATTATTTCAGAGAATTTCTGGGTTGCCAAGCAAGTCTGACTTCTGAAGAGGGCTAGGGTACTAAGCAAGACTGCTTTGGCTCTACCCTTTCCAATAGAAAACACTAGTTAGCGATGTGAACAAGTTCAATGGACAAACCTGGGGTCTAGGGAGAGTCCCTCTCCTCAGAAAGAAATTTAAAAAAGATTGGCAAATGGTGCATTTTAAAGCAAATGAATGCAGCGATAAAGCAAGGCTTATTAAGCAGTGGGAACGTATAGTCTTGAAATATTAAACACATTAAAAACTGCCCCGTATCTTCTTGCATTAATTTGTTCAACAGTTACTGTAATATGTAAATTGTTCTGCATGACAACTTTAGCCCTTTAAAATGTATGCTTGCCCAGTGTCTTGCACTGCATGCAGCATTAACTTTGGAAAAATATGCTCTAACCAGACTTCGGGAAGCACCCACAGCTGCTGACTGTAACCAGTCATATAGAAATATGTGCAGACAGGTCTTTAAGTGAGATGAAAAAAGTGGGTGCTCCCTCTAAAGGAACATGCCTAATACATTTCTGTGATTCCCATAGTGTGCCATCAGACCGGTATTTTGGTTTCTCGCTGAGATGTAATGTTATCCAGATAAATGGCACAGCAACTGACATACGCCTAAAGCCTGTCAGTATGATTGGCTTTGTCACTGGGTGTTAGCTGTTTAAGATAAATGAGTATTCAATTATCAAGGAGAGAGAGAGGACTAGATAGCCAGTCCGTATCCCCAGGTCTATTATATATAATCAAGAGAGGACTAGCCTAATTTTATGTGATACAGGACTCAGGACTGCATGAAAAAGGAAAAGGAAAAGGAACCGTTTGGTTTCCTTATGAAGCCCTCACCCGCCAACCTAGTTGGTGGCATGGTTCATCATCGGGCCCACCCAGTGACACCGAATGTGTCCCGGGTGTGCTTCAACGCCTGTGTTACAGCGGAGCAGGTATTTTACTGAGTGTGCAGTGAAAGTGATGTGAAAGTGAAAGGTTAAAAGCTATTCAGTGGTCCCAGTACCCAGGGGGTTGTGTGGGCCTCTGATAGCAGTAAAAGCAAGGCAATGGATGTAGGTGGAGTAATAGTTAGGGACTCCTGCATCCGGTGGGTGGTCTACATGTTTCAGCCAGGCCTTTCTGTAATATTGGCTTTCCTCAGGACCGTAAACTATGTGAAGGTGAGATCTACACTTACAGTGAGTGTGTGATCTAAAATGTGTTGCACGCGCTAAGGTGCCATACGTGTGGGAGGGGGATTCCCTCTCCAAGCATTTCTGGACATACAACATTAATGACAAACGGACATACAATTAAGAGTTATGTTATGTTATGTTAATTAAATTTGTAGAGCGCGCTGCTACCCTAGGGTGTCCTGGCGCTAAGCACTGCCTGCTAGAGAGGAAGCCGGGAGGTTCATTGGTTAAAAAGCCAGGTCTTGAGCCCCTTCCTGAAAGAGAGGAGATCTGTAGCATTCCTCAATTGGAAAGGGAGCTCATTCCAGGCTTTGGACGCGCCGTTAATAAGAGTCTTAGTATGATTTGGTTAAAATCATAATCACATGAGTACACATTTGCCGGTAGATACGTGCTAGATGGACGGAAAAAATGCGGCAAAAGGTGAAACCATAGTGGTGATGCGGTTTAGTGAAATTACCGATATATGCGAAGGAACGTGTGGTGGGCTATGTCGGGTAAGCACACACACATGTAAAAAGTGGACACACTCAATCGGTATCCTTACGCTTGCGATTTGTAGCAAATGCCCCTATAGATGTTTCCGGCAGCGGTACTGACCCTGTAATGAAAAGGCAAGTGGCGCGTGGTCCATTAAAACCTGTGGGGGAAAGAGATTCTTACCCGGTAGTCGAAAGGTCCTCGTGGTCTACTCACGACTTGGTTGATCAGGGCCCTTATGAAACCTGTTCTGCTGCGGCAGAACTCCGTAGGAACTGGTCCTCGGTAACGCCGGCGCTTAAGTATCCAGTTCGGCACGGTCAGGTGTTTCTCGTGGTTCCAGGGTGAGCGAGTAGCGTCTCTGGAAAGACAACATAGAAAAAAGACTGCACGCATGCGGGCGCAAGGCGTCCGTTGTCATGGTGATCTAGCGTGCACTGGTGAATGTGTGGGAGGTGCTGGGAATGACAGAGAAAGTTAAGATAGAAATACGGAGCACGCTTAGGTGCAATGGGCTGGGGGGCTCATGTGCAGATCGGCTAGTATGAAAAGTCCGACTCCATGAGCCAAGAGAATAGGATTAGTATTAGCCTTAAATACGGAGTGACGTCTAAACCAAGACGCGAGATGTCAAGAGTGCGCTTGGGTGCGGTAGGTAGGGGACTCATATGGAGGTGTATAATGTCTTACTCCATGAACCCGGACGTAGCAGCCAGGGTTACACGTGGTATGTGGTTGGCTGTGCGGTCTGCAGTTGGTCATGGCTCTCATATTAGCCATGGGGTTGGGTTAAACAGACCATGTATAAAGACACTATGATGTGTGGTTTTATTGATTGGTGTATAGATTTCAGATTTTCAGGGTAAACCACGGTATAGAATCATTCAGGCCCTGGTGTTGGGTAGATAAGCGGTAGATCCACCGTTGTTCTTTTGTTAGTAAAGTTTTTTCACTGTCCCGTTGGTTGTAATCGTATTGTTCGATTACCGTCCAAGTCATGTCATTTGGGGTGTGGCCCAGTTGGAGGTAGTGATCCGTGAGGCGGCTGATATTCTTTCTGCATCTTATTGTACTGCGATGCTCAACTATCCTGGTTCTGACCTTACGCGTTGTCATGCCTATGTAGTGAAGGCCGCATGGACATGTGATGAGATAAACGACATTGGTCGAATTACAATTCGTGTGTTGTAGTTGTGTCCAGGTCTTTCCGGGTTCCAAGTTGAGTGTTTTGGAATGGTGAGTTAGGTGGCACACGCTGCAGTCGTTGCAGGGGTAGTGTCCTGTTACTTTAGGGAGTCCCCAGGCGTTCTGGATGGTGTTTGTGGCTGGTTTTTGCGTTGTCTTTGGTCGTGTAGACACCAATTGGTCCTTGAGATTGCTTGCCCGTTTGTAGGCAAAGAGGGGTTCTTCCCATTGTCTGGAGCCTGAATTTATGATGCACCAGTGTTTTCTGATTATGCTGGAAACCTTGTTGGAGGCCACGTTGTATGTGGTGACGCATGTCATTGGTGGATTTTGAGGTTCTTTAATGACAGTTTCAAGTAGAGCCTCTCTGTTCTGGTTGCGTGCCCTTTTCTTGGTTTTCTCAATGATATTGCGGGGGTAGCCACGTTCCTGTAGTTTGGAAGCAAGAGCTGCAGACTGTTTTTTGTAATCAGTGAGTTGGCTGTAGTTCCTGCGTATGCGCAGGAATTGCCCAAAGGGAAGATTTTCCCTTAGGGATCTGGGATGAAAGCTGTTGAAGTGTAGCAACGAGTTCCTGGCAGTAGGTTTATAGTAGGTGTTGGTAGTGAGGGTTCCTGCCTCTGCTGATATATTGAGGTCAAGGAATCCCACGGTAGTAGTGCTAGATGTGCAAGTGAAACGGAGGTATGGATCACATGCATTGAGCCATGTCAAGAATAGTGTCAATGTTTCTAGTGTGCCTTCCCAGATCATGAAGATGTCGTCAATGTAGCGCCGCCACATCTTGATGTTAACTAGATGTGGGTTGGTAGGGGATGTTACATGGCTCTGTTCAAAATGATGGACATAGAGCCCCGCTACACTGGGGGCAAAAATGCTCCCCATGGACGTGCCGTTGGTTTGCAAGAAGAACTCACCCTCATATTCGAAATAATTTTCTTTGAGTGCAAGGGAAGCGCATTTGAGGATGAAGGCCCTGGGAGTGTGATATTCCCAGGGTGTGTGCAAGAGTATGTCATGGAGAACTTGCAGTGTGGCGTCCTGGGGCAGGCTCGTGTAGAGGCTCTCTATGTCCAATCCCACCATCAGTTGGGTCGTGGGATCGAAGTTCAGGTCTTTAATGATGTTGAGCAGGTGTTTAGTGTCTTTTATATAGGTCGGAGTTTGTTGGACCAAGGGGTTAAGGAAGTGGTCACAATATTTAGATAGTGGTTCTAGTAAGGAGTTGATCCCAGAAACAATGGGACGTCCCGGTGGGGGTGTTATCCCTTTGTGGACTTTTGGAACGGTGTAAAAGTAAGGTACTTTGGCATTCTTAGTACAGAGGTAGTCAGCTTCTTGCTTAGATATGTGACCTGCTTTGCGTGCTTAATGATAAATGAGTAACAACAATGATTTCTTATAAATAATTAACATTGAAAATGTTTAAATTCTGAAATTCTGAAATAGTGAGTCTGTGAATTAAATAGCATTGAGGCCTGTGGAAGGAGTTTTGGCCTTCAATTATGTGTGCTTTATGTTAGATATGTATACTCTTTTTCTCTGCATATCTTGTCCATCTGCACATCTTCAACCCCCTCTCTTTCCTCTTCAGCATCCTCTTTTCACTCTTCCCCGAATGCCCTTCCTCACATCTGTCACTTCACCGCCCCCAACATGTACTGCACTCCCTCAAATATAAGCACTTTAATTTCTCTTACTTTTGCCTTGCAAATATTTTGACAGTGTACCTCCTTCACACACATTTCCACAGAATTTCAGTTGCAAATGGAATACACAAATATTGTTCTGTGTGCTCTGCAGAGAGGCCAACCCACTGACAGGCACCTTGTTTGGCTTTAGCCTTCGCGCCTGCGTGCTCAATCAAAGCCCCTCAAACACCTGGCATGGCTCAAGCCTCAAAGTATGCACAGAAAAAAATACAGATAAACAACAACATTATAAAATAGCTAACTCGTGGGGAATGCAAGATCAAGTATACATGTAAAATAAGAGAGGAATAAATCGCTGAAATGCATTCCCTCGACGTTTTTAACATTCATTGTTTGCAAGTCAATCCATGTTTTTGGCATCAGTGTTAACTTAGGGGCATGTACACAGGGCCAGTTTGAATGCCATACATCAGAGGACTGGCCACTGTAAGCACATGTTACACAGTAAGCACATATCACTCGCTTTGGGCCTGACTCAGATATTTGGATCCATTTCACAAGGGAGCAAATGCCGCAGCTCCACTTCTAAAGGAGCGAGCAATGTGCAGCGAGGGCCAATCACAACTCCTGACACCAGCCGCCGGCAAGTGCACCATTCCTCATCATTATTTCACTGAATGCCAAACATTACAAAGGCCCGTAATGGCTCTCCCTGTTCCCCGTCGGTCACCCACCTCCACTGTCCGCTACTCTATCCCACTGAGAAATGGCAAACAACCTCACTGCACACAAACACTCACAACCACCAGCTCAAATTAAGCACTGGTTATCCCTGATGTTGGGGACTTTTTCTTTGCAATTTACCACCGGCTGCAAGCAGTTGGTAAATTGAAGCACAATAAATGGGTCCTTAGAATTTGTTTGAGGCGGTACCCTGCTGGGGCTAGTGCTTCGCCACCAGACTTGCAACCGAGTCCTTAGCACGCTAGGTTCCGATCTCACTAAATTCAGTGGCGGCGAAAGCTCTCCGAACACTACAACCTATAGTTTAACATCCGGTCCTACAAAAAGACCAGTATTTACGCCCACCCTTTTCCTGGTCACGGAGACGGAGGGCCTGGCATTTTATGCCAGTACATAATGGTGTTTTAAATGCCAGTACTCTGCCAGATAAAGACACCCACAGCAATACCGCGCAAGATCTAAATCTTTTTCACCTCACCTTAAGTGTGGCATTGATCTGAAACTTGTGTATTTTTTCCCGCATTTGAATGTTCTGCAAGGTGAGAGGTGGCTTCCAGCTGTACGAGAAGTTATCTTTCCTGATCCTTTCAAAATGCAAGGAAAATGGAACATGGTTGCGCATTCAAAGTTGAGGGTTTCACTGTGTTGACAAATCTTGCACACTGAGCGCTCATGTCCTAAATCACGTAACAGAAGTTCCTTCAACGCTGTTGTGTTTTTTTTTGCTCGAATCACCCTGCAATCTAATCTAGTATTTGAATTTGTCTTTTTTCATTTCTAATAAATGCAGATACAGGAGGCAGGGTGAAGTGAGCTGAAGGAAACAGACTGAAATGTCTCATGACTGACATGGGACAATTTAAGACGACTGATCAACACAACTAAGGGAGTAGATGTTCTGCCTGCTCACCCCTACCTACCGTACTCCACTCCGCCTGCCCACCACCAGGTGTAAATTTTGACAAAACCGATGCTGTGAGTTCAGTTCGGTATCTGATTGAAACCTTTCATCAGATTTACGTAGGGGCCTTGGCATGCCAGGTATGTTCAATGTCAGCCTCAGGGATTGTTCAATTTACATACAGGGCGAGGCCTTTGCCAGCCACAAACACGCCAGACTGGTAAAATACCTGTCAATAGTTCAGCTGCAGCACTTCGAAGGGAGTCCTCTGCAGAAGAACAGGGCTGTTTTCGAACACGTCGTGTTATGCGTCCCTCTGCCTGCCTGGCTCATTCCGCTTGACTCTGTTTCCCCTGTCAGTCGGTCTGTCACACAGTCTCCCGGACTATTTCTCTGTCGATATGTCTGTTGGTTTCTATGTCTATGTTTGTCAACTTGTCTTACAGTCTCTCTGTCATTCATTTTCTGTGACTCCCTGTGTCTAACTGTCATTTTGTCGTTCTGTTATTTTATTTCTAGGCGGTTCTCATAATATTATGTCTCAGGTTCTATTTATCTGTTTGTTACTCTGTGCGTGTCTCTGTCAGCCCGTCTCTCTCTCTATTGTGCTTCATTTCTGTAATTCTGCTTAACTGTTCTATCTGTACTGACTGTCCTGCCTGTCACTGTTCCCATTTTTCTTTCTCTATCAGTCATTCTGCCGATGTTACTTGCCTGTCCTGGTTTGTCTTTTTCCATGCCACTACGTATGCCTGCCTGTGTCTTACTGATTGCTTGTATTTTACTCTACGTGTGCCTGCTTTTCTATCTCTGTGTCTTTCACTGTAAGCCTGTTTATGTCTTACTCTGTCACTTTCTGTCATTCTGTCGATTTCACTGTCTTTCTGAGTATCTGTCTGGTGCCCCGTCTGTCTCTCTCTCTACGTCGGTGTGTCTTGTCTACGTCTAACCTTGACTGCCTATATGTGTCTGCCTCTAGCTACGGCTGTTTCCATTTTGCCTGTCTACATGTTAGTCCGTCTGTTGCAGTCTCTATCCTTGTCTCTCTGATTTTCATCTGCCGAGCATATTATTCTGTGCGTCTGCCTATTCCGCAGTCATTTTATGTGTCTCGGTCTCTAATTTTGATGGCCGTTCTATCTGTTCATCCTCTGTGTGTTTCTGTTCTATTCCCTGCATATCCCGCGCTCTGGTGCCTTTTTCTTCCTTCAGTGCCCTGGGGGTTATTGGTGATAACTCAGTGGGCCTCACAACCTCGTTCTTTTTTACCCCTAAAATAGCATATTAATAATACAAGCTGAAGACTATATTTCATATTTTATCGAGCCACTCTGATACACACATAAAAAACAGACAGGCTCTTAAAATGTAAGGTCACCGGATTTTTGCAGAGCCCCAGTGTAAGTTCATAAACAGTTTTTGCTGTGAAGGTTATCGTGAGTAAGTAAACAAAGTGAATGGGTGCCGCTGCGCCGACTTTTGACATTACAAGATATATTAACCGTGTTAAATAACCTGGAAACCAATGTGAAACCGCTCATCCTCTGAAACCTCTCTGGTCACCCATAAAACCTCATCACTGTTACAGTGAAAATGTGGGGTCTAGGATGCTGCGTTTATTAACTCACAGCAGTCGAGAAAAGGCGGCAGCACTTACGTTTTGTTTAGTCTTGGAGTATTACTGTATATATGATGTATGTCGCCACATATCGTACCCTGTGTGCACCCACACGCATTTCGCACCCTAAGCATATGCAAATGACCCCCTGACCAGTCGCGGCCGGCATGACTCAGGGTTACGCGCGGGGAGAGGGGGTGGGGGTTAATTTAATCATGAATAAAACTTACCAGGCATCTCCTCCGGTCCCGCGTCACGTCTCCTCTGCAACGTGGTGAAGTTCTCCCGCTCTTTTCTTTTGCAGCTCAACAGGAAACTAACTGCCAAATCAGGAGACTGAATGTGACGGGGGCCGGGCGGCTGACCCTTATTTACTGTGTATCCTGGAATTTGATAGGGCATGGGGCGACTTTGTGAAAAACGCATCACCGCCCGAGCAGGAGCCTATTTCCATACGCCTGCACTACACTAGGCATGCGCAGCATACCTAATGGTTTGTGAATGTGAGAGAGGAGCAACGCTCCTCTCTCACATGCGCAGTCCATCTTCTGGACTCCTGCTCTCGCCTGCGTGCGCTGTGCGTTGACATGCGCACTTACTTTCACCCGTGAAGCACAGGCCGGCCCGGAAATGTAAACAGACGAATTGTGAAAGCTGTCAATTCGTCTGCTTACATTCCTGTTGCCCGAACTGCAGTGAGCAGTCTCTTTTGTGGGGCGCTGCCCCGGCGCCCCCTATGGACCAGCCGCCACTGCCGTGGACAGACACAGTATTTGGTTAAGTGTGACATACTGCGCCCCAGGTTTCGTGATCATAATTCCCTGATAGCTAATTTTATGTTACCGATGGGTATTATCAGAGGCCCCGTGCAAGCTGTGGTGCAACCATTGTCCCAAGATAATGGGCACCGGCTAGTTTGGTATCTGCCCAAACTAATTACATTTCTGGATTGCTTAACCAAATGAAATCTAGATATTATTTTGGCATGTCTATCTGAGATTCCTGTGGGGGAGAATTTATGGAATCAGTTTAAAGCTTTATGTAACTTAATACACAACTCTTTACTTAACCTGGTTTGCAGATCTACTTCTCTCACTACTCGTTGGTCTGATAGATCCTGTTTTTACGCGAATAGGAATCTGTGGAAAGCCCTGACTGCTACTCCTATAAATCCCATTGTAGTTGCTCAGGCTCGGGCACTCTATAAAGAGAACTTGCAAAAAACAGAAAGTTTGAAATTCAAAAGGATAACTGGGACTGACCACCGCAGCCTCTCTCAAGAATTTGCATGAATTTTGGAGTGGTCAACCATTTTAGAACACAAAAGACAATGCTCTCCTTAATGAGCAGCCACATCACTAATGACCAGTGGGTAACTAATTTTAGCAAAATATATTGCAGAACTCCATACCGCATTGATTCTGTTGTCCTGTCTCAAATAAGTAATATTACTGACAGGCTCTATTTTTCTGTTGACGAGCTGACTATTGCTCTTAATGACAGCTTCTCTTCAAAAGCTCCTGGGCCGGGTGGGGTGCCTATTGATATTTTTAAATGCAGAGTAGATTTTTGGGCACCTCTGCTTACTAATGTTTTTATCAACTCACACTTAAAGGATCTTTCCTCCTCCTGGTCAAGTTCCACTATTGTCTCGTTTTTTTAAAAAGGAAGTCGTACAGCCCCAAAATGATATAGGCCCATATCTTTAATTGATTTCACTATTAAAATAAGGGAAAGGGTCATTTTTAAAAGATTAAGAGATTGGTGCAATGATAACAATGCTTTATCCCAACATGGGTTCAGAGAAAGATTAGGTGCGAACAGTTTTAAATCTCCATTTGATAAGAGGCAAATATACCATATCGAAAAGGGATCCAAGGTTATTCATACTAAGCTATGGGTTCTTTTATTGGAGCTGGGGATAGACATTGCAAATGTTCAGTTTTTGGCATACCTGCATCAATATCTGACCGCTAGGATCAGATTTGTTCCAAATGGTGAACTATCCGATCCCTTTAGTTTGCACCAAGGTGTGAGGCATGGTTGTGTATTATCCCCGTTTTTATTCATTTTGTATATTAATAAACGTAATGATTCTATATGCACTGTAACACAAAATGTTCCTATGCCAATTCTGTTACTATATCCGTACTATTGTACTCTGACGATGCCGTACTTTTAGCCTGAACTCTAAATGCCTTATGTCACTTGGTATGAGGTTGTTTCTGAATTCATGATGAACTTAGATCTCTTAACCAATTTGACTGAATCTCATGCCATGGCATGTGGCCCTAAACACTTTCTCTTGTGTGCTCTATGTGTTAATGAAAATAGTCTAGAGAGTTTCCCCGATTTCTTTATTTAGGTCTTGCTTTTGATGCCAATTGATCTTGGATAGAAAATGTTAGGTACAGATATCCGAAATTTAAGCAAGCTATATGCTCATTATTTAATGTTTGTAAGGCAGCGGGGGGGGGGGGGAAGCCGATTTCTTCACTCATAGAAATATACTCCAAACAATGTGTAACTGTTCCCAGTTGTGGTAGTGGAGCATGAGGTAATGGAGATTGCCGAGGATTGAAGGTAGAGGAGAACCGCTCTTGCACCCATCTCCTTTCCCTTCCCCTATCAACCCCCACTTCTATTTGTTATGAAGAATTACCTTGAGGACTTTATTCAGATGGGACCTCTTTTGTTGTGGCTCTCAATATGGAATACCCCACCGACTTTTTTCAGTCACAGCATAATTAATGATTGTGTCTGGCGTGAACGAGTCTTTTATATCTCCTGACTTGAATATGTTAAGCAGACTTTTGCTGCTCTGGGCAAATCTTCCCTATTTGATAATCTTCTATCAATATGTAAGACTGACACTCTGTGAAATGATTATTCATGGAAAGACGTCATGCTATAAGGGAAAGTCTGGAACTAAGCAAACCTTTAGTCGGGAATTGTGTCCCCCTAAAAACCAACCCAGGCCCTGAATCACATCTATTTTATGTGTCCAACAATTGGGAAAGAGCCATATTGTTAACATTTAGAGCTGGCACTCTATGTTATAGGCTATGCTTCCCGAGGGGATATTTTGGGAACTTTGAAGGGAGAAAATATGCCTGTGAGAATGTGCCTCCTCAATTTTTATTGCAATTTGTGATATTTTGTAATTTGTATAAACCTTTTAGAGCCCAATATTTATTACCTCTTTTTAAGATTCACAATTTTAAGCAATGCAGATTTGTTCTCTGTTTTTCACAATTGCTGCCTAGCACTGATGTATGATTTGAATGGGTAGTTTTCTTAAAGCAGCTGTATTTTATCATAAGAGCCTGAATTTCTACGTTGTGATGTTTCTGTGTTTATTAGTGTTCACCATTGTTGATGTATTTTATATGTTTTTATTTATATGTATTCTGTATGCTATCTTTTATGATTGTCTTTGGCATTCGAATAAAGAAACTGAACTGAACTGAACTAGTAGTTAAGTCAATGCATTCAAGGAGGCACTAGGATTATCATGTGATATAACACATCCAATATAGTGGAGATTTAGGACTACAAACATATTAACACTTTGTAATGTACAGTAACTATAAGATTTTTTAAAGTGGTATTTTTTTCAAGTAATGAACCAGATTTTGTTGGGGTATGTGTGTGCGTCTGTGTGTCTGGGTCAACCTTTTCAGGACCTTTTATGAGCTAGGCCTTGACTGCAGGATCAAGCTATTGCGGATATTGGATGAGGCTACAGGGGTGCAATATTCCAGCACCCAGAGTCCTAGCTAATAGGGAACATAGCAGTCTCAGCTTTGATACAGAGAGGCAGTCCCAACAACTACAGGATTGGGGTAAGGCTTGACTAAAAGAAAAGACTCACTTCCTGGACTCAACCAAGATCTTAGGACGAGGGGGTGGACCAGCTCCAATTCCCTTGTGTCTATTTGCAGAAAATTCAAATCAGGGGGTGCTGTGGCCACTGCTACGGAGGTGCAGTGGTAGATCTGTGTGTTCTGTGTGATCTGTGTGTGGGATCTGTGTGTTGATCCCAGTACTAGAATAGCAGGGACTCTGCCGAACAGATTTAAGATTTTCCAGCAGCGACATCCAAGTATTGATGAAGAACGAGACCCCACTATTCAGAGTGCAAGTTCAACTGAATAGAATATCCTTTACTTCTGATTATAGAAACCATGACATCAACCCTCAGAGAGTGTTTGTGTTTCTATGCTGTGCACTCCCGCCTGTATAAATAACCTACACTCCTTTAGAATCGTTTTATTTAGAATTCTAGTTTCAAAGAGGGCTGCACACTCCAGTCAGGGAGTCAATAGAATATGTTCGAGCACTACATGGAATATGTAGAATTTACTGTGCAATAAACGTCTGATGCAGTCATCAATCTTTGAAATAAATATTGATTCTTTTTACTTAAAAATTCATTTTCTTGTATGTGATTTATTTTTTTTGTCATTGCTTTATGATTAGCTTTGCATGTTCATTCAGGCCCGGGGCAGCAGATGCCGTCGCCCCTCCTTTCAGAATTATCCTAGAGTAGAGCGTATTGCCACAGGCTTTCCACTTCAAAGCGCTGTAAATACCAAGAGTAATTGTTTATCTCTTGCAATTTATTGCAAAATCATCTCCACCCCCTCAGTCTGATAGCTTCCAAACCATGACTGTCAGTAAATGGAATATTTAACTGAACGCCTTTGAACCGCTGCCACAAGCCCAGTTTACAATATCTAGTTATTTTGCCTCATGTAAAGGCAATTTTCTAGTAAACAAAAAGCGCCAGTTTCTGCTGGATCCAATAAATGGAGAGGAATGCACGAGCTATCTAACGGGCTCAATGAAAGCAGTTTTATGCTATGAATTAAATTCCCCTCGAACAGTACTTTTCAGTGGGTTAAAGCACCGAACCTTTCCCTAGCAGAGCACCAAAGCAGCGCTCAGCCCTGGCTCCTGCGAAGAATTAATTATCACTTCACTGCCGAAGAGTTTCCACCTTGGGGAAGATGACGCGACGTGCTGCGGCAGGAGGTATCAGCGAAAGGAATAGCTTTATGATGGAATTTATTCCACAAAATGATATTTTATACACCTCCTGTCTCCTTCCTTCTTTGGTCTTCTGTCAAGCCCTGGACACAGAGGTTGATGGGACGCTGTGAGCGTATCCTTCCTCTAGAAAAGTTACCCTATACCTGAAGACTTCCCATGAAGACCATTTTGTGGAAAAAAGATAACATAAGGTTACGAATAATTGTTCCCATAATGGAGAATAAACCTGCAAATCCTTGAATACCAAGTCCTTTTCTGGATTGTTATCCCTTTCCAAGGAATAACTCTGCTCTCGGTTCCCACCTGCACTAAGGGGCCGATTACGATGCGTCCCGTAAAGGCTCCGACCGCAGGAGTGCATCGTAATGGGCCGCTCTGTTTCCTTTCCGACCGCCTCATTATGATGAAGGCAGTCAGAAAGGAAACCAGCCGGTAATTCCGGCTGGCTTCCGACGGGCTCGGAAAGCCTTTTCGCCATTTGGAAGCCGGCTAGTAATCTCAAGGGTGGGCCTTTACGCCCTTGAGATTACGATGCACAGTTTCCAACATGGTTTCCATGCCGGCCTGTCCTAGGCTGGAGATCTGTCCCGAGTGCGGACGTAAAGATACTACTCACAAATGCCCTTTGTGAATTCCCAAAGTCGTAAACTTAGACGTTTGGTCTGAGTTTAGACCAAACATCTAAGTTTACCTTTGTGAATCAGGCCCATAGTTTTTAAATTCCCAAAAAATAGTAAACATACACAATGTAAGCTTACCTTTGTGAATCAGGCCCTTAGTATCTATCTGTTTACATTAGAGAGGAAAATGTATCTTGCATGAGGTTCTGGCCGCAAGTGTATTTTTCCTCAATAAAGTAGTGCTATGTAAATTCTCCGTTATCAAAGCAAATGTCATTAAATAAACCTCTTGTTTTTATGTCGCTGGAAATGTCAAAATTGTCCTATTTCATCTCCTAAATCATGTGTGCCTGTGTGCGCAGGCTGTAAGTGGGTCGGGTCCTTCCGGATCTCAGACCCAATATTATTTTAAAACAGATATCGGAACAGATCTCTATTGGGCCATAGATTCATGTACTTAATGTTGTCTGCAAAAACACAGATCAATTTCTGAACAATGATTGTAAAAAATGCTAACTTAACCCATGTCAGCGATTTAGTTCCTGTATATGTATTCAAGTTTTACTTATTCTTGCATTCATCAAGTGTTTGCTATTTCCAGGATGTTGTGTTTCTCTATTTTTTTCGTGCAGCATATTACTCTTGTATAGTGTCTACTTAGAACTTTATTGCCTCCAGGTGCTTATAACAGGCCACGATTGAGAGCTCTGTAGTTGAGGCTGAAGGCAGTGCGAGTTTCTCACAGTGCCTATCAGTGGGTCAAAGAAATGTTCAGAATAGATGGTCATCCAAGCTTTGGCCTCTCTTCAGAGCACACAGAGCAATGGTATGATATTCCTGTTGCAATTATGATTCTGAGCAAATGTATGTGAATACAGTGTCTGCCTTCATCTATTCCTGTACACAGCCATCAGTGCCGGAAGTTGAATATGCTTAATTTCCGGGGCCAACCTCTCTTCGAATGTCATGATAGAGTGCCTGGCCCACAATAAAGAAAAGGTACCCCCTATATATTTTCAGGTCCAAGAGGAGGGGGAAACGACCAAAAACTAAGAAAGAGCCTCTTGTCTGACCTATGTTATTTTTTAGTATGACCTCCTAGGGCTCATTTACAAGACAGCTCCCCAAATCAGTGTCATACACCAAAGTTAATTGCAATTTTTTATTTTTTATTGTTATTATTCTTCATGTAGAAAATTTATTTTGCTTATTTATATATATTTTTTAGTTTGTTATTATTCATTATTTATAAAAGTTCATTATTTACAGACACATGTAACAATTATACAAACAAACAATTGCCAGTAAACTATTAGTCCTTCTAATCTTCTTGTGTGTGATAATTTTACAACATTTACTTAACTCTGGGAAAAAGCCGGCAGCCCGGGCTGCATGGGATAGAATATACTGGGCCATCATCTGCTCACGTAAACGACGCTTAACTAACCATTGTGGGCTATGAGGAAAGAAGTAATATTTATAACCTCGGATAACGTCCGTAGTCCGTCCTTATAATCAGTATTTCCAAAGGAAAGAACTATGACGGCGTGTTAGCAAAAGTACAAATACAAGGTCCCTACTGGCCTGTGGCCTTGTCCTGCTATTTGCAAAGAAATCCACATTAAACCACAGAAATATGCCATTTCTGGCAAGATTAAGATAACCCCCGTTCACCTCTTTTGAGATATAGATGATTCATATTTTGGTCCTGATGAAGGTGGTTTAATTGCTGGTCCACCGAAACGTGCGTTGACCATTACTAGACATATGGGGAATCCTTTCAGAGACATATACAACAGAGGAACTTAATGGGATACTACTGTACCACAAATAATAAGGCAGTCTGTCTCTGATAATTTTTCCAGGATCTCCAACAGGATTGGACTGTTTAGGTGTATGAATGTTAGTGTGAGTGAGATGGTTTGACAGGTGAGAATGAAGTGTTGATGGTTGAGTGTGGGGGTTATATGTGCACAAATCACACGTATTTAAATTTTAAGTTATATTGTCGGTTTCTTTTCTTCTAATATAGTCACAGATGAGGATTCTGTTAGCATCTGTAGTCATGCAAATTCATATCTTTGTTCATGCATGGATAAAATGTTCAAATGTTGTAAAATTATCACACACAAGAAGATTAGAAGGACTAATTGTTTACTGGCAATTGTTTGTTTGTATAATTGTTACATGTGTCTGTAAATAATGAACTTTTATAAATAATGAATAATAACAAACTAAAAAATATATATAAATAAGCAAAATACATTTTCTACATGAAGAATAATAACAATAAAATAAAAACGTTTTGGAATTAACTTTGGTGTATGACACTGATTCTGGGGAGCTGTCTTGCAAATGAGCCCTAGGAGGCCATACTAAAAAATAATATAGGTCAGATAAGAGGCTCTTTCTTAGTTTAGATTGCCTGGCCCAGCCATGCCCCAGTTCCGTGTTCACATTTTGACAAGGTGAAAATAAGAGAAAATGCAGGCTTTACAGGGGAGTTGACATGTTTTGTGTTTAGGGGGGTGAAGTGAAAGAGATGCGAGGAAGTGCATTCAGAAGAGAGCGAAAGCAGGTGCTGAAGAGGAACGAGATGAGCTGTAAGATAGGCAGCTGGATGAGATGTGGAGGGAAAAAGGGGCATACATGTCTAACACAGAGTGAACATACCAGAAGTTATTGAGACATTTCGAAGACCATTAACCCTTCCACAGGCCTCACTATTGTTTAATTCACAGTCTCAGAATTTCAGAATTGAAACATTTTCAACATTATTTACAAGAAAATCATTGTTGTTACTCATTTATCTTAAACAGCTAACACCGATTGACAAAGTCAATAGTCCTGTCTAGCAGTTGTTGTGTTATATATCTGGATGCAATAGCAGAAAGCTCAGAGGAACCAAAATAGCGGTTGGGAGGCACACTATGGGGATCACGGAAATGTAGTTTACATGTTTAAGCCACACCCTGAATTCAGTGGGGCCACGCCCCTTTTAGAGACACCCTCCTCCAATGTTTTCATCCCACTTATAGCCCTGGGCTGTGGAGCATATGAGGACAGGTTTGCAGCAGCTGTGCTTAAAAGCAGCTCACTTTTTTGTATACATGAATCTCTAAGTCCCATATATTGTTTCAACATCGTTACACTGATGGCATGAATAAAACCTCAGGTAAAGGATAGTTTCAGATGACCATGAGGAGGGCAGCAGTTGGGCAGAGGAGCGGAGAGCAGAGGTAGACTCCTCACTGATCAGCCAAGGTGTTTTGCAGCAGTCACGGTCTCTTTTTAGCAACTGCAGAGTTCATCGCTGTTATCTACAGCTAAAGGGGAGTGAAGGTGGAACCGGAACATGGCTGGGCTGGGCACTCTAGGAGGGGTGGCCCAGGAAATTAAGGGCATGCTACTACCGGTACTGATGGCTGAATAGCGGGACAGGCTTTAGCTCTGGTGGCGCCCTGTGCGACAATGTTTGTTGGAGCCCCCCAATGACCTTCTCCGTGGCTACTCTCAGCACCAACCTTTAACAGTGCCCCTCAAGTCTACATAACCACTCTCTCTCACATGCATTTCTTTTGTTTTATAGCGCCACTCATACCAGTGTGGGGTGTCAGAGCACATTACATCACCACTCATTACACAGAGACAATGAATCATATGTGTGTAAATCAGTGTATAGGAAATGTTACATAAGACCGAGGACTACAAGGTGTAGGAGTCACATCTCATCCATACTGGTAGACAGTATAGTTTAAGTCTGGAGAAGCACAAACTCGGATTTAAATTGTAGCACCATGGTTGGGGTTGTGTTTACTAATAAGAAATAGGTATACCAAATGAACCCTTTTTACAACATTAGAATAATGAAAGATGGGGGGAACAATCATAACTCTCTAACCTATACCTTGCAGTTTGTGTGCAGCTCTTTGATGACAGTTAATAGCTCACTGTTCTATATTAGGATCTTAACCTATGAACTGCAAGTAACAAAAGGATCTCTCTGACAAAAGCAGTAACCCACTGCACTAGCTACCAAATATGCACTTTGTGATCTCCATGGTACACGTTCTTTGCAGCAGGCCCATTAACCCCAGTGCATAGAGAAATGAGAGAATGCAGACACAGGCATCACCAAACTCCATAATGAGGCTGGTTAATGTGGCAGCCATTTTGAAGAGCTAATACTACTTATATGTGTATTAATCAGCACAAACGCATTTCCTTAGGTCATGCCAGCTGAGCTTTGAGCAGGTGGGATGCTGGGCAAAGCTCACTCTGATTCTGGTGGATGGCCCACTGGAAATCAAAAAAGACAGAGAAAGTGTTATTTTTTTCTGCCACTAGCCTAATAGAACTTCGAAATAAAGTGGGTTAATTTGGTGGTTGCTTTGTAGTAACACTGCCCCCTTATATGAACAAGGCCAAACTTTTCATTTTGATGTATTTTGAGACACCATAATTAGTCCAAGATGGCAGTAGCCAGTTGGATGGATAAATAAAAAAAAAGTAGCGCAAAAGTCTGTGTTTTTTGAAGCATGGGTGGTGGGAGCAACATCAAGAGCACCTGTGGGGAACCAATGGGGAAAGGCAGACATAAGCAACATGGAGGGCAGGGTTGGGGAGCAGTGGCAACGGGCAAAAAAAAAAAAAAATGATGTGGGCAGGGGAGAATGGCCTGGTCTAGAAAAGTCCACAATATGTCTTTTGCAACCAGGCAGCTGTGTGGTGGGTTGGGCTAGACCTAAAAACAAGAAACATTCCACAGCCTAGTAGTAGGACTAAAATGTTGCATCAGCTGAAGGGTACAGTATAATATAATTGCAAATGGGCATCAACATTGAAAACATATACAATGAGGCAATAATAGCAAATAAATGCCACTTTTACACACAGTATAATCTGTTTTAACTAAATTACTTTCTGCTACAGGGGCTGCAAGTTAATTCTGCACAGGAACATATGAAAACTTGCCTCCCTCTGTATTCAGTCAACCCTCTATGAAAACAGGAACATGTGCTAAATGTATTGACATTTTCTGGAACAGATGGTAGAAATGTAGACTGTCCCAGCAAATCTGGAACACCTGGTCACTCTAAATGACATGCTTGTGGGATAATGTACCTAATGATTGTGTGAGGGAAGCGTGCACTGCTTCTGAGTGTGCGGTTTACCTTTATTTATGTCTTCTAGATTCATACTGCCAATTCTGTACCTGCTCTGTATGGCAGGAGCTTACAATACTTACAAGAATGAATCTTTCACTGTTCCTGCTATGTGTGCCAGATGTGTATTCTGTGCTTGACTGGTAACTGGTGTGGTCTGCACTATACCAGGTGTGCATGTGAAGGAATCTTTCGCTATTGCTGCTGCACTTGCTATATCTGTAATCTGGCTATACACTGGTAAAGCATGCACTGTAGCTGCTATGGGAAGGAAGCTTGATCCATACTGGTAAAGCATGCACTGGACCTGCTACGAGAAGTAAGCTTGATCTACACTAGTGAAGCATGCACTGGACCTATTGTCAGAAGGAAGTTTGATCCACACTTGTATAGCATTCGCTGTACACGGTATGAGAAGTACACTTTATACACACTGGTATATCATGCGCTGTACCTGCTTTGAGAAGGAAGCTTGAGCCACACTGGTATAGCATGCGATGTACCGGCTATGAGAAGGTAGCTTGATCCATACTGGCATAGCATGCGCTGTACTGGTTACGAGAAGAAAGCTTGATAAACATTGGTATAGAATGCCCTCTACTGCCTACGAGAAGGAAGCTTGATATACACTGGTATTGCATGCGCTGTACCGGCTACAAGAAGGGAGCTTGATACACACCTGTATTGCATGCGGTGTACCGGCTATGAGAAGTAAGCTTGATCCACACCGCTATTGCATGCGCTGTACTGGCTACGAGAAGGAAGCTTGATACACACTAGTATAGCATGCGCTGTACCAGATACGAGATGGAAGCTTGATACACACCGGTATAGCATGCGCTGTACCTGCATCGAGAAGGAAGCTTGATCCACACTGGTATAGCATGCCCTGTACCTGCATTGAGAAGGAAGCTTGATCCACACTGGTATAGCATGCACTGTACCCGCTACGAAAAGGAAGCTTGAACCACGCTGGCATAGCATGCACTGTATCTGCACTGAGAAGGAAGCTTGATCCACACTGGTATAGCATGCACTGTACCTGCACTGAGAAGGAAGCTTGATCCACTCTGGTATAGCATGCGCTGTACCTGCTAGGAGAAGGGAGCCTGATCCACGCTGGTAAAGCAAGCACTGTCCCATAATCGAGAAGGAAGCTTGATCTACACTGGTATAGCATGCACTGTCCTGGCATTGAGAAGGGAGCTTGAGCCACACTTGTATTGCATGCACTGTAGCTGCATCGAGAAGGAAACTTGATCCATACTGGTATAGCATGCGCTGTACGTGCATCAAGAAGGAAGCTTGATCCACAGTGGTACAGCATGCACTGTACCTGCTATGAGAAGCAAGCGTGATCCACGCTGGTACAGCATGCACTGTCCTTGCATTGAGAAGGAAGCTTCATCCACATTGGTATAGCATGCCCAGGAACATCTTAAGGATTTTTGGGGTCCTGGGCTGAAAATATATTGGGGGTCCGTGTTCATAACAGCTTTGAATTTATGATCCAATTTCAGCTCTTTCATGCCCTCTTTGGCCAGGCAACAAACAGTGCACAGGCACACTCATCCAAATTCTAAATGTGTTTACATCTAATTTTCAGGGATAATGATGTGTGTTTCCAATATTGTAACACAGCAGCAGCTCACTAATATTATTGCAAATAATCTCTGTGACACCGTCCAATTTCTCATATATTAGCTCCTGTTATGATCTAACAGATATTTTTTATGGATGTTGCATGAAACATGAACACAACAAAAGGTCTATAATAGACTCTCACACAACACCCACATTAAAAATAAATTAAAGGAAAACGGTATTTAAAACAATCTGTTTAAGAATTATTCAAGGTCATCAGGGCAAGACTGCAGAATAGAGTTGGCTGTATCGGCGGCTCCTGATAGGCTGGAGCCCTGGGCCAGAGCCCACTTTGCCCATGCCTAAAAGCGTCTCTGAGCATGACCTGCAGCTGCTACGAGAAGGAAGCTTGATCCATGCTGGGATAGCACGCCCTGTACCTGCATCGAGAAGGAAGCTTGATCCACACTCACATAGCACGCCCTGTACCTGCATCGAGAAGGAAGCTTGCTCCTGATGCTGTACACACTCTGTTTCAACTGGTCATCTCAGGTTAGTCGAAAGTATCACCGCCTGGGATCTGTTATTAAGAAATAAAATGCAGCAGGTCCTTCTAGACCTTTGCTGTTTTTTCTTGAGATTTTTAATTGACAATTAAATGACTGAGCACAAGTGCCTCCGGAACAGAGGGATTTACCCGGCTGTTGTGCTGATCAGAACGTTTTTCCTGTTGGTTTCCTCTTCCTTCAGACTCCTACCTAACCCTAGCAGTGTCCCTCGAAGCTTTTAATTTTCAGGGACCCATTGTTGTCTGAAATGATGATCTGAACAGGAGCACGGGGCTGGTTCTGTGGCAGCGAGGATGGTGATGTTTTGAATGGAAAGCTAGGATAGACTTTTGCAACGCTATCTAGGCAGCCGAAAGGAGTAACAGGTGAAACTTCAATCTCTTCAGAACACAGCTGCTCGTCTGATTTTAAAAATCCCCAAGTTTAGCTCTATTTCTAGGGGCATTTGCGACCTTCACTGGTCACCAGTAACCGAGAGGGTCAAATTCAAGGCCCTGTGCATTGCTCATAAAGCCTTGCATTCCTGTGGTCCTGCTTATTTTCAACAGTACATTTCCTGGCATGTACCAAATCGTAACCTAACATCCAGCACTGCTAATTTAGTAGCGGTCCCCAGAATCAAGAGGTCCAAATGGGGAGGAAGAAGTTTATCGTTTTTAGCTTGCAGGTTGTGGAACTCCTTACGCACTGTACTGAGGTCGTAATCTACCATCTCTATGTTCAGGAAAATGTTACAGACCTGGATTTGGCTATCCATTACTAGTAGATCTTTTTCGCTTTTACTCCAGTAGGAACGCTCAGCGCTAAGACGCCTCTGGCAATTGCGCGCTTTATAAAAACCATAAAACGAAATGAAATTAAATCTCTCCCTACATCCCAGGGGAGGGAAGGCCGTCGCACACATCTGACACAGGCTCAAGCGTCACAGCACTTCCCTTTCAAGACATTTTAAAATGAAACCTAAAAAACCTTTCAACATCTGAGGTGTAAGAAAACCGCACGTTGCTGCCGGAGGCCAGGCCAAGGTGCCTCATGTTTTAGTGGCGGTGGCAGATTTAAACGGAGCTTTATCAGTCGCAGAAAGACACGGACTTCTTTGCAGACCAGAGCTTATTTCATAAAAATAAATAAATAAGAGGAAGGGCCCACTTTTTAATTGGGAGCTTGCCACCATCGCTTCTAAATGCCAGGGCTAATTAGCTTTCATTTCACCTCATGCCTCCCTTCCACCCCCTGCCCTTCCTGGCTCTTTACCTCACTCTGGCAGGTTCTTTCCATCCCTGCTGTCTCTCTTTATCACTGCTTTTCTTTGATTCTCTTCCTCCCTCTTTTTCTCTTTTTGCCTTTCTGTCTCTTGCTTTGGGTCAAAGTCTGATGAGGAAAAATAAGTCCAGGTGCCCAATGGCTAAATCCACCGGCACAAACGAAGCATTGCAGGAGTTCCAGCGGTCACATCCACGAATATGGACCTTTGTGCCACCCGTAAGTGTGGGAGACCCGTTTAAAAACCGTCAAGCAGACCAGTGTTATTATTAAACATTTTAAAGAGAACTAGAATCCTGAGCTGATATGTTAACATAGACCCTTGTCACTACAGCCATCAGTCATCATGGCTCTCTCCCCACAGAGCCTTGTCCCTTAGGAATTCCACAACCTGAGGCGGGATCTACACCAAAGCGGTAAGATCCCTAGTAAATGGTGAAAGTGCTTTATACAAAATCCCTTTTACAGAATGCAACAAAGTCAAGTGAACATGGTGGCATGAAACCAACCACAAACTGCATGGAAAGGATATAATCTGAGCATCCTCTGTAAAAAAAACGCCTAACCGCCATCTTATGAAGCCACCCTATTCTCGGCATCGACTAGTCTGTGGCAATATCCGAAACATAGACACCTTTAGCATCTGATTAGAATCTACTTAGATCTATGGAGAAGAATCCATGGCATGTTGATGCTTTGGATAGCACATGAACCAAAGCTGCTCAAGAACTTTCATTGCTTCTTCTTCCCAAGGTGCATTAGTCGTATGTGCCCTGGTTCGGTGACAGTGTGCCCGCAGTGTGCTTCACCCAAAGCGTCCTTCTACCATGTGGTGTGGGAGTGTCTTGGTATCCAACAATCTTGTAATTGAGATGCTAATCCAAGTGTCAGACTTTGTGAGCAGGGAACTGACTCCCATCCCAAGAGTCTGTTTGTTAGGGTGGATGCCCAGAAATAAAAAATACAAACTCGAGTGCCGTTCGCTGACCTTATACAAACATCGTGGCATGGAAGACCTCGGATCCCCCCTTGACATCGCCCTGGCTCAAAGACCTCCAGGAGTGGGCCATAGCGGGACAGACAGCCATGCATGTAACAAGAAGGGTGTCTCGGGCAATACCGGGTTTAACAATATGGGCTGCTTAAGTCATCAAACTGGAGGTCAGACTTGACGACAGACTGCCATGAATAAGCTGAGGGACTGAATGGACGCCCCCTTGGGCCCCTGTAGGGCAGAGTGTGTGGGAGGAGTGGACTTGCTCGTCAGACTGAGCCCTGAACAGCAGGCCCTAGTAGGTGACATTTCTCAAGGGATTAACATAAAAGATTATATTAGCGAGCAGTGGACATTGTATTGTATTGTATATAAAATTTATAGAGCGCACTGCAACCCCACGGGTATCCTGGCGCTTGAGCACATAGGTCAGTTATCTTAGAATATAGGGACAGTTAAAAACACTATATTATACCCTGGGAAAGAGCCAGGTCTTCAATTTCTTTCTAAAAGACAATAGATCATCTATCTGTCTAAGTTCGGTTGGTAATTTGTTCCACGCCGAAGCTGCTGCAACGCAGAAAGCTCTTCCACCAGATCTGACTTTTCTGAACCTAGGCACTCTCACCAGTTTTGCTGAGGAGGAGCGAAGATTGCGTAGAGGAACATACCATTCAAATCTACTTTGTAAGGGCTTGGGCCCAATGCCATGTAGAGCCTTAAAAACTTTACACATGGATTTAAATTGCACCCTCTGTACAACTGGGAGCCAGTGGAGCTCAGCCAGGGCCTGAGAAAGAGACGACTGGCGGGGTCTCATAAGTGCCAGCTTGGCTGCCATTGACTGAATTCTCTGGAGTTTCTCCATCAAATATTTGGGAGACTCCAGCAGTAGGGCGTTGCAATAATCCAGTTGGCTAAGAATGATACTTCTCACTATCAGTGGCCTGGTATACTTAGGCAACAGTGGGAGAATTCTACGTAACAGGCAGACTTAACAAAGGAAACTAAAAAATCGGGGGAGGTAGAGGTTAAGGCTAGGTTTACCCTCCTTACTGTATATAGTTTCACAAAATTCGAGTATATCGAAAAAAAACCTAACCTATGGGGGAACTAGGACTTAACAAGGGGGCAGGGGTCAGTCAGGATCCTAAAGTGACTCAGACTACTAACATGGCGAGGGCTTGGGGTCACCAGTTTGTCTTTATGTATATATAGTTTTGGTGTTCAGTTGGTTGCATTGGGTATTTTCTTCCCCTCTCCCCACAGGATGATGGCAATCACAAAGGAAGGAAAACATGTTCGCGCAATCCCACGCTCCCATTTTGTGACCCTCCACATCATGCTGTGCCATGGGGCGTGGGAATAAAAAGGGCTATCCTTAATATGTTATTGGGGTGTGGAATGCGGGTTTGATAATTGACAGAACTGTAGCATTGTGAAGTGGAAATGTAAAACTCAATAAAGAGCAATTTAAAAAAAAATAACTTTCATTGTTTTGAGGTAGGGTTCATGGTCTTTGAGGTACACTTTGTTTTTGTTAGGGTAGAAAATTATATATATACAGATTAATTTAAAAGCCTTAATTAATTTAAAGTGCATTTAAGAAAAAAGTTTCAATACACCTGTGCAAAAAGAGTAAGCGCAGACAGAAATAGTTCATTGAAAAAAAATCTTTTTGACCTGTTAGACCTGAGAGCATGTAACGATTCCAATAGCTTGACCCCTCTTTATTTTTGCATATCACTCTGAGGATAAAGGAATTTATGTGATGATTTTCAGTTTTGCAGAATTAAGGCACGTGCAACAGACGGACTTAAAAGTAAACCTTCTCTCTATTGAATTATATGGTAGACACAAGTAATATTATTAACGGATCTGCTGAAATGTCAACTTCTATGAAAGAGTTTTCTACATTTATGATTATTTTTTTTACATTTTTTTTCCAGAAAATGTGGGCACTTTCATACCAGATGCCACCAAACACCAATAAAAGTATTTTGACGTTTAAAACAAGTTGATGAAACATCAGGATAATATTTACTGAACTTCTTAGGTGCATAATAAATTAGCCATCTAGCATAACAATTAATTCTCCTGACATGTGCCCCTCAAAATGAATTTAGAGATGTCCAGCCATATTCTACTGGTTACAGATATTCCTATCTCTTTTTTCCTAATTCTTAAATTGCTCCTCTAGTAGGCTAGTATTCAAGTTTTGCTTAATGTGTTTATAAGAGTTCGCTTAGACACTTAATTTGTCTACATAAAGGGATTTTACAATTTCGACTGTGCAGGATCTTGCACTGTCAAAATGAGACTCCTAAAAAGTTATAATCTGATAAAAAGTAAAAAAAATACAATTGCTGGATGATACTGAAGGACCATGTATCGACTGTGTGCAAAACCTTCTTCGCTACAATGTGTCGACAGAAAAATGAATTTCCATGGCTTTCACCGGCCTCCAGGAAAACTTTATTACAAGCCTTAATCATTAGTCTCTTGGACTATGGTAATGCTTTGCTTGTAGTGGCCAATGAAGCACTAATGTCTAAATTACAGGTTGTACAGACCACCACGGCCAGATTAGTATGTAATCTTCTTTCAGGTTCCCCCTCTGCCCTTTCTTAAGTTCTCTGCACTGGTTGCCAATCAGCAAGCATGAGCTATTCAAGTTATGTTGTCTCACCCACAAAGCACTGACTGGGAAAGGCCTAATCTATTTGCATGGAAGGCTTAGCCATCACTGTCCTGTCAGACTGCTCAGATCAAAGGACAAAGCACTTCTTCGGACTCTTCCAGTTCATACTTTGAGATTTGGCGGGAGCTCCTTTTTATTGGAGCAAACTGCCCTTACACAATCGATCATGTACGGAGCTGGGTAAATTAAAAAAACGTTTAAAGACATGGCTGTTTTAGTTTGCCTGCCAATCCTGATTAAGTAGAGCGCCGAGATATGCCTTCTGGTCTGATTCATTGCGCTATACCAAGTAACATAACATAACATAACATATTGCACTGTTTTTTGTTTTTTTTTGTCCCACAGCACTTTGAGAACTATTTCTTTCCATTTTTAATTATCCCCTTTAGTTTTAGACCATAATTTTGAGATTCTCAAAGGGTTATAATTTACACAGTTTGGGAAAAATGTAATGCCCCTTTAACATCAATAAATCATTTCAAGAGTATTGTACCGAGCTTTCTTGGGATATTTTGGAGATTTTATAAAAAACGACAACTAAAACTCTGATTCCCCACATACCAAATGTATTATTGTATTATTGTAAGGTCTAGAGTGTATGTTATTATTACTACTCATTAAAAGATTAGCTAAGACAGCAAAGTAGTGTGATTTAAAGCTGGGCAAACGTATACTCTGTGTTTATTTATTTTCATTTTAGCACCTTTCAGCCAAGGTTGATGTCCTCTCCACATAAAATTAGAAATTAGTTTTTCTGCTGGTGCAATAAAAACTTAGATGTAATATACAGGGGGTATTAGTAAACAAAAAAGGAGGGGAAAAATAGACATTTTAACTAGCACAGTCAGTCCCATAACTGTAAGAGGCAGAAATTGCACTCTACAAAATAGATTTTTAATTTTCTTTTTCACTTCGAGATAATTTAAATTGAATAAATATACATAATTTAAAGTGATAAATATATTATTTCCTGATTCAGGGCGTAATTTACCCACAGATTTTGTGGCAGGCATTCAGCAGTTGCATTAAATAAAAATATCTCTGTTTTATGTTTGTTTATCCTATAACCACAGATAGTTCAAAATTCTTGTATCGAATCTAGAACATTCTTAATATTATTACTATCAACCTGTAGATTTAAAATCAAGATGTCCACAAACAATTTTTATTTAGAGAAATTTCAATTTAGACATATAGGTAATAGACGGGCATATCCTATTATTTAAATGAATCTTAATAGTCACTGGCTCTAAAAATAGTGCCTTGAAACCAAGGAGAGGGGCTCTTAGAGTCCAAAGGAATAGAGCACCCAGTAACTTAAAAGTTCAAAATAAATGTTCCCTTTGGAGAAACCCTACATAGAAATGATTCACACAACATGTGGAACCACATGCATACTCCACACAATTATCACTCCACTCAGGATGTTTAAGGCACTTATGTACAAATTTAATAAGCATTGGAAAGGGTCACAATCAAAAGCATAAAATACACAATTTTTAAATCCAAAAGAAATTAATCAAAAACACCTTAAAAACACAATAAATCCCAATTAAATTATTCATTCACATAAAAAAAGGAGAACTCATCAAGACAGTCATATCTGTCTTATAATTGTTAATTTGGTGAAATAGACAGCACTAAGCACGGGCATAAATTCCCTGTCTAATTCTGACTGCTGACTTAAGCCAAATTTAACACAAAAAACTCTAGGCGTCGACGCGTTTCGGTGGGACAATCACAATTAGACCACCTTCTTCAGGACACAACTATTTTCTCCTTTGTCAATAGTTCTTTATTCGATCATTAATAACACCGGTGCGACGGCACTCATGTGAATGCTTCTCCAGATCAATAAGGATGGTGAAATGATGCTTCAGGAAATACTCATATAGTAAAAACTGCGGTTCTCAGTATACCCCGTCTCATGGGCACCCGGATCGTGTATCCGTAGCTTTTTTCTCTAACGGATTCCGCTACTCCTGGTGCCTTCTCTCGGTTGTGGTTCGTAAATAAAAATTATTTTTTATAAAAATATTATTATCGAATAAAGAACTATTAACAAAGGAGAAAATAGTTGTGTCCTGAAGAAGGTGGTCTAATTGTGATTGTCCCACCGAAACGCGTCGACGACTAGAGTTTTCTGTGTTAAATTTGGCTTATGTCAGCAGTCAGAATTAGACAGGGAATTTATGCCTGTGCTTAGTGCTGTCTATTTCACCAAATTAACAATTGTAAGACAAATATGACTGTCTTGATGAGTTCTCCTTTTTTATGTGAATGAATCATTTCATTGGGATTTATTGTGTTTTTAAAGTGTTTTTGATTAATTTCTTTTGGATTTAAAAATTGTGTATTTTATGCTTTTTATTGTGACTCTTTCCAATACTTATTAAATTTGTACATAATTGCCTTAAACATCCTGAGTGGAGTGATAATTGTGTGGAGTATGCATGTGGTTGCACATGTTGTGTGAATCATTTCTATGTAGGGTTTCTCCAAAGGGAACATTTATTTTGATCTTCTAAAAATAGTGCAAAAAGCACCCAGGATGTAGGGAAACGCAGACACCCTGGAAGGATCCACCCTAGTGATTTGAACTTTTAAAGCTTTCATCGAATTATCTATTGTGGTGGTGGAAGCTTTTGAACACAGGTTTTTCAAGATTTGGGTAAACTTGGAAGACATGCCAAATCTTGTAAAATGACAAACAATGTGTCCCAATTTACTAAGCTGGCTACTGGTGCAAGATTCCTGCTGTTTGTAAATGTGAAATTGAAATAGAAGAAAATTCAAATGATGAGTTTATGGGATCCATATAAACAGAAAGTTAACTCTTCAGTTTAATTTTCTACCATTTCAAAGTGTTACATTCACACACAAGAGGCATCTTGCTCCCAGTGGCTGGTAGACACCATGCCATATTTATAACAGAAAAATACAGCCATTTTTGTAAGTGGTAGAAATTTAGGGGCTGATTCACAAAGGGCCGTTACACTCATGGAAGGGGCCTGTACTCATGGCAGAGACCCCGCAGTCATAGTGGGAATCTCGCACTCGTGATGGGGCTTCCACAATGGATAATTGAGGTATGGAGATCCTGCTATGAGTGCGGGACCCCCACAATGACTGTGGGGTCTCCACCACAAGTGCGGAAGCGCCAATGTTCCATATTTTGCACATTTTTGCAGAACATTTTTCTTCACTTTACATTTCTACCATCTAAAAAAAATGGTTGTATACTTGTGCTGTACATGTAACGGTGACACATATGACGAAAGATATGTCTTGTGCCACAAGTACATACGACACAGGCTCTCATTTAACCATGCACCTATATCCAATTCATATGTACACATGTTTATACACCCCCAAAGACCACACTCTCACTGACACACCTGGAGCCCTGTCATGGTAAGCCGACTCAAAGTAATTTGTTTAAACCATAGTATCTGTCTCTATGAACAATAAGCTTAAATTCAATTAAGCTGGGCATGGGGGTGTCTGGTAACACTACAAGAGTGGCTTGGTCTTCAGTAGCTCATGAGGATTTTCACTGATCCAGAAATGGTTGGAGACCCCTGCCTTAGGTTAACCATAATAGAACCTTTTCAAGCTTCAAACAATGGAAACAGCTAAGCATGTTTCGGCTTAACAGCATCCTTCGTTGAGTTCTTAATGGTTGAACACCCGTGGCTGCCTTCTCTGTGTTTAGTCCTGTTGACTACAAACAAGAGATGCGCATAGGTCACTGATTACTACCATTTCAGGAGACGCACATGAGTTCTGCAGTATGGGGCCCATTGGTTCTAGTGCTGTGGAGCCTACTCGTGCTACCAGTGTCCACACGTATCTGCTTGGTTATACTGCTCGAAATATATCCGACAAGTCATATACAGAGTCGTTCAGGGAATATTATGCATTATCATGTGTTTTGACAGCTTTAGGCACTTGGCTTCTCATTTTGTAACTAGATTATGCTGGGTTGTTCATAGGCTCTTTTGAACGGGCCTATTCCTTGATATAAATTTTCTCTCCCCAGGTGCTTTATGTTTAGAGGCATTCATTGTATCCCCCAAGAGCTCGCTTGCTGAGTAACTACCTTCATTTGTCAACAGAATAGCAGAAAGAGTACCGCCTCCTCTATTGCATACTTTTGCTTTCAAAATTACTTTAAAAATTGCATATAATAGCAAAACCCAACAAAGGTATTTTCATGAGAGCGCAGTCCCGCGCCCAGCTCTCCAAGCACCATGCCTCGATCAGACGTCTTCTGCCTTCTCTTCTGTCACAGATTTCCCCAGGGTCCCAGCGGGCTTCCAACGCCAACTCCACAGTATAATAATGGCAACAATTGCTGGTAGAGCGTCAATGCAGATTGTCCGTGAGCAGGCGTCTTCTGAGTTCTCCCTAGGGCCGCAGCAAGACTCAAAAGCCCGCTCTGTAGAGATGGTGGGCTTACCTTACTGCACGGTCACCACGTGAATCAGCGGAGCCGAACTCTTGTCCTTAATGCTCTTGAAGGCTGAAAGTACAACGGCCAGAAATCACTAATACAGCTCAGTCGAACAGTGTTTGATGTGGTCAAAATCGGACGAAGCGCAAAGCGGGATGCAGCGCCATGATAGTGGGAGGCATGGTCAACTGGCGAACGGAATCTCAGGGACATCGGTCAACTGACCACACCATCTACCCTTGAGGCTCAGTTAAATGGAGAAAAAATAGTTTGGAAGAAGTTTACCGCAAGACCAGATTGGCTATTCTGACACTTTGCAGTCCTGGTCAGGAAAAAGCAGAAATGTCCCCGTAGAGCAGTGTTTGCCTTTCAGTTGTGCCATATTGGTATTATCTTATGTCCTTCCCTGTGGGGCTTTTGAGGGCACTAATTTGGTTATGGCTTACTTCAGATACAAAAGTTGGTTATGCATATACTAGATTGTATAGGGCAGATATATTGACTTTAGGGGTTAGAGAGTGAGATCTTTAACAACAAAACTCTGGCGCAACTAAATGGTTAAAAGTATAGCTCGAACAAATAGTTTAAGTGGCTTTGAGGATTTCGAAAAAATTAGATAAATTACTTATATGTGCTGGCCTGCTGTCCCACATCAAATGAAATTTTACCTCTAAGCGAATTTGTATTCAGAAATTCGTCACATTTACATAATGTTTAGGATGGTGTCTTTACCTGCAGGAGAAAATAATTGGAATGACTATACAGATGCCAGACGTGACAATTTTTTTATGAGCTTCTCCAGTACAGGATGTACCCATGTGCAATTAATCTGTCTGCTCATATTAAAATTTCTGAAGATGAGTTTGAATTTAAAACCGTTATTTCACAAGTACAATGTAAGGACAATAGGAGGAGCATGTTTGTTGTATCCATCTCCCTCTGTAAAACATTTTATTGAAGTTTTGTTTTTTTTAAATATTTTTAAACGGAGAAGTAATCTACACTGCATTGTTCGATGAATTAGATTGCTAATGATAAAATGATCAGGTAGAGGCTACAGGGATGCATACATCTTTTTTTTTAAAAGCGAATATTTGATATTTATCTTTTGAACGTCAGAAGTTGCTCCCCACCCCTACTTAGTGTGTTTGTTTTTGAAAATACAAAAAAATGCCTAGGAACCAGCAAAGTTAATAGAAACACTGAGGGGGATATTCTCAAGGAAGTGGCGGAGAGAGGCGTTAGCCTTCTTGGCTTAACGCCTCCTCCGCCACTTCGGAAAAGCAAGGCTGAACCATATTCACAAGGAAATGGTGCAGCCTTGCTTTTTCCCCTGCGATGGCGCTAAGTTTTACAACTTAGGGGCCGATTCCGATTCCGGCCGGAAATCTCTCCGACCGAGCCGGACCCGGAGAGAATTCCGACCGAATCGGACCCTAGCAGTCCGACCGGACGAGTACGATGCATTCGCATGCTATCGGACTCGATTCGGTCGGACTCCCATTGAAGTCAATGGGAGCCGGTCGTACAACGCGTACGCGGGCTCCCATTGACTCAATGGGTGCGAGGCGAACAAGGGCGCCCCCTACAGCAGGTACGCGTCCATGCGCATCGCGGCGTACATGCACAGGTAGGGGGGACCCATGGTTCCCCCCTGTGTGCGACTCGCACGCCTACGCGTACAGTGGGGTCCGACGCGGACCCCCAAAGTCCGGCTCCGACAGCTCTTACGAGCCGGACGGCGCGAGTCGGTCGGACTGCTCACGGCGCGCATCGTACTTACCCGGCCGGGAAACGTCTCCATAGCGCGGTGCGAGTCGTGTCCGTGCGAGTCGGTCGGAGCGTGTTGAAGCCGCGTACGAGTCGGTCGGCGATTTCGCGGGAGCTTGCATCGTACTCGCTCGGCCGGACCCGCGTACGATTCGGTCGGGAAACAGGGCTCCGAATCGGATCCGGTAAATCCGAATCCGATTCGGAGCACTACCGGCCGAGATCGGAATCGGCCCCTTAGCGCCAATGCAGGCACCCTTGCACCAGAGTGCAAGGGTGTCTGCAAGCAGGGAGGTATGTTTATGTACAGGAAGGTGTCCCTTCCTGCACATAAACAAACCTAAAATGCCAGCTTGTAACTTACATGTGTGCTGCTTCATGCAGCACACATGTAAGTTACAAAACGGCATTTTAAAAATGGTTTGTTAATGTACAGGAAGGGACACCTTCCTGTACATGAACAAACCATGGTATTTTGCTTTTTCCATGTGTGCTGCACAAGGCAGCACACATGGAAAAAGCAAAAACGAGGAGAAATTAAACATTTCTCCTCGTTTCGCCATCTTAAGACCAGGATTTTCCTGGTCTTAATTTTGGCGCTACCTCCTATTCACGCTGCCCTTGTGAATAGGCGATAGCGTCAAAATCAATGGGTGTTGTGGTGGAACGCCCATCACAACACCCACTGCACGCCCCTTTCACGCTAAACACAGCATGAAGGGGGCCTTATTAATAACTTTCAGTGACGTTGTTGTGGCGATAGGGGCTTGTGAATATGCCCCCGAGATTCTAAATTTGTGTTTGGTGGATTGGTACTCCATCACGAATGTGATTATATTCTAATGCACTTGTAATTAAATGGACAGGATATCCGTCGCCTTGGTGACCGAGTACCCGTTCGCCAAGCTCTAAATCAGCCCCTTAGATTCATTGATCATTTAACATGATACTATCTAGTAAAACCAGCTATCTCCAGGTCCTACGGTTCACAAGTTATGATCCAAACCAGTTTTACCACAGCACAGAGTACCATAACAAATATAGCAGCTACTGTCCTTACAATGAATCAGGACAATAGCAACCTATGGGCAAACTTCACAAAGTACAGTCTTTGCGAAGTTTGCACCCCTGGGCCTTCATAGAATCACTGCTTCTTTTAATGCTGCAATGCACAGATACAGGATCACTTACAGATTTTAGAGGGGTGAAGCAAAATTATCTTGAAATGTGGTACTGGCTGCAACAACATTGCTTTGAAGTAGTAGCAATGTGGGAATCAATGTTTCACTTTTGGTAGATCAGTGGTACTGACCGTAGCAGATGTTACCTTGTTCCTCGTGTGTACCAGGTCTCAGGATCATGGTTGTATTTGTTTTGTGTCCCTGAGTACCTCAAGGCACAGTCACCATGCGAGAAGTTGTGGATGAGCTGTGGAGAAAGACGTGCAAGGCCTGTTCCTCTAACCCCTCTTTTCCCCGCTCTGAGCGGCATTTTGTCTCCACCAAATCCCCTACCATCTTCATTGGACCATCGGGACAATGTATGTGGCATTCCAGGGCTTTCTTAGCTGCCCTTTCTGCTGAAACCTAAGCATACAGACTCTGGTAAGACCCAAAACCTCTCAACATACCACCAAAACAGGTCCACAACTAATATGTCGACCCCACTGCTCTGGCACTGCCAGACGTAACCACAGACGAAGCAAGCTATGGTGACTGTGACTCGCTTTTCACTCATCCACAATGCAGTCTGTCACTGCAAGCAAATAAAAGTGCCTCGCTCCCCAAAAATGAGTACATGTGGTGGCCACCACCAACTTCTCGCACAAATTAAACACTGCTCCTCCCCCTGGAAGGCCACCACCAAAAGTACAACCTGGGCCTAGTAGCGGATGCATCCTCTGAGCTTCTCATCTGCTCCTGTAGCTGTTCCGGTCAGAATGGTCTGCACAAATCTCTCAGTGCTAAGCAAAACACCTAAATAAATGTGTACGGACATCATAGGGTAGCTCTGTGAAATTCAGAACTTACTTCAAGTCAACCTGTCTCTGAACAAAGCGATTTTGCAAAAATTCCAGCAATTGTGCAATTTGAAAAGAGGTTTGTACGTATTCCTTTGCTCATAACCGGATGTTTTTTAGATACACTGTACTTCACAGCATTTTAGGGTTTTAGCCTCAAGCAACCTTTACAAAATTGTACTTCTCAAGCCATAAATGCCAAATATTCACCACCGCTCGAATTTTTATTTTAAATTTCTTTATTGGCATTTCTTAAACAAAATAAACAACCAAAAACAATAGATTGGTCAGTTTTTTCCCCCATCACAATATGGTAACATTTTACAATGCATAGAACTATTTGCAGTATCAGATTTCTCCAGTACCTGGTCACGACTACGATATACAACATGGTTTACAGTATACATCCACTTGGAGATTTGTATTGGCTTCAACCTTGATAACTTATTTATGCCTTAACCCTCTCTTGTAGTTATTCTTGACCACAGTGGAATCACCCGTGTTCTTGGGCTGCCTCCTCTATTATTCAACCTGCGGCCCAGGGGAATCTGACTCCTCTGCCTTACGAGCCCGGGCCCACTCCAGTAAGGGGCTCCATATGTCTTTTGGTCTAGATGCCGAAGGCATCAGTTCCCAGAAGGTAGATAATTGAGTGTGGCTAAATGTAACATCACATATCCAAGCTTTCGCAGAGGGTACACCCCCCATACCCCAATGCATAGCCACCCTGCGCTTGGCCAACAAAAGTAGTAATGCATGCAGTTTACGGGTCCCAGGCGGCGTTCCCCTTACATATCCCAGCAACCCCAGCAGGGGGTCTGGGTCGGCATTTGCACCTAGTATTTCGTGTATTGTGCGAAAGATCGTAGACCAGAAAGTGTGTAGCTGGGGACAATCCCAAGAAATATGCAAGAAGGTGGCTGGAGAATGCCTGCATCTCCAACATGAATCATCCTCCCTAAGCCCCATACGGTGAAGCTGGACTGGAGTCCTGTAGAATCTATGAAGGAATTTAAAATGAATTAAGCGGAGCTTATAGTTGGGGGATAAGACAGTTAGCTGATTGCAACAATATGCCCACTGCTCTTCTGTGATTGGGGCAGGGAAATCTGAATTCCACTCCCGGAAGGCCCTGGGCTCCAGCACAGGGGCCGAGGTCTGCATTGTGTTATATAGCCGCGTAATGAGCCGGCGCGGTGAGTCTGTTTTGAGCACATTCTCGAGCGCTAGTAGCGTGGGTGGTGGATTTGGGAAGGTGTCATGCAGTGTTCTGCAAGTGGCTCTGAGTTTATGGTGGAAGAATATGTCAGAAAAAGGGACCGGTCTAACCTCTAGGGGCTCTGGCGGCTCTCTAAACACCTCATTCGGGTATAAGTCAGCAAACGTACGGATGCCCATTTTTAGTGCTGACGCCCTACTCGTACTCTCGCCCATTGTGGGAAGCATGGGGTTATGTGCCAATGGAATAGAAGGAGCATATAAAATGTTTAAGTGCGCTCTTTCTCGTAGCTTGTCCCACGCCCAGCGTAGCATTTCCACCGTGACAATGTCACCACGAGGGCGTTTATATGGTTGATATAAGGCCACCTGAAGAGGGATCGGAGCAGCCACATCCATCTCCACAGCCGTATGGGGCTGGAAAGGAGTCGGGTGCACCCAAAAATGCAAATACTACGCCTGCGCGCTATAGGCGTATAGTGGGATATCTGGGATGCCCATGCCACCCTGAGATAGAGGCAGAGTTAACAATTCCCATGAAACCCGCGCTTGACGACCCGCCCATACCATAGAAATCAGCAAAGCGCGCACGGAAGCGATAAAGGCCTGCGTGAGAGGGATGAGTATATTCACAAAAAGATATAGCAGTTTCGGCAGAACCACCATCTTGGCAATCGCAATTCTCCCTGCCAGCGACAATGGAAGCTTTGCCCACGCTGCTACTTTGTCCTCTAACCACGACACCGTACGTCCGTAGTTTAGGTCCCAAATTTCTTGTGTTTTTCGACTAAGCAATATACCGAGGTATTTTACCACCGCTCAAATTAATTTCATATCTCCCTATAATAATTCACCACTAATACTCTTTGGGTTCCGGAGTATTGTGCTACTCGCCGAAAAAGCACTTCAACGCCTAGCAGGGGTAGTAAGCACTATATAAATGCAATTACAATTACAATTTAGTCAGGAAGGAAAGCAACCATGTTTTTGAAGACACATGAAAAATCTACCAAAATGATACGGGTTTCATTTTTTTTTACTTTCCAATCCGAGCTGAATCAGTAAATAAAAGAAAATAGAAGTAGCACAAAAGTGCTTTTAAGGCAGATTGGCCTGTGCGAAAATAAACATATACATAATAACTTTAAAAAAAGGTCACGGGTGGGGAGGGAGGAGCGACAGACAGAGTAACATGGAGTCTGGTGGAGGGGGGAGAAGAGAAGGACACGAAGGAGACAGCTAAAAAACCCATGAACTGTCATGGGGTGCTGAACCAAAACAAAAAATATAGGGGGATATTCTCAAGAACGTGCGATAATCATCGCCAAAATAGGTTAACGCAATTTTTCACATCGCCGTCTATCGCGGGAAAATAACTCCGTGTTAACGTCTCATTCTCAACACAGCGGTAACATGCGATAGTTTCCCGATAACGCGTCAAATGTCCGCGATAAAATTACCGGGACGGCGATAAAAATCTAAAGCCTAACGTGAAAAAACATGGGATGGGCCCAACTGCGATAAAAAATCCAGCGATAAGCAGCGCCAGGCCTGCAAGTCCCACAAGTCAGGCGGGAAAAACCACTATAAAAGCGGCAAAAAAAAACCACCTACAAAACACAAACAACTGCGAAGCACCATGGAGGGAGCCGGAGCAAGTACAGAGGACAACCAGAACCCCACAAGCCCCACAGAGGACCAGCCTGGGACCTCGGGGACAGGGAAGGGCAAGGAGAAGAATAAGAGGAACCCGCGTTTCAGTACCCAGGAAAACCAGATCCTCATTACGGAGGTGACAGAACACCACCACCAACTGTTCATCACCTCCACTGTGACATTGGCAACTAAAAATACAATATGGCAGTCCATCTTGGCCAAGGTGAATGCAGTCGGAGTGAAGAGAAGGGAAGTGGACGACTGCAAGAAGCGCTGTACTGATGTGAAGCGCAAAACCAAGCTGAAAATCGCTGCCAACCTGAGAGCAGCAATGCAGACTGGAGGTGGGAGTCCAGCGACACACCAGGAGCTGGATGAGATGGAGGAAATGGTGACCCGAGTCATCATTGGGGAGACGGTGGCAGGAGTTGGTTGACCGGACACTGCACAACATGACCTGAGCCAACAGCAACAGGGTGAGTAACGACCAGGGACTGGGGGGACGGGGGGAGATGGGTACAATGGCACACAGGCACAATTAAATAGAGCACATCTGCGGACAAACCATGCCCAAGAGTCACAACTCCGACCAAGAGCCCAATTTACTCAAGTCTGCAACATCTCAGCACTGTATAGGCACAGAAGTGAAAGGCACACCGCCTGAAACGGAGAAGGGCCAGCCAAATCAGAGCTGAAGGGGCAACTTACCCACAATGCAGCACACACACATAAGAATCAGAGCACCTCAACATTGCCAACAATGTGGTACAAACTGCAACACTTTCACAACAGAACAGAGGACACAACTGCTGCCGCTTGTGTGTAGAAAATGGCCATTCGCATTTGGCATAGCAGGAAACTGTGAGATGACAATGGACAAGTACAACCTCACATCCCTGATGGTGTAGAAATGTCAACTGTCCCGCATCAAATAGGCATCTCTTCACAAACAGTCACAATGTACATTGTCATGCAGTCCGTTAGTAAACTTGTACAATGCGTGAACATACATGTAAACACAGTGTCAATCTGCATCTCCCCTTCACATTGCAGAGGGAGAATCAACACCTCCTGCAGAGCAGACACAACAACTCAGCACTGATGACGAAGAGGACCTCCCCAACATCGACACCGACGCCCTCCAGCAGCTCATGGACAGCTTCGGCACCCCACCTCCAGGAGCAGGGCAGCTCAGCTGCATCGAGGAGACCCCACCCCCTGCACAGACCACACAGCAGGAAGCACCCACCACCACGGCTGTCTCCCAGGACCCCCACGACCAACACATGGCATTCCAACACCGTGTGTTAGGGTGCCAGGAGAAGATGGCTGATCAGCTGCGGGTGGGGTTCGACCCCATGGCAGCCAAACTAGATGCTATACGTGGGTGTCTAAGTCCCATCAGGGTCCACTTACAGTCCCTAACGGACACCCACTGTCCACTCCATGCTCTCCAACAATCCATGGCTGACATCGCTGGAGTCAGGACTCTGAGCCAAGAACAACTGTCTAGTCAGAGTGGCTCCAGCGATGTCAGCCGGGAGTTGGGGCACATGCGGAGGATCATGGAGAACATGGAGCGGATGCATGCGGAACGATTGGCTGCCACGGCTGCACACCAGCGAGATGTAGCTGGGATCTTCCATGCCCTGCAGATCCTCATCATGGCATTGCCGCCACACGGCCTGGAGCGGATGACTGCTACTGCTACTACTCCATCCACATCTCTGCCCCTGAAGTGTCAGTGCCACACAGTGCGGCAGACCAAACACCACCACCCACATGTGAGGCACCTGACACATCAGAGGATGAAGATGATGATGAATCTGGCTTGGTGGTAAGATTGAAGTGGTAGCATACATCACCGCCATATGGCCTGTTTCAGCTTGTTTCTGCCCTCTGCATCATGCCCTTGAATAACATCTTCCACTGTCCCCCTTTACACTCAGCGACATTCACCTTGGACCTTGACATGGACTGCCATATTTGGATTGGTTACCAATGACACAGCAATCACACTGTGGACTGAAGTCTTCCTCTTCCGATGAACCTGTCAATCCCTAAAGGACTCTGGCTGGCCCTCCACGGGGCGACAATGTAAAGTGGGGTTTGCATGGCCCTGTACTGGTCCAGCTTCAACGCCCCACTGAATGTGAATAAAACATTCAAATTCACACTGATGTGTCATGGCCCTGATCAATTAAGCATGAAAGTATTGATGAATGTAGGGACAGTGATTCCACATAAATGGTACTCCCTGGGTAATGCTATCAATGCGCATATATGGCCGTGACCCAGATAGGCAGTGAGACACACATCGTCATTCAAAACAACTCACATCACAGTTCAATACAAGTGAATGTGCGTAGACTTTATTAGCACATGCGTGTCAGTACGGGCAAGAGAAGTGCCACAACATGCGGACCAATGCAGCAGTATGTCAGAATGAGAAACGTTGCCAAGCGCCGCTGTCCACTCCGGGGGAGTGCCTCACCTTTCACAGGTGTTTGTTACCCCGCGTGGTTGTCCGCTCACGTATTCGGGGTCCAGGCGAATGCAGCCATGTCCACTGTTGTCGTGGGATATGTGACCAGAACCCCAAGATGCAACAAGGTGTCGGGACATGTGCAATGGGTTACAAACTGTTGTGGCTGCAGGTAAGTAGTTACACGTCCATGAAAGCGATTGCAGCTTCGTAGGCAATCATTTCCAACATGAGGTCGTTGTCGACTCCATCGAATAGGACGGCGAGGCTATCCATTAGTAGGTCCGGACAGATGTGCTGCGTCCACCCCCTGTCACCAATTAGCACTACAGCCCAATAGGGGAGCGGCTCAATGTGGTCACTGCTCACGAGGAGTTCTGCAATCTCCCAGGTCCAGCTGCCAGCAAGTATGCCAAGTATCCAGGCATCCCATAGACGGGTATCACGGTGACACTCCTGGTCGTGGGCCAACAGGGGGAGCACACACATGTTGAAATCCAGTTCGGCTACCGTCCTGTTGGATAGGCAGGCATCCATGGACCACTCGAATATGCACGATCGACAATGCAACACAGGCTGAGCGCAGGTGACGTTGGCAAGGCGGAAGCTTAGCCAGTAACTGACCCGCAGCACTACCAATGGCAGTGCCCCCAGTAAATGCAGCATACGTGCACGGTACAGTTCCACGTGACAGGGGTTGTGCATGTGTCCGGGATGTTCTGCTATTGCGTTAGTGGCCCTGGTTGAAGCGGCACTGTTCTGACCTGCGCCAGTTCTGTGGATGAAATGCCACAGCTCGGATCAATGAGTTGTTTAAGTGTGCAACGGTTGTACGCCTGGGATGGTGTGGGAGTAAGTGTGAAGGCCATTCCATGCAAGATAACTCAGAGCAAGGACTTCTGTGTGTGGGGTGTGTATACGTTGGTCTGTTGTCAGGCTGTGCGTAGTGTGGGAGTTGTCCTCAACTGCTATCGTATCTGTCAGGGGGTGCCGGGCACATGCAATTCCGAGGTCGGATGTGCAGATGTGCTTCCGCCTGATAGTTTAGACAAAGGAGCTTTCATCCCTTTTTAATTTTATTTATTTATTTGAAGAGTTTTATATAGCGCTGGCTAGACCCGGAGGTATCAGAGCGCTTTACATAAGGAAGTGGTTACAACAGAATATTGTTACATAGTTACATAATTTCCTAGAATAAAAACATAGCATGGAGAAAGACATTATTACAAAAATACATCCGTTACTAGAGCATAAGAATAAAATATAAACAGGTCCAAGGAGCAAGGATGGTAGAGGGGTAAAAGTAAAGGGTTAAGAGTACATAGCAAGTCAGGACGACTGGTAATGGAGAAGAGAACTTTTGTGGATAAACAAAAGTCAGAAGACAAGTTGAACAAAACCGGAGAGGGTCCAGGGATCCATAAACAAACCGGTGCCGGACTTCATCACTGGGTGGGGCAGAAAGTTGAAGTGGACGGGGTGTCCCATCAAGCCGAAACACGAAGAGCACGGTGAAGCCGAGCAAGAGGGGCAATGACCAAACCAGAGGCAGAGGGAGCTGGCTAGTGGCAAGGAACAGTCAGGGGCACAGCCAAAATCACAAGATGGAGGCACCAAGGACTCGGACCCCAAGAGTTACAAAGACAAGATGGCGGGGCTGCGTGAGTGCAAAACCTACCCCAAAGGCAGAGCTGAATGGGGAAGGCAGCAGCTTGGCACTGGAGGGAGGCAAGGTCGAAAATCGCTGCTCTCTCCCGGGTAATCCACTGCAGGGGAAGAGAGCGCGGGCGTCCAGGCAGCAGCCCCAGGAAGTGGAAAGGCAACAGCCGGTCAGGAGGAAGAGCAACTCTGCACTCGCGTTGGTTCTCGTTCCAGCACAGCAGGATGCCCAGCAACCCCGTCTTCGATCCAGAAAGATAGGCGATGGCCGGAGGAGAGCGTCCCCGCCAATTCCCCAACAGCCACCACGGAAGAAAGAAACCCCTCATCAGGGCATCATCAGGAAGACGGGGGAAGAGGGAGGCACGCAGGAGAGGAGAGACTATGCCCGATGCCCGGCTGGGTAGGTGACGGCCGCGGCGGCGAAACCGGAGCCAATCTCCCCTACAGCTGTCTGGCAGCTCCACTGGGCATCGGCCATGTTTGCTTGAGCTCCGCAGCCTGAAAACAACGATCCCGCAATCCTCTGAAGATCTCGAGCCGATATGCGGGAGATTGGAGAAGATGAAGACCGCTGTCGAGCAGGACCCCAGGTGAGCAAGAGGGTCCAGAGGGAGGAAGAAATCGGGGGATTTAAGCCAAAAAGGCAATCCCTGGCCGGGAGCTCCCGGCCGGAGCTCCTCATCCGTCGGCCATCTTGGCGAACTTCCCTAATGTCAGTTTGTCATCTGTTTGCATTCAGGAAGTGTGATGTGGCTTGTTGGGTGTGGGGTGGGATGTGTGCGACTTTGGGATTCATGTTTGACATGACTTGCATGTGGCAAATGAGCGGCATCACTGTGTGTTGTGTTGCCTCAGAGCTGCTCCTCCCTCCCCCGAGCCTATTCACTTGTGTACGCTGCGCGGTTGCATCACTTGCACTCCAACGGCACACCATTGTCATGCCTGTCTGCGCATGTCCACAAGCCTGACAATGACACTGTGATGTTGGCCATTGAAGGTGGGCGGCCACGTAAGTGTAGGCCTATGGTAAGAATAGTGCGGACACAGATGTAGAGTTCATGCCTGGCTGAACTCGCGCTGTGATTAAGGCTAGGCATTTGGCTCATGCTGCGGCAATGCAGATACATGTATGAGCCAAGACCCCGAGCGGTCTTGCGCTCCTGCATTTCTCCGTTCGTGCGATACCGCCCTCCGGGTGCATGCTACATTGCAACATTGTCAATTGCGGTCCGGGTGGCGCCGACACTACAACAGAGACACACGCATTGGTGACTTTCTTGTCCAGGCCAGAACTGAACCACGCCCTGAGCCCCGGGCTAATTCTACACACCCCTGCGCTGGACTGACGTACGCAGGCCCAGCCCACTCCGCTTACGCTTACAGGGGGGACGACAAAGCTACATGTCCAAGGTCTTACCCACTGCCTGAGGTGACATGCTTGCGTCCGCTGTCCACAGCACGATGTGATGTGGTAGGGCCAGGGGCCATCACGCATACATAATGACCACACGGACACACTTAGATAGATAGTGGAACTGGCTACGGGCACGTGCTCCCGCCCCTTTTTATTACCAGGGTCACATGTCCAGTGACGCCTTTGCTGGATGGGAGTGGGGTGAGTGTGAGCCAGCCCTCAGGGAGTGGTTGGTGCTGGCAACAACTAGAACAGTGATCATCGGATCACACACACAGATTCAATCATAAAGGGTCCATGACTTGCAGTGCACTGAGGTAGGGGCACCAGAACTGGACTCACACACAAAAGATTACATCATAAAGGGTCCATGACTTGAGCTGCACTTAGTTCGTGGCACCGGAAGTGCTCGGTGGGTGCGCGGCCTGCGATGATGCGTCGTCCGGGCGGGCCGCCCTGGAAGCAATGTCTGTTGCCTACTGGACTCTGCCATCAATGAATCAAGACTAAAATTGACTTGGGGGACCTGCTGACCACAGTGTAGGCTGGAGGCAGAGGTCAGCAAGGGCCCACAGCCACGTGGCGTTGACTTGAGCTGCACAGAGTTAGTGGCACCTGGAGCGCTCAGCGGGTGTGCAGCTAGCGATGATGCGTCGTCCGGGCGGCCCGCACTGGAAGCAATGTCTGTTGCCTACTGGACTGCGCCAGCCATGAATGAAGACTCTATTTGAGTTAGGGGACCTGCTGACCACAGTGTAGGCCGGAGGCAGAGGTCAGCAAGGGCCCACAGCCACGTGGCGTTGACTTGAGCTGCACAGAGTTAGTGGCACCTGGAGCGCTCAGCGGGTGTGCAGCCAGCGATGATGCGTCGTCCGGGCGGCCCGCACTGGAAGCAATGTCTGTTGCCTACTGGACTACGCCATAAATAAATCAAGACTCAATTTGAATTGTGAGCCCTGCTGACCGCAGTGTAGGCCGGAGGCAGCGGTCAGAAAGGGCCCACAGCCACGTGGCGATGACTTGTGGTGCACTGAGTTAGTGGCACCTGAAGCGCTCAGCGGGTGTGCAGCCTGCGATGATGCGTCGTCCGGGCGGGCGGGCGGGCCGCCCTGGAAGCAATGTCTGTTGCCTACTGGACTGCGCCATAAATAAATCAAGACTCAATTTGAATTGTGAGCCCTGCTGACCGCAGTGTAGGCCGGAGGCAGCGGTCAGAAAGGGCCCACAGCCACGTGGCGATGACTTGTGATGCACTGAGTTAGTGGCACCTGAAGCGCTCAGCTGGTGCACGGCCTGCGATGATGTGTCATTTGACTTGGGGGACATGCTGACCGCAGTGTAGGCCGAAGGCAGTAGTCAGCACACACATTACTCCGTGGTGCTGTGCCGCTGGGTGCGCTAGGGGCCTGTGTCGCGGAAGGCAGCAATCGGCTGAGGAGGCTGGCGGTCACGGCGGCGGACTCGTGGCAGGGTGAGGGGCGCCGCCCTGGCAGACGCGTTGGCCATCCCGGAAGTGAACCACGCCCAGAGCCCCAGTCTATTTATTCACACTCCTACGCTGGTGTGGCGTACGCCGGACCGGCCCACTCCGCTTCCGCGTTCAGGGGGGGACGACACAGCTACATGAGCGAGGTCTTCCCCACTGCCTGAGGTAAGATGGTTGCGTCCACTGTCCACAACACTGCACACACCAGCAGTATGTGTCCACAGGGACATGTCTGTGCTCTGCATACTAGAGTCTGTCCAGCACATCACCGCCACACTTGGCATTGTGTACATTCTTATTCATGGGTGACTTGCCTCCTTCACACATACTTGGTTCCCACCTCTCCCCACATTCTGCAATTGTGTGGCTGAGGAGCCATGCCGCTTTCGGAAGGTCAGCTGTCTTGTTCTGCGCTGCCTCGGTGGTAGTCCGGGGGGGGCAGGAGGGGGGGAGCCTGGGGGTGGTGGCGGTGGGTGTTGTGGATCTCTTGGGTCTCCGAGCTGCATGATCATTAGATCCATGACATGTGTTGGTCTTCAGATGTGGCTCTGGGCTGGGCTCCCTTTCATACTGCAGGTTGTCGTCCTGCTTGACACCAGTAAAAGGCAGGTGTTAAATCCCTGCTGCTAACGCGCCTTATCGCCTTTTTTTCGGGTCGCATCGCAGATCTGGCTGCTCGTTGTGAATATCGCGAAGTGGTGTTTTCGTGTGTTTTTGCGCGGGAACGCCTACTCTACATATCATTAGTGTTAATTGTCGCTCTCATCCGTGGCGATGTGTTTTGCGGCAGCTATCGCAGGGAAACTGGCGATGTCAGCAGTTTGCACCAGTTTGTGAATAGGGCGATAAGTCTATCGCCACTTTTGCGGCGCTAAAGTGCCGATAAATCGGCGATGACTCCTTGAGAATATACCCCATAGTTCCATAAATTAAGCAGTTGAAGAATACAAGTAAAGAGGCTCTGATCCAGGGAAGGGACAAACACAGAAGAGGAAGAAAAAAACCCCACATAAAGCAATAAATAAAAAGCAAGCTACTATAAGTGACGATAAACCAACCAATGCTAAGCAATGGACTATCTCTAAGCTTACTTTAAGTTCACAGTAGGTCTTTTACAACAAGACAGCTTGCGCTGCCTGGTAGGCTCGATCTAAAAATAAATGCCAAACTATTCTGCAAAGTACTATGGGGCAGATTTACAAGCCCCTTGCGTGACTTTTGCGTTGCAGTTGCGTCACTTTTTTGACGCAACAGCGGCGCAAACAATGTGGCCTATTTACAACATGATGCATCTAGGGAGATGCGTCACGTTGTAAAGCTCTTGCGTCACATTATACCTAGCGTCAGGTATAATGTATGCAGGGTGGGCGTTCCCACGCAGGAAGGCCCGTAAAAGTGACTCAGTGAAATCTACAAGATTTCACTGCGCCACCTTTAGGACGCCACTGTGTCAAAACCTTATGCCTGCTTGAAGCAGGCGTAAGTAGTGACGCAGTGTAGTGGAATAGGTCTCAACACGCATTGCTGGAGTTGCGTCGTGCTTGCGACACGACTCCAGCAATGCGTGATTCTTTCGCCAACAGATGCGTCAGAATTTCTGAAGCATCTGTCAATCCTTGCGCCATAGTGCACCGTATTGTAAATACGGCGCATCTATGGTGGTGCAAGGGTTTCTAAGGGTGGCGCAGGGAAAGTGACGCATCTGTACAGATGAGTCACTTTCTTGTAAATCTGCCCCAAAGTTTTCAATTCTTTTTACTTACACTCTACTCAATTATTTGTAAGTTTACAGCTCATGCTGGACACATTCCAATATAAAGCAGTGGCAGGACTCAAGAGTCTACACAAGATAGACCATATGGACAAATTTGAGAACATTGCTCATTTTCGCTGGGGTAAAGTTTCACACTTTACCCAACTTAGCACGAGAAGGTTTTCCCTTTTTTCTTCACTAATGCTATTTCGTGAACAGAGAACATAATATTCATGTAAGCGTCTTGCCAGCTGTTCAAAGGCATGCATTTCCATGTGGAGCATTTTGTTTTTAAAATAATTTGTAAATTATTCAAATCTTTTTTTATGAGTTATTTCAATAAGTTTCTTTACATTTTACTTGGAGTTAGTGCGGTCGTCTCTAGCAAATGATACCGTATTGTACATTCTTTGAAACATACTTGTAAATCTCAAAACATTTTGTAAAACAATATTATGGCTTCAGAAAATTTCCACGTTAGGCAGATCACATCACAGTGTGAATTGGTTTCCAATTTGAAAAAACGAAGAAAAAAAATTGCTCCCTTGAGATAACTCCTTTATTTAGAGTGAATCTGGCTTTTCTGGAACCCTCAAAGAACTCCAGTGCCTGTTGTATGCCCCTGCTGGGTGTAGTGTGAATTCACTTAACTGGATATTTCTATATGTTAGTGGTTTATTTTCAGGCAGCATTGCTCAGAAACAGTGAGCAAGGTTTGCCTGTTTCTGAGGGGTCCCATCTTAAAATAAAGCACTAGATCACTGAAATATTGTGTTAAATAAATGCACTTTATTCCCTGCAGGCGCCTAAAACAGGCGCTCGGCTCTGCAAAGGCCCAAGGAGTACTCCTGCCAGGCTGGTAATTCAGGTCACTTCAAATCTCTATCTCATTAACAAACAAGCATTGGCATAGCCAATAGGTCTCGCCTTTGGGACCTTATAAGTGTTTAGCCATGCAACAGTTGCATAACTAAATACTTATAAGATCCCAAAAGCGAGACCTATTGGCTACACCATTTGCTTGTTACTTTGCTATAATCGCGGCACCCGCGCTTTACTTTTAACATTAAAAGTAAAGCGCTTTAACATTAAAAGTAAAGCGCTGGTGCCGCGATTATAGCAAAAGTAAAGAAATAGATTATTTTTCTATTTCTTACTTTGCTACATCGCGGCACCCGCGCTTTACTTTCAATGTTAAAGTAAAGCGCGGGTGCCGCGATTATAGCAAAAGTAAAGAAATAGAAAAATAATCTATTTCTTTACTTTTGCTAGAGATCGTAGCACCCGCGCTTTACTTTTAATGTTAAAAGTAAAGCGCCGGTGCCGCGATTGTAGCAAAAGTAAAGAAATAGATTATTTTTCTATTTTTACTTTGCTATAATCGCGGCACCTGCGCTTAAAGTAAAGCGCGGGTGCGCGATTATAGCAAAAGTAAAGAAATAGAAAAATAATCTATTTGTTTACTTTTGCTATAATCGCTGCACCCGCGCTTTACTTTTAACGTTAAATGTAAAGCGCGGGTGCCGCGATTATAGCAAAAGTAAACAAATAGAAACAAGCATTGGCACGGCCGCGCGGCCGCAAAGCCGCGAAAGTGAAAGTGATCGCGATCGCGATGCACTTAATGACCCGTGACGGAGGAAATACAGATGGCGGCTGCGCGCGTGCACACTCGCGTGAACGCAAGCTGGTCGCCAGCAAAAGCCACTGCTGTTTGCACTTCCAAAACCCGCTTACTAAAACTCTCGCCGAGCGCAGCGCTAAGCGCTGGCTCAGGCGAGACCTAAAAACGAGAAACTCAAAAAAATATATGGGAAACCATAGGCACATACTCTTTAAATACGGAGATCGGATCTGATATGAACTTTTTGCAGGGTGAGATGATTAGGTAGTAATTTGGAAAGAGGATCTAAATACCAGGAGCAATGGTGGTGACAAATATTAAAACATTTTTTGAATGATTCCTGGTAACTTTGTATGGGCAATTCGTTTCTTAACAATAGGGTTCTTTATTTTCACATAGATTCCTCTAGACAATCTATGAGAATCATAGCAGTCATTACATGCCTAACGAAGGGGACACTAGGATCCGTGATCCACAATGCACTTCGAAGTTGGCGTTTCACAACGTGCTCTGGTGTCAGTATCTGTCATACCACATAAAATTAAGCTAACACTTCTGAAAATGTCTGGAAAACGTGATTCTCTATGTTTACTTGCCCATTTGTGAGCTGGATGTCTTGATGTTGATGAATATATTGACACCCTGAAGAAGCTCATAGAATGAAACTCGTTGTCTTTGGCTGTATCGTTTTTTAGGGAAGAGATTGAATAAAGAAGACGTAAAGAATCAAGCTACAAGTGTTATTGTTTGACAAATTGATGTGACAAGCTGTCTGAGTGCCTGAGTCCTTATTGATTTTCATTGTTCTTTCTGCTTCTGCAGCAGCATCTCTGGTAGCCGGTGCTGCTCAGGTTGTTTACCCACTCATTATTTTGGGACGGATTCGGATCTGCTCTATTTCTGCCTTTGGTGCTATTCGAATTGTTGGCAAAGGTACAATATGTTTAATTTACTAAGACCTATCTGTTAGTTTATGAGAGTGGCTGGGGGTGCTGTAAGGATTGTACAATTTTCTCTTGTTTGGAGAAGAAACAATTGTCCGTTGCTCTGCTAATGTGCTTTTTAGGTCTCAGCTACAGACGGCTTTTGTTGTCCGATGACTAGACCTATTGTTTCCAAAACACATAGAATGGGCTTTGGGTCAGTCCCCTGCTCATGAGTGGTTGCCTTTATTCATCTTAGTTGTCTCCTCTTGAGTCATTGACTATCGTCAGCTTATGTTTATCATGCACAGGAGAATTTCTCTCTCAAGGTGCTCTGGTTGGTAGACACGCATCTTTTCACTGCTGACATTGCTTGCATTCAGGGAATTATATTTTTCTTTTCATTTAGGCACTGCATGGGAGGACATGCACTTTCTTGCTTTTTCAGCCATGTGTTTCAACACCTTTCATTTTCCCTTAACCCCGCTCAGTCTCCTTTTTGCTTTAACAACCCCCACCTCTGCTGCTCCCTCACCCTCCATGCTAGTTCATCCCTACCCCTATTCCAGTTAATTATACTTTTTTTGTTGCATCTGCCTCGGTATTGGCTGGTGTCCATCTTAACATTTGTTTTACCCATTGCAAGATAGCCACCATCAAGTCTGTGTACCCAAAGGTGTGGTTGATGCCAAGAAATTGGTTTGAATTATTTATTACAAACACATTCAAAGATGGCCACCTTTGATTCGCGTGCATCCACCGTGGCCATCTTCGAATGCATTTTTTGAAGCCTTGCAGATGCATTCAAGGATGACCACCATGGATGTGTACACTTCTATAGTGGTCATCTTTCTTTTGTAATGTTTTAATAGACCAACTCAAAGATGGCCACCACAGCTGTGCTGACGAGTGTCTCACACAAAAGAACATTGGCATGGCCTATAGTTTTAACTGTCAAGGCACATTCGCTTTGCCAACGCATGTTATATATGCTTCACATTCTGGGCAGGTGCATGATCAGGGCTTTAAGTGGTATGAGAAAAGTGTGGTCGGGTCTCTAAAAGGGGTGAGGCCTATGTAACTAAGGTTGTGGCCCGTATTTTGGTGCCTCTCTGTGCTTTCTGTTTTTGCATCCAGATATATAACACAACGAGTGGCAAACACCTAAAACCAGCCAGGACTATTAGCTTTGTCAGTGGATGTTAGCAAGACCGTTTGTTCACAGGGGCTCAGGGGCGTTGAACCCCTACTTCTGCAAGCCACTACCAGGCTCATTTGGCAATTTAAATTAGCCCCATATGTACTCCATTAATTTTATTTCGTTATGGGGTGGGGCTACGGAGCTCTCAGTGGGTGGGAGGAGCAGCTGAGGGTGAAACTGAGCTGCACATGTCATATTGGCTGGTATTTTTGCTCTGGCCAGACTGACATGCGCAGTTCAGGATTCCACATTGAAGGATACCATGGAGCTGCGTCAGCAAAGACACAGCCCCATTGGTCTTCAGTGGAGCGTTGTGCTTTCATGCCCCAGCCAGTCCTAGCAATGCTCTTATGCTGCTCAGTATTAAATGCAGCATAAGAGCAGTGCTTGGAGTAGCTGAGGAGCTTGGGATTATTTTTCCCAGCCAGGAGGCATCAGAGAAAAAAGGTTTGACTACCTGTGCACGAGGGCGCAGAGGCAGGAAGAACCAACCGCTAAAGGGATGTCTCCACCCAGGACTGGGATGGAGCGGAGTACAAGATTTAAGTTGGGTAAAGAAACTCTCTTTACCTCTATGTATATTTATCGCTTTCTTTGTGTCCTCACTCTTTCATTCTATTTCTAATGCTTACTCTTCTTTCTTCCCCCCGCTTCACCCTTACCCTCACTCCACTCTTATTCATAATGAAAGCATCAAACATTACACTTTTCAAGCTCTAATAAATCCATTTTACCCAATGGATTCTGCGCCATGCCCTCCGTAATTCCCAGATTTTTGATACTCTGAAGGGACTAAAATGGTGTACTCATTTCTCTGCAGAATAAAAGAAATTGCTATTATGTAAATTGCTAGAAATAATTATATTTTGGCGGCATTGTTCTACCAGGTGAAGGAGGCTATTATACATTATTTGGGTCATTTTTGACACATTGTTAGTTAGAAATAGGCTAACTATAAATCGAGTATGCTCCTTGTTGTATGCAACTAAAGAAATTATTTTCTCAATTTTAAACGCTGAAGAGGCCCATATTGCCAGCAGTCAACGCGGATGTTCCAGACGGCTTGCGGCTTATGTGACTCGAGATGCTGCACTATAACACCACACTTTTTCTGACATCCCGAGTGAAGCAATTAAAGTGGTTTTAGTAAAAGCTGGAGCAGATTTGTGTGACTGTGTAAGCGTGTGTATGATTATTGAGAAAACGTGTGTCCTGCTCTGTCTTTTGTATATTCTTTTTTTTAAACGTGATTCACTTGAATTGAGAAACATTCCTGTGTACCCACCCCAATGACAATGGGCCTGATTCACAGAACTAACTTACGTCAAAACGCAAGTTAGTACTTTTGGTATTCACAGAATACACTTACTCATTTTGTATTCACAGAATGAACTTACTCATTTCGTATTCACAGAAGTTAGTAGTCCTAACTTTAGGACTCCTAAATGCCTTCTGTGAATACCGAAAGCCTTAAAGTTAGATTTTCTCAGTTTAGGAGTAGTAAAGTCCTAACTTTACTACTCCTAAACTGAGAAAAATCCTAACTTTAAGACTTTTGGTATTCACAGAAGGCATTTAGGAGTCCTAAAGTTAGGACTACTAACTTCTGTGAATACCGAAATGAGTAAGTTCATTCTGTGAATACCAAAATGAGTAAGTGTATTCTGTGAATACTAAAAAGTACTAACTTTACGTTTTTGACGCAAGTTAGTTCTGTGAATCAGGCCCCCTGATATTAGTCAGTTGTCCTGTACACCATATATCAGAGATGTTTTAGGGCATGGGCAAGGTGGGCTCTGGTCCAGGGCCCCAGCCTTTAAGAACCAGCTCTGTTCTGCAGAGTGTTGCCCTGGTGACCTTGAATAATTCTTAAACAGATTGTTTGAAATATAATTTGACTTTAATTTATGTTTAATGTTGGTGACGTGTGAGAGTCTATTGTAAACATTTTGCTGAGAAATGTTTCTGCTTATTTTCATGCAGCCTCTATTAAAAAAAAAGTTTCTGTTAGATCAAAACAGGACCTCACATATGAGAGATCAGAGGGTGTCACAGAGATTATTTGCAGTAATATCAGTGAGCTGCTGCTGCAGTTTACAATATTGAAAAACACATAAAGAGGGGGGGACTGGGAGCAAATGAAGATCCAGTACCTGGGCTCCAAAAGTTATGATCACACCAAATTAGGGCGGTACTGTTCCTATCAGAAGATGAGAGAAAGAGGTAAGATGGTGGACGAGACCTAGGGAGGGAATCCTAAGGACTGTTTCTTGTTGCTCTCACACATCCCTGGTGATGTCATGCTTCATCATTCGGCTTTTTGCTCCTCGTAGGGCCGGTGCTGCAATGTCCTATAGGTCCCCCGAAGGGTCACTTTAGTGGAGATCTTTTGTTTTTAAGCCGTATGGTGAAAAGTGCTAGTTTGACGGCATCCTTGGTGTGTGGGAGGATAATGTGTGTGAAAGAGACTAATTTAAAACTGTCTAGGAGATTTCAAAATAATCTTTAATGTGAGGCTCCTTACAGGGTTAAAAAGCCATAAACAAGGTTGGTGCTACTATGGGGGTATGATATACCCAAGTAGCTGCAAAATTATGGGTGTAATTTAATCAGGTCAACATGTTTCGCACCCTACGGTCTGAAAATGATCCAGGGTGCTTCTTCAGGACCAAAAAAGGAGGTGGAGAAACTACCCCACACCTATGTCGTGATGTGTCGTGAAGGTATCCTCCGTGACAGGAAAAATACCTGGTTAAAGTTCAAAAACGGTCGTCCAAACCCATTAGATTGACCAGTCTAGTCCCATAGGACAAGACAGAGGTTACGGCATAGCTGCTAAGTGGTCCATGCGAGTGTGATGCAAGCGACCAACCCTCCTCTGCTCACCCAAATCGATCAAGGCCCTACGAAGAGCAAAAAGCCCAATGATGAAGCATGACAACCCACAGGGTTGTGTGAGGGCAAAAAGAAACAGCCCTTACAATTCCCTCCCCAGGCCTCGTCTTCCATCTTACAATATTGGAAACACACATCACTATCCATGAATATTAGATGTAAACACATTTAGAATTTACACGAGTGCGTCTGTGTACTGTCAGTGACCTAGATAAAGAGGGCATGAAAGAGTTGAAATTGGATCATAAATTCAAAACTGTTCCGCATAGGGCCCCCTAGAATACGTTGGTCCCAGTGCCCCAAAAATCCTTAAGATGTCACTGTTGTATATGTGGCCTAGTTTCTTATGATACATAAAGCAACATTAACATGAAAGGTGCACTCATATGCGATCACGAAGAAAAGGAATGCTTGGTGAAATAAAATGTTTGCCTAGGATCACACATTTTACTCAAGTGGGAAGCCGGAATTGGTCCCAGGATTTCTGCTTTTACATTGTGCAATTCAGACCTTAGGACAGTGTGGCTGCCTCTCTTATGCCGTGAAAGTTGAAAAAAACTTTTACGCCACCACTTTCAAAAATCACCAGCCGCCGCTGGTTGTTGGCTATTTAAGATAAATGAGTAACAACAATGATTTTGTTGTAAATAATTAATATTGAAACTATTTCTATCCTGAAATTGTGAGACAGTGAATTAAACATTAGTGAGTCCTGTTGAAGGTGTAATGACCATTAGAGTGTCTCATACACTCCTGTTATGTAAACTCCATGTTAGAATGTACACCCTTTTTCTCTCCACATCTCATCCATCTGCATATCTTATACATCATGCATTTCCTCTTCAGCACCCTCTTTTCACTTTCTCCCAAAACACACAAAGCACTCACTCACCTGTAAACGCTGCATTTTCTTTTACTTTGACAATGTACATATTATACCAACTGTGTACCTCCTTCATGCACATTTCACAGAATCACAGTTGCAACTGGAATACATGATCATTGCTCTGTGTGTTCTACAGAGAGGCCAAAGATTGGATGACCATGTATTCTGAGCTCCCTTCTGACCCTCGGACACCCACTGTGAGACACTCACACTGCCTTCAGCTTCAATACCAGAGCTCTAAGTTCTAACCACCTGGAGGCGACTCAGTTCTGAGTATGCACTATACAAGAGTAATTAGCTGTACAAAAAGAAATGCAGTAACATATCCTGGAAATAGCTAACACTCTTGGAGAATGCAAGATTGAACAATACATGTGAAATACACGGACTAAATCACTGACATGGATTACCTTAATTTTACATTAATTGTTCAGAAATTGTATCAGTGTTTTTGTCAGTAAAGTTGAGGACATAAATTTAGCGCCTGAAAAGGACCGGTTTCAATGTATGTTTTTAATTACTACAGGGTCTGAGAACCAGAAGTACCCAGTCCACTTAAAGCTCTGTGTCTGATCTGATAGTATATGTATGAGTGTATTTTATGTTTGTCCTATTTTTATCTGCAAGTTTTTGGCTCGTGCATTGTGTTATGAAGTATTTTAATTTGGGAGGGCTTTGGCAACTATATGCCTTTGGGCCTCTGTTGTGTGCATGCTGTTTAGTGGGATCATTCTAATGTATTCTATCTGAGTATGACCATTTGTAAGTCAGATTGGAAGGATGGTATGTGCTTTTGTTGCTGGGTATCAAGTGCTGTTGGATGTCCAAGAAAGCCCAGGTTTGGCAGATCACAATTGCATTGTCTGCATGTGCTAAGGACTATTGATAATGTAGTTCATCCAAAATGGCCGACAGGTGAGGAGCTCCGGCCGGGAGCTCCCTGGCCAGGGATTGCCTTTTTGGCTATGATCCCCTGGAGTCTTCCCCCTCCATGGACCTTTTTTGCTCACCTGGGCTGCTGCTGACTGCAGTCTTCAGATTCTCCTATTTCCCATGCCTGGACCGCCGACGACCGCGGAGACCTAGCGTCGTGGCTGATGCCCGGTGGAGCTACCCATGTAGCTATAGGAGAGACTGGCTGTGGACCCCCTCAGCCGTCACCTACCCAGCCGGGCATGGGACACACCTTCCTTCGTCTCTCCGTTCTTGTTTCCTGACGCACCCCGCCTGCCGACGACTTCCGAGGATCTGCCGATGTCGGATGATATTCGGAGTGGCCGACGCCCGTTGGAGATGCCTGGGTGGCTATGGAGGTTGATGTACTGGTGATCTGCCCTCCGGCCGTCTCCTAGCCTTTCCCGGGCTCAATCCGTAGTTGCCTGACCCCCTGCTTCGCCTTCAGGAATTGGCGCTTGGGATGCGCGAGTTTCGTTTCCCCAGCAATGGATGCAGCTGAGTGAGACTCGCATTGCTGCGATCCAGTGTCCCTGAGCTTGTTCTTCTCTTCTTGAGCCGGGTGAGGAGCACCCTCTTGATCCCCGCTGCTGCCCCCCCTGTTTTCCGGGACTACTACCTGGGCACCCGTGTTGACTTTGTGGCTTACCTAATCGACAAATCTGCTGCCCCTACCGTCCCGAATGTGTTACATGTAAATGTCCTGAGTCTTTGATCGGCTACCTTCAGCCCTCTTCCCTCCTTGCTCCGGTAACTGCCCCCCCACCCCTCCCAACCCTGCTCCGTAGAGCCAGATCCCTTGTAATTTCTGTGATTGGTTTTATAATTGCCCCGCCATTTTGGGTTAATTGCCATCGGTGACCGTGTCCCGGGTCCTCCATCTTGGCGGCTTCAATCCGATTCATCATGCCGCTGGACTACGCCCGGGGTCGCCTGACTGTCCTCTATCCTGAGATGACCCCCCCTTTGGGTCTCATACTCCCCTCTCATCTTGCTCAGTCACCGCAACACCGGATGTTATGATTGCCAAACTCCTAGCCGGTTTGTTTGTATCTCACACTGACTTTCGGTTCCCCTGAAGCTCTTTCCCCGTTTCCGGTTCTACCTGGCCCTTTCTTCTTCCCACCCCTTTTACTTTTCCCCCTCTTCCTTCTATTCCCCATATGTCGTCTTTATATGGTATTCTTTGCTATAGTACCTCTTGTTACTGTGTAACTGTGTTTTTTTCCTATGTGAAACCAGGCTCCTGTAATCTGATGTTCATTTTGTAACTCGCTAATTCCTCATGTAAAGCGCTCTGATACCTCCGGGTCTAGCCAGCGCTATATAAAACTCAGTAAATAAATAAATAGTTATAGAGAACATATGTGCTGAGTCTTGAATTTGGGCGGTTTGTTCATGCAACTATCTATCCTCTAAACCAGATCTCATGTCTGTCTATGCATGTAGGGAGCTTGGTATGACCTCCTGCAGGATAGATGCAAGGTAAGCCTGGCAGGAGAAGTGTGTGTGAGATTGCAGTTTTAAGGCCAACATAACTTCAAGGGCCATGGGTATTAATCAAGCACGAGTTAGAGATGGCATTAAATTGTCTAATGTAAGTGAGAAGCGGAAGCACTCTGCGCTGAGTGCCAACTAATCCTGGGGCAGAATACAAATGAGATCTAATGCAAGCCTTGACAGGCATGGAAAGACAGATCACAAATGAGTTTCCTCTGTCTGACCTCCTTCTCCCATCTATCCACAACCGCTCCATCAAGGCAGCCCCTAATCAGGATCAACCATGTGACCAGAGCAGGAGGGATCAACCCGTTGACCTGTCCCATCCGCCTTGAGGTTGCCAACTTGCTCCATCTTATGAGTCCTGCCAGAAAAGCTATCGACAATGCCACTAGCGGACTGTAAACCTTACATACCAGGAGAAGCCGACCAAGAGCCCAGAAGAAACCCCATCGTTCAAGGCCTATAGCCAGTGTGGCATAACCCACCCACCCAATGTCTCAAAGAGACAGCCCGAGTTCGGATTTCAGAGTATCCAGCTATCCAGCATCAGACCTCCGCATTATGAGAATCGTCCCACCCAGACAAGATGGCCTGGCTGTGCACAGGTAGGAAAGAGGAGGAGGATATGCATTAATGGTGATGACCGGAAGGGATCAGCAGATTACTTCCTTCTCTTTAGTTACCTCTAGATCAAAAATCTACGGGGCATATTATCAAGAACGGCGTTAAAATTATCGCCGGTCCGCTAAAGCGGCGATAATGGGCTTGATAATATGCCCTGCAGAATTCCAATAGAAGCCCATGTTCTGGTGTCAACATGGGCTTCTATTGGAATTCACAAGGGCATACTATCAAGCCCATTATCGCCGCTTTAGCTGCAGTTTTCTGCCGCTAAACCGGCGATAATTTTTAACGCCGTTCTTGATAATATGCCCCTACCTTCCCACAAATGCCACCGGGTAGCACGCCCAAATAACCACCTTAACTACCTACCTGTAGTCATGGAACTGGATTCCATGAGCCTTCCTCCTCCCAAAACACCAGCTGGCCTCTCACTTTATCAACCTTACAAGGCTAAAAAGCTGAGTCATCTTCGCCGAGATTTAAAAACATCATCTGAAAATCACTCACTGATTTAAAAACGCCCTCTTTTCCCAGTATCGATCGCTGAACACGGCTGCAGCCTTATTAATGCTATAAGTCAAAAGCTTCTAGAGTGTATGTTTGCACTTTACAAATATTTAACATAACATTCCTATAGGGAAATATAAACACACTGAGGAATTTACTAGGTTAATAAGAAGAGATTTTCTCGAGAGCAAAAACATCTAAATGCAAATACATTGTTGGTCAGGCCCTATAATTACAATGCCATATAAATGTGCGATCTTTTCAGTGAGTTCACATTCATCCAACTCCACTCTTACTAATTAATGCAAGTCCATTGCGGCGCCCTTCATGCGCTTCTATTATGTGGCACAGCCATTCCATGTGTTACATTGCTGAAGAAACGAATTTCCTATTTTGCATACAAAGTGCAATGAACGTGCCTTACCTCGGAGATGATTGCCGTCACAGTTATAATACACCACGGAATTGCCACTTTCAGCTGACCTTTGCAAAACTGGGCACTAAATCAGCCAGGCATTCATGACAATATTTCATCAGAACCTGAATGAAGGGCAGATCTGTCCATCCATCTCTCTCAAGCAGAATTAATTACTTTTCCAAAAGCACTTCCTTCTGAAATACCGAATGTATTATTCTCTTGCATTGGGCGGCACAATTACTGGGTGAAAAGATTGGAGGCCTACATATTGTGCAGGAGAATGCGCCTGAGATCAAACTGCGCAGGAACATCACGAGCATTGGCTGTTTCGTGAACATGTGCGCTTGTGCCGGATACAGCTGTACGCATATTTTATTAAATGTAGACCTGTCAGCTTCACATCGTGCCACCGTGTGTCATACGACATCAGGGAAGAGCCGATCTCACCCAGTGGCAGGGAGGGCGAGCTGGAAACCCCTGCACAGGGTGTTTCCAGCTCGTCTTTGGAGGCTCTAAGCAGTCGATATCCCTTCGAGGTTTAAAAAAAAAACAATCCAGAACATTGGTAGTAGCCTCAGCAAGCTTTTGTTTGTTTTGGGGTGTGTAGAAGTTGTTGGGAGGATGATGCAGGAGTTCAGCACCCGCTACCACACCATGAAAGTTTGTTTGGCATTGGCAGGTCTGGATTTGCACATGTTAAAAGAACATACATTTGACTCCAAAGTTCTCAGAGTTAGTGCAAAAGTTAGACAGCACAGCTATGAAACCGAGAATAGTGGGTGTCTCACTGATTCCGAGTTGTATCATCTGGAGCTCATACACTAACGGGAAATAATCTAGGCCAAGTGTGTGCACTTTCGAAAGTTCCGTAAGATTGCAAATGGGTTCTGCCCATTTAGTCAGCTAGGATTTTTTGCTTTTGAACACCTGGTTTCGGCCCTTTACTGTGGGTGAATGCCCCTACCCGAGTCTTACGGTAATTGCATTGTAATTGGAGTGCACATGTTTACCGCCAAGTGTTCACTTTCTAAGATAAGGCCTCTGCAATGCAACTAGGGGAAGGGATACTGAGCTGCTTACACATGAAGACTTGTGCACACAATATGCACACATATGCAGGCTGTGAGTGTGAGACTACAGTTGTGCGCAGCCTGATAGCTGCACTCAAGAAATCTGCCCATGGCAGTTTTAGATTGGAAATTCGACCTTCTTTTGACTGGCCTAAACATTCCTTTTGAATATTAAGCAGTCACCCCTAAGCAGGCCTTATTTCCCATAAAGGCAGGATGCATGATGTTTCAAAGTAGGAGATGTGGGAGTTAATGTTAAACATGGCCTTGCAGTAAAATATCCCCAAAAACAATTTTCACTGGAGCAAGGCTGGATACTTCCTAAGGGAATCATTGGGTTACATTGTTACATTTATTAAATACTAAATTCGCATTGGTAGCAGCTAGAGAAATATTTCAAAGACCCAAGACCCATTTTAATAGTTACTTAAAATTCTATTTAATGGTGAAACCAAATGTTGTCTATTAAGCAACTGGTACTTTTAGAAGGTTACCAGTTTGTGCCTAAAGATTGTCAGCCTTCAACTATCGCCTGGGACCTGGATGGCTCCTCTGTTGTGAGATGTGTATTGGTCACAAACAGAGGACAAAGGGATTGGTTTTGGGCAGGTTCTGGTTCTCCTTTGACAGGATGGCCTGGGGACTGCATGGTGCTCCAGGACTCAGTTACACTTCAAAGAAGCCTCCCCTGTCACAAGCAGCTGGCACTGACACCAGGCCTGCCCTCTTCCTTTGTGCCTCTAGCCAACTTGGCTCCAAACCGAGTAGGCAGCATGTGGGAAGCTGTATCATAGCTGGTTTGGCGTGATCACAAGGGGAGGTTTGCCAGTTATCATAGACAGACCTCTGGGTGGGCACAGGAACTCTGACCAGGAGGAGAAGAAGAGTTCTGCCATTTTGGATTGTCTCAGAATCCTATGCAGGATGTTTGGGACAGCGGTGGAGAGATGATGTGGCATCCTAAGATTGGCCTGGGGTGTCTAGGTGCAGAGACGTGGACCCGGTGAGTGCAGGAACATGTCCCAGGAGCCCATCCCCTGGGACCCAGAAGGCAGGCTCCCAGGATGGGGAAGATGCACCCTCCTGCCACGATTGGGAGCAGCTCAGAAACTGGTGCATCTGCGGTGTGAGGAGAATCGATGTGCTGACTAACCTCGCAGCATGGGAGCTGCGGGCAGGGAGCCAGTGGGAGCCCACGGGGCTTTGGGGCTCCCCCAGGAGCCCCCAATGCTTCTGAACGCTTCGGGCGCCCCGGGTGGGACAGGGCACCAGCTATGAAAGAGAAAATTAAACAACAATAACAACAGGGTGCGTAGATTAAATATGCACAGTTCTCAGACTGGAGCGCCCCAAACTGCCGTAAGGGGCATAATTTGCACATTTATGTTCCCTGTGGTGCCCCAAGAAGAGGCAGGGGCACCAACAATTTAAATTATGTGCTGTGGGAGCTGCAAACCCCTCCCAGAAGCTTTTACAGCGTTAACCCTATGTCTCCTAGGTAAGAGGACTCATGACCTGGGGAGACTTCAACAGTTTGCAACTATTCCTGGAGCTGGAGCTTGATGCTCTACAGCTCTGTAGTGAAGGGGTTCATAGTAGTGTGTATTATGGGTAAATTTTTGGGTCTGACGTAATAAAAATGTAGACTCCAGACACGTTATGTAGGGGTGGGCGTAACTCGTGTAATTTCATGTAGCATAATCACATGGAATTACCCAAAAATTCCTTGAGAATATGCGGACCTGCACAAGAATTTAGCGCTATTTTTATAGTGCAAAAATGTCTCCTCACACCCAAAATGGACACGAGGTTTGTGCTAAGAAATACTGCTGAAAGCAACAGAACATGAATAGTGTGTGCGAGCAGCTGCTCACACTCACTAAATGTGCAGTTGTGGTAGGATTTTCCGTCAACTTACTCCCGGCATTTAGTAATAGCTTCTTAGCGCAAAATGCACCCTTGAGTCCAAAATGGATGAAAGGATGCATTTTGTGCTAAGAAAATAGCACTGAATGCAACACAACATAAACTGCCGCGTGAGCAGCTGCTCGGGCTCTCTAAATGTGCTCTTGCAGCATGATTATTTTCCCCCAAATTACTCTTAATTACGCAAGGGGTGTAATCATATTCTTAGCGGTGTAAACACGGAGCAACATGGAATTACCAAAATCACTCCGATTACCACCCAGGCCTAATATTATGTTGATTTTCAATGCTTTATTCAAAAGTGCTTTATTGACAATTTGTGTTGATGAACAACGCTATGCTTATTGATATTGCTAGTGATAGTGAATACAAATAAACATGGTTACTGAATCCATTGATTTCAGTGGTGAATCCTAGGATATCATTATACCATTTATTTTTATCAGTGGTGACCCCTTGACTAAGCCAACAGACTTGCCTTATATTGTAATGTGGTCACTCCTTGATAAATCTGATAGGCTTGCCTTATATATTTTTTTGGTTACCCCTTGACAAAGCAAGTAGGTCTGCTTAATTTCAAATGGCACCTCCTTATATAGTGATGTTACAGCTGATAATGTGGGGGTGATTATGCGGACCCACTAGCAGTGGTGGCTGCTATCATTGCTTAGTGGTGAGGCAGGGGGAAACAATCAAAACTAAACATAATTAAAATTATTAAAATTACCCTTACCTGCTGCTCTGATGCCCACCGCCTTGCTTCTCTCCTCCGATCCTGGACTTCGGCTGCACACTGTGCAGGCTACCAGATACGAATCCCAGTGCTTCTCTCATGCTGGAAATAATATTCCCAGCATGAGAGAAGCGCTGGGATTGGTCTGAGCGGCTTCGTTTGCTGCTCAGACAGTGCTTGGGAGCCTGTGGTGTTTCTCCAACCCAGCTTTGCAACACAGCTCGGTTGGAGAAACCTAAGTGTGCATGTCTATTTGACTGGCTTAAAACAGCCGGTCAAACAGACTGCGCACTTAAAAGTGCCCACCACTCCTCCCCCTGCCATGCCTATCACAGAGGATTGCCTGGCCCTGCCTCGCTCAAGACTCGCATTGTCAGCTGCCAGACAGGAAAAAAAAAATGATAATAAAATGCTTTTATTATCATTTTATTTTTCCTCTTTTAGCAGGGGGGCCGCACTCCTTTGCCATTACGGAAGAGCCGCCCCTGCCCACTAGAGGTCAAATGTTATTCAAGAAAATCACCAAAGCTATTTCAATCTACCTAATGTATATATTTGTAAATTAATTCATAATATTTAGTGGTGTCTGTGTAATAAATGAAATATTCCTATTTCAAAGAAAAAGCACTGACTAGACAACCATTTATTGAGTTTTGTTATTGCATGCCAGTTGACAGAGTTTATTAGCCCACACCACCTCCCTTGACTAGTCCTTGAACTGCTCTGCTTCGCTACTCTGAGAGAGTCAAGTGCTACAGTGGTGTACTTGGTTGCCAGTAAGGAGACAACTGTGGACCTATTACTTGCGCAGACTTCACATCCAGCACAACTAATAATCAAATTTCTTATAATTAACATAAAAACAGACACAAATCTGTGCTTTTGGTGAGGGCACATATTCATGTACCACCCCAGATCCCACCGTCTTCTGCACAGGTAAACGGTGATTGCACCTGCTCATCAAAGCACATAGTAGACATTTCATGGGGAGGTTGTTTGACCTTCTCTGTCCTGAGTAAGTGCTGTCGAGTGAGAGAGCTTTGGATGTGCCATGGCATTTCTGTGTGATTACCATCATGCGCGAGAAAAGGGTTTGAGTGTCATGTACATTCCAGCTCATCCACAAACGTTCAACAATAAAGGCGCTACGTGTCCTCGGAAGGGCAGGTAGCTGACTGGATCCTGTGGATAATCCTACTGTGACAAGTCCACTCTGAGCTATGCCCTGAATCTTGGGTAGAAATGCAGCCCTCGGTGCCTTGTCTTCTGAAGACCCTTGGGCTCTCATCCAGAACTGTCCGTTATTCTTAAATCTTAAAGTTCCTGATTCAGCCAGAAACTCCCATCACCATCTGAATAAAGAATGACATGATTCATTGGAAAACTGTAACTACAATTTTTTTTTCTGCCTTTTGCCCACAGAATGTAGGCACAATATGGGGGGTGAATAAGGGAATGGTAAGGGGGTGGGGGAAGTTTGCATTCATTTAAAAACAATGAATTCTGCTGTCATTCTCCATTTCGATTTAAAAACTTGTATTTCCTGCATCCTGGAAGAACTTATTCCATGTACTGGAATACCGATGCAGTATAATCAATGCAGGACTCCCAAATATCTCATAATCTGACCTTTCATAGCCCCCTGTGAATGCAGAAGGATAGGTTCTACCATTCCCAACTCCAGAAGGTAGTTCCAAAGTAAGTAGTTAACCTTAGGTCACCTAATACTCCTACCTACTGAGATTGCCTTGATGATCTTAAAGTGAGTGGTCACTTGGGGAATGGGGCACTTGTCTATTTTTCCCTACATTCACTCTTGGCATAAATCATTTGGAGAATACCCCTCTGGGTCGACAATGCCTTGTGTCCACTATGGTTTTGCTGGCTCCATGAATCTCCAAGGCCTGTAAGCAGTTCTCCATACATAAGTACGGTCTACAGAAAATGGTAGATGTTTCTTTGTCTTTCAGACAGAATATTGTGATCTTCTGACCATGTGGTCAGGGATACCATGGTTACCACCGAGGGAGTCCTTACCTTCATGGAAGGTCATGTAGGACAGATTTACCTGAAACCCTTGGTAGCTCTTCTACGGTGAGTAAGGTAACCATAGTAATAGCGCTTTTCTTGGTAGAAGTCCTTAAAGCACCTCCATCTTGAAGGTTTAGATCTAACCCCGAGACTTCTCTTCATCTTTGGTGCTGTGGGGCTTCTGAGGATTTGCTGTGTATTTTTGGAGTGTTTCTGAAGGTGGTCCTTTAGTTTTTTGCAGCACATTGTACGACTTTTGGTTTACACTGTGCGTTGTACACCTGTCCACAGCCAAAGTTAGTAGGTGAACTGAACAATCAAGTTCTAACTCAGCACAAGGAGACAGGAGTCTAATATGTGTTGTCAAGGCAACATGTTAACTAACTCTTGTCATTTTTCTGCCTTCCCACCGGTCGCCCATGTTTCCAAACAAACATAGTATTTTTAGGTCGAGCCTGGGCAGCGCATGCGCTGCTCTGCGAGGCATGCTGTATTTAGGCATGGACTTGAAGCTCCACCCACTCTCCGCCCATTTATTCAATTGGCAGCCTTGACTGCCCTTAAATGTTGGCTTTTGATTTGTTAATAGGCTTATTAGTCCGTCCTCAGTACCTCCCTGTCTTCATTTGTAACCTCCCATCAGAACTGGACCTTTTACTGTGTCCTTACTGTATAGCTTACATAAGCCCTTCGAGAGAACGCTTTGCTTAATTAAGCTAAAGAGCACCAGTTCTCCAGTCACGGAGTATGCAGCTCGCCCAACTCTTTTATAGTTACTTATTAGCTGAAACTTCTGTTGGTCGCGTTATCTTCCTGTGCCTACCCCTAGCCCCTCCCACAACACTGCACGCAGGCCCCTTGCCTTCCCTTAATCTCCCCGTGCATCCCACTCACCCTTCCCACTTCCCACAGCACCACCGCTCCGAGTCCACTGCTCGTTTTCTCCTTTGTTTAATTTAATCTTCATTTGCACTTCAGTGACCACATTTAATCTTGTTTCTTTGTTTACTACTTGTGTTGAGAGTGCCTGTTTTACAACTTTCATTTCATCTCATGTTTATCAACGCTAAGCACTCTTCGAGAGTGCGTGTTTTACAACTTTCATGTGGTGTTTACTGCAGCCTGAAACAGCACACGTTTTCCTTCACTTTGTTGCTGCTTTACGTCCCACAGTTACTTATTAGCTGAAACTTCGTCCATCGCTTTATCTTCTTGTGCCCCCCCCCCCCTCCCACCTCACCCCACCCACCTCACCACCCCTCCGAGGACAAGTGTCCTGTGTTCATATGGCATTTATGTTGTGAAGGGCTGGGGCCTCTGCTCTTTCCCTGAATATCTTCTATGATCTCCGTGACTTCCTCTGGCCTCGCCCTTCACCTCCATCCAGGAGAAACAATTACTGCTTTTGTTATAACTTAATGGGAGGTACTTTCTAATTCTAATAGGCAACATCTGTTTGATTTTAAAGAAAAAATATTGAAGATCGTATCATTTACTGTGCTCACACCAGGTCAGCAGTTTAAAAGGATGGCTAAATTGGGTTCTGTGACAATGATGTTTTTCCTATAAAAACCTAGGCTTGTTAGTGTTTTTTGGCACAAGTTAAAAATATCTGCAATATAGCATGAAAACGGTAGTATAGCTTTACATGTGCACGTTGTTTCTTAACGTAAAATCTGTGACTGCATTCATGTACGTTTAACTTGCATTTGCAGACAGCTGCCCTCATATGTAACGTCAGCCACAGTCATTTTGTTAAATTTCGACAAACTGCGTGGATGGTGTACAATTAGGATGTTTCAGTGTGTGCATCCGATGTGTTTGTAATAACGTGCATTCTATGTGTCCCTGTCTCCATCCTGGGCGTGCAACCAGCGTGTCTTTGTATTGGACTCTTATATGTATGTACCCTGGGTGTTACCTTCTTACATTGAATGTGTTAGTGTTCATCCTTCGTGTATATGATGTGAACACTGTGCACTCAGTATACGTGCCACGTGCGTGTGTCACTATCACCATCGTGTGTGTGGCACTGTTAGCGCCTTGTGTGTGTCAGTATAATGGCTATGTGTGCCACCAGCTCTCCAGTCACGGATTTTCCTCTAACCACTAATTTCTTTCAGGCATGTTACCTTAGTTGGTTTATTGGAGTCAAACCAATCATATCCTAGCCACAATGCACCAATCGGTTTAATTAAATCACCTTAGTGAAAACCAGTTGTCCAGGTGACATTGAGTCCTCTGGTCACCCAAATCTTGATATTTACGCCATGTCTTTGGTAGTGTGTGCATGCACACTGAGGCTCTTTGCACATATTGTTTATCAGTGTATGTGTAATTGCTGTGCAGACTACGGATTTGCTATTGCTCAACCTGTGAGATGTTTTGTATGTCAATATATACACCCTGGGGCAGATTTACAAGCCCCTTGCGACAACTTTATGCCGCCGTTGCGTCACTTCTGTGACGCAGCGGCATCGTAAACAATGCGCCACGTTGCAACATATTTACAACGTGACGCATCTAGGGAGATGCGTCACGTTGTAAAGCCCTGCACTACGTTATACCTGCGCCAGATATAATGTATGCAGTGTAGGCGTTACAATGCAGGAAAGCCTCGTAAAAGTGACGCAGTGAAATCTACAAGATTTCACGGAGTCATTTTTACAACGTCACTGCATCAAAACCTTGCGCCTGCTTGAAACAGGCGTAAGGAGTGACGCAGCATGGTAGGAATAGGCATTCCTAACCATTGCTGGAGTTGCGTCGTACTTGCGACACGACTCCAGCAATGTTCTGCCCTTATGCCGACAAGATGCGTCACGCATCTTGTCTATCCTTGCGCCGCGGTGCGCCGCATTGTAAATGTGGTGCATCCATGGTGGCGCAAGGGTTTTTTCCGTGTCGCAATTTAACTGGTGCATCCCTGCTAATATGCAGGGATGCGCCAGTTCTTGTAAATCTGCCCCCCTGTATGTTACTTGTTATAAATGTAGTTTTAGTGCAGTGTATGCTCCCATTTGTGTGTCATTGTCTTTATTCTCTGTGCGTTACTATTTTTACCCTGAGTGTGTCACAATCAATACTCAGTGTGTCACTGTTCCTTTCCGTTTCCAGTCTGGACTGAGCACCTGCATCTTTTGCGTTCTTGGTGTGTGTTAATCTTTGCATCTTTTGTGTGTCATTGCGTGCAGCCCGAGTGTTGTCAATGTCCCCTTTCTGTTTAATTATCTTCTTAATGAGTGCTTTTTCCAGTATTTTCTTCTTATGTGTCAGTTGTGCATTTTCTGTGTGTCACTGTCTGCGTTATGTTAGTAAGTTGTACTTCGATGTGTCTGCTGTACTCTGTGGTTTCCTATCACTTTATACAGGCTACGTGTCAATTTGTTCATGCTCTGTGTGTCTGCTGGGCACCCTGAGTGGTTTTGTGTATTTGTAGTATATGGTTTTATATATTTATTAATGAAGAAGCTGTACTGGAAACACTGCGCCCCCTAACATGATGGTACATAAGATCTCGGTCACCAGAAATTGTTGGGAGATAGGCGGTGAGTGACTGGCTGTGAATGTGATAGTACATTGTACAGTACGTTTAATAGTGCTCTGCACTCATTTCATTTATTAATTTAGCAGCGTTACTGCCTTCTCGATTTGTAGAAGTTAGTGTGCTCTCAGTTTCACTGTCTGGAATGTGTGTGAGTAAGAATACACACCCTCTTTGGGTGTGATTCGTGTGTGGACCCTGTCTACTACCTGTGCAATAACAGTTGTTTTGCTGCTTGTACTCGTATAGTGTGTGTGACTGTCATTGGTATGGCCTCATGGCACTAACAGAGTCTGCTTCTTTACAAACCTGGTTTTGAGGGTTTCGTTACATATCAAAGTCTTTTGACAGTGCCCCCTGCAGCTGTTTTTAATGTCTATTAAAGGATAATAAAATACATTCATGATAGCCTATACACCTACACGCACATTCATCAATGCCACCTAATTACACTCTACTCAATACCACATGAATACACCCCACATAAAACCACTATGCCACATAGCAACAATCGATACAAATACACTCCACACCATGCCACCGAATTCCCATCAGCATCATTTCACACAACGCCACACAGTTTTACGCTGCACAATTCAGCTCCACACATTTCCATTCCACACCACATAATTTGACAACAAACCACATAATTCATATCAACAACACAATTCACAACACATGCATCCAATCCACACCACAACATTCCACAATTCAACAGCACACCACATAATTAAACTCCATTACATACCACACCACACCACAACACAAAATACCAATCCACATATTTACACTCCATTACACTCAATCCCTCTCTACATAATTCAAGTACACTCAATACCACAAAATAACTATCCACATATTTCCACTGCACACATGCCACATAATTCCACTACACAAATCCACTCCACACCACACTATTCCACGCCCCACAATTCCGGAACTAACTATTTGAATCCAACCCTCATAATTCAACTCCACACCACATACATCCACTTCATAAACAAAAGTAAAAGACTGTCATTTACAACACCATTAGCTCTAACTTTCACAAATGCGAGACCAATTGCATTGCAAATGCTTGTTTCTAGGAGTCTCAGAATTTTTTATGCAGTCTATGGTGTTTACCAAAATCTCCTCACTATTGTGGCTTCCATCGTCACATAATATTGTGCTCTGTGCTTCGTTACCAATGATACTCTCATTCTACTCAAAGGCAGGTGGTTCAGTGCCCCTACTTCCATCACCTTTTCAGTCAAAGGTTGGAACCTGCAGCTGACTCAAGCAATGGTAAATTCCAAAGGCACAAACCAATAGGGACGTCTCCCACAGTATCCCAGTGACATGGAGGGCTCTGCCTAGAACTGTCCCAGTGACTGAGTTGCTGGGCCCTATCTGGCCATCCAATAGCATCCTATTTTTCTTCTGTGGCTCAGCAGCTGTATTCTTCTATCTCTGAGCCCTCTCTCTCTCTATAAGCAAGATCTCCAGTCCTCTTTCCCAAGGGCACGTTTCTGCTCCTTTAAATGAAGTGCTTCCCTCTTTGAACCTGTTAATTATTCAGCCTTAGCCTTGTGGGTGTTCTCTAGGCTGACCTCGAGGTGTTCAATGAATTTGGAGACAGAGAAGTTGTGTTAAAGGGCTGTCAGGCTATCTTTGCTGTCATGATATGTATGTTTCCCGATATGTATGTTTCCTGGATAGGATCTTCAGTTAAAGGTGAGTAGAAAGTCCTCTGTACCTTTTTATGTTGAGTCACAGATTTAACTGAGCTCTCTTGGTCAGTCCTCCTGCTCATTGTTATCAAGGTTATCTGATGGGCTGATGTTGTCCTTCTGAGCAGTTTAAGAATAACCGATACATCCAGAGTTCTGCTTGGTTCGCATGCTTTTGCAATAAATGCCAAGAAGGGATACATTTGAAGTCATGAAAATATGGCTGTTGTAGATCTACGAGGGTTCAGTGCACTCCTGGTCCTGCTTTTCATTGGCTTTTTCTGCCTAACCTTGCATTTAAGGAATTAAAGGCAAAATAAATTATAATAAAAAGTATATTTTGATTCAAGATTGTCACTGTTACATTTTGTTAGTGCCCCTAGTTATTGGAAGTTTAAGTTGAAAAGTTGTTGATTTTGCAACTTCACAAACTTTGTTAACCAATGATAGACTCTTAAACTACTCATCTGAAGAGGTGTTTTGAAAAATATGAGAAGAAAAGGTTCCTGCACTGCAGTTGGAATACTCCAATTGCAGTATATGGTCAGAAGTCACTCATCAGCCTCTTACCTTTTTGTGGAGGGACAGTCTCCATCTCCTTTCCACAGCAGAGGAACACAATTTACTGCAGCTTGATATGTCCTCAGGAAACTGTGCACTTCTTTGTGAAGCACCCTGACATCATCTGACTATGTATGCGGTCAATTTACCCATTCCCAACTGACCTTGATCAAGTGACAGTGTACCTAACCTTTGGCTGCTTGCTGTAGATGATAATGATCACTTCAGCAGACCTCTTACTCAACAGAGATGAGGGATCTCTCAAGGCCTCATCATGGATCATGGAAAGTGCCACCACAGGGTTTAAGTGCAGGACTTTAAAGCTGCAACGTAGGTTAGTGAAGGTGTTAGGGTACATAGTAGTTCACAGTCATACACACTAGGAGGGGTCCTAGGACACATGGCCAACTCAACAAATGGAGGTAGAAGCCTTTTGTATGGAGTCTTGGGACACATCAGTCAGTGGTAAACAAAGTGGATGGATGTTCAGCAGCACAAACACATCAGGAGCCTTAGGGGCTGCATGATGTTTCCCCAGACATCTTCCATCCTGGCTGGATTACTGTCTTGGCAAAGATGTTCTTTCTCTATAAGTCCCGTGAGGTTGAATCAGAGAGGCGACCACTATTTTGCTCACCTGCATATTTTGCTCCTTGTCTTTGAGCTGAGCTGGTCAGTTTCCCATGGCGCAGCTGTCCTCTGGTTGGTGGCAGCTCCACAAATCTTACAAGGCTGGTGAGGTGGATCAATTACTGGTCCTGGCTTTTCCCTGTTGGTGGGCTGGGAAGCCGGGCAGGTTCAGAAGAAATAGTCGCCTAACTGGCTCTGCTCAGAAGGAAATAAGCAGCTGATTTTCTATATTGTGGAATTATTGAGAAATCTATCCTAGTCATCATGGTGATACACAAGATTGGCTTCAAGGAAGAAGTGGACTGACTATGGACAAAAAACTCCAAATAAGAAAGGGGCATTAATGGAACTTGAATATTTCTGGGCATGCAGACCAGTACATTATTGTAGGCAATCTCAGAGGGGAAGTGAAAGCTGGCTTGGCATTAAATTCTGGATTTTCAGACCAACCATCTCCAGAAAGGGAAAATAACTTCTCATTTGGACATTGCAGGTTTGTCACTTGTTCTAAAGACAGGAAAAAGTTGAAAGAAATTAAGTATACTATGTCTGGCATATGTCAGGACCCCCTAACCCCCCAAGAAGGAGCTGCTTGATTTCACTCAAGAATCCCTCTGAAAAGGATCCCATTCCTCTTTTCATGTGTGGAAAAATGTCCCTATTTGGGAACCTCATTGGTTTTACAGGGGGATGCAGTGTTCCACTGCAGTTGTCCTCGCTCTTTGGCGAGAGTCACCAGGCTCTACCACCAAAAACTGTGGGGAGATGGCTAACAGTCTGTCTCTCCACAAGGAGCCGGGCCACTGGGATTATGCGATTCTGCATCAATCAATCAGGGGGATTGTAAAGCGCGCTACTCACCCGTGAGGGTCTCAAGGTGCTGGGGGGAGGGGGGTTGAACAGCTCCGTTCATTCGAAGAGCCAGGTCTTGAGTGTCTTCCTGAAGATGTTCAGAGAGGGGGGCGCGTCTGATGTCGATCGGGAGCTCTTTCCAGGTCTTCGCCTTGATGTAGGAGAAGGCTCTTCCACCTGTTCTGGCTCTGCGGATGCGCTGGGTTTCGGTGAGGGCGAGGTCAAGGTCGGCGGATCAGAGGTTTCTCTTGGGTACGTGGAAGGAGATTTTCTCGTTGATGTATTGGTGTCCGGTGTTGTGGAGGCATTTGTAGGCGTGGGTGAGTATCTTGAAAGCTACTCTCTTCTCAACAGGGAGCCAGTGGAGGTTCCGCAGGTGTTGGGTGATGTGTTTGTGTCGAGGGATGCCAAGAACGAGTCTGGCTGGGGTGCTCTGTATGGTCTGGAGTTTGCAGAGCAGAGACTTGTTGATCCCGGCATAGAGGGTGTTTCCGTAGTCCAGTCTGCTGGTTATGAGTGCGTGGGTGATGGTCTTCCTTGATTCGGGGGGGATCCATTTGAAAGTCTTTCGGAGGATGCGGAGGGTGTTGAAGCAGCTGGAGGCGACGGCGTTGACCTGTCAGGTCATGGAGAGGGAGGAGTCGAGTACGATGCTGAGGTTTCGGGCGTGGTCTGTGGGGGGGGGCTGCCGAGGGCGGTGGGCCACCAGGTGTTGTCCCATGCAGAGGGGGATGGATTTGCTGCTTTTGAAATGTAATCCACCATCTACCGTATAACTTTTCAGATTTCACAGACAAAATTTCTAGCTCAAGTGGATCAAAAGTTTCTAAAAAGCGCAGACTGGGGCTTTGTTCAGAGGCAGAAAATTTGCAAAGGTTAACGGATGAATTATCAATGTCTGATTGCTGTATTCAGACGGTAAACATGCACTAATGAGGTGCAATTTTGCCCAGACTGTATAAGTAATGTGTGGCAATGACAAATAGCAAAATAATACTGTCGCTGATTGTACCGTATTATCTCACACAATTTTTCTTTTATTGTTGCATAATTTTGTTAACCCTGTTATACAATTGAGCACTCTAGAAGCGTGTGATTACAGGGGCCCTGAAAAGGTGTTAGTGAGGTTATTCACTGAGGGCAAAAGATAGAACTGTGTGTCCACCAAGCCAGCGGTATGCCAGGTTCTGCTGGTTCATATGTTTCAGAGCTGGACCCCGGGAGTCTCTGGGACGTAGAACTGGCAAGGTGAGGTCAGATACGATAACAGAAAAGGGATAAAAGGCACCAGGAACCACAAGAAGGCACAGATGCTGCTCGCACTATAGGACGTTTGTCACCACTCATTGCCAATCACACCATCTCCCAACATCGGAGAATGTGCGAAGTTTTCATAGGTCTGTAACGCGTAGGGACAATGCATCACCAATTCGCACCTGGCAAGAAACACCCCTCGTGTGCCAGTCCTTTGCCCAACCTTTTTAAAAGAGTGAATATTCTTCCCTATCCACTGTAGAGGAGAGTAACACATTGCAGGCCTCCCAAACCCGCTTCCTCTTTGCTCCCACCATGTAGAGCCCATAGCATATCACCGAGCAGGTGCCAGAGTTTTCATACCTCCATTATTAAAATGTTGTAGGGTGCTCTCCCAATTTGCACTTTCCTTCTTTGGGCACCTCAGACACTTCCCAGAAGATGTGCACCTTGGCATGTCTTTAGAGTCCATGGTTGGCACCACTGTGGGACCTAGAGATCCTCAATCGCCCCTTGTAGAGCCCCCAAAGCGGTGTTAATACTTACCACCACCTCAAAAAGGGGGGTGTCTGCCACACCATAAGCACTGGACATTAGGTACTGCGCTCCCAGAATGATGCTTGTGCATGTGTTTACGAGTGAGCATTCATCGGAGCGAGAGGATTCCCCCCACCACCCCCCAACACGCAAATAAAGAAGCACCCACTGTTCAAGCAGCCAAGTGCTCTGCATTGCAGAGGGGGGTCCATGTTCCACCTTGTCTGATTCCATGGTGTGTCCCCTGCTCTGCACACGCCATTCAGTGCTGTTTCCTCAGAGCAAAATCACACCTATGTATCATCTTCGGCTCTGTGGCTGCCCACACCTCCTAATACGATAACGTGGTGGACAGTAGTCTAGGCTCCTACAAGGCTTCACACCCATCTGCTCCTCCATTTCCGACCTGTGGGGAGTCTGAATATCATGGAATTAGAGAGTTCCCAAAGGGGGACTCCATGCCAGTACCATTGGAGTCCTTTCGAGAGGACCGTCGAATGAACGTGATTGCACCCCGTTATTCCCACAGGCAGCTGTTAGCCCTAGCAACTGTGAGATTCGCGGCTATTGCTCTGCCCGGTGCATGAGCTCTTTTCCTGGACTATGAGGCCCAGAAGGAGGGGTGAACCCAAAGTTTCAGCCAGATGTTGTGTGGTCTTCATTCCTTTAGACACATTTATTTAGTTTCTTCACGTGTGTTTACCTGGCAGCGGTACATCTGTGCTACGTGACTGGCTCCCAGAGCTGTGAGTGCATTTCCTTGTTTCCCAACAGCCCACCTGTTCGACGACTGACTGCAGCACCAGGTCTAGCCTTCTTGTACCACTCCTAACCCCTCGATATTCTTATGTTTGATGCCTACAGGCTAGGAGACGAGCAAGCAGTGGAAACCATAGAAAGTAAAGAGGGGTCTTCTAACCCTTAAATTCTTTGCCCTGCCTCTGGCTACTGCGCCTCTGAGGCCAGGGCTACAGTGCTAGCCCAGGTCTAGCCTTCTTGTACCTCTCCTAGCCCCTCGATATACTCCTGTCTGATGCCTAGAGGCTAGGGGACGAGCAAGCAGTGGAAACCATAGAAAATAAACAGGGGGCTTCTAACACTTATACACTCTCTCTCCTGTTGCTCTACCAAAAACTCATCGAAGACCATTTGTCTCCATAAATGTTTCAAAGTCTGACAATGGTCTTCTAACCTTATACTCTCTGGGCCCAATTCACAAAGGTAAACGTAAACCTGAAGTCTAGGTCTAAGTTTACCTTTGCGAATTGGGCCCGTAGACTTCAGGTCTAAGTTTACCAGTTCCTGCCTCTGGTTACTGGACTTCTAAGGCCAGGGTGAGCATGGCCAGTGCCTGGAATACTACAGATTAAAGTATACAAAATGTGATGGATGGAATGCTTGAATTAATCTACTCGGGGCCAAGCCGGCCTGGCCTGGCAGTTAGGAATAAACTGTTCCCGTTGTAGGAGGGTCAAGGCTGAATTGCATATAGCTGGGTCCAAACTGAGGTGGCATAGTAGGCAAAATAACGATGGACTGGGATGTGGCCCGAGCAATTACCAGTGGCTGAGATTAATTCAAGCATTTCATCCATCACTTTTTTGTATACCTTAGGAAAACTACAGGGACACCAAGGGTTGCAGTTTGCTCCTCTGTGACCACTAAATAGAGTCCTTGCATCTTTCTATTTGACCCCTACACTCGGAAAAGGTTTGCGAGGGATTGTATGTTTGGAAGGAAGTGTATCAACAGTAGACTCCGAGAAGGAGGAGTTTTTAATTTTTCCTGTATTCCCATTGCCAGTAGAGGATCTCCTGGCGCCCCGCCCCGCATTACAAATGGGTTAAAACTGGTAATGAAGTATTGGATTTTCTTTTAATGAAAACAGAATCTAATAAAATGTGTTTGGTAGTTAATCAGTTTGGGGAGTTTTAAAGGCTGAACTACTGAGTGCTAGGAATGTGGGATAGTCATATGAATGATTAATTTTTCATTGTGTATATTCCTTTTGTATTGTGATTAGTATTAGAATTTCTTAAAGTACGCTTTTATGCAATTATGCAGCGCATAATTATTTTACACATTCATTTATTGTCCATTTATCTGTAAGCCGTGTAATGAAAGATAAGGTTTCTATACATTCACAATTTTTTCAGATAAGCGAACTCGGATACGGCATGATGCGCTGATTAACCAAAGGTCAACCATTTTGTTGAATGGGAAGTCGCGACTGTGCCCGAATCAATTTTGAGGAGTGCACGCCCGTGTCCCTTTTGCGTCAGTCGGGTCTGCTCTGCTGCCGAAGAGTTAGTGCGCAGCGAAGCGGAACGCTTAGCATTGCCTTGTTTTTTTCTGCACAATGTTTGTTGTTGAACAGCACTGAGTGTGGCTATCGCGAAGCAGCGGTCAAGCTGCGAAATCGTCTGAATTAATATCGCGAAAGAACAGCCCTAGCATCATTGGCAGCTGGTTCGTACAGTAGTGCTTAATTTGTAAAAAGATAAGTGTCCGGGCTTTCGTCGGGAGACCACTGCAGCTTGCACTACACATTGCCCCTGTTATGCTGCCAATGACAGTAGCAACACAATTACTGACCATCACAGTCCTATTAGTGTGACAATTCAGACTATTTCAGGCCCCCAAAGGTATAAGAATGGCTTGGGCAGCAGGTAAGAATCATTTTAATGAATGTTGAATTACTAATTAATTGCTGTTGTGGTCATTTCTAAATTATGCAGACAGCACCTTGTGGCAGACTGTCACAAGCCCAGTGTTGACAATTAAGTGCCGGTGCTGGGCACCAGAAACCACTGGCTCAAATTAAGCACTGTCGTATAAATATAGAAGAAGGAGAGATCGCTCTTCGTTTCTTAATGGCTTTTTGTGTGCATGGTTGGAGAATGCAAAATAGAAATTCACCACCAGGGAGAGAAAATGGACACCCTAATAAATCATTAACTCTACCACAGCCCATCAGCCATCCAACAAGCAGCAGTCAGTCAAGAGTCCTTCCACCTTTGATGCAGGCTAGTTCACCTCTATCTTTCATGTCTACCAGTCACAGGTGGAGATAGAAACCGTGGGCTGCAAAACTCTCCCCATATTCAAGTGGCTTCTGAGGATGGGGAGACTTACAAGTGATGCCTGTCACATTCCAGAGCCCTACAGGCCTGTGATGGGCTCTCCCCCTTACAAGGTGCCTGTATAGAACAGGCCAGCAACTGGGCCCTAAACCCAAACACTGACGTTTAATTTCAAAGGGCCATAATCAGCTGCTTACTTTGAGGGAGTTTAGGACAAGGATTTCAATCTCATTTGCTTTTATGTTTTTTTTCTTGAATTTTTGCTTGGCTGTCATGTGTGGCTGTTGGTTCAAACTGCATCAAGAGAAAGGAGTTTATCCGTTTCAAAGTGACAGCGAAAAAGCTAGCTATGAGTCCGATTTTTAAAATGTTTACATTTCACTTGCACTTTTAAGTTATCCCTTTTATATTACTGAACAAACTGTTGGTAATTTGCCCTTTCTGCAGGGTCACCCCAGATTTTTGCCTTCTTTTATTGAACCCATTTTTGTTGGCCATCAGGACTCTGCACACTTTACTCCTTCTAACCAATGCTTGTGCTCTCCCTGTTAAAAACTGTGAAATTGGTATACACCTGATTGGTTTAAATAATTTACTTATAAGTCCTTATTATATGCCACTCCATGTACCCAGGGCATGTAAAATAAATGCTACTCGTGGGCTGCAGCACTCATTGGGCAGCTCACTAAAGTAGCCCTTTAAAACATGGCTCCAGGTCTGCCCTGTATCCTGGGTGTGCAGTTTTAAGCTATCATTTCGATCTGGCAAAAAACTTTTTAATACTTATAAGTCACCCCTAAAGCTGGCCCTAAATGCCCATAGGACAGGGATCATGGTATTTAAAAAGTAGAACATGTATATTTGATGTTTTACGTGTCCTGGCAGTGAAAAACCTTCAAAATTGTTTTTCACTGTGGCAATTCTTCCATAGGCTTACGCTATGACAACATATAGAGCTTGATTTTAGTTTGGCAGCTGCTAGATAGGCGATTCAAGAACTCATTTTAATAGTATTTTAAAATTCACCTTAATGGCCAAGCCAGATTTTATATTAATATTTCGGAAATTACACTTTTAGAAAGTTGTCCTTTTCCTACCTAAGTCAAATGGGGCATTATGTCAGTGTCCGGTATCACCAGTATCACAGGGCTTCAATGTGGAGAGGTGTTTTCCTTCCTTTAGAAGGATGACCTGGGGCCTGTGCCCAGCCCCTTCCTGTGCTTCAAAGGTTGCCTACCCTGTCACTGGCAGATATAGCTCTCTTCTCACAAATTTAATCCAGCCCTTCCTCTGAAATTAGTTTATGGTAAGGAAGCTCTACTTGCCTTACGTCCACAGCACTGTGGTACAACACTGTTCTGCTTACTAAAGGCTAGCCCCATGACATACTGCTCCATATGTAACCTTAATTGGCGCACCTTGTCCAACAACCCGGAGGCTGCCCCGAGAACCCAAAAGCAGCCTTGTGATATAAGCGGTAAAGGTCATTCTCCGCCCGACCCAAGAGAATTACACACCACTCTAATTAATGAAAGATGGGTCCCAAAAACCAAACATATATTTGGGATCTTCTAAATGAAAATACCTGGTACGTCTTATTTTTAACTGAAACATGGCTCAACCCCAACTCAGCCCCCGACATACCTTTGGCAGTAGCAGAGGGCTATTCGCTCATTCATATTTATTGATCTATTGGTCTGGAGGAAGGGTTGCCATTATCTACTGTTTCAAATTTAGTTGTACCATCTCTGAGCTTGAGGGTCTAGACTTAATTGAGGGGCTATACTTTTCTCTCAAGGTCTCGGCCAATTTCTCCCTCTTGGGGGCCTTAGTCAATCACCCTCCCAAAATCCCTGCTTTGTCTTTAGACGCACTTATTAATGCTCAATACTCAAATTTCGTGGTCTTGAAAGAATCCAATGTAGTTCGCGCTTTACAAATTTTATATTCATTCATTCATTCATTCATTCATTCACTGGCAGAACTGTTTAGGGAAGCAATGGAGGACTTAAATGTACTCCAATTGGTCGAGGGTGCCACTTATAATGGTGGCCATACCCTTTACCCGATTTTCTTCAACTATCCTTCCCTTGTTATTGGTGTCCACCTCCCACTAGTCTGGTCAGATCACTTATTAGTGCCCTCTGCCATGGCCCAGTAAGATACAATCCCTTTTTTCTTGCCAGCCACCTTGGCACCAAACCCAGTGGGAGAGGAAGCGCCCCCAGATTTGTTTTGGAGTGACCACAATTGAGGGCTTGTCCATTTACAAAGCCACACCTCTGGGTGAGCACAGGGAGTTCGGACCAGGGGAAGTAGGGGTCTGCCATGTTGGTTTTAGGGAAAGAGGGGCAATGTGGGACAGCTTACAGGAAATGCTGCAAGAGTGGGTAGGGTCACCCTGGGACTTTTACCCTATTGACTAGGAAGTGGCCAGGAGTTTCCCCACTCACAGGCTGGCACTGTGCATAAATGTGGCATCCCAAGTAGCCTTCTTATAACACTCCTAGACCAGTGGAGATTCAGAAAAAAAGGAATAACCTGCTGTCTGAATAACCTGAAGGAAGACTGGACATGCATCCCTTGAACCCAGGATCCCTGAAGTGACTCCAAGGGTTAGCTGGCTGAGCTCCTGCTTGAGCTATAGGTACACAACAGCTTCTACCATCGTCTCTCCCTGCAACTGCCCAGCTGACCAGCTCCAACAGGACCTCCCATGGTCCCTGCTGCTGCCCTCTGTTGGAGTGAGTCCTAAATGCCAAGTGGTGCCCCCAGGTCCTGGACCCTTGACTGCTGTTAGAGTGTACTCCTACTGTTTACACTGCAAAATCTGGGACTTACCCGGTACTTAGAAATTGTTTGCTAATTTTCTGGCTGGAGAATCGACAGAGACTGGGATCACCATTGAAGCTGCAAGTGTCGAACTGTTGGTCAGCTTCAGATTGCTGGTTTGCCCCACTAAAGGTGATCTGACTTCCAGAAAAGTTTCTAAGTTTGAATATAGAAGGCTTCATCAGACCTGTCACCTAGCAGCAACCCTTCAACAGTGAGGCCTTCCTAGGCACAGACTTCAGACTGCTCAAAGCTTTCCAACCTTCATCAATGACCACACGGGGAACACACTGTTCAGCAATCCGCCATCGCTGACTGCACTTTGGATTGAGCTTGCAAGGCTAGCCCAGATCTAGCCTTCTTGTACCACCCCTAGCCCTTCGATATACTCATGTTTTATGCTTAGAGGCTAGGGGACGAGCAAGCAGTGGAAACCATAGAAAGTAAACAGGGGTCTTCTAACCCTTATACTCTCTCTCCCCTGTTGCTCTACCGAAAACTAATCGAAGACCATTTTTCTCCATAAAAGTTTCAAAGTCCGAAGGTAAACTTTCCATCCAGACAAGCCTAGACTCTGTATCTAACTGGCAGTCCATCCCAGTCAGCCTTAACTTTTGACTTTGACTCGGTCTAGCATGACCAGAGAACCGCGGTTGGTGCTTTGTGCTTTATGGTGCTATTTTTAATTCACACTTTAGAAATTCATATCTCCAGTTCTAGTTATTGTTTTTTTTGTCATTTTGGTGTCATTTTATTTATTAAAATTCACTCTATTTTCCTAAATTGTGTTGGCATTACGGTTTGAGTGCTGCACAAATACTTTACAAATTTACTCTAAGTTAAGCCTGACTGCTTTGTGGCAAGCTACCTGAGGGTTAAACATAGGTTTATCTAGTGAATTCTGTGGTTCACCCTGACAACTATTGTGATTATTATTTGAGGTGGTCCCTCACCCCCCTCAACTAATACTCCAATTTATTACACATACCACCTGAAGGGATGGATGAGTCCTGTCCTTTACAGTCAAGGGGTTTGACTTAATTTACACATGCAGTGGCTTAACACATTCACACTGTATCTGCAGTTTGACTGCTACATACATATGCCACATACATATGACACATGTTACAAAATGCATGGCTATGCTTAATATTCTCATTCAAGAAGTCTGGATTCCTCCTTTTTCGTCTGGGTCACGTGAAGTGCAAGTGGGAGTACCACAGATCCCTACCTTATTTAATATCTACCTTACACCACTTGCCCTCCTCGCTGAAGCCGTGGGAGGAAAAATAATCTCCTATGCTGATGACACACAGTTACTGCTCTCCTGGGACCGGGATGTAGGGATCCGACATGAAATAATCAGAATCTGCTTGGCAGCCATTTTCCAGGAGCTAACACACAATTAGCTCAAATGTAATGCAGGAAAAACAGAGCTGCTGTTTTTGGAGTGAAGGTCAGGAAACACAGCAGTCTTTTTGGTCAGCTGACGCCCCATCTCCGCGGCGCCAGGACAATTCAGTGAATAATTTAGGCATCAAATTTGATGACTATTTTTTACACCTCAGGTGGGGACTTGCTTTGGACTATTGCATGTTTTAAGAAAGTTTCTACACTTTCTGTCTTTTACAGCAGGAAACAGGTGATACAGGATTTAGTATCATCAAGACTTGATTATGGTAATGCCTTGTATCTGGGTCTCCCCGAATATCTCAACAACAAATTGCAGGGGGCCATAACGCAGCAGTTCACACTCTTTTGGACTTGCCTCTGAGATCACATGCGTCCCCGCATCTGCGGGATTTGCACTGGCTCCCTATAAAAAAGAGAACTCTAGTTAAGACCCTTGTCCTGGTCCAGAGGGCCCTTTATCAGACTGGCGCTGGATACCTCAGGGCAAGGATTAGTTTCTATGTTCCCTCAAGGTGCCTTCGCTCAGCCAATGCTTTTCAAGCCAAAACTCCTAGGATATAAAACGCTCTAGTGCCGGTGGCAGGTCCTTCTCCTTTTTAGGGTCTTCAGCTTGTAATAAACTGCCTTCCAAGCTTCGGATCATCACATCCACTTCTCAGTTTAGAAAGAAACTGAAGACATGGCTCTTTAACCAGGATTAACTGTTTAGGCTTTATGTGCAGTGACGTTAGAGGTGCAGAGCGCCAGTAAACTCCCTGGAGTAACAGTGCACTTTACAAGTGCCTACAAGTGCCCTTTCATTCATTCATTCATTCAGAGAATATTTCAAATTTGGAGCAAAAAAGATAGAGGATCCTGAAATTGTAATAACCCTAACCATAAAGCAATGGGACTGCTCACTGGCAAGGTATATTTATAAAATAAAAGCGGCAAATAAAACATTGGGATGAACAGAACATCCCAAGAAAAGGAAAAAACATAGTAACACGGATGATACCCTAATGAACTGAACCAAGAATAATGAGTGTCCCTTAATGATCACACACAAACCATTTCAACATTCAAAAGAAAGTGCATGAGTTGACACTAAAATCAGGACTCAATAAAACGCATTGGTGACCTGGTTAGAGTCTCGCCTAGTGCACAAGTGTCAAAGGCCACCACAAGGGCAGCACGACATTGTTTCCAAGACCCCTCACCCAATATGTGAATAATTGCAGCGCTCTAGTGTTCATTCCAAATGTACATGCTACTAGCCGTCACAGCAAAAATGTACGGGGCATATTATCAAGGGCTTTATCGCCCTATTAGCAAGCTGTCGCTAACAGGCGTTAGCGACAGCTTTCAGGCGTTAGAGGCCGCGTTAACCATCGCCTTGCATGTCAGCGATAATTATCGCTAATGACATGCAAGGAAGGCGTTCCCTACTAAAAGCGACTGAAAACAGTTGCTAATCCCACTACCCCCTATTAGCAAGGCAGGCGAAGCGATAAAATACCTCGCGCTAAGCGCGTTTATCGCTATATTTTATCTCCTGCTAGTGAGGATGACTTACCTGTTTATAGTATAGGAGGTGGATTCTAATGCTGAATCCACCTTAGCGATAATGCGAGAATATCGCTGCTTTTCCAACGATATTCTCACATTTTACCGCTATCACTGGAAATTTTATCGCTATGGAGATAAACCTTGTTAATAGGGTGTTATCTCAGCGATATTTTCCAGCGATAGGCGGCGTTAACCAAAGTCGCGCTAAGCGCGGTTAGCGATAAATATCGCTATTCCTTGCTAATATGCCCCTAAATTCCTATAATAAAGAGGAAATTGCAGCAAAAATAGTAAACACACTTAATAAAGACAAAAGTGGATTGGTGTTTTTTACGTTCTTGATTAGTAATAATACTTTAATTGGGCTTTAGTTGTATTTATTTCATTCAGTGAAAGAACAGAATTCCTTTTAGGATTATCCTAATGAGCACCCATAACATACTTACTGTGCCTGATTCACCAAAGAGTGTACAAATACAGGCAAAGTTGCAAGAACCGGCTTAAATGCACTTTTAGACTTTCTTGCCACTCATTCAAGAGGTATAATAGTACTTTGGGAAAGCCTTGCCAGGCTCAGATTTTCAGGCGTACTCTTACACCTGACATATGACTTTCTTACAAATGCCTATCCCTCTGTGAAGATTTGCATATAGTGATAGTGTACAATTTTGCGCAGTCGGAAGGGCAGTCGAAAGTGTAAATGCACACTTTCTTTCTTTTTTTTTCTCTCTGAATGGAGATTTTATTTTTTCCCAGCGCAGAAACCCTGTATATTCCCCTATATGCCAAGCAGATCTGGGGGATCTTTGTTCCTCTTCCCTTCCTGTAACTTTCTAACAATTTCCAAGTTGGGAAAAGGTCAGATTTCAGTTTGTGAATGCCCAAACGCATACATGTTTGTGGACATTCACAAACTTACAAGACAACCACACCATATAACGCCCACTTCCCAACCCCATTGGTGGGATTTACTGATGTGTATTTCTCCGCATTTCTGGCGGCAGAGGCGGCCATCGCAAAACTAATGTGGGGGGGTCAGAGAATTAGGGAGATATATATTTTTTTTTAATGTACCTGCCCTGCTGCCGACACCAACGCTGCTGGCCGCCTCTGTGCTTCTCCCCTCTCTGCAGTTACTCGGGCACAAAGCACAGGCTGCCCACCTAATCCAGACGCTGCTCTCATGCTATAACAAGCATGAGAGCAGGGTGGGTATTGGCCTGAGCAGGCTGGTCTGATGCTCGCTCAGGCACAGGGAGCCTGTGGCTTTTCTCCAACCCGGCAGTCAAAACAGCTGAGTTAGAGAAACCTAAGTGCGAATGTCTGTTTGGCTGGCCTAAGATGGCTAGACAAACTGACAGCCAGTCTAAGATGGCCGGCCAAACTGACAGGTACATTTTACAGTGCCCATCACTCCTCCTCCCTGTCATGGCCTGGCCCAGCCCCCTTTGCCCCCCACTCCCTGTCTCAGCCAGTGAGCTGAAAATAAAATGATAATATTGCTTTATTATCATTTTATTTCCAGCTGACTGTCTCTGACCAGTGGGGCGACGCTCCTCCGCCATTACGGAGGAGACGCCATATCCTAAGTAGAAAATCCATTTACATCTACCAGGAATGCTTTTGCGAATTCTTGTCTGGCATAAATGTGGATATGCATGACCGTATATGTATGCTTATGTCCAAATTGAGATTTGGGCCGTCTCTCTCTCTGTGTTAAAGATGACAGTCTACAACGGGGAAGTTGATTGGTGAGAGCCCAGCTACTCCTTTTTTGTTCCAGACTCCACAAAATCTTTTGTCTTGTCTGCAGGTGCCCCCTGATCAAATGTTTGGATGTTGTGCTATGGCTGGAGAGCGACACACTCAGCCACAGATGTCAATCAACTTGCTTCACCTAAACAACATCATCCAGATTTTCCAATAACATCTGAAACTGAACTTCATGTTTTTGAACTTTCCACTGTTCAAAAACACCTTGAAATCTGGTCATACACAAGTCTTTCCTCTCTTTGATTCAGACTTACTTCTCTCCATACATAAAAAACAAGCATTGACAAAGCATACTGGTTTTGTTTTGTATTTTGTAAAAGGCTTTTTAACCTTCACTATTGCAAACAGATAAGTGCATCATGAATGCTAGCAGTGCAGGGTCTAACGTCCGTCGCACACAGAACAGGTTCTGTGCACAGAGTAAATGCACTACATGTGCAGCTTGAAGGCTTTCTTCATGAGTTTAAACCATGTATAATAGAGGCAGTAGCAGTGCAAGCTTCCTTGCACACACACAGAATTACTGCAGCAGTCCAAACTTCCTTACGCATCCTGAAAGATAGAGAATGGCCAGCATGGGGTACACTATATACAGCAGCAATGCAACCTTCCCTTACAAAACATATCACTGGCACACAGTTGCGGTCCGTGGTAGGAGTGCCGGCTGGGTGGTGACGTGGGGTGGGGGAGGGGCAGGGTGGAGGGTAGTAAACCACGGATTACGGCCGAATACAGGTAAGTAAACATTTAAATAAATAAAACGAATTTCGTTGTGAGCGCTGCATCGCCAAATGCGATGCAGTGCCGCCCGGCCGGCACTCCTACCACGGACCGCTACTGCTGGCACATCACTGGCTTATGTGTAAGCTTCCATCACAAAGGCAGGCAGACACAGAGACTCACAGTACAGGTTCTGTACAAGCAGTGTAGGTGCAACACAAGAGGACACGTAGAGGCATATTTACATTGGGATTGCGCCACCGGAACGTCACTTTTTCGATGTTCCTGTGATGCAATGCCCTGCACCATATTTACAAAGTGGCGTTAAGCCTCTTTCTTTCAAGGCTCAAATTCAACAGGTCTCTGCTACTTGCTTTAGCAAACTGAGAAACCTCCGTAAATTTTTGCACTACCTGCCTAAAGACTGCCGCAAATCCGTAGTCCATGCCACAGTGACATCTAGGCTGGACTACGCAAATGGCTTATACCTTGGCCTTCCTAAATATTTGATCAGACGCCTTCAGATGGTACAGAATGCGGCTGCGAGACTGATCAGACGCATACCTTTTCGACATCATGTCTCTCCGCATTTACTTGTGCTGCATTGGCTCCCGGTAGCAAAACCAAAGGGGATGATGGACGGAGTGTTGAACATTGCAAGCACTCACCCCGAGTCAACTGATCTGGGTTTAATCCATCATCATTCTTTAGCTCACTCCGCCACCCCAGTTCAGACATGGCCATATGCAAATCAGTCTGACCCTGTGCCTCATGGGAACAGTCCAGCCCGAACTGCCAAGCCATGTCTTCCTGGACCGGAAACAAGCATCCTGGGACCGGTTTCTGGCTTACAGCCGTCATCAGCCAGGCTATCTTGAATCCAGTGGCAAAGTGAGCAAGGGACCCACGTCTGGGCATACCCTGCCAACTTAGGGCGAACATAGCAAAACCAAAGGGGATGATGGACGGAGTGTTGAACATTGCAAGCACTCACCCCCAGTCAACTGATCTGGGTTTAATCCATCATCATTCTTTAGCTCACTCGCCACTCCCAGTTCAGACATGGCCATATGCAAATCAGTCTGACCCTGTGCCTCATGGGAACAGTCCAGCCCGAACTGCCAAGCCATGTCTTCCCTGGACCGGAAACAAGCATCCTGGGACCGGTTTCTGGCTTACAGCCGTCATCAGCCAGGCTATCTTGAATCCAGTGGCAAAGTGAGCAAGGGACGAACGTCTGGGCATACCCTGCCAACTTAGGGCGAACATAGCAAAACCAAAGGGGATGATGGACGGAGTGTTGAACATTGCAAGCACTCACCCCCAGTCAACTGATCTGGGTTTAATCCATCATCATTCTTTAGCTCACTCCGCCACCCCAGTTCAGACATGGCCATATGCAAATCAGTCTGACCCTGTGCCTCATGGGAACAGTCCAGCCCGAACTGCCAAGCCATGTCTTCCCTGGACCGGAAACAAGCATCCTGGGACCGGTTTCTGGCTTACATCCGTCATCAGCCAGGCTATCTTGAATCCAGTGGCAAAGTGAGCAAGGGACCCACGTCTGGGCATACCCTGCCAACTTAGGGCGAACATAGCAAAACCAAAGGGGATGATGGACGGAGTGTTGAACATTGCAAGCACTCACCCCCAGTCAACTGATCTGGGTTTAATCCATCATCATTCTTTAGCTCACTCCGCCACCCCAGTTCAGACATGGCCATATGCAAATCAGTCTGACCCTGTGCCTCATGGGAACAGTCCAGCCCGAACTGCCAAGCCATGTCTTCCCTGGACCGGAAACAAGCATCCTGGGACCGGTTTCTGGCTTACAGCCGTCATCAGCCAGGCTATCTTGAATCCAGTGGCAAAGTGAGCAAGGGACCCATGTCTGGGCATACCCTGCCAACTTAGGGCGAACATAGCAAAACCAAAGGGGATGATGGACGGAGTGTTGAACATTGCAAGCACTCACCCCCAGTCAACTGATCTGGGTTTAATCCATCATCATTCTTTAGCTCACTCCGCCACCCCAGTTCAGACATTGCCATATGCAAATCAGTCTGACCCTGTGCCTCATGGGAACAGTCCAGCCCGAACTGCCAAGCCATGTCTTCCCTGGACCGGAAACAAGCATCCTGGGACCGGTTTCTGGCTTACAGCCGTCATCAGCCAGGCTATCTTGAATTCAGTGGCAAAGTGAGCAAGGGACCCACGTCTGGGCATACCCTGCCAACTTAGGGCGAACATAGCAAAACCAAAGGGGATGATGGACGGAGTGTTGAACATTGCAAGCACTCACCCCCAGTCAACTGATCTGGGTTTAATCCATCATCATTCTTTAGCTCACTCCGCCACCCCAGTTCAGACATGGCCATATGCAAATCAGTCTGACCCTGTGCCTCATGGGAACAGTCCAGCCCGAACTGCCAAGCCATGTCTTCCCTGGACCGGAAACAAGCATCCTGGGACCGGTTTCTGGCTTACAGCCGTCATCAGCCAGGCTATCTTTAATCCAGTGGCAAAGTGAGCAAGGGACGAACGTCTGGGCATACCCTGCCAACTTAGGGCGAACATAGCAAAATCAAAGGGGATGATGGACGGAGTGTTGAACATTGCAAGCACTCACCCCCAGTCAACTGATCTGGGTTTAATCCATCATCATTCTTTAGCTCACTCCGCCACCCCAGTTCAGACATGGCCATATGCAAATCAGTCTGACCCTGTGCCTCATGGGAACAGTCCAGCCCGAACTGCCAAGCCATGTCTTCCCTGGACCAGAAACAAGCATCCTGGGACCGGTTTCTGGCTTACATCCGTCATCAGCCAGGCTATCTTGAATCCAGTGGCAAAGTGAGCAAGGGACCCACGTCTGGGCATACCCTGCCAACTTAGGGCGAACATAGCAAAACCAAAGGGGATGATGGACGGAGTGTTGAACATTGCAAGCACTCACCCCCAGTCAACTGATCTGGGTTTAATCCATCATCATTCTTTAGCTCACTCCGCCACCCCAGTTCAGACATGGCCATATGCAAATCAGTCTGACCCTGTGCCTCATGGGAACAGTCCAGCCCGAACTGCCAAACCATGTCTTCCCTAGACCGGAAACAAGCATCCTGGGACCGGTTTCTGGCTTACAGCCGTCATCAGCCAAGCTATCTTGAATCCAGTGGCAAAGTGAGCAAGGGACCCATGTCTGGGCATACCCTGCCAACTTAGGGCGAACATAGCAAAACCAAAGGGGATGATGGACGGAGTGTTGAACATTGCAAGCACTCACCCCCAGTCAACTGATCTGGGTTTAATCCATCATCATTCTTTAGCTCACTCGCCACCCCAGTTCAGACATTGCCATATGCAAATCAGTCTGACCCTGTGCCTCATGGGAACAGTCCAGCCCGAACTGCCAAGCCATGTCTTCCCTGGACCGGAAACAAGCATCCTGGGACCGGTTTCTGGCTTACAGCCGTCATCAGCCAGGCTATCTTGAATTCAGTGGCAAAGTGAGCAAGGGACCCACGTCTGGGCATACCCTGCCAACTTAGGGCGAACATAGCAAAACCAAAGGGGATGATGGACGGAGTGTTGAACATTGCAAGCACTCACCCCCAGTCAACTGATCTGGGTTTAATCCATCATCATTCTTTAGCTCACTCCGCCACCCCAGTTCAGACATGGCCATATGCAAATCAGTCTGACCCTGTGCCTCATGGGAACAGTCCAGCCCGAACTGCCAAGCCATGTCTTCCCTGGACCGGAAACAAGCATCCTGGGACCGGTTTCTGGCTTACAGCCGTCATCAGCCAGGCTATCTTGAATCCAGTGGCAAAGTGAGCAAGGGACCCACGCCTGGGCATGCCCTGCCAACTTAGGGCGAACATAGCAAAACCAAAGGGGATGATGGACGGAGTGTTGAACATTGCAAGCACTCACCCCCAGTCAACTGATCTGGGTTTAATCCATCATCATTCTTTAGCTCACTCCGCCACCCCAGTTCAGACATGGCCATATGCAAATCAGTCTGACCTCGTGCCTCATGGGAACAGTCCAGCCCGAACTGCCAAGCCATGTCTTCCCTGGACCGGAAACAAGCATCCTGGGACCGGTTTCTGGCTTACAGCCGCCATCAGCCAGGCTATCTTGAATCCAGTGGCAAAGTGAGCAAGGGACCCACGTCTGGGCATACCCTGCCAACTTAGGGCGAACATAGCAAAACCAAAGGGGATGATGGACGGAGTGTTGAACAATGGATTTAGGCCCAGATCTCTGTACTGGGGTGAATGTATGACATTGTTCTGCATTCTGTCCATCAACTGTTGTTTTTGCATTTGTCACCCCGAGTGGGACGGGTATGCCCAGACGTGGGTCCCGTGCTCTCCATGCCACTGGAATCAAGCTATCCTGGCTGAAGAGGGGTGAAACCCCGAAACCGGTCCTAGGATGCTTGTTTCCAGTCCAGGGAGGACCTGGCTTGGCAGTTCGGGCTGGACTGTTCCCATGAGGCACAGGGTCAAGACTGATTTGCATATGGCTGGGTTCAAACTGGAATGGCATGGTGAGCAAAAAAACGATGGATTTAGGCCCAGATCTCTGTACTGGGGTGAATGTATGACATTGTTCTGCATTCTGTCCATCAACTGTTGTTTTTGCATTGGCTCCCGGTAGCCAAAAGAATTGAATTTAAGGCCATGACTTTGGCCTACCGGGCCCTGAAGGGAAAGTGCCCCAGATACCTTAAACAAAGGCTATACAGCTACAAGCAAAATCGATCTCTGAGGTCAAATTCACAAAATTTGCTCTGCACCCCCTGCTTTGTGAAAGCCCGTCTGGGGGGCAGAGCGTTCTCAGTGAGGACGGCCAAAATGTGGAATGCCCTGCCTGGGTATCTCCGCCAGGTTGATTCAGAGTCCTGCTTCAGAAAAGCGCTGAAGACATGGCTCTTTAGGTCTGATTAGGCTCGGGTTTCAGTGTGTATACCTCTATGTGTGTACTGCCTGCTGCTTGAGCGCCGGGACACCTCTGGTTGAGGTAGCTGTTGCACTTTATAAGTTTCAGTATTATTATTATTATTATTATTATTAATGCCGCTTTGTAAATATGGTACCTTTCATGCAATTTTCTGTGTGAAAGGGGCATGCAATGGGTGTTGCTGTGGGCGGTGTTGCTGTGGGCGTCCCACCACAACACCCATTGCCTTTTGACACTGTCCCATCTGTAAATCTGAGGCAGCGGCAAAAACTAACACCATGTAAAAGCAGATGTTAGTTTGTCGCAACGAGGAGAAATACTTTTATTTTGTCCTCGTTTTTCCTCTATCTATGTATGTTGCCTTCTGCAGCACACATAGAAAGAGCAAATTGCCTTTAAAGATTGTTTATGTGCAGGAAGGGACACCTTCTTGCCCATAATCAATCATTCCCTGCAACACAGACACCCTTGCACTATAGTGCAAGGGTATAGTGCAAGGGTGTTTGTGTTGGCGCTAGGCAGCTTTATTTAGAACCAGTGCAAGGGAAAACACAGGGGTGTGCCATATTCTTGTAAATACGGTGCAACCCTGTGTTTTTTAAATGACGCAGTGCTCCAGAATTTGCTGCAGTGCCGGGCTGCGTCATTTCCTTATAAATATACCCCATATTACAGTACTTGTAAAATCAGTGCAAACATTCCTTACATACATAGCACACATACTACACTGGCAGCAGCAGTACAAGCTTCCCTTTCTCGCTCAGCAGTGCCAGAGACTGCAGAGACCTTGCCCTACTGTGCACAGCCACCTGACACTGATTGCTTGCCAGAGCTACTGAAGTGGGTGAAAAGAGGGCGTAGTTGAGGTGAGGAACCTGAGATGGTTATCAAAACAAACAAAGACAGGACAGATAGCAAAGGCATGACTGCAAGGCACACACACTGATGTTAGAAGACAAGAGGTGGAGCAGAGTCAAGCATGTCTGGGAAAGAACATTTAGTCCTATGGAAGAAATGGAAAACTGGGGCCCATGTCCAAAATGTTTAGTCCACTTCGTTCCCACTGGAGGGGTTTTACTGATTGTAAAAACTGGTTTTGGAGGTGGAGCGGGTAGGGCAATCAGAGGCTTCTGGGCCTCAATTGTGTCAACTGAGTAATTATTTTTCTGAAGTCCTGTAAAAATCTTACAGAGCACCAAGTATCTGTTTAGCTCTTGGCTTGACAAATAATGAGACAGATGGTCCAAAACTAATGTAGAGAGGTGGTTTGGGCTAGAAACTCAGTAAAGTCCAGCAGACACATTAAAAGCACACAATAATGCTACTTCTCCAGTGAGAGTGTTTACTTTAAAGATTTGAAAGGACTTTATTCTATATACTGCTAATACTGCACATGAAATAGAAATGAATATGAAGAAACCACAAGTGTAATGTAGTCCATGTTAGTTTCTGACGTGTCCTGGTCCAAAAATACAAGCTTTTTCTCTCACAAAATATGCTGCTGGTGTTTGAGGGAATGCTGCACAAACAAATGATGGACAGAATACTGAACAAATCAAACATTCACCCCCAGTCAAGAGATCTGGGTTAAATCCATTGTTCTTTTGCTCACCAAGCCACCCCAGTTTGGACCCAGCCATATGCAAATCAGTCTTGACCCTGCTCCTCATGGGAACAGTCCAGCTCGAACTGCCAAGCCAGGTCCTCGGACTGTAAACAAGCATCCTGGGACCAGTTTCGGGGTATCACCCCTGATCAGCCAGGCTTGCATGAATTCAGAGGCACTGCGAGCAAGGGACCCACGTCTGGGCAAAGAAGCAAAGGACCAGTTTGTTAGCGATGACACAGACCTTTCAACAGGAGAGTACGGTGGCTATCTCACACTTAAAAGCAGCAGACAAAGGGGATCTGGCTCCTTGACAATGCTCAAATGGTTCCACCACTGCCAGTTCCTCTTAGCCTAGAGGAAGAACAGTAGTCACTGTCAAAAGAAGGGGCGCACTTTGGGTTCCTCGCTTGGTCTCAACGCCACGCTCTATACTTGTAAGCCATTATTAGAGAGCCCTAATCAACAGTCAATATGTGTGACTGTCTTGTTCATAGAAGTGAAAATAAAATACAGTCTCGGAGATACTGTTACTCTCTTAGCAGGCCTACAAAATGCAGGGTGTATGTTCTTCAGGGACAGGTATGCAACAAATACTTCCCAACATATACCGCTCCAAAATCAGATGTATCAGCACTGACACCCAAGGAAGAAGTCTGATTGCCGAATGGACAGACCTATGAAAATACCTATCTGCATGCCCATGCAACACTTCTTCGTTATGCCTTGCAGTAAGGTCCAGTCCCAGAAATGGACCACTTACTCAATTTTAAGTCTTCCCCACTAGAAGAGACTACCACATGCCAGTGACTCTGGGTGAGAATTCTGAACTACTCCTACTGAGGGCCGTACACCAGGCCAGTGCACCACTAACAAACAAAACCCCTAACCAGCGAATTTCACCATGTGGGTCAGAACCCTGTGCCAGGACAACCCATACTCATCTAGAACAAAAAAAAATAAGCAAACTGACCCTCTGGCAACATTTGAGGAGTTATGGATCATGGATTCCTGACATCTGTTCAATCCAAGTGGGAAGATGTGAGAGACAGACCCCCAAACAACCCATTGCTTAGGCCCTCGTCAGTGAGGTTCACGTACCTGTGCATGCACAAGAGGCTCTATAGAAACACAGCCCATTCTGTGGCCTGGGTCTCATGCCATTATACAGGTGCTGTCAGTGAACATGCGTGATTGTTGTGCTCACTGATGCAAAAATCAAAAGCCTGCAGATACATACCATGACTATCCTAGCAGTTTAGCAAATGGCAGGGGCGCATGCTCTCCATAGCCATGCAGGGATCTATTCCATCCCCACATAGGTCTCTACTGGGGGCGGGCTGCAGAACACACACTGTTCAGTATTTGTGGACAGGAGAAGCAGGCAAGGATAATGATCTACTTTGGCAAATTTTGACAGAATATGAATCATGCCGGAGCAGTGCTTAATTCATTAAAAAAATAAGTGCCCTGGCTCTCGTTAGGAGGCCACTGCAGCTTGAACCACACATTGCCCATGCCATGCTGCCAATGATAGTACCAACACAGCTGCTAACAATCACATACAAGTTTGACAATTTAGACTATTCCAGACCCCCAAGGAAGGACTTGGGCAGCAGGTAATAGTAATTTTTTATGTATATTGAATTAATAATTAACTGTTGTTGTGGTCATCTCTTAATTAGCCAGACAGTGCCACTTTGTGCAGACTGTCACAAACTCCGGTGTTGACAATTATTTGTCGGTGCCGATCACCGGAAACCACACGCTCAAATTAAGCACTGTGGCTGTGGAATGATTGACGGCTAATGATCCCTGTGTGATTTTCAATTTGTTAGCCATCATGGGCAAAGACATTCAACAATGACAGCCATTTGTAAACAAGAACAGTCATTTATTCTAATTAGAATCATTTTATTTTTGAAGGTGTCATATAACTATAGGAAACAAATAAACAACAGACAGTTAATAGAAGCGGATCAGCTTAATGTACTCCATTGAAGTGGGCATCTGATCTTCGAATGTGATAATGAGAACTTGTTTGTATGTATGCACTGCAATTAATATGCACCAGCAGTGCTAGATTTCTTCCCACACAAAACAGATCTGGGACGGACAACACCAGAGGAACTTTATGTCACAATAAGAGCAGGTATAGCAGACACATCAGGTGCCATATTATAGTTGGTATTATAGCAGAGGCAGCAGAAGCTTGCAGAACTGCTCCTGTGACACAATTTATGCGGTCACTAAATGTGCGGTGCCGGTGACTTGATCTCAAGAAGGCGTTCCCTCATTTGCATGAAGGCATGGCTCTATTTAAGAAAAGTAATCTGTTGCCTTTGTGTCTGTGCCATTTATACAGACATAGCTCAGAGTGGGCTTGTCACAGTAGGATTAGCCACAGGATCCAGCTAGACTGGCTTATGAGGGGTGATACCCTGAAACCGGTCCTAGGATATTTGTTTCCATTCCAGGAAGGACCTGGCCTGGCAGTTCGGGCTGGACTGCTCCCATGGGAAACAGGGTCAAGACTGATTTGCATATGGCTGGGTCTGAACTGGAATGGGATGAGGAGCAAAAAAATGATAGATTTAGGCCCAGATCTCTGTACTGGGGTGAATGTATGACATTGTTCAGCATTCTGTCCACCAATTGTTCTTTTTTCATTTGTCACCCCGAGTGGGACGGGTATGCCCAGACATGCGTCCCGTGCTCTCCATGCCACCGGAGTCAAGCTATCCTGGCTGATGAGGGGTGATACCCTGAAACCGGTCCTAGGATGCTTGTTTACAGTCCAGGGAGAACCTGGAATGGCAGTTCGGGCTGGACTGTTCCCATGGGGAACAGGGTCAAGACTGATTTGCATATGGCTGGGTCTGAACTGGAATGGGATGAGGAGCAAAAAAATGATAGATTTAGGCCCAGATCTCTGTACTGGGGTGAATGTATGACATTGTTCAGCATTCTGTCCATCAATTGTTCTTTTTGCATTTGTCACCCCGAGTGGGACGGGTATGCCCAGACGTGGGTCCCGTGCTCTCCATGCCACTGGAGTCAAGCTAGCCTAGATGATGAGGGGTGATATCCCAAAACCAGTCCTAGGATGCTTGTTTCTAGTCCAGGGAGCACCTGACCGGGCAGTTCGGGCTGGACTGTTCCCATGGTGAACAGGGTCAAGACTGATTTGCATATGGCTGGGTCTGAACTGGACTGGCATGGTGAGCAAAAAACAATGGATTTAGGCCCAGATTTCTGTACTGGGGTGCATGTTGACATTGTTTGACATTCTGTCCATCAATTGTTCATTTTGCATTTGTACAGACACCAGCGCAGAGACAAATAGGCCAACTGTAGGCACACAGAGGTGGTGCATAGTCATTGCATACACCAAGTGGCACACGTGGTCCCAGGGACCTCCAAGCATCTCCCTATAGACAGATGCATTCCCTCATGTGCATGACTTCCCAAGGATCTTTGCCCCCATTTGAAATGCACGCCGATCTGAATCTACACTCTATACATTGCATTCACTGCTAAAGGGATCATTGTGCAGGGCTGTGCTCTTTGCACCCAGTGAAGTGTGCACTATGGCGCAGAGAGGGCTAATGAACCTGTAAGTAATACGACCCTTGAAAGTCATCCTTGGGGGCAGGTGCGTACTGTAAGGTCTTCCTGGCTCACCAATGTATGCTGGCAGGTGTCAAAGGCAAGGGTATGCTACACTGCTTTTCTGAACCTTACAGTGTATGCCAGAGAGAGGAACTGAGGAGGGTCCTATGCCATTGTTATCCCTCTTCCAATGTTGTACACAAAAGGGAGGACAAGGCAAGGCATTTGCTTGAAGGGTTGAACCCTCTATCATCCTCCTCCTCTTTCAACCATTAGTGTGACACAACAACTTTGGCATCTTCAATGCATCCCTAGAGCCTCTTATCTGATCTTTTGATCATTCGGCCTGCACTCAGTAACACTCAGCTAGCTGTTATGCGGGCCGTCAGCTTGCCATCATAGATGTTGTCTGTTGCCTTTCGAGGCCCCTTAGCTGACTCTCACATCACTTCTGCTAAAACTCACAGAACATGTCCACAGATCTCCAACAGGCCCTCACAGATGCTCAACCAGCCCTCAAAGTCAAGCTCGACCACTAGGCCTCAGCCAACCATAGCAAGTCCTTGTCCAGCCTCAGAGAATGTCATTCCATCCAGAAACATCCTGGGCTGGCCTCCAGATACCCAAAATTGACCATTTGTTCCCCTCTGCCAGCCCTCAGGCCTCCTCTCCTGCGCCTCAGTCTGTAAAATGCCCTTTACTAGGCCTCATCCTCTCCATCAATATTCTCAGCCTGCCTTCAGTCCGCCAAAGATCACACTCTGCTGCCCCTCTGTTGATATCAGAGAGGCTAAGCTGGAAGAGACCCTTAATTCACCCCTCAGTAGCCCTTAACCGGCAATCACACGCCACCATCACAGACCATGATTTAGCACAGGGCTATTTGTATTATGCAGCACAGGAGGGCCAAATTATGTGGCAGTGTTGACAATTATGCAGCAAGAAAAGACAAATTATGCAGCATAATGTGGCACACTTTGAACCACTATTTCTTCAATATTTTTTCATTTTAACATGTTACACTGTATGGAAAAAGGTTCCACCTCATTAATATCAGTTTAAAAATTAAATACTTCAATCCGCAACTGAAAGGTGACATGCCTCTGTGCTACAAAATGGCTGCCACTACATGGCAACAGGTGTGGTAGTTAGAAACAATTTTTTGTTAAAATATGCAAATTATGCAGAAGATGGTGGGTTATGTGGCAAGCGCAGCAAATCTATAATTATGGGGGGAAATCATGGCTGTAGAATCCCCTGCCCTACAGTGCCAGCCCCCTGATTCTTTGGGGCCTCCTTTGCTCCCTCGTAGATCCTATCACCCAGACTGGGAGGGCCCTTCGGGCAGCCTTCAAACTCTCTCTACCAACCAGTGGCGTAACAAAACTGGAGGGGGCCCCCCTGCAAGGTACGTGGAGGGGCCCCCTCCAGGCTCAATCAGGAGCTCACCGGTCGGAGTATTGTGCTGAGGGGGCCCCCTGGAGCTTGGGGGCCCCCCGCACTGCGGGGGCTGCGGGGGCCTGTGTTACGCCCCTGCTACCAACCCCAACTTATCAAGAAAGCACCTCTGTTAGTCCTCAGACCCTAATTCTAAGACCTCTTAAACATCCACCATCTACTCTGTGACCCTTTGGGTGTTTTAAACAATTCCCACTTCCACCAGGGGCCCGTTCCTTGCCTTCACAGCCCACAAGACGCCCTACCAATTAGCCCATGGCTCTTCAGTCCACAGATTCCCAAGGGATGGTCATTCACTGTGCAGCCAGGCACTGCACTAGTCTCCAACACCAAGGGTACAGTCTTGAAACTTGATAGTTCAGTGAGCTCGTACAGTTATTGCAGAGATCCTGGTGTAACCTGTCAATCACAAATGCATGTTTTGCGAAATGATTCAATGGATAGCATGGAGCATGTAAACATCTGCAGGTTGCCTTCTTAACATAACTTTGAATCTTCGCAGGACAATGTCTTACTTTATTTACTTGGATTTTGATATCAACCATTGAAATAGGTACTCATACACGTTAAGACAAGCAATCCGCCTTTACTCAGGTCCTAGCTTCAGGGGTTACACCTCCCTAATAAATGCATTTTCTGATAAATTGTTGGGTACAGGTGATGTCAGCCAGGTAGGCGGCTTTCACCAGGAATTTTTTACATACACTCAGACCAAAACGCACACACACTCTCCCTTTGTATTTTTAAAGTCCTCAAAAATATTGGTTACTTTACAAAATATTGTGGGCCTCATTTACAAGGAATTAACACAGTGCTGTGCCGCAAGCCATTTGGCTGCGCCGTGCTGCATTAATTCCAAAGCACAGGGATGCGTCAGATCTACAACGATAGGACGGATCCCTTTGCTCTCCCCTGCGCTGGTGCACAATTTGCTGCCATGCGGCGACGCAGGCACCCTTGCACCATAGTGCAAGGGTGCCTGCGTTGAGGGGTATGATTGTTTATGTGCAGGAAGGTGCACATAAACAATCTGAAATGGCGTTTTGAAACTTCTATGTGTGCTGCTTAATACAGCACACATAGAAGTTGAAAAACGTCATTTTTTTCAATGATTGCTTATGTGCAGGAAGGGACACCTTCCTGCACATAAAAAATCACAAGAGGTGATTTCCTCTTTCTATGTGTGCTGCAGAATGCAGCACTCATAGCAAGAGGAAACAAGCATTGGCATAGCCAATAGGTCTCGCCTTTGGGACCTTATAAGTGTTTAGTTATCCAGCACAATATCCTTGGTGCAACAACATCAACTGTTGCATGGCTAAACACTTATAAGGTCCCAAAGGCGAGACCTATTGGCTATGCCAATGCTTGTTGATAATATGAGGGCCTGATTCCAGAAAACCATTTGTACATGTAAGTTCATTTTACATGTAGACATGCCTCGTCAGGGGTAGTGATCGCTATATAAATGCAATTACAATTACCATGGTTTACAAGTACTAAAACTTAGCTAAAACTATCCCACCCTGAAAACAGCCGGCCATATACTGCTCTTTGAAGGAGTAAATCCATTTAAAGGGGTTCATGGGAAGGACATACCCCCACATGTGAAAGTGTAATGATACGGGTTTCTCCATTACGATGCATTTTTTTTCCCATGGAGAAATACTAAATAAATGCTCTAACGAACATGGGTAAAGGCATTTTAATATATGCAATTATACACTACATTCAGTTACTCATGATGAACTTCCTTCACTCGCATGTAAAATGGTAGTTTTCCACGAGTTCTCCTGGAATCTGCTCTGAGACTTTTTGGGGGAATTCAAAACGTTTACTGATCTGCACCAACGCGAAGGGGGTTGGAGCTGTAGAATGCGAGTTTTTAAATGCAGGCCCTCGATATTGACTATAGCTAAGATTCTGGCGTCCATACAAAAGTGAGTGAGTGGTTTGCCACGGAAAGAAGCAGAAGGGTGGGTGATGTGCAGAGAATGCTATGCAAATAGCTCAAGACGACGTTCTAAACGCTAATTATTTATGCGCTCCGCTAATTGAAAGGCGATGGTGATTTGAGGAGCTGACAGGGAATAATACGCTGTTCATTCATAGGTCTTCCTTTGACTGAACAAGCTCAGTCAGCCCCCGCCCCTCTACCCAAACAACTAGGAGCAGAGCGACGTTTGTGATGCAGATAAAGTCTTTGAGTCAGCATACTATGTAAGTGGGTAATTTCACAGATCCTTGCTTTGAAGTTTGGCTCTGCCCTTGCTCTGCGAGGTTCTGCCATTCGGGAGTGCTGAAGTGAAGAGTAAATGATGAGGTGTTAATACAGCTCGCGCTTCCGAACCACGGACCCGGAAGATCTTATCAAGGAAGCAGCGTAATGAGGGCGGGCGCGCCTCCGCTTGGCACAAGCCACTTATTTTTACATAAAAATGGGAATCCGTCTAAAGAACCTCAACCCAAGATGTCAAAATGGCTTAACGAATTTAGCGTGAATTCCAAGGCGGATTTATGCCAGTTGCCCAGGATGGGACCCATTTGAAAAGAGACTTGCCCTGTGCAGAATATTTAAATAGTGTCTCCCGGGTTCAAAACGTAGGCCCAGCGCACGCTGCTAGTCTTCCTGTGCCCCAGGCCTCGCTTTAGAATGAGGCGCGCAATCCATTTCAAAGAGAGGGGTGAATTTATCATAGGCGCTCCCGGCAGTGTCAGCGAAGAATCAAGAGGTTATTTATTGCTCTTGTAATAACCGTCTTGACAGAAACTAATAATTACATTTAATAACAAGCCCGGGAGTTGTGTGCGCGCGCGCGAGCTAAAAGGAAGCTTAACAAGCATTGGCCGCGCAGCCGTAAAAGTGAAAGTGATCGCGATCGCGGGCTGTAAGGGTGCCCGTGAGCGATGCACTTAATGAGCCATGACGAGAGAGGAAAGCCAGATGGCACCTCTGCTCGTAACTGTGCACGTAACCGCACGCTCTAGGCCACACAAAAAGCTGTGGTCGGCTTTTTAAAGCCCACTCACTAAATGTCTCGCCAGAGCAGCGCATGCGCTGGCTCAGGCGAGACCTAAAAAACGAGAAGAAATGAAAACATTTCTCCTCATTGCGCCTCCCTATAGGGAGGCGTGTCATTCTGACGCATTTCCAGGTTTACGATTTCTCGTAAATCTGGAAATGTGGCAGAAGCCATGGGTGTTGCGTGGGAACACCCACAGCAACACCTAGGCACGCGCCTTTCACGCAAAGTGTTGCGTGTAAAGGGGCCATATTTACAAGGACACCAAAAGCCACGCAGGGTGACTTTACGTGTCCTTGTAAATATGGGGCAGCAGGTTGCGCCACCGGTGCGTCACAAAATGTGACACACCGGCGGCGCAAGGGGATTGTAAATAAGCCCCTGTGTTTTCTCTCTTAGTACTCCTACCAATCCGCATTCCTCTCCCTTTCCATTGCCCCTTATGCCCCTCTCATGAACCCTGCTTGTCTTATAATGTATTTATATATTATTTGCCAGCCTAATTGCCGGAAAATATAAACCTCACACCAGGGTCGAATTGGGAAGGCGGGCAGTGGGGCATTGGCCGATGGGCTGGTGCTTCAGGGGCACCTGTGGGCCGGTTTTTTTGGCCCCTGTAAAACGGCCCAATAGACTTACTGTCTTCCCCAGTCCCCGCCAGGCCTCTGTCATGCGGCGCCAGCATCACAGGCACTCTCCTGACCCGCAGTAAATTGAGGCTGGGGGCCTGGTGTTGCTCTGGCCTTTAGGGCATTCTCGCCTCGGCCCTTACCCCCTGCCTCGTGGGGCCTACCTGACCAGAAGCAGTGTTATCCCCTGCCGGGCCATGATCTTCAGGTTACGGGAGGGTGGGACTATTCAGGGGCCTCCATGGGGGGCTGAGGGATGAGGTGATTTTGTGGCCTTTGTGCCATTCTCACCTCAGGTTATGGTGGGCTGGGAGGGGGTAAGAGAAGCGGCCAGGTGTTGTCACCACTGCCCCAGTGTCTTTTAGGCCTTGTTGGGAGTGTGGGGCTTAAATTATTGGATTTGGCATTAGGGTCAATCCTGAAGCGCTGCACAAAACTGTGCCTACAAAAGTATAGAAAGCACTGAGTGGAACGATGTCAGTGCTGTAAACGAACATTTACAACAAGACTTAAATGAACAATACAGTGCAGGAAGATGTCAGGGAGGCCTAAAGTAGGTGCACTCATGTGGCAAAACCAGACGTACCCCTGATTGGAGGTAACTGAGTAAAGCTGAATTAAGCAGAGTATTGTATCATGAACTGAACGTCACCTGTAAACCGTGAGCAAAAAGACAAGCTTTGTAGATCTAATTATCAGAGGCTCCTATGCTGGCAGACAGAAAAGATGTTATGCAGCCATAGAAAGGGGTTCCTGAACTAGTGTGCCTCTAGAAGCTTTAAAATATTCAATTTAGCAAATATTTCTCCAAAAAAGTAGTCTAATGAGACTAACCAGATGGTGAGCCATGAAAGGGACGATCCGGGAATGTGGGCCACTTTTTTGGGAAGTGCCCGGGCCGAATTGTGATCCCAATCCGATCCTGCTGCTCACACCCCACCAATCTTACTTACCAAGCTACTCCCCTGATTGTACTCTGTGCAATGTATAAGCTCGTGGTTACTTTAAGTATACACCTGCACACATAATATATTTGGTTAAACAGTTTCAGGTCTCTCTTCAAGACCAAAGTCTAGCAAACACCGCGGCTTAGTAAATAATATAGCATGTTTATGTTTCCGAGCATCACACACCTCTCCACTGCGTGTAGGCCATCGGGCAGCCGTAAGCCACAATTGAAAAAACTGCTTTATTAGCTTGAAAAGTATGCTGCTTTGGTGAGAAAGAACCTTGCAGTGGTAAAGGGACAGAAAAAAAAACAAAAGACCTTTGCAGCCTTCACGAAGGGCGAAAATTGGAAACCACTCAATCTTTGCAGGTGACCAAAAAAACAGACATTGCACACCGCTCATCCCCACCCAAAAAAGCCATGTATCTGTAGCCTTTAGTAAAAGGCAGTATAGTTTACCGTAAACCCAAACTGAAAAAACACGTCAAATTCCACAATTCCACAAAGAATACAATCTTAGAAAAATGTCATATAAAACAAAACACACCTGCATCCCTTCGATGTTATGCACCACACAAAGGTGAAACATACAGTCAGAGGCCCAGTGCGGCCGCAGTACGCGTAGTCTGTGTATGGCTGTTTGTATTAGTGTGGTATTCTGGCCACGCGCCGCGGTGCGTCTGTCAGTGTCACCTGTTGGTTTCCTCGCTCGTCCCTGCGGGCTGGGGTTGTTGTTCTGTCGAGCTGCTGTATAGATCAATGAGATGTTTATTAAAAAGAGGGGACGACGAGCTGGCGAAAGATGGCCGGAGAGGGACGGCCTGTCACTTAGGCGCCGTCACCGGCTCCCTGACGGGTCGGGTCCGCTCCCTGTTAACATTCTCCTAATGCCAGCGGCGGCCGCGGCGGCCGCGGCGCCGCGCACCGCACGTCACTTCGGTTCAGTTTACCGTGAAGCATCCGAAGACGTGTTCATCCTCTCAGCGGAAGCCGGGGGTCCTAATGATCTGCCAAGCCTTGTAAATGCCAAGTTATCTGCCCGAGACGAGCCTCTTGACAGCCTAATCCCAGCACTGGCGCTCCTTCCGCAGCAACAAAGGCCCCGCGAGCAGCACTTTCAGGCACTTTCATGCCTCGTGCCAGTGAGAATATTGGCATTGATCCGTTCGACGGCAAGATGCGGAATGGATTTTGCTCCAAATCCCCGGATCGATGCCGAGGGCGGGGTCGTGCCCTCAGCTGTGTTTAGCGTCCGCAGCAGTGGCCTGGGCCGCGTTAGGCCGCCTGCTATGGTTTCTCAATGAGGCTCAGCCACGACTGAGGTTGGCATCTATGCTGTGCATGGCTGGCTTGAGGAGTCCAGGTAATACCCCTTGAATTGCCACCTTGCGGATTCTATATACTCTGAATTTTCCTTTTTCAGGTTCATCTCCTCCTCAGTAAACTCTGTTAGTGAAATCAGAGGCCTGTGTAATTTGTCGCTTTTCATTCCACTGAGTAGCAGCACCTCTGAATTTTCTCTCCTTGAGAAGTGGAATGCCTCTTTGGGCAGAGAGTAGCTGTACTCACAGGGACAGCCAGAGGTGCACAGTGGTGGGTTTAGGGGTGCAGGTACTACTGACGACAACACTGTCAGATCAGAACATGTCTATATCTACACTGAGCCAAGCACCAGAGTAGCCTGTGTTCTACATTACGTTTAACAGGGCCCCGCGCTGCCATTAATAGGGGTGGGCGAGCCTCTGAAAGCCCGAGCCAGGCTCGAGCCCGATGCCAGGCTCTGGGTCTGCCCGAGGTCCTCTTGCAACCTCTGGCCCACAACAAGCCAAGCTTTTACGGTAGACAATGTGGCCTAGTGGCTACAGCTGCTGACCATGTATCATGGGGAAACGGGTTCAACACTCGTCCTCAGCTCAGCATTCTGTGAATTGTAACAAATCTTCTACTGCTGAGAACAAAGTGTAATGGGGTCTTTGTTGGTTGTGAAGGGCTCCAGTGTCCTTGGGCAAGGCATGCTCTGTGTAAACTGCCCAAAATAAAATGCGGATTCTGCCTGTTACCCACCCTCTATTCTCAGCCTCCAACATATAATGGCAAAATGTAAAACTGTAGCATGAAAAATAGATACTCATCTAGTAGCTGAATTGCACAGAATTAAGCTGCAAAATCTGGGATCAACAGTTTATTTCCCTGCACCTGCTTTTTGTTGTTAATCACATATGAGAGCACCCTCAAATACGCAAGTTCAGAATGCACTCTGTACAAGGAAAACCTGCCTTGTGTTTGATTTATTAACTAATGATGTTGATTCATCTATAATAGGAATCTAGGCCACATGACTCCTGACTTGCCTCTTATTTCAGTAATAGTATTGCTATCAATGCAGTCATATTTAGAAACTCTCACTTTTAATAAATACTTCACATTTAATTTGATGCACTAGGTGAAATGCTTCCACGTGTTTAAGAAATACACGTTCTTGGATTTTAAAGACACCTACCACACTCTTTTGGATGTTTTCAGTGGCGACTCCGGCGCTAAGGCAGAGGAGCATCGCCCCACAGGAAAAATAAAATGATAAAAACAGCATGTTATCATTTTATTTTTTAGTTGTAGCTCTAAATATGTGAAGCGGGACGCGGCTGCCCACAGAGCAGGAGGAGGAGTGGGGAGCACTTTCTAAGGGCGCATGACTTTTTGGCCGGCCGTCTTCGGCCGGCCAAACAGACAGGCGCACTTAGCATGTTCTCCACCCAGCTGTATTGCACAGCCGGGTGGAGAACATGCACATGCTCCCACTCCCTGTCTGAGCCCTGAACCACGGCACTCAGACCATTCACAAGGCTGCTGTCATGCTGGTGACAGCAGCATCATGATGGGTTTAGGGGAGTCTGCTTCCTACATCGACCGAAGAGGACGGAGGAGAAGCGACAGCCAGTAGATAGAAGCCGTCCTCAGACCCGACAGACCTCAAGAACTTCAGACCCATCTCCCTCCTCCCCTTCTCAGCCAAGGTGATCGAGAAGGCCTCCAACGCCCAACTCTCGGAGTTCATCAAAGTGAACCACGTCCTGGACACCTCCCAAATCGGCTTCCGAAGCAACCACGGCACGGAGACTCGCACTCCACCAACAACATCCGCCCCCTCCTTGACTGGGGCAAGACTGCAGCCCTCATCCTACTTTATCTCTCGGCCGTCTTCAACACCATCTCCCACTGCACCCTATTCACAGACTCCACAATGCCGGCATCCGCGACAAGGCTCTGGACTGGTTCCGTTCCTTCCTCACCGGCCGGACCCAGCGAGTCAGACTGCCACTGTTCCTCTCAGAACCCACAGAGATCAGCTGTGGAGTGCCCAAAGGTTTGTCCCTGAGCCCCACTCTCTTCAACGTCTACATGGCCCCCTCACAGCCATCATCAGAAGCCATGGACTCAATATCGTCTCAAACACCGACGACATTTAGCTGATCCTCTTCTTCACCAACGAACCCACAACAGCCAAAACCAACTTCCACAGTAGAATAAAGGCCGTTGCTACCTGGATGAAAGACAGCTGCCTCAAGCTCAACTCGGACAAGACCGAAGCACTCATCCTGGGACCCACCCCTTCGGCTTGGGATGGCTCCTGGTGGCTTGCCGCTCTGGGATCTCCCCCCACCCCGACGGACCACGCACACAACCTCGGCATCTTACTGGACTCATGGGGGGGCGTGGCCGGACGCCGATGGAGACGGGAGCCTGAGCCTGAGCTCCCGCCGGTGATCCCCCACCCACTGCCATCCTGCCCGATATGGAGGGGCCCCAGGCACGGACGATATCACCCTCAACCCCGGAAATACTGGGGAATTAAACGAAGCCGGGGAGCGCGCTGATGACTGCCGAGATCAAGCAGAAATCCACTGCCAGTGACCGCGAGACCGAGCAAAATGGCGGCCGCGGTCTGACTGGCGGAGAGTGCAAGAGCCGTGGATGCCACAGGTACGAGAGGCACAGTGGACGTCGATTGCGGGCACATAGGGGGCAGAACAATAAATGCCCCTGCTAACCGCACTGTGGGCAGCCGAAACGGAAAGTGGCGCGAGCATAGGTCACGAAGAGGAGACTGCGACAGCACTGCGGCGAGTTGCGGTGGCACTGCGGCGACCCTGCATCACGGCACAGAGGACGCCTTGCGGGGCAAGGGCCGGACTCCGGAGCAAGTAAGCGGAGCGCAGTGGTCTGCTTGTGGCTGGGACCAACTCTTGGGTGGATAACCGAGAATAGAACCCCCTGGCACTGTAAAGCTGATTGCCGGCAGCGGGAATGACGGGGGCGGCTGAGCGGGAAGGCGACCGCGACGGTGTCTGAACTGGTGGGGACCTGAGGAGTCCGGAGCAGTACGGAGCTAGAGAGGCGTAAGGCGCGGGTGAAAGCGGCGCATGAGCGACTGTGGGGACATTGCGGATTGTTCACTCTGACGAAGCAGGGGCCCAGAACAGGCAGCTGGAGAACAGACTGCGGGCCGGGCAAGCTGACGACCCTGGACTAAGATGGAATAGGCCTGGGGTGCTGAGAGGCCTCATTAGAGGAAACACTGGTGGTACATTGGGTGATTTCCCCCCACCCCCCGGGGCTACTGGCCCTGCCGTAAGAACAGGGAAAGCCTGGCCCAGGTATGAGAGTCCCCATACTGCACAGAGAAACCGGACACGAGGCCGGCGGGGGCTGGTGAGCAGGGACAGCATAAGGAGCGAACTCTGTCTCATACTTACTCCCCCTACACCCTCGGGGAGACTGAGGAGTACTGGGAAGCACCCCTGCTAGCACACTGCAGGGAGTGGAGAGAAGGGGCCCACCCGACAGATGGGAAGAAGGCCTGCGGGACCACACCACGGCGTGGCGATGACCGGGAGGGCTGAAGCCTACGACCAAGTAGGGGAAACCAGAGGACAGGAGGCCGAAACAGAATTATAGGCAAGAACACCACGGGGAGTGGAAACCACTGGGGGCCCCTGAACGGAACTGCTGGGTGTCGGGGTAACAGCACACAAGACCCAGACACGGTTCATGAGACAACTGTGGGGGAGGCGGACCCACCTGACCACTAGACCCAGAAAACGCTGCGGCCACAGGCAGGGGGAGCAGCACTACCCAACTGCCCACTCGAAACCCGAGCAAGTCAGAAGCACTGCGCAGAGAAGGCTACACAGGGCAGACAGCAGAAAGGCCCAAACAGCAGAGGAAAGGCTATAAGTGTTATCCAGCACCAGTGGGAAAAGCGGAGACCCACGTCCCAGGCGCCGACGCGGACAAGGGGGGATCTCCAAGCCGTGAGCCATTAACACCATGGGGAGAGTATCTAAGAGAAGGGACACTGAGCAGCAACAAGAGTCGGCAGGAGAGGACTCGGGGGACGCCCACCCGAGAACAGGAGCACGCATGGATAAGAAGGAGACCCAAGAGGACCCATCCCTCTATGATATCCTGAAGGCAATAGAACTGTCGAGAACGGCAGTGGAAACGAAAATAGATATACTGCGAGAAGACCTGGGCCTACTCAGGGCGGATCACAGGAAACTGGCAGACCGGGTCACTGCAACAGAAGAGGAGATCCATGAGCTGAAGCCTCAGGTGACTGCGTCTGCTCCGAGATTTGCTGAGATAGAGAGGAGAATCCAAGTGCTAGAACTCAGAGCGGAAGACGCTGAAAATAGAGCGAGACGCAATAACCTGTGAATTATAGGCCTGCCAGAGATTGGCAGGCTCTTTGGGGGTTGGTGGACACATGGAGACGCACGCACCCACTAGATAGGGAGTATTCTCACCTTTCCCATGTACATGACTTACACGTCCGCCTGGACACCTTTTTATGCTCCCCGGACATGCACGCACGACTCTACAGCGGGAATACCTCACTCGAACGGTGTCGGACCACAGCCCCCTATTGGCTCGACTACAGTGGGGAACTTAGCAACAACCCATCCCCACCTGGTGCCTCAAGCCTGAGGCACTAGAAGACCAAGTGTTCCACCATGAGATTAGGGAACAAATCATCACATATTTTGTAGAAAATACATAAACCACAGACTCCAGGGTGACAGAATGGGAGGCCTTTAAGGCGGTAATTAGGGGGCGTTGCATGGCGCTGTCAATAGGGGTACGACGTACATTACTAACTGACGTGGAACGGGCCGATCGAGCACTGAGGGAAGTAGAACGTCGACGCCCGAACCATCCAGAACTCCGCCAGGAGTTACTTGAGGCGAAGGAGGAGGTGGCCGTGCAGGAAGAGAGACTACAGTGCTTTGACTTTCAAGCATACATGGACAGGACCCATGCTGAGCGAGACAGGGTGGGTAGATTGCTGGCATGGCTCGCTAATCCCACCCGCAGGGGGAAAGCGATCATAGAATTAGCGGACTCAGAGGGGCACCTTTTATACAGACAGGACGACATCAATAATAGGTTCCGCAGCTATTATGAGCGACTTTAGAGTTCAGGACCCCGGGGGGAAGGGGAAATAGAGGAATACCTGGCAGACCTCCCGTTACATACTCTAACAGAAGAGGACGCAGAGTACTTAGGAGCTGAAATCTCAGAACGCGAAATTCGGGTAGCTATTAAGGAACTGGCAAGGGGGAAAACACCGGGCACAGATGGGCTCCCCAAGGAATTCTACGCGACATACGTGGGAGAACTGTCCCCCAAATTGGCGGAGATGTATGCAGACGCAAGGGAGAAGGGCCACTTACCGGACACCACTAGAGAGGCGGTGGTAATCCCGCTGTTGAAGCCCGATAAGTCTCCCTTGGAGTGCGCAGCGTATAGACCCTTGTCGATGCTGAATCTCAACTTTAAAATTTTAAGTAAGGTGCTGGCAACACGGTTGCTCCCATACATGATGTCTCTGGTGCACCAGGACCAGGCAGGCTTCATTCCCCGCCGGAACACAACTCTGAATATACGTCGACTGCTGTCCATTATCGAACTTGGGGTGACAGCGGGCCAGGGGGGGGCGGTGTTCGCCATCGACATGGAAAAGGCATTTGATAGCCTTGAATGGGTGTTCCTATATTCCGTGTTGACCAAAATGGGCCTTGGACCAGGGTTCCTGCACTGGGTGAGGCTACTATATACTGATCCAGTGGCGAGGGTCCGCACGGGGCGCACAATATCAGAGCAATACCGGGTGGAGAGGGGTACGCGCCAGGGGTGTCCCCTCTCCCCACTACTATTCGCCCTGGCTGTGGAGCCATTAGCTTGCGTAGCGCGATCTGAAGGGGCTTACCGAGGGCTCCAGTTGGGGGAGCAGAGGCACCAAATAGCGTTATAAGCGGATGACCTCCTACTATTCTTAAACGACGCGGGGGGAAGAACTGCCAGGAGCAAAGGCTATGATAGAACGATTTGGGTCATTGTCGGGCCTGCGAGTGAATTGGCAGAAGTTCAGATTATTCCCCTTAGTGAGGGACATGCAGCCACCTGGGAACTTAGGCGATCTGCGATGGGAGCCCCGCTGCTTCCGCTATCTGGGAGTGCACATCTTCCACACCATGGAGGATGTGAAGGAAGGTAACATAGGGAGGGCACTGCGCTCGCTCAAGGACACTATGGCATTCTGGGGAAAGCTTCCCCTCTCAGCAATGGATCGCATCTCCCTGCTTAAAATGGTGGCTCTCCCCCGACTGCTGTATTTCTTTGTCACGCTTCCAGTGTGGATATCAGCGGCATGGTTCCGGGAGCTGGACTCCTACCTGTCGGCGTTCATATGGGGGACAGGACGCAGACGAGTAGCCCTTAGTACTCTAAAATGGTCTAGGTCGGGGGGTTGGCTGTGCCCGATATGGAGGCCTACTATTCGGCTGGACAGCTGCAGAGGTTCACGCAGTGGGTGGCTGGGAGCAGGGAGCCGGACAGGGGGGTGCCACCTTTCTCCCCGGATAAAGCCAGTGTGTTCCGCAACCTGCTCAGGACTGCCAAGCCTCAGCAGGTCCGCAGCAGCGAACATAGAGTGATACGTCGCTGCTGGGGCCGATGCCTGCAGAAAACTAGAACAAAACGCCCATATTTGCCAGAAATGGCGATGTCGCTGCTGGGGGCCCTTCCCCACGGAGGACAGTGGCGGGGAATAGATGATTGGGTACAAGCAGGAGCCACCAAGGTGGGAGATCTCTTCCGGGACGGGGAGCTTCTCTCCTTCTAGGACTTCAGCGCTGACTGGGAAATACCACAGGGGCATTTCCTGCTCTACGGGGCAGTCGCGGGGGCCATGAGGCGACACTGAGGAATGGGTACGACTGAACCGCCGTGACACGCCACCTGCGAATACATAAGTCTGGCTGGGGAATCTATCAAAGCTGTTACATGCCTCTACAGAGCTATAGGGCGAGACTCCATACAACCGCTGGACCGGTTGAGGCACAAATGGGGAAGACATCGACAGACCGCTAGAAGACAAGGACTGGGACAATATATTAGAACGGACCGCCAAAGTATCTCGGAACGCCCGTTTTAGCTTGATCAGTTTCTATATACTTCACCAAGCATATCTAACCCCAGAGCGTATCAACCGCTATTTCGATGGTGCAGACGCTAGATGTCCGAGATGCAATACACAAGGGGCAACTTTTATTCACATGATGTGGAGTTGCACCTCCTTAACGCAGTACTGGCAGGAAATTACACGGGAGACAGCTAGAATAACGGAGAGGGTGGTCCCCTGCACACCAGCCCACTTATTGCTCAACCTGTTCCCACACACTGCCAAAACCAGGACCACAGACAGGTTCCAAGACCTTGCCTTTATACTCGCGAAACGAGAGATTACTAGTAGCTGGAAGAAGCTGGAAGGCCCCAATGTGCACAGATGGACACGAGAGCTGGTGAAATGGGCTGGCTGCGAGGGCAGGATCCTGCTTAGAAATGCGAGACGGGGGGTGGGCAAGCTGGAACGAGCTCAGGCGTGGGAAGGGTTGATGGAAGACCTAAAGAGAGATGACAGAGAATCTGAAGCTTCCACCCCAGAGAGACCACCACAAATAGAGAACCCCCAGGGGCCAGGTTAGGACAGAGGAGCACTACAAATCCCGAGCAATAGGGACATATAATAGAACTACACAGGAGAGGACAGGGATACGACAAGGAGGCTCCGGCAAAACACCATCACACACATCTCAAGTACAGGGGAGGCGCCTAGCTGGGTTCAATAGAGGCAGTGGGGAGACAGCAGTGCGGGGCGGGAGGGGGAGGGGGGAGGGGATCAGTTATTTGTTGGGGAGGAGGGAGGAGGGAGGGGGGAACCTTCAAGATTGTATGCAGAAGCTTTACCAGACCGAGAATGCGACTGATAAACTCAGGACTCATGACTGTAAGACCAGGCAGGATATACAATGTGATGCTTTAGAATGATCATGCTTTGTATTCACTGGTGCTGCGATCAGCGGATCTACTGTGCAACATGTAAAAGGCAATAAAGTTTGTTTAAAAAAAAATCTTACTGGACTCATCACTAACTATGAACTGCCAAATCAACGCAGTTTCCTCAGCCTGCTTCCACACGCTCCGTCTGCTTCGAAAGATGTTTAGATGGATTCTCACAGAATCCAGAAAGATGGGCACCCATGCAATCCTCACCAGCAGATTCGACTACGGCAGCGCACTCTATGCCGGCGTCACCCAGAAACAGCTAAAGAAACTTCAGAATGTCCAAAACGCTGCAGCCAGGCTGGTACTCCACATCCCTCACCGAAGCCACAACACGCAACACCTCCGACAACTCCACTGGCTCCCATTCAACAAGAGTATCACTTTCAAGCTCCAGCAAGGACGAAGGACCAGCATACCGGAACCACCGCCTCACATTCTACGTACCCTCCAGACAACTCCGATCCTCCCAACTCGCCCTTGCCTCCGTCCCCAGGATCCACAAGACTAGAACCAGAAGAAGGTAATTTGCCCACCTCGCCACCAAGACCTGGAACACCCTGCCTCTCTACCTCAGGCAATCTGTGTCACTGACCCAATTCAGGAAGGACCTCAAACATGGCTCTTCGAATTATCCTCCACCCAGTCCGATCAGCAGCCCCCCTCCCCAAGCACCTTGAGACCCCCACGGGTGAGTAGCCGTGCTATACAAGACCCTGATTGATTGAGCAGGTAAGTGAAATTTTCTTTTTTTACTTAATTCCCCTTTGCCCCACACCTACTGCCCGAAGCATCAGCATCTGAATGTTTGTTTCAAGATATGCATGGTAACTATTTTCAGGGCTCTGCTTGTGCACGGGCTCTTAGAGCCAGAGGTCACCCTTGGCTGGGCTCTGGCTTGGCTTTTCCTGTTAATTTGTTGGCTCGCCCACCTCTAACCCCTGACATAGTACACGTGACGCACAGCTTGTCACCTGCCATGTTTCTGCAGGTGCGGGGAATCAGGCTGTGAACAAACCAGCAAGAAGGCCTTAGAAAAAAAATTCTTGAATGCTTTGTGTGCATGCATGTGAGTTTATGTGCGTGCGAGCATAGATGCAACAGTATGTACGAGTGTTGTGTCCAGTAACCCACTCCTGTGAAAATACTTGTCTTAGAATAAGTCTGTAATTCATAGCAGGAGTACAAAGGTAAACCCAATGGAAAGGAAAGGACATGCATAAAGGAGCAATGTGGAACGGATACACAAATCCACTCAATGAACAAGGGTGAGGCAAGAAATGAGACACGCTGACAAGAAAGATAAAGGCAGAGACACACCTCACTAAGCAGAAGTGAACCAGAAAGAAGGAAATGGAAGGGAAAAAGAGTCTCATTGTGAATCAGAGTGATTCACAGAGAAACAGAAATATTTTAATTAACAAAGATGCAGCAAAAAGAGGCGACCTGGAGGTGGATGGGAGAGGAAGCTCGATGTACAAAGGTGAAACAGAAATACACCTGAAATATGAGAGGCACTTCAAAGTGGATAAGTGAAACCATGATAGAGGTGCATAGAGGTAGCAACGGAGAGCAGGAGGGAGAGAAGGAGGGAGGTTCCTCAGTCACAGAGGTTAGAGTGAGTGTGCAGAAGACAAAGAGAGATACCTTAAGGCACAGAGAGACACCTCAAGGCACAGAAGGGTGCTGGAGGAAGAGAAAACAGCGAGCAAAGTAGGAGAGACACAAGACATATAGACACAACTGACGTTGGGAAAGAGAGTGAAAAAGAAGTTTAGGGTGTGTGTTTTTGTGTCTGTGTTTAAGAGCATTCATGTGCGTGTGTGAATGTGGTATGTGTATAGCACAAACCTGGCCAAAAGGCAGTACAGGACTCCACGGCTTAAATCCAAAGATACAGTCAATGAGTGACTGGAGGTTCAGCTGGATTCTGAGAGTGAGGTGGTCTGTTAATTCCTCGTGATTTAGCATTCATTAAAGAGGTGTGTCTTCAGCTCTTTCCTAAATTGAAGCAGGGTTGGGGTAGTCTTGATGGATGCAACAGTGTTTTTATTCTAGGCGAATAAATGAAGAAAACTTGCTTCTTTTTTGTACTTCCTCATCTCTAGTCTGATGGAGTCCTGACAAGGGGTGGGCTGAGATCCACCAGAGGTATGAGCTTCTCAGTCAGATGGGGAGCCAGTCAGGCTTTGTAGATGATGCAACTGGATTTGAATATGGTGCTAACTGTTAAGGGGAACCAGTGTAGTTACATTTGTGTTGGGTGATGCAGTCACATATCTCAAGGCTGTTGATATGAGGCATGTAGGATGTTCTTAAAAAGGTTCATTTTGGAGTCTGGGTGGACATGGACCATGGAATTGCCATTATCCTGATCCGAGAGTGCAAGGGGTTGAATGGAAGCTCTGAAGTTGCAGAATAATAGTTTCCCTTTCTTCAGCAGAGAGAACTAGTTCCAGGCCATCTTGTTTTTATTCACAATGTGTTCCTTGAATGTGAATTTTATGCCCAGATTGAATCCATGTGGCATGGCAATGGAAGAAATTTGAATTACAAATTGTCCAAGTTCATGTCATTGAGCCAGGTTCAGGGGCGTAACACAGGCCCCCGCAGCCCCGCATTGCGGGGGGGCCCCGCGCTCCACCAGGGGCCCCCTCCGCGGCCGCGCAGCCAGCAACCAGTTAGCACTGCTCACATCCGTCTGGGATGTGAGTTACGTAACTTACGTTACGCTCGCCGTAGTTGCACCTCACCGCGGCCTCATTATAAATTAAATGGTGCGCGTCTGCGTGGTCTTCACCCTTAGGGTAGAGCTGGTCATTCTCATGCGCATGTCACTTTGCGCAATTAAAAGTGCGCGTGAGGCGGCTGAGAGGGACCGTGCGGCCTTAATTTAATTATTGCCAGCCCCTGGCTAAGCTTGCCCGGTCTTCTGCCGCCCGCTCGAGCCTGTCACTGAAGCTGCAGGCCAGGCCTTGCCTACCCCCACCTTCAGCCAGGAAGCCGCCGCCTCCATTGGTGCTGATGTCTCCATGGCAGGTAGTTCAAAACTTTTCTTCAGGTAGGCTTTATTTCAACTTTGTTATAAACTTTGCACGCTCTCCTGTATTCAATCTACCTCATTAAACTTTCCCTTTCTCCGACATTCCATTCGCTATTCGGTACTCTTTTCTATTTTCTTCATTTCATCTCATGTACTCCCCTCCGTCGCGTTTCTTCCCCCTTTCCTTTATATCTCCCTCTCCCGGGCTTTTCTCCGACTTTTCTGCAACTCCATCGCTTGACTACTTCCAACTCTCTGCCGCAGTTCTCGCCTGATTCCCCCAGTTTTTCTTAATGCATTTCCGCTTCCCTTCAATATCCGGCCTTCTCTCATCCATTCCATGCCCCCTCCTGCAATCCGGACCTTTCTTCCATTCCTTCATCTTTCGAACATTCCCATATAATTCCCGCATTTTTCCCTCATCCCTGCGTCCCCAGTCTCTTGTCTTCACCCATCTTTCTTACATTCCTCCCTGCCTCGTGCAGCCCTTTCTTTCTCTCCCTGGCAGCGCCCTTTTCTCCCGCATTTCTGTCTCGTGTCTGCCCCGGCTTCCCCCAGGTCCAGGCGTCAGGACTCACGTGGCTCAGAGCTACACAGCTCTAGTTTGGCTTTAGCATCTCTGATTGGAAGTTGCTAACCCTGATGCTTTATTCACACCTCACAAAGTTCACAGCCTTAAATGTGTATTTTCTTCAGATATAGCTGCACGGACCTGATCTCACACAAGCTGATGCCCAATGTCGGCTTTAGCGCTGGTGGCACCCGGTGGGCCAATCTTTTTTTGTTGCCTCCCCGCCCCCCCCCCCCCAATGACCTCCTTCTCCATGGATTCCTCACTCCCACCCCCCAACAGTGCCCCTCATCTCTACATAGCCCCTCTCCCACATGCATTTCATTTGTTTTAAAGCGCTGTTTGGGGTTGGCTTTAGTAATAAGAATGTATATCCACCCAAACAAACCCTTTTTAGCAACATTAGGAATATATAAGGAAAGACGGGAGATAAAAAGAACATGGCATTCTAACCTATACCATGCAGTTTACTTGCAGCTCTTTGATGACAGTTCATAAGTCGCTGTTCTATATTAGGATTGTAACTCATGAACTTCTATGACATAAGGTTCTCTGTGACAAAAACAGTAACCCACCGAGCTATCTACATAAAATGCAGTTATGTGATCTGCTTTGTACCAGTGGCCTAAAATTAGCCCCAGAGTGAAGGGGCCCTGAACTCCAGTTACACTGTGCATGGGCGGCAGCCCCAGGCCTGAGAGCTCTTGACTGGTTTCGGGGCCAGGGGGCCCCTCCCTGTACTTTTGCAGGGGGGCCTCCTCAAGTTTCATTACGCCCTGGCCAGGTTTGGACTAATTGTTGCGTGTTGTTCTTGGCAAACAGTAGGAATTCTGTCTTAGAGTAGAATTTCAGTTAAATGCTGGACTTTTAGGTTTAAATGTTGTTCAGGTATGTTTGAGGTCGAGTGTTTTGTTCAGTGGTCACCTCTGGTTAAAGGCTGGCACTGGCATAATGGCAGTAGTGTTTGGCAAATTGTGGGCATTCATAGTATTATGCCTACCTCTGGTATAACAATGACCCTGGCATGATGGTGGTAGTTATTGGCAAAACTTGGGCAGCCATTGAATTATGCCTTTCCTTGGTAATCCTGGCAACATTATGTTGATTTGTGGCAAATTGTTCCCATCCATGGTATGATACCTACCTTTGTTAATGGCAGCTCTGGTACAATGGTGGTAACTTAGATTCATTTAGTTGAGTTCTTTTTCATTTAGCTTATTGTTTTTTTTTAGGCACAACAATGCCAGAATCCCAACTTCTAGGCACTGGATAACATATTAAACAAAGTAAACAAAAAGTTAAATAAAACAAACGAGAGAACGGTACAACTAAAATACACCAGTAAACTAAGTAAAAACTGAATTGGCAGAGACAAAGTCTGGGTGATTAATTTGAGCTCCACATTGGCCTTAATGCAGCAGGTTTGCTTAAGCCTCTGTTTGAATAAAGTCAAGTCCTTTGTAAATCTGAACCTTTCGTGACATTTGATCCATAACTTGGCACCTGCAGCTTTCAGTGAATTCCTCACAATCTTGAAGAGATGCCACTTGGGGTTTTGTAGTCTCTGTTGTTTTTTTCAATAACAAAGTCTGGTAGGCTAATGATAGGAAAAAAAATCAGTCAGATATTAGAAGTGTATGAAGTTGGCGAAATTTGCTTTCGTGTAATGACTCCAAATTTTGGGGAAATTACTTGAAATTATGCAATTTTCAAATCTGTCACTTAGCAGTAAATTGTTTAAAGAATTCACCTTCAAGTAAATTTATGACACATTTGGCCCGAAAAAAATAGCATCAAAAACACAATTTCCAAAAATAATAGTCACTGCGGTTCTGGTTGTTTGAATTGTTTTTGCTCTATATTTTTATAGTGATCTGCAGCATAATTAGATGACTGGAGTAATGGCTTAACTTCGTAAATTTTGCAAATTCTCAAAATTGAGCTAATTTTGCCAGCGTAATTTAAATGTTGCACAGGGCTATCATATACATGGGGCTTTGCAGTGTGCTGCTTTCTTTATCAGGATTAGACATCAATGCTGGATTTCTTTTTCCACTGTGAGCCAGTTTAACTTCAGTCTTGTTTGTGAAACTATTTGTTTTTCAATTCATTATACATTTTTGGCATCTATAATATAATAATACCTGTAATAAAAGGCTGTGTTATGCCTAGTGCCCACCCCCTTACAAAAGTTGTAATTATTTGCAAAGTGTGTTTATTCATTGCATGAGGCCAAATCCTAGTAATATGCTGGCACTGGAATAGCATTGATAATTCCTGAAATACTGTGGGTATCAAATGCATTAAATTTTCCACCCCCGGGATAGTGCTGGCCCCAGCACAATGGTGGTGATTCACTACCTAATTTTGATATTCATGTCATGGTGTTGCCCACCCTTGTCATGATGCTGAACCTTGGTTAATAATGACATGTCTTGCCTTAGTGTGGGCATCCGTGGCATGAGATGTTAATACATGGGCATGCAAGGCCTAATCACTCTATGTGTGGCATCAGTACTTGTGAGTACTTGAAAATGACAAATTGACATTTGAGCACCAAACATACTTAGTAGAAATGAAAAAGTTGGTATTTCAGGAATGAAATTATGTTTTTAATCATAATCCTTAGTTTGTTGGAAATTTGCTTATTTTTTTCTCAATGAAATATGTTTATTTCCATCAGAATTTTCATAAGCTGACAAGTGGATGTCTGGGAGAAAAAAGGATTGCATTTCCAAATATATATTAGAAGCTGATACTTAAGTAATAATAACTACTGCTTCGGGGCCCTAGTCTTTAAAATTGGTGTGACCCATACGGTACCTCAACCTATAAGGTCTCTGTAATGAAGTGACAGCACTGTAGTCAAAGCTGTAAAGTCTATCTCACTGTGCTGTGTTCTGCCTGTAAAATGCTTGCATTTTTCTATTTTTCCACCTTTCCCCGTTGAAGAAGTCTTTTGGTCATTTTATGGTTGAGAATCTACTTGAAAGGGAAAGTGAAAATGAGTGAAAAGGTAGTGAAAACGTAGATGTAGATGGCATACATGAAAAATGATGATCCGCTGTAGTAAAATCAGTTGTTTTACATACTTCTTCTATGACCATCAAAAATATCTCCCCTTTCAAGCTACAGATTATTATAATCTACCTGCAACAGAATACTTTTTTAATACCACTGTGCTGTACTAAACTCATTCACTGCCTTTATAGTCCTCAGAAACTTTAAAGGTACTGAATTTATTATTCAGCAATATGCACTCCAACCCCCCCCAGCCACACCTGTTGTAACATGCTCAAATGCATTCTCATATCTAAATAACTGTTTCGTTTTACTCCATTAACAATTCTTCCTCATCTGATCACTGTTCAACACACAAATGTATGACCAGTACATTTCTTGCATCCTACTACAGTCGCTATCTTCTTCAGATGGAACACCAGTCCTGATTCTATCCATCCCTACATTGACCACATTCACTAAGAACTTTCCCTTTTTCCTTATACAACTCCCTTAGTATCATTCAATAGGTAATTATCTATTGTCCTCAATTCCTTCTATTCTGTTTTCACCTTCCTACACACTCACATGTCCATAGCTCTAGCTCAATACTAACACTTGTGCCCTTAAAATCATAATGCTACACAACCAGAAGAAATCACATATTCCATTTACCCTTCAGACCTAACCATAACACATTCACAACAACCCTCAAATCTGACAGTTTAGAAATGTTCCTCAGTCTGACCTCTGTTCTGCAGCCTCATCCACAATGCCTACAAAGTGCTATCAAGTCACATTTTCACATTACTCACATTGTCTCAACTTCATCCAAAATCACTGTAGGCAACTTCACTTAGTGCAATACAATCAGAAACTCTCTTGGAACACTACTCATCATGGGCACTGGAAGACGGACTGCGGGGGTGTTGCAGCTAAGCCTGGACGGTGAACTTTGCTCCATTGGCAGAGTTTTCAGCACTCTGCGCTTTGCGGAGTTCCAAAAACGCAGAGTGGAGTTTTTTCCTCGCTCATGCTTGCCAATGTTAAGTTGGCGAGCGCAAGCGAGGAAAATCCAACCCTAGACCACCTCCCAGCGAGATTTCTCAACGCGGGCGGTCATGGATGGTCTCAAACGCTTGCGCTGAGAAACCTTCAGTTCGCCTTGAGGAAGCTGACGCTCGAGTAGAACACCTACTCGAACGGCAGAAAGAAACAGCGTCCTCTTGCGCTGCGCATGGTGCCTTTCACATTGATTTTCCACTAAAAATCAGCACGAACAGTGCGACCTAGCGCACTCCGCTGCTTGCAGAACTCCGCATAGTGCAACTGAGTTTTTTGGTCATTTCGCGGAGTCCGCAAAACTCCGCTAACTCTGCCCAAGCCTAGCTACAGCACCCCCAAAATAACAATGCTAGAGTTCCAAATGTGAATGTCCAATAATGAGGACTTTATTTAATCTTGTGACATTTTCTGTGTGTTCAAAGACAGACGTCAAACATCAGTCTAATCTTCTGACAAATGTCTTATTCTTTTAACATGCAGACTTGTGTTTAACTGCAAAGTGTGAGGATTTTGTAAAGTGAACTATGTGACAATCTTGCTAATGTGCAAGGAAAGGCTTTAGGATGTACTTTCTTCATACATACAGCAAATTGTAAATACCTATACATTAACTGTACAAATATTTCAAAATAAATAAAGAGTTAGGAAAGCTCTAACAAAGCACTTTTTTTCTAATTCTAAAGTGTGATGCAAAGATTTTAATAGGATAAAAACAAAAAAAGACAGTTTACTTGGTGATGTGCAAATGACAAATATTCACTGAAACTCAATTTCCCCACATTATCATTTGTGCACTGTATAGTTTTAACAGTAAAACGGTACGTTAGTGTGAATTTTGTGGTAATTCAATTAGAAAATGTGTTGTCTTTAAATCCCAGTGTAATACCACACCATGCTTCAGTAATATATATGCAACATTGTTCTGTAGAATGCACCACACTTACATACCACATCTTTAGCACTCTTCTGCTGAATGGGCATGCTTCATTTGCCACACTTGTTATTTGTGCGAGGCTTGGGTTTTTCTCAATCCGCATGATGTCAGCGATGTAACTTTAATGCCAGCACCCCCAGTCTGAAACTTGTTCCAGCACAACTGCTGCTTATATCTCTCCCTTAGGTCCTGGCACCCATCCCTTACACTTAACACACTCATCCACCTCTCATGTTGATTTGGCAACAACACCTCGTGATGCTACTTCACACTGCACCAAATCTAATCAAATCAGTTATCCTCTCCTCCAGAATGTTAATTTGCCACCTGTCCTTTTTGTATCACTCTCTCAGCGTAGACTATTTCAAATTTGCAGTTGTCTTACCATTATTAAAAAGGCATTCTGCCAAAACCCTCCTTTCTGGTTAATGTCTGAACCAATATTTCCCATATTTCTTCAAACATTTTAGAGACCTGGTTAAAAGATCCACACACTTTCTTTCCACCTATTGATATATCAGTCAACAACAGTCTGGTTGCCATTACCTTCACGTGTTTGTATTTGGAAGTTTTGTAAAGTACCAGGCAATTTGATTTGAAACTACTAAAAACACTGAAAAGAAAGAGAGAGACAAACAGAGGCCCCAAGTGGCGTGTAGAGAGAGGGCGAGAGGAATAAAAGTCCAATTGAATGCAAGGCAAGTCACTCCTACAAGGGAGTGATCTAACACTGCTCCAATTGATGCCAAAGATCAGATGAATGCTTGTCCAAAGAGTTGAGTCTTCAGATGTTTCCTGAACAGGAGGTGGTTAGGAATTGCTCTCAGGATGGGGTCAAAGGTAGTCCAGAGTTTGGTACCCTGAAAGCCATGGGACATTCCTTCATAGCATGGATGTCATTTAGGGGTCACCAGGGGGCGGAGCTGTGACCTCTGGCTTGCCCCTTGCAACCCCTCAGAGGTGACAAAATCAGTTCTAAGAACAGAGGGGCGGCTTCGCATCCTTTTTTTTTTTCAGCCTGTGTGTGAGTGAAAGTGAGTGTCGGTGACAAGTAGCGAGTGAGATTGTGAGGCCCAGATTGACTATTCTTTGGCCCTAGGTAACACCGCACAAAAGATGCTGTGCTGCCTTGCATTGCATCAAAGGGAAAGAGAAAAACTGCACCATATTTACTAAGATATTGTGTGCTGGTGAATTTTTGGCAGCCACACGCTAACGCACACACCCTTGCGCATTGCACATGGGTGTGTCCATTCTCTGAAGCAATGCAGCAGACATGCAAAGTTGGAAAATGAGGAGAAATTAAAATATTTCTCCTCATTATGTTTGCCTGGAGGAGTCATAGGATTTTGCCACAAATTTGTCTCTACCAATGTTTGTATGTTATGTTATGTTATGTTAGGAGATTTGTAAAGCGCAACTGTTACCCCAAGGTGTCCTGGCGCTAGCTACAGTCCTCCAAAGAAGCACAGTAAAAACCAGGATGAGCGATCAGCTAAACAGCCAAGTATTTAAGGCCATCCTGAATTCAAGTAAATCCGAGCTATTCCTCAGGTGGAAAGGAAGGTCATTCCAAACCTTGGCCGCACAGACGCTGAAGCTTTTACCTCCCCACCTGGCTTTTTTTGTAGGAGGTACTCTCACCAATTTTGCTCCAAGAAAGCGCAGTGGTCTGTTGGGCACATACCACTGAAACTGCTGCTTCAAATGATCTGGTCCTATGCCTTGTAGAGCCTTAAAAACCATGCAGAGTGATTTAAACTGCACTCGTTTCTTGACAGGTAGCCAATGGAGTCTACAGATTTCACCGGAGACAGAAGCAGATTTGGGTATATCTGAAAGCAATCTAGCCGCCGCGTTCTGCTAAAGTTGGAGTTTATGCACAAAACGCTCCTGAATGTTCAGATATAGACTGTTGCAATAGTCTAGCCTTGACGTAATCAATGTGGTGATCACCAAGCGCTGGCTGTCCTTTGGCAGGAAAGGCAATATTTTCTTGCATGTCCTTAGGACATAAGACGTGGCGGAAGCAACTGCATTGACTTGAGCCCAAAAATTAAGTTTGTCATCTATTAACACTCCCAAGTTTTTAACTTTCCCAGTGGGAGTTGGGAGAGAACCCATAGCGTCCGGCCACCAGCCTGGGTTCCAGAAACTAGGATCATTTCCAAACAGGACAACTTCCGTCTTGCTTGAGTTAAGCTTAAGACAGTTTTGGGACATCCACCTCCCCACCGCTTCCATGCAGACTTGGAACCGTTTACCTGTTCCAATCTCCTGGCCGGGCAGCAATGACACCACAATTTGTGTGTCGTCGGCATAAGAGGTGAGGCAAAAGCCGAAGGAGTTGATAAGAGGGGCCAGGGAGGACACATACACGTTGAAGAGTGTGGGACTCAAGGATGACCCCTGTGGAACACCGCAAGGCAGACTGAACGGAGTGGCGTAGAATTCACCTAATGAAACAATTTGCGATCTTTCGGAGAGGAAGGAATTCAATAGTTTCCAGGCTTTTCCCTGAACTCCGCATTCCTGCAGCCGGTCCATCAACAAATCGTGATGGACCGTGTCGAAGGCCGCAGAGAGGTCCAACATAATCAAGGCAGCCTTACCACCCCGGTCAAGGGCTACCCTGATCTCATCCGTAGATTTTATAAGTGCGGACTCCGTGCTGTGACCCTCTCTGAAGCCATATTGAGTGGGATCCAAAGCTTGAGTGTCTCGCAAAAAAGTACTCAATTGGGCATTCATTCTTTTCTCCACCATTTTTGCCGGAACAGGGAGACGTGAGATGGGGCGGAAATTATTTGGATCCTAAGGAGTGGCAGTATTGAGGCTTTTTTCCAAGCTCTAGGAATCTCTGTAGACAGAGATTTGTATTACATCCCTGGTTGGTTGCATGAGAATGCCAATAGAATGCCCACTTGACACAAAATAATGTAAAGCAGTGTATAGCTCAAACTGTGTTACGTTGGAATTCTATCCAACACAAATCAGGATTTTTCATTGGATCGTAAATCCCTCCCAAAAACAAAAATGACACAAACCAGGTGCAAATCGTTAGTAAATCTGGGCTTGAGTGTCAGTAAGTATGAGTGAGCATGAGTGAGATTAAGGGTGAATGTAAGTGAGTGAGTGAGAATGAAAAGGAATAAGTGTAAAGTGCAGGAAGAGTGTGATGTTAGGGTCATGTGACCTGCCTTCTTGGAAAAAAATCAGGGTCATATGATTTCACTCTCTGTGATGTCATTAAGGTTGAAGGTATGTGATGTCATTAAGGTTGAAGGTATGTGATGTCACTTCTGTCAACCCTCGAATGCACAGAGCTAAGAAAAGAGGTCCAGTACCCGTGCTCCCAAGACAATACATCAAAATCACTGGAGGGTAACTGTTCCTGTAAAGGCATCGGAGAGTATAGATAAAGAAAAAGAAAAAGGTTGGTAGTGATCCATCTAAACAGATGAATATTAGGTTGGATGAAAAGGATTGTATGTGGTGGGGAAACTCCTCGAATTGGAAGAGTTGCCCTCACACACCTGTTAAGGTGTCTTGCTTCATCATAGGGCGTTTAGCTCCTCGTGGGGTTGGCGCTGCAGTCCCCCATGGGCCGTGCAAGAGGGCTCTTTAGCGAAGATCTTTTAAGAGGCACGCTGTAGTGGAGAGTGCGGGTGTGTGGGGAGTGTGCAAGTGAATTAAAAATAACGTAACGGTACCCCTAGTAATATTTATTCTTGGATCCGTTCAGTATGATTAAAAGCAGGAAAAAGAACTCTGACACCCATACTCCAGTGAGGAGGGTCAGTTCTATTTTCAGAGGGTGAGTGGTGATAAAGGTCATGGGGTCGACATGTTTCACGCCCTATTGGTCCCTACTGGATCCTTGCGTTTCTTCAGGACCGAAAAAATGTGACAAGTGCAGAATTAAAATCAAACAGGGGTCAGAAGAAATAATACACCCTGTTATATCAACCTGAATCAGGTGAGTGGTCGTTGTTGTCTGGGAACAGTCATTTAGAACAACTCCTATGTATTGATCCAACCCCAAACAATACACGGGAATGCCTCAATGGGGGGTGTCTAAATGTCAACCTAAATATCAGGTGTGACATTTACACCTATTCGCCTCAGACATGTCCCTTTAATATTTCACAATATGATTGTGGCAAACACACCTGCAGAGATGAGTATTGGGTAGAGCAATGCTATGTTATGTTATGTGATGTTATTATTTTTGTAAAGCGCTCGAATATCTAGAAGGCGTTTTGGCGCTAGCTGAGTTTACAGAGGAGAGAAAGAGTGCCAGGAGGTGTAACTACTATTCTGCAGAAAAAACAGGTTTTGAAAGCCTTCCTAAAGGCCAGCAGGGTGGGCATGGTCTTGATGTCTAATGGGAGCAAATGTTACATTATCAGTTTTTGAGTGAGTTTGGGTGAGAGGGAAAACTGAGACAAGGATGTAGGATGTGGGAGAGTGCAAGACGTTCATGAGAACATTCTCGGTGCATTTGGAAGACTGTGGTATTTTTTTTCTTGTTGCATAAGTGGGGTGAGGCTGTTGCCCTGCAGTGGAGCTCTTTGGGTGGTGAGATGAGTATGTAGGTTCCTGTGCTACGACTGAGATACCCTTTCAGCAGCCGTCCCGACAAGGGCCATGGCTTACACATTAAATGGGGGCAACCACAGTCCTAAGAAGGCTTGGAAGAAATTGCATCTTTTCCCACTAGATATATGCACAATTCTTGTGAAAAAGTTACATGTATTCTGTGACATACGCATGGGCGGTTATCCACATGAAAATTATACAAAATGTCCTCGTACGCAGTCACACGAGAACTGCTCAATGTATTTTCTTTAAATTTCCGCATGCGCAACCTACTGCCGTGGCACTCAACCAGGCTCAGTCCCCACAAGACATCTTCTGCTCGAGCCGATCTCCCTCTGGTGAAGAGTATATGAAAAAATGTAAGCGGCAGAAAAGAAAACTTACCAGAAGAAAAAAAATAATAATAATCAGAATTTATTTACCATTTCCCGTGTGTACTAACATTTCGCCCAGGCCTAGTGAGATGCATCAATGATAAATTATTGTTATTAAAGATAGCTTAATCCAACTGCACAAAAGTAGTGGTACAATCACTGAACAGAAAGAAAGCCCCAGATGGACCATGGGAGGAGAAAAGTTTCTTTCTTGGAGGTGTTTCTATATCGAGTGCTGAGTTGATGTATGTGCTGAGATTTCAGAAAGGAACTGCAAGAGCTCAATAAATAATCCCAATAAATCTTATTCCCCCTCCGCCCCCCTCCCTGATTGCTTATACTTGCGCATTCTATTATCTGGTAATGATGGCATAATTTGAAGAGTGGCGCCAGCTCCAGGCTAGAAACATTACAAATTGAAATAAATCAACAAGGCGCGCACAGATTTAGCGAAAACGTACAAGTCAGCCAATTCCTCGAAACCAATTAGAATCTAATTAATTCTGAGGCCACAAATATCCGGGGTTTTGAGTAGGAGGCCTGACACATGAAGACGTGCAGTGGTTTAAGAGAAGGTGGGACGGGAGGGGAGGGGAGCGGACCCGGAAGTCTCCTGGTGTTGATATGAGGAAGTTTTCATTTATAGCACGCACTGCAAACTGAATCACCTCTACGCGCACCCAGAAACAAAGAGTGCAAATGGGATGCTTATGAAGGGTGACAGAATCTGTACATGCTATTCAACTGAGGGAAGACCTGGCTTGGCAGTTCGGGCTGGACTGTTCCCATGAGGAACAGGGTCAAGACTGATTTGCATATGGCTGGGTCCATACTGGGGTGGCGAAGTGAGCTAAAGAACGATGATGGAGTCAACCCAGATCTGCGACTAGGGGTGAGTGCCTGAAAAGTTTCAGCGCTCCATTCATCATCTCCTTGTGTTTGCTTTGTTCGCCCTAAGTTGGCAGGGTATGCCCAGACGTGGGACCCTTGCTCACTTTGCCACTGGATTCAAGCACCTGGCTGATGAGGGATGTTACCCCGAAATCGGTCCCAGGATGCTTGTTTCCAGGGAAGACCAGGCTTGGCAGTTTGGGCTGGACTGTTCCCATGAGGAACGGGGTCAAGACTGATATGCATATGACTGGGTCTGAACTGGGGTGGGGAAGTGAGCTAAAGAACGATGATGGATTCAACCCAGATCTGTGACTGGGGGACTGGGGTTGGGGGTTGGGGTGAGTGTCTGAAAAGTTTCAGCGCTCCGTCCATCATCTCCTTGTGCATGCTATTCAACTACCCAGCTGTTGCCCGCCAATGCTCATTCTGTGTGCTTTTACAGATGCCTCTGCGCAGGTATTCTAACTGGCACAACAGTTGTGTCTTCTTACCAAGATAGGAACACGCTTTTATCTTGTGGATTTTGATAATTTTGGGCCACTAGAATTATGCAGTTCAGGGGCAGCAGCGTTTTTCACATAGTTATGGATTTCCTGCATTGGACATATAATCCCCCATCTGCTTCACAATATGCAGATGTTAACCAAAAAATGTTTCTAGCTCAAACGGATCAAACAATACTAAAAATGCAGCAACATGTGTTGCTGTGCAGTGGAAGACCCTTCCTGAATGTTTATTGGTCAGTTTTCAGTAGCTTATTGCTGTATTTGAGTGTTAAAGTTGTACTACTGAGGTGAAACCTTTGCTAAGACAGCGTTAAAATGACTAATGAAGTAATACTGTTACAAAATGTGCTGCATTACGCCACATAATTTGCCTTTTCATGTTGCATAATTTAGTCTACTCTGCCACATAATTGGATCTTCTCCCGCTGCATTATTCAAGTGGCCCTCCACATGGGTCACTCATTAGGCCACTGGATTTGACAATTCCAATTAGATGCTTAAAATGTCCTTTGATTCAATGCCTCAACAATACACTAGGCATACACCTTTGATATCTTTCTGATTAAAGTTGTGTTGGGGGTTGGTTTGTAGCAGGCAGTTATACACTCAAATGAGAAGTATTATTCATTGCAATGTGTTCATTACAATGCATACCTTCGCATAGTAATGGTAGTAAGGGAGCACAAAGTAACATCTTTACAACACTAGCCATTACTACACCAAATTTTTACAATGCGTATTTTTTTTAACTAAAAAAGCATGCAAATTATACATTTTTGGTAATAACATTTGTGATATATATATATATATATATATATATATATATATATATATATATATATATATTCACTGAAAAAACCATAGGTTTTAGGGACAGTTATAGTTAGTTGGACATTGCACTCGTACAAAACCCGTGAAATTCCCCCGTTATAGTTAGTTCAGGTAACTATAACTCGCGCCCCGCAATGCACTGCTGATGACGTCACATATTACATCACTCATGACATGGTCAGTGACATCACTGATGACATCACTGAAGAATGTGCTAGTATTTGTATGAGTAAGTGAGTTGGTGTGTGTATAACTGTATAGGTGAGTAAATGGGTGTGTGCTTAATTTTTGCAGACTGACTAGGTGTGTGAGTACCTCTATGGATGAGTGGCGGTGTGTGAGTGTTTATATAGGTGTATGAGTGCATATAATAGTCCTGTACTGAGTGACTATAAGTATGAGTGACTGTACGGGTGAGTGAGTAGATGTGTGTGTGTAGACCTAAGAATCAGTGAGTGTGTATATAGTAATTGGTGTTGGAGTGTCTATGGTTTTGACAATGGCAGTCTGTAATTTACAGTGGGTGTATCAAAAGTTATATTAGGGTGTGAGTAGATGCATCAAATTATCACATGGATGATGTCATCAGTGATGTCATTTGAGATGTCATCAGTGATGTCACTGACCATGTCATGAGTGATGTAATATGTGACGTCATCAGCAGTGCATTGCGGGGCGCGAGTTATAGTTACCTGAACTAACTATAACGGGGGAATTTCAAAGGTTTTTTAAATGCTAATTTCTAACTATAACGTGTCTGAAACCTATGGTTTTTTCAGTGAATTTCAAAGGTTTTTAAATGCTAACTTCTAACTATAACGTGCCTGAAACCTATGGTTTTTTAAGTGAATTTCAAAGGTTTTTTAAATGCTAATTTCTAACAATAACATGCCCCGCCCCCTCCCTTCACCACTGTGCAAACGCACCCCGTGGCGCGTTTTAAGTTGGGGGATTAAGTTCCCTTGAATCATGAGGGTCCCTGGGGTCCAACTAGCCCACCCTGTACCTCCAGTATGAGCCAGGCAGCTGCGTTGCAGAGAGGTGTTCAGAGGCCATGCCCCTTTTTACACCTCTCTGCAACGCAGCTCTGTGGCGCTTTCTGGACGTACCTGGTGGGCTAGTAGGCCCCCAGGGACCCTCAGGATTGAAGAGGATTTAATTCCCCATCTTAAAACGCGCCACGGGGCCTGTTTGCACACATGTCACCTGAAGCCACGCCCCCTCCCTTCACCACTGTGCAAACGTGCCCCGTGGCGCGTTTTAAGTTGGGGGATTAAGTCCCCTTGAATACTGAGGGTCCCTGGAGTCCAACTACCCCACCATGTACCTCCAAAAAGCGCCACAGAGCTGCGTTGCAGAGAGGTGTAAAAAGGGGCGTGGCCTCTGTACACCTCTCTGAAACGTAGCCCCCTGGCACATACTGGAGGTTCCTGGTGGGCTAGTTGGCCCCCAGGGACCCCCAGGATTCAAGGGGAATTACTTCCCATTCTTAAAACGTGCCAGGGGGCACGTTTGCAGACAGGGAGGGGGGCTGCGTGGCCCCCCTCCTCAGGCCATTTAAGGCCCCGGGGACCCCATCCCCCGGGCCCGGCCTTTACGTTTTTTATTTTTTATTTTAATTTGTAGGGGAGGGGGGCCACGTGGCCCCCCTCCTGGGCCACTACTAGCCTCGGGGACCCCATCCCCGGGGCTGGCCCTCTCCGTTGGGGACCGGAGGGGGGGGTCACCAATCCCCCACGGTCCCACCGGCTCCCCGCGTCCTGCGGGAGCCGGCATTGCTTTTCCACATGGGGAGCTGCTAAGATGCAGCTCCCCGTGTAGAAAAGCAATCGGCTTTGGTTTTTGGAAGAGAGAGCAGGTTTCCTGCTCTCTCTTCCAAAACCAAAGCAGTTTGCTATGACAGGACGGGAGCCGCGAGGCTCCCGCCCTGCCATAGCAAACTACAGTGTCCCGGGGTGAGCACCCCGGGACACTGCAGGAACCGGCCCTGGGGGTGGTGGTCCCCAGGGCCATCAAGGGCTCCAGGAGGGGGCCGCGCGTCCCCCTCCCTCCATTGGCAAAGCCCCGGGGAGGTGGTGGTCCCCGGGGCTCGAGGTCCGTAACGGACCCCCATATTGAAATATTTAGTGCCCCGGGAGGTGGCAGTCCCCGGGGCGTGTAGGGGGGCACGAGCCCCCCCCCACACAGGTTAATTTATTTTTAAAAAAAGAAGCCCCGGGGGGGTGGCGGTCCCCGGGGCTGCGGGAGGGCGGAGAGCCCTCCCGCACCATTTTTTATTTAAAGCCCCGGGGGGTGGCGGTCCCCGGGGCTTGGGGGGCCTTAGAGGCCCCCCATAAAATCTAAACCCACCCCCCGCATGCCCCCGGGACTTGGGCCACCCGGGGGCAAATTAGCATCGAAGCGCGGGAGACCGCGCTTCGATTTTTTTTTTTATCGGCGGGATCCGCGCACCCTAAGCGCATCCCGCCCATTTAAAAAAAAAAAAATGCTTTTTTCTGCCCAGGGGGTCCTTGTGCAACCCCCTGAGCAGACCTAGGGGGTCAGGGTGTTTCTACCCTGCCCCCTTTGTGCGTTTTGCGCACTTGTTTCTTGTGCCTCGGTTCTACCGAGGGACAAAATGGCTGCCAACACTTCCTGATTTGGAGTGTTGACAGCCACTTGACAGCCAATCAGCATGCAGCTCGTGATCTGGAGGGTACGCGGACCCTACTCGGCCATAGATATATATGTGACTTTACTTTTGATTTTCTCAGGAACTACTGAACGGATTTACACCATTTAAGCAAAAGGCACGACACTGAACCAAGGGCTACCTATTTGCCAAATTTGGTGTAATTCCGTTCAGCAGTTCGGGCTGTAGCTGCGACTAAAGGTTCCTATGGAAAATTGCATGGGGAAAACGCGTTTTGGGACCCCCATTTTTCTCGGCCCCCGCTTGACGAATCACCCCGAGACTTTCAGGATAGGAGCGGACCGGAGCGCCCCAACAAGTTTGAAAATTTCACGAAGATTCGTCAACCGGCGCCAAAGTTATTTCAAATAGAATGTTGCAGATTTCCTATGGAAAATAGGTCCTAACTATAACTATCTACTGGCGACCGCCAGTAGATAATATCACAAATGTTTGATATATATATATATATATATATATCAAAAAATGCCCTGAAGCGAGGACGCACTCGACAGCAGAGTGATTAAAAATCATTTATTCAGCGGACACCGGCATTTCAATCCCGATGAATCCCCATCTACTGACGTGTTTCGGGACTCTTCGGCCCCTTACTCATAGGATGGCATTGGAAACACTGAGTAGCTCGCTGGTGCCATTAGCTGCATGCTGTTCATTTTTCCTCTTCCCCAGTGGGCTTCTCAGGTGAGTTGAATTATAGGCATGCTGGTACCTGTAGTTCTTGTTCGAGCCGTTAATCATCCCGCAGTGGGTTCAGTGTAAAATTCAATGTCCTGTCTTAAAATCAATGACTCCAGCCCAAGTGGGCCTCAGAATCGAAGTTTCTGGTTTATTTTCCTTCTCTGCTGTGCCCGACCAAGGTTAGCGAAGTTCAAAACCTCCTGGGCTCCATGCTACACTCTCACGGTGTTGGATCCTCCACGGCCGGACTGCCGTGAATACATCCATCAAAAAACGCCCTGAAGTGAGGAAGCACTCGACAGTAGAGTGATTAAAAAATCATTTAATCAGCGGAAACCGGCATTTCAATCCAGATGAATCTCCATCTCCTGATGCGTTTCGGGGCTCTTCAGCCCCTTACTCATAGGATGGCATTGGAAACACTGAGTAGCTCGCTGGTGCCATTAGCTGCATGCTGTTCATTTTTCTGCTTCCCCAGTGGGCTTCTCAGGTGAGTTAAATTATAGGCATGCTACCTGTAGTTCTTGTTCGAGCCGTTAATCATCCCACAGTGGATTCAGTGTAATCCAATTTAAAAAGACATTGACATTGCACTGAAACCACTGCAGAGTAATAAGTGGCTCGAAGAAGACACTACAGGTACCAGCATGCTTGAAATTTAACTCACCTGAGAGGCCCACTGAGGATGTATATCAATAACCAGCATGCAGTCAATGGCGCCAGGGAGCTTTTCAGTGCATTCAAACTGTCATCCTATGAGTAAGGAGCTTTTAGAGCCCCGAAACGCGTCAGGAAATATGAGGACAATCGGAATGGAAATGCCGGTTTCTGCTAAAAAATGAGTTGAAAATCACTCTGCAGCTGAAGTTCGTCCTTGCTTCAGGGCAATTTTTTGATGGGATTCAACACGGCAGTCTGGCCGTGGAGGACGAACCACTGTGAAATTAAAGCATGGGGCCCAAGAGGCTTGGAATTCTCTAAACCTCAAGGCGCAGCAGAGAAGAAAATAAACCGGGAACTTGCATTCTGAGGCCCACAGCAGGTTTGGAAAAATAATTTAACAAGACATTGAAATTGCACTGAACACACTGCGGAGTAATACGTGGCTCGAAAAAGACACTACAGGTACCAGCATGCTTGAAATTTGACTCACCTGAGAGGCCCACTGGGGATGTATATCAATAACCAGCATGCAGTCAATGGCGCCAGCGAGCTTTTCAGTGCATTCAAACTGTCATCCTATGAGTAAGGAGCTTTTAGAGCCCCGAAACGCGTCAGGAAATATGAGGACAATCGGAATGGTGATGCCGGTTTCTGCTAATAAATTATTTAAAAATCACTCTGCAGCTGAAGTTCATCCTTGCTTCAGGGCAGTTTTTTGATGGAATATGTATATATATATATATATATATATATATGTGTGTATATATATATATATATATATATATATATATATATATATATATATTTGTATCCAATATTTCTTCACAGAAATGTTCCACACGCACTCACTGGTAAGTATTTGTTGCAATCTCAGTTTTTATTTAGGCAGCAGCATTGTTCCGACAAGTCCAAAAACCCTACGCGTTTCAGTCTGTCCACAGACCTTGCTCACGGGTAGCAAAACGTTTCAAACATTGCTTCTATTTGAATATATCACATGATGTTACATCACTTCCTGAATAAGTATCGCTTTGCATTCTGGTATTTGTAGTGCAGTGATTATTGTGCAATCAAATAAACAGTGACAATAGTGATTATAAAAATATACAATTTGTACTATAGTGGTGCAGTGTAATTTTTGTTCACCTTTCAATTTACAATAATTAGAACCATTACGATAGATAGAAAAATAGAAAAATAAATTCATTAGAAAAATATATATGGAAAAATATATTTAGACTATATTAAAAAATTATTATTAGAAAATGGGGGATGGGAGGGGTTGGAAAAGTTTCTATCTATTACGTATCTACGTATTTCGTTGTACATTCCCCTCCAATGGGTCTCACATTGTGCATTTGCAATTCAGTAAAGATTAATCTTTCTTTCATTTTGTTAAACATTTTGCAATGAGTGCCCTCTAGTGGGCCGTCTTCCACAATTATCCAACCCATTGTCAGGTTTCCCTATTTGACTTAGATTGCATTTCATCATATTTCCTTATACCATCCCCCCTCTCTATTGGGTCATGGTGTTGATAATTTAATTACCATACACTGAACATTATTTTTTTCTTCTTTTTTCTTATTTATCCTTTCTCAATACTTGCCCCCTAGTGGGTCCTTTATTCCAATTGTTAAAGCCTTTGACCAATTTAACCGATATTATTTAGGTGAACTAAAAAATCTAATTTGTGATATGTGTTTAAAAACATATGTTTCATCAGTTACAATTCGGGATTACACTCTAATTCTTTGTATGTAACTACCAGATTCCTATATGGAAAAGAGAGACTGATTCAAAACTAATACAAGTTTGGGTAAACTATACAATTGTGTGAGGTATCATATTCATATAACATGGTGTTAATACAGTTCGTTGGGGCTGTTGATTTATACACTTCCTACAGGTGTGAGTACATCTCCTCGTCCTTATTGAGACCGTAGGGCGCTAAAGTTCTAAAAGACAGTATGTGACGCGATTCCTTCTGTCTCAAAGTCTTTTCACGATTGCCACCTCTATATATATATATATATATCACAAATGTTATTACCAAGAATTTATAATTTATATATATAATCATTTTCTTTTTTTTTTCCTTAAGTGTGGAACCCCCAGAAACCCTGTTTATAATTTATAACAATACAATTTCTAGTCTTATCTTTATTTACCCATGATCACTAAAATTATCCCTACCTCCCTTTCCCTACCTACTCCTGAACCCTAAAAACCTTCTTACTTCCCTTTACCTTTAGCCGTCCCTGGACCCAAAAACCACTCCTTTCCTCTCTCCACCCCTGAACCCTAAAAACCCTTACTTCCAATTACCTCTTCCCATGGAGGGTTGAGTTATGTGATGTTTAAGTGTGAATTAATGGCCCATTAAGGTCTACAAGCTCTTTTCTGGTTGTCTTGTTAGAATGGCAGTGCTGCTGCTTAAGGTGCTTATGAAGTTTATTTTAGAATGCGACTTGCAGGTGAGTTATTTGTTGTGAGGGCCATTGCTTTGATTTCTGTGTTTAACTGCCTTTCGTTCGCTGTCTTCCCGTCCAGAACATGTGCGAAGCAGTCTATAAAGTCCTATATTTTTTATAGAACTGGTGGAATTTCGGGCACTCTGCATTAAGCTTGTAATGTGGAGTTCCAGCCAAGTTCCGCCAACCACCGTGTGGCGGAGTTTTTTCTTGTGCGCGACTCGCTAATGGTAAGTTGGCGAGCACAAGCGAGATTTGTCGTCCCCCAGCGCGATTTTCAGGCACTAGGAGGGCACCCGGCAATATTTCTCTAACGCGGGCATTCGTAACCGCTGGTGGTCAGAAAGCTGCCACTTGAGTAAAGAATCTACTCAAGCGGCAGCCAAATCAACTCGTGCAGCTGTGCCCTGTGGTGCACCATGTGCAAGCAGCGTGATGTGCCTATTTCTGCCCATTCGCGGAATTGCACATATCTCGCTGAGTTTTTTTGTAACTTCATGGAATTCTACAGAGTGAAATCTGCGAATTCCGCCCATGACTAATATATTTCAGTTATATTTTTTAGATCAGGGTGGCTTTTGCATAGAGATACATCATCTGTGCACCTGTATGCAGCTTTTTATGGTCGAAGTGCATTGAGGTTCTCTGCAGCCACTGTACAAAACATCAAATTAAATAAAAATCAAATAAAGTAAAACAAATCTAATGAACGGTTTCTAACATTGCATGTATGGCAGGTTTATTTTTTATTTGCACAGGTCTGTGATCAGTAAGTTTCACCTGTTTTCAAGCCAAACACGTATTTGAAATTTGCACAATAGAAAATGGGGCTACCATGGTAAGCTGTTGTATGTTTAAGTATTTTCAGAGGACAAACTTGGATTCGGAGCTGTGCATCTACTCCCGTATTGTAAAGGTAAAAAGATCCAGACTGCTTCAAACCAAACCTTTTCGTGATTTGTTTTTGCCTGCTTATTAACTTCCAAAGCCCACTCGTGTGCCTGCTGATAGATTGCAAATGAGTCTGGATTGTACATGATTGCAGAGTGTGAGCTGTGTAATTGTCAAAACTGGAACCAGGGGCTCAGAGTCCTGTATGACCTGTGTCTGACAGGTTGACAGTGTCATTCTGTACTGGTTTTCAGCACCGCTACTCTGTCAGTACATCTCCCAGTATCCATACATTCAGTGCTGCAATTAAATGTGGAAAAATGCTGGGAAAACTCAGAAAGTGAGCCAGAGTTCGACTGGGGACCCACAACCAATACCTTGGCAAGGCAATAGGTACCGAAGGTCAGCTCATCTACTGGGCAGATTTGCACCTACCAAATCAGAATGTGGGATCTAAGTTAAATCATCCGCACATCTAAATGTACCGCACTTTCCCAGCAATTGTCCCTATTCATGTTCTCACACCAGGAATTCCCTACACCTGTTGAGCATATGAGGCAATGCCCAGGGCGTAGGAGGTGTGTTTCAGATCTTTCACTCCAAGTGGCCTTCTTCTGGAACACCTTTTTGTCTTTAGCTGGACCCCCCTTTTTAGGTCTCGCCTGAGCCAGCGCATGCGCTGGTCTGGCGAGACATTTAGTAGTGGCTTTCAGAAATGCGACCGCTTTTTTTTGTCCTGGCCTAGAGCATGCGAGTACGCGCACAGTAACGCGCGCATTCCTCGCATGCTCCAGGCCATCTGGCTTTCCTTTACAACCCTCCTCCCCCTCCCTCACCACAGAGCGCGTCTAGCAGCCGCGCGGCCGTGTCACTTTCACGGCCGCGCGTCACTTGCTCTCCCGCTCCTCCCCCTCCCCCACCACAGCGCGCGGCCAATGCTTGTTTAAAATGAAAGTGTTTCTCAGGGCGGAGGTGGGCTATGCGAGTATTTCTCTCCTTCAACTGTGTCTGAGGCGTTTTCCGATTCTCTTCTCTTGTTGCCCAGTAAATAAATACCGATATGTCAGGTGCATTTGCAATATGAGCTTGTTTTATGTTGCAAAGTGCACATTGCTCATGTTGCACTGTCCGTACTGTACACCTCCCGCACCATTTGTTCGACCCCCTCCCCGGCTTCTCTCCCATCCTGCTTTCATGTCCTCTCATTCCCCCAAACCATTGTTCCCTTAGTGCTGCCGCCATTGTGGCGGCGTACTTTTATTTTTCCAGTGAAGGACATTCTGTTTGTTTAGTTCCTATTGCCATTTCTTTTTGGCTACGGAGTCAGTGTAAGGATGACGTATGGCGTGTAGCAAATATGAATGGCTTGCCGGGTGTTGTAGTCCTTCCTATGCGACGCTCCCTGTGATTCCACCCCGCAGCTTTGCTCTAGTTATTCTAAACTTGTCTTAAATAGCGCTGTGTTTGCCTGTGCCTTTAAATTGGAGCTGCGCTGACCGGGGATGATTCTTGGCGTGTTTACTGTGCACTCTTGTCCCGCCGTGCATGCAGAGGTAATTACTTTCCCTGTGGCGATCCCTGAGGGCAACAGTCGGCCACCACCCCATTCGGTAGGGTTTTATTCTAATCTGTAATCAAGCTCTCATGACAAGTTTCATATTTGAACCGTCTTCTGTTGTGGCATGCTTGTAACAGGAATCGTGTTTTTGTTTCCTGCAGGTGTGCTTTTGCATATTTAAATGTAGTTTATTCATGCATTCATTTACCTTTAGAAGGTTGTGTGGAAATCTCGTTCTAAAATTTATATAGTTGAAGTTAACTTCAAAACAAACCATACCTAGTGATTTCTTCTGATATTATTTGGCTTCTCGGCTCCGCTGACTGCTGTTTTTAAAGACTGAAAGATGACATAAGAGAATGGACAAATTGGGGAACACCCCCTACATTTGGGAGAATCCCAGCTACATATATTTTTAAACAGTTTTCATTGGCGCTTTCTGGGATACTTGTAGATGCTTCTGTAGTGACGCTCCTTCTTCACACTTCCAGTTACAGAAAGATGCTGTTCCTTCTGCGATACAGAATCCCCGCGTTGCTCCAGTAGCGATGCTCTCTATTCCATGCAATTACTTAGTGCTTGTTAATAAGCTTGCGTCCAAAACATTCAGGAATAATAAAAATAAATATAACTACTAGCTTGCTCTATTTTATTTTAATCATTAGTTAGCAAAATTGTTTACTATCCACTTTCGCGGTCATTGCCACAGATTTCAAATATATATTCATCGCAGATTTTACCTTTCTTTCCACAAAAAATTAAATACATTTCTGTACATTTTCATGTATTTTGCAGAAGATTTGGAGCGCCTCTCATAATTATGGATAAACGGAGCATAAGGCTGTTGCCTTTCTTATATTATTGGTTATACTAACAAAGTTGTCATGATTGTGGTTCAATATGGCACTTCTGTACACAGCTAAATACCGGAGTGTGATCATTCATAAGGCACGCGCAGTGCACATGCATATCTAGGTCTGAGTACCATTTAAACTCTTTAAGGGCCTGGTCTTCAGAGCTTGCCTCCCTGCGGTGCTGCTACATGTGGTCCATCTGAGGGGTGAGGGTTTCCAGTACGGGAAGCTATGTGTCACCACTCACCTCGTCTGAGGATGAATCCCAGACAGCAGTGACCAGCTGGCTTTACCACAACTAACGTATAATTGTCTTACTAAATTCACCGAGGCAGTGTTTGCAGGTGTTGCCCACCAGCACTCATTTTTTTGGGAACCGGCATGTACTTTTACCCATCAGACATTGACCTAGAGCAAGACTAGTGGGGGAAGAGATGATGAATAAAGGCCAGAGCTGCCAATTTCGGAACTGAGGAATGTGATCCAAGTCCCGGCGTTGCTCAGCATCCTTTGATCTTGGGCAAATCACATAATATCCACATGCTTACAAAAAAATGTAATCTGGTGCTCATGTTAAGTGCACTTATTCCTGTGTGTAAAGGTCAAGCTATATAAAACTGCACAAAATTAACAATAGAAAAAACATCAGAGGATTGAAAAGCAGGGGTTGAAAAGCATCGTAAGAGTGAAATAAAGGGGCAGAGAGTGTAATGTGGTGGAAGAAATAGACATGAGGTGGAATCAAGCCAATGCAGCCTTGACATTCTTTGGTGCAGGCTTCTGAGAAAAACCTTGGACACCACCAGCACGTAAAACAAATGTCTACTGCCTCACTCTCTCTCATCTCGCAATCCCACTGCCCCCTCTCATCCCTCATACTCCCTATCTACTCTCTATACTGCCTGCTCACACATACTAAGCACAATTTCTTTCCCATGCCTTTTGAAGGTTTCTGTCCCTCAAACCGATGCTCTCCTCTTCTTAGGGTGTCTTCTGCATACACAGGTCCTCCCCTCTATGCATCTATGGCTGGTTTCCCCCTTCTTTCTCACACACTCTTTCTGCTCCTCTGTCTAGAGTTCATTCACCACTTCCTGCACAAACTACCTACCCTTCTCTATCTTCCTTTCTATCTATTCTGTGCAATAGGTCTCGCATTTGCAAGAGTTTGAGTTATTGGCATTGTAAATGACAATGCCTTTTATGTATGTGTTTTGAAAACCTGCAAGTTGTTCGTAAACACGCACTTGGTACTTTTAGTAGTTGCTCATAAGAAGCAAGTTTGGCAGGAACTGCGCCTCTTTTACTGTCAGCCATGCTTCTCCTGAGCAAGGACTATAAGTGCAAAGTGCATGTTTACGCACCGCTTGCAGGTTTTCAAAACACAAATAAAAGGCATTGTTATTTACGATGCCAATAGCTAAAACTCTCGCAAACGCGAGACCTATTGCATTGCAAATGCTTGTTGTCAGGAGTCTCTGTGCCACCTAGGGACGCTTGGAACCAGAGCCATCACAACATCAAAGGACCTTTCTGGCAGGCAAATCATGTTTTAGCCATGGAAGAGGTAGATAGAGATACCAAATACCATCCTTGACGGGCATTTTTGTACCCCTGACACTGCCCTCGCTAACCATGATCGCAGGATCATGTATTGTATTTGTGTTTATATAGCACTTCATGCAAGGCACCAAAGTGCAGTTTTAGTCAGGTAGCGTGCAATTGTGTGGGAGTGCTGTGGATGAGAGAACGTGTCTGATATTTGGCTGGGTACTACTTTGTTGCTGTGCGCGAGAACTGAGGGTATGTCATCATGGGTTGTTGCTGTGTCCACGTATACATTTAAACTGGAAAGAGATTATATAGGTCCCGTAAGCTTCGGATGCTTGTGTGCAGATGGACAGAAAGTGTGGGAGTGCAGCAAGGCTTACGTGGGAAGGGTTTTTTTGAGTCGTGTGTGTCTGCGGAGACTGCTGAGCTCGCAGATGACGTGGTTGTACGTGCTTGTGGCTACTGAGCAGTTTTGGATTGGCATGTTTCATATAGTTTTAACTACACTGAATGTGGGTTTAAGAATTGCCCAGCGGTGAAAGATGCCACCCATTCAGGTTGCAGTGTTGAATCATCTAAATTCCATTCTCTTGAGCCCATCCAATTGTGCTAGGGAGCAACCCACAGGAACTGTCCTTGTACTACCAGTCATGCTATTTTGTCTGAGGAGTCCACCCAGGAGCAGCATAGGAGCAATATAAATATAAATAAAGGAGTTATATAAACAGCTATAGTGTATGGTCTGAGGCATCCAGCGAGGAGTGTCAGGGGAGAAACCATTGGAGAGGGCAGTAAACAACCAGCCTTGAAATATGCTGTGAGGTGTCAGTTTAGGAGCAGCAGAGGAAGACCTCTTCAGTATGGGCATTGTACAACCATCCATGCAATATTGGCTTCAAGGTGCCCTCCATATGTTAACAATAGCAATAATATAGCAACAGGAAGAAAAGAGTTTTGTAACAGCCATGGTTACTTTCTGTAGATGCCACTCCTTGCCCTGCCCCTAACCCCTCAGCTTCAAATGGATGGTTACACTGTATCATTGACTGTATATTATGGCTTGGGTGATGTGGGAAAGTAGATAATTCCTGTGAAAACAATATTTGCAGATGTTTCAGCAGCAGCAACAGCTTCTCCAGTCCTGGCAGGACTAACCCCACTAACTGCACCCTCTCTCCTGGTAATTCTATATAGAGCTCTTCACACAGTGCAAGCCTTACGCCTTAACTTTGCCAGTGCTTGTTGTGCATGGATGTCAGGGAAATTCCTAAATGAAAATTTCAAAATTACCCCTTGCCTGGCCTTTGATGGAATCCGGACCCCAGTTCAAGATTCCATCAAGGATCCAATTATCCGCCCTCCCCGCCCACAGTGCCCCCTCCCCACCCATATCCTCTTACACTCACGGCTCTGGCACTATCACGCCTATTTCTTGAGACTTCAGGGTGGCCGGGGGAACCATCTCAGCAGGTACAGGCAATGTCTGCATTGGTATAACCCAGCTGCCTGGCTTTAAATGTGCAGGTGCTGTCCGGTACTGAGTACCTGCACTTCTTTATTTTCAAAGGGAGAGTACCAGCATTTCTCAGGAGCAGACAGGTACTCTAAATAGTGAGTACCAACACTTCTATATTTCCATTTAAAGCACTGCACAGCTGCAAAGACTAACTTTATAATGTGTGTCTTTCACACTCTTTTATTAAGACATTGCCAACGTGCTCGGCGTTTGGGCGCTGGAACAAAACAGACATGTTCACATGAAGGAAGTGTTTTAGATTAACATTCATAATTGATAATGTAATGTATGTAATTACTTGTGCGGAGCTCTGCAATTTTAAAAGCATAGTGTAATGCGATTTTTAATTTAATATGCACTCTTTTGCTATTCATGGCAGTTTGTAAGTGCATTTTACTTCTCTCTCTGTGCATTCCTGGAAACAGCTTTGCGTTTAAAATGTAAGTGCTCTGAAACCCTTAGAGAAGGAGAGAGCGCTTGGGGCCTCATTCTGACTCGGGCAAAGCGAAAATGCCACATTGAATTTCTCTCAGCTTGATTCAGAGTTGGTAAGTTTTTCCACACCTGGTTTGTACAGAGTATGAGAGAACCCTACCTTATTTACCAGTCGGAACAACTGCATGAGGCTGTCTGCAGCAGCAACCAACAACCAAGCCTAATCGGTACACCCTCCGCCCCCATCCCCCATTATCCCCATCACACCCACAGGTCCAAGCGCACATTACCACCACAGTGGTGTAGCTAGCCTTTTGGTCCCTGCGTTTGCCAACCTGCGACGGCCGCATTGAAGAGCAGGGGGCGGGGGGGGGGAGCGTTCGGGGGGGGGGGGGAGGGGTGCTGGCAAGTTTTCCCTGTTTGCGGCAGACTAAATGAGAGGAGCGGGGGGGCTTGCCCGCCAAAACTCGTGCCACCGGGGACCCCCCCTTGCTACACCACTGTACCACCTACAGGTGGTTAATGAAAGCGGGAAAACACAGCGACTTGAAGAATTGTGTGGTTTTACAACAGAATATTTCCCATTCCATGGGGATTTAATCTTAATTGCAGGATAATGGCGTGAAATTACCAGATGGTAACAGTAAACTTGCATGTGATTTTACTGTTATCCCAGTAACATGCAGCTTGTAATCTGGGCCTGAGCCTGTAGTGGGTGGCTGGAAAAGTGTCTCATTCTGCTCCCTGCACAAAAACACTAGGTGGTATATTCACAAGAACGTGTGATAACTACCTCAAGAGTAGCGTAACGCAACTTTCAACATCGCAGCCTATCTCGGGAAAATAACCCTGTGTCAACGTGGAATTCACAACACGGCGGTAGCATGCGATAGTTGGCAGACACCGCGGCCAATGTCTGCAAGACAACCACCTCGACGGAGATAAAAACACAAACCACAACGCGAAAAAAGCTGCGATGGGCCAAAGTGCGATAAGAAAACAGTGACAACCAGCGCGAGGGCAGCAATACGCACGCGCAATGCGGGAAAAAGCACAAGAACAGTATACGGAAAATGCCACAGAACAAAATACATCAACAGCGGAGTACCACGGATGCACCCTGGCCAACTGCAAAGGACAACATGCACACCACAACATCCACGCACCGTGGAAGAACAGACCCTACAGGCACACCACATGAAAGAGACCAGTGGCAGACAAATCTGAGCCGCAGGAGCGACACACCCACCGTGCAGCATACGCACATAAGCAGAAGTGCACCCGGACAGTGACAACATCCCGGTACAAACTGCAACACCTCCACAACTGAACACAGGACACAACTGGTTCGGAAAATGTGCACAACATGGCAAATCACATCCGAAACCCCAGGGACATGTAACATGACAATGTACAATTCCAACCTGTGACCTGTAAATATGTTTTATTCACACATGCAGTGCATCTGGACATCTACCACTGTCCCATGAATGCCACGGAAGGTCACAATGTGACGTGCTCATGAGAAGTAAGTGTCAATGATGGAGTCCCTACGGGCCATTCCTGCCGCAGCTGCAGTGGGATGTGGGCCACCTGCCCCATCACCACCATCATCGTCCGGTACCTCTGGAACTGGGATCCATGGGGCCCTGGTGCGAACACAGATGTTGCGCAACACACAACATGCAACGATCATCTTGCACACGACGTCTGGGCTGTACAGGAGCTTCCCACCAGTGCCGTCCAGGCACCTGAAACGTGACTTCAACACGCCAAATGTGCGTTCAACGCTGCCCCTGGTGCGTATGTGGGCCGCATTGTACTGCCTCTGGGCGGGTGTGTTCGGGTCTCGGAGGGGTGTCATCATTCAAGGGCAGAGTGCATATCCTTGATCACCTGTGACAGTGCAGGGAGAAAAGAGTCAATACTTGGTTCGGCAGGATGTGATGGCAGGCCCACCAATTCAGTGACGCCTGTGCTGGCTGTGTGTGGGGTGAGTGTAAGCCAGCCCTCAGGGAGTAGCTGGTGCTGGCAACTACACCAAAAGTCATCAGGCACACAGACATGCAATGTCAGAACTAAAAGGGGGGATGACTCGAGGCGCACAGGGCTAGTCGCCCCGGATGCACAGCGGCCGACACGGGCCCACCACCACGGGACGCTGACCTGCGGGAGACTTGGGTAGGGTCATGAGGGCAGAGCAGTGCCTCACATGTCATGTCTGCATTCCGCATCTCCACACGTTCAGCTGTTGTGTGGCTGTGGTGCCATGTGAAGTCTGTATTGGGTGCAGGGGTAGCCCAGGATGACCATGTAGTGGTGTAGTCGTGTCTGGTAGGTGGTCGTGTACTTTAACATGTCGGATGTGGTTAGGTTAGGGCACGTGTGCATCCCACAGTTGTGCCTCGTGCGTTGGTACTTACCAACGAGCAGTCCCGTTCCATATGTGCCATCCTTGAAGCGCTGGTTGATGATGGACTGTCAGAAGATGAAGGAATCATGCACACTGCCTGTGTAGTTGGCGACAACATTGGTGAACATTCCCCGGTGGTCCACTATTGCCTGCACATTGATGGAATGCGTGTGCTTCCTGTTGCGGTAGTGGTGTGCAGTATCAGCAGGGGGCACAAGTGGGACATGTGTGCAGTCGATTGCCCCCAACACGGCCGGGAATCCGGCTATTGCGTAGAAGCCTTGCTTAGTCTCCAGCTGTTCCTGCGCAGTGTTGGGGAAGTGAAGGTACTGGGGTATGAAGCTGATGATGGCATCCAGGACAGGTGCGATGAACTTTGATAGGGCTGGCTGTGAGACCCCTCCGACTCTGGCAGTTGTTGGTTGGAAGGTCCCAGAGGCCAACAGGTGCAGCACTGCCAGCAGCTTTGTCTGCGGAGGGATGTTTGTTCTCCGCTGTGTTGGGACCGTCAGCCTGTTTGCGATGTGGGTCAGGATGCGGAGGATGGTTGTCCTTTTGAGCCTGTAGTGGGCAATGACTTCCGCGGGCGTTAGGTCTGTGAGAGTGGTGCGTTTTCGGTAGGTCCGCTGTCTTACTCTACGCTGCCTCTGTGGTGGTCCGGGGGAGCGGGTCCGGGTCCTGGGGGTGGTGGCGGTCCTGGGGGTGGTGGCGGTGGGTGTTGTGGCCCTGTTGGGGCTCCGAGCTGCATGTAGAGTAGCTCCATGGCGTCGTTTGTTCTTCGGGTATGGCTGTGTGCGGGACTCCGTTGCCAACTGCAGGTAGACGTCCGTCTTTACACCTGCTTGAGGCAGGTGTTAAATACCTGCGGCTAACGCACCTTATCGCCTGTTTTGTGTTCTTATCGCCGATGTGGCTGATCGTTGTGAATGTTGAGGTGTGATATTGTCTTGACTTTTGGCACGGGAACGCCCACTCTGCATCTCATTAGCGATATTTGCGGGGGTCCTCTGTGGCGATGTTTTTTGAGGTTGCTATCGCGGGTAAACTGGTGCTGTAGGCTGTTTACACCGGCTTGTGAATGGGGAGGTAGATTTATCATGACTTTGGCTGCGATGAAGTGCTGTTAATTCGGCGTTAGCTCCTTGTGAATATGCCCCTAGACTGTTACAGCTCGTGACTTCAGAAACCAGGAATAACTTCTCAGTCTCACGCATTTCACTATCTCGACTGAGTTCCCGGGCTTTCACGGCTTAATAGAGAATATCACCAAGCGGCTCGCGAGAACACTAGACTGTTCCCTTATCATGAAAAAGGTGCACTGGCGCACAGTGGATCGGTGCGCCTTTTTCTAAGGCATTGACAGTGCTTAATTTGTAAAAGAATAGGTGCCGGGGCTCACATTTTGTTCAGAAGCCTGCCGCTTCTGAATGCTTGGGTTTTTTTCTGTGCTGGTCAATGTATACTTGCAGTGCACCAGATATTTTTGCATTATATACATAGCCTCAGATGGCAATATAACCAGGGGCCACACTTTTTACTGTCTACGTCTTTGGAAAAATGAAACAGGATTCAGACATGCTAGAACTCGAGCAGCGAAACCTTAACTCTCTGAGCTATCCCACACTTTAGATGAAACGCTCTATATTAGCCTAATTCAATCATGGACAGTGGTCCTCCCCATCCCTTTTAGGCAGTAAAATACTGCCATAATATACCAAGTGATTCATCCAGCGAGTTACAATTTTCAATTTATTTTCGTATCGGGACCACAACTGGAGAAAAACCCTGTAGACCCGGCCCTGTAAAATAAGTGCTGGTGCTGAGCACTGGAAACCACTGGCTCAAATTAAGCATTTCACTTTCTAAAGCACATACATTTAACTTGGAAATTCTCAAAGTTAAGCATGAAGGTAAACAGCAAAGCTCCGAAAGAGAGAAAAGCAGCCATAGCTCACAGTTTCCGAGCAATTCTGTGTGCAATTTATACTCTAACTCTGAGCTGTGCTGGCTACAGTTCATACACTAACAAGGGAAAAGTTGCTTTGCAGCAGTGCCCACATTCATCATACGGCCCATGTTAGCTAGGTTAGCTGATCTAGATTAACATGGCAAATGCCACTATTGGCAAACCAATTCTTTTTCGTTTAATGTTTATCAAATTTGACTGCTTGCCTCATATGTTGCACCTCTCTTAATCTGGCAACCCAAGCAACTGCCTACTTTACCTTCATAGATGATTGACTGCTGATAGCACGTGCGTGAAAGCAGGTTTTTGGGTTTGGTTTTTTACGCAGAGCAGCTGCAAATGGAAGGTATCAGGGAGCAACATGTACAGAGATGTTTTAAGATGTGGGCAAAGTGAGCTCTGGCCCAGGGTCCCAGCATTTCAGGGGTCCCCTTGATAGAGCCAGCTCTGTTCTGTAGAGATTCTTGCCCTGATGACCTTGAATAATTCTTAAACAGATTGTTTTAAATACTATTTACCTATGATTTATTATTAATATGAGTGATGTGTGAGAGTCTAGTGCAGACATTTTGCAGAAATATTTTGTGTTTATGTTTCATGCAACCTCTATAAAAACAAGTTTCTTTTAGATCAAAGCAAGACCTCTTATATGAGAAATGGCAGTGGCCCACAGAGATTATTTGCAGTAATATTAGTGAGCTGCTACTGTGTTACAATATTGGAAACACACATCACAATCCCTGAATATTAGATGTAAACACATTTAGAATTTGGACAAGTGTTCTTGTGCGCTGTCAGTGACCCGGCCAAAGAGGGCATGGAAGAGCTGAAACTGGATCTTAAATTCAAACCTTTTCCAAACAGGGGCCCCCAGAATACGTTTGGCCCAGGGCCCCCAAAATCTTTAAGATGTCCCTGAACAAGAAGTGCATTGAGTGGTTGTAAGTGTTTTGAATAGAAAAATCAGCTTGTGAGGTAGAGAGCAAGTTGGGGAAGAGGGAGCAACCTAGAGCGTGCAACTAGGGCTAACTGAAAGGAGAAGCATCACACAAGTGACAGAGCAAGAAAACACATGTACTCTCATCGAGTGCTTAAAATAATACAAACAAGCATTGGCAAATCCAGTAGGTCTCACCTACGTGAGAGCTATTGGGAAAAGCAGCATGATGCAGGACGGTTGAAAAAACGTATATGATGCTGGCACCACTTATAGCTCTTTTTTATGGTGGGCAGGTGACGGGGCAACACAGGCAACTAGAGGGAAAGATCAACGGGGACAACGGTGCTGGGGGGTGGTAGTGAAGAAGCAACGAGGACAGCAGTAGGGTGGTGGTATGGAAGAAGCAACATGGACAACAGGAAGGCGTGAGAGGGAAGAAGCAACAAAGACAGGGGTGGGTGTTTGGGTGGTAAGGAAGAATAAACATGATCAGGAAGAATTTAAATAGTACCTCAATCACAGCGCCAGCAGCTGAAGGACCCTAATCAAGATGAAACTATCTGTGCTTTTTTCCGCGCACCATACAAAAGAGGAGGAAGCAAAGCCTTCTCAGTCTGCCCAATTAGGAGGCAGAAAATGTGAGTGAAAATGAAGCCCATGAATGGTAAGCAACGGGCGGGCTCCAAGCACCTTGTAGGACACAATATTTGTCGCAAGCGAGGGTGCCATGAATGAGCTGTCGCAGGTGAGAGCTTAAAAGTGGGCCCCATTAGCAAAGGAAATTTCTAAAAAAGTAGCCCACATTTGCAAATGAGGCCAGTTTTGAACTTGTTAAGACATGCTTTATAGGTGTTTTGCAAGGTATGGGAGCGAGCATGCATGTGTGGTTGTTGCAGATACTGTGGTAATATCAGGGAAATCAACAGCAAAAACCAACTCACCAGGCCATAAAACAGGCCCACTAACTGCCCAAAATCTGCCCATATACACACACACACACACACACGCACGTCAGAACAGTCCTCCTGGCACTTGCAGATTGCCCTGTAGGCCAGCACGACCCAGGGTAGGATGTACATGGCCCGGGAGGTACGTGAGAATGGCTAAGTGCTCTGAGGGCCAGGAGCTGGACTGCCTCTTTCCCTGCACCTAAAATGACAAAAGGAAGAGAAAAGTCCTCAGGGAAAAAGCTGCTGTTGGTGATTGTAGAACCAGGTTCAAGCCCGGCCCTCGGCCCAGCACCCTTTTACTCTGGGTTAAATCACTTAACCCCCCCTCGCATTTTCATAGTAACATCTGTCACTCTGGTTTAAAGCCTGCGAAATAGATGTAAGAGCTCCTGAAGCACTCCACGTCTTGTGTGTCCTTCCTTGGCAGGTGCCCTATTTATGAAATGACAGGATCATGTAAGGGAAAGGGCTGCAGCAACAATTAAAAAAAAATATGCCACCTGGGCAAGGCATATTAAATAGCTACCGCTGTCAGACGAGTCCTCCTGGCATGCCGGATTGCCCTACAGGCCTGTCCGACCAGGGGCAGAATGACCTCCAAGATCTTAAGGAGATCAGCCCTTGCGAGACTGAAAACAGGTTGGGAGATGGCAAAGACATAACCTTTCGCAGCTGGATTACCACATTTATAAGGCCGTGCTGTTTCCGGTCTACCCTAAAACACAGTGGGGCTTATTTACAAGCCCCTTGCGCCACTTTTGCGTCATTTTTAACATGGGAAAAGTGATGCAAAAGGGGCTTGTAAATCTGCCCCAGCGTTCTAAAATTAAACGTACAGCAAAAGGTGGCCGTTCCATTAGAACGATTTACTTTGCATCGCTTTCGGTATGCATGAACTGTTTTAATGCAACAAAGAACGCTGCCAGAAAAGCACCATAATGGTGGTTTCGACGAGGGGCAGGGCTGAAGTTTGCGCGCTGCAGGATACATTTTGGCAAAATATCATTACAAACTCACATGCAAACCAACAAAGAATAAACATAGATTGTGCAATTGAGTGACGGGACTGGCAACATGATAAAATAAAACAAGCGACAACAACTGAGGAAAAAGAAGTAATAAAAGTACCTCCATTCGAGCGGGACCAGCGGACTGATGTTAATAAAGCAAAATCAACCAGTACTTGGTCCCTGATCCATCAAGGGACGTACACACACGAAGTCGAAAGTGAAACCGGGCGCGATGACAAGCATTGATAAATGTAACTATTTTGGCTTTCTTCTACTGAAATGTTTTTGCTGTTGCACTACCAATGGCCTATTTAATTAGTTTGTAAATGTATTTTTGGTGTTTTGTAGTGGACTCTATTGTTTCATTGAAGCCCCATCAGTGCGCTAGCCCAAGGGGCATTTGGTGAAGGGGTGGATGCGCTGGTAGAGCTATAGAATGTTCTCCAATTGGTGGGGTTCAGTTCGTTGAAAGAGGAGCAGTGGTCCATGTCTGAGTGGTTTGAGAAAGCAGGAGGTGTCCAGTTGTGGCCGGCATGGATGGGGGGTAGCGGGGCGCAGGGGGTGGGGTTAGGGGATATTTTAAAAAAAGAAAAAAAACGTAGCTTACCGCCTCGTCCCTCTGTCGTCTCCCCTCGCCTCAGGAATGAAAAAGAAGCAGGTAGCCAGGCTCCCCTAACCAATGACAACGCAGCATTGTGATTGGTAAGCACCCAGGTTCCCCATACCAATCACAATGCTGCAATGCAGCGCTGCGATTGGTCTGAGCGCCGTGGTTCGGCGCTCAGCCAGAGACTGGGGGCCTGGGCATGTTCTTCATGTAGGCTGTAATGCAGCTTGGATGGAGAACAGGGAAAGTGCGCATGACTGTTTGGCCGGCCCGAAAGGGCCAGCCAAACAGTTATTGCGCACTTAGGAGGGTGCTATCACTCCTCCCCTGCTCTGCAGCCCTGCCCCATCACGCAAAGCTGCAGGAGCAGGAGGACAAAATAAAATGATATAACATTACGTTATTATCATTTTCTTTTTTCCTCTCTTTTACTGCTTCATGGCAGTGGGGCGACGCTCTCCGCCTTAGTGGAGGAGCCGCCACTGGAGGTGTCTAACTTCTTGCACGTGCACAAACTAGGAGAGCTTGAAAGCACATACACAAAATGGCTGGTCATTGTACTACTTTGCTAGAGGTACAAAGACACAATGGCTTCTATGCAAGTCTTCTTCCCTTACTCCTCTTGAGATTTCTTGTTTGACTTTCAATCACAGCACCCAAGCTTCCCATGGCCACTTTCACTCATATGGCCCATATACCCTAGAGCCAGCTCAAGGGTCTTTGGAGCATTAGCTTTACTCTACGTGCTAAAGTTGTAACTACTTGCAATTAAATGGCTCGACCGGCAGGGTGAACATGTATTAACAAAGTATCCATTTTATAAGTAAAAGTGTGGATTTAAGGTTTTTTATTGAGGTTGGGTTTTAACTGAGGCTATTAAAGAGCTATGATTCAAAGGTGTGGCTGTAACTCCTTATGCTGTCGTAGGACAGACTAAATGGACCAGTGGTGTAGGACTCTGTGCCAGGGCCATGTGATGCCCACGCACATCACCCATTGCTCTGGTTGCAACTCTGACTGGTGCCCTGCTACATACGCTGTGCCTCTAACCAACACTTCCAGATCCCAATGGCCACCGTTGACCTGTGGAGTACCACCTGGACCCATATTCTCCAGTTTGTACATGAACCATGTGATGGTCACCTTGCCAGCTGCACAATTATGATCCACAAGTACACAGATGATACATAGCTCTGTCTGAAAGACTCAATACCGAAGGAATGCTACTGACTGAAAAACTGTCATGCGTTCATCGAAGTTTCGACATCAAGTGTGTACCTCAGCTGGCTGTGCAGCTCACCAGCAGTAGCATCTTGACTAAGCACTGTGAATGGTGCAGTGAGTAGTTATTAAGTTAGAATATCACCCACTGACAAAAGACTTGCCTTGCACAGTAGTTGTATGTATTGACGAGGGTGAAACGCAGCATCATTGTCGAAGTGGTACAAGGCAACCCAGAGGCAGCCCGGAGAAAAAGGCAGAGAAGTATGTCAACACCCCTTTAGACCATAGCAGAGGTGGCTTCATAGCTTCGGATCCCATAGATATGGTGAGCACCATCAGTCTGGAGACCCGCTGCCAGATTCACTTGGGAAAGAGAGCACGGAGAGGAGACTCTGGAGTTCAACAGAGGATGCTCCCAGTGAATGGATCCTGTGGAGGACTCCCTGGCAGCTTTGTTCTTGATGGAAAGCAGACCCACAGCTATGATGAGGCAGCCAGGCTGCCGACTGGAACGGGATGGATCCAATGAGTGTGTGGCTTCTGGAGCTCCTGGGAGGCTGCTTTTGGGGAACAAACTAAGACGACTTGTGTCAATTGAAAAAAAAGAAAAGACGCGGCTGCAAATAAGCTCCAGTGTGAGGATCCAGAAAACATATCCAATTTAAGATTTCTTGGGCTACCAGAGGGATTGGAGGACAGTGTTCCAATGGAACAAGTGTTACATAAGCTGATAAGGATACCTTATTGACTGAAAGGGACAAAGAACCGAAAGATTTAGGTATCTCGAGAGCCCAAAGAATTCCCTTTATCAGGTTAAAAAAAGAAGGCAGCTCCCCAGGCAGTGATTGCATATTTCCAAATCTTTAGTCTAAAAGAAAAAATACTGATTCATAAGAAAATTAATGGAGATAAAAACCAAAGTTGGTTTCCACAGTTAGGTCTTTCAGGATCTTGCCAATGAGCCAACCGAAAAGGACAAGAAGATGTACAGTTTAATACCAGAGTTGAGGTCTCTGGGCATACAGATCCAGCAGGTTCAACATAGAAAGATGAGAATACTTTCCAATAAAGAATTTATCTTTCTACAAGGCACATCAGAAGCCAAAGAGCTGCTGAAGAAAATTAGAAATGGATCAATATTACAGAAGTATGGAACCTGATTAAATAAGCAATCAGAATACTAGGATATTGAATTTAGAATATGTATGATGTGAAGAGTCTCCTATTTCCTATGCGCCCCACTGGGATGATATTTCTCAGTAACTAAAAACTGTTACTTTTCAGATGGAAGAAACTTAACTTGATGTCCATAGTGATACCTGCCAACCCTTTTCTCGCACATAAGCACAATGAAGGTGTTGAAGTGTAAAAGGGTTTGCGCATGGGCTGCGCCATGCACGTAGACGGAGCACAGTGTCCAAGGAATTGGGCCCAAGCATGGAGGGAAAAGGAGGCTTGGTGATGGGGTGCCAGGTGGCAGAGGAATTCTGGGTGTGGCTGGGATGGGGTAAGGTCGGGTTGGGGAGTACGGGAAACAACTGGGTATAAAATGGAAGTGTTTATAATGCAGAGGAGTAGCAGATGAATAGCTGACGAGTAAAACCAAGCGCAGATGAAAAGTACCAACAGTGAATGTGAATGGTGCATTAGAAGTGATCTCTAGAAATTATTTTAGGGGTGGTACACACAAGGCCACTGGTAAAACTGGTAAAGCCACTGTCAAGGGCAATTATGACAAGTGTGGAAATGCATAAATACATGCTTGTTTAAACGTATATATAGATACCCCCCCACCTCACACACATAAAAAGTCAAATTTAAACATTTTAAGCAAACATGTAGGCTCTTGCACTGCCTCAAGTAAACACTTCTTTGCAGTGAAAATAGATGGATAAATAAATGTGGGAGGCAAGATGCAGCATTTGTCTTTTCCTGTGTGACATCTTCCCACATTCAACAGCAATGGTGGTGGGGCCCACGGGGCGAGGGGGGGGGTGCCTTGAAAAATAGACCTGGTCACAAGTTCACATTTGGCCCCCTCTGGCGACTCTACTACTGCCAATTCGACCATCGGAAAATAAATATGGCAATGATTGTTTAGAACAAATAAATGCAGAGAATATACTATTGAAAGACTTATTTAAGAGAAAAATAGAAGTAGAATTCGAATGAATATTCATAGATTCGGGAAGTTAGAATATTTAATGGGATGGAAGCCATCATAGAAGTAGCAATTGTGATTAGGAAAAACATGAAATAAGAATGACAAAGAACTCCGGTATAACATTAGAAGATGGATTAGGTTAACAATTACACAAGTGTCTGATTATCTTGGTGTGTAGCTATTACGGTTGTATATTTGATGATCCACATCCCTTAAAAGAATTCATTCCGGCACGGTCAACATTCATCCTACCCCATTTATGGCAGGGGGACATTTACATGTTGCTTTAACACCTATAGTTAGATTAGCAAGTTCAGTAAAAGGTTAAGGAGTCACCGTATGTGGTAAGCAATAAAGTTGATACAAGACAGTTTGGGGCACAAAGATATTCGATACGAAGCTTTCACGTACCAACAGGAGTTCACATGCTTTGGCCTTAAATATCAAAACATGGTCTCATTTTATTAGTTTTTCAGTTCAGCCAATTAAAAAAAATTAAGTTCAGTTACTTAATCCCCCTACTCTCTCAGCTCATTCTCCAGTTAACCTACTATGACAGCTATTTAAAATAGAAACATGTAACGGGAGAGCTGACCTGTAACTTAATTCAGCAGAAAACATAGCTTATCCCAGATCTAAGGATTTTTGAGTTTAATTTGAACTCTTCTGTGTTTGGACTCTGAAGAGTAGTCAGAGAAGGAAGGTGGAAGCACGTATCCATTTCAATAACAAAACACAGCTACAGTTAGGTATTAATTTAAATAACTCAGATCCTAACCAAGTGAATATCAAAGTATTGCAGAATATAAGACTAAGAATTCATATATTTAGATGTTTATTAAAAAAAGAGTATACCAATGGAGGTATGAGGAGGGCAATAAGGTAAGGAAATTCTTAGCACGGGAATTAAGATCACAAGAAAATGTGTTTGTAAAATTTACAACAATGGAACTAGCAATATTGCAGAAGATGTAGACAAAATCGCTAATATATTTTTGACTTTTTATAACTTGTATCAGAGGACTTTAACCCCTAGTATGGGAGATACTCTAACCTTTTTACAGGAATCTAATCGGGAAAAAAATCTTCAGAACAACAGCAGAGCTTGTGCAACAAGTCAAGAAGGTAACAAAAAACTCTATGGCTACACCAAAGCTTCGGGGCCATATGGTCCACTAGTGGAAATTTAGAAATGACTTTCAAAAGAGACTATCCCCCTTTAAGTATATTGAATAATACAATATTGCAAGAAGGGAAAAAAACACCATCTTTCCAATTGGGGAACTTAGTTACTCTTTTAAAACCAGAAAGATTCCAGCAAGTTGTAACTTCTACCGACCAATCACATTGCTTAACGTTGAAAATAATATTTTAATGAAAATAATGTCCTTTAGATTGGTGGAGATTGCTGCAACATACAGAGATAGAAATCAGATGTGGTTTATTCCGGGTAAACTCTTAGGGCCTCATTACGAGTCTGGAGGTCCACGGACCACCAGACTCGCAGGGGCACAGCGGTGGCAGTCTTCCGATTGCCCTACTATGACCAGGGCGGTTGGGCGGCCCTGGGACCACCGCAATCTCCAGGAATCAGAGATTCCTGGCAGTGGCGCAGTAGTCTTGAGGCTGCAATATGCGTGGTGGGGCTACTGCGGCCCTGCCAAACATATTATGAGTTTATTCACTGCCACACTTTTCATGGCGGTGTGACCGCCATGAAAAGTGTGGCGATGAGGAAACATAGGGTGCCCTACAGGGCCCGCTTGTGCCTCTGTGCCATGGAGTGCATGCAGGGGGGCACATGTTGTACATGGACGGCATGGACTGCAGCAGTCCATGCTGTGCAGGTTCTGATTTTGACGTTCCCATTGCAGTGCCTATTTCGTAGGCACTGCCGTGGGAACAGCAAAGAACTGCCCTCCAGATAGGAAAAAACTTCTAATCTGGCATGCGGTTCAACCACGGGTTTGGCAGTGTGGGAGCAGGGTGGTCCCGCTCCCGCACTGCCAAACTCGTAATGAGGCCTTTAGCGTGCAAAATCCTTTACCTTTTGGAGACTGTAGACTATGTAAGCAGTGTTACATCACTCATGGCTGTTTGGTTTCTGGATGCTGAGAATACTTTTGAACTGATGAATTGGGAATTTTCGCAAAGGGTCCTCTTGGCTATGTATTTTTATGAAAAATGTACCAGACTCATTTGTGTTTTTTCTATCGGGACTCCAAGGCACAGATAATACTGAATGGATTAGTGGTGGGGTGATTTCTGATTGGTACGCTCCAGGGCTGCTAAATCACATTTCTTAATAGTGATTATGACATTTTTATGAAAATAATTTCCTCTAGATTGGCAGAGCTTGCTGCAACAATCTTCAATACAAATCAGATATGATCTATCCCGGGTAGACTCTTAGCTTCCAATACCCATTACCTTTGGATGTGGTAGACTGCGCAAGCAGTTCATATGTCACCGTTTTGTTTTTTGGATGCTGAGAATGCTTTTGATCTGATGAATTGGGAATTTTTAGAAAAGGTCCTCTTGTCTACTTATTTTCTTGACCAATTTTTGAGACTAATTTGTTTTTTAATATCGGGACTCTACGGCACAGCTAATGTGGAATGGAGATGTGATGGGGGAATTCAGATTGAAAGAGAGACATTGCAGGGCTGTCCATTATCACTGTGATTATTTGCCCTATTTATTGAGACCTGTTGTTTTTACATTTAATATACCAGTTAAGTCTCCCAATGCAGCATGTGAAGATTCCAAATTCTATTATTCATGAGTAATTTAGCCATATTTCTAAACCAATAGGAAAATAACATCAGGCTGGAATTTGTTACTATTGATAGGTTCACCCACATATCAGGGTTTAAAATAAATCCCATTTAGACAACAGCTATATTAGGGAATTATGATGCCGCAAATCTTCCATTGGAATAGTGTGGTATAATAAAAGCGCAATTCATCAGATATTTAGGAGTACATGTTTATTCTTCTTCAGATAATATTTTTCATCTGAATAATAGTCACCTAATCACCAACCTAAAGCAGAATCTCATGTATGACTTCATTTATCACTTTATATAGAATGGCGAATTAACATAGTTAAAAACGTATTTTTATCACAATGTTTATTTTCTTTTACGGACACTCCTGTGTTATTTAAACTCGCCTTTTTAGGAAGCAAAAACAGTATTATTACTACATTTTATGGGAATAGAAGAGGGCTAGGGTAGAAAAGAAAAAGCTATGTTTACCATTTGAGAATTGAGGGTGGAACAAGCTCTCCCTAACGTAGAGACGAGACAATATGGCTTCTTCTATATAAACTCAGAATCAACTCTGTCTTCTTGATTGGGGTCGTGAGGTTGCTTTGGACCCATAAATTGTTAAAAGCTGGCAGGACAATGGTTTTGTAAAGCTAGCTGATTTTTGTTAGGTGACAAATGGAAATCTTAGAAAGAAATTGAATCATAAATTGTCAGTAATAAAGTTTGCTTGCAGTGGTCATACAGGACTATTTACCGTGACCTACAACAGATTGATGCTAAGAGTCTTGTTGAAAAGAAAGGGTTAGTGGAGAACTTGATTTCCTCCCATCATTCGACGAAAGTGGGGGTTTGATATAGGTATCTGTTGTCACAGGACAAAGTAGATATATTTAGCCGGAATACAGAAAAATGGCTAACAGAGGGGATAACGTTGACTAAGGATACCTGGCAAAGAGCAAATTAATGGAATGTTAAATTATTGAGGGGTGCGAATTTCTGCAAAATGAAGTTTTATTCCAAATGGTTGCTGTATAAGATTCCATGAATTTTAAATAGAATTAGTTTGGACTATACAAACCAATGTTTTAGGTGTGTTACGCTGGACAGCAGTGATTGTTCCCATATTATTTGGCATTGCAGCAAATTGAAGACCTCATTTACAATATTTTGACATGCAGCAAGCCTTCCTGCTGCGCTGCCATGCCTCAAAATAAAAGGGCAGGAATGTGCCATATCTACAAGATACAGCACATTCCTGTCCTTCTCTCCAACAGCCGTGAGCTATCGCAGACAGCCTTGCATCATTTTGCAAGTGTGCCTGCGCTGAGGGGATGATTGTTTTTGTGCAGAAAGGGACTCCTTCCTGCACATAAACAATCATTAAAGGCATTTTCCTATATCTATGCATGGGGTAGGAGACCCCTCAAACCTTTAAAAAAAAAAAAATAAAGCCCTAGGGAGGTGGTGGTCACCGGGGCTGCAGGGGCCCCCGCATATATTGAGATCATTGCCCCCAGGACCAGGCCCAATGGGGGGCCTAATTAAACGAAGCCCGGGAGCCCATGCTTCATTTTCTTAATAACTTTTCAGTGGGATTTGTGGACCCAACGCGACTCCCACAAATTTTTGTTTTAAATGCTGTTTTTGGCCCTGGGGGTCCCTGTGCGACCCCCTCAGCATGCCTAGGGGTCAGGGGGGTTCTACCCTGCCCCCTCTCCTTAATTGTTTATGTTTTTTAACCTTTTTCCTTGTGACTCGGTTCAACCGAGTCACAAGAAGGCTGCCAACACTTCCTGGTTGGAACTGTTGCCAGCCAATCAGATCACAGCCTCGAGATCAGGAGGGTTTGCAGATCCGTCGCGGCCATATTTGTATATCTGAGAACTGTTTAAATTTCTCAGGAACTACTGAACGGATTTGCACCATTTAACAAAAAGAGTGCACTCTGGACCAAGAGCTACCTTTCTGCCAAATTTGGTGTAATTCCGTTCAGCAGTTCGGGCTGTAGCTGCGTCAACAGTTTCCTATGGATATTAACATGGAGAAAAAGCGTTTTGGGATGTCCCCTTTTTCTCGGCCCCCAACTGACGAATCACCTTGAAACTTTCAACACAGCAGCTGAAGTGAGTGGGCCATGAGTTTTTAAATTTTCGCTGGGATTTGGGAAACGACGCCAAAGAAATTGGCAAATCCAACAATGCTTTTCCTATGAAAACTAGGTCCTAACTATAACTACCTACTGACGACCGCCAGAAGGTTATATATATATATATATATATATATATATATATATATATATATATATATATATATATATAAAAACAGCAATGGCTCCTCTTTTTCGCTGGATTGTCAACGGCGATTCTACGGCGGTGTGGATTCCTTCACATGGCAGAGGCACGCCGTAAATATATCCACCACAGTACTTCACAAAGAAGCTGATGCACACTCAGGAGCAGATAAAATAATAGTTTTTTATTTTCTCCTTACAGAGACCAGTAAAACCCTACGCGTTTCGGTCTGTCTTAGACCTTGGACCTAGATACATAGAACTTCAAAAACTGCAATCCTGCAGATCTTCCAACTTCTTCCACCAATCGGGGTCGGTGCTGGTGAATGGGCACAGGAACCACTTGAAATATAAGAAGCACTCACGTCGTAACACAAGAAGGAGCCCCCACTCAGAAAGGGATAATTCACTGAAAGTTTATTGTAATGTCGGTTACAATAAACTTTCTGTGGATTATCCATTTTGGAGTATGAGCTCTTTCTTACCTTACGACGTGAGTGCTTCATATATATTATCTAACACAAGCAAGAAGTGCCAAGCCAACTTGCGGTTCCAACTGCTTTATTTGCTTTATTTAAAAGTGGCAGCATGTAGACCTCCTTTTATCCTGACCCGTTTGAGCTCTGGTGCGGGCCTTGTTCAGAGGTGAGAAAGGTTTTCTTGATAAGATAACCTGCCTTAAATGCAAGCATGACGTACTCACAGTTCATAAAAAATACATGAACCAGCATGCACCATAATATCCAATTACATTTTCAAGTGCACTTCACAGTTTAAAGTCCTGGTTAAATATCATTTTTGCCCGTGGTCACTCAAATGTTGAAATGTGGCACTGCTGGAAAGTTTGAGAACTTATGGTGTATGCTGGTTCATGTATTTGTTTATGAACTATGAAATATATAGCCAATAAAGCAGTTGGAACCGCAAGTTGGCTTGGGCTTCTTGCTGTTGTTGGATGAATTGACGGGGACTACATTCCCTGTATGCAGGGTCTATAACCCCCACAAATGGAGGAGAGGTGGAGAGAGAGAGAGAGAGAGCGAGCGAGAGAGAGAAAGAGAGAGAGAGAGATATCTGAGCCAACCTCCTTCGTTCTCCCTAAATTGGAACATAAGCATTAAGGTTTTTTTATTACTGGCTGTGAAACCTCGTAGCAACCCCCCCCCCCCCCCCCACACACACACACACACACACCACCGGCAGAAATGACTGAAAATGCCCTAACTATCGAGGTGCCCTTTAAAAACAGGGCTTGAGCAAGATATGCGTATAAAATGAGAGCTTTTGCTACTGCATTTAATCGGAAGAACGGGTCTCGGTGCCCCCGACATTTCAGTCGTTAGGGTTAAGCATATTCAGGTTTTGTTTTATTTCCTTCCCTGCGTGCATGAGCGTCCCTAGGGCATGACTTGCCCGTGGGCGATCACTGAGAAATATTAATAACCAATTTGGGCTGCTCATTAGAGCAACATCCTGCAATCTGCTAGAAGGAGACACTAGAGAAGGCCGTGTCCTTTCCGGCAGCTTCAGAACTCACAAAGGAGTTGTTTACCTATTGGACATCAAACTTCTGATCTCCCCATCCTTAAAATAGCAGCCTTGACTCTGCTGAAAGGTGCATTCTGGGAAGAATTAAAGTTGCGTTCATTGTGCTTGTTCAAGGAAGTTGCAAAAAGAACAATTGATGGACAGAATGCAGAACAGTGTCATACATTCACCCCAGTACAGAGATCTGGGCCTAAATCCATCGGGGTTCATCATATTTCAGAAGTCTAAATAAGAATCAATATTAAATGGCACTTGCTTCCTCAGCATTCCTCTGTGGTAGCAATGTAAGTAGCTTAATTTATTATTACACCACCCTCTCAATACTGCTCAGCTGAGAGTAACACCTGCAGGGATTCCCACCCACCGTGGTCGGGGGGTTGCACATAAATGTCTGTAGCAGGGACATTAACCCACAGTTCATTTTTTAAAGAGAGGAAAATGTATACAGCGCCCTATAGCGCCACACTGAGCTGAATTGGTTCTTGGCACGCCAAAGCCTGCTGTCAGAAGAGGAGACAGGAAATGCGCATGTACAGAAGATCAATCCAGGCAACAAGGTACCCAGCCTGCTTAGTGCCTGAAGAAATTCACCATTTAAAGAGGATTCCATGTAGTCCTGAGAAGACAAGACCTTAACTAGCCTATGTATGGCTGTACGTAGTATTTGTATAGTGTAAACCTAGCCAGATCACAGAGCTGTACAGGGTGAAAGGCAAAGATACAGTTAAGGAGTGCTTGGCGGAGAGGCTTGGTTCTGAAGGTGGAAGTGGACAGTTATTGTGCTTTCACGTAGTGTTGCTTAAATAAAAAGGTGTCTTACATTGCAGATGGGTTGTCGAATTTCTATGGATGCAGGGTTGTTCCAGATCCTGGGTGCTTAGATGTAGAAGGACTGCTGTTTTTTTTTTTTAACGCTTCTTTATATTTTCCTGCAGTCTGATGGTGTCCTGGAGAGGCTGTGTAGAGAGCCATTGGAAGTGGTGAGTTTGTCAGCCATCAATCCGGGTGCTGGTTGTGGTGGCTTTGTAGATGATGCAGCTGGTGATGAAGATGGTGACAGTGAAGCTCCATCAGGGTGGGGCTCATTTTCCCCTTCAACCGTATCTACAATGAAATAACTTGACCCGCACCCTTAGAAAACCAATTAAACCACTGGTCCCGCAGAACATTCTGTCCCTTCCAGCCCAGTGTCATGAGTGTTGGTGTCTGTTAGTGCCCTGGGTCTCTTGTGAGTTGTAGTATGTTGTGCTGTCACTGACGTGTGGCATTCCCAAATCCACATCTGTATTGTGAGCACTATGTGCCTTATGGCGGCATCTCGCCCGACATGGCCTGTAGGGCCATCAGCAAAGTATCCCATTCTCTGACAGGTGTCCCCCTTCCCAATTGTTTAAGGATGCAGGTCATGACACCGATTTCCATGGTGCACTACTTAATCAATTCCTGGAGCCATCTTGAGACTGGGGAGGGGGGCATTCTGGTCTTCCAATTCATCGATATGCTTTGTTTTCCTAGAAGTAAGGCCATGTCTATGAATTTAGTAGTGTACTTGGCTTTCGCAGGCTTTGCAAATCTCTCCCGTAAATACACTGCTACCGTCATGGGCAAGGGCCTACGTATCAGGACTATTAATACATGTAATAGGGACTTCCAATAAGTTTATCTTTGTGGGCAGTCCCAGACCATGTGAAAGAATTCTGCCTCTATCGCTGGCATCGTGGACACTCCTATTGGAGCCCTGGGTACATTTGAGCTAGTTGGGCTGGGGACACGTATGTACAGTGAAGATAATTAACTTGTCTATATTTGAAGTGAGGGTTTCTATTCACCTCCTATGTGTAGTCCAATATTATACTCCATTCCTTGTCGGAAACGTCTCCCTCTATCTCCCATTTAGTTTTTACTACAGTCGTGGGGGCATTAAATACCGGAGGCAGTGCCCTGTGCATGTAAGTCACAGCCTTTTGATTCACCCCATGAATTAGCAGCATGGACAAAGCCTCCACCTGGTCAGGCTCAAGTGGTCCCGTACCACATGTGTCATCATTCGACTTTCGCAACACCCCATAAGACAGGAACTGGCCCCCATGTAACCCATAGTCTTCCACAAAGGTGTCAAATGTAAGGTTCTTATCTCCATGGTATAGATCTCGTATGGTAGTGATCCCAACCTGACTTCAGGTTGATGTGGTGTGCCTGTCTGCCCCCTCTGCCATTGCTGGCACCACCCATAGTGGGGTATCGTGAGAGTACGGTGATCTCGTACCCACTTTCTTAGAGTAAATGCCCCAGCAAGCCTTTATCATTTGGAGCACCCTAGTGTACAGGACCTCAGGCCTAGTTCTTTGGCATAATGTTCTCAGAAGGTCCCTATTGCCTAGTAGGCCCACTATGTCTTGCCTCTCCGGGTCTGTGTCCACCATCAACCACTGTGCCAGCCAGATTTCTGAGTATGGCACTCCCATGCTGCTCATGTCTAAAGGGTTAATTGGCTTTTCTCACGCCATCATTTTGCACTCCAAATTAGTTACAAAATAGAGCCCTCAGTTCCTTAAAGAAAGTCCTCTGCAAGCTGAGGGGAGGGCTATAAAGAAGTACAATAATCTAGGGAGAAGAATCATCTTAAGTATGACCCAAGAGGGGATAGTGGGAGGTGGAGCCAGAAGGGGATTTCTCCCTGTATATTAGAGACACATTTATCCAGATTTTCCCAAGTAGGTCCTGGTCCGTATGGTAGATCTGTACACCTAAATATTTAGAGGCGGTGGGCTCCCAGCCTGGATATCTCCCAAAAAATGTAGGACATCCAACCGATACTGCAGGCGGAGAGGATACAGGACTTGTCCCAATTCACCCGTAGACCCGATATTGACCCAGACTCTTCCAGCAGTCCCTCCAATCTTAGTATGATGACCTTCGCATCTCTAGGGAATAGTAGATCATCATCTGCATACCAAGCCGCTGCATGGTATCTGTTCCCTACCCTGATCCCTCATTCTGATCCCCTTTTGTGTAGAATGCACACCAAGGGTTACAGGGCCAATACAAAAAAAAAGGGGGCAACAGACAGCACTGTCTGGTATGCCTCTGCAACTTCCATCTGTCAGAAATAACTCTTCCTGTGTAAACTCTAACAACGGGTTCATGTATAGTAATTGTATCCACTTCAAATTAGTTCCCTTAATCCCCAGAGCCTGGAGTACCGCAAAAAAGTATGGCCACAGTAGAGTCTCAAAAGATTTTCTATGTCCAGGGAGGCCACAAATGGGGTCCTAATGTTGTTGCTTCAGGAATGACTTCCCGCATCTTCTGCATGTTCTTGCAATTTTAATAGATACCCGCACACAGTCTCCATCTGTTGTTGTAAAGCAGAAACTGCTGGTCTCATAGCGCCTTTGGTAGACTTATTCCTCCTTACTCTTTTTGTCAGTTTTCTGTGATCAGCCCAGAGGAGACCCAAATGGAGTGCTATGGCATCTATTTTCTGTTCCAGCACCACACGGGATTCCCAGTTCGCCTGCAATATGGTCCCCATGTTGCTGTTATCTAGAGTGGCAAACTGCATCTCCAAGTTCATAACCTATGGTGGCCAGCCCCCCATCCACGGTCTACCCAGCTTGTGAATGCTCTCCCTGACCGCCAGTGTGGGCGCCCTTATTTGTGTGTTTGCCCATCTCGTCCATCCCGTCTTGCCCAGTATTAACACTGGGCTTCAAGTGCCTCACGTTTGGTCGGGAGTACAATGCGAGCGGTCTAGGGCACCTCACCAAGTGCTTTGCATGGGCATCTGTAGTTCAAAAACATCCAGTTCGCCTTCAGGGGTCCCCGCCCCAGACCATTTGTGATGGTGCCCAGTCTACTTGTACCCAGATGCCCATTATTGCTCCCAGCAGGGAGGCGAGGCTACGGTGATTGAACGGGTGGTGTGGGCCAGGTCCCATTTCAGGCTCAGTGTTCTGTCACCTGCCTATTGTGGGGCCTGACCTATCAGGGGCAGGGCCCCAGCTGCCCCAGACCAACCAATCCATCAGCCACTGGTTGCAGTCGATAGCGGGCCCATCACACACCCCCTTGTCCTCCAGCGAAGGCCCCCCACACCACCATCCACACTCAGCTGCTTTGTTGTTTAAGACGGCATCCGCCTCTCCCAGATCAGCTCCATCCAGCCTCTTGTGGAGTTTCCAGGCGTCCTCCTCCGGCGTGCACACCTTCACCAGCTGTATCCCGGGTGCCGAGGCTGGCGATCCGAGTCAGAGAAGGTTGATTTCAGGTCCGCTGCATATCCACACCAGCGGGCCATGCCTGTGATCATCTCATGGTTGCAGGCCTGCCCCTCCTTTTGTGGGTCCAGTAGGCTAACTGGCTGTGCAGTGTCAGGCTCTGGTCAGCGCATGCCACCATTCACCCCTGATCTCCACAGCAATGATGGCAGCAGCCACCATTTCCAGGCCAGCGCGGCTCCGTCTCTTCCTGAGCTCCCAGGGGCCCATCTCTGCTGCACTTTCCCACAACAAAGGCTGCCCGGGTTGTGAGAAGGGCGATTCAGGCAATGGCAGTAAGGTCTGGTTCCTAGGCAGTGGTCAAAGTGGGCGGGATCAGCAGGGCACGGCGTGCCCCTACTTCTTTAATTGTATGCAATCGGTCCCCCAACTTTTTTATTTTAAAAATGCATCCCAGGATGGCAGAAATAGCCAAGTCCTATAGATAATGCTCGGCGTTCGGGGACGGGGGAGGGGGGGCAAGAAGGAAATGGGCTCTGTCTCTTCCTTCTCCTGCTCTGCCGCTATCCTGCCTGTTTTTCTTTCTCTTCCTCTTCTTCCCTCTCTTTCTGTCTCCATCTCTCTCCTCCTCACTTGCTGAAACCTGTGATATCAAGAAACGGCTCCTACCCTCTCTTTTCCTCTATTTGTTCCCCTGTGAAATGGATCCAAAAAGAAAAACACTTTTTCTGGAAATGTCGTCTTTTTCAGACATTTTTATATTCCAAAAGTGCAGCCTCGGGGAAGGAGAGAAAAAAAAGTTTCAAAAGATGAAAAATAAATAACTAAATAAAGCTAGACAGAGTGGTCTCAAAGTGGCCAGATTGGTTTTATTGACAACCACACACATTAGTGCCACTTTACTGAGTTTGCCAGTGAAGCGCTACTTTCGTTTTCTGGTCTTTCTTTGAACAGCATTGTTTTCCCTGATTGGGGAAGTGCACCAATCCTGGAGGTACTGCAATGCCTGATTGATGGGTGGATTGGAAAACGTTTAATATGATCATTATGAGCTGTATTCCTTATTTTAGTTTATAAAGTGTGTACTGCTGCTCTATGTTCATGAATGTGGTATTTTTAAACCATACAGCTAATGTTTTGTAAGGATATAAGCAATGGACATTGAAACACGTCCCATCTGGGCCCTGTAGTCATGTCTTTGACTTTTTAGGCAAAAACACTCATTGATTTCTGAATAATGAGTGTAAAAGCGTTAAGGTAAACATGCTGTTCCTGCTTACATTTCACATGCTTTACTTAATCTTACATTCCCTATGAGTGTTTGCTTTTTCCAGGATGTTGTTACTTTTTTTTTCAGGCAGCATATTACTCTTGTCTAGTGCATAATTTGAATTGAGTGGCATCCAGGTGTTTATAGCGGGGCACAATTGGGTTGTAGCTGAAGGCAGTGTGAGTTTCTCTCAGTGGGGCAGTATGGTGTGCAGTGGTGGAGAGGATATGACACTATGGCCAGAGCTGCTGAATTTGGAACTGGGGAACCAGGTCCAGCCTTCATGACCAGTCCACCAGACCACTAACCTGAGGGAGCACAATCTCATGCTAGACCTTAGAAGGCCCCACTAGACCTTAGATGGACCCTAGCGGTGGCAAATGTGGGTTAACCTTCAAGTCCTGTCCACCACAATCCATACTGAAGTTCACCACCAGTCTTGCAGGTGGGCCTACGAAGCAGCACACCCAAGAGTGACAGTGAATCTGTCACTAAGGTCACAGGACCCTGGAGGCCAGTCCGTCTCACCCATTGAGACCTCCATTGGCCTTGTTTTAGCAGTAGTAGCTGCAACTTACCAGGGATCGGCAATGCAGGATTTGTATGCATACCAAACTAAGGGGCAGATTTACAAGGAAGTGCCGCAGCGCGGCAACGCAAGCCCCTAGGCTGCGCCACGCTGCGGCACTTCCAAAGCACAGGAATGCAACATATTTACAATAATATGTCACATTCTTGTGCTCTCCCCTGCGCTGGCGCACAAACTGCTGCCATGGGCCGGCACAGGCACCCTTGCACCATGGTGCAAGGATGCCTGCATCATGGGGAGATTGTTTTTGTGCAGGAAGGGGCACCTTCCTGCACAAAAACAATCACCACAGGCATTTTCCTCTTTCAATGCGTGCTGTAGAATGCAGCACGCATTGAAAGAGGGAAAAAACGAGGAGAAATGAAAACATTTCTCCTCGTTGCACCTTGCTATGCCACAGGGTGGCGTAGCATTCAGACGCATTTCCAGATTTACGATTCCTCGTAAATCTGGAAATGTGTCTTGTTCAATGGGTGTCGTGTGGGAACACCCACAGCAACACCCATTGAACGCCCCTTTCACGCAAAGTGCTGCGTGTAAAGGGGCCATATTTACAAGGACAGGAAAAGCCACGAAGGGTGGCTTTTCCTGTCCTTGTAAATATGGAGCAGTAACATGCGCCACCAGTACGTCACAAAAAGTGACGTACTGGTGGCGCAGGGGGTTTGTAAATCTTCCCCAGGGTTTGCAAACTTCACGGTCTCCCTGCTTCATGCACAAGCACTTTTAATATGTGCTGCCTGTTTTGGGGCCACTGGAATTATGCAGCAATGGAGGACAAAATCATGCCGCAGTGTTGACTAAATTTTGCAGCAAAAAAAAAAAGACTGCAGCGTAATGCGGTATAATTTCTTATACTTTATTTTGACATTTTTACACATACTAACAGTCTGCAAAGATTTCCCCTCATTAGTACCAGTGTAACATACAAATGCAGCAGTGAGAAAGAGGACCAGTTGACCTTTGCAAAGGGCCCTCCACTTTGCAGCAACACAAGTCACATTTTTTAGCAATTTTTATCAGTTTGAGCTACAAACAATTTATTAGTTAAAATTGTCAGATTATGCAGCAGATGATGTAATATGTGGCAAACATGGCAAAGACATAATTATGTGGAAAACATTTGCGAACTAGGATATTTTGCCATTCATGTTTGAACTGCTCTTGTGAAAAAAGGGAGGAGAAGTGCTAATGACAGAAACTCCATGGCTCGGAGACAAATGGCTTGTGATTCTACTTTTAAGCGTATTTGGGACATTCTATGATTGGAAACGCATCCCACTTTGTGAATGTATTTTAATGTCAATAACTCATATTAACTCTTAAATAAACATGTGTATCCATAGGTTCAATTAACGTAATAAGCTATAACTGGCCAGTGAAATGCCACACAAATAATACAAATTAGGATGTGTTGCTCTTTCTGGCCACACATCTGACTCCGCCTACTGACCCAATCATCTGGTTATTCCCGCCCTCTGATTCTCCACCTACAGTTCCCCTACTTTATTTCCCCCACTTCGACCACTGTTCCTAGGGACCTAAAAACATCACAGGATTTTTGTGGTGGTGCGGGATCTCACAGTCTATGCGTTCGCCATCACACTCCTCCAGGCCATTCCCCAAGTGGAGGCACTGCTTAAGGCATAGGATGTCTGGAATCAACACCTTCAAGTGGAATTCTCTGTCATCAGCATATTGGTGAATTTTGATCCTGTTATCAGTGAGTCAAGCCCCAGGTGGCTCCACTAGATGTTGAAGTTAGCAGGGAAAAGGTGGAATGCTGTGGGACTCTGCAGGTGATATGGATCATCTGAGACCTCGAGAAATAATTGCTTTGAGGTTTAGATAGTTCAACCCCTACATCCGCCTTTTAAAGTTTACATGCAAGTTCTGTGTTTTTAAGTTTGGCATTAGTCAGGACACGATTTCATTGTTGTATGCACTTTTGAAACGGCAGGCTTAGCAGTCACAATACTTCGAATTATGGGTTGTGTAACACTTTAAGTATCATTAAATTTGAGGTGATTCTACCCCTGAAAGGCTTGATTCTCACATTCCTAGGAAGCTTTGCCTGAAAGAAGCCCTGGGCCAGGAATATTTCCAGACGGAGGTTCAAATGACCCTTTCATACACATAAAAAAAGTAAAATAAAAAAAGTACTCTGTTAAAAATGTACATTGAAGTGAGCGCTTCACAAGAGAAGTGAAAGAAACTTTTCTTTAATTTCCATTTATAGCTGGCACAGCCCTTCAAACAAAGCAAAAATGAGGAAAAAATAAACAAATGAGTTAGATTCCGAGCTACATTACCAACAGACTGACGTACATGAGAATAACTATGTTTCAGATGGCAAAATCAAAAGACCTATTCCAAAATAATTTCAGAACTGATACAATACTGAATAATCCTGCAGCCCAATTTCTCTGAAGACTGGTGCCTAGTGTCTACTCCTAATGCATCTTTTACACTCCAGGATTAATGGAAACCTGCAAGAGCAGCCTTTCCAATGGTGTAGTATTGACCCATAAGAGAAAGTGTAGTGTCAATGCAATTGAAAGGAAATCCATTTCTCCATGCTATCAGGAGTATTTACCCTAAGGCTAGGTTTGCCATTCAGCTCTCTCTCGATCTGAGTCCATGTACAGCCTGATGCTGAGCGGTTCACGATTTGATTTCTCACCTTTAAAATGCTATTAGCTATGGACATGCCAGAGTGAACATTAGCAGCTGTCTGATTTCATGTAGGGCTCTTTGCTGGGCGTTGGGAGGAGACCAGGAATCTGCCTACAATTAGTTTTTGACATTTTTGACAGTAGCTAAAGAGATGGGAGTAATGACTCGTCCAGTGGTTAATTTGTAAAAGAAATAAGTGCTGGGGTTCTCGTCAGGAGGCAGCTTGAACCGGCCTATTTCTCCTGTTAGCACTGCCTAAAACAGAACCAACTACTAATCATGAAAGTAGGGCGAGGATGTGGCGTAATGGCCATGGCGACCTCATAGTCTCAGCATCGGCTGAACATCCTGTGATTCTGGACAAATCACTTAATCTCCCCGTGCCTACCATAAACAAATGTGTCCTTGACTGGTGCTCATGAAAAGTGCCGGTGTTGATGTTTAAGTGCTTGTGCTGAGCACCGGAAACCACAGGCTCAAATTAAGCATTTGACTTGTCTCAGGGCTCGTGTGGTTGGGTGGTATTCACCAGTAATTGCAGCACATCTCTGAGCACTTCTGTGCACAGTAAGATAGAGTGGCAAGTAGTTTGTGAGCTCAGTGGCTCACCATTCATGCGGACATCTGACCTCCCAGCACAGTGCCCCAGACTTCTACCTCTGCACATTTCCTCTTTCCCCTTGTAGGTGTGTGCGATCTCCCCCCAGAGAAAAATATCCAGAGCCTGGAGGGAGGGAGTTCAGAGTGAGGCTGCCATTGCATAGCGCATAGCTGAGAGTGTGCAGAGCGTGATAGGGTGTGGGCAGAACAAAACTAGCAGCGTGCACAATGTGGCAAGTGTGCAGATTGTCTGACGGTTCGTAGAGTGTGGCTGTGGGTATACAGTGTGGTTTGGCATGTACAGGGCATTGCTGTGTGTGTGCAGACGTTTTTTATAGGGATAGGCGTAACTTGTGTATTTCCATGTAGCGTATTCAAAAGGAATTACCTAAAAATTCTGCGAGATTATGCAGAATTATGCAAGAAGATTAATTCTGCATTTAGTATTATTTTCTTAGTGCAAAAATGCCCCTCGGGTCCAAAATTGATACACGGATGCATTTAGCACAGGAGAGTAATAGTGAGCGCAAGCAGCCACTTGTGTTTGCTAAATGTGCACTTGGGGTTGGATTTTCCCCAACTTACTCCACGCATTTAGCGCTAGTTTCTTAGTGCAAAATGCACCCTTATGTCCAAAATGGACATTTGTTCTGTCCTAGCACACTGTCCCTCATATACGTGCTTGGAAATTCCAGTTTTCATTTACTGCCTAACATTGACTGTTAAAGTTATTTCATCAGAGTCAGGGGGATACTCTCAAGAACGTGTGATAATTATCGCAAAATTAGCTTAACGCAACTTTGCACATCGCAGTCTATCGTGGGAAAATAACGCTGTGTTAACGTCGTATTCTCAACACTGCGGTAACATGCGATAGTCACCCGATAACGTGCAAAATGTCCGTGATAACATTACCGGGACGGCGATGAAAATCCAAACCCGAACGCGAAAAAAGTTGCGATGGGCCAAACCGCGATAAGACAATCAGCGAAAAGCAGCGCCAGGCCTGCAAATCATACACGTCAGGCCGGAAAAACCACTACAAAAGTACAAACAAAAAACAAACTACAGCGACGCACAATGGAGGCAGCCGGAGCAGTGACAGAGGACGGCCAGAACCCCACAAGCCCCCCGGAGGAGCAGGCTGGGACCTCGGGGACAGGGAAGGGCAAGGACAAGAAGAAGAGGAAGACGCGGTTCAGTCCGCAGGAAAACAGGATCCTGATCACGGAGGTGATAGAACACCATCAACAACTGTTCGTCACCTCCACTGTGTCATTGGCAACAAAAAATGCAACATGACAGTCCATCGTGGACAAGGTGAATACAGTCGGAGTGCTGAGGAGGACAATGGACGAGGTCAAGAGGCGCTGGAATGATGTGAAGCGCAAGACCAAGCAGAAACTCGCCAAAAACCAGAAGGCATCAATGCAGACTGGAGGTGGGAGTCCAGCGCCACAGGAGGAGCTGGATGAGATGGAGGAAATGGTGTCCACAGTCATCAGTGGGGAGACGGTGGCAGGAGTTGGGGGACCGGACACTGCTCAACATGACCTGACACAACAGCAACAGGGTGAGTAACCACCAGGGACTGGGGGCATGGGGGGAGATGGGCACAATGGCACACATGCACAATCAAGCAGAGCACAGTGCACACCCACAATGACTCTGGATCATGTCCCTGATCCCCTTGGCACACTGCAGCACACATAGAAACAGCACGTAGGCCTCCGTCGACTATGTGCCCAGAGGAGTCCCGCCCACACATCACTCATCTCACAACCAATCCATGCACATGTGCTGAACCCAGCAAAGCTGCGGGTCCGTGAGCCACACTGACAATGCAAGTGGCACTGCATGACGATTAGCATGGCTGCAGTCCGATCATCATGACATGGTGCACGCCACCACACTGTGGTGGTGGAGTGTGGACCACATCCGTAAAGGAGCAGGTCACACTCTGACACATCCACCTGCACAAACAACCCCTGAAGTCAACTACACATCTGCTGACAAACCATGCCCCAGAGTCCCAACTGCCCCCAAGACCCAAATCCACCCTAGTCTGCATCATCTCAGCACTGTATGGGTTCAGAAGTCAAAGGCACACCACCTGAAAGGGACAAGGGGCAGCAAAATCAGAGCTGCAGGGGCGACCCTCCCAAAATGCAGCACACACACATGACATTCAGAGCACATCAGCATTGACAACAATGTGGTACAAACTGCTACACGTTAACAACAGGACAGAGGACACCACAGGTGCCGCTTGTGTGTCAAAACTGGCCAACCACATTTGGCATAGCAGGGAAATGTGAGATGTCAATGTACAGTTACAAACACATATCCATGATGTTGTCGAAATGTCCACTGTTCCGCATCAAATAGGCAGCTCCTCCTAAACAGTCACAATGTACATTACCATGCAGTCTGTATGTGAACTTGTACAATGCGTCAACATACATGTGAACACAATGTAATACTGCATCTCCCCTTCACATTGCAGAGGGAGCATCAACACCTCCTGCAGAGCAGCCCCAACAACTCTTCACTGATGACAAGAAGGACATCTCCGACATCGACACAGAAGCCCTCCAAGTCCTCATTGACAGCTTCGGCACCCCACCTCCAGGAGCAGGGCAGCCCAGCTGCATCGAGGAGACCCAACCCCCTGCACAGACCACACAGCAGGACGCACCTACCACCCCGGCCGTCTCCCAGGACCCCCACGAACAACAAATGGCCTTCCAACGCCGTGTGTTGGAGGCCCAGGAGAAGATGGCTGATCAGGTGCGGGTGGGGTTCGACCTCATGGCAGCCAAACTTGATGCCATACATGGGTGTCTGATTCCCATCAGGGACCACATACAGTCCCTAACGGACACCCACAGTGCGCTCCATGCTCTCCAACGATCCATGGCTGACATCGCTGGAGTCATGATACTAAGACAAGAACAACTGTCCAGTCAGAGTGGCTCCAGCGATGTCAGCCGGGAGTTGGAACAGATGCGGGGGCTCATGGAGAACATGGAGCGGATGACAACGGAAAGAATGGCTGCCACGGCTGCACACCAGCGAGTTGTGGCTGGGACCTTCCATGCCCTGCAGCACATCGTCATGGCATTGCTGCCTCAAGGCCTTGCGCAGATGAATGCTGCTTCTACATCCACATCTCCGCTCCCTGATGTCAGTGCCTCACAGTGCGGCAGGCAATCCACCTCCGGCCCCTGATGTGTCAGTGGCACACAGGGCGGCCGACATACCACCACCACCCACGTGTGAGGCACATGTGACATCAGAGGACGAAGATGCGGGTGAATCAACCTTACTGGTAAGGAGGAGGCAGTAGCATTCATCTCCGCCATATGGCCTGTTTCTGCTTGGTCCTGCCCTTTGCATCATCACCTTCCACTGTCCCCCGATGCACTCTGCGACACTTACCTTGGACCTCGACATGGACTGCATATTCTGTTTGGTTGCCAATGACACAGCGATCAGACTGCGGACTGAACTCTTCCTCTTCCGATGTACTTGTCATTCCCTGAAGGACTCTGGCTGGCCCTCCTCGGGCCAATCATGTGAAGTGGGGTTTGCATGACCCTGTACTGCTCCAGCTGCACCACTCCATTGGATGTGAATAAAACATTCAGAATCGCACAGATGTTTCATGTCTTTGATCATTCAAGTATGAAAGTATGGATGAATGTAGGGTCAGTGATTCCCCCTTACGTCCATGTTGCTCATGTCGTGGGACTTGAGTCACAGGGTGTAACATTGCTGATTGTGGTCCGTGTGGCGTAGACACTACAACAGAGACACAAGCATCAGTTACTTCCTTGTCCAGCCTGGAACTGAAGCACGCCCAGAGCCCCGGGGTCATTGTTCCCACCCCTACGCTGGCCTGGCATACGCCAGGCCAGACCACTCCGCTTACGCTCAGAGGGGGGGACTTCAAAGCTACATGTCCCAGGTCTTCCCTGTAGTGATCTGCTGATCATTGGTCTAGTTGTCAGCATGCCACAGCCACTCCCTGAGGGCTGGTTAACACCCACACCACACCAGCACAGGCGTCACAGGACATGTGACCCTGCCAATGAAAGGGGCCTAGCACATCACATTCCCCACTGCCGGAGATGGCATGATGGCGTCTGCACCACATGGCTCAATCATGAAGGGTCCATGACTTGTGGTACATGGAGTTAGTGGCACCCGCTGCACTGCGGCCCTGCACGGGCCTACCGCCACAGGACGACGACTTGAGTTGCACAGGGTTAGTGGCACATGAAGCGCTGAGCGGGTGTACAGCCTGCGATGATGCGTATGCCTCGATGAGCCGTCCTGCTAATTGTGCTTCGATTTGAATTGTGAGCCCTGCTGGACCGTGGTGCACGCCGAAGGCAGCAGTCGGCACACACATGACTCCGCGGTGCGTGGCCGCTGGGGGCTTGTGGCGCGGAATCCAGCGTCCGGCTGAGGATGTTGCACCAGCACGTGGAGGGCCCTCATGGAGACAAGCCGGTGGCGGCAGGTGAGCATTGAAGCCTGGGTGCGCAGGGTCGGGCAGTCATCGCTGGGCGGCGGGGCGGCCTCGGGACCAGGGCTGGGGTGCAGCATGCGCACAGGAGCGCGCAGGCACCACCGGTCATGGCGGCGGCCTCGTGGCTGGGGGGGGCGCCGCCCTGGCTGACACGACCCTGCATGCGTTGACATGATGTGCGCGGGTTGTTTTGGGACATAGCCACCTCGTCTCCAGTGTGACTCTGCCCGTTGGACGGTGGTCGGCCACGTGTGTGTAGGCCTATGGACAGGTTGTGGCGTAGACTGAGACACACGCAGTAGTCACTTTGGTGGTGGATTTGTGACGTGTGCATTCCCACAGTTGTGAGTTGGGGGATTGTGGAGTTGAGGTGTGTGGTGTGTTCAATTGGTACTTGCCGATGGGCAGTGCACTTCCATGGGGGCCATCCTCAAAGCGCTGGTTGGTGGCGGACTTGCGGACATGTGGGAATCATGCAGACTGCCTGGGGAGTTTGCGACGACATTGGTGGACAGGCCACGGTGGTCCACTTTTGTCTGCACATTGATTGCATGCGTGTGGTTGCTGTGATTGTGTGCAGTGTCGGCAGGGGGCATGAGTCGTACACGTGTTCTGTGAATTGCCCCCAACACGTGCGTGACGCCAGCTAGGGCGTAGTTCCCTTGCGTGGTCTCAAGATGTTCCTGCGCAGTGTGGGTGGAGTGAGGGGCAGGGGTATCAAGCTGACACACACCGTGATGCTTTCAGGTATGATGAGTCCTGCATGATGTGACCGTAACAGCAGTTCCTGTGGTCGTTACCTTCCTTTTCATTCCTACGACGGTTACAGCCACACGTACTTCTGTTACGGTCTTCTCATGCATGATTTGTCATGCCTGTGTGCATTCCGGTTTGTCTAAGTGCAGTGCACTGTGCCATATTAGGCATGTGACTATACAGGAGTTTGACCATTGTCACCATTTCTCCCACAGGTTTCTGGAGACACGTTGCCCTGTTGTTGTTCCCCGTTGGGAATGGAACGTGTTGGCTGAGCTTTTTGTTTTGTTTGTTTGTGTATTTGTAATAAAGTTCTGTTTTTGCACTACTGTTGACTACTGGACTTCATGACCTGGCGCACCCACATTACGGTTACTACGATCCTGGGTCTGGGGCACGGAAGCGTCTAGCACGGCTGGCGTTGGGGTTGGTTGCGCAGGTACACTGCGAATTGGTACTGTCGTGTGGTGCAGATACAGGGGCCCGCCGTTGCTTTTGTGGACATGCATCCATGACATGTGTGAGGGAGTTTGATGGGGCTGGCTGTGAGACTCCTCCGACTCTGGCAGTTGTTGGTTGGAAGGTACCAGGGGCCAACAGGTGCAGCACAGCCAGCAGCTTTGTCTGCGGGGGGATGTTGGTTGTCCGCTGTGTTGGAACCGTCAGCCTGTGGGCAATGTGGGTCAGGATGCGGTGTATGGTTGTCCTTTTGAGCCTGTGTTGGCCAATGGCTTCCTCTGGCGTTGAGTCTCTGGGGCTGGTGCATTTCAGGGTCGTCCGCTGTCCTGCACTGCCTAGGTGGTAATCCGGGGGTGGTGGTCCGGGGGGGGGGGGGCCTGGGAGTGGTGGCTGTGGGTGTTGTGGCCCTCTTGGTTCTCCGAGCTGCATGATCATTGTCTCCATGGCATCTGTTGGTCTTCAGATGTGGCTCTGGGCTGGGCTCCCTTTCATACTGCAGGTAGTCGTCCTGCTTAACACCAGCAAAAGGCAGGTGCTAAATCCCTGCTTCTATCGCGCCTTATCGCCTGTTCTTGGTTCGCATCGCAGATCTGACTGGTCGTTGGGAATCTCGCGAAGTGGTGTTTTCGTGTGTTTTTGCACGGGAACGCCTACTCTGCATCTCATTAGCGTTAGTTGCCGGTGTCATCCATGGCGATGTTTTTTGCGGCTGCTATCGCGGGAAAACTGGCGATATCGGCTGTTAGCACCAGCTTGTGAATAGGGCGATAAATCTATCGCCACTTTGGCTGCGATAAGTCCTTGAGAATATGCCCCTCAGTGTCTTCGTCCACGCTGTGCTGAAACTACCTCTTCTGCTGAAAGGAAGGCCTCTTCTCTCTGGTTGGGCCACCTCACTAGCAAACAGAGCCAGAAATACACTACTGACGTCACACCTCATGAACCAAACCAGACTTCCTCTTGAGACAGAATTCTCAAAATTAAAACCTACTGGGTCCATTCTGAGACCATTGTAATGACAGAATGCACAGTATATGAACTTCATACATAAAATAATAATGCCTCTGCTTATTTTTCATTACAAGACTGAATCTCACACAGATGCCAATTACTGGGCTACCCATCGTTCGAGTAATTTCCGGCTTTGCTTACACCGACCACATAGATTTATCTTGTGATTGAACTGGTTTGAAACTGCAGTGTGATGTTTGCACTGTGCTAGTACAGTTCACCTTGCAACTTACTGTAGGTGCCAAGGCCGGTTTATGGGCAGTGCGACTGATACGGCCGCACTGGGCGCTGACCAGTGAAGGGGGGCGCTCTCCTCAGGGAGGGCGCTGTGTTTAGTAATAACTTATAATTGGAGAGATGAGAAGCACTTTTGCCCTGTGGTAGTGAGAGAATCCAAGAAGGCGGTCGTGGGGTGAGGGGGCGCCAAAAGTGATTGTCTCACCGGGCGCCACCAGCGCTAAAACCGGCCCTGGTAGGTGCGCAGAGGACAGTCGTGTGGGAAAGCCCGCAATATCTTTTATATTCACAAACGCTTAGGAGGCATGTGACTCTCACAATTAAAATAATACAAAAAGTCCCAAATTTCAAGCAGACAAACTCTTGTATGGCAAAAAAAAAAATGTAACTTTACTGGCCCCCAAAAAATCACAAGTCAATCTCCTGGCGATACTGTCTTCAGCTGATTGAATAACTGGCATGGATAAACTATTAGAACAAAGGTGACGTCTTAACCTACACTGTCATCATTAGGAGTATTATTACAGGCATAACAAATGGACGGAGCCCCCGATGTGTGAACTAGCCTAGTTATCGCTCAACGAAAACAATATTCAAATAAATAAAAACAACAAACACTGGATGTTGGGTACCTGGTTGAATATATATCTTTTATTCTGACAGCTTGAATTTGCTCGGCTGAGACTAGAGGCATCATAACGCTCTGCTCTCCTTCAAGCTCCCCTACATTTGTCTCAGTGTTGGATTTTATGTGAGCCTCAGTAGCGGCTCGTGGAGGGAGTGCTGCGGGGCGGGGGAGGAGCAGGGTGGGGGGGGGAAGTAAACTACAGCATACGGCCGAACAGAGGTAAGTAAACAAATAAATAAATAAAACGAATTTCGTTGCGCGCGCTGCATCGCATTTGGCAATGCAGCGCGCGCAATGAAATTTGTTTTATTTATTTATTTATTTACTTACCTCTGTTCGGCCGTATGCCGTAGTTTACTACCCCCCACCCTGCGCCTCCCCCGCCCCGCCCCACCCCACCGGCCCGCAGCACTCCCTCCACGAGCCACTACTGGTGAGCCTGTACATTGTCCATGTTAAAATAATGTTGTTCACTGCAATCAGTGCGGTAAAATCACCATAAGCTTAAATCACAGAGCACTGTAACCATTGTGCCTTTAGTCTCCTTATTTCAAATGTTGCCATGGCCATGTATATGTTTTCATGACATCAGCGGTGGCAGGCACAGGCAGGCGCGGTGGGCGGGGCAAGGCGCGGCAGGGGGGAAGCCGACAGACGACGGAATAAGTATTATTTATTTATTTAATTATACCTATTCCATCGTCTGTCGACTTCCCCCCACCCCACCCCGCCCCGCCTCACCGCTTTTACCTGTGCCGGCCGCCGCTGTATGATATATTGTGCTACATTGTTATGTCACGGTGTTACGTTATGGTTTCTTATGTTATGCTGTTTGACGTTATAGTTGTTTATGTTTAGGGCTCCCGGTTTTATGGTATTTATTTTTTAACATTTCCGTCTGTATTTATCCATATTTATTTTTTGGCCTTCTTATTGGTATTTATCCATATTTATTTTGTGTTTTGAGAATAAATAGAGCCGTAAAATGGTATATTTCCACATTTTTTAAACTCTTAAAAGTGCACTCATGTGGATTCCTGTCGCATTTTAGCAAAGTAAACAGCCACATATAACAAAACTCTATACCCACAGGTACAAATTTGCATTGTACTAGAAATATATGTTAAAATCTGCCTGTATTTAAGGTAATATTATGTGTTTTCTTTAACTGCCCATGCTGTCCATTTGCTCAGGTTTTGCCTAGAATTCTTGAATGACAGCATGGACTGTTTCTCACAAGAAGCACAATTCCAGTATTTTTCCGCTTTTAAAAATAAATACAGACAGGCAACACATTGTTTCTGTCTGTATTTATTCGTAAAAATCAGAAAAAAACGGAAAACTGGGAGCCTTATTTATGTTACATCCTGTTATGGTTTCTTATACTGTGGTATGTTATGTTTTTCTATGTTATGCTATGCTATGGGGTGTCAGAAGTGCGAAACTCAATGATAATTTATGTTTGAAAACCCTTGCACTGTGCGCACAACTGTGCCATCCCATTCATTTTCTTCCCCACTCTGCCTGTGTTCCCCAATGGCTTTGGCACCTTCAAGATCAGTGGAGATCTTTGTCAGCAGAGTACTAGGAGAAACGGTCAGAACAACACGGGCAGAGCCATGCGTGTACCAACATCGCAAGCACTACCACGCTTGCCTTAACCACGCATATGCCTTAACCATGCATATGCGTGGTTAGGGCAGTGCGCAGTCTAGCTGCTGCCTGGAATGGGAGGAAGCAGGAAGGATCGGGAGAGGAGGCAGGAGACGGTGAAGTAAGTGGGGCTGGGGCCGGTGTTTTGGGGGAGTGGGGGGTAGTTTTTAAGGGTTGGGGTAGTTTTCAGGGCTGGGTGGTTGGGTTGTTTTCAGGGCTGGGGGGTCGGGGAGGTTTTTAGGGCTCGGGGGTCCTGGTAGTTTTTAGTGCTTAGGAGAAGGCAGGGTAGTTTTTATTGCTTGGGGGCAGGGAAGTTTTTAGGGCTCAGGGTAGGGGGTTGGTTTTCAGGAGGGAGGAGGTCGTTTTTGGTTTCAGGGCAGGGGTTTGGGAGGCCCTTTTTAGGGTTCAGGGTGGGGGCAGGAATCGGGATACATTTTAGGGCTGGGAGCAGGATAGTTTTTAGGGCTCGGCGGGGTCGAGACAGTTTTTAGGGCTTAGGGGAGGGCGGGGTAGTTTTTAGGGCTTGGGGCAGTGACATTTTAAGGGTTCGAGGGGGAGGGGTTTGTTTTTCAGGAGGGAGGGGTAGTTTTAGGTCACAGGGCGGGGGGCAAAGTCTGAACCACGCATATGTCTTTGCCATACACGCCTTAACAATGCATATTTCGTTGTTAAGGCATGCGTGATAAAGGCATATGCGTGGTTAAGACTTGTATGATACAGATCGCGTGGAACCGGCATGCGTGGTAAATGCATGCATGATTCCGTCACACAACTGAGTACTGGATTCTTCAGGATTAGGGGTACACCAAGGTTAACCATGTGTGTGTGTGTTTTTCATGAGTTTATGGTGACTATAGCAGGCCTGATGGCTGCCATCATCTTAGGAACATCCCCTGAGACCTGCACCTCAGGGATCTTGTCGGTGTTTGGCAAGAATGTGACAGGCACATTCTGCATGACCCCTTCTGCCCAGCCAATAATCCAAGAGCACCCCTCAACCCCCTGGGGGTTGCAGGACAGAGTCTTTATTTTTCGGGCAGTAGCTCCTGGTGGAAGAGTTACCTGGACTGCGGTGGTGTCCAATTCAGTGCAGGCAGGGAAGACTGAGTCCCAAATACGGACAAGACACAATATTGTTACAACAAAATTAGGGACAAAGAATTGAAAGAAATGTTTTTATACACTTTATGTACCTAACTCTACATATATTGACCTCGGTGATAGATAGATAGATAGACAGATAGACAGATAGACAGATAGACAGACAGATAGATAGATAGATAGATAGAGAGATAGATAATTTTTATCTTAGAGGTCCGTAGATGTGGATTTAAGACCGCCAAATCATACCTCCCTCCACACACTTACCTTTCGATAGTTTGTCCCTTGATATTGTTGTAATGATATTCCATCCAATCAATATTCAGGATTTGATATTCCCAACTACATTCGACCAATTCTCATCCCACCCGGAATCTATTGCTCTAGTTTATCCCCTCCTGCATACTCAACCATTGTAGATAGACTGAGTAAGAGCCTGTGAAATGCTCCATACTCTGTTTCAATAGAGTTTTGAATTTGAGGTTTGCACTCCTTCCTGCGTGGCTTTGCCTACCTGCAAATCGCCTCTGTTTCAGACACTTCCTGGACCTTTGCAACCTGACTTTTGTACCTATTTTGACATCAAGAGGAAGGTCTGCAGCTCCAGTCTAAATGAGACATAGTTATAGACCAGGACTCTTCTATAATTCTCCCCAGGGTGGAACAATGTTTGTTTTCATGAGGAGCCCCCCATCTGCTGCTACATAGCAGGAAGATGAGAAGCTGGCACGCCCTGCAAGAGCAGAGTTGCTTTTGACCTGGATGAGAAAGGTCAATCAATCAATCAATCAATCAATCAGGGGTTTGCAAAGTGCAACTACTCACCCGTGAGGGTCTCAAGGTGCTGGGGCAGGGGGCTGCTGGTCCTTCTGGGTGGGGAGGATCATTCTTAGAGCCTGGTCTTGAGGTCCTTCTTGAATTTGTTCAGCAACGGGGATCGCCTGAGGTGGAGAAGCAGGGTGTTCCAGGTCTTGGCGGTGAGGTAGGAGAAGGAACTTCCTCCGGTTCTGGTCTTGTGGATCCTGGGGACGGAGGATAGGGCACATTGGGCGGAACAGAGTTGTCTGGTGAGTTCAAGCGCCAGCTGAGACTGCAGCCTTTGTAGACCAGCAACTGAAGACAGAGACAGCCCGAAGCCACCAGGAACTACGGCCCTGCTGACAATCCTCAAAGACCCACATGTGAGCTCAGGCAGCAACTGTACCTTGCTACCTGCTTATGTCTTCAGGCTGGCAGATCCTCATAAGATTAAACTTCTTCTGAATTATTTTCAGCACTGCTTTGCCAGCCACGAGACTGTACCCCAGATCCAACATTGGTGGTATTTTGGGCTTGGGGCACAAGAACTCCTCACTGGGGGCTCAATCTGCTCAGCTTTTGCTGGGATCACCATGCCAAGTGCACAAACCAGCGAAAAACTCCAGCCACACTGACATGTGTTTGTTTCAAAATTCCTATTTGTCTTTTAATTAATTCCCTGCGGCTTAGTTTGTGAAGGCCTGGGATTTAAATAGCTCTGAGATCCCCAAAGGTTTCTGACGTCTTTTGAACTTCTGGCTGTAGGATAACACTGGCCATAGTCTTCCAAGTTAAATGGCTATAGGATGTTTTCGTCCAAGTGCCATACAATGGTTTGGGGTCAGATCCAGACACTTACAAAGTTGGCATGGTCTGGTTTTCTTTGGAGATGATTATTTTAACTGCCTTGCATTTCGTTCCTGGGACTAAAAACATATTAATTACCTGACGTGTACTCGTTGCTCTGACTCGACATTGATCTATATTGTGTGCATTTGTTCGGGTTGGGCAAACCTGCGGTTTTCTTTTCACAAAATACGCATAATGTTCATAAAAATTATGAGCAATTACATGAATTGCATGAAATTAACTTGCCCAGTATATCGAATCGCAGTTGATTTGAAGGGAATGCAATGTAATAATGTACTTTGGCTATGGCTTTAGTGTAATCAGTAGAGAATTTCTGCTCCAAATGTCACCCACAGGAAACATTGCGTGAAGTACTGAGACCACGTAAAGTGGGGAAAACAACAGCAAATTCGTGTAGCTCATAACAAGCGCGTTTAAGACGGTTTTTTCCCAAATTTGTTAACAATTTGGCCTGGTGTCTATAGTGTTGTTCTCTATCTTTCTTCTAAATGTTTACAGCGTCTGGTGTAGTCCTTGATTGTTTGGCCACATTACAAGCATGCAAATGTAACTTTGGCTAAACCCTTGCAATTAACAGCATCCATTGCCCCTATATATCCTTGGTAAATAGCAATACCAACCAATGATGTTACCACGGAATGCCCCGTAGCGTATATCAAAATAATTTAGCACAGTATTTTTCAGAAAATCTACGAAAGTCTGAGGTGAAAGCTGCAAATTCTGTAGCCATTTAAATAGTCTGATTTGTAAAAACCTTTGTAAAAGTCGCTGTCTTCTGCAGTTTGCTCCATTTCCTTTTGCTGCTCAAGTGACCTATTTTCCGAGGTTTTTCTTTCAAATCCTAGATTTCCAGCAGGTATTGGTGATGGCTTTTTACCACAGTATCGAGATCAAATATAGGGGCATATTAGCAAGACCCACGTTAAAATTATCGCCGTTTTAGCGACCACAATATTACAATACTACTACACATCAGTCCCTCCTTCCAATCAATTTGTCAATTTTTGTTTTTCTATAGCGTGAACTTAGCTCAAGGACATTAAAGCGCTTTACATGAGCACAAGATTACATTACACAAGGCAGATTCATTTTTAAGCACAGGGAGATTAAGTGATTTTCCCAAGATTACAGGAGATGCAGCCAATGTCTGGACTCGAACTTGGGGCATATTAGCAAGACCCACGTTAAAATTATCGCCGTTTTAGCGGCAGGAAACTGCCGCTAAAACGGCGATAATGGGCTTGCTAATATGCGTTATAAAATTCAATAGAAGCCCAGGTTAGATGTGCAGGACATCTAACCTGGGCTTCTATTGAATTCCATAACGCATATTAGCAAGCCCATTATCGCTCGTTTTAGCGGCAGTTTCCTGCCGCTAAACGGCGATAATTAACGTGGGTCTTGCTAATATGCCCCATAGTTACCTGCAAAAATATCGACGACGCTACAGGAGCAAAACTATACATATCCACATAGGCTTACCTTGACAATATGGTCGTAGTCAATATCTGGGGTCGATAATTTTACAGGTTGATAAGAATATCTTGATATTGTGGTAAAACACACATGGGTCTGGTGTAAGCGCCTGTGGATCCTGTCTGTGTTCTTCCACCCTTCAGAGGAGTGTCTGCCTCAGTGCTAACTTTGTACTTGCAGGTGGTGGGCACTTACCGGACTTTTTTTTCATCACCATGCTTTGACCCAAGGCAAAAGAGGGAAAGGCAGGAAAGGAAGGGAGGTGAAAGCAGTGACGAAAACCCTGAAATAGTGAGATAAAGAGATAGGAAGAATAGGGAAGTGAAAGAAAGAGGCTTGAGGTGGAATCAAAATATGTCCCCTTGGTTTTCGCAACCTTGGTATTCAGTGGCATTGCACCAGCAGCAGTCTCTAAGAAAGAATTTGACCCCCTGCGTTTTTTTAGATCTGTCATTTGCCAAGCTCTTTTAATTTTATCAAAATTATATGTATAATGTATAAGCAGCTTCCCCAACATTTTTTTTAATCGAACAATGAAAAAACAAAACAAGCACTAACAAAGCCAAAAGGCTACACCAGACCTGTTGGCTTTGCCAATGTTTTTTTTATTTTTATGAAGTGCTGGCCTGCCTACAGAGAAATGCCGGTGCAGAATTGGGAAGGTGTCAGGCTGGCTGAAATATGGTTTACTCTGCTCTTCCCTGACTGCAATCAATCTCACAGTCTCCCCATTGGCCACTGCGACCATCACTTCTGCGAAAGGATTCATGCCAAAATAGAAACTAACTTTCATCAGAGTACATTAATTGGGATAAATGGCGGACAGGCCTCCTCACAGCTGCTGGGATGACTTTCTCTCAGACCATCCGTGACATTATCAGCGAAGCTAATGTGCTTAAAGGCTTCAATCAATATGTCTTCGGTGAGAGCTCCACCGTCTTCTCGCTGCACGCCGCTAGCACCATCTCTCCTGCTTCGTAAACATGTTGTTTTCATTTACTTTTGGTAAGTGGTTCAGCTATTTCAGCATCTCGAGGCAGTTCTGGCCATTTATAGAGTAGACTTCCCTGCCCCCGCCCCACAAATGTGGAATCCTTTGCAGACCATTTCTGCAGCGGATCTTCAGGCTAGCAGTCTGTGAGTTTGCTAAGCCCTCAGACTTGCAAAAACAGTTTCAGTGGCACTTTGCAGCTGCAATTGGCATTCTCGCAGTTGGAAAGTGCTGTGCAAGACTGTGAGTGGACTGGACCCACTTTTCCCTGCTGCCCTGCTTCTCCGCTGCCATCACGCGAGGTTTTGTTACCCTGCCACTATCATTCTAGCCCCAGCTCCTGACACCACTTCTTACCTGTAAGAGGAGGGGTTGCAGTAGCTAAATATTTGCCTACCCTTAGTTCATAAGTGGCCCCACGCTTGAGAGGCTTATCCATGCTAACAATTCCTGTTGACCATTTACAATGGTTTCTGAAGGAGGGGTTGGGAGACCTTGGACAATAAATGACCAGAAGAAGAAAAAAACATCAATTTTAATGGTGAACTGATCACATCAGTAGATTTCAAAATAAACCATTATCCACCAATGATTACTTCTTCAATGCACTTGGGTTCAACATGAATTTTCTTCATAGCACATCAAAGAAGATCTGGATAGACATTTGTTGGCAAGAGGGTCCAATAGAAACCATTTGTCACTGGGTAGTTTATTTGCCAATGTCATAATTGTTTAGTTGTGTTGTTGCCGGACCAGACACAGAAAGAATAAAATAATTATGGCCCAGGGGTTATGGCCCAGGGTCACAAAGAAAGGGATTTTGGGCCTGGACTTGAGTGGTATACCAGGCGGCTAAATCTGCAATGCAAATTTTCAAACGTGGGCCTGTGTATATCATCATCATCATCCTCGTCTCTCTTATATATCACTTCAAACCAAATGGGACATCTATGCAATAAAAAAACACACAAATTAGCGTAAAATATGTGACACTGCAGGCATATATGATGTCACATGGTAGGTTTATGTCAGAATATTGTTGAAAAAACTATTGTCTAATATAACTATTATATCCTAAATATCCCCAGTAGGTATAGATTGTATAATATTAAATCCAATGGGGTGAGATGTTTGTAAATTATATTCAGGGCATATTATTTTTGTCAAATGATATTTAGTCCATGAAATTCTGTTACCACATGTTAGAAATGGGGGTCTCTAGTTGGCAGAGGTAGGTACCTTTGTCCAAGTAGGGACCCTTCTTCCTAATCATGGTAAGGGGGATACGCTTCTAAAATAACCCCTGCTCACCCCCTTGGTAGCTTGGCACGAGCAGACAGGCTTATCTCAGAGACAGTGTGTAAAGCATTTGTGAACACATACAGTAATACATTGAAAACACTACAAATGGATACCACACCAGTTTAGAAAAATAGGTAATCTTTATCTAAACCAAAACAAGACCAAATGATGAAAATCCACAATACAGTAATAAAAATATTACTTTCAGATGGTAGAAATAGTTCAGTTCAAACCAAATTGCAGATGCGACACGTTTCACACAAAGTACCTTGGATGCATCACGCACAAAACAAAAAGGGGCCGCAGAGAAGGTGATGCGTCGGTTCCTTACACACAAGGAAGGTGATGCGTCGGTTCCTTGCTACGGGGAGGTGATGCGTTGGTTCCTTACTGCTGCGCAGGGAAGGTGATGCATCGGTTCCTTACCGGAGAGGAGGTGATGCGTCGGTTTCTTACTGAGTGGGGCAGTGATGCGTAGGTTTCTTACTGCGTCCCCCAACGATGTGACAGACTTGGCGCCTCGATGTGATGCGACGATCCGGAATGATGCGTGGATTCTTGCAGCCGCACAGCAGGCCTTGCGTCAGAATCGGCGCGGTGATCTCAGACTTCAAAGAACTGGTGCACTCGATGCAGCGTGCGGCGATTTCTAGAGCCGCGGGCAGGTGCTGAAACGATTTCTTCAGCGATGCATCGGAAACAGGTGCGGATGTGTCATGCTTTTCAAAGTTGTGTTACTTTTCCAGCTGCAAGCGGCAAACAGCCTCCAGAGGTCCGAAACAACCAGTAGGCACCTCTTAGCAGGACAGAAAGGACAGAACTCCCTGCAAGGAAGGTCAGAGAAGCTGGTGGTGAAGTCTTTGTGTCCCTGAGACTTCAGAACAGGAGGCAATCTCTTCTTCAAGCCCTTGGAGATCTTCCTTAAGCAGGGGACACAGCAAAGTCCTTTTACCTTTCTTTGGCAGAAAGTAGCCACTGCAGGCCAACCCCAGACAGCAAACAGCACAGGGGCAGCACTCCTCTTCAGTTTCTCCAGCTCCTCTCCTTGGCAAAGGTTCCTCTTGATTTCCCAGAAGTGATCTAAAAGTCTGGGGTCTGGGCCCCTCTTTTTATACAGTAAAATCCTTTGTTCTCTGAAGGCAGAGAGTGCCTGTGCCCAGCCAAAACCAGTTCTGTCCTCACCGGTGCAGCTTCCTGGTAGGAGGTGGAGACAGCATTGTGGAAGGCAGACCAGGCCCATTGAGGTGAAAGGAAATCTCCTCCCCCTACTCTAAATGCAGCCCAGGTCTATTCAGCCCAGCCCTGACTCATCCAGACTCTCTGGAGCCACTGCACCTCCCTAGCCCCTGTCACACTAAAGCCAGACAATCAATACACATCCTGGCAGAAGCATACTGGATGGCTAAGCAAGAAAATACTTAATTTCTAAACGTGGTATTTTCAAACACAAAAGATGCATTTTAACATTGTGAGTTCAGGCATACTAAACTTTATTTTCCTACCTTGTTCCCAGGGGTAGTTATGTTTATAAGATGTTATAAGCAAACTCCCCATTCTATCCTATGGCGACAGGTAGCCTTGCAATAGTGAAAAACAGAAATTGGCAGTCATTCACTATCAGGACATGCCTCACACATCAGGGCATGTCCTAACTTTTACATACATTGCACCCTGCCCACAGGGGTACCTTGGGCCTACCTTAGTGGTGACTAACATGTAAGAAAAGGGAAGGTTAGGGCCTGGCAAGTGTGTGCACTTGCCAGGTCGACATGGCAGTACCAGACTGCACACAGGCGCTGCAATGGCAGGCCTGAGTTACATTTACAGGCTGCTTATGTGGGTGGCACAATCAGTGCTACAGCCCACTAGCAGCATTTGATTTACAGGCCCTGGGTACACACAGTGCACTGTACTACGGACTGACTAGTAAATCAAATATGCCAATCATGGAATCACCAATCCATAACAACAATTTACAAAGGGAGCACTTGCAATTTGGCACTGAACAGCAGTGGCAAAGTGCCCAAAGCATCTAGACCAGCAAAACGAAGTCCAAACACAGCAAAAACACAGGAGACAAAAGGCAAAAAATACAGGGGAAAACCAGCCAATGGTGCCAGGTCTAACACCACACCTTTTAATTAAAGACGGTCCTAGGAGACAGGGCTGAACATAAGCAGGAAGAGAATCTCTGCTCAGAAAGCACTAGGTCCTCCACAAGGAGGGAAGATGATGAGTCTTCCAAAGAACCTTTCCTCTCCCTCGGAGAGTGGGCTTTTGGAAAACATGAAGGCCGGCTCAATACCAGAGCCAACGCAATTGAATGCAACGAAGAAGCAAGAATCCTATGTCTTCAAGAAAGTGGAACAAAATTTAGGAAGGAATGAATTTAACAGGTGCTCAGAAAGCATCATAACCCTACGAAGAATGCTAACTGTAGCCATAGATTGGGGCGTGGCCTGGATCGCGATCATGGCGGACGCTTAGCTGTGAAGCTCCGTCCTGGTCCTGTATGAATCCTGCCTAAAGCGAGTGTGGGATACCCCCGATGCATGAAAATTGCTGGCACAGGGGACAGGCTGGTCACAGATGCTGATCTGAGCTGTGGACGGAGCCTAGGGCTGCAGTGGAACGGCAGAAGGGTTGCCGCGACGGGAGCCTGGAAACAACGCCATCAGAATTGCAGCAGGCCCACGGCCTGACCGAGAGCCCTGAGAGCATAGCTGCATGGTAGACGCCCTGGGTGCCGGATCAGAGCAACGAGAGTGGAGAAGACAGCGATCGGGGCCGCGACTGGAACGACGACAGCTGGAAAATCAGGTTGACGGAGGTCCGGCACGGAGGCCTGGAGCAGAGATGCGTCATGGTCGGCAGCCTGCACTAACCAGAAACTGAGATACTACGCCCACAGAAAAGACAGACCACGGCGTATTTGTTCCCCCGGAGCGAAGACGGCGGCATGTGCTGCGGCAGGCCCTGAGGTATGTGTGCTATAACCGGCGGCGACTGGGGTGGCAGTGACGCAGCACTGAACAATCGGGCACGGGCACCGGAGGTGCTGATCGGCCCGGAGGCTCGTGTGGACACCCAAGGGTTTGGCTGTGGACATAGTAAGCCCCCCAACGAAGAACAACGCACCTGGAGGATGTGGACCTGTGGTTGAGGCTGCTGCGCAGTTGTGCCCTGGCTGGGATGTGACAGAGTGGCGTCCATTTTTAAGGGTTGGAGTGACAGGTCAGGACTGATGAAGACAGCAGTCGAGGCTGCGGCAAATCAGCAGTGCGATCAGTAGATTGCTGGGGGCCTGGCACGACACAGCGCAGTTCCGTACCGAAGGGCTGGAAGCGGCCTGGACAGATGACTGGAGGCCTGAAAGAGACAGCAGGACGCTTAGACCCGCAGAGAGAACCCAACGGTGAGGAGAGCTGGGAGGTGCGGCGAGCTTTCACCACCTGTGCAGAGGCGAGGGTACGTGCCGCGGTTGGCTCCGGGGTCTGAGTGTCGGGACTGGTAGCAGTCAGGGAGGCAGTAGCTCATAACGGACAGGCCAGGCTCTGGCACCAGATGTCATGAGACACCAGTAGAAGAGTGTTGACGCTTGGACACCATGCTGGGTCGATCAGCTGGGGAACAATTCAGTGGGGATACAGGCCCCGGAGCCTACTACAGCATATATGCTCAGCTGAGTCAACCTTCCCCCTGTGGCTTTGTGAACAAGTAGCTTGGTACCACTGCAGCCGAGATAATGTTAGTGAAAGCTAACAGTGGGCGAATCCCCTGTCGGGCTCCGTGATCCCCTTGCGGCAGGGAGCCACTGGACGGATACCAAAAGGGGAAGGGGCTGCGAAGTCCCAGTGCCCTAGACGGATCAATTTACGAACACCACACAAGGCGCCAAGGCCTTCTGCTACCTGAGAGGATGCCCGGGCGGGGGACGGGTGAGTTGAAAAGGCAGAAAACGAAACAGGGGGGTACCTTGCCCAACACTCGGGACCCCTCCCCCCAGAACAGTGGTCTGGAAGCTGGGGACATAGCTGATAAAGACCTGTCCTTACATCTTCACCTAGACAAGATTTTGAAGGCAATCTCGGACACCAGGATGACACTGCAGCAGGATATCGGGGCGGTGTCGGTGGGGCTGGGTCTCCTACAGGCTGAACACCATAAATTGGCAGACAGAGTCAAGGATGCTGAAAACACACTAACAGAATTGGTGCTGGAACATAAGCAGGGGGCGGCCAGACTTGAAGACCTAACTTCTAGAGTGACGGAACTGGAATGGAGGGCAGAAGATGCCGAAGCAAGAAACCGCCGCAATAATGTCAGAATTGTGGGGATTCTGGAAACAGCAGAAGGGGCAGACATGCTGTCGTTCCTCGAGAAGTGGCCTACTGAAGTGATGCCAGCTGGTACACTATCCAAATTCTTTGCTTTGGAAAGAGCTCAAAGAGTGCCGGGGAGACAGCCAGCAAAAGGCAGGCCCCCCAGACAGGTGGTTGCCAAGCTATTCCATTATAGGGACAGAGACGCTATCTTGCAGCAGTCCAGATCTCGTGGCCCATACACCATGCATAACAGTAACATCTCCATGTACCCGGATTTTACAGCCAAGGTGCAGGCACAGAGGGCCTCTTTTATGACAGTTAAAAAAGCACTACGGTAAGCTGGACTGCAGTACTCCTTAATGTTCCTGGCGAAGCTCCGAATTGTACTAGACGCGCCACGCACTTCTTCACCACCCCAGACGAAGCGTGGACCTGGCTGGTGGCATACGGGAAAGGGGCCCCTTTGCCTAGATCCAAGCGGGGCTCAAGAGGCGAGAAACGTGGTGCTGGGGCCAGGTCACGCCGCCCCAAGAAACCGAAAGCACTGCAGAGGCCAACTGTTTCCCAGACACAGCAGGAACGGGAAGCCGCTCTGAAGGCAGTGGCGCAGCTGATCTCACCTAGAGTCCAAGATCAGAGTGGAGACTCCTCTTCAGACCCAGTGAATCATTCGTCTAACTCAGAAGACTACTCAGGAAATAATGCAGAACTGCCGAAACTTACTCCACGTACAGCCGATGACATTGTCTGACGGAACGGGTCCGTGGATACTCAAAACAGGATGCACGGAGACGTTTGGTTGGTAAAGAGACTGAGGGCCACTAAGAAGCGAACAGGGGGGGACCCCCTGCACTATTGATGGGACCAGACGGTCATCAAGCCATTTCAAGCGCTCTTGACTTTCCTCCCGTCCCCCACTAGAGTGCACCGCCACCGGAACTGAGGGCGGCGTGCTGATCGAAATGAAGTTCTCTTACAGGTTTGGGCAGCTGACCGTTGTCAGTCCGCTCATGGGTTGGGGAGTTTTGCTGTTGGGTTTGTTGTTCTATACCATGGGGTTCACAATAGTCATTAGGGTGGGGGCGCTGGGAGAGGGGTGTTTGGGAGGGGTGTTTACGCTGAGAGATGGCTGGTGTCTTTAGCCCTGCCGAGGAGTTCAAACTCCTGACTTGGAACATTCGGGGAATGGGCTCTCCCTCCAAGCTCTACAGTATCCTGAATTATATACAGCGTAGGGGAGCCCACATAGTGATGCTGCAGGAGACCCATCTCACGGAGGTGGAAGTGGCTAGGCTCCGACGCAGGTGGCGGGGGCAATTATTTGCGTCTACCTTTTCGGCTTTTGCACGGGGGTGCTTTTGTGGATCAGACCTGGGGTCCCATTTCAGGTGTCCCAGAAAATAATTGATGCAGAGGGGAGATTTGTTGTGGTTAGGGGCAAGTTGAAGGGCAAGGAAATAACACTGGGGAATGTTTATGCTCCAACTCGTGACCAGATTTCCTCCCTGGAGCAGTTTTCTGGGAAACTCTCGGGAGTGGTGGCGGAAGATCTGATTCTGGGGGGCAATTTTAATTGTGCATGCGATTTAAGATGGGACAGATCTACCCCTCCTTTGAGGGGAACGATAGCAGCCACTATGGCCAGGGGGCTAAGGAGCTGGATTGCTGGGTGGGAACTGATAGATGTTTGGAGAGTGCATAATACACAGAAAAGAGAATATTCCTACTACTCCTCACTTTACGACCTACACATCAGACTAGACATGTTCCTGTGTTCAAGTAGAATGGCCCGATGTTATCCAATGCTGAATATCTAGGGAGATCCATCTCCGATCACAGCCCCCTGCTAACGCGGCTGGCCCCTACTCCCGAGAGGGCCCCATCCCTTTGTGGCCCCACCTTATTAGAGGATGAAAGTTTTAAACAGCGTCTCTCTGAGGCTATGTCAGTGTGCCACTTCCTCGGAGTCTGTACGTTGCTTTATGGGCCCTCCTCTCGGTGCCTCCAATTCAGTATGCTATTGCAGCACTGAAGATTAGAGTGACCAAGTGGGGGGAAGGGTCTGGGGAAGGGAACAGCTGGGAAGGAGACCTGTACAACAAAGAAATACACATACAAACAATAACACTAAACATAAATATTCTTCAGTGTTCAGTTAGCGTTCCAGCAACAGTAATAAATGCACTCTGTAGTTGTAGCTTCACTTTGGTGCCTTAAATATTCTGGACTAATGCTACGGGGACTTCTTATTCGAAAGAGTTTTGTTACATCACCAACTCTTCACTATCATGACCATATCACGAGCACGTGATACAAACTATACAGGAAACAAACTTTCAATAATGTGTTAACATCACACACTCATAGCAGCAATATTTTGCTTACAATTCACAATACACTATGCAAAAGAGCCCCAAGGCGATTGTCCATGCGCTTGAAATACAATATGTAAATGAGTCTCAAAACCCTTGTCCATGCGCTTGACAATATATGCAAATGGCCCCAAAGCGCTTATCCGGGTGCTCGACGATACAATATGCAAATGAGCCCCAAAGCGCTTGTCCGTGTGCTCGACGATACAATATGCAAATGAGCCCCAAGAACGCTCGTAACTTCAACGCATGCCCGAAATGACTATAGCATGCACGGACACATTCACAAGACTCAGAGGCTTCGTAGTCAAGAAAAGAATGAAGATTTCTCTGCTGTCAGCAAAACAACAGAGGCTTACCTGAAGGCACAGAGATTAAAGGAATAAACTCACATGATCACCGAAACTGCTCCCACACGGAAGGATCCCTGAATAGTGAGCAACGCCCAAGAGGGCGTGGCTCCTTTTATAGGCAGCCCTCACCCAAGATGGCTGCTGTGTGGGACTTCTGGGACATGTAGTCCCCATATTGAAAGTCCTGGAAAAAAGAAGGAAAAATACAAAAAGGAAAAAGACAAACATGCACATTATGATGACAGTACAAGGAGAATATGTTACAGTGTTCAATGCACAACTGCGGAACACTGCAGCCACCACCTCGCAGCAGGAAAATGTAGCTTCCCACACCGTACTGTCATAGTGCCATGAATACAATGTCCACGGAAATCCAAATGGTTAGTGGGGGCGGGCCCTAGAACGCGCGCCACAGTGGCGACGCTAACAGGCAATTGCTGCTTACTTTGAGAAAAACCAGGGGACCGCTAGCTCCCTCTTAGTAGAATGGGATGCCTTTAAAGTGGTAATCCGAGGACAGTGTCTGGGACAGGTGGTGGGAGCCAGAAGGGAGATCGTCCGAGAGCTTGAAGCCCTGGAGACCCAGATACTGGCACTGGACAGAGAGACTGAGGGAGGGGCTGATGTGCAGAGACGACTAGCAGACGTGAAGAGTATTTTTTTATTCTTTTATTGGCAATTGGAATATTGTACAGGTTGACAATCATAACAATTTCACTTATTGACAAGTTGCAATAGTAGCAGGTTACATGGGAATATTGATCACAAGTAATGAGGAAGAAAAAACTTTAGTAGCGCATACATGCACATAACCACGTAGCAAATGATGTCATGTAAAAGACCCCAAATAAATAATCTTTTGTTTGGTATACTGGGTCCATTTCCTATTCGCAGCAGAGTAACCTAATTCTGCAACCTACTCTTCACCGGGTTGTTGTATGTTCTGATCCGCGGCCCTCAGCCAGGTTAGAAATGGCCCCAAATGTCTTTCGGGCGAGAGGCCACAGGCATCAACTTCCAAAAATCAGTGATTTGTTCCTGACAGTATGTAACATCAACAATCCAGTCTTTGAGCTTGGGAGGGTGCGGCCTACCCCATTTCATAGCAATCCTATGTTTTGCTAATATTAGCAACATAGCCAAAAGTCTGCGAACCCCCACAGGCATATTCTTTACGTATCCCAATAGGCCCATCGTTGCCCCAAGTGCTATTTGTATCATGAGTATCTCGCTAATGGTTTGAAAGATCTCCTTCCAATACGCTGCTATTGGGGGGCAGCTCCAGGCCAATAGTAAGAAAGTGGCTTGGTCTGTACGACATCTCCAGCATTCCGCGTTCAGCCTAATGCCCATTCGATACAGTTGTATGGGTGTTCGATAATATTGATTTATAAATTTAAAATGAATTAGCCTGAGCTTATAATTGGGGGACAGTTGTTCTAGCTACGCACAGCAGAACTTCCATTCCTCCTCTGTCACTTGTGGATGTAGCTCAGTGTTCCATTGGTCTCTATGATTTGGCCTGGCCACTGGATAATGTGTCTGCATGGAGGAGTAGAGCCTAGTGATAAGTTGTTTTTTTGCTGAGGGATTGGTAAGTATATTTTCCAGAGCGTGATGAATGGGTGGTGTATTTGGAAATGTGTCATGGGTTTGCCGACAGACTGCTCGTATGCGATGGTACAGCAGTATGTCTGAAAACGAAGGGGGAGGTGTATCAGTCGGAGCCAGAGGTTCAAGAAAGCCCTCCTCTCTATACAAGTGCGTGTATTTTTGAATACCCATCCTCTGAGCTCTCGCTACAGCTCCCTTGTCCTCCAATGGCGGCATTTGTGAATTTTTTGCCAGTTGTATTGAGGGGGCGTAAAGTATCTGCATGTTGGCACGTCGTCGCAAGCCATCCCAGTCCCATCGTAGTGTTTCTGTAGTGTCAATTACCTGTCAAGGGCGTTTATACGGACTGTAAAAGACGTGAAGAGTATTTATAACTCCACGTGGGACAGGTTGAGGACATTGGATTATCGAGTATACCAAGAACGGGAACATGTGGAGGGAGGTAGAGCAGGGAGGCTATTGGCCTGGTTGATCAGACCGGAGGGCAGGGGAGCTCCAATTCCAAGCATTCGTGATGTGGGGGGAAGTGTACTTTGCTCCCCGAAGGGCATTAACGACTCATTCTGGGAATACTATGAGAAACTAAACGGGAAACCAGGGGACGTATGGGAAGACAGGTTAACAGAATATCTGGTTGGGTGGAGACTAACCCTGGGCGTAGTTTGCATAGTAGCACTACGTGTTGCTACGCGAAGTACACTTTGAACTACGAAAATTGTGTAGTGCGTAGCTGTGTGCTTGTCTGCACTGTGCAATAATTGCAAATGGCATCTTGCACAGTGCAAGTTATGATAAAATAAGTATCTCTGTCTTTATATGCTAAAATGCATAAAGGAATTTCACAAAAGTGAAAATGTTAAATTAACAAGCAGTGAGAGAGGTGATGATTTTGGGATCCTCCCTAACCTAGGGAGAGAACCAAGCAGATGCCTTGAAAACAAAAAGCACATCTTGTTGAACGATTCGGTGGTGGTCCCATCCTCTTAGGACCACTCCAAGCACAGTTATTGGCAAAAATACAATCCCAACCAAAGGCCCTGCAAAGCATTATGGGACGAGATTAGCAGTGGGCAGTGAATATTATAGTATCCAATATCAAAATAATTCTACAAAGAGCTGCAGTTCAACTAGTCGTTACTAGATGTCCCTCACGAGTCAAATGCAAAGCATTGAAATTATTATTACATCAAGCTGCAGTTCCACTAGTCGTTACTAGATGTCCCTCACGAGTCAAATGCAAAAGCTTCATGAAAGGGTTTCAATGCTTTTGCATTTGACTCGTGAGGGACATCTAGTAACGACTAGTGGAACTGCAGCTTGATGTAATAATAATTTCAATGCTCTTGCATTTGACTCGTGAGGGACATCTAGTAATGACTAGTTGAACTGCAGCTCTTTGTAGAATTATTTTGATATTGGACACTATAATATTCACTGCCCACTGCTAATCTCGTCCCATAATGCTTTGCAGGGCCTTTGGTTGGGATTGTATTTTTGCCCATAACTGTGCTTGGGGTGGTCCTAGGAGAAAGGGACCACCACTGAATCGTTCAGCATGATATGCTCTTTGTGTTCAAGGCATCTGCTTGGTCCTCCCCCTAGGTTAGGGGGGACCCCAAAATCATCACCTCTCTCATTGCCTAATATTTTTATCCTCAAAGTTCACTTTTGTGAATTGGTTATATGCTTTTTAGCATGTAAAATTGTTTTATCAAAGCATTTGTAGGTGTTGATGATTTTGCTGCTACGCTACGTGTTTTAGCACAGTTTTTGCACTGTGCTATGTGCAATTTGCGTAGTGTGTAGTAGCGCAAACTATGCATTCTCCGTGAGCGTAGCGTAGTACTACGCCCAGGGTTAGTGGAGACTACAAGAATTTGACCAGGATACTCTAGCGCTGCCAGTAAAAGCGGGCGAACTCAGAGCAGCTATTAAAGAAATGGCGCGGGGGAAAACGCCCGGGCCTGATGGATTTTACTCCTCCTTCATAGACTTATTGGGCCCGAGGCTGGAACAGGTGTATGCAGCGGCATTGGGGGAAAAACAACTGCCACTGTCGGTCAGAGAGGCGTTAGTGATTCCCTTACCAAAGACGAAGAAGGAGGTAGCAGACGTGACTTAATTTCGACCATTGTCAATGTTAAACCTTGACTTTAAAATTTTAAGCAAGATGCTGGCGTCTAGGTTATTGCCGCAGATGCAGAGATTGGTTCACACTGACCGGAGCGGATTTATCCCCTCACGTTCCACATCTAACAATTTGCGGAGATTATATAATGTTCTGTTTCACAGAGATCTGGGAGGGTACCCTGACGCCGTAGTAGTGGCTGTAGACCTGTAAAAGGCCTTTGATTCCCTGCGATGGGATTTTTTATTGGCAGTAATGGGAAGGATGGGGAGGGGCGACGGTTGGTTGGAGTGGGTACGCCTCTTATACGAGAGTCCTAGAGCTAGAGTGCGCACAGGTAGCACGGTATCTGCCCCTTATTCTATTTACAGAGGAACCCGCCAGGGATGTCCCTTATCGCCGTTGCTCTTTGCTCTGGCAATGGAGCCCTTTGCGGAGCGGCTCAGGCAAGAGGGTGAGAGCCTTGGAGTGGCTTTTGACGGGACTGACCATATTTTTGCTGTATGCGGATGACATACTGATATATCTCTGTAACGGATCTCGTGGGATCCCGACAGTGTTGCGCGTACTAGAAGAAGTTGCTGAGATTTTGGGACTGCGTGTAAACAAAAAAAAAACCCTGTATGTTCCCGTTAAGTCCTTCCCTTGATCGGCCGCTGAACTTCCCACTGGACCTAGAGTGTACGCCGAGCTCTTTCAGATACCTGGGAATACAGGTCTATCACCATCAGGTAGACATGTTTGAGGGGAACCTCGGGGGTGCCCAGAAAGCGTTGTGGGCAAATGTGTCCTTTTGGCGTTCACTCAAGCTACCAGTAATGGCCAGAGTGCTGTTGTCTAAGATGGTGGTATTACCTAGAGTCTTGTATTTCTTTGTCAACCTGCCAGTGGTGATCCTGAAAAGCTGGTTTAAGACCCTGGATACATTATTGAGTGACTTGGTGTGGGATGGGGGACGAAATAGGGTATCCCTACAGACATTGCGGCTGCCACTTGCGGGGGAGGGTTGGGTGCTCCTGACTTTGAAGCCTATTATTTGGCAGCACAGCTCCAGTGGATGGCCAGATGGCTAGTTGGAAGGGGGCTTGAGACTCTATCACTTCCGGCTAACACCGCACAAGGGGCCCTGTTCCCTAGGATGCTCAACCCTCGATTTTCAGTGGCGGTAGCGTGTTGGGATAGGTGTACGGCAAGGGCTAGGGATACGCCGCTTTATACACCAAATACACCACTCACGGGACTACCACAGGCAGGGATGGGTCCCCCTCTTACACAGCGGCAATTACAGGGTTGGGAGGAAGCAGGAGTGCTGTCGATTGGGGATTGCTATCGGGATGGCGAACTACTTCCTTTAAATGAGTTTCTAGAATACCATGACTTGCCACCGGGACAGTTTTTGAATTATCATAAGATACGGGGGGCATTGACAGCGCTGTGGGAAGTTGACACAAAAGAACCTGCCACCCATGCGGCCTTTCAGGCGATGGTGACTTTGGGGTCGGTGGGACACCTGGTAAAATGGTTATACCTGGCCATAACTGAGATGACTCATCGGCCTTTGCCCCGAATACAAGATAGATGGGAGGGCACACTGAATAGGCAGCTGACTGAGAGGGAGTGGAAGAAGGTCCTGGGAAGCCCCAAAAAAGTGTCCAGGAACGCAGCCTTTAAACCCCTACAGTGCAACACTCTCCATAGAACTTACCTCACCCCGCACAGGCTGAACGCAGTATACGGCAGAGAAGACCAGGCCTGCGCCAGATGCTCGCAAATAGACGCCGACTTTGACCATATGATATGGTCTTGTCCTGGGCTCAGAAATTACTGGACCAAAATTGTAGATACCGTAAATGGGGTTTTGGCTCGTAATATGACATGCTCCCCAGAGGTGTGCCTTCTGGGCCTTTTTCCGAGACCCAAATCCAAAAGAATGGGTCATAGGTTTGTAGACCTGGCTTTCCTCCTGGCTAAACAGAGAATAGCTCTTAAGTGGAAGGCAAAGACGAACCCTTTAATAGTAGACTGGGAAAATGATGTTTCCTGTTGGGCCAGGGCAGAGGAAAAAGCCCTGATCCGAAAGGATAAGATCACGAAAAGGCGCAAACACCTGGCGGAATCATGGGCTGACTTACTGAGGGCTTGGGACACACGTGATGCACCTGACCAAGACTCACAGAGGAGCTCATCGGAATCTGAGGGACTGGGAGGGACACGTACCCGCTGAATACATGACGCTTATTGCAGAACCCTTATGAGACTCTGAGATCTCGGGAAGAGGGTAGGCTTAGCCCCCACGCACCATAACACCTGGATGACCCCTTCTGTTCATTTGGTATTGGTCCTTGCCCTCGTCTTCCGTGGGCCCTCATTGCTTTCCCCTCTCTTCCCACCCTTGGGGCCCCCGGCCCGATAGAAGAACCGGTCGAGCTGTTTCAGATGTACCTATTGACAGATTACCCATGGTAAATTTACATAAGTTTTAGTTGCGTGTTACTGAGTTTGTGTTTCTTTTTCTTTCTTATTGAGCTATTGTACGGCAGCTATACAAGCATTTTCAGAATATGTAAATGCGTGACAATCAATACTGACAGCGGACTCAATTACTCCATACAATGCACCCCACTGCAGCAGGGAATTGTTATGCAATGCTGTAAACCTGGAGGATGACTGACACCATAGGAGAGAGAATAACAGGGAAGCATGATGTGGAAATAACTACTGTTGCATTTGTACATACATAATATGTCACTGAGATTGATGTCTGACATTGCCTTAAAGATTGTATTCCTACTGTGGATTTGAGACTGCATTGATTGTAACAAAGTTAAATTCATTAATGCCAATAAAACAGATATAAAAAAAACTGTAGCCATAGGTTCGTATTCACCAGAAGAGCATTTAAAATATGTTCCATGGGACAGACAATGCTCAGCTCTGCAAGAGTGGACTTGGGACCTGAGGTGGGGGTGGGGGGGAGGCATCAGAAAATCTCCGATCTGTGCAGGAAGTGGTACATTCTCCATTGCAGGATTTTCCATGATGAAAATCTTCCAGCAGAATTACCTCACCCATACTGCCCCTTATCACAAAAGCTTAATCAATGTTCACATGAACAATTCACAAACAGGATTGTTCATCATCACTATACTGCATGGTTGCCTACGGGTCCTACATAATATTATAACCTAAAGTGATACATCATTTTGTTTCGCGGACCAATGAGATCTTGCAAGGCAAATCCCACTAATGATTTGCCTTAAAGCGTAAAAACATTCTCACTTGGTGCCGGAGAACATTAATTTAAGTCAGTTGACTTTTTGGTTAGTATTAATATAGTAGTAAAACGTCAAGTGTTTTTTCTAATAGAAATTATTGCTACAATTATAGGTTAGGGATCTCATAACCTTTTGAGTAGTGAGACCTCCACACAAGCACACAACTCTGTAACTGTAGAGAGAGATCTGTGGATCGTGATCGCTCCATCCAAAGCGAGGGATGGTTGCTGCAGAGCGATTTTGGGATTGTGATGTCATTACAATGAGAGCAGGGACATACCAGGTGAGGTGTCTCAGTAAAGACCGATATCGGGATCCTAATGTCCTTACTGAGACACCTCACCTGGTACAGTCACAAAATCAAATTGAGAAATTATGTAGTTCCAGTGGCTTCAAAAGAAGTTAGAAGGTTGCACATAAAAGTACATGATTCTGCTGACAAAAATTAAGCAAAGCTTAGCAAATTAGATTTGATATTATCTGTAGAGTCTATGGAGTGGATAATCACAGCTGTGGCCAGGAAGGCAATGGAGAGATTAATCTGTGTGGAGAGTTGAGAACACTCAATAAGTAGGTGGTCTTTAGCAAGTACCCTTTGCTAAACATTTCAGAAATGCTGCCCATGTTATCAAGAGCTACGTTTCTACAAAATATATTTAGCTTCAGCATGCCTGCAAATAAGGGTACATAGTGACTCTCAAGATTTAAAGGCATTCATGACGCTCATGGAAGAATATTAATTCAAGAGAATGCAGCTTGGGCTAGATTCAACTGCCTCTGTTTTTTCAGAGAACTATTTTGTCAATCTTAGGTGAAATGACATGTGTAAAGTATTTTCAGGATCATATGCTGATTTTGGAAATGCATGGCAAGAACACAATGTGTGAGTGAAGTAAATTGAAGGTTTAGAAAACAGTTTAGATTTGAAGGCAGATAAATGCTGTTTTGGTAAGGAAGACATTTTCTATTTAGGATATTATGTTTCAGCTAAAGGTGTCAGATCAGAAAAAGGTTGAGTCCGTCTTGAATGCAAAGAACGCAAAGGTCAAAGAGGAATTATTGTCATTTTCTGGTATGGTAAAGCTTAATGTAGAGTCATAAAAAAAATCATTGGAGAAAACTTGCAAGATGAGGGAACTTCTAAAGAGAAATGTTGAATGTTACTGGAATGACAAATGTGGGAATGAAATTGGGAAGATAAAAATGAATTTAGAACATAACCCTAACCTACCAGCTTCTGTCTCAGGAAGAGACACTCTAGTTGTTGTGATGCCTGCTCTACTGGGCTTGCTACAGTGCTATTATAAATGTCGGATGTGGAAGACCAAACACTAGCTTTTGCGTGCAGACTCTTTAAACGATTCTGAGCTACATTATTCAGTAATAGAGAAAGAAGCTCTGGTGGAAGCTCTTGTGGAAAGTTGAGCAATACATAGATTTAGACATTTTTGTGTGGAAATATATTCACTGTAAGAACAGACCACAAGACTTTGAGGGAAATATTCACTAAGAGAGGAGTTGATGTGGTGTCAGTAAGGATCACAAAAAAGGTGGTTGCCCTAAAGGAATTCACTTTCAGAGGTGAACACATACTGGGTACAAACAATATGTGCTCCTCTCTGTTTATCGAAGTTAAATTCAAAGAAACTAACGAGGAATTTCAGGAAGAAGAGGGCTGAATTATGGAGAATGGTTGTTTGTTTACTAATGATGCAGTAACTGAGGAAGAATGGAGAGGAGAGATGCTTCAAATGTTATTCTTTTAGAAACTTTGAGGAAGATGAAGGAAGAGTGACCAAGCAAGGAAGAGGTTGGAACAGAATTGAAACTCTTGTGGAAAATCCAAGATGAGTTAGCTGAGAACAAAGAATTGTTATGGGGACAAAGGTAGTTCCTCAGATTGAGTTAAGATGCAGCCTGGTCCATGAAGGACATTCAGGAGTAGTGTAAACAAAGGAGAAGATTAGGATGGTTCTCTGGTAGCTGGGTAAAGACCTGGATACGAAGAGTGCTACAAGAGACTATAGTAAATGTTTTAAAAATGACAAGGTTCACAAAAAGCGCATTCCACCTGCGCAATGTCATAATCTGCTTAAGAGGCCATGGAAAGAAGGGGCATATTATGTTTTTTTATCGCCGGCTATCGCTGGATTTCATCGCGGAGATAACGCGTTATTATCAACGCTTATCTCCAAGGTGATAAAAAATCCAGTAATACCGGCGAAACCCAGCAATAGCGTGAGAAATCCAGCGATAAATTCACTGCGCTAATGAAAAGCTTGCTAATAGGCAGGTGAGGACTTAACCTTACAATCCACCTCCCATTGACAAGATGGTTAAGTCAAGTTTTTAGCAGGTGTTAAATTCCAGCGATAATCGCGGTTAGCGCGACTTTTTATACGCTTCGCGGGCATTGCTAATAGGGGGAAGTTGTGTTTGCGACTGTTTGCAGTTGCTTTTAGTTAGGAACGCCTACCTTGCATGTCATTAGCGATAATTATCGCTGACATGCAAAGCGGCAACAAAACGGCCGCTATCGCCATTAAGCTGTCGCTAACAGCTGTTAGCGACAGCTTGCTAATAGGGCGATAAAAATATCGCCGCTTTATCGGCAAAAAGTGCCGCTAAAGTGGCGATACTGCCCTTGATAATATGCCCCGAAGTTGTCTAGTTATTGTGGACCACCTAGGGGCAATTCCGTACTTTTTCATTTAAGTTGACATATTTTCGTGGTAGCTACAGGCCTAATGTTTTGGGGACCTACGTACCAGAAGTGTGGTAAAGTTCTTAGAAGAGCGTATATCCCCAACTTGATGTTGCTGCTCTAGGCCCACAATGGAGTACTATTTTCCTCAAGAGAATTGGAGAGTTATGTTATGGAATTAAATATAAGACGAGTTTTCTGTGTCATCCAGAAATGAACGGCATTGTGGACAGGTTCAACAAAACCATCAAAGAGTAAATCCAATTAGCGATTGTCAATGGATTTGAATAGGAGAGGCAGGTCCAGATAAGACTATTTGCCTACAAAACGTTTCCACTTAACCACAGTAAGAGCACAGTTTGAGTTAACCAGACACCAAACTTGTTCTGGGTTGATGAAGTGTCACAAAGGCAAGGTTGATGTGTCAGGGGAAGATGATTGAAGGAAGTTACCAAAGAAGAAGAAGAAGTATTATGACAGGAGGAAGCAACGAGGAATGTTGTGGCATGTTTGGTTGTTTGGATAAGTATTAAATCACCTGTTGGCACTGTGAATTCATCAGAGTTCCCTAGACCACTGCGTGTCATTGAGATGTTCAGGTATGCAGTATAAACTGAAAAAGATAGAATCTGCATTTTAAGTAGGCCTGGGCGGTGAACTTCGCTCCGTTCGCGGAGTTTGCGGAGTTTTCTGCACTCCGCGGAGCTCACGGAGTGCAGAAAACTCCGCTTTGCGATGTGCAGCGGATTTTTTTCCCCGCTCGCGAACGGTAAGTTTGCGATCGCGAACAGTAAGTTCACGAGCGCAAGCTGCCGCTCGGGTAGAGTTTGCACTGCACTCCGCCACTCGCGGAACTTCGCGGAGTTTTTTGTAACTTCGCGGAGTTCCGCGTAGCAAAACTCCGCGGGCTACGCCCAGGTCTAGTCAGGTGAAGGATGATGAGGATGTTGTAGCTGCTACCAGACATAAACCTAAAGAAAACTCCTCTTTGGGTGAAGATAGCGTCATTGATGGGACTTGTGTGAGTGGCCTCAGAATGAGAGAGAATTCCAGGGATGCCTGTTTGGGGGTTGATTTTGTGGGCAAGAAATTTATTTGAAAGCCCTTTTATCTCACTGATTAATATTTTCATTTTGAAAATGTTCATTTTTTTCCACTGTGTGTACCTAGATCTTAGTGCACGTTGGTGACTCCATTTAACTGTGTTTTTCATGTAAATGCACTTTGAATACATAAATGTTCATTTGTTTACAGAGGGAAGATGTGTGGTTTTCTCCATGTCTCTAGTGTAATATCAATCTTGACTGGAGCTTAGTGATGGAAGCCTTGGGGTGTCAGCTGTGGCTAGTTGGCTCTCTTGCATCTTCTTTACAGTGGCATCATAGGGTGGAATGATGGGCTGGCCAGTGCCATGCAGGGGCAGAACGAAGTATAACCTGAAAATGGGGTGGTGTGCCGAAGGACCTGCTTGGCAAATGGATGCGCTGAGAGTTGTCAGGTGACAAGAGTGCCCTCATTTCTCCCTACAACTCCTGGTTGGAATGAGAACCGTGTCCTGCTGCCGCAAAGGCATGCTCATGTAACCTAATTTTTTTTCATGTAGAAGTTTCACATAAAGTTCCAAAACTTTAAAAAAAATATATAGACGCCAGGCTGCAAATCCACAGGCTTCAGATTTGCACACCACTAGGAATGACATTGTCACAGAAACATCATGATGTCATTACAAGGATGTGGTGCTGTCGCTACAACAATAGCTGTTTTAATAGTCTGTGGTGACTTGCAACTGCATGGTACCAGCACCACTCAAATTTACAAGGACTGAAGTTCACGGAAGTTTAATAAAAACGCAAAGTCCTATGTTAATATTTTTTCTAAATCCTGAGGATTAGGCAGAGGTTACAAAAAGTAATAACCTTCATGAGAGTAGATTACGAAAGCATATTTCATAGAAAGCCCCAAAGGATTAATAAACTGATTTCTGGTAAGTCATCAGAAATGAAGTTACAGTTGCGTCGAATTTACATTATTATTCTGAGCCCTCCCTTTTTTCAAAAGTACAGTTTTTGAAGACTGAGATCCAGCAAATCCCCACGTGACTATGAGGAGAGCAAATGAGTAGAGAGGGAGCCTGGCCTGTGGAGCTGCGGGAGAATTCCCGAGAGGCGGGAGACCAAAGTGCTAAATTTGGAAAGCCAGATTAAGTTTTAGGACTTCACCTGGCTTCAGGTCCACAAGTGGCTGAACTGCTTGTCAATTTTATATCCTTAAGATGTCCTGCCGAATAAGCGATGCAGTGTCCTGTGGTCAAAAAATACCTGCTGACCCAAAGGGCAGATATGTTTGAGGGGGAGTGGGGGGTGTCAGGGTGGTCTCCCAGGCGAATAGCACTCATTACAACGCATGCGTTTACAACGCATGCCATTACAACGCAAGTCCTTACAACGACACGTTGTTACATTGCATGCCATTACAACGCAAGTCGTTACAACGACTTGCTGTAGGGGGGGTGCTGGAGTTTGGAATAGTATAATTTACTATTCCAACTCCAGTGCGTACAACAGTAGGGAAGGTGTTGGATTGAAAATCCAACAAATCCAACACCTTCTGCCCCTACAGCAAGTCGTTGTAATGACTTGCGTTGTAATGGAATGCGATGTAACAAAGTGTCGTTGTAATGACTTTCGTTGTAAAGGCATTACGATGTAATGCCTGCGTTGTAATGGATGTTTTCCCTCCCAGGCATCTGCAGAGGCTTGGTGTTCTGGGCCGATGTGTGGGAAGATGTGTGGGGCTGTCTCTCACCCTTTAGCTTGGAAAAGTGGACGAGAGGGCAGTGTGGCAGTATGGTAGTAGACGATTTGAGGGATGGGTCTCGACACATACTGTGGACCTACACTCTGATGGGAGTCTGCCCCAACAAACTGCTGCCCACCCACTGCTCCTTACCAAACTGCTGCCCACCCACTGCTCCTAAAATGGTTTCCCGATTTCACATAGAGCTTCTGAAATTTCCGCTCTTTTTAAAAAAAAATCATTTTGGTACCTTCGTACCTGGCAAACTTCATTGCAAAATATACTGTAACATCATTGCATTATAATTTTGTCCCTAAAACAGAAAATAAATAAATATCATTACGGCCATGCCAAGAGACAAAGCAGGTATTGATAAAAGACGTAAAAATGCCAGTGGTTCAAAAAGTTTATTTCTCTTGCTAAGTTGTCCTGTTTCTTAAACTAGATGTTATGTTGTGTCGTTTGAAATAAGCTTAGGCTGATGGTCTAGACTTCACAGTTCTAGAACCACTCTGAATCTGCACTGTTGTGAAGAATGTAGTCCAGTCCAAGTAGTATCTTTAAGTATTTATTCCAAGTAAGATCTTAAGTAGAAGAGAGCCCCACCAGGAGCAGCCTCCCTGCTGCTCAGCCCATACACCAACTGACATTCTCACTCATCCAACATTCCGCAGTCATCTCTCACACCAACATTCCACTCCACATTCACACTGGCTGAGCAGCAGGTATAACACATCTCCCTTTTTTACAGAAACGAGAATCAACTTCAAAAGAATCACAAAAGAATGGTGCATGTAAAAGGTGACAATACAATAATTACATGCAGCACTGGGGCAAGAAAGCAATTTCAAAGTAATACATGTAGAGATGATGAAGATGGAAAATAACATGTATGCTAGATAACAGAGAATAGATTTATGAAAGAGGAACAAAACGCAATCCAGCAATCACAGCAAATAAGTGCCACACAAGCACACTCACCACATCTCCCTTTCCACAATACAATCCAAATAAATGCAAAACACACGCTACCATGCCACAAGACACAAGCTAAACCCCAAACCAAAGCAAGCTGACTGGCCAGGCCAACAAGAGGTATTAAGGGTACCAACAGGAAAGCAAGGTAGGAAACAAACTGAAAAGAGATACGAAACTGTGGAAGGTAATTCCACAGGGAACAAGCGGCAGAAACATTGCCCTCCACCCTTACCCGTAGTAAGGGTGGTAAGTGTGACAAGTAAGTACACACAGAACCAAGAACGGAACAACGTGGTTCCACAACCTTGTAGTAAAGAAACATTAGTCACCCACCGGGGTGGAACGTGAGGAAAAATTCCACACGGAACACAAACAACTCTGCAAGGAATAATCTAGCACTTCCCCCAACACTAGTTGAAGTGGAATGTGTGGGAAAAACACCACACGGCACAATGAACACCCAGAAACTTCAGAACAGAAGCACAGCATCAAAGTAAAGAAATCTAAATAAAACTTGCCCCAACACACGTCGGGGTGGAATGTGTGGGAACACACCACATGGCACAACGAATACCTGGAAAGTTCAGAACTTCCCCCAACATCACTGGTTGGGGTGTGATGTATGGAAGGAAAACCACACAGTACAGCAAGAAAAACTTACACTTCACCCAACAGTACTAAAACCATGAAAAAGTGGAAAACATCAGCGCACTAATCAAGTGAGACCACAGAGCAAAGTACAACATCCAAGCGCAACCCTGACGTGTGATGGAAGTGGAAGGATAAAGCACAGCATAAACACAGCAATCATTTAAAAACAAGCACTCAACGGAAACTGCACTGCGAAAAGTGGCAATTTGGCATCGAATCAGCACATTCGAAACACACTCAATGAAAACAGCACAGCAATAAGTGGTAATACAGCATAGGATCAGCACATACGAAGCACACTCAAAGATGCAAAACTGAGCAATGGAAAACACCGGTGAGCGACCTCTCACCCGAAGACTCTGAAGAAAAAAAAAACAAAGGGAAAGAAAAGGAAAGTAAAAGACAGCATGCATTAACTGTTGAAAATAAGATAGGCAGACTCCTCATAAAAGTTTGTACAAAATTGCAGGTTGATGCAAAGTTGAGTCCATGTAGTGCAGCAAGAAAAGTTAAAGTACCAAAAAGAAAACATGGGAACAGCCAGATGAACAAAGACTCGCCCAAACTCATGGCAAATCCACACCTCCGATGGCAGAACACAGTTCCATAACAAGCTGAGAAGGAAAGTACTTCTTGAAGATGAAAGAGGCAGATCAACCGAAAGGTACAGTGCAGAAGTACAAGAAGATGCAAGCTACGAAGCAAACATCACCGTGATGAAACTGGGAAATGTACCTGATTCCTTCGTGCTACATGAAGACGACGTAGGCAATGACTTTATTGCGAGGCACAAAAAAAACAAAACAACGTGGTTGGCAAAGCGTGACGAAACTGCATGAAACAATGTAGATCAGCAAGTCCAATCTTAACATGGCGGCACGCAGCGTAAGCTGCACCGGGTGGCTCTCGGCACATTCGTGCTGGACGGCGCGTGAGCGGCATTGAAGCAGCCAAGCTTCCACGGACGTCAGAAAGGCGCTCCTACTTGCGACAAACACAGCAGGTAAGGCTCGCGCTGTGGACAACAGATGGTGTGCTTGAAATTGCTGCACGCGCTGCCAATGGCCACACAAGCGACCTGACTCAACAGCAAAACAAAAATCATGGACAAAAAAATGCCTCACCAGTGGCACTGGAACACCTCCGTGCTCATGTCTCCTCAGACAATAAAACATCAGATAGCGTAGCATACAGAAATCACTGTACGATAGCCGCAACTTGTCCAGACATGCAAGGAAACATGCTGACTGAAAGGTCCTCCAGGCATACGTAGTGGGAGAAAGTCAATTCCAAGTCACCCAACCCTTCAAATTTGTGACACATCCAAGTTCACACGGACCGCAGGTTCAGAGGCATGACTGGCCTCTGCATCTTTAATTCAGAGTAACGGCACACCAGAGGTGTTCTCTGTTCACTGCTGCCAATTCCCCAACACACGTCATTACTTCCAATTACTTTGGGATGCCAGAGAGCGGTCAATTCAGTCCCCTCTAACGTAGTAAGGGCAGTAGAAAAACGAGGACCAGGAACCGGTCACTGCTGTGGGAATCTGCACTTTCTGGAAACACTCTCACAAGGCAGCATAGCAGTGACATGTCTTAAAAGCAGCAAGAGAAAGGCAACAAGACAGGTAGGTAGCAGGACACAGACTGGCAGCAGGAACTGGCAGGCAGCAGGGACTGGCACACAAATGTTGTGGGCGACCGATGGCAAGGTCACTGGTGGGGCTCAGAGGTGCCAGCTTTCTTTACATGAGTAGTTTTAAGTTCCTTTACCTTCAAGTTTCTTTAATGTTCATAGTGGTAGTCCACAGAAGTTGCACATGTAGATTCTTTTCCTTAAACGTCGCCAAAATGTTGTGAAGAATGTAGTCCAGTCCAAGTAGTATCTTTAAGTATTTATTCCAAGTAAGATCTTAAGTAGAAGAGAGCCCCACCAGGAGCAGCCTCCCTGCTGCTCAGCCCATACACCAACTGACATTCTCACTCATCCAACATTCCGCAGTCATCTCTCACACCAACATTCCACTCCACATTCACACTGGCTGAGCAGCAGGTATAACATGCACCCTTCGCGGCTTCTAGGATTAGCCACATAAGCGATAATCCGTTGTGCCACCTGGTGTGGTGTAGGGTGCAATGTGTGACCTGTTGAACTGGGGCCGACGGTCAGGGGACCCACAAAATAAAATATAATAAGGTGAGGGTTCCAAAAAATCTTGAGATGGGCACTGCACATCTTCTTGGCGAGATACTCGGGCAGCAGTGTTAAACGCTTCCCTCGGTCCTCCCAGCCACCTATAGCACTCTCGCTCTTTAACATAGGACATCTTTTTGGTAGCAGGTCTTGAGAGGGCCATGGCTGTGAGCTTTGCAGAAGATGTCTTGGCAGAGTCAGCGGGCACTTTATCAGCCCTATTTTGAAGCATCTCTTACTAGCCATCTAGGTGGGCCTCTACTATATATTTTGGCAGCCTGCAGCAATGCTTGGATCTGAAAAGCGTTGTGGCCACCAGGCTGGACATCTCCTTGGCCAACATAGTTGTGCCACCTGTTGTGGCAATCTTGCCATCCAGAAGGCGATGAAAACGCCATTTTGTGACCCTTTTTCTAATAGAGACTATGGCACAGGACTTATCTTTCATGTCACTGAGCAGTTTGACCAGTTCTTCCCAACAACGCTTATTCATCCCACATGATATGCCTGAGGCCATTTGTTTTGATTTCTGTACTATGAAAGCGACTCTCAGATGATAGTGAAGTTAAGACCATTAGGGAAGAAACGGTACCAAAATGGGGTATTTTTCTCTGGAAGGCAGATGATGGTCAGATCCTCTCGAGATGGATCTTTCAGATTACAATAACGTGCATTATATAGCACTACATACCGTAGTTCTGGTGTATTAAAACAGAGTAAACATAAGGTGTTTTTTCCATTAGCCAATTTAATGTTGATCAATTTGCTGACCTCGTAATGATTAAGGTTTAGTTAGCATTACTTTTTCAGCACTTTAAGAGGCGATTTTGGGAGCAAGCAGGGCTCCGCTTACAACCATGCCAATAAATCCTTTAGCGCCATGTGTTTTGACACACCTATTGCGAGTTCACACACCTCTCACACACATAGAAGGTACTAAAAAGGTGCAAAAACTCAGTAGTTACTGCCATGTCCTCTAAAACTCCCTGGAACCCTCACCATCTCTACACCACCGCCTACAGACAGGGAATCTCCAAACCACAAATCTATGCTTAAAGCTATGGCCAGCTTAAGGCCTGTGCAGACTGATCGAGCTGGGAACCATGAGTGGAGTATCCCAGATCTAAGTACAAAGGCTTTATTCCATCAGCCCTGGCCCAGTAGCTAGAGAAACAGAAGTGGCTTAACTTCTATCCATCTCAAGGGCACACCATTCAGATTTACCATCCACCCAGATAACCTTCCGAACTGGGCTGCATTATACTGGACACTTGGGTTCGGTCACTGGTGAGAAAGTGGCGCAACCTCCCTCTGCCACATTCTCACTCATCTGCCCCCTCTATATCCAGATATCCAGATTTGAAGGAACTCCCATTTATTATGAAGAAGTTCCTTGCTCTAAGGGGTCATAAATTGTTGTGAAATAGATGGAGTATTTGCAGTGGACAAGAGGTTTGATGATTTCCTTTCCTTCCTGTTAGGCCAGGGCTTAATTACACTGGAGTAATCGGAGTAATTACAGTAATTCTGCGTTACACTTTTATTCATATAATAATGCGATTACACCTGCTTGTGTAATTAAAAGTGATTTGTGGGAAAGCACATTTAACGACCACGAGCGGCCGCTCACTATTTGTCTTTGTGCTGCATTTAGCGCTGTTTCTTAATGCAAAATGCACCAGGTCGTATTTTGTGCTAAGAAAGTAGCCCTAGATGCCGGGAGTAAGTTGAGGGAGAATTCTACCCCGACAGCACATTTAACGCTATTTCTTAGCGCAAAAAGCCTTCTTGCGCCCAATTTGGACACAAAAGGGCATGCTACAATAAGACAATAGCGCTAAATTCCGGGGGGGTAAATTGGGGTAAAATCCTACCCCATCAGCACATTTAGCGAGTGTAAGATATTTGTGCTCTGCCGCATTTCCCACTATTTTTTTGCATACAAATGCATTCTCTCGCCCATTTTGGATCCGAGAGGGCATTTTTTGCATTAAGAAATAGTGGTAAACGCAGCATTACTCTTCTTGCGTAATTATGCGTAATCTCATTGAATGTCTTGGTAGTTCTGTGTGATTACGCTGCACTGAACTTCATGAGTTACGCCCACCCCTGCTTCCTGTCTCTTCCACAAACCACTGCCTAAGGAGAGGTTCAAGGTGGTCATCCTGGCACAGATGCTGGCCTCTCTTAAAATTGGGTGCCAGCTCTGAGCTCTCCTTTCAAGGTGTTAAAAAAAAGACACCGGCACTGAGTGAAGATTTGCAGTTTACATCTGCACAGCACGAACAAGGTGCACAGACAACGTGTAAGCTGTAAGCATACCAATATCCTATCCCTACAGGTGACATCACACATTTCAACACAATCGCCAATCCACCTCAGGCCCTGACAATTCTAACACCCTTCCCTATATTAAATCCAACAAAAGATACGAATAAGAAAAAGGAGCAAGATGTGGACTGATGGTTGTGTAGTGCCTTCATTTTCTTCACCTGACCCTGTGTTGCCTCTGATACTCGATGCTTCCAGTTTTGTAGAACTGATGACTGGGTGATGGCATTCCTAGCGGTCATCCCCTCATCTCACTCAGTGAGTTGACTCTAGATTTTCTCAGTTGAGGATTTGAGAACTGAAAAAGTGGTGCCTGGCCATGAATGGGCTGCACCAGAGCTCAATCTTCAAAGTTTTCTCTTGCTAAACACTCCATGAAGAAGAAATCTGTCAGGCTGAGCTGCTGGGAGAATCTATGCATTTTCTAAGCAATTGCCCAAAGAAAGGCACACAAAATCACTTTAAAACCATGCAATCTTTTGTTAAACAAAAGATGAATGACACACTTGAGCCTCTTGTGTAACATCCTCTTCAAGCAATCCATGCCTTCTAGTTGTCTTGTGCTCAAAAGCCCTTAGTGTAATCTCAATTAAGCCCTTTAATAGACTTCCTAAGTACAAGAAAGCATCTGCTCAGCTTCTTTTTCTCTAAACCTCAACCCTATCCACATAAGCCTCTTCCAACAAGTCTTTACAAGTGCATTCTTATACGAAAATGGGTTTTGCTTATCTCAGAAGGAGGACAACAGACTTTGTATCCCAAAGCAGACCTGGAACCCTTTGCCTAGCACTCACCATTCATCCGCCATGTGTTGCTTTGTCATTGTACCTAGTTTTCTTCATCAGTCTTCACATGGACAAAGTTCTTCTGTCGGTCTTCATATGGCCAACCTTGGCTTCCCCTCTTTCCTCACCGCGTGCATAACTTATTGAAGACCAGCGAGGAGGAGGAGGATGCACATCACCGCAAGGTAATCAGTCAAGGACAGGGAATCGAAGGTGAAACTCAAGTAGCTGAAAAAAAAGAAAGATAGGGAGGGAATCTGATTGACCGTATTCGAGCGCCATCTGAGTCTGCAATCTATGTCTAGATTGGTGAATGGAATTAATTACGCCGGCTTATCACGTCGCCTTCGATGCTGTCCAGCGGGCGATAACTACAAATGTCTGGAATTGATCCAGCGGAATCAGATGGAGTCAAGCTGCCTCAGATCCTCCCCTGTACACACTACTGATGGGTTTCTCCGACTGAGGTCTTGCGTGAGCAAAGTGCAATCTTATGCGCTTGGATCTGATCTCTGACTGAAAGGGTCTCGCTGCTACCTAGGCGCCGGATGATGGAAATGGGAGGGGATTTGGACAATCTCTATGTAATGGAAAAGGCCTCGTCTATCAATTTGTAAAGCACTGTGGCTTTCACTGCGACCTTGGAAACTTCACAAGGGGTTGAGGGTTGTAATGAAAGGGATGAAGGACAGGAACAGAGGGATTTAAAATGAGCTAGGAAGAAATGGGAGCAGGAGAGGGGAAAAACCAAAAGACTTGGTAAGATAAGAAAGCATCAGCATAATCAATGAGGGAACGAGGTGCAAGTGAGAAGTGCAGGTGACTACAAGCCTTTAACATAGTTGACATTTAAATCGTGCATCAAAAGTCATGTAATAATATGATAAAGACTCTTCAAAATTCAAAAAGTGTATTTCTTTAGCATGCAGCGTTTCACTTTAATACATTTGATCATGTCACTGCATTGTGTGGCATTTTTAAAAAATGATTGTTTTAAATCTGAACTTAGAAAATTCATGGCCTACCACCGCACTGATGATGATGCCATTATGAACTGAGAGGCAAGTGATTTACCAAGTGCACCCTATATTTTGAGCAACGTGCACACTTGAACTGATGTATTTCCTTGTGCTCTGAAACGTGAAGACACAGGAAAAGATGACAGCGATATAAGACAATTGCCTAGGATCACACAAATTGGTCAATTGGAGACTCCAGGATTGAGCCTGTTTCCCCAATTCGTATTGTGCAATTAAATCGGTAGATGGGTTTCTCTTTCTTTCTTACATTTATGTATAACGAGTCAAATCAAGGTGAAACAAGAGGTTCTTTTAGAAAAAAGTGCAGGAAAGGTAGCTGACTATTTTAATATTGATACAACCTTCTTCCCCTGTCTTAACAAAGGGATCGACGATATTTTAGGAGAGTCCATGGAATTTACCTGTTACAAGTGATGGGCAAAGCTCAGCTGCAAGCAACTTTCACACAGAGCCCACACCGTGCAAGTGTGTTGCCTTTTTCATTACCCTCTGCAGTGGTGGGTTGTCAATCAGTTCCATTGACAATCACAGCCTTGAGCGTGCTGTGAAAGAGCTTGCAGAAAAATCATTAACCTAGCACCCCTCTCTAAGAACTTTAGCAGGACTTTGCAGGGACTCCACTCCCAGCTCATCTACAAAACGAACATGGCACAGTTCTGGGCAGCATCTCCTCTGCTGCTGAAAGGGAGCGGGTAGCCATGGCGATTGAGGTCAGAGGGTGGGTGGTAGAAGCCACATGAAGGCTTGGCTCCTTTAGCTTGAAGGTCCAAGGTGACCTTGAGCTGAGCCAGAGTCAGGCATTTGGCTCGCCCACCCCTAGAGAGAAGAAAGAAGAGAGGAGGCAAGAAAGGACGGGCAGAAGAGAAACATGCAGAAAGGTGCAAGAGATGACAATAGAAAAAGTGTAAGGAAGGAAAACAAGCATTTGCAATGCAATTGGTCTCGCCTTTGGGACCTTATATGTATTTAGCTATGCAGCACATTAGCCTGGGTGCTGAAACATCTACTGTTCTTTAACATGGAGGGAAAGTAAGCACCAAACTGCGTGACAAGCCAGGTATGGGAACACATAGAGAGAAATATTGCCTTTTAGCGGGAAATGGTATAGTCAAAAGCTCTGTTTTTAATATAAAATCAGGGCGGTCATATCACTGAAAACACAAGATTTGAAAAAAATATTATTGTCTATGGGTGCTCGTGGAAGACATTTTCTATGGACTGGAATCTAAAGAATGCTAAAGTGATTCTGGTATTTTATTGACCTCTGCTGGTCATTTTCTATCAAGACAGTTAAATAGAGGCAGTTGAACAGAAAAAAAAGTCGCTAAGCGGAAGCAGACAAGTACTAGGGCTGATCTCCAGAGCCCACAAAGTACATACACATATAAGTATATATAAAGTATATACAAGAAGTCTTGAATGCTCGACCTAAGAAGGAGAGAGCATACAGGACAAATACTACGACCAGGAGGCAGGAAAATGGAAATGAAAAAAAGAGAGCAAGAAGAATGATTAAAGAAGAGGAAAAAAAAGAGTTGATGAGGGGAAAGAAAATTGGAAGGAAGGGTAAAAAGTAGAGAAGCAAAATATGGGGCTACATTTGTGAAAAGAATGTCCAAATGATTAGATGACACGACGGGAAAGGGATGATTTATACAAAGAAGTAAAACGAGCCAGTGACTGCAGCAATAAATATGAATGAGTGATATGGGAAAAAGATTGGGGCGAGGCAGGGAGATTGGAGGAGATGGAGCAGATTAAAAAGTATGATGAATGGCTAGCAATATGTAGAGAGACATGAGGCAAATACTGGAGCCTAGCGAGAAAAGGCACAAGATAAAGTGTATGTAGAACTAGATAGAAAAATATCAGAAGTAGTGACAAGAAGATGGGTAAATGAGGTATAAGAATGCTTGGAGTTATGAACAGGGACAGAAGGAGGTGAAAGAGGTGGGAAAACCAGAACAGGGAAATGGAAGATTGAAATCAGGAATCAGTAGAGGGGACAAAAGAGAAGGAAGAGAGGGGATGGAATGGGACTAAAAAGTGGAAGAAGCTGGAGACAGAAAAGGAATCCAGAAAGCTAGGAGTTGTGAAATTGGTCAGGGGAATGAGTAAAGAGATGGAAAAACGATAAAAGAAGAGAGAAAGATGATAACAGGATACAGGTTATGGGAAGCAAAAGAGAAAGAAGGTACAGAATGAATGAGAGGGAAAAAAGGGAAAGGAAAGTCATGCGGCACAATGAGTGAGAGAAATGAAAGGTAAGTAAAAGAAAAAATGACAGAAGGATTCAGAAGAGAAGAAGGAGATAATAGTCATGATGGGAAGAGAGAGGAGAAAATGAAAGCTGGTGTTTGAGAACTTTCCTGCAAGTTCTAGTTCCCAAGCTTAGTTTTGTCAATAAGATCAGTCTTAGACATTCTGGCACTGAGTAAAGCACTGGCTCAGAATGATTCAGTTAGACTGTTCACAGGAGGCCGGGTGGGCTAACAGGACATTGGGTGAGTTTCACAGCCCAGTGCCCCAAAGAGCCGGTGAGGTTGGGTTAACTGGAAGTATTTCAAATCCACCATTAAATCTCAGGTGTGAGGTTCTGGGTGTACTATATGATATGGCTGTGGGGCCTTATCGTGGAGTACAGTCGCAGATACTGTCTTGGGTCCAGTCAGTATCATTTACTTAACCTTAGTTCAACCCTCGGTAGCTGTAGCTGTAGCTGCGAGCAGTAAGGCTTGGCAAAGGAAGTTAGTGTGAAGCATTTAACAGCATCAAACAACATAATAAAAAAATCACACATCAATAAAGAGACACAACAATAATTAATAAAAAATAAAGCATATATTAATACATTTTTGAAGGCCTTGATCATCCAAATCCACCGGTGGGTTCCAGAGATACAGATTTTAAAAGCTGTTATCACTTTTAAATGCACCTGCAAACAAGCATTGGTCAACAAAAGTTTTTTAAACTTTTCTCAACTTTAAAAGAGTTAGTGCATGTACTCAGGCCTTGGTTGGGCGACTAAATCCGGCAGGAAAGAGCTCTAGGGTGCCAGAAAGAGTACTTTGGACAGTTACCTGGCCACAAGAGCATTTTTAGAAGTAGGTTCCAAACTTAACAGGACAACAGCCATAGACTCCAATGGAGTGGTCCTGGTGCTGAGAATACAGGCAAAGATGCTCAAAAGGATGCTCTCGTTGTGGTGCAGTCAACAGAGGTGTCTCGGTGGTGGTTCCTCAGACCACGTGTGACATGGGACGACTTTGGCTTTGGAGTTAGGGGTCCCTCAAAGTCCTCTACAGTGCAGTAGTCGGACAGGCGATGCTGCACCACTAGTCTCACTGCACCGCAGTTGGTTGCAAACTCCTTGGTAGGGACTGGTATCCTTTGAATGCGACAAATCCGGACTCTGATAGAACATCTGGGTCCGGCAGACACAGGTGCAAATTTTGGCTATCTTGGATTTGTCTCTTGTGCCTGGCGACTGGTAGTGGCAAAACTTCTGCAGTGGCTACCAACTTGTCTGTTTGGGCTCTTTCAGCTCTTTTAGCCTTGGAGCTGGCTCCAGTGGATCAGCGGACTGATCGTTGGAGTCACTGCTGTGGGTGAAGGCAGGAAATCAACTTTTTCCTGTGTCAGGAGCCGCAGGCACAATCCCAGTCTTACTAGCCCAAAACGTCAGCAGGTGCAGTCCTCTCGACAGTGCAGCCATTCTTTATGCTGGTCAAAGGAAGCAGGGTACTCCTTCTCCGGTCCTCTCTTCTTCCCTTCTCCAGTGAGAAATGAGGGGCAGGGTGCCAGGGGTGCCATATTTATCCCAGGAGGAGCCCCAAGGGAACCACGCGGTCACTAGATAATGGGCTACTGGGTCCCCTCCTACCTAGTGACAAAGTTTCTGTGATGTGTGGCATCTAGCTATCCCATTCTATCCCATTAAAACACTGGCCTTTCAGTCTGCAGTGGCAGGCTGGGGTCCATTTTGTCTCTGACACAATCAGAGTGGCAGAACCAGTGCCGCAGCCCTGGGTGAACACTCTGTTTTACATGCTCTGAGTACCTAGGATACCATATATTAGGGACTTATAAGTAAGACAGTACTTGCCAATTAGGTGTATCCAATTTAACATAAGTTTGGTATCTGGTTTGAACACTGCCACAGGGGTCTGGATAGCAGGCCTCAGTGCACTCTCAGAGTCGAAAAACCAGCAGCATCAGTCCAAAAGTGTGGGGGCAAGCATACAAAAAGAGGCATTTCCTTACATGGCCCCCCTCCAAACAATAGGTGATGATCAAGCTAGCCCTTATTCTGGTGATTCTCATCATATAAGTGGAAAACCTGGAAAAGCCATCTTCATTGAAATGGTCAGTCCTAGGTCTATGTCCCATTGTAAAGTCCATGCCCTGTAGGGAAATGGGATTGTTGCCTTTCATCTGCATAAACTATCCGAGAGGCCTGTAGTCAGTTTGAACTTTGAAGCGAGTCCCAAACAGGAAGGGTCTTAGCTTCTTCAGGGACCAAACCTCAGCAAAGGCTTCCCTCTCAATGTCACTCCAACATTGCTCTAGAGGGGGGGGGGGGGCTTAACCTGCTGATAAAGGCAACTGGTTGATCTTGACCCTGGTCATTCAGCTGTGACAATACTGCACCAATCGTATGTTCTGAGGCTTCAGGTTGGGCAACAAACTCTTTAGTAAAGTCAGGTGCATTAAGGACAGGTGCTGAGCACAAAGCTTCCTTAAGGGTGTCAAAGACCTTTTGACATAAATCAGTCCATATGATTTTCCTTGGCTGTTTGTTGGAGGTTAGCTTTGTTAAAGGTGCCACTATGGTATCATAACCTTTAACAAATCTCCTATAGTATCCAGTCAGACCTAAAAATGCTTGGATGTGGGTTTGAGACTTTGGAACTTTCAAGGCCAAAATTGTCTGGAGTTTGGGTTGGAGAAGTTGTACACGGCCCCCACCTATTTGGTGGCCCAAGTACACTACAGACTCTTGCTCTATCTGGCACTTACCTGCCTTGATAGTCAGCCCTGCCTGTTGAAGGGCTTGAAGCACTTCCTTGAGGTGGACCAAGTGATCCTCCCAGCTGGAACTAAAGACAGTTATATCATCCAGAAATGCTGTACTAATGTTTTCCAGGTTTGAAAGTGCTTCCTTCACCAACCTCTGGTAGGTGGCAGGTGCATTTTTCAACCCAAAGGGTATCACTTTAAACTTGAAAGTGGCCTTCTGAGGTTGAAAAGGCAGACCTCTCCTTTGCTTCAGGTGTGAGGGCTATCTGCCAATAACGTGAAGTCAGGTCAGAGGTGTTCAGATATTTTGTAGCCCTGGAACTATCAATGAGCTCATCAGCTCTGGGGATGGGGTGAGCATAAATTAATAGTGTAATTATAGAGCGCACTGCCACTCCTAAAGGGGCATCCTCGAGCTAAGCGGCCATAAGTGTGGCTACATAATCCAGAGTGACCCGAGAGGAGCGTGCTTCAAAGGATGAGCGAGCAGCACAGCTCATTACAAATGCCAAAAAGCCATGTCTTGAGATGCCTTCTAAAGATGGCTTCCGATTCAATTATTTTCAAATACCTAGGGAGATGATTCTGAACCTTTGTACCCAAGACTGTAAAGGATTTTTCTCCTCGTGTTTTAAGTCTGAACGTAGAGGTTTAAGAAGGTTGGCTTGTGAGGACCTAAGCGTCCGTAGAGTTGTGTGGTAAGTGACTCTGGAAGTTAAGTATTTTGGCCTTAGTGCTCTATAAACTCTGAAAGCAAATAAAAGGATTTTAAAAAGAATCCTTTTGTGCACTGGCAGCCACTGTAAAACTTCCAGGGCTGCTAATGCAGAGGAACGTTGGGGAAGTTTTAGTATCAGTCTGGCTGCAGAGTGTTGTACCACCTATAATTTCTGAATAGGTTGTTTAGATGACCCTGCATACAACCTATTTCAGTAGATCACTCTATAAGCATCAGTCATTGAGAATGTATTTAGGCCTCTGTAGTCCACTCAGGGTCTTAACTCTGGTTTTCCTCCTTTTGGATTGGGTTTGGGCACCAGAACCACTGCGCCAGCCAAGGACTACTAGAGGGCTCAATGACCCCTAACTCTAGCATTTTTGCAATCTCTGCTTTAATGCTAGCCTTGACCTGGTCTGACAATCTGTAAATTTTACTTTTGACACTTAAACTGTCACCTATGTCCACATCATGTGTGCACCATGTTGTCAAACCTGGGGTCGAGGAAAACAAATCAGCATTTGCCCAAGCAAGTTGTAATAGTCTCTCTGTTGCTGACCACTCAAAGTAGTAGAGAGAACTACTCCCTCCCTTGATCCATCTTTGACATTTGTTGACATCAAGTCTTACTACTGGCTTGGCATGTAACATAGGAGTGACAGGGCCCCTTCACCTTTTCTGATATCTGAGGCCAAAAAAAGTGGCGGACCAACTTGTCCCGGGTTTTGGTCTGCCCCAGAGGTCCAGCTAAGGGGATATCATGGGCTAGGTTAAGGAGGAATTCTCTACTGTTGAGTGACCACCACTCTCCTAGTTGGCCCTAGTTTGGGGTCCCTTCCCTCACTGTACAGCATTCCCTCCTCCCAGTATACCTTAAGGGTACCACTAATATCTCCTTCCTCCTGTCTGACAGCCAACTGTCTCAGGCCTTCAAGAGTGGAACAAGACTGTTGTCCCTTTCTCAAGTCTTCTCAGGAGGGGCCCCCTGATCCTTGAAGGTCTACCAGGTCAGGCCAGTCCTACACGGCAGTTCCCTCCTCTTCAGAGACCAGGCCTTCCTCCTGAGGATTGGGCTCCTTCTGACTAAGGGAACTTTTGGAAGAGGCCTTCCCAGGTGTCCTCCCTCTCCTACTAGGGACCTGTCCTTTGTTTCGGGATCCATAGACCCTTGACTTTCCCTTAAGGCCTTTTGTGCTCTGACGGAGACACAAACCCACTCAGGGAGACCCAGCATTGATGCATGAGACCTTCTCTCCACCCAAGCAGACGTTTCAAGGTCGTTGCCCAATAGTCACTCCACCGGGATGGCATGGGACACAGTTACTGTCTTAGGGCCAGTAACCCCTCCCCACTCAAAGTCTACCACAGCTATGGGGTGTGACTTTGTCACATTGTCAGAGTTTAGAATCTCATGCACTTAATCAGGTAAGATGTGGTTTGGGGAAGGCAGCTAGGCCATAACCATGGTTTTTCTGGCACATATATATCCCTCAAGGACTGAATTCCACCCCATTGAATCTTGCTGGCTAGTGGGCCAATGGTTCAATTCCCTCACCATCAAGGGAAACTAATGTGGATTCAGTGTAATCCCTGCAATCTCCATGGCCAACTTCCACCCCAATCCCTACACTGACAATTCTCTTGGTTCCATCACCAGTGGGTGATTTCTTTCTGCATGCAGGATCCCCTTTCTTGCTCACTGGATGTCTATAGTCATAGAACACCCCAGCATTTGATGGGTCAAAATTCATTCCCTGATACCCGCTCCCCTTTTGGAATTGAGATATGGCTCTAGGCTGCCCATCTTAGGCATCTTTTGGGGCCTCCTTAGGTTTCTCTGTCTTTTTAAACTTGCCCCCATTTTTCCCCTAAAGGGGGCCTGTCCCACCTTTTTGCTTTCACCACCTTGGGACTACATGGGCATCCTAGTGTGTACCCACTCATTAGCTATCTTCCCCAGTTCTCTAGGTCTAGATAGCTTAGAGTCTACCAGATGCCGGTGCAACTTCTCTGAGGTACAATTTGTAAGAATGTGTTGTTTTACCACTAAATTGTATAGGCCCTCATAGGTATCTACCTTGTTACCTTTAATTCAGCCCTCTAGTGACTTCACAGAGGCATCCACAAAGTCCAGCCATGTCTGTGTTGCTCATTTATGTATGCTCCTAAACGTTTGTCTATACTCCTCAGGGTAAGACCAAATAGCTCAGCGAGTGCCTCCCTCATATGGGTGTAAGATTCTGCCACCTCATGCTCAAGTGCAAGCAGTCTAACTCTCCCTACTATGGGTATCAGTTCCCAAAGTAAGGACCCCCAATGTTATGCACTCACCCTCCTCATCCTAGGGGCTCTCTCACAGGATGCTAGCCACATGTTTATGCCATCCCCCTCAGTGTATTTAGGAACAATCCCTTGTGCAACATGGGATTATAGGCTCTGCTTTTTTGATGCCACCATTCTCTTGTGATTTCATCCCCAGCTTGACCCTCCTCTCTTCTAGGGCCAGTTTCTTCTCCGCCAAGGCCAGCTTCCTCTCCTGGATCTCCAAGAGGGTGAGCTGGACTGATATGTTCTGTGGTCTCCTCACTGAGGAGGAGCTCCTTTCACTTCCAGACAGGGAGTCGACTCTTGATCAAATGGTGGGGACTCCACTCTCATTGTCATCCCCCTCCAGGTCTTCAAACTCTACTTCATCCCCCTCTTCTCCACTGTCAGTGGGGGTAATCTCTTCTTCCAGTTTAATCTGAGCCCTCCTTGATTCCTCCCAAGCTTTGAGGGCTTCCTCAAGATCCTCCTAAGATGCAGTATTTCCTGGAAAAAGGTTTCTCTCCCTGCACATTGATTCTAGGGTATTAATCTTGAGAGATGTTTTCAATCATTGAAGACTTTGTAGAAAAAACGTTTTGCTACTTAAACTTTTCTTATAGAGAACAGGTGCCCTTGGAATTTTCAAAACTTGGCAACTTCGTAAACTTTTTCTTAATGTCGACTTGGCAGTCTCTTTTCAGTGGTTATCAATTTATTAGATGTCTGGTACAGCTAAACACAAGTTCTGGATCTCACCGCTAGGCACTAATCTGAGTGTACTATTTGATATGGCTGTGGGGCCTTATCGTGGAGTACACTCGCAAATATCATCTTGGGTCCAGTCAGTATCGTTTACTTAACCTCAGCTTAACCCTGGGTAGCTGTGGCTACGAGAAGTAAGGCTTGGCAAATGAACTTAGTGTGAAGCATTTAACAGCACCAAGCAACAGAATAAGAAAATCACACACCAATAAAGAGACACAACAAAAGTGGATAAAAATGGACCATATTTTTATGACTTTTTAGAGACCTTGATCATCCAAATCCACCAGAGGGTTCCAGAGATTCAGATTTCAGAATCTTTTATCACATTTAAATGCAACCGCAAACAAGCATTGGTCAACAAAAAGTTTGTAAATTTTTCAAAAGCTTGAAAGAGTTAGTGCGAGTACTCCGGTCCAGGTTGGGTGACCAAATCCGGCAGGGAAAAGCTCTAGTGGGCCAGAAAAGATACTTTGTACAGCTGATGCTGCACTACTGGTCTCGCTGCAACACGGTTGGATGCAAACTCTTTGTTGTGGGTTGGTGTCTGCTGAGTGTGACGGATATGGACTCTGATAGCACTCCTGGGTCCAGCAGACATGGGTGCATGTTTTGGCTTTCTGAGACTTGTCTCTTGACGTGCCCGGCAACTGGTAGCGGCAAAACTTCTGTAGTGGCTACCAGCTTGTCAGTTTGGGATCTTTCAGCTTTTGTAGCCCTAGAGCTGGTTCCAGGGGATCAGCCGACTGATCCTTGGAGTCACTGAAAGGCAGGAAATCAACTTTTCCTCATGTTAGGAGCAGCAGGCACACTCCCAGTCTCGCTAGCCCAAAAGTGCAGCAGGTGGAGTCCTCTCAATGGTGCAGCCTTTCTTTGTGCAGGTCAAGGGCAGCAGGGCAGTCCTTCTTCAGTCATCTCTTATTCTCCAGTGTAAACTGAAGGGCAGGGTGCCAGGAGTGCCACATTCCCAGGAACGAGCCCCGAGGGGACCATGTCATCACTAGGTCAATGGGCTACTCGGTCCGCTCCAATTTAGTAATGAAGTTCCTATTGTGTGTGTCATCTAGTTATCACAGAGTGCTCCATTCTTGCCCCTTTCAAAATGGCACGACCCTTCCTTGGTCATCAGGAGCAGGGTAGCCCACAAAAGAGGTGTTGCTACCTGTGGGAAAACCGGTTTGGGCACAGGTTTCCCTTCCTTGGCTCTGTCTCCTAATTGTCTGCAGGAACAAAAGGCATCCTGCTCAAGGATGTTGGTGCAAGTGGCCCTTCAAAGGCAGCTTCCCTTTTGAAGATCGCCTTTTGGGCTAAGAGCCTGAGTGGCCTCCCTCTTAGCGGAGGCGACTGCCATTGTTCCTGGGCCTGGGAGTTGTTCACATGTCTCCCCAGGAGGTCAGAAATCTGTCTGTGTGTCAGGGCCTTTGTGAGGCCACTGGTCTAGCTGGAGTGCAGAGGGTCAATTTTCTAAAAGTTGCTAACTTTAATAGTGACTTAAAGTCACTGGGCACCAGGTCAGATTTAATGCCACGATTAATTTGATACCTTACTCAACTTTGTTAGGTAGTCCCATTCAGATGTTAGCCAGGCTGGGATGCCAGCCGGTAACTCTGTGTTAGCCGATGGAGCTACTAACCTTTCCACACCAATATGACAATTGGAAATGTTTCTGCTAAGACATATTGAAAATCATATGTCCTACTTAATAACATATAGCTCCCTGCCACAGGGCTCCATAGGTCTACCTTAGGGGAGAATTACATATATCCTTCAAGGAAGTGGTGGCTTTGCCATTAGGTGTAATTGCAAAGTCGAACTATCAGTGTAAAACACTGCCCTTTCAGTCTGCAGTGGTAGGCTGGGGTCCATTTTACCTCTCGCACATGCAGGGTGGTACAATCAGTGCTGCAATCCTGGGTGAACTCTCTGCCTTACATGCCCTGAGTACCTGGGATACCATATTCTAGGGACTTATGATTAAGTGAGTACTTGCCAATTGGGTGTATCCAATGTAACATAACTTTGGTATAGGGTTAGAACACTGGCACTGAGATCTGGATAGCAGGCCTCAATACACTCTCAGAGTCGAAAAAAACAGCAGCATTAGTCCAAAAATGTGGGGGCGAACATGCAAATAGAGGCATTTCCTTACATCAAGCACATCTACTATCTTTCACTATATTCTTCACTACAACTCGAGGTCTTCCAGTTTCAGGATCTTGTTATATATCAATGATTCTTATGCTAAATAGTCTACACCAAGGCCCATCCAACAGCGGTGTCAACATCCTAAAGTTAAATAACCAACAACCAACACGATCTTTCAGCAGGTTTTGGCCTGTGAACATGGTATAATCTAACACAAGCCAGGCTTTAAAGGTATTCAACATCAGAAAGTGGTATGTGCTACAACCGGCCCCATCCACTGGCTGGCTATTCCATCTCTGGAAGTGATATAACTCACACCAAACCCCATCCTCCAGGAGTGTTACACCTGTTAAATTGATATAAACTACAACAAGCCCCTTTCTTCCATCCCCTGCAGGGACCAACTTGTGAAAACAATATAATCTACACAAGCCCATTCTCCACTGAAAGTGATAAATCTACACCATGCCTTCTTCCAATAGTGTTCCATATCAGAAAGTGGTATGTACTACAACCAGCCCTATTTAACGGCTGTGTTCTTTCTCTGAAACTGATATAATGACATCAAGCCCTATCCTCAAGCAATGTTTAACCTGTGACAGTAATATAATCCACACCAAGCTAGAAATTAAATGGACTACGCTGGTCAATGGTGTTATTTTTAGGGTGATATGAGCAATCATGTATCTTAATGTATTAGCAAGCAATCAGTGGTGGCTCGCCGAGGGAGTGCTGCGGGGCGGTGGGGCAGGGGAGGGGCAGGGTGGGGGGGTAATAGAGTCCGACATATGACGGACAGGAGTAAGGTAAGTAATTAAATAAATAAAACAATTTACCTTGCGCGCGCTGCATCGCCGAGTTGGCGATGCAGCGCGCGCAAGGTAAATTGTTTTATTTATTTAATTACTTACCTTACTCCTGTCCATCATATGTTGGACTCTACTACCCCCCCACCCTGCCCCTCCCCCGCCGCCCCGCAGCACTCCCTCGGCGAGCCGCCACTGCAAGCAATGCATCTGCTTTGCAATGTCTGTGTCTCTGTGTTTTAGTGGTAAATGTTGTATTATCTGTGACAATTGTTACAGTAATAGCTTGGTGTCATGGAACTGATCATATGCTAGTATCTTATGGGGTGTTGTGTGGGACCATGCTTATTTTAGATCCTTTTGAATTAGGCAGTATGTCCACAAAATACAAATGTACTAAATAACTTTACAATTGCAAACCATGCAATTTGCAAACTCACAGGGTTTGAGACTGTAAAAAGGTGTTACGCCATGTTCTAATCCTCTTTTTCGAGCCTGAAAAGCCTTTCCACCTATCAAAAGAGGTTTTGCAAATCATTGCAAATTACAATTAGGAGGCAGCATGAAAGGGGCGCTCCTACAAATGTGAATAAGTGGTATGCATTAATGGTTTGTGACAATTATTGTGGTCTCAAACCAGTAAAAAAGCTACATACACCTCAAAGGGGCGGCAACTGGTTTGCTAAGGGAAGACTGTTCGATTGAGAGATCTTTCTCTTTCCAAAAGAGTTGGACTACCTCGGGGAAGTAAACAGTGGACTACAGGACCACGGCATGCTCCCCTCAATTTATTTCCAAATGAGATACATCTGTTTAAAAACATCTCCTGTCACTTTAATGGGCATGACTGATTTTTAAAAAATCCTCTTTGCAGTCATTCTAAAGAGTTCACAGTTTGCGACTGGTCTGATTAAAATATGTGCAGGTCGGTTTGCAACCCCATGCGAATGTGCAATTTGTGATGCGATTTATTACACATAGGTCTCCCATTGTCAATTGTAAATTAGCCTGAGACCTTTCTGGTATCACAGGATTTATGAATCCTGAAAATTAAGTTTTAAAAAATTGGTGCTTTACAGGTGTGCTTGGTCACCCCTCACTGTGCAAGGCCTTTGGCTATGTGCAGCAGGGGGTGGCTGCCTATGGTGAATAGGGATGAAAGCCTGCACAGTGGGGGTTGGAAATTAAGTACATAATTTAAAAAAGCAATTAAATTACCAATGCACAAAACAAATGACATTATTAGTGCCTCCAGCTATGCTCAATACAACAATTTGCTACAGATACAAAAACAAACAACTATTAAAACAACATGGTGGGCAGCGCGAGGTATGACTTTTTCTGTCTGTGTTGGTAGCCACAGCGAATTCAGTGGTTCTGCGCTTCTAAGCCAGAACCATAATTCAGTTTTTAACTGTTTTTTCAGTGAACATATATATCTTTAATGTATGTAGATACTCTGACAGACACCTGTTACTAAGTATCCTTAACTGAGATAAGTTCCAAATAGTTCAGCACTTTGTCATCTTCTCCTCCATACTCTACTATATCCTAATCCACAAGAGTTTTGAGGTTTCAGCCAAGCAAGCAGCAAGCCTTTTCTTTTTGTACAAAGGGATGACTCCTTTCTATCTTCCAATCCAAGAGCATACTTCCGCTGAGTGGAGTAAAGTGTCTCTTTTCTTTTGTGAGTGTCTAGAGGTGTCTTGGATACCTGGGTGCTGCATATAAACAAAAGAGCCTATGCGCTAGAGTTGTTTACGGTCAAGGATATTTCAAGGAGAATGTATTTATTTGCTGGTGAAAGAGGATATGCTTCTAGATGTCACAGGGACTGCAGAAATTGTACTAGTTGAACTGACCTGCTAGGGGTTTAAAATCTTACTATTATAGCACAGACAAAAAAAACTGGGGTGTTAAAATAGATTCTGACAGAATTTAATCCAAAACTTGGGGGAAGGGGTATAACTGGCATAATTCTCCCTAGTGTAATTATTGGTAATTACCACACAATTACTCGTTATTAGGCGTAATTGTGTGAGAAGTGTAATCCAGCATTTAGCCCTATTTTCTTAGTGCAAGATGCACCCTTGCATCCAAAATGGGCCCAAGGATGCGTTTTGTGCTAAGAAAATAGCATTAAATGCTACAGGACATGAACGCCACTGGCCAGCAGCCACTCACACTCTCTTAGTTTGTTGTTTCTGTTCTCCTCAGTAGCAGGTTTGCCCCAAATTACTATCAATTACTCAGGCTGCTGTATTTTGATAATTTCACATCACAAGAGTAATTTGCAATTACTGAAATTACTCCAGCGTAATTAAACTTTCACCCAGGCCTATCCAAACCCTGTTCCTGTCTGTGATGGATGTTTAGCTTAGTTCAGTTTCCACAGGGATGCAGATGATGAGTTACATTGAACATTAACCTAGTTTTCTAGTGTTGCTGCAAGCAGTAGTAAGTGCCCCAGTGTTCTCATTGCAGTGGTGTGTGATGAGCGTGTGGTGCTGAATCTCAGAAGTATCCTAAGCAAAAAAGGCAAAGTTACTTTCCTGTAACAATAATTCTCCAGCTCTGATTATCGGATATTCAGGATTTAAAGCTAGAAGATTTTCTGTTGGAAAAGGTGGCCCCCAATTCCTTTCTGAAAGGTAGATGACTCCCCCGGGGGTGCAGGTGGTGGTGGGAGCTCACTTTCTGCACCTGACTCCCCCTTCTGCTGTCTTCTGTCAGTCTTAGCCCTTTTTCAAATTGAGGCTTCTGGTTCCTGGAACAGAGTCATGCACCCCAGCACCAGCCCTTTCATGGAACCCCAGAGGACAATAGCGCCTCTTTGATCTCCTAGGCCACTCTCAGAGTGTGGCGCTTCCCCCCTGCCCTTCACAGAGTGGTTGGCGTAGCTTTCACCAGGTGAAGTGCGAGTTCACTGTTTGCAAGCCCCACTATGGGGCAGATTTACATTTCCTGGCGCATCCCTGCAAATCAGCAGGGATGCGCCAAGAAACGTGCGACACGCAATGCCATCGTTGCGCCACCACGGATGCGCCGCATTTACACTGCGGCGCGCCATGGCGCAAGGATTGGCAGATGCGTGTCGCATCTGCCGGCGTAAGGTTGGCGCAGTGCTGGAGTTGTGTCGCGGGCGCGACGCAACTTCAGCACTGTGCCAACCCGGCCTATCTTCCACATGGTGCGTCACACCTTACGCCTGCTTCAAGCAGGCACAAGGTTTTGACGCAGCGGGGTCGGAAAAGTGACTGAGTGAAATCTTGTAGATTTCAATCAGGCACTTTTCTGAGGCGTTCCTGCACCGGAACGCCCACCCTGCGCCGGAACGCCCACATGAAACCTGACGCAGGTTTCATGTGGCGCAGGGCTTTACAACGTGACGCATCTCCCTAGATGCGTCATGTTGTAAATCCCCCGCAGCATGGCGCTAGCTTTACGCCGCAGCTGCGTCACAGAAGTGACGCAACGGCGGCGCAAAAGTGGCGCACGGGCCTTGTAAATCTGCCCCTAAGTTCGCAGAGTAGGTTTCCCAAACTGTGGCCCCTCTTGACATAAATACGATTTGAAGTTGGACAATGCCTCCTTGTTTCAACTTTACCTGACAATAGTTTACATATATCGTTGATTACACGCACTTTTTTAAAACTCATTTTGTTTTATTCCCTGCCATTTTCTTTATATCACTAAATGATATATAACCAGTGGGGAAAAAACATCCCCTTTCATTGCTCCTTGCCCAACTCGCTTCAGAATTGCACAGAGACATAAAAACAGAAGAAAAACAGAAATGAAAAAAACAACACCTGGGACTCCCACAAGAGGTGGTCTGGGGGAACGCGCCACGCTCGCCTACGTCTGACTGCGGTTGAATTTGCGCAGTGCGTTGCTCCGTGGTCTGTGGGCCACATAAGTGCGGTGGCGGAATACTGAAGCTGATATTACAGAGACAGATGGACGCCGCGAGCTCGTGGCGCGTGGCCGTAATATGTAATATCAGCGGGACGGGTATGGATTCAAGCCGTAATCATAAACAGTGCAGCGTGGAAGCAATAACGGCCAACATCTGTCTCTCCCTCCCAATGCCCTGGCTCATTAACTTCCGCCCAACCGCAGAGTCCACTTGTGAGATTTAGAGACAAGTCTTAGTTTCTCCAAGTGCTAATAAAAAAGCCTCCCAGTGGCATCCACAAATGGTATTGAATCTGTTCAGACACATCGAGAGCTTGAGCTAAAAAAAACTTGCTGGCAGAGCCAGGTGTCCAGTTGCCATGACAGTTCATTTGAGTCTGGGGCATTCCTCATGTGGCATTTACCCAATAGAAAGTTGCCTGTCCTGGTTATGCGTTCAATATTAGTGTCTTACAATGATTCATTGGTCATCGCGATGTGCTTTGTGCTTGGTTGCACCATCGCTCCTCGACCCCCTTCCTTGATTGGCTGTGTTTTTCATTTCAATTCCCCGTCATGGCCGACAGCCACTGTTTACTAAAGTCTGAGGTGAAGGTGTTCAGCATTGTAATGTTACGCCCAGCTGTTTAATCTCTATCAGTCCCTCCGCCTGGGAAGTCCAGAGCGAGCACTGGCTGCCAGAAACCTTTGAGAGCAGAAATAATAACTGTAAAAATGTAAATAAAACAACACACAAATGGGCTTATATTTTATGATTAGGGCCAGCTTACCTGCCTCTTATAGCGTGTCTAAGTTCCTCATGCGATTTCACAATATATGGCCAGAGCTGCATCGCCTGGGGTCTTCTTATATGGTTCGTGTCCCCCCTGGCCTCCCTCATACTTCAAAGGCGGACCGTGCTCATATCCTCGTGCTACACTACTGCAATGATGATGGCACCATTTGCTCCAGATAACGCTAAAATTCTAATTAGCCAGACCTAAAAGTGAGCTTCTTACACAATACTCACTTGTCAACTCTTGATAGTTATCAAAGTCAAGTGTTTGTAGCTAACATTAACAGTTGAGAAACTTTTGATGCCATGTGGCGTGAACTCTCAAGCTTATCCTGCTAAACTCTTCTGGAAGCTTGACTGCCTTTGCAGTAAGGTTAGTCAATCCGATGAACAGTGAACAGTGGTTCAGCGGCTCTTGTGCTATTTGGATCGATCTACTCTCAAGTTATCCTGAAGGAAGCGGTGAAGGTCTTGCTCTACAGGAGATCCCCTTGTTTGGATTAGCTAGTTCTTCTCTCCAATGTCCTCCCACTACTCATGAATGCTCCTTTCGATCTATTTATTGGTCCCGCGCACTCCCTCCAATCACAAGGAAATACATTCCATGCTAAGGCCAACTAAATCTGGTTCCTGTGATGACCTGCTTTCTGGTGTCCTTTTTACAGTCTTGTGCTTCGGTACTAGTTTGAACATCATCAACATGTCCCTTTCCACTGAAGCAACTCCACAGGACAGGAGAATGGGAGTTGTCACTTTTCTCCTTAAAAAAGAGACAGCCAAGAAAAGCTGAGGTTGAGCACTACAAACCAATAACTCTCATTCCAGCCTTGGATAAAATCACTAAGCAGACAGTAGCCAAACAACTAGCACACCATGTGTAAGAATGCAACTTCCTGGATCCCTGGCCACTTGGCTTCTGGCTGGGCAGGGGTGCTGAGACAATTCTTGGCCTTTCGCTTGATGAATTAATATCCATCCTAGACTGCTGCCATTATTCTTCTTCACCTCAGCTGCATTTGAAACTGTAGATCATAAAAAATGCTTGGACTGCTTAGCCGAGGCTGGGCTAAAAGGGTCAGATCTTGCATGGTTCTCCAAAATGGCAGTGCTTCCACCTTTTTGCTCTTCACCTGTACCAGTTAACTTTGAGGTTCCTCAATGATGATATCTTTCCCTGAGTTTTTCCAACATTTACGTCTGCCATTTGAGTCAACTGATTAGATTCCCCGCCTGCCTTGCTATTTCTATGCTGATGATACATATCTGATTGTGTGCCTAAATCATCAGGCTCCACAATCCACAGCTAAACAGGTCACATGCCTTGGAGGGCATTTAACTTTCTCAAACTAATTGCCAACAAATCTAAAATCTTCTTAGGTGGTAATACCATCGAGTATGACAAAAAACAGTCTGGGCTACACTTATGAGAAAAGCCCTGTCTCCTGTAACGAGGGTGAAGTCATTTTGGGTCATGCTTTGCTCCCATATCTTTTCAAACTCAGATTAAGGCGTTGTCATCTGAATATTTTTTTGCCACACCATCTCCTTGCTCAGGTGGTCTCTGCTTGTGTTCTATCTAGAATCAATAATTGAGCATCCTTTATCTTGGCTACCTGAATCATTGTTGACTCCAGAGGATCCAAAACGCAGCCATACTGCTAATTAGTAATCTTAGAAAATTCGACCATGTAACTCAGGCAAGAATCTACCTCTACAGGCTTCCATTGAAACAAAGAATTTTCTTTAAAACTCTCTTCCTTTTGGATAGAGTTTTCTAGAGTACAGAAAAAAACCTTCGCCTTTGCATGTCATTCACTATAATTCCTTGAGAAGCTTGATCTCTAGCTCTCAATCACTCATCTCAAGTGCTCTAGGTCTGGTGGCCACACCCTTTCCTTTGTGTGTGTGGTTTTTTCCTGGCTAGGTACTGAAACTGTGTATTTTTGGGTACATTTGTAAAACTATCAGGATTAGCCAATGGCAGTAACACTACAGTACCTTTGTAATCATTATGTGCTGGGGAGATGACATGGTTTACATTTCCCTGCATTGGTGTGCACTTGGTAAGACTATGGTGGTAGTAGGGCATTCCTTTATATTAATTGCTGATGCCACAAAAGTGGATGGATCACATGTTTTGTCACTACTGCTGGCATGGCATGGCATATCACAGAGCTGCACTGTGATTTGTCTTTGATACAAGGGCTTGTTAGACCTGACAGTCTTACAGTGGCCTTCCCCCAAACGTTTTGCATCTCTCTCCATTTTTGCTGATCTTGTTTTTGTTGGCCTTAGGACTCTGTGCACTTTACCATTGCTAACCAGTGATAAAGTGCGTGTGCTCTCTCCTCTAAATGTGGTAAAATTGGCTTACACCCGATTGGCACATTATTTTCCTTGTACATCCCTAGTAAATCTGTCCAACAGGTACCCTTGCCCTGTACATTAAATGCTACTAGTGGGCCTGCAGCACTTATTTAAACAGCCTTTAAAAATATGTAACCGGCCTGCCATTGCAGCCTGTGTGTGCAGTTTTAAAATGCCATTTTGACTAGGCAAAATAAGCCTTTTGACAGGCCTAAACCTTCCTTTTTAATACGTATAAGTCATCCCTTTGGTAGGCCCTAAACAGCTCCTAGGGCCAAGTGCAGTGTATTTAAAAAGTTGGACACATACTTTTAACTTTTACATCTCCTGGTAGTGAAAACTCTTAAATTAGTTTTCTACTACTACAAGAACTACCTCTCCCATAGGATAGCATTGGGTTCCCTTTTTAAATTTAATAAGTGGTAACTTTGAATTGAGAGCGGATAGGAATGCCGAGTTTGGTGTTGATGAAATTGCAATTTAAAACCATCTTTAATGGTAAAGTCAGATTTTAAGTCACAATTCTGAAAATGCCACTTTAAAAAAAGTTGGCATTTTCTAGTCCTATGTCAACAAAAGAGGGAGGGGGGGACCAGGAGCTGGTTAAAGGTCCAGTGCCTGTGCGTCTAGAGTTAAACGTAAATGCACAAGGGAGAGGACACTGTTCCTAGGGAGGTATGCAAAATAATGCTATCTCCTGAGAAAGAAAAAAGAAAAAAAGAAGAAAAAAGGAAAAAAGAAAGAAGGCAGAAGGAGGGAACTGAGTGGGGTAATTTGGATGAACTAGGCTTTGAACTCCCAGAGTATTAGGGAAGAACAAGTCTGTTCCTTGTTGCCCTCACACACCCCGGAGGATGTCATGCTTCATCATCGGGCGGTTGCTCCTCGTTGGGCCGGCGCTGCAATGCCCAACGGGTCCCCCGAAAGGTCACTTTGTCGGAGATCTTTTGCGAACCGCCGTTTGGTGCATGCGAGTGTGTGGAGGGAGTCCTAAAAGAGGGAAGTGCAAGTGTGTGCAGTGATTTAAAATTGACTAAGGGTTACAAAAAGGTATAAATTTTAATAAAGCGGTACCCGTGTCAAAATAAAAAACCCGAAGGTTAATAGTTACCAATGAGCATGATGTGCCTAGGTAACTCAAAAGGTCAAGGTCAACATGTTTCGCGCCTCTGTGGTCCCGTAGGATCCGTGACGCTTCTTCAGGACCAGGTGTGTGTTCAAGTGTTGTGTGGTGCACGTGAAGAGTCAGAGTGCACAGAGGATCAAAAGTGCGTAGAGGGTGTGATCGCCCTCCACGGTGTTCAGGGCAGGCTCAACCTAAAGGCTAGTACCGGTGGGCTACAACTAAATAGTTGAAACTGCTACCTGATTAGAGGCCTAAAATGCGAGGAGAAGTACTCCAAAAGGCTAAGAACGTGGGTTGCCCGCACCTTACCATCGGGCAGATGTGAGGTGCGGGTAGGTGCAGACGAGCCGGCACCCGAAGCTTTATCCCGGTAAGGTGCGGGCAACCCACGTTCTTAGCCTTTTGGAGTACTTCTCCTCGCATTTTAGGCCTCTAATCAGGTAGCAGTTTCAACTATTTAGTTGTAGCCCACCGGTACTAGCCTTTAGGTTGGGCTGCCCTGAACACCGTGGAGGGCGATCACACCCTCTACGCACTTTTGATCCTCTGTGCACTCTGACTCTTCACGTGCACCACACAACACTTGAACACACACCTGGTCCTGAAGAAGCGCCACGGATCCTAAGGGACCACAGAGGCGCGAAACATGTTGACCTTGACCTTTTGAGTTACCTAGGCACATCATGCTCATAGGTAACAATTAACCTTCGGGTTTTTTATTTTGACACGGGTACCGCCTTATTAAAATTTATACCTTTTTGTAACCCTTAGTCAATTTTAAATCACTGCACACACTTGCACTTCCCTCTTTTAGGACTCCCTCCACACACTCGCATGCACCAAACGGCGGTTCGCAAAAGATCTCCGACAAAGTGACCCTTCGGGGGACCCGTTGGGCATTGCAGCGCCGGCCCAACGAGGAGCAACCGCCCGATGATGAAGCATGACATCCTCCGGGGTGTGTGAGGGCAACAAGGAACAGACTTGTTCTTCCCTAATACTCTGGGAGTCCAAGGCCTAGTTCATCCAAATCCCCCCACTCAGTTCCCTCCTTCTGCCATCTTTCTTTTTTCCTTTTTTCTTCTTTTTTTCTTTTTTCTTTCTCAGGAGATAGCATTATTTTGCATACCTCCCTAGGAACAGTGTCCTCTCCCTTGTGCATTTTCTAGTCCTAACCATTTGGTGTCTGAAGCTTGTATCCTGGGTCACATGACTAGGAGTAGTTTAAAACTGGTCTTTGTATATTGCTCTCAGGCAGTAAGACAAAGCGTAATAGGTGTTGGCAAGATGGGCCATCTCTGACTTGATGAGGGGGAGGAGGTGTCACCTACCAAACTTGCACATCACAAAGACTCTGCCTGAGCACACTCACAAAGCATTTTATTCTTGTCTTTTGTGACCCCAGATGCCCTTGGGCTAGGGCAGGGAGGCAGGGAATTGCAAGCACCTCCAGAACCTTCTCCTACTAAATGGGCACCAGGTATAAATAGTGGACCCTCAGACCCAACTCTTCAGTACACCTCTAGACATGTGGAATACTCAGAACTACTGTTTACTAACCCTCAAAGAAGGACTGCTACTATGATACTCTGCTGCCTGAGTAAAAAGGACTGGACCTCCATCTGGAACACAGGACCACCAGGGTGACTCCAAGTGCTAGATGGCTGGTCTCCCAGTCAGAGCCTCAGGGGCAGAAAAGGCTGCAACCACTTGAACCCAGCACTTGTAATCTGTATGCTGTCAGTCCTACTCCCCGAAAGTGGTGCCACCTCAGGGCTGGGCCCTTGGATTTGGGCCTAAAGGTGCTCTGCCGGCCATCTGTGGTCGTGTGGACAGAACCAATGCTGCACAGTGCATCTCTTCGCAGTTCCGCTTCTGAACCGCCACAGCACAACGTATCCCTGTCAGACCTCGCATCGCAGCCCACAATCTCCTTAGAACCACTGCTGCAGGAAGCATCCTTGACTCAGATCTTCGTATCTCAAGCCTCTTGTCAACTGCAAGGGCAACTCCTCCATAATGGTGGAGGAGCGTGGCCCCACTGGTCAGAGTCAGTCACAGAAAAATAAAATGATAATAAAACAATATCATTCTATTTTCCTGTGACTGGCTCTGGCTGAGGTGTGCATGCGGGGTGGTGCCGGGCCATGACAGGGAGGAGTGGCGGGCACTTTGAAGTGCGCGTGTCAGTTTGGCTGGCTGTCTTAGGTCGGCGAAACAGACATATGCACTTTTATTTTTCCAACCCAGCTGGGTTGCACAGCCGGGGTTGAGAACCGCAGCCTCCCAGGCACTGTCTGAGCAGCAGACCCGTCCGCTCAGACCAATCCTGGCACTGCTCTCATAGCATTAGAGCAGCGTTTAGATTGGGTGGGGAGACTGTGCTTTCCCAGTGACTGCCTGGAGAGTCTAAACCTAAATTCCCTGTCTCCCCTCTCCCCCTTTCATTTTGCGGCGGCCACCACTGGTCTACGGCATCCTTGAGGGCGATGCAGGGCTTTGCATCACAGCCCAGCAGCTTCTTCGGAACCGCTGGTGTACAATGCATCCTCGACGCAGGATCTTGCAAGGCTCCGCATACCAGGATTTAAGGTATTTTGTGAAGTGGGCCTAACTTGGTCCCTGTATCTTCCAACGCACCATCTCAGTCGGCCTGTACTTGTGATTTTGTCCCGGGCCTGCTCGACCAGATAACCACAGTTGGTGCTTTGTGCTTCTAAGCACCATTTTCACTTAAATCTTTGAAATTGCACATCCCCAGTTCTACTGATTTGATTTTTGTCGTTTTGATGCCAAATAATTTGCTAAATTTTACTTAGTTTTCTAAATTAGGGGCCCATTAGGATTGCGGGCAGATCGCCCCCGCCGGGCCGGCGGTAGCCACCGCTGGCCCGGCGGGGGCGATCCGCCCGCCATCCATGCCTGATTGACCCCCAGCCATATTAGTATGGCTGGGGGGTCCGCGGCGGACGGAAAGACCATCCGCCGCTTTTCCGCCAGTCGACTCGTCGACCGGTCGGAAAAGGGGCACAATATGGTGGCGGTGTCTGCAAGACACCGCCATCCATATTATGATGCATGCGGAGATTCGCCTTTCCATTGCGGCGTTGCCGCCATGGAAAGGCATGCGGTGTCTGGTGTTGGGGGCCCGTTGCGGGCCCCCAGGGTGTGGGGGGGTGGGGGTTGCACATGGGGGGTACCCATGGTACCCCCCTCATTGCCATGCACTACGTGGCAGGCACCACATGGTGCCTGCCATGTAATGCATGGCAATGATGTGCGCACTCCTATTGCATTGAGGGCCAATCTGCAGCCAGCAGATCCACCCGCAATGTAATAGGCCCAGGATGCACCTGCCAGTGTGGCGGGCGCATCATAATATGCATTGCAGGACTGCCGCAACTTCGACGGTCGGTCCCTGGCTCCGTTGCGATGGCGGGCGGACAATTAGTGAGGGATTTTTCTTGTATAGTGTTTTCACTTTATTACTCTTTGAAGTGAGCATACATGCTTTACAAATTGGCTCTAGGTTACGTCTGACTGCTTTGTGCTAAGGTACGAGAGGGTTGAGCACATATTAATTTGGGGTTTGCTTATGTTTCACCCTGACAAGAATTGTGATTGCTGCTTGAGTTGGGTTTCACCCTCATTAACAAGTAACCCAATTTCCAAAAGGACTGGACTTCCATTTTTGTAAGGTTGCAGATTAAAAGTAGTGGGTGGGGGTGGGTGAGTCACTTACAGATTTGATTCCTAACTGCTTTGCAAAAGATCAAGTCCAAGTTTTGTTTTGGGAACAAGCCACAGGAAGGCTTTTAGAAGGATATAGAAGGATACAGATTAATTTTAAATGGCTGGCTAGTTCTTCCTGTTTCCTAATTTACTTTTAAAGGCTGTGACCTGCTTTGCAGTAGAGTCTTTCAATGCATCAAAATATTGCTTGTTGTAGCTCACTGGTCAATCTCAAGGTTTTCTTTGATTTAATAGTTTTCTCTACCTATGTGAAGACCTTCCTGGCTTGGTTTTACTGGTCCTGATGTTGGCCTGTTTGCCAATTCAGAGGGTTGCTTCTGATGTCCAGGTTGTCTTTTTTACCTTTAAAGGATCTTGCCCTTATCAGTCAACTTTCTTGCCCATTCCCTGCTCTAAATTTACATTCCAGATTGGGAAAGAATAGAGAGCAGCGTCAGGCCCATCCTGCATTGCACCTCCTGTGTGCCTAGATGACAAGTCCTTGACAAGCGCCTGGATGACTTCAATTTTGAGGCGCTTGAGCTGCCTTACAATTGGCTACTGGCTCCCACAGGACTCCGAAGTTGGCCACCAGCTCACGAGGTGTCAGAAGATGGTCCAGCGAAGATCAGGGTTCATTTAAGGATCTAGAGAGTTAGAACTTTAACAGTAACAGAGAATAATATCTGGAACAACCTAAAATAAAAAGATTGCATAAGAAAATAACTACAAAACTTTACACGTTTACATTTTGTGAAACTAAAGAATGAACTCATAAAATGTAAATATTCACTTCTTTTTCACTGGCCAGGACATCTTAGGTGTTCTTCTTCTTTCTCTCTTAGACTCTGCGCAGATAATGTGGCTCCCCACTGTTGTCTCTATGCATTCTACCATCTAACCAGCATCAGCCTGTTTCTAGCGAGCAAAAACATTCATTCTCTCTTGTCTCTATGCAGAGCAGAGTTGCATGGATGATAATTGCGACATTTTCTTCAATTACAGGAATTATGAACGTTTCGAGCCCTGGGAAGCTAACCTTCTACTGGCAGGGCTGGGCCTGAGCAGACCCGCCGATGAGCTCTGTATTCGTGAGTTTGGTCATGTATTGCACAAGTGCCTAGAAGTGCAGGTAGTCTCCCTTTCAAATTAAAGAAGTGCAGGTACTCAAAGCCTGGGTGTACCTACCCATTGAAGCGCTGCCCAATGTTTACCATTGGCATCTGCTCTTAGTGTGATTCACCCAGCATGTTCGTTATGCGGTTCTGAGGCTTGCCCACACAGTGCTTGTCGGTTGAGATGCACCCTGTTTGATGGGCCCCAGCCTGTAGCATACGTGCTTCTTGGGGATTAGCCAAAGGGATGTGTTAAAATGGGGGCAGCATCCTAGGCATCTAGGTTTGCCCTCTTGTGTTCATAAAGCAGTGCACCTCATGTTATTTTAGTGACTTTTATGAAGCACAGAAGCTGGCACTGGTGCCCCAGTAGCGCTTTTGGCAGCCTCTGCTTATAATATTAGTGCAGGACTCTCTGAGTATGCATGATACAGGCAGAGACCCCTCACATTTTCTTGTTCTCAGTTGGTGTTGACACTGTAAAGGCACTCATAGCTGCACAAACTGCATTTTGTAGTATGGAAAGAAGTGCTCGAGCAGTACCACTTACCACAATATTTAGTTCACAAAGTTATAGGTGCAGATCTGCGCGGTCCCTTCACCTATCTTTTCTATGTAGAGTGGTGGCGATCTCTGCACACGTATGGATGGGGTTAACTGAAAATAAAGGAGGGGCTTTGAGGAACATGCTGATACAAAACACACTACAAACAAGTAAGATTGTTGTGATTCCCAAAATACCATTCTTAAGTTGCTACAGCCTCAGTGGTGTCATAATAGGCATTTGTTGAAGTTTTCTATGTCATGCGCTAGCAGGTTCATCGGTTCGGGTTTGTTCTCATGGAGGGAGGCCGTCCAGTCCTCCTGTTAGAAATGGGGTATCCAGTTAACAGAGGTATGCACCTGTTGAAGTAGGGTCCCACAATCCTAGTCAGGGTAAGCAAGTTACCCACCAAAGATAACCTGTGCTCACCACCATGGTAGCTTGAACAGAGCAGTCAGGCTTATCCACAGAGGCAATGTATAACGTATTTGTACAGACACACACAGTAACACAGTGAGAACACCACAAAAGTACTCCATGCCAGTTTAGAAAAATAACCAAAATGTATCTGAGTAGAACAAGGCCAAATCAGGAAAAAATCCATCATGCATAACTCAAGATATGAATTTTCAAAAGATTAAATTGTAGTTATAGCACATACAAAACAATAGCTCCGGCTGGGGCTATTCTCAACGTGCTTGACGAGGGCGAGTCCACAAGTTCAAGCCAACCACGATGGAGCGAGGTCCAGACCCCGGTTACAATACCTTGGAAACATTGAGAACCAAAGACGGTGCAAGGTGCCAGGGAGGTGAGGCATCGCGTACACAGGTGGGGCATTGTGTTTTTTACTGCTATGCAGGTCGTTGACCTGTCGTCGCTTGGGGACGGTGCCCTGCACAACTGAGGTGAGGTGTCAGTGAAGCCAGTGTGGTGTTGGTTCCTAAAGGCGGTGCAGAGTCATTGAGCCGCAGATGATTCAGGACATTGCAAGATCCAGGGGAGGTGATGTGACATTTGCGGCAATGCATCAGGTCCAATGGCGGTGCGGTTTCGGTGGGCTTCTGAGCCACGAGGCATCGACTTCGCAGTGACGATGTCACACCACAGGCCCAGAGGTGTTGGGGTGAAGTGGGAGTTGGTAGCCACAGACATCAGTGAAACGGTACTCAAGACTCCCGCTGTGGTTGTGCTTTGGAGGTGCTGCAGCGATATGGGGCCTGTGTTGTAAGTCACAGTCATTGCGTTGAACGGGGACCATGGCACAGGGGTGAAGAGTTGGGCCGATTCCGAAGTGACGTGCGAGTCGATGGGTTCATTTCTTCTTTTTGTCACAGCAAACTCTCTTCCACTGGCCGAGGAACAGGATTTGGTACCACTTGGCAGAGTAGTGCTCTCAGCAGAGGAGCCCAGGTGAAATCTTTGATGGTCCTGAGACTTCCAACAGGAGGCAAGCTCAACTCAAGCCCTTGGAGAAACTTTAGAAAGCAGGATGCAGAGGACAAAGTCCAGTCCTCTCATGCTCAGGACAGAAGCAGCAGGCAGCAGGCCAACATAGCAAAGCAAGCAGCAAAGTGGCCGTCCCTCCTGGCAGCACAACAGCTGTTCTTCCTTGCAGAATGTCCTCAGTCCAGAAGTGTTCTATGTATATAGTGTCAGAGGTCCAGTACTTATACCCATTTTAGCCTTTGAAATAGGGAGACTTCAAAGAAAGGTATTTGTAGTGCACAAGACCCTGCCCTTCCTGGCCCAGGCTACAGAAACACTAAAGGGGAGGGGAGGCAGCTCTTTGTGTGGGGACAGGCACAACCCTATTCAGGTACACGTGTCAACTCCTCCCACCATTTTAGCTCAGGAAGACCTATCAGCCTGGTGATGTGCTATCAGGATATGCAGGACACACCTCAGCTCCTTTTGTGTGTGACTATCTAGAGTGAATTCACAAATTCCAAATGTCATCCAACCCAGACGTATATTCTAGGGGCTGGCAGAGGCATTGAATGATTAAAGTAAAAAAATGCAAACTTTCTAAAAGTGGCTTTTTCAGATTTGCAATTTAAAAACCAACTCCACTAAAAGATGGGTTTTTAAATTGTGAGTCCAGAGACACCAAACTCTAATTTTCTGTGTGCTACCAATTGTAAGATACACTTGTAAAGTGTTAGAAGACAGCTCCAAAGCTAACCTATTAGAGAGATAGGCCTTGCTGTACTGAAAAACAAGTTTAATAGTTTTTCACTGCCAAGACATGCAAGATATAAAAGTACATGTCCTACCTTTAATTACATTGCACCCTGCCCATGGGGCTACGTGGGGACTACCTTAGGGATGTCTTACATGCAATAAAAAGGAAAGTTTGGGCCTGGCAAGCAGGTGAATTTGCCAGGTCCACGTGACAGTTTAAAACTGCACATACAGGCTCTGCAGTGGCATGCCCGAGACAAGTTCGAAGGGCTACTCATGTGGGTGGCACAATCCTTGCTGCAGGCCCACTAGTAGCATTTGATTTACAGGCCCAGGGCCCATGTAGTGCACTATACTAGGGACTTATTAGTAAATCTAATATGCTAATCATAGGAAACCAAATACTATTACATTTTCGACACAGTACACATGCACTTTTGCACTGGTGGGGAGTGGTACAGTGCCTAGAGTCCTAAAACCATCAAAAACAAAGTTCAGCTCACAGTCAAAAACAGGAGGTCAAAAGAAAAAACCAGAGGGGAAACCATATCAAAAGATGCCAGGCCTAACATCGCCTGTTAGGTTGTTCCACTGTCAGCGTGCTGATACTGCTCTGGGGGTTCTTCTATGTTGACAGATGTAGATTGTGAAACTGACTATGGCATGGTCTCTCCAGGTGACGGTCTTGGTGTGTTGATCATGATCTTATTGAAGGATGTGAAGACGGGACCTAGGATGTGTCCAGCAGCATTGGATTAGTCCCAAGTTTCCGAGGTTGTCAAGAAGGGCAGATGAGTTGGGGTCAGTCTGGTCTTCTAGATGGAAATAGAGGTCTCTGAGGTGGGTGAATGTGCTGGAGTCGAGGACTAGGGAGGCGATGAAGTCCATAATGTTGCTAGCAAAGTTGGCTCGAGGGCCTGGGGGGCAGTGGACTAGGGTTCCACCTGGGAGTGTCTTTTCTTTTATGTTCGCTTATTTACATTACAAAATTGTTAAATTATCGACTATTTTGCACAAATTTGGATTGGCCGAAGACAGCAATTGAGGGATCAGCAGGCACCATTCTCAAGAATGTTATAAGACCAGGCCGCTTTTCAGAAATAGAAAGGTTATTTATTTAAAACTGCAAGCTAAGGCCATTTCAGCATTACTGTGTTCCGAGAAATGGGATCGTTTTTAATATGTTTGCAATCTCACAAGTTATTGAAACCATCTAGATTCTTTTGACTGTTCATTCCATTTTGCATTCTGTAAAGCAATTGATGATAAAAAAAAGTAAAGCTATAGAAGTCCCTTTCAAGATAGAGCACAAAAAAGCTTTTATCATTTAACACGTGAGGTCTCAGTCGGTTTAATTGAAAACCTGCTGTTTGGTGATTGCAGCTTAAAGAACGAATAATTGCAATCATTCTATATATTCTTTTTTTAACGCACAGCTTGAGAACAGAAAAAACACCCACCAGAGAGCCATGAAAACAACTGAATACAACGTTTCTTCCATTTGTTATCGATTATTTTTTTTTACATTCAGACCAATATTTTTCGTTTGCACAGTAGCAGAACTTGGTAGAATGGCAAATTTTCTCGGAAACTAGCCGCTACTGCCTTATATTAATCAAAAAGCTACAAAATTGTGAAATATTGTGATGCTTCAGACAACACTGAACATTTTGCTCTGAAACACGTCTGAGAAGAATGCTATCCCTGTCTCTGCAACCCTGCAATCGATATTAGTAAGAATACAGAAGGAGAAATTGTTTAAGGCGTCATTGTCTGAAGTTCTACCCAGAAGTACGGATACCAATTCACCATAACTCCAGGGAAGCTGCAGTAATATCACACAGCGTTTGACCTCAATGACCTAAAAGGTTTATCTTCCTTGTCCCTCCATTCGCGCCTCTACAGCATCCTAGTTGTCCCTTTGGACCTGGAGCTGGGCAAGAAGTGGAATCCAATAAAAGCTTCCTGTTTCTGCTGCTTCCTTATGATCCCTAATACCTGGTGTAGTAAGGGTTACCGAACAGCAAACTAGGGGTAGCACAGGGTACCCATGGCTACCCTTAATTGACATTCATGACCATGGGTTCAATCACCATCATATGCCTGTTGACTGTAGGAATAATTATTTCAGGAGAGACTATGGGGATCATTTAGAACTTGTCAAAGTGGTGCATCTACCATTAAATGTCACATTCACAGTTCCTTCAGACTCAAAGTTCCCCCACCATATTTAGAGGTGAGAGATCTGCTGGGTGTCTGTCACGGAGCCTCAGCCAGCTCCAATGGTAGACTTCCTAGGCCTCATGGGATGTGCGTCAGGGGACATGGTGTGGGCAAGGCATGGCTCTCCTGGGTAGGGAAATCACACCATGGCACCAACGCTGAGGGTGCAAAATCCCTAAACCTTGGAATCATTATTATTCTGTTCTGGAAGAACAAACTCTCACTTCGGAGTTTGCCCTTGCACAACAAAAATACATTGTTAGGTGGGCACATCAAACATACTGCCGGCTCGGCAAAGGATCGGTGGCTCCACTGAAGGCACAGGGATCCCCGCAAGGCAGGTCGGGATACCTAAAGCGCCCTAATTATCACTGACCTCTTAGGCCAGTGGGTGGCCTTGCCTCCGTTCAATGTGGACCCAAGTTTTGCTGCAGAAGAGCACTTACATTTAGATGGATCCTTCCTCAGACCCACTAAAAATATGGTTTCTACACTTCTCATCAAGATCGCTGTGGCTATCACAAGTTATTTATTTTTATTTTTTGCAGTTTTATATAGCGTAAACTCGCCCCAAAGCGATCACAGTGATTTATATGAGTATCAGTTGCATCACAGATGGACACATTATTTATTTTTTTTAGGCACAGGGAGATTGAGTGATTTGCCCAGAGTCATAGGATGTTGAGCTGCCCGCCAGACTCGAACCTGGTTCCCCAGCTTCAAAGTCGGCCGCTCTAGCCAGAGGACTTCAGTGAGCTTTTACATAGGCTGTAAATAAAAAATAGTACAATGACTTGGGCATCTTAGATTGAAATTGAAGCTCAACATCTATCCTCCAACCCTCGGAGTGCTGGGATGCTTACACCTAAAAATAAAGAAGAAATATGCTCCCTGTGGAAAGATTGATGAACCAAGATTTATCTGACCTTACAAGTCTGTTACGGTGTATACACAGTACCAGGTCAACAAGTGATGAATAATTAATTTTGAATAGAAAAGCACAAGCTGCCCAGCTGCTGATCAAGTATACCGATTTATTTTCAAAGTCTTTTTTCATTAGAGTAGACAGTGAGTGACCACTTAGCCTTTAAAGATAAAATGAAGTATTAATCATTTTTAGAGCATTACTAATGCACACACGGACAGAGAGACTCGTGTAAAGACATGTGAATCTTATTCATAAATATTTCATTAGGGAACATTGGACTCCTTCATGCGGACACCCAAGACTTTTTCTAAGTGTGAAAGTATTTTGGAAGCCTGCCACAAGTTTTTCTCTCTCGGTCCACGTACCTATGCCCTGAATTGCACCCCTATTTTCATAACCACTTTTTTCAGATAATATTATGAATAGAGGTAGGACTAACTGGTGAAATTCTCTCTAGCATAATTACTCGTAATTAACGCAAAACGAGTTGTAATTATGTGTGATTGTGTGAGAAGCATAATCCAGCACTTAGCGCTATTTTCTTAGTTCAGAATGTACCCTCGTGTCCAAAATGGAAGATGCATTTCCCACTGAGAAAATAGCACTAAATGCTACAGGATACAAACAGCAGTACCCAGCAGCCACTCGCACTCTCTTAGTTCTTTGTTACTGTGCTCGTGCAGTAGGATTTTTGCCACAAATTACTCTTAAATATTCAAGATGGCGTAATTGCATAATTTCTGTAATTTTGCATCACAAGAATAACGCGCAATTACTGAAATTACTCCGATTACTCCGGCATGATTAAAATTTCCCCCAGGCCTAATTATGAGACACAAACTGAGCAGAACTCATGAGACTGCCACTGGCATATCCTTTTATCTTGCCCGCCTTGGTGAATTTTTGAAGACATTGGGGCATATTAGCAAGACCGGCGATAAAATTATCGCCGTTTTAGCGGCAGGAAACTGCCGCTAAAGCGGCGATAATGGGCTTGCTAATATGCGTTATAGAATTCAATAGAAGCCCAGGTTAGATGTCCTGCACATCTAACCTGGGCTTCTATTGAATTCTATAACGCATATTAGCAAGCCCATTATCGCCGTTTTAGCGGCAGTTTCCTGCCGCTAAAACGGCGATAATTTTATCGCCGGTCTTGCTAATATGCCCCATGGTTCTCACTATCAAATATGCCTCCTTGGCTCTCTTCAGGGCTTCGACATATGACACAGGTCTCTTGGCCAATGTATTCTGATGCAACATTTCACAGGTTCTAGAAAGTGTCTTTCAGTATTTGGGAATGCATTTTGTGTAATTGGGATATTCCATTCCCACTTGTATGTGGTGCGATTTGTTTCAGCTAGGCTTAGAAGAATCGGCTGTAGGGGGGAGCCCTAACTTCGACATTATCCATGTGGAGTTCAAAGACTTCATCCCTAGGATACAGATAGAGTATCAATTTTCTCTTAGGGCCCTATTCAAAAGGTGGCAAAGGCTTGCTTAGTTTGGCTTTATCTACTTTGTAAAGTTTTTTTTGCTAACTAGCAAGTGAATAATTCTGCAAAAAGATGATTTTGTCAGAAAAAAACATCAAATCTATTTTTTCCGAGAGAATTTTACCACCAAGAAGGCAAATATTTGTGGGGGAAATCTTCTACTAGTATATTTGTAGGTGAGATTATGATTTTGCAAAACCTTGGCAGTGAACTACTCTGCCCAAAAAGTCTCTCCATAACAGTGAAGATCCCTTGTAGTCGACAGTAAACCCTCTCTCATAAATGAGCTATAAAGGTTGATATTTTAATCAAACGAGGTGGTCCAAGTACTGAATGCAAATGTTACTAATTACTCCCACTTTCAATGCTTTCTACACTACCTACATCACATATCATTAATCCCTGCATCAATTACAGTGGAACACAGCAGTACTGATGCCCCAAGTGTTCATACTTTTTGCACTTGCCATGTTTCACGAAACCTCAGTGTTCCAACTATAAGACAACGAAGAGAGGAAAGTCAGGTGGTGAAGCAAGAGTTGCTCTTTCTTCTGTTACCTCGGCTACTTCCAGTTCCCCAATCGATTCAATCATAGAATCGCTTAGTGGTTAGGTGGTTTTAAAGATTCTCAATCAGTCACGTCCCCTATGTCAACAGGACAGTAGTGTCTTGCCATTTTTTTTACACTTGGGAATTTAGTGAGCCACCCTGTGCAACAGATCTGAAGTTGATCAACCTCAACTAATTTTTAGAAGAAATTGTCAACCAGTTAAGTCCAGCATCTCTGGCACCATTGGTCCCTTTGACTCCTTTGTCTGTCAATAGGTTGGAAGTCTCTCATCTCACTATCAGACTGGTCCTTTGGACCTGCCGTGCATCAAAACACCCTCACCTACCTTCATGCCATGCCTTGATAGCAACTAACACAGGAGAGATAGGCTTTGCTGTAGTGAAAAACAAGTTTAGTAGTTTTTCACTATCAAGACATGTAAGACTTAAAAGTGCATGTCCAACCTTTAATTACATTGCACCCTGCCCATGTGGCTATTTAGGGCCTACCTTAGGGATGTCTTATGTGCATTAAAAGGGAAGGTTTGGGCATGGTAAGAAGGTGAATTCGCCAGATCCACATGGCAATTTAAAACTGCACATACAGACTCTGCAGTGGCATGCCTGAGACAGGTTTGAAGGGCTACTCATGTGGGTGGCACAATCCTTGCTGCAGGCCCACTAGTAGCATTTGATTTACAGGCCCTGGACACATGTAGTGCATTGTACTAGGCACTTATTAGTAAATCGAATATGCCAATCATGGGAAACCAAATACCATTACATTTTAGACACAGAGCACCTGCACTTTAGCACTGTTCAGCAGTGGTAAAGTGCCCAGAGTCCTAAAACCATCAAAAATGAAGTTCAGCACAGAGTTAGAAGGAACTCAATGAGGACTCCTCAAAGCTCACATTATTTTCACAATGATAGTGTGGTGTGTTGGAAGAAAGGAGCTTAAAATCAGCTGGGGACATCGCCTCAGGGGCCTCTGGCCAGCTCTGACCAGAAGCCCTCAATTTCTAGCCTAGATAATGAACTGACAAAAAATAAAATTCTAGCAGAAGTTTAGACCTGCATCTGTTGTTAAAAAAAATATTCTGAGGTCCACAGATGAAGGTGCGGTATGCTTTCGCGGGCACAGATGTGCCTTCTCAGGCCCCACTACAGGGAACTTTGTTCTGTCAGTGGCTCTGAGCGGAGAAAAGATGTATTCCTCTTCTTCTCCAGACAAGGAGTCAAAATATGATGATTTGGTTCGCAACACAGTTTTTTAGACTGCCATCACAAACATGACAATCCAATGTAAACAAAGTTCTGTCAGGATGCAACTTTTAAAGGTGCCCCAGTTGCATAAATTTCTTGCCAGCTAACTGTATCCAGAATGTGCTGCTAGTCTCTGGTAGGAGAGGTAAACATCAATATGTATGCTCTTCCTAGCCCTTGGTCATGTCACTATAGAACCCAGAGGGGTGGCTTTAGGCGTGTTTGTGCGTCAGCAGGCTTGGCTCTGCTGGATTTTTTTACCATGAGCCTCAAGATAAAGGATCACACTTACCATTTGATGTCAAAGACCTTTTTATACTTTGAAGGAATGATACTCTCATCTGGCACAAGCCTGGAAGCAGTAACAATTCAGTCTTGTTTATACATTTAACCTCTCTACAAGTTGGTACAGTATTAGTGAGGCAGGTACATTTAAAGAACACAGGCTGGGGTCCCTAGGTGTGGTCAGTGGGTTTGGTGGCTTTGTGATCTATACAGGAATTTATTTCACATTTTGCAGGGGTGGCTTCTTCTCCCCTCAAGTGACCGAGAATATGAAACACAACTGACCCTGTTTTCACAATTGTCTGAGCTTAAATCACATAATTCGATAGAGTCCCACTTTAACCCTACACCTGGGGATTGGGGTTGTCATGTGCTCTGTATTCTTTGCACATCTGCCCATCATTCCCTTAGGGCCCAAAGGCCTTTTTATTTATAACTGTTACCTATTTTCCTACATTATATTACTGTATGACAATGTGATTTATATTTTATGAGTTTTTAGAGTGTGGGCGGGTTTATTTTAGATAATGATATACTCATCTTAATTAGGGTTTATGTTGGCATAGGGAGGTTATACATATAGAATGGAGAAATAATTCTCATGGATAACTCACATAGATTTTCTCTTAAGGTACCATCACGTGTGACAATCATATTTTCACATAATGGTTTTGAAAATCGGTATAAAATCAGCATTCTTGATCCTATAGGGGACAGAGAACACTTGGCATACAAAGAAACTTACTGTCCTTCCATTAAGGCTGCTGTCGACCCAATAAATATTATGAGCACAGCAAAGAGACATCATGTAAGTCACCAAGGTATGAACCTCCGGGTGGGCATCCAACTTACACCATCCACACATCAGATAATCACATCTTCCACCTGTATTGATACTTCATCTTCCGAACTCGACTAGGGCCATCACAAAGGATTTATAGTTTTCCGTATGTCTCCATGGCTCTGCTATGAGTGATAAGTGTTCAGTAACAATTCTCAATCATTACACAGGGCAAGATCTGTAATCCAATCAGCAACATTGATGGCTCCCATGCAGTGGCGGCTCCTCCGCTAAGGTGGAGGAGCGTTGCCCCATTGCTGCAAAGCATGAAAGAAAGAACAAATAAAATGATAATAACTCGAGGTTATTATCATTGTATATGTTCTTGCTGCGCAGCTTTGCGGGGCGGGTGGGGCTGCTCTGCTCTCAGAGCAGGGGAGGAGTGGTTTGCACACTCCAAGTGCACAATGACTGTTTGGCCGGCCCTCTCGGGCTGGTCAAACAGTCATGCGCACTTCGCATGTTCTCCATGCAGGCTGCATTACAGCCTATGTGGAGAACATGCCCATGCCCCCATTCCCTGGCTGAGCGCTGATCCACAGCGTTCAGACCAATCACAACGCTGCATTGCAGCGTTGTGATTGGCTTACGGGAGGGAGCCTGGCTGCTTCCTGTTCCAGCTTTGGAGAGACTGAGACGATGTGGGAGACAGCGGGAAAGTGGAGGTAAGTGTTTTTTTTTTTTTACACCTCCCCCCCCCCCCCCACCCTGCCCACCCTGCCACCCCCGATCCGCACCGGCCGCTACTGCTCCCATGCTTATTCATCACATAACAATCTTGTGTTTTGCCTACAGGATAGCTAACCCCCAAAACATAGCCTATTCTTTCAATCATTCAGGCAACTGGGCCAGTACCAAAGCATGAGTTCTGTCACTATGGCCAAACGCATCATTGAAGTAAGTGTAGGAGCTATTGCTGCTCAGTAGTTTGTTTCGACAAGGCACTTCCATGTCCAGTGTATAAATCCTTAATCCGCACAGGAGTAATTGGGGGCATTTAGGTGTGTAATCAGAGCTGAATTTACCAAGGCTCTGTTATATTACATAGCTACAGGTCTAGTGTTTGTACTGCGGTACATGAAAGCATGTGTTAAATGACCCCTCCTTTGTATACATTGTGATTTTATATCAGCGATCTGGCTCCCAATTACTCTTTCAAAAAGCAATCCACTAATTACCAACTGGAGAAGTTTGTGGAGGGTGTCACCGGCCTCGCATGTATGGTTGGCCTCGATTGTACATATCTCACAGCTGCTGACCATGTGTCCTGTAGACTCAAGGGTCAGTATTTTAAGCTTTTTTTTAACAGATAATAAAGGCAAGTCATTGGTTAGGTCACCAATATTGTGTACTTTGTGGCATTTTACAGCCTATTAACTGATAATGGAAATCCAGATGTCAATATCTAGGGTAAACAGACGTGTTGCTTCAATTATCCTCTATGCAGATTTCCAAAGTCATCACATATATCCAGATGGAAATCTAATGTTGTATTACATCTCTCTTACATCGGGGGGCGTGGTCTGCAGCCGACGAAGATGGCCGCACACAATTAACGAGCGCTCTTAGCCGTCAGTGAACACCCCCAAAAATCCGTCATCATCCGTGGGTCCTTCTCTCACCTACCAAGGAGACTTATATGAGAACTTAAATAAGTTCTGATATTTGCGTCCCAGGAGTACTGCTCTTAGCCCTGAACCCTCCCATTGTTGTCTCCACTTTACTTTTCTTTTTTTGCAATGGACAAAAATGGTCAAAATGTGAGAGTATTGGCTGGATTCCATTCACAAATCTCTATTGTCCGAGCCAATGGGGAAAGTTTTAGAATCTTTGTGAGAAGCTATTTTATTAAAGGGAACCACCCTTCACACAGCTAATCCAATTTTAAAAAGCACAAACATAAAAAAAATGTTTGAAATACCTACCATAATGATCATGATGGTTTGCACGTCATGAACCACACAACGTGAACACAAAAAAATACTAATAACTCAATTATCCGATTGGGGCTTTATTGTTCCCCGTTGCCATGGATCCCGGGCCCTTATCGCGTGGCGCTGATAAAAGCAATTCTGCTTTAATATTGAAGCAGGATGTGTTTCCGCGTCTGCTCTTTGCGCGAGCCTCAAGGTGAGATGGTGAAAGGTGAGGGAGCGAGCTCCGGTGGTGGAACGGCGGCGCCGTCTCATCAAGGCAAGGCCCAGTGGGCGACTGAATAACGCGCGACATCCGTAATAGCAATCAACGGCTTGGTGCAGCTCTAACAAGGCTCTCGGTGAAGGACGCCGTCAGCGGCATGTTGGGGCGATGAAATATCTGATTTCTTTGCAGCCGGAGATGTTTTCGGTCTTCGTGTTCGCCTCTCAATCTAGCCATCTCGCGGGGATTCAAATCTGAAACTCTGCCAGGTAAACTGAGCACTTACAGAAAACTCTCGGCTGCGGAGGTCATCTGGATTGTGGAAAAATGTCTAGGATATTCTACATGGCGGGTGTCCATGAAGTGCCTGCCGGCCATGGGAAAAGGACAGGCACATCTCTTTAGGTGCGGAGTTCTCCCCCAAGTTCGGCACTCGTAAACTTACTATTAAAGTGCAGTTTTAAGAATTATGAAAAAGCGTAAACTTGCACAAACGTGTACATTTACCCAGGGCTTTAAGTGGGCTGGGTCCTGCCAGCACCCGTAGTAAAAAAGCTGGTGCTGAGACGGGTCTCTATTGGGCTCTCCATTTTTGCCCTCAGGGTGGAAAAAAAATCTTAACTCTGCAGCAGCACCACCGTTCACTGCCTTAGAGGTAACTTTAAAGGGACTCGTTATAGTTCTTTCAGTCTCATCATTTCAGAACTGAAGCATTTTCAGTATTCTATACAACGAAGCCGTAGTTGTTGCTTATTTATCTCGTGCAACTAACAACCATTGGCAAAGCCAATAGCCCTGACTTGTTGTAGGTGTAATGTTACCTGTTGTATTGTATATCTAATGTAATGACAGAAGCAGCAAAATACCAGTCGGGCGGCACACTATGATAAGCACAGATTTTTAGCTTGTATTTTTAAGCCACACCCTTAATTACATCGGCCACACCCCTTTGAGAGATTCCCATAGTATTTTGATTCCACTTAAAGCCCTGCAATTTCCTCTGTGAATCAGGCCCGCCCATGTCTACCGTTTCGCAATGATATGGTATTGTTTGTGGACTGTTGAGATGAGATTCTGACAATTGGTGCTTCCCCTCTGTCAGCTGCTGTTGTGTTGCACTATGTGGCTCCTGTTTCATACCAAATACAAATAATTTTTTTTTGTAACTTTGTGTTTCCTGTATATGGAAATTGCCACAGATAGCTTGACATAAATGAAGAGTAAGGTTCACACATGCCACCATGTCGCGATGGAGGTAACAAGAGGGTTCTTTTCGGTCAGTCACATAACCTGCCAAAACTGTACAATCAATTCACAAAGTGCAGTGTTCTGCGAATGATACTTTGGGGTAAACTTCCTCTACGTTACCAACTCCGAGGTCCAAGAAGTATTCGCTTTAGGATGTACTGACCGTCACCTATCAAGGTTGTGCAATACCCAATGTGCCCCGTGAAGTTGCTCTTTACGGAGATCTTTCTGTTATCAAGGGTAAATAACCTCAAAGTTGAGGTACCGTCAGACCTTTTGTTTTCGGGTAGGGCGATTGCAAGTGGTTAAAATGACTTGCAGTAAGGGTTTGAAGGGTTTTCTTATTTTTATTTCAGACTAACCATGGTAAGACTGAAAACAGAAAAAGGACTTACGGGAATTTATAATCCCAAAAGTCCACAATTATAAGTTGGTTGACATGTTTCTGCCTTCCGGGCCACACCTATCATTGGCATTCCTCGGGGCCTATGCTAAGGGTATAGCCTAATCTAAATGAGGGGTCCTCTTGGGCATTGGAATAAGTGCCTATAGTAGGGCTCATAATCTATGAACTGCAATACACAACACATCAATGACACATCATTATATGTAAGAGTATGTTTCCATTGAACCTGATACTTAAGATTTGCTTTTGGAACAGCCTGTTTGCTCCTGGGGGGAAGGTAGGGTAGGGGGTTCAGGGACATGAGCAAACAGACTCTAGGCATAACACAGGGGCATCTTCTTGAAGCAAATGCGACTAGGAGTTTACCAAGGTCTTGCACCCATGAGGCCCAGAACTTTAGGGATGGGGTCCACTTATGAATATATCAAACATTTTCTTCCTGCATGGCAAAGGCATTTTTTCCTACCATGTGTCACTGCAATGGACTTAAACTGCTGCCTAGTCAGAGCACAGTGCTACTCCTAATAGAAATAGTTTTGTCATATATGTGGGTGGTGTAAAAACACAATGCAGCCCACATATGACATTAAACTTTACATGCCATAGGAGCATCCAAGGCACCATTTACAATGGATTTATAGGGAATTTAAAAAGGCCTAATCTGGAGTCCCAATATAATTCACATTTTAAAGTGGAAGCACAGGTGCGTAACTTCTGTTTGGAAAGTGTACAGAGTGCTAAAGTTAGCAATAATAGGGTCCAAAAAATGAGAAAAAAGTTTGGGTGACCATGCAGAAATTTTGATACAAAATGCTGCGTGAATGAGAAAAAATGGTTGCTGGAATACGAAATGGCTGTTGTGCAGGTCACACAGCCATTGTTGTGGGTGACTGTTGGGAACGTATTCAGGGGATCAGAACAGTCTTCTGCCCAGATGAGTGATTTGCTGACTGTGAAGAATAATATTGTCATGAGTGAATCTAAGTTTTTTCCTCCAACTTATTCTGAAGGAAAGAGAAAGAGTTTGCCCATGAAGGGCATGTAGGTTTGGGACTGTCAGTAACAAAAACAAGACATTCAGAGCTTGCCTACAAAGTAGTGGTCATTACAATATGAGCGACACAATTTAGAAAGGAGTGGCAAAGACCTCCCTATACTCACTCCCAAAAATGCCTGCCCACCAAGTAGTCAACCTTCCATTTCTTCCGTTGTGATTCATTGTGACACTGAAATCCTCTACACATATCTGCCTAAAAGCCACACAACACACAAACCTGTATCACTACATGACTCCTTCCTTTCAAACTGCACCCACCAGCGCAATACAAAGACAGTACACAAAACCAGAAATACAAGGACACAACAAGTAAAGAATATCTACAGCAACACAAATGACAGAAGACCCCAAATAAAATATTTCCACATTGTTTTCAGATCACCAGACCTTCTGCACATCTTTCGCACACAGACACACGCATCTTTTCCTTCTACCATCTTTTCCCCACCAGTTAAGACTATACTGCCAACTATTCAACAAAGAGCGAGTCCTCTATACACAAAATTTTTTTAGTCGTTCCAGATTTCCCCTCTTTAAATCTCAGCTCATCTCAATGCCTTCAAAACTTCTACTAGTTTGGAAGATATCAAGGCACATTTTTCTTTTCTATGCAGACATTTTACTGTCCCTATGTCACAAAATTTTACAATTGTTGCTCTAGTCACGTATCTCACATCATAACTCTAATTGTTTTTTTAATTTCTGCCTTGTCTTACTCTGTCATCCTCAGAACAACATCACCTATGAATGCATAGTGACTTCTTGCTTCCATTTTCCAACGTCCAAGCTTTACCATATTAGTTTGCCATCTTTATCTTCTGTATCACAATAGGGTTCAAACTTTGAAGCATCTCATGGCATAGTGAAGACCTCCTGTTCTCTAGTCCAGCGTTCTCCAGAAATCCTTCCATCACAACATAATCTTCTTATCCCTAAGAACTATCACTTTCGTTGTGGCACTGGTCTTACACTATACATCGAGTCACTTTGAGTAATGGTTCACAAACAGTAGAACAGATGTCTGCACACAACCTCCTCCTCTATTGGATCCCACCACATCTAAAAGTACTAACACATGTTTCCATGGAAAGTCCAAACTCTGTTTCTGCTGCAACATCTTTCTCTGTGTCTTTCTGCATTTCATGGTGGTTGTGTGAAAGATCTATTGAAGAGAGAAAAACTCTAATTTTCAACGATTTGTGAATAGACTGAAGAATTTTTCCAAGTTTATTAGATTTTTTTATATATTGTGCAATTATTTTTTTGTTTTTCTTTTGTGTTTTTTGTGTGTCTTTTCTGGTAGCTGCTTGCCTGGTAAATGTCATGTTGCAATGTGACATGGTGTATGAGGCTGTAGTCATTGGATATTTTGCAGTTCCACTACTGTGTACTTGGATACACAGAGGATGGTGATATCATGTTTTCCTCTTCTGTTACCATTCCCAATCTCCTGTTTCATGATTCTCCATCCTGGCCCTTCTTGATGGAATGCATTTATATTGGTGCATGGAGAGAAGTCAAACGTTGTGGAGGTTCTGAACTTTTGGATGTGGGTTGCTTGGGAGACGCTTTTTGGGTGAAGACAACGTTGATTCAAGCTCCAACAAATCTGCATCTTCTTACTCCTTGAGTCTTCGTTTGTCAATATAACATAGGCTTTCTTCAGCTGTCTCATCCCTGAAAGTTAGATGGAATGAGAGGTGATTGGCTGTACTTGTGGCCTGAAAAGTCACACGACACTATGTGAAATTTGCATACTTGTCAGCCTTGTTGATTTCAGAGGTTGGTTACCCTTTGTCAGCCTCCACAGTTCTCTAAATTATTCTACTGATTTTGGGGACGCTCCAATTTGAACATTATTAGCCATCCAAAATTATAATATCAGCGATGTTACATTGGGCCTTTCAATGCATGCCCCAGCATGATTGGCTGCTGAAAGCAGCTTCAATCTCAAGAGGAATTCGCTGAAGCGAAATTGCTGATGGGTGAACTACTCAACCACAAAATAAACCAGATTTACAAGTCTCTTGTCATCAACACCCCAGATGCATTTGGTAAGCTCCGCCGAGCTTGGGGGAAAAGACCTGAGACCGCTTGCAGGCGATGATTGAAGGTGTTGGCGTCCCCAACGGAGTCTGCTATTGTATTGCACTACTGATTAATTCAGCCAAAATACTATACATTCATAGAGTAGACTTTACAAGACCCAGGCTATGGAGAGGTGGAACTATGCCCTCCCTGCTCTGCTGGAGCTGGTGACACACAGACATCCCGCAAATCGGTTCTCATACAGTACCCGTTTTTTTGTAAGTGGATGATGCAGTTTTTTTGGGGCTAACTGCAAATGGTCTACAAAGTTTATTAAATGGCTTTAACGATTTTATGACTAACTAAAAACTTAAGGTAAATCACCAGAAGTCCTATGTAATGACATGTGGCCCCAATAGTACGAAGACTAAGCATTTTAATATTGGAGGAACCCCAATAGAACAGGTATCCACTTTTAATTATTTAGACCTCCTGATTGATACAAATGGGTCCTGGGATAATTTGCTTCACCAGAGATCGCAAAAGATGAAAGTAGCTGGGGATGCAATCCTAAGGTTTGCAAAAGAATTGAGACACAAACCAGTTAGGGAGATGATTCAGCTGTATAAAAGCAAGTGTTTATCTCTTGGCTCCTATGGAGCAGGAGTGTGGGGATATACAGCTGTAAGGAAGCTACAGATAGCAGAGAATACGTTTTGATGCAGACTTTTAGCAATACCAAAAACTATCCCAAATTTTACCACACAAGCAGAATTAGGGATGGGTTTTTTAGAAGACTCTATTGGTATAGCCCCCTTATTATTATGGGTTGAATTATGGAGCACCCATCGGACTGGCTTTTCAAGGGAGGTTTTAAGGGATTGTTTGAATCTTGATAATATGAATGCCATCCTATATAACCCTGGGTGGAGTTCGCGGAGTTGCACTACGCGGAACACCGCGAAGTGCATAAAAAACTCCGTCGCACTACGCAGAGCTCCGCGAGCGGCGGAGTATGATAGAAAAATGCAGTTCGCGGTGATTGCACAGTGCCGGATGCTTGTCCGCACTGTGCAATCATTGCGAACGGCACCATGCACAGCGCAAGCTTTCCATTTCTGCCGCTCAAGTAGATTTTTACTCGACCTGCAGCTTTCTCAACGCGAACGGGCAGTTTCTCAACGCGAGCGGTCGCGAGCATATGCGACCACTCGCAATGAGAAACCTGACCCCACCGCGTTGAGAAATCTCGCCGGAATGTTGATTTTCCACGCTCGTGCTCACCAACTTGATGTTGATCGCGAACGAGGAAAAATCTCGCCGGGAGGTTGATTTTCCTCGCTCGCGGTCGCCAACTTGACATTGACAAACGCGAGCGCGGAAAAAAACTCCGCTCCGTACCGCGAAGCGGAGTTTTTCGGAACTCCGCGATCTCCGCATAACGCGGAGTGCAGAAAACTCTGCAAACTCCGCGAGCGGAGCGGAGTTCACCGCCCAGGCCTAATCCTATGGATGGCTTATGTGAAGAACGTTTTTTACAACTTAGGTCTGAGTGCCCTCTTTAACTCCCCAGAAAGCATATGCCCTCAAACAAAAAGAAGGGTTAAAGAAGTTTTTTCATCCCATAGAGAAGAAATTAGAATTAAAAAGTCTGTAACCTCTACTGCTAACATTAATTATATGCACATTTTTATTACTCCTGGAACTCTCTCCTATTTATCTTGGATAAGCAACCCGCAACATAGATTTTATTTGACAAGACTACGATTAAACCAAATTCATCACCTAGTTGCCTTTTCTCCTGGCTGGTTATCGGGTTAATCTGGATATGAAGTGTCTGTATGATGCTGGTTGCACTCAATGCACTGTGCACTTTATGCTGTTTTGCACATTGTACATCTCGATCAGAGCTCGATTTTTACAACCAGCTCTCCTGCACAGTCACTTTACCTCATATCAAGAGGGATTAAGATCTCTACAATCCTTGGCTACCCCAGAAAACTGTTATGCTGCACTCAGTTACATCATTGCTGCTATGGAAATTAGAAAATCTTACAAGATGTAAGTCTGTTATTGTGATTTTAGATTCTTAAAAAGCTTTTTTTTAATGACTGCACTTGTTTTTTTTTTTTTTTATTGATTATGAATCCTGTATTCATTGTATGTGCTTTTATGATCACTATGTGGTCGAATAAAGATTTCCTTGACTTGACCGGGCACACACAATGGGTACCTTTTACATACGCTCTGCGGAAGGTCCTCGGTCTTCAACACTTGAAGAGAGGAAGAAAGGGTTGAATCAGTGCATGAGTTTGGAGAGACCGGTGTACTTGGGAAGGAGTTTCCCAAGGAAGTACTATAAGAGGTGAACGGACTAGAGCCGCTACAGAGGACTCTCCCTGTCCCCACAGGGGAGGGAAAGACATACATTTACGGCACTGGGTTCCGATGGAGATAGCGGGGAGGTTATGGAAAGGTTTTACATGTGAAACATGCAAATTGTATCATTCTGATTTTGTGGTGAAAGATAATGTGATGGTGGGCTCTTTTGAAAGAACTGTACTTATTTCTGTCATTACATGTCCAGTTATTAAAATTTATAAAAATGTTTTATATAAAAAAAGCTGCCCACAATGCATAAAAGGTAATTCCTTTGCATCGTTAAATGTTTTCCTTATGAGGCCATCTGGGCCAGAAGCGTCATTGTCCTTTTTTTGATCCAGGGCCCTTAGCAAGTAATGTGATTTCCTGTAATGTCCTAATCATGCCAGACATCGTTTGATGGCATTTGCTGAGATGTCATAATTATGTGAGTTTGGCCCTGACTACAAGGTGGCCGGGTTTATATGCAGGGATATCGTGTGGCTGGAGATAGCATTTGCCCCCAGTGACCCCCACGTAAATCCTGCTATCATTAAAATTTGACCCAGAATGGGAATAGCATGTGGACCTGGATGTACAGGTCCAAATCTGTCTGCGGTGCAGTCCCGGCCGGTGCAGGTAAGTCCGGCGGGCGGGGCGGAAGGGGGGGAGGGGAATAAGGAACAGAAAAAATATATAAAAGAAAACCACTTACCTTGCGCTTGCCGCATCGCCGACTCAGCGATGCGGTGAGCGCAAGGTAAGTTAGTTTTATTTATTTTATTTTCCCTATTCCGTTGTCTGTCGACATCCCCTCCGCCCTGTCCCGCCCACCGCTCTTACCTGCACCGGCGGTGCCAGCTGCGGTGTCCACATTCTGCCCACAAACATGCTTCCATTTCCCAGCTAATGGAAGTTTGGGGCTTAATAAGTGCAGGGCGCGGGTGGGAGGCAGGGGGTAGGAAGGGTGCCTCGAAAGACCCAATTACTGGCATGGGGGAACATTTTGGTCTCCCCTGTGCTCTGGAAGAGGGCCAGGAGGGCGCTGAGGCCAGACTCTACTTGCAGCCAAAGTCTCGTCTGATTTTTTTCCAGCCCAATTTCCCGGCCTGTACCATTGGACTTGTGGTCAAGCATTTTTTAAATGCGGGTGCGGGGAACACCGGGCTGCTTATAATTGGACAGAGCATTATCCTGCCCGGGAATACCGCTCACGCCAGCTTATAGTCGGGGCTCTAGTGTGGGTTTTACCTGTTCCATATTGTATTATTATTCAAGAAAGCATGTTACATTATTTTTGCTTTTGCGTAATAAATGGATTTTTTTTTCTAAATTGGACCATTGTTCCTAATGTTTATCTCTTTGCCAGCTGTCCGCTCACACTTCTTACGTTATCAGGCGTGAGTTGGTTTAGTTCAATGTCCTACCTCATTTTGGTCACTGAATATTGGCAAGTGGGCAAGTGATAGTGAATCTTCCATTACTGTAACACATTTTATTAGTGGCCCTGCTTGTCTAACAAACCAACCCTGAGCATAGCACGCCCTGCGCGACCACCGAGAGCATGAATTAATTGACTTGTTTTAACAGTCTCAAAAATATTTAGTACGACTTCTTCGTTCAGTAAATATTACTGCATTGATATTTATCTGTGATTAGTGTTTTCTGCCAGCACCTAAATGTGTGCAGTTTAACACAACGTGCTATATAAATGCCACACTCGAGTACACCACTCTGGCAGCAGCACAGCGTTTACTCAGGAGTTTTACAAACCGCTACACGTTGCCTCACGGTTGCCTCAAAGTTCTCTCAAGGTCAAAGTGCAAAGTCTTTAAGGTTAAGGTAACAGGAATCCAAATGAATGCGGGTCTGACCCATATCCAATAATCCTCACTCAGGGCTTTAGTGGGATGAAAAAACTGGGGGGAGGGGGTCTCTCGAAGGGGCGTGGCCTATGTAATTAAGGGCGTGGTTTACAAACATCCAAACTTAAAATCTGTGCTTAACATAGTGTGCCGCCCGACTGGCATGTTGCTGTTTCTGTCATTGTATCCAGATATATAATACAAGTAACATTACACCTACAACAAGCCAGGGCTATTGGCTTTGCCGATGGTTATTAGTTGCACAAGATAAATAAGCAGCAACTATGGCTGCATTGTATATAACATTGAAAATGCTTCAGTTCTGAAATGATGAGACTAAAAGACCTATAACGAGCCTCTTTGAAGTTACATCACAGGCACTGAAGGGTGGCACTGCTGCAGGGTTAAGATTTTTTTCCACCCTGAGGATGAGGGCCAAAAATGGAGAGCCCGATAGGGACTCGTCTCAGCACCTGCTTCTTAGAACTGGCAGTGCTGAGCACCGGTAGGACCCGGCCCATTTAAAGCCCTGCCCTCACTCATTACTACTAAAGCTGTCCTCTGGTAATGATCGCTGCTTGGACCAGTTGCAGTTCTTTAGCTGAACTGAACACCACCGCGAAGAGGTGAGGTCAGGTCACGAATATCTACACGAAGCGGATGGATACAAACCAAAAAGTACATGTTCCTAGTTGTCATCGGTGCAATCAAATTAGCTGAAAATCCGGTCATGCGATAAGCGCTTACGAGGAAGAGTCGGTCTAATCACCTGCGGGCACACAGAAAGGCCATTATCTCCGAGAAACGCTTAAATGATGAGAGCCATGTCTGAGCAGAGACAGAGCAGCCATTTCAGATCATTATCAGTCCATCTTCCTTTGTTCATCTTAGACGGCTCCTCTGCTCTAGACGGCCCAGCTCCAGGAAGAAGGGTCATCATAGGCTCATAGTGGATGAGATGCCAGAAGGACCGCGCACTCCTTACGGAGCCCTTGCCACCAGGGACACAGCAGGCAAACATATGATGCCCTATCCATGGTGCAGCTGCTGGGTCTGGGTGCACCTTACAGACCATTGGCTGTGTACGGCAGCCTGTAGGGTGTCTTCTGTTGTAAGTGTGACTCTCGGTAAAGCATTGAAAGTTGCCACGGGTTAGGTAGTAGGGAGGAAGTGTTGAGGTAGAGAGAGGTCAACCAGAGAGAAGAGCATTTTTTTAAACTGGGGCTCTAAGAAGGTGGACACCAGGGGAATTTACTGCCTTGTCCATGCCTTAAATCAGCTCTGGACACCCTCCCCACCCCCCTATTCACAGGTGTCCATGCATCTCTGGGTGACGGAAAGCACTAGCTCATGCAGATATGTCTCAGAGAACCTCTAGACGGGCCTAAGACTGTGCTATTCCACTTCAGACTAAGACCAAGCAGCAAGTATCCTCTCATTGCACTCTGCATGGGATCCACATACCAACACCCACCCTCATGCCCCTATTGTCACCTAGGAAAACTAACTTTAGACAGGGGCACTACACATCATATGGCAGCAGAGGACCAAATTATGTGGCAAAGTGGACTAGTTGTGCATCAAGGAAAGGTAAATTATGTAGGAATTATATAGCAGGTATTTCCATTTAAAAAGAGCTCTAAACAACACTGTATTGTACATCTCATATGTATTATGTATTCATTAAGGAACTTTGGGGTTCAAGATATGGCACTTTAAAAAGAGACGCAACATATTTGTGATTGTTCTAAAGTCTGTGCGTCCTAGTAATGCAACTGCAGCATTGAAAACAGTTTATGTGGTGCAAATATGAATTGACAAAGAAGGAACCATTATATGCATCTTGTTTAAAGTTAATTTAAGTATTTGAGGTTTTTATTTCATGCTGTGGAGAAAAGCCTGCTACAGACCACAGCTCTTCCACCATTCAATCTGATGGAGGTGGTTAAACCGTCTGGGCAACAGTGTTGCAAGACATTTGGTTTTTAATTGAGGGGTATAAAAGCCCTCTTATGCAACAACCACAATCCTTGTTAGGGTGAACCACAAAAGTCCCCAATGTAACCTGTGCTTAACCCTCTGGTATCTTGGCACAAAAGTAACCCTGGGCATATTACTCCGCTCCGCCAGCGGAGTGTGCGGAGATTTGCCCACTCCGTGCTCCGCTGGGAACCCGGAGTATAGGGCAAAACTCTGACTCCGCAGTGGAGCGGAGTTAGCCAGCCAGCCCCCTCTGAAAAACAGTTCAGATTATTTTAAAATTAAAAAAAAACACACTTACCTGTCCTGCTGCGTCCCCGGGCTGCCCTCCTCCTCGCCGTCTCTCTCTCTCCTACGTGGGATACATCTTGAGAGAGCTGCGCATGCGCGTGTGCGCGTGCATGCGCATTTCTCGCAAGACGCTTGCGAGAACTGCGCATCCGCGTGTGCACGCATGCGCAGTTCTCTCAAGATATACCCCACGTAGGAGAGAGAGAGACGGCGAGGAGGAGGAGGGAAGCCCAGGGACGCCGCAGGACAGGTAAGTGTGTTTTTATTTAATTTTAAAATAATCTTAACTGTTTTTTGTGGATGGCAGGTGGCGGAGCAGAGCGTAGCGGAGTCCCACGGAGTTTCCCCCCAACTCCGTGGACCTCCGCGTAGTCTTACTACGCCAGCTCCGCCCAGGGTTACACAAAAGTAGTCAGGCATAACTTAGAGGCACTGTGTTAAGTATTTATTCAGCACACAAACAGTAATAAAGTGTAGACACAACACAAGAAAAATCCCACACCAATTTGAAAAAACGAGTCAAATGTAATGAATAAAATGAGACCAAAACAACAAAAATCCAATCAGTAGAACTGAAGATATGCAATTTTAAAGGTTTAAGTAAAAAAACAGCACCAAGCAGCAGAAAGCCCTAACTGTGGGTATCTGGTCACGTGAGACCAGGACAAAGCCACAAGTTCAGGTCGACCATGATGGAGTGAGGGCCAGATACAGGGACCAGGTTAGTCCCCCTGAAAAAATAACCTTCTCAAAATCTGACGTGCAGAGTGCAAAACTTCAGGATTTCACAGGACGACCTCAGTTGATGCCAGCGAAGGGTGCAGGACCTGGGGAGACACCTCTTGGGGGATAGGACCTCACTCCAGGAGAGTTCAGCAGGGTTCAGGCAGGTCCAGTTGTAGAAGGTAAGCTGGGCAGCTGCATGGAGGCCCCTGGAGCTTGTTGTGTCCCTGTAGCTCAGAACAAGAAGTCAGCCAACTGGCTCTTGGAGTCCCTCTGGTAGTCCTGGATTCAAGGAGATGGTTCTCTCTCCTTCAAACAGCAAGGCAGGCCTCAAGCAGCAGGCCAGTCCTCTGTGAAACAAGACACGCCTCAAGCAGCAGGGCAGTCCTCTGTGAAACAAGGCAAGCCTCAAGCAGCAGGGCAGTCCTCTGGAGTACAAGGCAGCCCTTCTCTAGTCTTCCAGAGGCCCGGGAGTGTACTGAAGAGTGGATATGAGGATCCACTATTTATACCAGGTGCCAGCTTTGAAGTGGAAGAAACGTCAGGAGTCACGCATCCCCACAGATATCTCTGGAATTTCCTTCCACCCGGCCCAGGTCCCAAAATGTCTGGGGTGACACAAGCCTGGTGTCAAGTTCTTTATGAATGTGCTGGGGCTGCTTCGTTGAAACGTAAGTGGGGCAGGGAACAGCTCCACCACTCCCATCCTGGCAGGAATGCCCTCTCCCAGTTACACTCAGGTCCTATTGTTTACTGTCTGGACCCAATACACATTTCTCATTGGGGTGCAATTAACAGGCCCAAGAATCTGGAAACTACTAGAAGGCCTCAGAAAGTTTAGGGCAGGAACATGACAACTTTCTAAAATTGTAATATAAAATACGACTTTACCATGCAAGAGGATTTTAAATTGCAATTCACTTGAGTTCAAGCAAGATATTTCTAGCTGTTCCGAATCAAAAGTTAGCACTTATTAAATGTAATAAGATAACCCAATGTTATCCTATGGGAGAGGTAGGCCTTGCAGTAGTGAAAAATAAATTTAGAAATGTGTCACTACCGGGACACGTAATACGTATAAACATATGTCCTAATTTTTAAATAGAACACACTCTGCCCTATGGGCTGTATAGGGCCTACTGTAGGTGGCTTATATGTTTTAAAAAGGAATGTTTAGGCCTGGCAAAAAGTTTATTGTGCCAGGTCGAACTGGCACACTGGCTGCAACAGCAGGCCAGAGACATGTTTTAAAGGGCTACTTAAATAGATAGCACAGTAAGTGCTGCAGGCCATTAGTAGCATTAAATTTACAGATCCTGGGTACATGCAGTACCACTGTACTAGGGACTTAAAAGTAAATTAAATGTAACAAATGGGTGAAAGCCAATTTTACAATGTTTAAAGTGCAAGCACAAGCACTTTAGCACAAGTTTGCTGAGGTAAAGTGCGAAGAGTCCTAAAAGTGAACAAAAGAGGTTCAGAAAGCAGGAAAAAGGTAAAACGTTTGGGGGTGACCCTGCAGAGAGGGCCAAGTCCAACAAGTATCACCTGTTTAAATGGCTGATTGCAGCAATCAGCATTTAAAGGTGACCAGTTAATTTTCGATAGTGTCTTACACAGCACTGTGGCCTCTGTTTAGCAATTTTAATAGCCTTGGATCTCTTTTAGCCAAACACTTTTTTATAAAATCTGCTACGTGTGCAGCAGATGATGGGTTATGTGGCAAATGTGGCAAATTCATATTGACACAGAAAACTCTGCAGCCACAAATTCACGTTTTCCAGTGGCCCTTCCTATAGAGGATTGATATTTGCAAAATTAGAAGGGGTGGGAGTGTAGAGCTTAGGAGGTACCTGTGTCCACGCCCATATATAGTCTCCTTGTCCTGGGATGCACAATGTCATGTTAACTAGAACTTTACAAGTTTTGTGTCTGTTTTTGTCATCTTCTTTTGCTTATTGCTTTGGAGGGCTTGGAAGCAGCATGTTAATGCTGCATACAGGCCTCAAACAAATTATTTAATATAATTGGCTCTGCACCCCAAAGGAGCCAACAATCCAAGGGCATTCACGATCGTACCCTTGGCATTGCCCTTTCAACGCTTGGTTTAAAGGGGTCATAGAAGCTGCAGTGACAACAGGAAGTAAAAGAGCTCTAGGAAAATTACAGCTTCCACTGCTTGTCCTTTTCAGCAGCAAATAACAAACTGTTGAGTTGCAAAGGGCGTGACAAACCTATGGTGTCATGGAAGTCAGGGAGTGTATGATGTCACTTCCGTTAACCCCTTGTATTTGTCCGAAGTGGACAGCTCATTCACATACATTCTTCAGTTTTTATTGCGCAGGGACAGTGTCTGACACTTGTAATTTCAATGACCTGAGGACCACTGATCCTGAACACAGGGGAAACTTCATTACAGAGCCATTTTCACACGGGCCACTGATACACTCGTTTACATTAAAAGGCCCAACCGGCATTCCTTCTCTGGACCCATATGCTGGAAATATAACCTTTTCCCTAATCCTCAGTCTTAATATGGTAGTTCGGACTGTATACGGGACCCAGAGGGAAGAAGTTGCTGGTGTGTGACAGTTTCGAAATGAATATGCAGCCTCTAAATCCAACTGCATTGAATGCCACAGTGAACATTTGTTTTTTGGTAGAACTAAACTGAGATGTCCATCTCATTGGTAAACCTCAGTCTTGTCCGGAAGGTAAAGGGTCAATCATTGCATCACTTTGACAAAGCAAACAGTGTGGCAGGGGACATTTGCCTGTAATTGAACTCGGTCATCAGAAAGAGGCAGTAGGGAGGCGTTAGTGCATATGCCCCTTGCTGATTCACGGCCCCACACTCGTGCAGCAACATTAATTTAAAGATTTTGAAGCAAGCCTGCCAAGATTATTGATGAAGAGGCGGCTCGCACTGCTGTTCCACTAAATGACACCAGATGGCGGAGCTGCGGCTTTTTCTCTTTCTGTTGCGGGTATTTTTTTTAATTTTTTTTTTACTTAGAAGCAGGTACTTATGCTCTGTGGCCCTGAATAAAAACTTATCACATACCGGTATGCAACTGACTCTGATGCAACCCTGACTGCTTTTTAGGCACCCTGTTGAGAAACTTCCCAGTCTCACTGTCCTCTAACCCACACACCACCGTCGGCAGGAGATTGTCTTCGCCAACTCTCACTGATCTGACCCGGCCTTCAGGCTTCTCTCTCCCGAAAGGAACACATCAGAATATTTTCTTTCACATCACAACATTGGTTCCTGTTACTGTGGCTCCGGTAGGTGCTCAGGGGGCGTGCCCAAAATACAATCAGGTCCCCCCGGTGACTATCCAGGCAGGCGACAGTCGCTTTTCCTTGTCGATTAACCAGGTTGAAGGATGCTGTACTAATTATGGCGCTACATTTTGATGACTCTGTCATCCTGGCACCCCTTTCCGGTGAAAGACATCCACGGTCCCCGGATGGACCGGGCTGTCCGGTTCTTCACTGCAGCAGGGCCGAAGGGCGGCTCGAGAAGGCGTAGCCGTATACGTTTGCAAGCAGAGGCAGCGGATCTATGCAGAATCACTTGTCTGATGCATCATTTCACGGAAACCGCTTGACAATCCTGCGTGCGATAATGCACAATAAATGACAGATTCTGAACAGTAACAGCAAAGGTATCAGGAGAGATTGAAAGCTCCTTCTTCGGAGCGCCGTCTGCAGATGCTGAACGTCGCTTCAGCGACGCCCAGACAATGGGCGCACCTGAGCAATCTAGGGAGGTGGACGTGGATCAGCCGAGGGGCTTTCAGCTGCGTTGAATGGGAGAGCGTCGTGTTTCTCAGGAGGTACCGGAAAAAGAGCTGCTGACGCCAGATACGCGGTAAAATGTGGGAAATGTTAGGCTTTCTTTCACAGGACGTAGTCTGTCTCTCGAAGTTTAAGTGGTTCGCAACAGTCTGCCAGTAAAAAGACAAGAAACCTGCATGTGCCAGCCCTCCCGCCCTGGATGAAACACTGGCTCACATGAGACTGACATTGCCCCAACCCTTCCGATGGCCTCTCAGAGGTGACATGACATGTCTTTGGTTCTGCGTAAATCTTATTGGCCTAGCAGAGAAATACCTCACCCATAGCAGACTTGTTCCCAGTCAGTCTGGCCTTTAGAGGCAGCAGCCAGCTGAGGAAGGTGAAGATTTCATTACAGACCAGCCAGCTTGTGACTCACAGTTCATCAACCCTCTGACTGCACACTAATTACTGTGCCTCTATCATTGGTATTACTGAGCTCAGAGCTGCTCCGATATTACTGTCCTAGGCAAAGTCATAGACCAAATAGAGTCTCTAGGCGCTGCATTAAGTAGGGGAAGAGGCTTCTAGGCAATAACCCCAATAGGATGTCTATGCGTTAGGTAGGGAATGCTGGCCTCTGGTGGCCATGCCTCTATCAGGGCTATTACATCAGCTGCTCATAGTTGCTCAAAAATCTAACGAGTTTGGCAAAGTCATAGACTAACTAGGGTCTCAAGGAACTACATCAAGTAGGTAAAGGGCATTTAAGCAACAGTCCAAATAGGGTGTCTGTTCACTACATTAGGTATGGAAAGCTAACCACTAGTGACCATGCCTCTGTCAGGGCTATTACGGAGCCCATAACCACTCCAATAGCTAATGAATTTGGCAAAGTCATAAAACAATTAGGTTCTTTAGACACTACATAAAGTAGGGAAAGGGGCATCTAGGCAATAAGCTAAACAGGGTTTCTAGGCACTACATTAAGTAGGGAAAGGGGAAACTAGCCAATGGTGAACATGTCTCCCTCTGCGCTATTATGGAGCTCAGAACTGCTCCATTTTACTATACACTGCTACATAAGGGACCATAAAGGCCAGAGCGCAGTACGTTAGATAAGGAACAGTGCAGGCTAGTTTGGCTTTGTGAGTTAATCTGCCTGCGAATGGAGCCATGTCTGAAAATGGCACTTTCATGAATCTACATTCTTCAAACCGCCAGGTCAGTCTCCATGACATGGCCCCAGAGATGTTTACATGCCTTCGTCCTTGGGTACTGTGCTGCCTACTCATAGACACAGCAAGATATTGCATGTCGGGAGATTCTGGCGTGGATTTTTTGTGAGTTTCTGAGTGCGTGGTGTGTGCACTACCTGGCTGGATGTTTGGGTGAGTTTAGGTTACAGTTATCCTGGCACAGGGTACCAGTGTGGAATACACAGGAAACCAGTGTGGAACTATCTCCCCAGAGAGAACTACCTGATGAATAAACTAATGGCACCTCAATCTTATCATTTGAAGCTTCATCAGAGGCATTCAAAGTCACACACACGCAAGCCCAGAGCTAAATGTCCACCGCAGACCTCTGCAGCAGAATGGTTACCAATAAGCTATCCTTTGCTGAAGATGTGACCACATCCCATAGGTGAAGGGGCATCAGAGATTCTGGTGGGCATCCTTTGCCATCACACTATTTCTTTGACTCCTGAGTCAAACACATTGAAAGTATTTAATCTAAGCTGACTGTGCTGTTTTAAAATAATTTTTGCTAAGTTATGAACAAGGTTTTATGGAAAGCTGATAACTACACATCGTATTTATACTTACTGTTCAAAGGAGCTCAGTCTTGTTGAATGAAGATAAGTAAAAGGGCATCAGGCCACTTTCTGCTAAATTTTTGCTCTGAAAAATTCAACAGCAAGTAAGCTAAGCAAAGAGTGTGAGAGGTTAAAGAGGAACTTGTGTGCCAGGAGACACACACAAACACAGGCGAGGCAGGCCTTGCAGATTCACATCACATTCGCATTCAGCCTTCACTGGCTGTTCCTATAAGCCCATCTGCTAGCACAAGAGGAGAACAGCAGGCCGTGCTATCCCATCGAAAATCAAATGTTTTTGTTCAACCAGGTATGCAGGTGTGAACCATCTCTAAAATTCAGGTTAGACTTTCCATTTAGTGCTAAGTACACTTTAGTGAATAAATAAATGAAGGTGGGATTTTTATAAAGTTATACAGCAAATATGTTGGTATATTATTTGTTGTTCACACTTTCCGTAAAGTGCTGCTACCATTCAGTTTTTATGGTAGTAATTCATATCGCGGGACCAGGTTAGTGTTTTGATTTTAGAAATAAATCTTGAAAATGTAGGCCTCATTTCCTAATGTTCTTGAGTGAGCTCTCCCTTAATTAAAGAAGGTTTGGGAGAAGCTAACTATACCTGTGAATTCCTATCAGACTGACTAATACCTGAAACTAATCTCACTCAAATAAGGTTCAGTAGATTATGGCATGGTTGCAATCCAACTGATTTTCGGTTTGGCACATTGACTAAGTCCTTAGTGTCAGGGGCTCTAGAGAACTACATTCTTGGATGTGTTTTGGATTTTTCTAGAAAATGTATCACCTGGACAAAGTCTACAACCTCACAACTGTTCAGCAGGAGATGCCGGCAACTGAGGTCATATACTGTGGATCAAACACTACTCATATATCCAGACAGCAAAACCTTCAACTACACCTGAGGTATAAAGACTAAGGGGCACATGCATCAAGGTAGGCTTTTGCGATTCCTTAATTGCGAATATTAAGGAATCGCAATTAAGGAATCGCAAAAGCCTATGCATGTAGGAATCGCTAAAAAATAGCGATTCCTAAACATTCCTTAATTGCGAGTCGCAATTAAGGAATGGCTTCCCATTCATTCCTATGGGCCTACAGGCCCATAGGAATGAATGGGAATTGCATGCGCAATTTGCGAGTACCCAATAGGTACTCGCACATTGCGCATGCAATTTCAAGGGTGCCAGGATGCCAAAAGGACACCCTGTTGCACCCCTGAAATTGATATGTGAACACATGTTGCGCACACACATGCCCCAAAGGCATGTGTGTGTGTGTGTAACCTGGAACTTTGAAAAATGCACTTTAGTGCATTTTTCAAAGTTTTCGCTAATTACCATTAGGTATAATTTTTCGGTAATTAGCGGCCCCTGATAGCGAAAGCGCTATTTTAAATGGCATCTTGCATTGCATTCAAGGCATCGCAATTTGCGATTCCTTAAATGCAATCGCAATTTGCGATTTTTGCATTTGGGATGATGCATCCCAAATGCAAAAATACCGGTCGCAAAGGGGCAGATATCTGCCCGTTTGCGACCAGTTTTTAGTTTGATGCATGTGGGGGTAAGAGGCATATGTACAAGCCTTATAAATAAAGCCCCCTTTCACGCTATGCTTAGCGTGAAAGGGGTGGGAAGTGGGTGTTGCGGTAGGTGTTCCACCGCAACACCCATTGATTTTGACGCTGCCCCTTATTTACAAGGGCAGTGTAAATAGGAGGCTGTGCCAAAATTGAGACCAGGGAAAACCTGGTCTTAAGTTGGCGAAACGAGGAGAAATGCTTTATTTCTCCTCGTTTTTGCTTTTTCCATGTGTGCTGCCTTGTGCAGCACACATGGAAAAAGCAAAATGCCTTGGATTGTTTATGTGTTGGAAGGTGACCCTTCCTGCACATAAACAATCCTTAACCAAAAATGACATTTTGTATCTTCCATGTGTGCTGCATTAATCAGCACACATAGAAGTGACAAAATGGCATTTTAGATTGTTTATGTGCAGGAAGGGTCACCTTCCTACACATAAACAATCCTTCCCTGCACGCAGACACCCTTGCACTATTGTGCAAGGGTGCCTGCATTGGCGCTACACTGCTAAGTGTAGTGCCAGCGCAGGAGGAAACGCAAGGCTGCACCATATCTTTGTAAATATGGTGCAGCCGTGCGTTTCTGAAGTTGCGGAGTGAGGCGTTAAGCCATGATGGCTAACGCCTCCCTCCGCCACTTCCTCGTACATATGCCCTTAAGTGTCCTCGTACAATTCCAACCAAATGTTCAATAATTAGTGCCAGTTGTTGCAAGTGGTGAGCAACAGTGCTCCTTTTTAGGATTTGCCCACACACAGCTGACACATAACCATCAGCTTTTTTTAGATAACTCCCCAACTGCTACTCCCTGCCTCACCCTGTTCATGATCACCTCTCATACTAATTTAATCCCCATCCAAAGTTCTCTGTTGTTCCCTTGCCCTTTCCTGTCTCATTTTCTTTTTTTTCCCTGTAATTTCTTAAAAAACGTTTTAGAAGAGCCAGCAGCTGAAATTTGCTACTGGGTCTCCCCTTCCTGAAAACGCACTTTTGCAGAAATTTTATTTATTTTTGAATTCACCTCTCGAAGATGGGCGTCCACCATCTTGGAATGGTAAATAAAAAAACAAAAAACAAAATCAAAGGTGAGCAGCGTCATGATGTATGCACATGAATGTATGATGATGCATGCGCTCATATATGTCATTATGCTGGGGCCGCCGTAGCATCATAACAAGTACATTCCCATGTCTACTATACTTCATTGCACTTTTTGGTTTTCTTTGTCAATAACCGTGTTTTCTCTTTTTCTCTTTTTGTTGGTGCTGAACAGGATCAGCAAAAAGCATTGGCAAAGCCAATATGTCTGTATTTAAAAAGACAAAAGATGAGACCTAATGGTTTACCAATGCTTGCTGGAGACAGGAACTTATTTTTTCATCAGGCTTTGACCCACTGTATAACAGAGATAGACAGAAAAGAGAAAAAAGGAGGAAGAGCAAGTTAGGATAGCAGTGACAAATTGAGAACATAGGAATGAAAACAATTCTTTCAAGAGTGAGATAATGAGACAGCAAGCTTAGTTTGGCAGGCAAAAGAGGCATGAGTTGAAATAAAGACTAGGTAGTCTTGGTATTCTGCAAAAAGCACATTAGTCAACACCATTGGCAGCCTCAGAAAAACAACTTTTGACCTCAGAACAATTTTTTCTTATAAATTTCCAGTTCCATTAGTTTGTCCACAACTTTTACTTTAATACTGCTTTTCCTTTAATTTTGCAAAGCCCCAGTGAATATTTCATTCTATTGCATGCTTATTTTTGGACTTTAATTTTCGTCATAGTGGCATAATTTGGTGTAATCTTGTGAATTTTGCATTGCGGAAATTACACTTAACGGCAGAGCTTATTCCTTATGCCATCTCACACAAACAAGATGTCTATTCAAGGAGAAAGCAATTGCAGGAGCACAGGAAGAACATGATCGATGCACAATTACTACACGATCAATTCAAATGCAAGCAACATTTCATTTACCTGTGCACCGATTAAATAACTCAAAGTAATTTCCATACATTTTTTTTACAATAGTGGACCGTTCTTTACATTTTGAGCAGGAAATGCAGTTTTTTTTAAATTTTTTGGCTTACACAAAGGAATTGCTATAGCGAGTGAGGTTACTGTGCAAAAGTATCATCCTCCTCTTCCTGTCCTGAAGAGTCCTCCTTGTGCTTTTGTCCAGCCTTTGATCATTTTGGATTTGATTTCAGAAGGGAAAGCGTCACAATTCCCTTTTCTGCACTCTCTTCGTATATAATCTAATCTAATAGTCAGGAACAAGTATTGTTAAGGGATGAGTGCAAGTATGTGTGGTCAGTGGAGGATCAAGTGTGGGAGAAGGCCTTTCCAGAGGTTTTCAGTCAGAAATTGGGCAAAATCAAGGGTTTTTCGCATTGCATCATCATGAAAGATGGGGTGAAACCTGTAGTTCACAAGCCCAAATGGGTACCTTTTGCCATGAGGGAGAAGATGAAACAGGAATTCAAATCCTTACGTGAACAAATCATAATTAAACCTATAGAGAGTTCTGAATGGTTGTCACCTGTGGTTCAAGCAAGGAAGGCTAATGAAAGTTTAAGGATGTGCTTAGACTTGAGGGATCTTAATGAGAGAATTTCGGAGGACAGACACCCATTGCCAAACATCACAGAAATGTTGAATTCTCTTAAAGGGGCCAAAGTTTTCACAACACTTGATATGTCATCCACATATCATCAAATTGTTTTGCATAAAGGAAGTCGGCATCTAACTTTATTTGTCACACCTCTGGTGCATTTAGATTTAAAAGGATGCCTTTTGGCTTGGCATCTGCCTCTGCTGTTTTTCAGAGAGTGGTGGAAGCCATGTTCAAGGGGGTTACAAACGTGAAATGTTTCCAGGATGATATTTTGGTGTATGGTAAGGATCTGGAGCACTGGTACTCATAGTACGGCCCGCGGGCTGCCAGCGGCCCGGCAGGCCTTCATTGGCGGCCCACGGACCTTGCCTTGCAGTTTCCACGGCCCGCAGTAAACACAGAAGATGACCGCAGGAGCATACGTAGTGAATACGTATTAAATAGGTATTCACTACGTATGCTCCTGCGGCCTTCTTCTGTGTTTACTGCCGGCCCCTGTGACGTCAGGGCACCTTCGGAAAGCTTCACAAAAGGCCCTTTAAAAGTCAGCTGTAAGCGCTTTCACAGCTGACTTTTAAAAGGGCCTTTTGGGAAGCTTCCTAGTTTGGACAAAGACAGATAGAGGCTCAGAGACAGATAGAGGCGCAGAGATAGATAGAGGCGCAGCGGCAGATAGAGGCAGAGAGACAGATAGAGTCAGAGAGACAGATAGAGTCAGAGAGACAGATAGAGTCAGAGACAGATAGAGACAGGGACAGATAGAGGCAGGGTCATAGATAGAGATAGAGACAGAGACAGGGACAGACAGGGACAGGGACATACAGGGACAGACCGGGAAGGGACAGACAGGGACAGACAGAGACAGGGACAGACAGACAGATAGAGACAGACAGGGATAGACAGATAGAGACAGGGACAGACAGATAGAGACAGGGACAGACAGTCAGAGACAGGGACAGACAGACAGAGACAGGGACTTACAGATAGAGACAGGGACAGACAGATAGAGACAGGAACAGGCAGAGACAGGGACAGGCAGAGACAGGGACAGAAAGAGACAGGGACAGACAGATAGAGACAGGGACAGACAGATAGAGACAGGGACAGACAGAGACAGGGACAGACAGACAGAGACATGGACAGACAGAGACAGGGACAGACAGACAGACAGATAGAGACAGGGAGGGACAGGGACAGACAGAGACATGGACAGAGACAGATAGAGACAGAGACAGGGACAGATAGAGACAGGGACAGAAAGATAGATAGAGACAGGGACAGACAGAGACAGGGACAGACAGATAGAGACAGGGACAAACATATAGAGACAGGGACAGACAGAGACAGGGACAGACAGACAGAAACCGGGACAGACAGACAGAGACCGGGACAGACAGACAGAGACTGGGACAGACAGACAGATAGAGACGGGACAGACAGACAGATAGAGACAGAGACAGGGAGGGACAGGGACAGACAGAGACAGGGACAGACAGGGACAGGGACAGACAGAGACATGGACAGAGACAGACAGAGACAGGGACAGACAGAGACAGGGACAGACAGATAGATAGATAGAGACAGGGACAGACAGAGACAGGGACAGGGACAGACAGAGACAGGGACAGAGACAGGGACAGACAGATAGAGACAGGGACAGACAGATAGAGACAGGGACAGACAGATAGAGACAGGGACAAACAGATAGAGACAGGGACAAACAGATAGAGACAGGGACAGACAGACCGGGACAGCCAGATAGAGACAGGACAGACACATAGAGACAGGGACAGACAGACAGGGACAGACAGAGACAGGGACAGACAGAGAAAGGGACAGACAGATAGAGACATAGATAGAGATAGAGGGATAGAAGATAGAGAGAGAGATAGATAGATAGATAAATAGATAGATGTGTGTATGCCGGGTCTGGTGGCTCAGTGGACGAATGCGTCTGCTGCAGGGGCCTGTGTTCAACCTCATGGTCACAGTTATTTTTTCTTGCCCTAGCCCCGCCCCCTTGCCCCATTGACCCCGCCCCCACCGGTGCAGCCCTCGGCCACAAACCACACTCTAAATTTGGCCCCCGAGAGAAAGTTTGTGAGTATCCATGATCTGGAGTGTCACAACAAAACCTTAGACAGAGTTGTGACTATTTTGACAGAAAAAGGCGTCACTTTGAAGTCTTCAAAGTGCAGATTTGCAGTGGATTCGGTAGACTTTCTAGAATGCAAGTTGTCATCTCATGGGGTAGAGCCCAAAGAGAGTTTGGTGAAAGCAATCAAAGAGTTTCCGGTACCGCAAAACAAGGATCAGCTGCAGTCGTTTTTTGGGATGTTAGAGTTTTAGTACATTTTATCCCAATACAGCAGGAAAACTTATCACATGAGGTCCCTCATTAAAAAAATCAACAGTTTGTATGGTATGTTGAGCAAAATTATGAGTTTAATTTGTTTAAGAATTGATTAGCACATGTCATTCTGTTGCAGCCATTTGATACCCGAGATCCTTCTGTATTGGTAACAGATGCCAGCCAGCATGGTTTGGGGGCAGTTCCTTTGCATATTAGAGAGGGTAGAGATGTAGTTATAGCTTTAGCTTCTCGTGTGTTGAGGGGGGCAGAATCTACATACTCAGTCATCGAATGCGAAACTCTAGCGTGTTGGTGGAGTGTAGACCACTTCAGGAAATATTTGTGGGGAACTGAATTTGTTATTCGCATGGATCACAAACTCTTGTTGGCTGCGTTCACTATGGAGGGTGCCAGCAAAGCTACGCCAAGCATCGCTAAGTGGCATTGCAGAATGTTAGAATTTCAATTTTGTTTGGAATATATTCCGGGTGCAAAAAATGTGTTTACGAAATGTTTGACCAGATTACTTCTTAAGGGTGATACAATAGAGCAGGTATTAGATGAGGATTTTTGTGTGGTTGCAGTGTTGCAGGAAATCACAATTTCAATATATTCTGGAGGAGGAGTGAATGACAGTGGTGCATGAGGACCAAATTTGCAACAGGTGGTAAGCATGTTGAGTAAAACGTTGCTGGATGTAGGTATAGAAGAAGATATCAAGGCATTTAAGCATGTTTTACCAGAATTAAGCATGAAGAAGGGTGTGATGAAAAGGATGGATTTACTTGTGGTTCCACTTGCCATGCAGAAAAAAGTGTTGACTTTAGCTCATGAGGGTCAAATTGGCATATGAGCAATGAAAAGAAGGATCAGGGAGATATTTTGGTGCCCTGGGATAGACCGGAGTGTTGAGCACTTTGTGAGGGATTGTATAACTTGCGTGGTTAGTGATAAGACCCAGGTGACATCCGTGGAGGCTATTCCTGTACCTGAGAATCCTTGGTTGAAACTAGGTTTAGACATAATTGGACCTGTGTATGTTCTAGATGATCGCAATAGGTATGATCTTGTCTTAGTAGACTATGCCACTAGATGGCTGGAGGTGCAGTTTGTCAAAATGGCTAATATTGAAGGAGTGACAGAATTCTTACAGCCAATATTTTTGAGGGAGGGTGCCCCAATTGAACTTATCACTGATAATGGGGTGCCATTTGTTTTAGAAGAGTTCCAGAATTCTTTTATCTCATTTGAGCATTACACATATGACCTCTTTATATCATCCTAGTAGCAATGGGCTAGTGGAGTGATGCAACAGAATTATCAAGGAAAACGTTCAGTTGTCTGTGGGGAATGGGTTGGAATGGAAGAAGGAACTCAGGAATCTATTGTGGGCTTTACATACCAGTCCTTAAGCCACCACCAAAGTGTCATCATTTGCCTTGTTGAAGGGAAAGCTGGCTACCACCAAATTGCTTAGGCCTTGGATGTGTGATTCTACTGTGCCTGTTGATAAATTGTGGCAGGTGAAGGTAAGTTGTGCAAAAGCACAAAGTAAATATGTGAGTGAAAGGAGTCTTAAAGGTAGACGTCAGACTATTTTCAAAGTGGGGATTCGGTCAGAATGAGACTTTCTGGTATAGTCCCTAAGGGTCACTCTAAGTTTTCTGTTCCCATGCAAGTAATTTCTGCCGAAACAGTGTGGTTCAACTGAGCAATGCCAAGTGGTGGAATAAAGAAAAATGATCCAAACAATATGAAGCAACAAGTTCTTCCAATGTTATCCAATAAACCTATGATGTATGATGGGTTAGAAAGGTCTTTGAGGTCAGAAGGACAGAGAAGCCCACCCGTGTGGCATAAGTACTATGTGAAAATATGAGTCAGATGTCCCGTCAGCATTGGTTGCATATGATGTACTTCCGTCACATGAAATTGTGAAGCTTTTACTTTAGTGTTATGTATTTCTTTGGATGGTATAGGTTATTTATATGTGATTCTCTAAATGTATTCTTTCCATTAACTAAGGGATAGTAGTTGTACTGCAATTTGTTTTGTAAGTTTCCTTTTTGGGGTTTGTTTGGGGTAAATTGTTGTTGGTTTATAGGGAAGGAGATGTATTGGGTTCTAAGCTTAGAACCCAGGGCAGAAGCATGAGTTTCCATGGATACTGTTGTTAGCATGGAACGTGGAATGTGAGGGGATCTGTAACGTCAGTAGCTGCCTGTTGCTTGTCCTGACCAGTCGCACTGCGTGTATCTAAATAAATACTTATTCCGCTTACAAATTGCTCGGCTCCTGAGATCTTTTTACATGTTTAATCGCTTTTTCTGGGATTTCCAAAACTCTTGACTTGCCATTAGGGGCGTAACACAAGCCCCTGCAGCACATGGAGGCTGGGCATTTCAGGGGCACACAATTCTCCAAGGAGCCCCATTCAACCAAACTTCAAAACATATCTGTGAGATATAGGAGAATGAGGGGGCCTCTTCATCTGCAGGGGCCCCATAAACTTGGATTACACCACTGTTGCCCTTAATTGCTCAGCCCCGCTGAGAAAGGATTTTTTCAAGATTTAATTCCACACTGCCGAAAAGACTACCTAAGACAAATTAGACTGGAAAGGCATCCAGGTCCTCTACCATGCATTGGTTGAAGCCCTCTTTAACATACAACTTGATATTCTCTGTATGCCGCGTCTCCCTGTATTTTCTGAATCATACTGCTGGTTTTGCAAATCTGCATTTTTACACGGTCTCAAAGCACTTTGATGGGCTCAGAGTTTAGCAAGTTGCTACCATGCAGAACACATAATATTTAAAAAATATATATATTTTCATTCATAACCTATGTCTAGAAGTGGCCTGAGCTCGTGGGGATCATTAATTAGTCTCAATCCAGTTTTCTTTCTCGAGTGGTATTTTTCTCAATGCACTGTTAATTAACAGAAATTGCGCAGAAGTAATTTATGCCTGGCCCAAGGACCCTAAACTGTGAAGAGGCTAATATGGCATCCAGGAAACGAGTAATGAGACAATAATTATATTTGACTGAAGATGATGCGCTCTTCCTTATAATTGGACAGACTAATGATGTTAGTTTTTTCTGTGATGTGAAATAATTAAGAAGCATATTATTGAAACCAAACTGGCTTCTTAGTTAGGAGATTTGTTGTGGCGCCTGCCTACGTGGTTCTGTCTGATGTTGTGCGCTTATAGCATGCTGGGTTAAAGGACTTTCTGGCCCTGAGTTGGGTGGACAAGTAACTTTGTTTTAGTACACTGCAGGGCATTAGTCAACTATTTGAAAAACCAAGTCAATAAAATGCCAGAACCAGAAATGTGGAAGCCATTTAATGTTATTGTTTAAAATTTAGATTTTCCAAGACTAAGAAAAAACAAGGAAGCCAAAGCAGCCATTTTGAATGACAGGAGTTCCACTTAAGTCAAAGGAAGAGGAGAGAAGGCTTCAGAGAGACATATATAATTTAAGAATAATTCTGATACTCCGTGTCTGGACCTGCTACTTCAAACTAACTGCAAGCCATGATCCCCTAGCTCTTCACATTGTAATTAATGGGGATTTTCTGCCCTCAAAATCTACCAAAAACAAAGAAACTAGCTATTGGCTCCTGAGTTGGAAAGCTGTTTAAAAACAAGTTGATATTTCCCATGAGGTCCAGAGTCACTGTTAATGCTCCAAAATGCCAGGGGTAGCGAAAGTGACATCACATAATATCCGTTTGATCACGAAGTGAAATCACACGATGGGACACTGAATCCTCCCAAGAAGTGATATCTATATTGCACTCCTGTATACTTATTTGTTTTTACTGAGCAAACAGCAAAATGCGTAAGTTTGCAGCCAGAACTGCAGAAAGTCAATAGTACACATCACAGCACCATTAAACTTTTGTTCTCTTCTTTGTATTTATTGTCTTGCCAGCCTCTGAGGCCAGGGGTCGCAAAGGCAGGGCCAGCGGTCGCAAGGATCATGCTAGGGGTCGCAGATCTGACCCCTGGCGATCCCTAAATGACATTCCTGGAACGAGGTATTTCTAGATCACGAAATTGTAGGAGGCACCTAGCAGTTTCAACAGTGAGACTGAATACGTTTTCCACTGAGAGGCTGCTGGGTGGGTTCACTCCCTGCCACAGCACCAAAAGTATGGGTTCATAGTATAATGATGACAGGAAGCATCAGCACAGCAGCCATACAGCTCCATGTTCGAGAGCAGAGAAGCTTTGCACTAAGGAAGTATTGCATTTTAGCTCATGAGGGACCAGGGCAGAGGTCCAGTTTCAAGGCAATTTCAAAGATTATGTGCACCACTAATCTGGTGCCAAAGCCAATTCTCAGGATTTCTCATGGGCAGAGTTGCAAAGTTGCCTTAGGCTGCTGCAGGATGTGGATTAAAAATACCTAAACTACAGATGAAACAAGTCTTTAAATGAAGTTCTTTTTCAGACAGTACATTTTGACAAACTTCTTCCAGCACTTTTGGAAGACAGCTGGCAGAGCTGAAAGTTGTGGTATATTTCAGCAACTAAGCTAAACAGGGGAAGGCAAAAGGCTCGTTGCATTTGAAAATATAATTGGGAGATAGTGACATATGATAGTCACATCTGCAAAGGTACCCATCTAGTGGCCGGTTTTGTGTATTTGCACAATCCTGCATTTATGGAAGTATAGGACGCACACTGCGGGGAAAACAATGGTCCTACATTGCGCAGTGATGTATGGATTTTTTGAAGGAGGAGGATCCCTATAGCGCTACAGTTTGGTCAGCTGGTCAGCACCACCAACTCTAAGCATCAATCCAGCCAAACAGGGAGTTGTCCCCAGTGGGGAAGGGGAGTTATTTTCTATACTATTGAACGAATAGAGAACTTTTAAGGGGCATAATAAAAGAAACGCCGACTGGGACAGCTGTATTATTCCATCTCTACATGTCTGAAATGACGATCAGAGTATGTAAAAGAATATCACCGAGTCACTTTTTCGAAAAGGTTAGTTCGCCAGCCATCATTAGAATGGGAAAAGAACACTACTGAGAAAGCGCCACAAGATCAGGGGAAACAGCCTGTACAACGCGATGTGTGCATCGCAGTACCTTTACCACGCATTTATTACCATGCAGGTTTTTACCACGTATAGGCCTTTACCACACATGACTTTACCATGCATTTAAGGTAATTATAGGGGTTTGAGGGGTCTCCCCCAAAAATAAAACATAACATAAATAAATATATATATATATATATACACATATATATATATATATATATATATCACACACTTTGTTCACGTAAAATAGAAAACTCAAATTGCTTCCAAGAAATGTATTAGTATTTACAAATGAAACGTCTATATACATATTTATATTTAAACTTACCTTACTAATACTTACCTTAGTTAGACTAATAACGCGTGATAATGGCATGCGAGGTAAAAGCATATGCGTGCTAAAAAAATGCGAGGCAAAAAATGCGCTGTAAAGCCATGAAATCTTTATACCTACGTTGTTCCGTCATACAACCCAAGACCAGCCAAATGTGGACTTTCACCCCATCAATTGGAGAAGGCGCTTAATCCAGTCTTCACCATAACTAACATCATGTAGCTTGTTAGAAATGGGGGTCTCTAGTTGGCAATGGTTTGCACCTTTGTCCAAGAAGGGACCCTTCTTCCTAGTCAGGGTAAGGGGGATACACTTCTGAAATAACCCCTGCTCACCCCCTTGGTAGCTTGGCACGAGCAGACAGGCTTATCTCAGAGCAGTGTGTAAAGCATTTGTGAACACATACAGTAATACAGTGAAATCACTAAAAATGGATACCACACCAGTTTAGAAAAATAAGTAATCTTTATCTAAACCAAACAAGACCAAAACGACAAAAATCCACAATGCAGTACTAAAAATATGATTCTCAAATGGTAGACATAGTTCAGTTGATAGCAAATTGCAGATGCAACACTTTTCACACAAAGTACCTTGGATGTGTCGCGCACACAAACAAAAAGGGTCGCAGTGAAGGTGATGCGTCGGTTCCTTACACTCAGGAAAGTTGATGCATCAGTTCCTTGCTCCGGGGGAGGTGATGCGTCAGTTCTTTACTGCTGCGCAGGGGAGGTGAGGCATCTGTTCCTTACCGGAGAGGAGGTGATGGGTCGGTTTCTCACTGCGTGGGGAGGTGATGCGTTGGTATCTTACTGCATCCCCCAATGATGCGACAGACCTGGTGCCTTGATACGATGTGAAGATCCGGGTCGATGTGTGGGTTCTTGCAGCTGCACAGCAGGGCTTGTGTCGGAATCAGTGCGGTGATGTCGGACTTCGGAGACCGGTGCACTCGATGCGGCGCGCAGCGATTTCTCGAGCCGAGGGCAGGCGCTGCGTCGGTTTCTTCGGTGATGCGTCGCAAACAGATACGGTTGTGCCGCGCATCTCGTCGTTGTGTTGCTTTTTCAGCTCCCATCAGCCAGAACAACCTCCAGTCCCAGAACAGCTACAGGCACCTCTTTGCAGGTCAGAACTCCCAGCAAGGAAGTTCAGCGGAGCTGGGGGTGAAGTCTTTGTGTCCCTGAGACTTCAGCACAGGAGGCAAGCTCTTCTTCAAGCCCTTAGAGATCTTCCTCAAGCAGGGGGCAGAGCACACAGCAAAGTCCTTTTCCCTTTCCTAGGCAGAAAGAAGCCACTGCAGGCCAACCCCAGACAGCAAACTGCACAGGGGCAGTATTCCTCCTCAGTTTCTCCAGCTCTTCGCCTTGGCAAAGGTTCCTCTTGATTTCCCAGAAGTGATCTATGAAGTCTTTTCTATCCCTGAGACTTCCAACAGGAGGCAAGCTCTACTTCAAGCCCTTGGAGAAAACTCTAACAGCAGGAAGATGAAAGTACAGGCCAGTCCTTTCCCTGCCCAAGACAGAAGCAACCACTGCAGGCCAACCCCAACAGCACACAGCACAGGGGCAGTACTCCTCCTCCAGGTGTCCCGCTTCTTCTTCCTGACAGGTTCCTTAGTTCAGCAGTAATCTAAAGTTCAGGGGTTTTGGCCCCACTTTTTATAGCACAAATGTCTTTGTTCCCTGGTGGCAGAGAAGCTCTTTGCCCAGCCAAAACCAGTTCTGTCCTCTCTGGTGCAGCTTCCTGGCAGGAGGTGGAGACAGCATTGTATAAGGCAGACAGGGCCTATTCAGGTGAAAGGGAAATCTCCTCCCACCACTCTAAATGCAGACTGGGCCTATTAAGGTGATAGTGAGAACTCCTCCCCCTACTCTGAATGCAGCCCAGGTCTATTCAGCCCAGCCCTGACTCATTCAGGAAAGGCTGGACACACCTCAACCTACCCCCCCCCCCAGTGGCTGTCTGAGAAAATGCATATCCCCAGCCCCTGTCACTCCAAAGCCAGACAGTCAATACACAAACCAGCAGAGGCACACAGGATGGATAAGCAAGAAAATACCCATTTTCTAAAAGTGGTATTTTCAAACACAGGATGTAAAAATCATCCTCACTAAAAGATGCATCTTTATATTCTGAGATCAGGCATACTAAACTTCATTGTCCTATCTTGTCTCAATGGGAAGTTATATTTATAAGATGTTATAAATAAACTCCCATTCTATCCTATGGGGCAGATAGCCTTTCAATAGTGAAAACCGAAATTGGCAGGATTTCACTATCAGGACATGCCACACACATCAGGGCATGCCCTACCTCTCACATAAACTGCAACCTGCCCACAGGGGTACCTTGGGCCTACCTTAGGGGTGACTCACATGTATGAAAAGGGGGAGTTAGGGCCTGGCAAGTGGGTGCACTTGCCAGGTCGACATGGCAGTACCGAACTGCGCACAGACACTGCAGTGGCAGGGCTGAGTTACATTTACAGACTGCTCATGTGGGTGGAACAATCAGTGCTGCATGCACACTAGCAGTATTTGATTTACAGGCCCTGGGCACACACAGTGCACTGTACTAGGGACTGACTAGTAAATCAAATATGCCAATTATGGAATCACCAATCCATAAACACAATTTACAGGGAGAGCATATTCACTTTAGCACTGATCAGCAGTGGGAATGTGCCCAGAGTCATAAAACCAACAAAAACAGGTCAAAAACAGAAGGCCAAAAACTAAAAGTCTGGGGATAAACCCGCTGGACAAGGCAGGTCTAACATAGCTCATACAATGCATGCACTTCATCTAACGTGTAAGAGAATGTATTTCACTGACAGGAAAAATCCACAATATTCTCATTTCAAGAATGACAATATGTGGCTCGGAGGAGATAATCACAGCAGCACTAGCTTATAGGAAGGGCACTCCACTTACAGGCAAATCCAATGCCATGCCTCCCTTGAGCCTCACTCATTGTGTGGCTCAAGGGAGGCACTCACTTGAGGGATGTAACACATCACCAACAGGCAAAATGTACCCGGTCCTTACCCTTATTAGGACACTTTGTGACTACAAGGAGGCACTAGGGTCAGACTTTATGTAGAAGACAGAAGGCCTTTTACCACACCCCGGCCAATGGTTGTGAATGCAGGAATGAAGCCCTGCAAGGGACATTAGACATGCACATGCTCTGCATGCCAACATTTTATTTTTTAGAAAGCAGTTCCTATCCGGTACGCAGGAAGGTTCTGCTCCCCCCTCCCGCCCCCCACCCTCGCAAAAAAGCATGCATAGAATGACATTTGGGAGAGAAGATACTGTGTGAACTGGAAAGACCTTCCAGATTTGCAAAGTACTTCCAGTGCAATATTAACACATTTTTGTGTGGTCACAACCCTGTGCTTTATGACTGCAAAATAGTTCCATGCATCACGCTCCTTGTTCTGCTGTTAATTATATTCTTATTCTAATTTGTTCCGTTATTCTATGGACATCTAGTCCGGACAAATGACTTTATGCTTGTTCAAAGTCTAGGATACTAACGGATGTTTTTTTCTTGGACTAACTCAAATGATTTAAATACATTACAAAAATAAATGAGTTTTGGCGCCACAGATTACTCTTAAGTAAATTAAGGCCCTTTCTGGACCCAGAAACCCATTTATATAGAGATAACATTTTGTAATTATTTATCTTTGTTCAGGAAAAGGTATAATCGCTTCTTCAAAATCATTTTTCTCCAGGACCGATAAAGCTTTCGATTTCTTACTGTCCCTTTTTCGAAAGATTTGACCCACAGGAGTTTGAAAAGTTCCAAAGCAACTGTGAACACTTCCCACCACATCCCAAATGTCGCTGTTGTAGGAGCATCCCAAATAAGCTACCATCAACTCCAAACGAGTAGCAGAACACATTTATCAGATCAGATCCAGCTCTACTTCGCCTCTTGACCTTGTTGGCAACTCAAGCATACTTGACAGGAGTGACAGGGAGTTTGTAGAACTGAAAAGAAAGCGACGCCTTGTGGGCACAGCCATGTTTCTCCTCTACCAACAAGCCATCTCTACCACAGGGCATTTACACAGTACCCTCTATTAATGAGTACTTTTCATATCTCAAAACTCTTTTGAATTCTTTACTTGTTTTTATATCTGGGATTATGACACTACGCATTGCCCTGAAGAAATGTGGCTGAAACAAATGTTACTGTTAGGACAATATAACGAATTGAATATAATTTCGGTAAAAAAAAATTGTGATCAGTAAAGGAACCATGTGACACAAAGGTATAAATGTGATAAAAATGGCACATACTCCAGAAAAGGATAGGGTTACTGTAAGTGTTAGTTGTAGATTAAGGTCTGGGTCAGTGTTAGTTTTAGGTTATGGGTTAATGTTAGAGAAATAGTTTTGTGATTATGTAAGGGTTAGGGTTAGAATTGGGGTCAGTCAGGAAGTGACAGGACACACCAGTCACACAAGGACTTCCTTCATTCTGGCTGCTCTTTAGTTAGATGTGCTCGAGCCATCCTGACACAGTTCACTGCCAGGTCAAACACTGACTCTGAGGGAATCCTAAACCTGATGCATACTGAAGCAGAGACACACCGGCCAACACTAACCACCTTCACCTGCACACGACTCGATGCCACACAAGACACAACAGTCCATCACAACAAACGCTGACTCCAACGACTGATTAATATTAGGGTGGAAGTATCTCCAATGTACAATGCTGACTTGAATTAAAGTTGCGCAAATGGAGACTGAGGGTTCATTGCAGCAGAAGGCTTACACTTTGAAAGGCAGGCCATACATTCTTGACCTTTAGAAATAAAGTCAGACAGGCTGTTCCTCACTATGCTTTAATTAACTGCCTTATATGAGCTCCAAACCCTCCTGCCTGAAGCTTGCATCAAAGCTGTTATGAGAACTCAACGTCCCCAGACTGTTCTTTGTCTCTGTCGGCTCCAGCCCATTGACCACGTCTTCTCTCACCTGCCTGCGCTGCAGCCCACGTTTGATGTGTTCAGTCTCCTGCTGTCAAGGTCGGCAAAATGAAGGTTTCAGAAATTATTTCCGCCAGACTCTATGAGTGGAAGCCCGATTCTACGCATGTCAAAATTAGGGGTGGGTGTAACCGGGGTAATTCTCTTTAGCGTAATTACTCGTAATTGTGTGAGAAGCGTAATCCATCATTTAGCCCTATTTTCTTAGTGCAAGATGCAACCTTGCATCCAAAATGGGCTTTAAGAAAATAGCACTAAATGGTACAGTACACAAGCAGCCGTAGCCAGCAGCCGCTTCCTTGCTCTCTGTTTATTATTCCTGTGCTCCTGCTGTAAGATTTTTGCCCAAAAATGACTCTTAATTACTCAAGATGGCGTAATTGCGGAATTTTGGTAATTTCAATTTCACAATCACACGAGTAATGTGTAATTACTGTAATTACTCTTATTACTCTGGCGTAATTAAAATTTCGCCCAGGCCTAATCAAAATGTCAAATAGTAACTTGAAATATATGTTTTTTTTAGCTAAAATATTTTATTGACTGACATTATGTTTTGTCACGAACACCTGTTACATAAATGCATTAAGTGTCTATGATTCTTGATTCTCAATTAAGCTGTTTGGTTCCTTCTCCACACCCTCACCCCGAATTTCTTTGTCCCCAGTTTCCTTTTCTGCAATATATATGTATAAATAAAAGGCACACTGAAGAGGTACCACCAAATGGGCAGCAGTGGTGCAAGCATCCCTCACACAGAGCAGATACATCATAGAACCATGCCCGCTTGTGCAAAGACATGCTCTCTGGGGCAGGTACAGTGAAGAAAATTAATCAGCAGTGTTGCCTTTACTCACAAAAATACTAAATGGACTAATTGTTTCAGGTTATGTTGCAGTAAACACGTGACTCCTGTTTCAGTATGGCTGAAGTGATGATGTGTGCTGGGAGCACACAAGCGTAGAGGCGCTGGGGGTCACAGACAAGGTGATAGTGAAGTGAAACTGAATAGGCAAGCCATGGAGGCACACAATGAGAGGAGAGACATGTTGGGGTATAGTCAAGGGGCAATGAGGCACAGTGGGTGAGGGTGTAAGAGGGGCATCTGCTTGAGGAAGCAAAGTGGATATAGAAGTGAAGACAGAGGTGGGTGCAGGAAGGTGCGGGTGGCATGGAGTCGCAGGGTAGAAAGATGACCAGTTATTGCAGTGTGCGAGAGTTGCATGGATTTTGTCAAGGGCGAGTGTGATGTAAGAAGGTGAGATGTAGTGAGGCATGGGCCTCGCACATGTGTTTGTAGGCTGAGAGGCAGATGGAGGCACTGAGGGCACGGATATGAAGACACAGGGCAGAAGAGGCAGCGAGGATTGTTGCCATCAATGCGCTGAATGGGCAAGAAGAGGGTGGCACAGGAGGGGCACGAGTGAGCAGATATGTGAGGTCCCTGAGCAGGGAGACTCTTAATCGTCAGGGGAAAGGAGGCTTATGAGAGGGGTGAACGGGCAGGCATGAGAGGGGTACAAGTGGAGAGGCATAAACGGGAAATAAATAGGATTGCACCAGGGACTTTGTCATTGAGTGCAAAGCAAATGCCATAGAGCAGCATCACTTATCGACTTGCTGTCCATATAGTACGAGGTAAGACCATCACAACCACATTTTAAATGATAAGCTGTAAAGAAAAACACAAAATGAAGACACAATTTGGCAATTTTATCAACGAAGCGTATGTTGCATCACAGACACTAGGAATCTTATGCCAGGATCTGTCTCTTATGACAACTGACCATACATGCAGCTCAAAGGCAGATGATTACATAAAGTGGTTTTGCTTGTACACCCCAATCACATTAAATGTAGTGAAGAAACTAAACAAGCATTGACAAAACCAATAGGTTTTGCCTATGCGAGATCTATTGGCATTTTCAATGTTTGTTTTTAAATGTTGCACAGCTGCGCCATCTGCTGTGCTATATAGCTTAAAGTTAAAAAAAAGTGATATGACGAGGCCAGACCGTGCCATAGCACTTTTTTCTTAACTTTAAGCTATGCACGTACTAACAAGTTAAAATTGTTATTTCCCCTATACTTAATATGCAGTTAGTATTCTCGAACAAATGCCCATTGCAGTTGCCAGCGTGCCAAAGTGTAGCTGGCTGGAACAGTGAGCATGGACAGGCTGTGGCGTTACGACCAGAGCTGCTGACTTTGGAGCTGGGGAACTGGGTTCAAGTCTCGGAGCCAGCACAACATCCTGTGAGTCTAGGCAAATCACTTAATCTCCCCGTGCCCGTAAAAATGTGTGTGTCCTTTTGTAATGTAACTGGTGCTCATGTATAACAGTCAAAGTCCTTCCAATTGACTTTGCACTATATAAAAAAAGCTATGATGGAGGTAGGAGGGAGCAACTAGCAACGTAGTGGGAAAGGGGCATGCAGTGACGGGAGCAAGGTGGTGGGAGCGACAGGCCAGCAACAAACAGGGAAGGGGCATGCAGCAACAGAAGTGAAATGGTGGTAGGGATGGTCAAGCAATGAACAGAATGCGGACGCTGGAAAGTAAAAAACAAAATATCAAGTATGTTACAAATGCACGCCCAGTGGAAGCCCACTGGCCACCGGAAGCAGTACTTGGTCCTAGCTCCACAGCACAGATAAAGACGTGAAGCCGAGCAGGATGCAGGAGGCAAGAGAAGGCACTGATCAACAGGAAGAAAGGAAACTAGAGTGACGTGGGAGCCAACCAATAGTGAGTAAAGATAAGTAATGGGCAGGCTCCAAGCCCCTCTTAAGAATTTTGTTTTCGTTAGAAAAGATTTCCCAAGCAAGGCACAAGTTCCATGTAAGCAAACCTAAAAATGGACTTGAAAATCACCACTTCAACCATTTCTGAAAACATATGAAAACACCAAGGCCTGGTGGCAATAACAAAAGCCTCATGCTTAGTAGGACTCCACTCAACTTTAACATACTGATACACATCCAGTTGTGAGTTGTATATAAGGATCAAGACTGCAACTCATGCTTAACTGCAGACGTAGGAGAAAGACTCAAATAGGGAGAGAAATCAAGTGACCCAATGTCAGCCTCGAGTGGAAAAAGATACTCTTTAAAAACACAACTACAAAGTAGAACTTTGAGGCAGTCTGCAAGCAGATGAAATAAATAACAACCATAAATAATTACTAAATTCAGGACTTAAAGACAGCTAATTAAAAAGAACCATATGAATCCAAACTTCTGTCATTAATAAAAGGAAGAGATAGGCAGTTGATTGGCATGGTCTGATCAACCATTTTAAATGCACCAGCAGTAACAAGGCCATAGTATTTACACAAGCAGCTTTCTGATGGGCTCGCCCAGAGATAATGATAGACTGTCTCACTGCCAGGTGTAACCCTTGACTGAAACTGGTGAAATGTTTGTTACTCCATGGAGGTGGCTAACTAATATAGCATAGCTCTTTGTATACCATTTCATAGACATTGGGTGGCTCCAGAAATTTGACCACATATGACGTTCTCGAGAACTTTGGCCAGATAAGGTGGTTCGAGTCAAGGCTAACATTTGTGGGATCTAAACTATTTGCTTAAGAGTTTTTCAGTTGAGGAATCACAAGTGATCCATAATATTTGTCTTTCTATGACCAGGACTGTTCTTTCACGACCACCAAAGCGTCATAAATTCTATTACACAAATTATCAATAACTGAATTTTGTCCATTGCACCATTTTTTTTTTATTGAGAGTCTAACAGCAATCAGTAGTTATGAAATAACTGTTTTTGGCGCCAAAGCAGTAGTTATCATAATCAACAACAAATATACAAAATAGTACTTAAAAGCATATTACACTCTGCATCTCCAGATATGGCCATGCCATCGCATTTTTCATGTGTATTTACCAAAAACCAGGATGCCATTGGTTAAATTTGTGCAGTTGGTATAATCACATCAAAGAGGTCTTGACTGTACTATAAACATACATTTTTATTACTGCACTGAAAAGGGTGCCTGCCACATTATTGCCATAGTGTTGCAAGACATACGGGAGAAAGGTAGTGGCTACTGCTTCACGGATTCCATTTGACAACAACTCAACACAGAGAAACAACTGTTCTCATAGTCTCCAGGCTTCTTCAAGTAATTGTACCTTCCTGCTCAAATTTAACCATTGCATCCTGGTTTTGGTTCAATATCTTATTTTAAAACGCATACACAAGTTAAGATTGCCATGCCAGAAGCCATATATACAGCTACTCCGGGTGCAATGTCTCAAATTATTGCAATTATTGAGCGAGGGGACTCTTAAGGCACTAGAAGCTTCACCTTTTGTGAATCAAGACCTCCCCCCACACTCAACAATGGTAATAAGCAATATTATACACTCTATACACCTACATATATAGTGTTTAGTTGAATGTCTTTATAAAACATGTACAAATGAAAAACTGCAATGGCATAAACCATATATGGAGATGCACAGAGGGGAGAGGCATCAACAGTGCTAAATTTGTAAACTGCCCAAAGGTTTGAGCATGGGCTGATCTACCAATTGTTGGGGCTGCCGAAAATCAAGGCTTCATAGTATCTATTAAACCCTTGGCTCTTATTCACCAACACAGACGTCCCCCTTCCCATTTATCTCACTTATAAAGGTTATTTTTCATCCATGCTTTCTCCCTTTGTCACGGTTTTATGACTTCAACTCCTGTTTCCTTATCCCCTCTTATGTATTTTCTCTCTTGCTCTGGGCAAAGTCTGATTTTGAAAAATTGAATGCTGGTCCCGAAAAAATAGAGCTGTAGGGCAAGGGAGTAGCCAAAAAAGTAGAATACACCACTGTGAACCATGTATCAAATAGCTCTGAGCGAGTGAATGAGGCAAATCGGGGAGTCGTTCAGGAGATTGTTTACCCTGAAGGTTTTCTGACATTCGAAAATGTCCTTTCTTCATTCTCTGCATCCTTTTTTATGTCTTTTGTCCTTCTCTCCATCCTTTTTTTTTCCACTTTGCTTACCTTCTTTCTTTCTTTCTTTCAATCCAATGTTCTTTTTCCATTCATCAAGCTATCCTGTTGTATTTCCCTTCCATGCATCCAACCTTCCTTTTCTCCAAATTTCTTTTTATTCATTCTTCCTTCTCTCCATCCCTGGCTTTTTTCATTCCTTCCTTTTTCATTCAACATCCGCCCTTCCTTCTCACCATCTATCCATCCATCCATCCATCTTTCCATCAATCCAATGTTTCTTCTTCTTTCAATCCTTCACTCTGACTTTTTTCTCCATCCTTCTTTCTCTCCATCCAACATCATCCATCCTTCGGTCATACACCCTTTTCTCTATCCATCCCTTCATTCTCTCTTCCATCCATCTCTTTATCCATCCTCTCTCCATCCTTTTCTCTTCATCCATCACTCCATCCATCCATATCTGCATTCATCCATCCTCTCTCCATTATTCTGTCCACCCCTCCTTTGATCATAATTAAAGCAACCATAAACAAAAAACGAAATCTCTCATGTTACACAAAAATGCCCAGTGACACCCACCCCCACAAAAGCTGCTACAGTGGGGGGTTAATGATGGGCCCACCTGCAACCACCGGCTCAAATTAAGCACTGATTATGACCCACTCCAGGCTTCACCTCTTGTGAGTCATAGCCATCCCGACACTGTACAATGCAACAAAGAACATATTACACTCTGCGCACCTGTGTGTGTGTGTATGTATGTGTGTCCATAAACACACACACATATATATATATATATATATATATATACATATATATATATATAACTCAAATATATATATATAATATAAATTGACATACATACATACATACATTTTGGCACACAAACAGAACCAAGAACAGGTGCCACCAACCTTACTTTTTTCTTATGGTTTAATCCACGCTCATTGCATAAACAAGGAAGATAACAAACAGCACAGAAACAGCTGCATAAAATAAATCCTCTAAGGGTGTCCCCCTTTCAGTCTGAGTGAATGAGAACCATTATGTACAAAAAGGCCAGTTTCCGAACTTGAATCACAAGACTTTGAAGTGAAGCCCGTGATTCTTTGCAGAATAACTAAATATGAGGACATGTTGTCCTGATGCGTGTTCCGTCATGGAACATCAGTCACGCCACATTTCGAAATTAAAAGGCTCCCGCCTGGAGGGCACATTGAGACAGGAAAAGCAGCTGCGTCCTGAGATGTTCCAATGTCAAGAAACTGGAAGTCAACAACATTTATGTGTTAAAATTGGATAATATTCTTGTCAGCAGAAAATAAGTTGAAGAAAGCACCCCGAAGAGTTAAAGTGTATATAAAACCCAACGGAGGTCGTGTGGGGCCAGAAAATAATGGAATGACTCTGTCCAGCTATTTTAGTCTGAGATGTGATCCCTAATGTCTGATCACTGTCGAACCCTGTAGAGGAGCGAGGAAGAGACTGTGGGGCATATTCTCAAGGAGCCATCGCCGATTTATCGGCACTTTAGCGCCGCAAAAGTAGCGATAGACTTATCGCCCCATTCACAAGCTGGTGCAAACTGTCGACATCGCCAGTTTTCCTGCGATAGCTGCCGCAAAACACGTCGCCATGGATGAGAGCGACAGACAACGCTAATGACATGCAGAGTAGGCGTTCCCGTGCAAAAACACACGAAAACATCACTTCGCGATATTCTCAACGACCAGCCAGATCTGCGATGCCGGACAAAAACTGGCGATAAGGCGCCTTAGCAGCAGGGACTTAACACCTGCTCATTACTGGTCTTAAGTAGGACGAAAACCTGCAGTACAGAGGGAGCCCAGGCCAGAGCCACATCTGAAGACCAACAGATGTCATGGATCAAATGATCATGCCGCTCGGAGACCCAAGAGGACCACAACACCCACCGCCACCACCCCCAGGCCCCCACCTCTCTCCCCCCTCCCCCCCCGGACTACCACCGAGGCAGCGCAGAACAAGACAGCTGACCTCCCAAAAATGGCATGGCCCCTCAGCCACACAATTGCAGAATATGGGGAGAGGTGGGAACCAAGTATGTGTGAAGGAGGCAAGTCACCCATGAATAAGAATGTACACAATGCCAAGTGTGGCGATGATGTGCTGGACAGACTCCAGTATGCAGAGCACAGACATGTCCCTGTAGACACATACTGCTGGTGTGTGCAATGTTGTGGACAGTGGACGCAACCATCTCACCTCAGGCAGTGGGTAAGACCTTGGACATGTAGCTTTCTACTCCCCCCTGTAAGCGTAAGCGGAGTGGGCTGGGCCGGCGTACGTCAGTCCAGCGCAGGGGTGTGTAGAATTAGCCCGGGGCTCAGGGCGTGGTTCAGTTCTGGTCTGGACAAGGAAGTAACTAATGTGTGTGTCTCTGTTGTAGTGTCGGCGCCACCCGGCCCGCAATTGACAATGTTGCAATTTAGCATGCACCCGGAGGGCGGTCTCGCACGAACGGAGAAATGAAGGAGCGCAAGACCGCTTGGGGTCTTGGCTCATGCATGCCAAGTGTTGTGTGTATCTGTATTGCCCCAGCATGAGCCAAATGCCCAGCTTTAATCGCAGCGCGAGTTCAGCCAGGCATGAACTCTACATCTGTGTCTGCACTATCCTTACCATAGGCCTACACTCACGTGGCCGCCCACCTTCAACGGCCAACATCACAGTGTCGTTGTCAGGCTTGTGGACATGCGCAGACAGGCATGGCAATGGTTTGCCTTTGGAGTGCAAGTGATGCAACCGCGCAGCGTACACAAGTGAATAGGCTCGGGGGGAGGGAGGAGCAGCTGTGAGGCAACGTAAAACACAGTGATGCCGCTCAGTTGCCACATGCAAGTCATGTCAAACATGAATCCCAAAGTTGCACACATCCCACCCCACACCCAAAAAGCCACATCACAATTCCTGAATGCAAGCAGATGACAAACTGACATTAGGGATGAAAGCTCCTTTGTCTGAACTATCAGGCGGAAGCACATCTGCACATCCGACCTCGGAATTGCATGTGCCTCGGAATTGCATGTGCCCCTGACAGATGATAGCAGTTGAGGACGACTCCCACACTACGCACAGCCCGACGAAAGACCAACGCATACACACCCCACACACAGAAGTCCTTTCTCGGAGTTATCTTGCATGGAATGGCCTTCAGACTTACTCTCACTCCATCCCAGGCGTACAACCGTTGCACACTTAAACAACTCATTGATCCGAGCTGTGGCATTTCATCCACAGAACTGGCGCAGGTCAGAACAGTGCCGCTTCAACAAGGGCCACTAACGCAATGGCAGAACATCCCGGACACATGCACAACCCCTGTCACGTGGAACTGTACTGTGCATGTATGCTGCATTTACTGGGGGCACTGCCATTGGTAGTGCTGCGGGTCAGTTACCGGCTGAGCTTCCGCCTTGCCAACGTCACCTGCATTCAGCCTATGTTGCATTGTCGATCGTGCATATTCGAGTGGTCCATGGATGTCTGCCTATCCAACAGGACGGTAGCCAAACTGGATTTCGACATGTGTGTGCGCCCCCTGTTGGCCCACGACCAGGAGTGCCACCGTGATTCCCGTCTATGGGATGCCTGGATACTTGGCATACATGCTGACAGCTGGATGTGGGAAATTGCAGAACTCCTCGTGTGCAGTGACCACATTGAGCCGCTCCCCTATTGGGCTGTACTGCTAATTGGTGACAGGGGGTGGACGAGGCACATCTGTCCGGACCTGCTATTGGCTAGCCTCGCCATCCTGTTCAATGGAGTCGACAACGACCTCATGTTGGAAATGATTGCCTACGAAGCTGCACTCGCTTTCATGGACGTGTAACTATGTACCTGCAGCCACAACAGTTTGGAACCCATTGCACATGTCCTGACACCTTGTTGCATCTTGGGGTTCTGGTCACATATCCCACGACAACAGTGGACATGGCTGCATTCGCCTGGACCCCGAATACGTGGGCGGACAACCACGCGGGGTAACACACACCTGTGAAAGGTGAGGCACTCCCCCGTGGACCGCGGCGCTTGGCAACGTTCCTCATTCTGACATACTGCTGCATTGGTCCGCATGTTGTGGCACTTCTCTTGCCCGTACTGGCACGCATATGCCAATAAAGTCTACGCACATTCACTTATTTTCAACTGTAATGTGAGTTGTTTTGAATGACGATGTGCGTCTCACTGCCTATCTGGGTCACGGCCATACATGCGCATTGATAGCATTACCCAGGGAGTACCATTTATGTGGAATCACTGTCCCTACATTCATCAATACTTTCATGCTTAATTGATCAGGGCCATGACACATCAGTGTGAATTTGAATGTTTTATTCGCATTCAGTGGGGTGTTTCAGCTGGACCAGTACAGGGCCATGCAAACCCCACTTTCCATTGTCGCCCCATGGAGGGCCAGCCAGAGTCCTTTAGGGATGGACAGGTTCATCGGGAGAGGTAGACTTCACTCCGCAGTGTGATTGCTGTGTCATTGGTAACCAATCCAAATATGGCAGTCCATGTCGAGGTCCAAGGTGAGTGTCGCTGAGTGTAACGGGGGACAGTGGAAGATGTTATTCCAGGGCATGATGCAGAGGGCAGAAACAAGCTGAAACAGGCCATATGGCGGTGATGTATGCTACCACTTCAATCTTGCCACCAAGCCAGATTCATCGTCATCTTCGTCCTCTGATGTGTCAGGTGCCTCACATGTGGGTGGTGGTGTTTGGTCTGCCGCACTGTGTGGCACGGACACTTCAGGGGGCGGAGATGTGGATGGAGTAGTAGCAGCAGCAGTCATCCGCGCCAGGCCGTGTGGCGGCAATGTCATGACGAGGATCTGCAGGGTATGGAAGATTCCAGCTACATCTCGCTGGTGTGCAGCCGTGGCAGCCAATCGTTCTGCATGCATCCGCTCCATGTTCTCCATAATCCTCCGCATGTACCCCAACTCCCGGCTGACATCGCTGGAGCCACTCTGACTAGACAGTTGTTCTTGTCTCCGAGTCATGACTCCAGCGATGTCAGCCATGTATTGTTGGAGAGCATGGAGCGGACAGTGGGTGTCCGTTAGGGACTGTAAGTGGACCCTGATGGGACTTAGACACCCACGTATGGCATCTAGTTTGGCTGCCATGAGGTCGAACCATACCCGCAGCTGATCAGCCATCTTCTCCTGGCACCCTAACACACGGCGTTCGAATGCCATGTGTTGGCCGTGGCGGTCCTGGGAGACAGCCGTGGTGGTGGGTGCTTCCTGCTGTGTGGTCTGTGCAGGGGGTGGGGTCTCCTCGATGCAGCTGGGCTGCCCTGCTCCTGGAGGTGGAGTGCCGAAGCTGTCCATGTGCTGCTGGAGGGCGTCGGTGTCGATGTTGGGGAGGTCGTCTTCGTTATCAGTGCTGAGTTGTTGTGTCTGCTCTGCAGGAGGTGTTGATTCTCCCTCTGCAATGTGAAGGGGAGATGCAGATTGACACTGTGTTCACATATATGTCTGCGCATTGTACAAGTTTACTAACGGACTGCATGCCAAGTGCATTGTGAATGTTTGTGATGAGATGCCTATTTGATGCGGGACAGTTGACATTTCTACACCATCAGGGATATGTGGTTGTACTTGTCCATTGTCATCTCACAGTTTCCTGCTATGCCAAATGCGAATGGCCATTTACTACACACAAGCGGCAGCAGTTGTGTCCTCTGTTCTGTTGTGAGAGTGTTGCAGTTTGTGCCACATTGTTGTCAATGTTGTGGTGCTCTGATTCTTCTGTGTGTGTGCTGCATTGTGGGTGTGTTGCCCATTCAGCTCTGATTTGGCTGGCCCTTCTCCCTTTCAGGCGGTGTGCCTTTCACTTCTGTGCTTATACAGTGCTGAGATGTTCCAGACTTGGGTAAATTAGGCTCTTGGTCGGTATTGTGACTCTTGGGCATGGTTTGTCCGCAGATGTGCTCTGCTTACTTGTGCATGCGTGCCATTGTGCCCATCTGCCCCCGTCCCCCCAGTCCCTGGTCGTTACTCACCCTGTTGCTGTTGGCTCAGGTCATGTTGTGCAGTGTCCGGTCCACCAACTCCTGCCACCGTCTCCCCAATGATGACTCGGGTCACCATTTCCTCCATCTCATCCAGCTCCTGGTGTGTCGCTGGACTCCCACCTCCAGTCTGCATTGCTGCTCTCAGGTTGGCAGCGGTTTTCAGCTTGGTTTTGCGCTTCACATCAGTCCAGCGCTTCTTGCAGTCGTCCACTTCCCTTCTCTTCACTCCGACTGCATTCACCTTGGCCAAGATGGACTGCCATATTGTATTTTTAGTTGCCAATGTCACAGTGGAGGTGATGAACAGTTGGTGGTGGTGTTCTGTTACCTCCGTAATGAGGATCCTGGTTTCCTACGGACTGAGACGCATCTTCTGCTTCTTCTCCTTGCACTTCCCTGTCCCCGAGGTCCCAGGCTGGTCCTCCGTGTGGCTTGTGGGGTTCTGGTTGTCCTCTGTACTTGCTCCAGCTCCCTCCATGGTGCTTCGCAGTTTTGTGTTTTGTAGGTGTTTTTTTTTGCAGCTTTTGTAGTGTTTGTTCCCACCTTGCTAGTGGGACTTGCGGGCCTGGCGCTGCTTTTTGCTGGATTTTTATCGCAGTTGGGCCCATCGCAGCTTTTTTCACGTTCGGGTTTCCTTTTTTATCGCCGTCGTGGACATTTGTGGCGTTCTCGGGAAACTATCGCATGTTACCGCCGTATTGAGAATGAGACGTTGACACAGAGTTATTTTCCCGCGATAGACGGCGATATGAAAAATTGCGTTAACCTATTTTGGCGATGATTATCGCACGTTCTTGAGAATATCCCCCTGTGTGTCTAATAGCAATAAAAAAAATACCTCTGAACTGCACCGCTTGACCAAATTATTTGGTTCTGTGCTAATCGTACTCAGTAACATCTTAATTTCAGTCAGTGGTATAGTTTACTTACTTACTCATGTATTAAGCATTGTGGCAGACTAACAGGACTCGACTCAGCAGAATCATCAATCCTACATCAAAAATATGTACAGGGCAACGAAAAATCACAGCAAATTAGGGCATACATGACATTAAAAACAACTGCACTCCAAGTACCAGTCGATGTGGTAAGACCTTGATCCATGGGTTCCGAGACTTAATGCTGGCCGGGCACCCCTTAGGGTGTTCTACAAGCAACAAGACCGAAAGGTACAAGATCACACCATTCCCATCCTGATGAAACTACATTGGCTCCCAGTGCTAGCCCGCATCATTTTCAAAATCAGCATCATCATTTGCAAAGCGATCAAAAGCAACACCCCACCATCTGTGGTAGTTCTTATCACGCCCACCATCTCTGGTGGTTGTCAGCACACCTTAAGCCAGGACACCATCATATTGAAGACTAAGAAGTGTAATACAAAAAACAGGGCAACGGGCCTTTTCCATCCATGCACCCAAGAAGTGGAACATCCCCCCCCCTGTATCCATAAGACCGCCTCAACATTGCTTCAATGTAGGAGAGAGTTCAAGACTCATCTCTTTAAAGAGCACTACATCACAATGCAGTAACAATCCAATAACCAGCTACCTTTCCAATTACTCTTTGGCGGTATGCTTGCCTTTGATCCTGTACAGTGCTCCACTACCTTTTCAGTTAGGTTTGAGCTATACAAATAGAACATACATACGATACCCAAACTTCTGCAATCTTTCTGCCCCAAAACTTGGTTCCACATCTGTTGCTGATTCACAAGCAGAGGAGGAATGAGGAGTGAAATCAGTCAGCCTACTATCACTGCCATACGAACCATGTTTCAGAACTGGCAGACATTGGAATCAGTTTCTTGCAGACAAGTACGTTTGCGGGGAGCACCCATGAACCTAATGCTAGAAATGTGCTTCAGGCCGCACCAGGGCCGGGAGTGTCACAAGACACTGCCTATATCCTTGTTATCGGTCTCTGGCACTGCTGGTCAATCTCTAACTGTGGCCACTAAATAATTAGCCAATGTCCTTATTTACGCACATACACCAGATGGAGACACCACGCTAAGTCAAATTTCAAATTTGCAACCAATCCCACAATGTGGAAAACCTCATAAAAGGCTAAGGAACAAGACACCCTGAGCACTATTTCATACACAGAAGCATCACAAGGCATCATGCTTAATATTAAGGCCACTTGCTGTGATGACAATCAGATGCATTCCATGATTCCGTCCCTCTCTCTCTCTCCAGCATCAGCAGGCCGCCGGCCAACCCTAATGTAGGGACTAACAATGATGATGGGCCTATTGAACTTATAAACTCAGGTAGGCTGTCAGAGCTGGACTGTGAGCTAAATTCAACCCTGGAAAACATTGTAATACCAGCCTCACACTACTCAGAGGAAGTGACCAAGCATAGTGATCAATTTAGACCTTCTCGAGGTTTTGGCCACAGCAGCAATTTATGCCTGGTATGTATATGCCGTTCACAGAAATGTGTGCCAGTACCATCCAAGTCAGAAAACTGGTTGCCCCATTTCCTCACGCCTGTCGAGTGATTTTTCAGTATCCATTATAGACAATTCAGCCATGAGAGACAATGAACCATCCATGTAGTCTTCCCATCCAAGTCCCACTCCACTTAACTGAATGCTAATGGAGTAGCAAACGAGCTACACTGGAGATGCCAGACACCATGAGGTGAGTGGGGAAGGGAGCACATGTGTGATGGTGTGCACATGTCCATATGAAGTGCAAGTGAAATGGCATACATGGGCACATGATGACATTGGATGGTTCTTTCCGGAGCCATGATGGCATTCACTGGCATATCAGCAGGAGATTATATTGACTACCATAATATGCAGAGACCTAAATACATGAAGACATTGACAGGCATAGGATGAAGGACACCTGGGCACTTGATGGTGATGTCGGCCATAGAATGGGATAACTTGGTACATATTGGCCAGTGGCGGCTGGCACGGATCGGGAGTGGGTAGTAAAAAAATAAATAAAGTTACCTCCTTGCCGCCGCATCTCTTCTTGTCGTCCCTCCTCCGTTGTCTGGCCGGAAGCAGGAACCACCCAGGCTCCCCTGATTGAATCACAACGCTGCAGTGCAGCATTGTGATTGGTCTGAGCCTCATGGTTCGGCTCTCAGCCAGGGATTGTGAGCCTAGGCATGTTCCCAAGCTGTAATGCAGCCTGCGTGGAGAACATGCAAAGTGCGCATGACAGTTTGGCTGGCCTGAGACATCCCGCCAAACTGTCATGGGCACTCATAACAGTGCATACCACTCCCCGTTGGTGCCTGTTATCCCCGTGGCCCCACCTCCAAGACACTGGGACACAAAATAAAACGATAAAAAACCACGGTTTATTATTGTTTTATTTTTATTTTCTCTACACTGCTGGAAGGCGGGCGACACTTCCTCCGCCATGGCAGAGGAGCCGCCGCTGATATTGGCATTGGTTGGGAAATAAAGGGGATGCCTAGAACACATTGGAATTCTCTGGCAAATTATAGTTGATACATGGACACAAAACAACATTGACTGAACTATTCTTTGAGATGATTGAGCACAAGATGGAATTCATTCAAAGTACCTAGGTACGTGATGGCTGTGATTGACATGTGATAGGAGCTGTCTGGGATCATGGTGGCAATTATTGGCATATGTTAGAGGATACTTTGGCAATGATGCAATTGATTTAATATGGGTTCAGATTCCTTGGCATACACTTACATTGAGTGGCTTTTGATTGGTATACCTATGCACACAATAGTAATGAGTGGCATAAGATGCTGCTATACCGAGGACTACAAAAGCATTGACGTGCACAATGGGGGATACCTGAGGACATCAGTTTCATTACTAGTTTGTAGTGGGGATACCCGAGAGCATGAATGTATTAACTGGCATTCTTTATTTATGTGTTTATTTATTTTAGCCTATATGGCACGGTCACCAAGGTAATTTATACAAAAAGACGTGGTGGAGAATATAATGTACAAATAGTTACAATCAGCAGTGTGAAATGGTAGGAAAATTATACTGAGTGAAAAGTTCTAGGACAGATAACAGAGACCACGCAATTTCGATCAGTGTGAAAAATCACAAGAGCAGGATTTAAAAAACAGAAGAAGAAAAAGCATTACAGAATTTATGGCCATTAGGGGTGCAGTACCAAAAAATAAGAGAAAGCACAAAGAGAAGGCGGAGGAAGGGAAAAATTTAGGAGAGGGAACAAGATGGGGCAAAATGACACACCAAATTTACAGACCAAACAATGTTGATATAGGGGACAATCTATTGATGCATTTAGGAACAATGCACAAAACATTAAACTGAATATTGAATGGTAAAGGACGCCACTGCAGTGAAATCATAAGCAAGAAATACATGTCATAAAAGTAGCAGTTTAATGGAGGAAAATGGATGTCTGAAAGATAAAATTACATGTGAAAGGAAGTAGTAGTGTAGACAAAAGATAAAGCCTGGGTGAAATTTCCTTTACACAGTAGCGGCAGATGTTTGGGACGAGTAGCACGGTTTGAGGGGGGGCATAGGGGTCGCAAAAGAAGGGGGGCAAAATAAAAATTATAATAATTTTTATTTAAAACTTACCTTCAGCCCGCTGCGTCGCGTGTCCCGCACTTTTGCTCCTCTTCTTCAGCCACAGACTCCCAGAATGCCCCACGGCCAATCCTGAAGCTGCTCTCACATGAGAGCAACTTCAGGATTTGCCTGAGCGCCCTCGATTAGCACTCCAGGACAGACTGGGAGTCTGTGCCTGCTCTCTCCAACCCCATCAATGCAGCTGGGGTTGGAGAGAGCTTCACTGCTCATGACAGTTTGGCGGGCCTGAGACGGCCGGCTAAAACGCCATGCGCAGTGAAGGGAGTACACTACCACTCCCCTCAGTGCTGTCACCCCCCAGGGCCCGCCCCCAAGACTCAGCAGGAAAGGAGAAATAAAACAAGTCTTGTTTTATTTTTCCTTTCCTCCCGTTTTTGGGGGGGCGACGCTCCTCCACCAAAGCGGAGGAGCCGCCGCTGACTGGCATAATCGTACGTCCTTTCACGTTACGTTGCCTATGCAAAAATGCTCTTAACGCAATGTTGGGAAATTAATTTAGTGCAAGAGATTGGAAACAGTATCATTGTAGTGTAGTTCCTATTTCCCTAATAGGCTCTGCGCATTGGAATAATATACCCTATAGGTTTGACATAGGACTGAGGTCAGTATGTCCCTATCGAGTATATTAAACTTAATTACTTTTGTGCCAGCTAACTCTGAGGCCACTAGAAACCCCTTGTAAACAAGAAGGGAGTAGTTTCTGGCAAGCGCATAAACATGACAACTTTGTTTCCCTTTAGAATCGGAACACTTCTCAGAATCGTGGAAACAATAGATAACAGTTTCACTCAGCTAATCGTGCATGCTTAGTTTCCTCAGAGTTACACAGAAAGAATAGACGGGCGTTTCAATAAAAAGGATTTATTGAACAGTCTTGTTTCTCGTGCAAGAGATATGAGCTGCTATGATCACAAGACAATATGCAAGATATATAATGTACAGCATAAGCAGTAGAAAGAAATACTGCGCTAGCATTATCTTTTAGCATATATTCACATACATAAATAACATGAGCTAAAAATGCGAGTACTCATACGATGCTTCTCTAAGCTAGTTCTACCCCAGTGTACCTAACCTAGTCTAGGTGTAGGGCAAGGTAAGAAGTAGGTGAAGTATTCTCTAGTATGGTATACTAAGAGTATGTTAAGTCTAGTATGCCGTGAGTCCCTCTGGGTTCTAGTCAGCTCCATACCTTGAGAATGAGAGAGGTGGGAATCTCCTGCCGGATCTCAAACTCTAACACCCCGCGAAGGGAGTCAGAACACTGGAAGCTGGATTCTTCTGCGAGCAGGAATGACAGCGTCTTCTCAGTGCATCAGGCCGGGATACGGGCTCCTCTGAAGTCGAGGTCTCCTCTAACTTGCTTGGGCAAGGGAAGGTATATTTATACCTGGTAGGTGCCTTGGAATGTTAGCATTGACGTGAAGTCGGACAGAGGAAGACGTCAGGAATGAACCCTTAAGGTATAGCGGTTCATGCATAATAAATGAGTTCTTGGAGAAATCAATAATCCTGTGCTAGGGAAACTCCCAAGAGCTTACAGGTCTGGTTTCTAAGAACTCGTTGTGACGTTAGGGTGGACGGATGTCGGTGACCATGCCTGTATTTGGAGTGCATGGCTAATGCCTAAATAAGGACTGGGATTCTATGCCTATATAAGGGCAATGCGAATTGTGCCTATATAAGGACATGTTTCAGGAAAACCTATATAGGGACACCTAAAGCGGAATACAACACCCACTCCACTTTCGAATGAACGATAATACTAAATGCTAAACATTAAACTTGAGTACCACATATTGCTAAAAACATTTCTAAAAGCATAGTAAAAGAAGTTTTTTTAAAAGAACTGTTGCTAAAACATGTAATGCAATAGGTACTGTACATTTTAAAGCATTTCTTCATTCTAAGCATATATTGGAAATAAATGCAACATGAATGAATAAATAGAAATATATACATATGATGAAATGGTTGACAAGTTTTAAAAATCAAAGCCATTGCATATCATGGTACTAAATGAAACTGTGGTAAATAAGGTGACAATGTGTCCCTGGAAGTATTCAAAGAAGTCCGTTTTATAAGAATAGTTCTACTGTAAGCAGATTGTTTTGCCATGTATTTTCAAAAATAAAGAAAAAGAAAAAGTTCAATTTTAGGAAGTGTTCCAAGTTTTGAAAAGATGAAGGCCAAATTCATTGCGTACCTGGTACACTGTGAGCCGAATCAAAGTCAGTGTATGGGTCTGGTGTAAACATGAAATCATCTATTTCTGTAGACAAAATATCGTCTACCGAAGTTGATGACATTTGGAACACCTCGTTCAGAAGTTTAATTGCACAGAGATGAGAAACATCGCCTTCAGCAGAAGATGCCGCAGCAATGTTCGCGTCCGTTGTTACCTGTGTGCCTGTTGATCCATCTCGTACCTCAGCAGCAGCAGGAAGCGTCTGTGAGATCTCAATGAATGCCGTCATCAGGATTGGTAGCTTCTGGGGACAACACAGAGCATGGGCCGTTACCGGGTCCAGCAGAGTATCGATATCCGTTGGCATGACTGATGGGAGAGTTAGACAGGTGTCTAGCACGCATTCTTCACCGCAAAGCAGGCAGCGTAGAACGGGTAAGATGCAATCTTGCCAGATTGGTCTGAATGACAGGAACCATGTTGTATTAAGTTCCCGTAGTCGAGGCGTCTGCTCTTCAGACCTGCTACGTTCTTTTTTGAGAATTGAGGTTTTGATTTATTTTTCTGAACGTGTTTGTCGTTTTTCGATTTCACGCGTTCTTCTCTATGTTCTGACCGTCCTCTTCTTTCCGATGTCTGTGATGATATCTGAAAGGTACAAGAGGAACGTGTATCAGTATCTTGATACCTGTCAGGTTTTCTTAAATTATCCCTATTCCTGAGGTTATACCTCCTTTCAGAGGGCTCCTTTTGAGGAGACCTACCTCGGGATTGAGAACGTTCCTCGTTTGAATTTTGTTTATTAGTTTCCCACTTCTTTTTTGAAGATGTAGGATTTTGTTTAATAGAGTCCTTCTCAGGACTTTCAGATAGTTTTGGCTTCAAAGGTTTTCCACCCAAACTATCTCTGCCTAATTCTGCATAAGATTGTTCTATTATTCTGGGTAGTTCAGTTTGATGTTCTGTAACATCAAATTCCCTTAAACGTTGGCGGATCGCCACTGATGCTGCCTCCCCTTTAATATTAGATAATATTATTGTTGAGATCTGGTCGAAGTTTTTCAGTAATTTCATACCTAAATTCAGAGCAGGTTCTGCCCCGTATTCGTTTTGAATTTGTTTCAGGACATCTGGTATTACTGCAACTGACGGAACACCATGTGTTTTAGTATAGATGGCAGCAAAGACTGCGCCCCAAGTGGTGCAATCTTCCAGTTGTGGTGTGATCCCCATTGGTAAACAGATTGTAAGGATTCTGTGTTTCTCATAAGGGCTAGTATTTGGAAATACTGCTTCAATTTGAGTAATTTTTTGAGCTATCCAGAATGGAATTTGCTCACGTTTTGTGGGCATTTTACCCATGACTGCGTATAAAGTCTGTGGAGTAATTTTTAGTGTACTCCCCTGTCTGTTGAGGGGTTTAATTTGGAATGGTCAATGGTGGTTGGACTGTGAAAGTCCGCATGACATATTGGACTAATTGTCTGTAAATTTTTATTAACTCTGTAAGTTGAGTAAGTAATTCCTCGTCTGACATTATATCGAGGTCAGGATGAGGAGTGTAGCCGGCTAGAATCGGCCATGTTGCTCCTGGTCTACCTAGTGGACCGAGCCTGGTAATGTTTCTGTGATGTTTTAGGGCGCCTTTAAGCCAGAGCTGATGCTCCTGGTATGTTAGTGGAATTTCAATATCCTCGAAAGGAATATATTCCTCTGTTGGTTCATCTTCTTTAAAGAAGTCAAACACTTTTGTTACTGGATTTGATTCTGAGAATGCTATCCATGAATAGAATACCTCTGTCTGAAAGGATTCGTGTGCCTTTATCACGAAAACTGCTCTACCCCCTCTTGGTGGTAGGCCGTGTTTTATAAGTTTTAGAGAGATGGCTCTCCTTAAGTTTGGATGGAGGTTTATAACACCCTCATCGGCTTCATTTAAACCGGTAAAGTTAAAAGCTGTTACGACTGGGTCAGCCGTATTTACACCGTTCTCGGTGCCATTGTCCCCGTGTATGGACATTTGTTTTTTGAAAAATGTAGTACAAGTTTCAAGGAAACAAAAGATAAGGTGCACAATATTTTGGAACACTGTATCCTTCAACGTTGATTAAACCAAACAGCTAATATATAGGGTTTTTTGTCCTATTTAGCTTTGGCGGATATTTAACCCTACCCACTCCAGACGTCTTATGGAGTATGTGAGTAGGGGTCTCTGAGAGAAAAGCACGACTGAGTTACTCAGTATCTAGCGTTAAATTAGTGCCTTACCAAACCGTTGGGCGCCATGTAGTGTAGTTCCTTTTTCCCTAATAGGCTCTGCGCATTGGAATAATATACCCTATAGGTTTGACATAGAACTAAGGTCGATATGTCCCTATCGAGTATATTAAACTTAATTACTTTTGTGCCAGCTAACTCAGAGGCCACTAGAAACTCCTTGTAAACAAGAAGGGAGTAGTTTCTGGCAACCGCATAAACATGACAACTTTGTTTCCCTTTAGAATCGGAACACTTCTCAGAATCGTGGAAACAATAGATAACAGTTTCACTCAGCTAATCGTGCATGCTTAGTTTCCTCAGAGTTACACAGAAAGAATAGACGGGCGTTTCAATAAAAAGGATTTATTGAACAGTCTTGTTTCTCGTGTAAGAGATATGAGCTGTTATGATCACAAGACAATATGCAAGATATATAATGTACAGCGTAAGCAGTAGAAAGAAATAATACTGCGCTAGCATTATCTTTTAGCATATATTCACATACATAAATAACATGAGCTAAAAATGCGAGTACTCATACGATGCTTCTCTAAGCTAGTTCTACCCCAGTGTACCTAACCTAGTCTAGGTGTGGGGCAAGGTAAGAAGTAGGTGAAGTATTCTCTAGTATGGTATACTAAGAGTATGTTAAGTCTAGTATGCCAAGAGTCCCTCTAGGTTCTAGTCAGCTCCATACCTTGAGAATGAGAGAGGTGGGAATCTCCTGCCGGATCTCAAACTCTAACACCCCGCGAAGGGAGTCAGAACACTGGAAACTGGATTCTTCTGCGAGCAGGAATGACAGCGTCTTCTCAGTGCGTCAGGCCGGGATACGGGCTCCTCTGAAGTCGAGGTCTCCTCTAACTTGCTTGGGCAAGGGAAGGTATATTTATACCTGGTAGGTGCCTTGGAATGTTAGCATTGACGTGAAGTCGGACAGAGGAAGACGTCAGGAATGAACCCTTAAGGTATAGCGGTTCATGCATAATAAATGAGTTCTTGGAGAAATCAATAATCCTGTGCTAGGGGAACTCCCAAGAGCTTAAGGGTCTGGTTTCTAAGAACTCGTTGTGACGTTAGGGTGGACGGATGTCGGTGACCATGCCTGTATTTGGAGTGCATGGCTAATGCCTAAATAAGGACTGGGATTCTATGCCTATATAAGGGCAATGCGAATTGTGCCTATATAAGGACATGTTTCAGGAAAACCTATATACGGACACCTAAAGCAGAATACAACACCATCAACCAGAACACAAGTGGCTGTTTACGGAACTTGTTTTTTTTGCACTAATTTTTAAGTGAAAGATGCATACTCGTGTGTGATAAAACTTAACACCAACTGCCAGTTTTGCATTTTGTATAATTTTGGTCATTTTGTGCAATTTCACATAATTTTGCAAAGGCAAATTGTGTGGATTTCTCCCTCCATTAAAGAAGATAAAGAGTGTGAGCAAGGATTTTTAATGCATGACGATTCCAGTGGTATAAGTGAATTTTCTAAGCAACCATGGCCGTTTGAGGAGAAATTGAAAGTGGAAAGTTAACCAGAAAGGACATGTCTCACTGGGCAATGTTGCTGCCAAATGTAGCGGGCGGGTGGGTGGTCGCTATTCACAATGGTTGCACTTCCTCAGTACAGTACCTTTACACCCTGCAGAATGATCTATTCCCCATCCTACCTGCCTTCTTCTGCACGCTGCAGTTAGAGGTTGTGCGCTTTGGCTGATGAGGGGTGTTACCCCGAAACCAGTCTCAGGATTCTTGTTTCCGGTCCAGGGAAGACAAGGCTTGGCAGTTCGGGCTGGACTGTTCCCATGAGGCATAGGGTCAAGACTGATTTGCATATAGCTGTGTCTGAACTGGAGTGGTGAAGTGAGCTAAAGAACGATGATGGATTCAACACAGATCTGTGACTGGGGGTGAGTGTTTGAAAAGTTTCAGCACTCTGTCCACCATCTCCTTGTGTTTGCTTTGTTCACCCTAAGTTGGCAGGGTATGCCCAGACGTGGGTCCATTGCTCACTTTGCAGCTGGATTCAAGCTAGCCTGGCTGGTGAGAGGTGTTACCCGAAACCGGTCCCAGGATGCTTGTTTCCGGTCCAGGGAAGACATGGCTTGACAGTTTGGGCTGGACTGTTACCATGAGACACAGGGTCAAGACTGATTTGCATATAGCTGTGTCTGAACTGGGGTGGCGAAGTGAGCTAAAGAACGATGATGGATTCAACCCAGATCTGTGACTGGGGCTGAGTGTTTGAAAAGTTTCAGCACTCCGTCCATCATCTCCTTGTGTTTGCTTTGTGCGCTTCGTATAGGCAGGACAACTGCCACAGACTCCTTTTGTAAATCTGCACTTAACCCATACTATGGTGGATTGGGATTCTCGGACCTGCAGTTATACTACTGGGCCAGTCATCTCCTTCCAATTACCAACTGCCTTTTTGCAGGCAGGGATGATCCCTCAATAGCGGTGGAGCTCAGCGTGTTGGACCGCCATGGCATGCTCGCTCTCCTTTACGGTTCCTGCAACCCCACAACTCTCCCACCTGTGACCCGGTTGACCCTGCTTGGCTGGCATCAGGTGCTGCAATGGATTGGCTAGCACATTGTGACGACATCGGTAACGCCGCTCTGGGCCGGTTCCAGGCTTCGACACATGTCCACCCTTGAGGGGTTCCAGGCATGGGATTGCACTAGTGATTCCATGGTGGGGGATGTCTGGGCAGGCACCTCAATGTGCATGTTTCAACACCTCGCAGACACATAAACCATCTGATTCTACCATTTTCTCAGCTACGCCATGTACTCAAGGCTTTCCTCTACTCCTCGAAGCCCCTCCCCCAGCATGACCCTCTAGAGGCACACATGATGGGAACACTGCTGGAGAGAAGGGGTTTTTCCTGCCTTTATCATTCCCTTTTTAATAACACCCCGGTCTCCATGACATCACTGAGAGTAAGATGGGAGGACGATGTAGATGATACAGGAGGATGGTTGGGTGGAGGCCAGAATGGCCCCGTGGGCACTGGCAATCTCCATGAAGTTACACCTGATTCAACTGAAGTATGTGCATTGTGTTTCCTACAGCCCTACAAAATTGCATCGGAAGAGGACTGATCTACCACCACAGTGTTGGCAATGCTGGCACCAAGCGGGCACTTTTTTTCATATGATTTGGGACTGCTCAGTTATACATACCTACTAGCAGCAAATTTGCAACATTCTACCTCGGGTTGTGGGTAGGGCAATATGGCTGGAGCCGAAGATGGTACTGTTGGGTTTGATAGACAATTGTGGGGGCCACCACACCAGACGGCGGGCAGGTATGGGTTTTATTATTGCTAAAAGGGACATTGCACTGCACTGGTGCTCTCTTCTGGCTCTGCCACCGCTTGAATGGACTCGAGGAATGGACTATGCGGCCACAGCTGAAAGGTTTGTGTATAGCTCCAGGGGTTACCCTGAGAAACACTGTAAGATTTGGGGGATAGGATAGCTTATGCGGATAGCCTAACACCGGGATGCTAGCTCCCATATGGTTACTTACTGCTGATTTTCGACTAGGTGTGACGGATTTGGGAGTTTTGCAGCACAGTTAATATAATTGTTGTTGGGCTCTTTGTATTCAACCTGAACATCGATAAAAAAAAAGTTATTACTAAAAAAGAAAGTGGAGAGTTGAAGGCTCCAGTCGTTGGCACCACAACGTGAGGAAAACACTACCAACAAGGGATCAAAGGAAGAAAAGGAAAAAAAATATTAAGAATTATTGCCAAAGAAGCGATAGCAAAGACCAGAGAATGAAATATTTCGAACAGAAGTGTAAATGAAAAGTCTGGTGGCACAAGGGAACAGCCAGGGGGACTTTATACTGAAGAGGAAAGGAACTGAAAGGAGGCTTGGGGATTACAGTGGAACAATGACAGTGAAATACAAGATGCACAGAAGGAAGCGTGTCAGGCACAATAGTGTCTTCATCTATGCTCAGAACACCAGCTTCACTAAAAAGAAAATGAGAAAAGATTTACAAGTTCAGAGCCCTAGTAAGGTGACTTGTAATAGAAATGACAGAGGTCTCAGTAATGAGCAACAACAAAGCCAGATTGAAGAGAGGGAAGGAGAGAGTTATTCTCAAAGAATGAAAACATTTCGAAATTCTGAATGCTTTCAATGAAATTAGAAAGAAAGACAGAGTAGATCATTTTTTTTAGGAGGGGCAAGATGACAGTATGCGCAAAAGTATTAGAAAACATACCAGCTAACAGAGGGATATTAAACTATGAAAACTGCCGAGGGACAAGGTAAGGATTGAGTTGCAGTACAAGAGAAGCAGGAAACGGGCCAAAAGGGCAGTGGTTGCAATAGCATATTTAAGGAATGAGCTAAATTTGGACTTTGATTGAAAGAAAGGGCAATATTTGGGAATGGGGGCGTCCTGGGGATAAATGGAAACAAGACGAAAATAAGCAGCATATTATGGGGATACCTGTGAATGACTAAGGAATGATGGGCATGTATTTCCTAAAGCCTTACCTTACTCCAGCTCATTAACAGTACATATTATACCTTGAGGTAATCGGTGTATTAACCGACCGCTGAAAGGATGGACTATGGCTCCGCAGACATTAGCCACCGCGCAAAGTGTGCGACCTACCCCCAGGGCTCGGCTACTGCTAGCCGAGCCCGGGGTAGGTCGCACTCTTTGCGCTGCGGCTAATGTCTGCGGTATGACGCTTTTGAAGCGCGACTCCGCTACTGTCTACGGAGCCATAGCCCACCCTTTCAGCGGTCGGTTCATACAACAATTGTCTCAAGGTATACTATATACTGTTAATGAGCTGGGGTAAGGTACGGCTTCAGGAAACACATGTACTTCTGACTGACCTCCCCTTGAGTAGTTTAGTTTTCACTTTTCACGGTCCTGACTGCCACGATCAACTCTACGACACATAAATGACAAGAAACATGTTGACCTTCACCTGTATTTAGAGCCATCTTGGATCATTACATCCACCCTTTGGCCTATACCTGTTTTTAGTATAACTGAGGGATCCATATATTAAACTACAGCTCTGTAATTTCCTCAAGTTATTTTTAGATTGACAATACACCACTCTACTCACTCACAGCACGTCTATGTAGCACCTCACACTTCACGACGATAGCTTAAAAAGAACTCCGTCAAAGAGCCCCAATGCGGGACCCATTGGGCATTGCAGCACCGGCCTGAGGAGCTGCCCAATGATGAAGCAAGACAACCCCTGGGGTGTGTGAGGGTTCTTGCTCCTGATGGATCAGATCCCCTGACTTGACTCATCAGACACCTCTGACCTTGCGTCCCCTTTATATTCTCCTTCAATAGGAACTGCACACCTCTGTGTATACATGTATCCCTGGGAGCTTCTGTGCTGGACATTTATCTGCCCTTTGTCCCTCCTTTTGTAGATTGCCCAAGATGAGTCATAGTCATGTAGTTGCAGGGTGGCTGCCACAGGTGCAGTCTTTGGCACCTTTAATTTGTGCAGGTCTGGAAGTCGCAGACTCGGGTGTCTTCTTTTTCCTTTGGTTGCGAGTCATTCAGATCTGAGGTTACGGTGCCTGGGGAGCCTCTTAAATCCTAGATTTAGGTGGGTTAGGGGTGTGGGAGCTAGTAGACAATGGGCTACTAGCCCAAGCCAAAAATCCGGCCGTGAGGAGACCACTTCCGGTGGAGTGTGGCACCTTTTCTACCGAGAAGCCTCTATTCTGCCTCTTTTAAAAATGATAGAACCCTTCTTCGGCTGTACGAACCAGGTAGCCCATCTTAGTAGTGTGGCTAGCCTTCTGGGGATGTATATCTCTTGACTATCTAACTATCCTGCCTGCCTGGGTTGCAAATGTGTCTGGGGCATGGGGTTGGCTTTTTCCTCCTCTGGGAGGAAGCCTGGTTGCATATCAGAGGCGGTGGGAGCGTTCAAGCTCATCACCTTGATGTGCCACTTCACTAGCCATCCTGCCAGGGAGGGAGATGACACCTCCCGCTCAGGCAGGCCTTTGTTTCTGACTCCTGGAAGTGCTAAAACCTCGTGGCAGGAGGTCAGATTCCTGTCTTGGCGGCAGCAGCTGCAGGCTGTCAGCCAGGGCACAAGAAAGGCTAAGGCAACCAGGTGAGCAAACACTGAGGTAGCCACCTAAATGCGTGTTACATTGAATCTGACTTTGGGAAAAAGTCGGGTTTGTTGAGGCAAGTTGTTTGATACCAAACATGACACCTTTCAGTGGGACCATAATGGACCTGGCAACCTAAGGGTGCTGAGGTGCAAGCGCGTGTTATCCTATGGCTCCCTGAAAACTTATAGTAGCCCCTAATGGAAGGAGACTACTATAGGGTCATATATGCTTGCACTTATATGTAAACACCTTTAATATAATGCACACTGCCCCCGGGGCTCAGGAGGTCTAGCTTAAGGGCGAATGACATATATTAAAAATAGTGCTGTGACCTTGCCACTCATGGTGAAGGCAAAGTCAAGTTTGAGCAGTTTGCACTGCTCCTGCAGTATGCAACGGCAGGCCTGCTGTCATCTTTTTCCTTGGGTCGCGCAGGGTACCCCAATCAGGGCTGCAGGCCCTGGTGACCCCTTTAACTCCCATGCCCTCGGTACCACTGGTACCACTTACCAGGGACTTATAAGGGTGTTAAAGTCCTTGCCAATTGGGGTTACCAATTCACATGTATCACATTAGAGCACTGGCAATCGGGCCTGGTTATCGTGCTCCAGGGCACTTTCAGAGTTAAAAACCATCAGCATTGGAGTTCAAATGGGGCACAAAGGTTTGGGTGTGGGGACCTGCAATACGCCTGCTTCCTTACAAGATAATCTGGTTCTACAGATTGTACCATGTGCAGGACTCGAGGCATAGCACTGGTGTTTCAAGCTTGACTGTAGAGATCTGTGGAACTTTTCGTTTCCCCCATGTCCATTTTTAGGTAGAATTTCCATCAATACTTGATAACTGAGAATCTACTCTAAAGATGCAGAATGGAGGAGATGAAAGTAAGTGGATGGTAAAATTAAAGGAACGATGCATATACACATTGGAATTCGATTGGCGGCCAGGACACATTGCATATGGAGATGATGTGATCTGCCTGTAAAACCTGTGGGCTTTCAGTACATTTCTTTGTTAACTGTGCCATACAATGCACCATCTGGGTCTATTTCTTAAAAATATTCTTGTGCAGAACCTCCTTCGATATTCAACCCAACACCGCTGAGAAGGGTCCGTTTCTGTGTGGCAGACCAGGAAGTATAATAATAGTTAAAGAGTAACCCTTCTTCACTGCGTGTAAAAGCCTTTGTATTGTATTTTAAATTCTTTTTGAAAGATGGACTGTAAAATACGACTAGCATCTGTTACCACGCATGCCAAAACTACGCATGGCTTAACAACGCAGTCAATACCACAACTGTGTCGTTACCATGAGTTCCATTACAATGCAAGTCATTACAACGACTTGCTTTAGGGAAGCGCTGGACTTTGGAATAGTTTAAATTACTATTCCAACTCCAGTTGATGTATCAGTAGGGAAGGTGTTGGACTTGAAATCCAACACCAGTCCAGCACTGCATTCCCTAAAGCAAGTCGTTGTACTGGCTTGCATTATAATGGAACTCGTGATAACATCCCAGTCGTGGTACTGACTGCGTTGTAAAGGCACTATGATGTAATGCCTGTGTTGAAATAGATGTTTCCCGTAAAATACACTTGATTGCCCCATTATTTACAAATGGGCTTTAGAGAATAGTCCCAATTCTCTTGGGGAAATCTTGCTTCCTCAAATTATTCACTCCGTGTATAGTATTCAAACTGAGCATTCTAGCCCCAAGTTCTCAGCTGCCACTAGGTGTTATGAACATGCAGCTCCATCCTTGGCTGCTTAGAGGCACTACTGGCAAGTAGAGTGGAAGGGATGGAGGAGGAAGCACATGCCGATCCATGAGAGAGGAGATGAGAGAGGGAAGAATGTGCACATAAACCATGCAATAGTGCTTCTATGCTTCTTAGCACTTGCTTAGCCTGCTTGAAAACCCAGTTGGAGGAGAAGTGGAAGGGATGTACAGGGAAAGAAGAGAGCAAATTGGGCTTTTACTGTACGAGATGTATCCAGTTATCTCTCTTAATTTAAACATTTAAGGAAATTATGGGGGATATTCACAAGAACGTGCGATAAACATCGCCAAAATAGGCTAGCGCAATTTTTCATATCGCCGTCTATCGCGGGAAAATAACTCTGTGTCAACGTCGTATTCCCAACACGGCGGTAACATGCAATAGTTTCCTGAGAACGCCTCAAATGTCCGCGATACAACGACCGCGACGGCGATAAAAAAGGAAATCCGAACGTGAAAAAAGTTGCGATGGACCCAACTGCGATAAAAATCCAGCGAAAAGCAGCGCCAGGCCCGCAAGTCCCACAAGTAAGGCGGGAACAATCACTATAAAAGCGGCAAAAAAAACCATCTACAAAACACAAACAACTGCGAAGCATCATGGAGGGAGCCGGAGCAAGTACAGAGGACAACCAGAACCCCACAAGCCCCACGGAGGACCAGCCTGGGACCTCGGGGACAGGGAAGGGCAAGGAGAAGAATAAGAGGAACCCGCGTCTCAGTCCGCAGGAAAACAGGATCCTCATTACGGAGGTGACAGAACACCACCACCAACTGTTCATCACCTCCACTGTGACATTGGCAACTAAAAATACAATATGGCAGTCCATCTTGGCCACAGTGAATGCAGTCGGAGTGAAGAGAAGGGAAGTGGACGACTGCAAGAAGCGCTGGACTGATGTGAAGTGCAAAACCAAGCTGAAAATCGCTGCCAAACTGAGAGCAGCAATGCAGACTGGAGGTGGGAGTCCAGCGACACACCAGGAGCTGGATGAGATGGAGGAAATGGTGACCCGAGTCATCATTGGGGAGACGGTGGCAGGAGTTGGTGGACCGGACACTGCACAACATGACCTGAGCCAACATCAACAGTGTGAGTAACGACCAGGGACTGAGGGTACGGGGGGAGATGGGCACAATGGCACACATGCACAAGTAAGTAGAGCACATCTGCGTACAAACCATGCCCAAGAGTCACAACTCCGACCAAGAGCCCAATTTACCCAAGTCTGCAACATCTCAGCACTGTATAAGCACAGAAGTGAAAGGCACACCGCCTGAAAGGGAGAAGGGACAGCCAAATCAGAGCTGAAGGGGCAACACACCCACAATGCAGCACACACATAAGAATGAGAGCACCTCAACATTGACAACAATGTGGTACAAGCTGCAACACTCTCACAACAGAACATTGGACACAACTGCTGCCGCTTGTGTGTAGAAAATGGCCATTCGCATTTGGCATAGCAGGAAACTGTGAGATGACAATGGACAAGTACAACCTCACATCCCTGATGGTGTAGAAATGTCAACTGTCCCGCATCAAATAGGCATCTCTTCACAAACAGTCACAATGTACATTGGCATGCAGTCCGTTAGTAAACTTGTACAATGCATGACCATACATGTGAACACAGTGTCAATCTGCATCTCCCCTTCACATTGCAGAGGGAGAATCAACACCTCCTGCAGAGCAGACACAACAACTCAGCACTGATGATGAAGAGGACCTCCCCAACATCGACACCGATGCCCTCCAGCAGCCCATGGACAGCTTCGGCACCCCACCTCCAGGAGCAGGGCAGCCCAGCTGCATCGAGGAGACCACACCCCCTGCACAGACCACACAGCAGGAAGCACCCACCACCACGGCTGGCTCCCACGACCCCCACGACCAACACATGGCATTCCAACGCCGTGTGTTAGGGTGCCAGGAGAAGATGGCTGATCAGCTGCGTGTGGGGTTCGACCTCATGGCAGCCAAATTAGATGCCATACGTGGGTGCTAAGTCCCATCTGGGTCCACTTACAGTCCCTAACGGACACCCACTGTCCGCTCCATGCTCTCCAACAATCCATGGCTGACATCGCTGGAGTCATGACTCGGAGACAAGAACAAGTGTCTAGTCAGAGTGGCTCCAGCGATGTCAGCCGGGAGTTGGGGCACATGCGGAGGATCATGGAGAACATGGAGCGGATGCATGCGGAACGATTGGCTGCCACGGCTGCACACCAGCGAGATGTAGCTGGGATCTTCCATGCCCTGCAGATCCTCATCATTGCATTGGCGCCACTCGGCCTGGCGCGGATGACTGCTGCTGCTACTACTCCATCCACATCTCCGCCCCCTGAAGTGTCAGTGCCACACAGTGCGGCAGACCAAACACCACCACCCACATGTGAGGCACCTGACACATCAGAGGACGAAGATGATGATGAATCTGGCTTGGTGGTAAGATTGAAGTGGTAGCATACATCACCGCCATATGGCCTGTTTCAGCTTGTTTCTGCCCTCTGCATCATGCCCTGGAATAACATCTTCCACTGTCCCCCGTTACACTCAGCGACACTCACCTTGGACCTTGACATGGACTGCCATATTTGGATTGGTTACCAATGACAGCAATCACACTGCGGACTGAAGTCTTCCTCTTCCGATGAACCTGTCCATCCCTAAAGGACTCTGGCTGGCCCTCCACGGGGCGACAATGTAAAGTGGGGTTTGCATGGCCCTGTACTGGTCCAGCTTAAACACCCCACTGAATGCGAATAAAACATTCAAAATCACACTGATGTGTCATGGCCCTGATCAATTAAGCATGAAAGTATTGATGAATGTAGGGACAGTGATCCACATAAATGGTACTCCCTGGGTAATGCTATCAATGCGCATGTATGGCCGTGACCCAGATAGGCAGTGAGACACACATCGTCATTCAAAACAACTCACATCACAGTTGAATACAAGTGAATGTGCGTAGACTTTATTAGCATATGCGTGTCAGTACAGGCAAGAGAAGTGCCACAACATGCGGACCAATGCAGCAGTATGTCAGAATGAGGAACGTTGCCAAGCGCCGCTGTCCACTCCGGGGTAGTGCCTCACCTTTCACAGGTGTTTGTTACCCCGCGTGGTTGTCCGCCCACGTATTCGGGGTCCAGGCGAATGCAGCCATGTCCACTGTTGTCGTGGGATATGTGACCAGAACCCCAAGATGCAGAAGGTGTCGGGACATGTGCAATGGGTTCCAAACTGTTGTGGCTGCAGGTACGTAGTTACACGTCCATGAAAGCGATTGCAGCTTCGTAGGCAATCATTTCCAACATGAGGTCGTTGTCGCCTCCATCGAACAGGACGGCGAGGCTAGCCATTAGCAGGTCCGGACAGATGTGCTGCGTCCACCCCCTGTCACCAATTAGCACTACAGCCCAATAGGGGAGCGGCTCAATGTGGTCACTGCACATGAGGAGTTCTGCAATTTCCCAGGTCCAGCTGCCAGCATGTATGCCAAGTATCCAGGCATCCCATAGAGGGGTATCACGGTGACACTCCTGCTCGTGGGCCAACAGGGGCGCACACACATGTCGAAATCCAGTTCGGCTACCGTCCTTTTGGATAGGCAGACATCCATGGACCACTCGAATATGCACGATCGACAATGCAACACAGGCTGAAAGCAGGTGACGTTGGCAAGGCGGAAGCTTAGCCGGTAACTGATCCGCAACACTGCCAATGGCAGTGCCCCCAGTAAAAGCAGCATACGTGCACGGTACAGTTCCACGTGACAGGGGTTGTGCATGTGTCTGGGATGTTCTGCCATTGCGTTAGTGGCCCTGGTTGAAGCGGCACTGTTCTGACCTGCGCCAGTTCTGTGGATGAAATGCCACAGCTCGGATCAATGAGTTGTTTAAGTGTGCAACGGTTGTACGCCTGGGATGGTGTGGGAGTAAGTGTGAAGGCCATTCCATGCAAGATAACTCCAAGCAAGGACTTCTGTGTGTGGGGTGTGTATACGTTGGTCTGTCGTCGGGCTGTGCGTAGTGTGGGAGTCGTCCTCAACTGCTATCGTATCTGTCAGGGGGTGCCGGGCACATGCAATTCCGAGGTCGGATGTGTAGAAGTGCTTCCGCCGGATAGTTCAGACAAAGGAGCTTTCATCCCTAATGTCAGTTTGTCATCTGCTTGCATTCAGGAATTGGGATGTGGCTTGTTGGGTGGGATGTGTGCGACTTTGGGATTCATGTTAGACATGACTTGCATGTGGCAAATGAGCGGCATCACTATGTGTTACGTTGCCTCACAGCTGCTCCTCCCTCCCCCGAGCCTATTCACTTGTGTACGCTGCACGGTTCGAACACTTGCACTCCAACGGCACACCATTGTCATGCCTGTCTGCGCATGTCCACAGGCCTGACAACGACACTGTGATGTTGGCCGTTGAACGTGGGCGGCCAAGTGAGTGTAGGCCTATGGTAAGGATAGTGCGGACACAGATGTAGAGTTCATGCCTGGCTGAACTCACGCTGCGATTAAGGCTAGGCATTTGGCTCATGGTGCGGCAATGCAGACACACACAACACTTGGCATGTATGAGCCAAGACCCCGAGCGGTCTTGCGCTCCTTCATTTCTCCGTTCGTGCGAGACCGCCCTCCGGGTGCATGCTACATTGCAACATTGTCGATTGCGGGCCGGGTGGCGCCGACACTACAACAGAGACACACGCATTGGTGACTTCCTTGTCCAGGCCAGGACTGAACCACACCCTGAGCCCCGGGTGAATTCTACACACCCCTGCACTGGACTGACGTACGCCGGCCCAGCCCACTCCGCTTATGCTTACAGGGGGGGGTGACAAAGCTACATGTCCAAGGTCTTACCCACTGCCTGAGGTGACATGCTTGCGTCCGCTGTCCACAGCACGATGTGATGTGGTAGGGCCAGGGGCCATCACGCATACATAATGACCACACGGACACACTTAGATGTATGGTGGAACTGGCTACGGGCACGTGCACCCGGCCCCTTTTTATTACCAGGGTCACATGTCCAGTGACGCCTGTGCTGGATGAGTGTGGGGTGAGTGTAAGCCAGCCCTCAGGGAGTGGTTGGTGCTGGCAACAACTAGAACAGTGATCATCGGATCTCACACACAGATTCAATCATAAAGGGTCCATGACTTGCAGTGCACTGAGGTAGGGGCACCAGAACTAGACTCACACACAAAAGATTACATCATAAAGGGTCCATGACTTGAGCTGCACTGAGTTCGTGGCACCGGAAGCGCTCGGCGGGTGTGCGGCCTGCGATGATGCGTCGTCCGGGCGGGCTGCCCTGGAAGCAATGTCTGTTGCCTACTCTACTGCGCCATAAATAAATAAAGACTCAATTTGAATTGTGAGCCCTGCTAAATGCAGTATAGGCCAGAGGCAGCGGTCAGCAGGGGCCCACAGCCACGTGGCGTTGACTTGAGCTGCACAGAGTTAGTGGCACCTGGAGCGCTCAGCGGGTGTGCAGCCAGCGATGATGGCGTGTCCTCACAGGTCAGGATTGGATTTGATTTGAGCGCCCTGCTGACCGCAGTGTAGGCCGGAGGCAGCGGTCAGAAAGGGCCCACAGCCACGTGGCGATGACTTGTGGTGCACTGAGTTAGTGGCACCTGAAGCGCTCAGGAGGTGGCGGGCTGCGATGATGTGTCGTTTGACTTGGGGGACCTGCTGACCGCAGTGTAGGCCGGAGGCAGCGGTCAGAAAGGGTTCACAGCCACGTGGCGATGACTTGTGGTGCACTGAGTTAGTGGCACCTGAGGCGCTCAGCGGGTGCGCGGCCTGCGATGATGCGTTGTTTGACTTGGGGGACCTGCTGACCGCAGTGTAGGTCGGAGGCAGCGGTCAGCTGGGGCCCACAGCCATGTGGCGTTGACTTGAGCTGCACAGAGTTAGTGGCACCTGGAGCGCTCAGCGGGTGAGCAGCCAGCGATGATGGCGTGTCCTCGCAGATCAGGACTGGATTTGATTTGAGCTCCCTGCTGACCGCAGTGTAGGCAGAAGGCAGTAGTCAGCGCACACATTACTCCGCGGTGCTGTGCCGCTGGGTGCGCTGGGGGCCTGTGTCACGGAAGGCAGCGATCGGCTGAGGAGGCTGGCGGTCACGGCGGCGGACTCATGGCAGGGTGAGGGGCGCCGCCCTGGCAGACGCGTTGGCCATCCCAGAAGTGAACCACGCCCAGAGCCCCGGTCTATTTATTCACACTCCTACGCTGGTGTGGCGTACGCCGGACCAGCCCACTCCGCTCCGCGTACAGGGGGATGACACAGCTACATGAGCGAGGTCTTCCCCACTGCCTGAGGTAAGATGGTTGCGTCCACTGTCCACAACACTGCACACACCAGCAGTATGTGTCCACAGAGACATGTCTTTGCTCTGCATACTGGAGTCTGTCCAGCACATCACCGCCACACTTGGCATTGTGTACATTCTTATTCATGGGTGACTTGCCTCCTTCACACATACTTGGTTCCCACCTCTCCCCACATTCTGCAATTGTGTGGCTGAGGGGCCATGCCGTTTTCGGAAGGTCAGCTGTCTTGTTCTGCGCTGCCTCGGTGGTAGTCCAGGAAGGGCAGGAGGGGGGGGGGGCTGGGGGTGGTGGCGGTGGGTGTTGTGGACCTCTTGGGTCTCCGAGCTGCATGTTCATTAGATCCATGACATGTGTTGGTCTTCAGATGTGGCTCTGGCCTGGGCTCCCTCTGTACTGCAGGTTTTCGTCCTACTTAAGACCAGTAATAAGCAGATGTTAAGTCCCTGCTGCTAACGCGCCTTATCGCCTGTTTTTGTCTGGCATCGCAGATATGGCTGGTCATTGAGAATATCGCGAAGTGGTGTTTTTGTGTGTTTTTGCACGGGAACGCCTACTCTGCATGTCATTAGCGTTGATTGTCACTCTCATCCGTGGCGATGTGTTTTGCGGCAGCTATCGCAGGAAAACTGGCGATGTCGACAGTTTGCACCAGCTTGTGAATAGGGCGATAAGTCTATCGCTACTTTTGCGGCGCTAAAGTGCCGATAAATAGGCGATGGCTCCTTGAGAATATGCCCCTATATTCTTCCAGAAAAGATCGTTCATATGTCTTCTGTCATCATGCTACTTGTATGTGAAATGCTTCTTATGACCTAAGACATCACCCTTTCCAATTATCTGATTAAACTATTGTGTGGAACATTTGATTCATTCAAAAGGGAACCCATATTTCCTAAGGAGTGTCAGTCAGAGGTATCCAGGTGTATCAGCCGTTGACCCTGGCTATCCCTTTGCTACTGACGACTCTATCCTTGCTACCCCTGTTGTCAGAGGTCATTCAGGAAGTAGCAGGAACACAATGTAAACAGGGTCCAAGAGCCCACAATTTACATTCTGTAGTTTTACTCTTCACCGTCCCCCTATGCCAATATCAGGCTGTTGAGAGTCTAGGGATACTAGAACGGGCGATCATGTAATAACAAAGCGTGCATGATGTCACTTCCCTTGCCAATTGGTGAACTGATGCTGATTTATTGCCTTCCAAGTATTCTGCAGGGGGAAGTCTATTATACCAGACTGAACCTGGAACATCAAAAGAGGCTTGTTCAGTTGCACATGGTAAGAAGTCATGATACTTAGATAGCATCTATTGCACAACAGAAACCTCTGTAGATGGGCACATAGACATTTAAGCAGCATAAGAGGATATCGTTTGAGCTTTTAGGAGCCTTTTCAACTAGACCTGGGAATGAAATTATGCTCCACTCGTGGAGTTTGCAGAGTTTTTCCCACTCTGGAGCAGAGTTTTTTCCTCACTAGCGCTCACCAACGTTAAATTGGCGAGCGCGAGCGGGGAAAATCTTACTCCAGACCACCTCCCGGTGAGATTTCTAAATGCAGGTGGTCACGGATAGCCGCTACCACTTGCATTTAGAAAACTTCCGTTCGCGTTGAGATAGCTGCCGCTCACGTAGAAATTTACTCGAGCGGCAGAAAGAAGCAGCTCCCTCTTGCACTGTACATGGTGCCGTTTGCACTGATTTTCCAGTGTAGGACAAACTACCAGCACTAAAAATCAGTGTGAAAGGCACAACCTAAGACACACCGCCGCTTGCGGAACTCTGCGTAGCGCGGCAGAGTTTTTTGATCACTTCGCAGAGTTCCGCCGAGGACTACTTTCAACTTTTAATCAATTGAGTAAGAGGACATCTTTTATACTAGAAGAATTTGGTGCTGTTAGACTTGTAATTTTTAGGGGTATGTGAACTTTTGAAGGTTTTTTTCTCTGCAATTTTAGAGGAATATTTTCGAAACTTCTCAGGCTCTGCAAACTTTACAGTCGCTGCAAGCTTTAAATTGCAAAAACAAAGTCCGCAAAAGTAGGTATAGCAGAAAATTCAACACAAAAACGGAGCCGCAGCCACATCACCCCTCACCTGAGAGACCTGCACTGGCTCCCCGTCAACAAGAGGATAACCTTCAAGCTCCTCACCCACGCACACAAGGCTCTCCACAACACCGGACCTACGTACCTCAACAGACGACTCAGCCTCTACACCCCCGCCCGCCAGCTTCGCTCCGCCGACCTCGCCCTCGCCACAATCCCCCGCATCCGAAGAGTGACCTCCGGTGACAGATCCTTCTCCCACCTCGCCGCCAAAACCTGGAACACCCTCCCCATCCACCTACGGCAGACCCAAGACCTGCTGACCTTCAGAAGACTCCTCAAGACCTGGCTCTTCGAGCAGTAGCAGCACCCCTCCCCCCCACCCCCCCAGCGCCTTGAGACCCTCACGGGTATGTAGTGCGCTCTACAAATGCTATGATTGATTGATTGATTGGTTGATTGAGGGAAATTTAGATGTCTTTGAAATTGAGCCGGTCAATTCTGTTACACATAAAGTTTTTCCCAGGAAAATTCTACCCCAAAAACATTTTCAGGACGTTTTCACTCTCAAAGTTCTGTGAAGCTTATAAAACTTAAACTTTCTCAGAATGTGACATTTGTAAATATCTTTAAAAAATTCATGCATGAAATTTGACTTTGCCTTCTGTCATCTTGTGGCAAACATGCGCTAATATCTCATATTATGATACTATTTTGATCTATCTGGGACTTTTTATTCTGTAGTCTAGGCACAAGTTTAAGCTTTGGTGGCATAGGGCCTTATTTGAAGTCTGGCAGATGGGATACTCCATCATAAAAATGGCAGGTATCCTGTCCGTGAAATTACAAGCTTGTTATAGCCTATGGCACTTGGAATATGGTGGATGGTACAGCCGCCACTTTTTAATGGAGTATCCCATCCGCTAAACTCCAAATAAAGCCCGTAGTCTCCATAGCTGTAAGGAGTAGAAAGGAAATGCAGATTCTCAGAATACATGTTAACAGTGGCGGCTCGCCGAGGAGTGCTGCGGGGCGGTGAGGCGGGCGGGGAGGGGCAGGGTGGGGGTAGTGAACTCGGACCTACGACAGTAAGTCAGAGTCCACTACCCCCACCCTGCCCCTCCCCCTCCCCGCCCCACCGCCCCGCAGCACTCCCTCGGCGAGCCGCCACTGCATGTTAATCACCTGAGTGTGGTAGTCAGATGGCACTCTCTGGTCTGACTGTATCATTCTATACATAACACAATACATAAATCTATCTTCCCTATCACAAGATATGGCCAAGACTATGATTCGCTATCTCTTAATACATATATAGCAGTGTAGCTGCTAATGTAAATCTATATTGCTCTAAATATAGGTCAATGCATATGCACATCTAAAGGAGGAATTGTACATGACTTAAAAGTGTACACACACACACAAGGGACTCATGCACACCCACAGTTGTGGGTAGGCGGTCTGGCATCACAAATTAATCCCTCATTCCATTTATATTGGTCTATAAAGTTCCATCCCTCCCTCTGCCTTTGTTTGCCAGTCCCTTCCTTCCCTCCCTACCCTTGCCTCTTTTTCTGTCATTCTCTCCAGTCACTCTACATCATTCAGTGCCTCCAACCATGTCTTTTTGTTTACTGGCCTTTTAATTTTATAGCAGCAGTTAGAAGTTGGATATGCAAGAATGAATCACCCCAGTGGAGTAGGAAGGGTGCTAAAGCCCCAGTGCAAACAAGAAAACTGAGCCTTCCAACGGCTGATTAGGTAGTAAAATACACCAACAATCAGGGTTTCGTGGCCCCTCCTGCTTCTGAGCCTCAGTGCCACTGCACCTGCTGCACCATTGATAGCCAAGTCCCTGCATCACCGCGGTCAGAACAGTCGCAGCTGAAGCAGCTCTGCCGTCTTGCATATGTTATATCAAATGTTATGTTATGTTAAACTGAACTTGTAAAGCGCACATTCACCAAACGGTTTCTTGGCGCTAGGGAATAGTAAGAAGTCACAGCCAAGCCGAATGCACATTATTGGATATGATGGGCGATTTTCTTAGTCCACCCACCAAACACAGCGACACTCCATGCAGATCCCGCTCCAGGCCTGGGGCGTTCATTTATGCTCACTGACATTTAAAACTGCTTTAAACAATCCAGAAATGGCCGCCTCAAGCCCCATTTGCAATTAATAGCAGTGAAATATCACTGCTTGCTCTTGACTACCTGAAAGAGCCTGAGGGTGAATAGCAATGGATTTTCCTTATAACAAGCAAGACTATCCTCGGCAGAGCTTTCTTTTCCTACTATATCCGCATTGAGAACGAGCCCTAAGGGGATGGCAAGATTGAAAGGCGGAAAAGGAAGCATTTCAAGGTAGAGATATTTGTGTTTAACATACTTTGAAAGCAAACACAGTAATCTGGAAACCATTTCAATGAAAAAGTGTTAATATGTGAAATCTGCGGGGAGAACAACACGACTTGCTAGTCAAAAAGTTGACGTATAAAATTAAATCAATCAGTCATATGTCAGGCCGGAGCATCTCATCCAATTCTTCTTTTTTCCCCCTCTGCATTCTGGTAATTGTAGTCCTGTATTTTGTGATGAGAAACGAAAAACTACAACTATTAAATTGCAAAGAAAAATAACGACTAGATGCCCTCTTAAGAGTAGACTAACTTGGGGCATTTTGCGATTTCTCTCTTTTTAGGTCCAGCTAAAGGAAGTTTTAGATATCGAAATCATCTAATTTATTCACAATAGTACAGTATGAAGTACAGAGAGAGAGAGATTGGGATTTGGTCCAGGCCCACTTCAACCATTCATTTTGATGCGTTTTTCTTTGTTTGACATTGCTTGGTTGGGCTGTCCATCAAGCAAGGTCGGCTCCACCGCTATGGCAAAGGAGCGTCGCTCCCCCTGCCAGCACTCTAAAAAATTTAAAAATAAAATGATACTAAAACGGATTTAAACCCCGTTTTAGTATCGTTTTATCTTTTATTTAGCTTGTGCCTGGTTTGGGGCGGGGCCAGAGTTATGATAGGCTGAGGGGGAGTGGTGGGCTCTATCTACACGGCGCATGTGGTTTTTGGCCGGCGGTCTTCGGCTGTCCAAAAACCAAATGCGCAGTGACCCCTCTCCAACCCCAGCTGTATTGCTGGGGCTGGAGAGAGCAGGCACAGACTCCCAGTCTGTCCTGGAGCGCACACCATCGGCGCTCAGGCCAATCCTGAAGCTGCTCTCATGTGAGAGCAGCTTCAGGATTGCCCACAGGCCTGGCTGGGAGCCTGTGCCTGCCTGTAGCGGCAGAGAGGAGCGGAAGAGCATGACGCGATGCTGGAGGGCAGCAGGCACGTTTTATTTTTTATTTTTTAGTCTTTGTTGTGCCCTGTCCCCCCCCCCACCCGGCCTCTTTTGTAAAAAAAATTCTACCTCTGTTGTCCCCCCGTTTCCCCCTTCCCAACCCCTGGCCCTCTCCCCTGCCCCGCCTCTTTTCCCCAATACGAGCCGCTCCCGCCATGGCATTTTGTGGGTGAAACCCTCTAGACTTCAGTGAAGGCTTTGTAAGTCCACAGACCGACTGACCTCTAGCTCTTTGATGTCACACCACAACACTGGCAGACTGCTGCTGCTGCCTGGAGTTTGGATTTTCTGTGTGATCAGTATGCAGCCTTTCATAAGACCAGGAGCCCCTTACCTTAGGGAAATATTTCAGCACTATACACCTCAACGAACCTTGAGGTCCTCTGCTCAGCTTCTGACCTCCACTCCAAAGGTCCTGCTTTCCCAGGTAGTGGGCAGATCTTTTCAAGTGGTGGCCTCTCGCCTGTGGAATAGCCTACCTCTTTCTCTTAGACAGGTGCAGGACCTCCTCACCTTCAGGAGGAAATTAAAAACATGGCTTTTTCAACATTAGATCCTGGCCGGCTTCTGCTTGGGTGCTCCCTGTTGGTGTTATGCGGTTTATTTTCTCAGCGCCGGGACACTCCTAGGAGTAGCCGCGCGCTTTATAAATACCAACTAACATAACATAACATAACACTGCAAGAAAAACTCTGCCGATGTATGTCTCCTTCCTTCCTGCTTAAAATGTTCTCTCTAACTGCACATCTTAGCAGGAAGTTAGACCATGTAACAGTGCTGTTTGTCAGGGCTGGCATCCCCGTCATCTGCCCACAGGTGATGATGATGTGGTATTCACAGATGTATTCTAAAAGAAGGAAATTACTGCTGGGAAATTATACATAACAAAGATCATTCTGGGCAATTATCATAAATATCACCAATTAGAGGAGATGAAAAGCCATGCATTAGTGTACTGTGCTTTTATGTAGCGGTAACTAGTGTGCAGCACGTGGTAATACTGCTTGGGGAAGGTAATTTATTCTTTCTTTACATAAGGGCAGGCAGAGACATAATGGGTCTCATTACATCTGTGCCTCAAGTGGCACCGCTAGAATTATGTGGCAGTGGAGGACCCAATTATGCAACAGGCTGGCTTATTTATGTGGTAAAGGAAGGCACATTTTTCTTCAAAGAAGGCAAACTAAGCTGCCTATTATGCAGCACATTGAATGGGGTTGCTGTCTGCTTGGTATTGCATTATCATAAACCCTGATACGAAAGAGATCACAACGTTTTAGAAAATGTAATGGTTTCTGAAGAAAGGAAAGTGTACACATTCAGAAGTCCAAAATGTTATTCAGCAACAATTCATATTTTTTTTGAATGGAAGGATGAGAATGTCATTTAATGAACAATGCCCCTGCTACCTCTTCTACTAAAATAGCTTTAATGAAGCATTTGTAACGATGCAAACGTGAGAAAACACATTTACACATACCCATGTCTTGTAATGAAAACAGTTCGTCTTTCTTTCTGTTCATCCCAGATGTGTTTTAAAACTTGTCTTCGATTTCGGGTTTCTCTGTGTTGTCACAAAAGTGCCTCTAGGAGAATCTCTTCGTAGCACGAAATATCCCTGCAGAACAATATGTATGTTAATCATTATTTAAGTGCCTCATTAAAATGCACTTTATGATTCAATTCATCAGACTTTAAAGATATATGCAGAATGGGCGTGACTTCCTAATTTCTGAGTGCCTTTTAAAATCAGTGATGCTGTCATAACATTGTCACAGAAACATAAATTTTCATTTACAGCGACACAAAACAGTTTTTTCTTAAATTTGTCATTCTTTCCTTCCTGTTCGCGTTTAAATATGTTGGAATTTTAATTCCATTTGCAGACAGTAGAAATTCCCCAAATCCATTAATTGGGAATATTAACACCATCTAGGCAAAATGCAAACATATTAAGGGGCATATTAACAACGTGTAGCGATAATTATCGCTAAACGCGCTTAGCGCGTTTATTTCTATCGCCGGCTATCACTGGATTTTTGTCACCACAATAGCGCTGTATTAACAACGCTTTGCGCATTGGCGATATGAAATCCAGTGATAGCGGCCTAAAACCCCTTCAACGCTAGAATTCCGGAGATAAATGTTCAGCGATGATGCCGGAGCTCGCTGATACTGAGGTGTGGATTTAACTTCATAATCCACCTCCCATAGGATATCATTGCTAAGTCTGCTTTTTTGCAGACGTTAAAATCCGGCGATAATAGGGGCTTAGCGCGAGTTTAGGCATCACTTCGCGGTTCCGCTACCGGCTTGTTAAATCGGCGAAGCCGTGTCAGCGCGTATTGTAATGCTGTTATCCCCAGGAACGCCTACTTTGCATCTCATTAGCGATGCGTTATGAAAACTGCTGCTAACATGCGCTAATGCATGTTAGCGGCACATTGTTAATATTGCGTTATTCTGATCGCCGCTTTTCCGGCGCTACGCGCCGGTAAAGCGGCGATATGTCTGTTGCTAATATGCCCCTTAATTCTTTAATACAGCAATTAGGAGATAAATGGCGGCCAGTTTTTTTAGAAAGTTTTGGGAGCTACATTCCCCTCTCGTGTGCAGCAATTTAGTACGTTTTGTACTATCTCTGCTACAATAATAAATTATTTATCATGTGGTAGGTTCTGTGGTAAGCTGAACACAGGTAATAAAGGGAAGGAGAAAGAGGCGATTAATAATCAAACAAGGACGCTGTTGCATTCCTATGTAGGTCAGGAAATTCGTTTCCGCTTCTCTTACCAGCAACACTGGGCCCCCAAATCTGTTACAACGAGAAGGTGAGGGGCTTATGTGTCTATTATGTCTCTTACTTTTGCATGCAACATATTTGGTGCTTGGGTGGAATACTCATTACTTTACTATATATTGCACTTGCTTTTGTGTACTTGGATGAGGTGATTTAATGGCTCCTGATTGGTACAGTGGCTGGAGTTCAGCATTTCATTGGCTAGTCAATTGCCTCGCCTAAATTTGTTTGCAATCAATTTTATACCTTAACCTCTAAGAAGCATCCATCTTACCAAGAAGTTAATTTATTTAGGCAGAGCGAACATTCGCCCTGAGAAGGGTGACCTTGCGCTGCTAACATGCTTCACTTAACAATCCATTAAGCCATCATCGCCCCAGTAATTTCTGGAATGCCGTATTTCCGTGAAAGATGTCTCGTCTCCTCTCTGAAACGCCTCCAACACAGGAGCATTATCTGTCAATAGGGGAAAATTCAAGAGGATGTTTGGAATTGGTTGCTCCTCAGTGCTCGCATTAGTAATTCATTTTTTCATTTTCTTTACTTTCAAAAGAGCCCTCTTTGTGTCCATGGTCTAAGGGAACGATCTGCCAGTGAAGGCATAACTGGCATGTGCTCGGGTCAGCGCCACATCTGGAGGTCTTTCGGAGCCAGAGATAAATGGCAAACAACATCACGCGATTTGGCTATAGGCCAGGGGCGGTTGGTATCCTTTGAAAGTGGTGGGGCGAGCGAAGTGCCCCCCCACTTCCCAAACAACAAAATTAAACAACCCCTCCCTCCAAAAGTACAAATTTAAAAAAAACTCCCTCCAAAAGCATAACATAAAGCATAAACAATAACTAAACTACATGCATTACACATTTAATATAAATGAAAAAGAAAATGAAAATGGTACTTACCCATGGGCTGCGCGTCCTCCTCGGTGTTCTTCTGCAGTTTGTCTGTGTCACGAAGAGCTCCCGATAACCAATCAAGGCACTGCTCTCATGCTGTTAACTAGCATGAGAGAAGCACCAGGATTGGATGGAGCGGGTTGGCTGAACACTCCTACAGGCCCTGGAGGCCTGTGCTTGCTCTCCAACAGCTTCAAAGTGCGCATACCACCTTGGCCGGCACAAGACTGCCGACCAAAGTGGCATGCGTACTTCGGAGCGTCCAGTCAAGCCACTGCTCCACGCCTCTATTCTGCCAATCGGCAACAGAGGACACGCCCCATTTCTCCCAACTCAGGGGAAGGCTGACCTCAGGCTGCAGCATGCCTTGGTGAAAAATAAAATCGCAATAAAATCATTTCATTGCCATTTTATTTTTAACACTTAGTGAGCCCTCAGCAGGCGGAGGGGACAACGCTCCCCCGCCCTCATGAAGAAACCGCTGCTGCTATAGGCCAGTCCATTTCTGGTAAGCATTCCACCGTTATTACAGGGAATTAAAGGCTAGTGCAACCACTTTATATTGAATACCGAAAAGTACTGAATCAGCACCCACAGTTGCAAGTGGTATAGGTTTGAGTGCTGTGTGACTAGTGCTGCGCATCTTACATGTTGTGCACTCAATTTGCTTATTGGCCCATCAGAGGAGGCTCTGCCTAGGGGGGGTGTTTAGGCATCGATATCGCTCTGATAATTTGCTGTAGTGGAATTGCGTGAAATTACAGCAAAATTATGCGCAATTATGTGGAATTAAGCAAGAAGCATAACCCAGCATTTATCTCTATTTTCTAAATGGACCCTTGCGTCCAAAATGAACCTGAGGATGCATTTTGTACTAGGAAAACAGCACTAGAAGCAAAAGAACACGAACAGCAGCAGCCGGTCACGTGTGCTAAGTTCGTTGTTCCCGTGCTCCTGCAGTAGGATTTTTGTGCCAAATTAGTGATACTTATGCTAACTGAGGAATCAAGTCGTTTTCATTAATTTTGCATCAAAAGAGTAACATGATTTTACCAAAACGACTCCAATGACACCAGCATAATTAAAATTTCACCCAGGCCTAAGTGTGTTCAAGTTTAAGCTGCAGTTTCATTTAAATCTTTGCAGTCACAACCTACCAGTGCTTAATTTGAGCCGGTGGTTTCCGGTGCTCAGCACCGGCACTTAATTGGCAACACCGGCACTAATGACAGTCTGCCACATGATGACGCTGTTTGTGTAATTTAGAGAGCATCATAACAACAGTTGCTTATCAATTCAACATACTTTGAAAGTGACTCATACCTGCCACCCAAGCTATTCTTATAGCTTTGGGAGTCTAAATTGTCGCACTTGAAAGAGTGTGATTGTTAGTAGTTGTGTTGGTAGTCTCACTGGCTGTGCTGGTAGGGGAAATGGGTGCCGTAAGCAACAGTGGCCTACTGATGAGGACCCTGGCACTTATTTATTTTACAAGCTAAGCACTGCAAGCTACCCTAGCCTTCATCTCATGAGTAGATGTTACTTTCAGCTGGTGGGATTTTCCCATTAGGAAAAATCCCACAGTTTGAGTGATATAGTTTTCATTTTATTTGGAGGCAGCACTCCTCAGCCCAGTCAAGGTGCAAGACTAAAACTTGATTTTTAATGGGCAGGTTATGTCACAGAAGCCGTCAGGTCCAGGCTACCTGCACTCCTGTGATTTGAAAGGTTGAGTACCTGCACTTCTCATCAGAGGTACTATCAAATGGACAGTACCTGCACTTAGTAGCAAATTGGTATTCTGGTATAGCGAGTGCCTGCACTTATATATTTCCATCTCAAGCTCTAATTTCTAGATTTAAATAACTCCATCACCCCCAGCACTTGAAAAGAGGTGCATATGGTGGCATTTTATTAAATCGGACTATGACAAAGAATAACACTCCGTGTCCACCTTACTGAGCCCTAACTCGTGGTCCAGAATGACAGAGTAGCATGCTACCCATCCACCAAAAGCACTTTGATGCCCGGGCATGGGTATATAGCGCTATCTAAATCCAATTGCAAATCTTCGCATAAAGCTCATGGTAAAACAGGTTACAATACCAAACGTTTGGGACTTGTAGGCTGCAACGTATTGACAAAGCTTCAACTACTGCTGTAGGAATCCAGAATTGACAAAGCAAATGCAAATAGGTCTCAACTTTGGGACCTATTGGCTTTTCCGTTGTTTTTTTGTGATGCTGCACTGCATCCCTGATGCTATATAGCATGGCTAAAGAGAAGAGAAAAAGCCTGTGATGTGGCTGGCCTACAAAATTAAACAAGCACTTTTTTTTCTGTTTACAAGTCTAAGTTGGATTGATTAATGTAAACAAAAAGTAACGCAAAAGCAGTTTATTTATTTTTTTATAAAGAGGGTGGAAGCAGGCAACTCAGAGGGAGGGGGATCAGCAGCACAGAGGGCCAGTGGGTAGGGGGCAATTGAGCATGGAGCGTCTGGGGGGGGGCAGAAGCAACACAGAGGGTGTGGGTGGGGTGGGAAGCAAAACAGAGGGTGAATGGGAGAAGTGCATGACAGAGAGAGGGGGCAACATGGAGTGTTTGGGGAAAAGAACAGCACATGGGCGAGAGAGCACCATGAATCTGGGTAAGGAGAAGCACACGGGCAGGAAAGCAGAACAGGAGGGAAAAGCACATGACGGTGAGTACATCACAGAGGTGGGTGTGGGAGAAGCACATGGGCCAGAGACAGCAACTTAGAGCATGGCAGAAGGTGGTAGAGAGGTACATGGGGAAGAGAGCTGAAAAACACATGCACTCCCATAAAGTGCTTAACAAAAAATTAAAAAGTAGCGCTTGAAATGTAAGCAGTAGAAGGACACAAGTAATGAAGCTAGGCTCCAGAGGAGGAGCAAATACAAGAATAGGAAAGAAAGCCAACCAATGGTCAGAAATGGGTGGGTTCTAAATCCACTATACACTGACAATAGACTTTTTCACAAACAGTCAGGTAGAGGAGACAGAAAAAAGTAGGTGGTGGGTGTAAAGCACAGGACAAGCTAAGGAATGAAAATGAGAGAAAATGAGAGTTGAGAAGAGAGGAGGTGGGGTGAGGGGGTTCCAGATCTAACTGCCTTCAGATGGAGGCTGTCTTTTAGTGTAAATAAGGATTGGAATTCTGGTGTGGAAAAGAACACATATTCTCACCTGAGCTGCCACTTCGCATCCCTCTTTCACGCATTCCCATAAAGCGGATAATTTAGAATGCATGCTTGTATTTTCCATCCGGGAGCTCAAATACCTTGGTTATTATGTTTGTCAAGTTCCTATTACAAATGCACTGTTTTGTGGACCGTAATAACGTGCACTCAAAAAAAGAGCCATTGGCAAGATAAACACGAAGAATTGTGAGTTGAGTGTATAACCGATGTATGCAGATAATTGCGATGCATCAATTGCTGGGCGTTAAAAATATTTAAAGGGGTAAGATCGGCACAAACCTGTGATTTGTGGGACTATAGTGATTTGTCAAAGCAAGGACCAGTATTACAGACACATTCAATATAGATCATTCAAAAATGGACGGCAAAAAGGAAGGCAGCGCGGCCTCTGGTATCCGTATATATGGAGCAATGGTTTATCCTCCCCCGAGAAGGAGATGGTATAGTCCACCAAGGATCCCTGTGTTCATTGCCCCAGTGCCAATAAAGACAACATGTACCCTTGGAGAAAAAAATCCTATCAAATATGCACATTACCTTCTCCAAAAAGGTAATTTAATGAGAAGTGCTAACGTTTATCAATGAAAAGAGGGAATGTCAAGTAAAGCTAAGCAAAAGGTCAACAGATAGAATTGAGTGCTCATTGCTATAGGTCAACTCAAAAGGACATTCATAACGATGGCCTTGTGTTCTTTGTTCCCTGTTGCAGGTCCTCCATTCGGATGCCTACTACTGCAAGACTATCCTGGACGACAGCAGCTCCTCAGCCCTGATCATCCTGGGCTTTGTCATCATGTCTCCCCTCATCGTGGTGGCCATGGCGCTCTACTGCAGCCTTGCCCGTCGCCTCCGTCTCTTCATGTGCTTCCAGCCCTACGCCCGGGCTGTATACAAGGGTGTGAAATGGCGCTGGTATGAGGACGGCGGGCTGTGCGGCTGCATCAAGGAATGGAACAGCCACGTCAAGGCTTGGGTCTGAAATGTTGCACGCTGGCAGCAGCTTGAGAGCCAGTGATGGAGAGACTTGGCAGGTGTTGGGGGCCCAGTGGATTGCAAATATAGTGAAGGCACCTAACCCCGTCCTCCACTTGCCAGGGGGTGATGGGATGAAAAGGGATGAACTCATGGCCCCCCACACTGGTCCTATTGGTGCACATGCCTAATTCAGAGACTGAATAAAGTTGAAAGGGCAATCTGAATGAGCTGTATGCTACAGATGTTTACCACGCCTGCACATCTGCTTAAATGAATGCCACTGTATAAATAAAAAGCAGAATGTGCAGCAGAATTTTTCCTCATTTCAATCAAATTGGTGTATGTGTTAGTTCTTCCAAATAGTAGAATATCATTACTTCTTATCGAGGGATTTTTTGTTTACAGCACAGACTTCAACGGAGTGAAAAAAATGTTCCCTTGGTCTCTCAATGCGCAGTTTCCCATATCGTTGGAAACCATGATTGTTTCTTAGTTTAAATATTTTCTAAAGTTTTTTCTGACGAAGAAATCTCACCTTCATTGACAAAGGGGCAGAGACTTGAAAGGACACTTGTGGGTATGCTGTAAAGACTTGCTGTTCTGCTTGTGTAGACCAGAGCATGTGGTTATGACCATTGGACGGCGCAGATTCCTGTCTCCTTGACTCTATTTCCGGTGTTAGTCCAGTTCTCAGTGGGTAGGAAAAACTACAGTACTCTCATTTTGTTGTTGTTTTTTCAGATTTCTGTGATCCACTGAAAAAATGTTTTCTTTCATCCCTCAGTGTTTTCATATTTCAACCGTTTCTGGCTGTACCTGGTCAGTTTATTATTTTTTATTTTACCTTGCTGCATTGTTCATATGATCTCTTTTGTTTCACTAGCCCTCTGAGACAAGTGGAGCAGACACGAATTGAACTTTCTTTTGATGAATGTTTCCAATAAGAGATAACAAATTGTGGATATCACAGGCTTCAAACAGGGTGCTGGCCCATCAACTAGGGTTAGCGAGGAGTTGCAGCCTCAGTTTTTGCATCGCCCTTCCCTACCTCTGGCACCACCCTTCCTGCCCCCAGTCCGAGGGGTCAAGAAGGCAGAGGAAAGAACAAAAACCATTGTCCTGGTCCTTCCCATTGCCTCTCACCAGCAAAACGGGGATTAAGATAGGACAAAGGGCCATGCGATGTCGTCAAGGGTCGAATGGTGTGACAGGAGATCTTAACTTGCATTTGGATAACCACTCTGACTCCGATGTGGCTAATTTTGTGGCCGATCTTGCAGCTTGTCAGCTCGATCAACGGGTCCCAGGACCTACGCATTCGGCGGGCCACCTGTTGGACCAAGTTTTCACAAATATACCTTCCCTTACGGTCCAACCCCCTGTTCCGATGGGTTGGTCCGATCACTATCTGGTCCCTATGTATATTCAGGGCATCGTACCAGCGCGTAATTTAGACATAACGCGCTCCCTCAAATGCCCTTGGCACAAACTGAACTGGGACCAATTCCAAGCCCACCTCCTCGCTACCATCCCAGTTCTACCGGCTGACCCCAACGAAGCTAATTCGGTCTTTACCGATTGGATTAACCAGCCGTTGGATAGCCTGATCCCAGCTAAATTGTCTATGAACCGCAAATTAAAATCCAACCCATGGTACAACACTAAATTAGCTGAATTGCGCAAAATCTGTAAAAGGCTAGAGAGAATCTGGAGAAGGGATTTTGACCCGGCTTCTAAGGATCGCTATCGGGTAGCCGTCAGAAGCTATCATAGGGCCATTCAAGTTGAGCGCGCAGCATTCTATGCTCAGCAAATCAGTGAGAGTACCAACTCGGCAAAGAGTATCTTCTCGATAGTCTCTTGCCTTAAAACTCAGAAAGGCGCCGCTGGTCCACTGATCACCTCTGATCAGCAGTGTGAAGAGCTTGCTACCTTCTTTGTCAGAAAGGTAGAAGATATTTACAAGTGCTTCCCTACGGACCAAGCCGACCCTCTTGAGGTATCCTGTCACCAAACCAACGCCACGTTAGAGGTTTTCCCTCCTATCCCTCCGGAGCAATTAATTGCCCTATGCTCTAAAATCAAGTCAGGCTCTCAGGCCGATCCATTGAAACCTGACCAATTTTGGAAAATTGTATCCACTATTTCACTTCCCTTAGGACAGGTGATCAATGGGTCTCTTAGTACAGCGGTCGTGCCTACTGCTTGGAAACAGGCCAGGGTGATACCGTTGCTTAAAAAACCCTCCTTAGACGTAAAAAACCCAGAAAACTTTCGGCCGATCTCCCTGCTACCTTGTGCCGCAAAGATCACGGAGGCTTATATCAACTCCCTCCTCTCAGATCATCTGAACTCCAACAACAGTTTAGACCCTTCCCAAAATGGCTTCCTCCCTGGCCACAGCACAGAGTCGGCGCTGTTGGCTGTTACTGAACATCTTTGGACAGCTCTGGATGCAGGGCAGACGTCGGCACTGATCCTTCTGGATCTTAGTGCCGCGTTTGATACTGTGTCCCACGCCATTCTGTTGAGACGCCTGGAGGAGGCTGGAATTGTAGGCTCTGCCCTTATGTGGCTCGCCTCATTCCTTGCTGATAGGATGTTTCAGGTGATAGCTCCCCCCTTCACTTCTGGCATCTTTCCCATCAAGCAAGGGGTGCCACAGGGCTCCTCCCTGAGCCCTCTGCTTTTCAATCTATACGTTCAACCGTTGGCTGCTGTAGCCAAGAGCAGAGGGCTGACCATGGTCTCGTACGCTGACGACACACAGCTGGTGGTGGCTCTCTCGAGCGACTCTAAGCAGGATGCTCTTAAGTTTCAAAGGGATCTTGCGGCAGTCGGCGAGTGGATGACCACCAACTGTCTCCAACTGAATGCTAACAAGTCGGAGGTGTTGTTGGTGGGAAAGGACCATGGCTATGGAACGAGCTTTGGTGGCCTAAGAGCCTATGCCCCCTCCCCCAAGCAGGCAGTCAAGAACTTAAGGGTTTGAATGGATGTTTCCCTTAACTTCCAATTCCAAACTAAAAAGGTGGCTGGAACCTGTTTCGGGCTGTTGCGTGGACTCAAACCCACCCTGGGCTTCTTTGATGCCCCCACCAGGTAGATCATAATCCAGGCCTTGATTATGTCTAGACTTGATTACGCCAGCTCACTGTATTTGGGAGCTAACAAGTCAGAAATACATAGGCTACAGAGAGTACAGAATGCGGCCGCAAGATCTCTCCTCGGTTTGCGCAGAGCCTGCTCGGTGACTAACACTATTCGCCATCTCCACTGGCTACCTGTGGCCAGTCGGATTGAGTTCAAGGCCCTCTGTATAGCCTTCAAAGTCCTGAAATCGACCTCTCCTGGCATTCTGGCCGACCTGCTGCTACCCTATGTTCCTGCCCACCAGCTCCGTTCCATGGGACAACACCTGGTGGTGGTTCCCCGGGTTAGGAGGGTTCGCACAGGAGGTCGTTATTTTCGGCATAGTGCGGCCATTCTTTGGAACTCGCTGCCGGCCCACATTCGTGGCCTTAACAATTATCTAGAATTCAGGAAAGCCATCAAAACCTTTCTCTTTCCCATTTCGTAGGCCTCTCTGGGGCCCTTTTCTGATCTTGCCCACTTCATTGCTGTCAGCGCCGGGACGCCTCTTTGCTGGGGCAGCTGTCGCGCTTTATAAAACCCACTAACATAACATAATATCCCTACTGCTTACCCCTGCTATATTTGCGAATCTAGGACTATGACATGACGAAACAAACTGCTAGGCCACTGAAGTTAGTTGTGCACTGGAGTTTCCCCTAATTCATTCCCTGGAGGAGGAAAAGGAAAGCCCACCCTATCTGAAGCACTCACTCAATTTTAGCTGAAGACGAAAAGCTCCTGCAGGGAACTGTTCCACAAAGAGGAAGAAAATAAAGCTTGTACAGCCAGGATCTCACCCCTAGCCCCACGGCCTTACTCTCACAGTCTCTGAGGACGAGTGGATATTGGCAGCTGGGCACGGTTCCACCCAGAGGCCTTCAGTATATCGCCTCTGTAAAGGCCACTCGATCCCCTGCTCACTTCCCGTAACACAAGGGCCTCTTCCGGGCCTTCTGCCCACAGACACGCTGACGCTGGAAGCCTTGTGTTCAGCATCAAGAGAGCGCTTGTCTCTCACCCCTGCGTCTCTCAAGACTAAGAGGGTTTTAAATGTCAGAAACATTATGAACCCGACTCTCATCATAGACCTTGTGCTGTGCCTGCAAGTGTTTACGAAGACTACAGAACCCATTATCCTATAACAAGATGTATCCCTAAGAAGATATCAAAAGCTAATCATAGAAATGCTTATTAGGGTGCAAAGGGGTACTAGAAAATTAAACATTTCCTTACAAAAGAACACAAGCTCCCAATCCCAGCGCCGCTATCATGTTCTTTTACTGACCTTGGAAACTCGTTCATTGAATTCATCTGATGCAGTTTCCATTGGGGGGCTGTTCTTAGCTTACACTTCAGGTTCACCCTTCCCTGGGCTTGCACTCCCCGCTCTCTCTTGAACCACCCACGAACATCCTGCTTCATTGTAAATGATCTTGAATAGTTTCTAAGGCCCCTACATCCCTTGTGGAAAGCGCTCCCATGCTCTTTAGCTAGGGTTCTTCTCTACATATACCCACCTATCAGTAGCGGCTCGTGGAGGGAGTGGTGCAGGGCGGTGGGGCGGGGGAGGAGCAGGGTGGGGGTAGTAAACTACGGCATACGGCCGAATGGAGGTAAGTAAACAAATGAATAAATAAAACTAATTTCGTTGCGCGCGCTTCATCGCATTTGGCAATGCAGCGCGCGCAATGAAATTCGTTTTATTTATTTATTTGTTTACTTACCTCTGTTCTGCCGTATGCCGTAGTTTACTACCCCCCACCCTGCTCCTCCACCGCCCCGCAGCACTCCCTCCACGAGCCGCTACTGCTACCTATACGTTCATATATTCATGCGTACATGCATACATACTCTCAGAGAAGCTGTGTATATTATGGTTGCAACTGGAGCGGCGCGGCTTACTGCTTCTTTATCACTACCTCTTTTTTCATACTCTCTCTTTCCTTTTCTCACTCTCCTATCTCCATCCCTCACTTCGGTATTCTCTCTTACGTGCTCTTTCTCTACCTTGCTCTATTCTTCTTTGTTCTCTCTATCCCTATCTCATCACTTCCACCCTCACCGTTTCTCTCTCTCTTGCCATGTCACATTCTCTCTGTTGTATACTATCTGATATTGTAGTACACAAATAACTGACAACATGCTCATGTTAGAATAAAATGTATTTATTTGACCTAAGTTAAATGTTATTTCATGCTTGGAATCATAACACGCTATATGTACTAAGTATGTCTGCCCTAGTTCCTTTTCTCTCCTTCAGTCACCTTTCCTAACTGCACCTTAAGTCCATGGTGCTCTCCTCCATTTCTCACATCTGTGCTGCTAGTAACATTCAGGGGGATATGTACAAGGACTTAACGCCGCTGTAGCGTCAATTTTTTGACGTCACGGCGGCTATTTTTTTATCGCCTTATTTACAAGTTGTCGCTAACCTCAGCGGTAGTTTTCTGGCGAAAACGTGCTTTTTTAAGATCGCCACTTCTGTTAGCAGGAGTTAACGAAAATGAGATGCAAGGTACGCGTTCCCGTGCAAAAACTGCCGCTAACCCCACTTCGTGATATTTACAAGGAATTCCTTGTATGGTGCAAAACCAAAAAAACTACCTCTAACTGCAATTAGAGCCAGTTTTTTAAGACCAGAAAATAGCTGGTCTTAAAATTGGTGCAAACGGGGGGCGTGGCTTGCAGCCGAGGAAGATGGCCGCAGACTAGAAGAGCTGCGCTAGCAGTCAGTTGTAAGGCACCCAAAATCCGGCAGAATCCGACATAGCAGTAACACCCCACAGCGTGCGCAGGTGTCGGGAGGTAGCGCACTGCAGCGGCGCTTGTGACGACCCCCCCAGGGCTGCTCAAAACCGTGCTTTGGGGACCCGGGCTGTACGAGCCGGAGCGGCAAAATGGCGGCCGCCAGCGGGGAGAGTGTCGCCTGACAGAGACAGCGCAGGAGTGTGGCTGATCGCGACTGCTGAGGTGCGCTTCACTAACCCCCTGAGGCGGCGGCGGCAGACAGCAAGAGCACAATAGCAGGAGGTGCCGTGACCAGCTTGGGGGGGGGCTCTAACCTGGCTGAGCCGGCGGCGCGGGACTGGAGATAGCCGCGGTGCATCCCCGATCACGGACGCACAGTGAATGTTGGCGGCAAACCGGAGGTACGCACTGGGCCCTGGGGTTGAACGACGGGCGGGAGCCCACCCCGCTTGCAGAGCCTGCGGAGGAGCGGGGAGTAAGCACGTCGCACCGCAAAGCAACATCCAGCAGCAATAGTGACAGGGCCTGGAACCCTGGAGAAGACACCGGCCCCCAAACGAGACACTCACTGGGGGAAATTTCAGTAGGACTCGGACGGCTGGCTGCGTCCTGAGAGACCGCCTGGGGCGCAGGGGGAGCGAGCAGCAGTGACGACCCCCGGCGAGGTAAGAACCCAGCGCTGCAGGCGACAGGTGGACCCGACAGACTCCTGGGGTGGCGGCCAACCACAGTGGCGGACCAAGTGGGAGCAGGCGGCCCGTGGGTTGAGTCCTGGGTCCTTGGAGAGGGCGCATCGCGGGTGCCGTAGTCCAGGCAGCACAGCACCTGTGGCCCCCGTGGGCACGCCCAGCTCACTGATACTTCATCATCCGGGAGGAGAGACCGGGGCACAGCGCGGAGGATCTAGCCAAAACTTTGAGCCGCCCACGCGGGCTTGAACGGCGGAAGGGGCAGCTGCAGCGGGTAACGAACAGGTCAGTGGAGGGTACCGGAGGGCCCCACAAACTCACTGCGGCCCCCTGTATCACGTGCGTCAGGACTGCGGTTCCTGCGATGGGCCGCACTAGACCGATAGGGCAAGGCCAGTCTAACCACATAGACAAATACACGGTGGCCATGGGGAAGGAGGATGGTCCCCAAGGGGCACGCCAGCAAAGGGAAACCGAGGACAATGAGCCAGACCCGTCGCTCAGAGACATCATGGCGGCCATCAGGGACCTACGTGGCACATTGGAGCCTAAGTTGGACTCAGTGACGGAGGAGGTTAATTTATTGCGCGCAGACTTCCGGAAAATGTCGGAGAAAGTGGCCGTGGCAGAGACTGGGATCGGCAGCCTCCAATCCAAGACGAAGAGGCTTGAAGAACAGGTAGCTGCCCTGACGAAAAACCAAACGGTCATAAATGCGCGGCTGGAGGATCAGGAAGGACGCGCGAGGCGCAACAACGTCCGCATAGTGGGGGTCCCGGAGGGGCTGGAAGGGCCATCCACGGACTGGTTCGTAGAAGACCTCATACTTAATCACCTGAAGCCGAAGCGCCTCTCCAACTTCTTTTCGGTGGAAAGGGCTCATCGGGCTCTGGGGGTAGGCCCAAGCCTGGGGCCCCTCCGCGTACCATCATTGCCCGCATCCTGAACTATCGCGATCGGGACGCTATCCTGCAAGCATCACGGGTATCTGGGGACCTTCGGCTCGAGAACGCCACGATCCGTTTCTTTCCGGACTTCACTCTCCAAGTACAACGTCAGAGACGGTCCTTTGAAGGGGTTAAAAGAGCCCTTAGGGACCAAGGAGTGAAGTATATGATGCTATACCCAGCTCGCCTCAAGATCCTGGACGGCAATAAATCATATTTTTTTGAATCACCGGCAGAGGCCAGCGACTGGTTGGAGGGGTGGCGAACAGTGGGCAGAAATGGAGGCCCGCGCAGACTGGAGGGCCGCCAGGCCGGCCGCGACCCAGTAGACACTGATGGAGCAGCACCGGATACCGAAGGTCACGAACAGAGTGGGCTTGGATGAAGGGAGTGAGCGTAGCCCATTGGGGCGAACTTGACCCTTGGTAATGGGGGCCACAAGGCTTTTGGGTCCATGGGGATGCACGGGGACCCAGAGGGGCACCCCTGACTGCCGAAATACAGTGTTGTGGGTATGTTCCGGGAGGGAAGGCAGACTAAATGCCTCACATGTTGCTTCGGGGCAGGCAGGGAGGGCTCTGGGGGGGGGGATCGGGGATTTGACCGTACTGGCTAGGGGTACAGGCATAATAGTGGGTGTAATATCCGCCACTTAGATATACTTTTTTCTGCTGACTGCAAGCCTACGTTCCCTTGCAAGTTGAGTTGGGGCTGATGGGGCGACAGGCACTCTGCCAGTTTGAAAGGTGGGAGGTTGGGGACCCACTGAGCAGGGAGGGGGGTGTTGGGGGGGGGAAGGGGATGGGTTTCTGGGGAATTTTATGTTTTGCTCATTATCAAATAAGTGTTTATGCATGTGAGATTTGTCATCATAGGACGCGGAGGGTTATGGTCTATCCGAGGAAAGCGGGGTTCCTAGACATTCATGGGCGAACAGACTCAGGGTAAAATATGGGCATGGAACGTAAACGGGCTGGGCAACAAAATCAAACGTACTCTGGTGTTGCAGCACCTGAAGCGGCACACCCCTGATGTGGTCCTCCTGCAGGAGACGCATCTAAGAGGCAATAGATGCAAGGCACTTGACCGCTTTGGGTACAAAATGGTGGTCCACTCGGGGTTTACTGCTGGCTCTAGGGGGTAGGTATTTTGATTCGCAACGCCTTCCCCATGGTAATTTCTGAGGCATGGACTGACGACTCGGGCTGCATGGCGGCAGTGGCGGGTAGATGGGAGGGCCGTACGGTTGTGCTGGGCTCCTGCTATATCCCGCCCGGCCTTCACACCACGACTTTTGCACGGCTGGGCTCCTTCCTGGCGGATCTTCCCCGGGGAACCCTTCTGGTGGGGGAGACATGAACGCTGTAATGAATGCTGACCTGGATCGTTCGGGCGGGGGGCAGGGGTTCAGGGGGAACATGGGCTACAGGGCTTCACTAAGGCACTGGGGCTAGGGGACCTGTGGCGCACGCATCATCCCACACGCAGACACTACACGTTCTATTCGGCTAGACACGGGTCCTTCTCAAGGCTGGACCACTTGCTAGCGCGCATCGACCAGATGGGCGATTATGCGGAACCCCATATCATGGCTCGGGGAATCTCTGATCACTCCCCAGTGAGCGTTATCCTCAAGGGTCCGGTGATTAACAAGGCGGCATTCCCGAGGATAGACCCGTGGTATCTTCGCGACGTAACCCTGGGAGATAGACTCCGGGAGGGCTCTAAGCTATATTTTGAAGAAAACAGGGGTCAGTCGAGTCCCACCTCACACTATGGGAGGCCTACAAGGCCGTCTTGAGAGGCCAGGCCCAGGCCTTGATTGGGGCCAAAAAGAAAGAGGAGTCCTTGCAGATCAGGCAGATCGAGCAAGAGATAGCAGATCTGGAGCGAGATGTCGGTGATACCCCTACGGTGGAACGCAGCCATATGCTGGCCCTCAAACAGAAGGAACTCCGGGCGTTGGCAGAGAGAGAGGCGCGAGCCTACTCACTTGCCACGCAACACCGGATCTACGATTTAGGGGATAAAGCCCTGAAGCTTTTGGCGTGGCTGGAGCGTCGAGATAGGGAGCGGTCCTGGGTGGTTGAGATCCGGGACGCGTCAGGTACACCAGCATCCATCAGCACGGCTATAGCGGAGGAGTTCGCATCTTACTTCGAGGGGTCTACACCCGGTTTGCACCAGGTCAGAGCAAGACTGTGCGGAATTCCTGCAGGATTTCCACTTGCCCACACTGTCTCAGGAACAAAGAGGGCGACTAGAGGCAGAATTAACGGGGGAGGAAGTGGGGAAGGCCCTTAACTCCCTCCAATCTGGGAAAGCACAGGGACCAAATGGGCTCCCAGTAGAAATATTTAAGCGACAGGCGAACGTCATCACGGGACCCCTTCTACAGATGTACCAAGAAGCGCGAAAGTTAGGAAGGCTCCCACCTGATCAGAGGGAAGCCACGATCGTAGTGATCCACAAGGCAGGCAAGCCGGCAGACCAATGCTCTTCCTACCGGCCGATCTCGCTTATTAACGCCGAGCCAAAAATCCTAGCTAAGGCCCTGGCGGATAGGTTGCTTCCGGTTATGTCGGATCTTGTGCATGTTGACCAGTCGGGTTTCATGCCGCGCAGGAGCACCCGCCATAATCTACGTCGCCTCTATGGCGTACTACATATGACAGGAGATGTGGGGAACACTCAGACGGCACTAATGGCGCTAGACGCCTCAATGGCGTTCGATAGTATTGAATGGCCGTACTTATTCATGGTTCTCCAACGATTGGGTTTCGGCCCGACGTTTTGTAGCTGGGTGCGCCTCCTGTATGAGCAACCGACAGCGAGAGTGAGAGTTAATGGGACGTTGTCCAGAGCATTCCAACTTCGAAGGGGTACGAGGCAGGGCTGCCCCCTGTCCCCACTCCTGTTCGCGTTGGCCTTGGAGCCGCTGGCACACTGGATTAGGAGGGATGGGGCCTTCTGGGGTCTGGCACTAAACAGTGATTGGGAAGAGCGTATTTCCCTATACGCGGACGATATTGTGTTGTATATGGCCAGGCCGTACCAGTCGATGGCGCTGCATCTTTTCGAACTATTCGGTAGCTATTCGGGTTACACTATTAACTGGGCGAAATCTGTGATTTACCCGCTTTCGGGTCCTCCACCGCGTATCCCGACCAGGTGCCCAGCATCACTTGTTGTTGACGGGTTTAAGTACCTGGGGGTATACATCACCAGGGATAAGGCGGAGTTTCATGCCAAGAATCTGGAATCCCAACTGGCACGACTGACAAATGATGTGTGTCATTGGCGATCGCTACCTCTCTCCCTCATGGGACGTGCAGCAATGTTCAAGATGCTGGCACTGCCTAGACTCCTCTACATCCTACAGAACACGCCGTATCCGGTTCCGACGGGGGTATTCCCACGAATATCCCGGGCAGTACGGACTCTGCTCTGGGATGGGGGCAACCCGAGGATTGCGCTGCACAAGCTGACGAGAGGAGTGTATGATGGGGGGCTGGCCCTCCCAGACATACAATTGTACTACTGGGCTTCCCAGCTACAAGTGGTCAATGATTGGGTGTATGCGCCCGGGACGGAACCGGCCTATAGGGTCGACCGGATGGTAATGCCAAATGGCAACTGCGAGCCCCTTGCTCTACGCCCGTAAGCCAAGGAAGGACTGGCCCCCACACACGGCGGTAGTGGTTCAGTGCTGGAGGGAAGCCAACAAGTTCTTGGGGTGGCGGGGCTCTCTGACGGGCAGAACCCCCTTGTGGCAAGGCGAGCTTTTGGAAGAAGTGACCCGACTCCAAGGATTTCGGGGTTGGAAATTAATAGGCATCGAATATTTGGGAGACGTATGGCAGGGTACGGCCCCCGCTCCTTTGCTTATCTGCAGAAAGAGTATGATCTCCATGACTCGCAGCAATACCACTACCTCCGCCTCACCCACGCCCTGCGCACCCATATACGAAGTGGCACGTCCCTCCCAGAGTATTCACCCATGGAGGATAGGTTGCTCCTGGATCCCATCTTGGAGAAACCCACGTCCACTATATATCGCAAACTCATAAATAACAAACCTGACCCGTTGGTTTCGCTGCGGGAGCGATGGGCGAGGGACGTGGGCGTTATGGAGGACGATGATTGGCAGGACGCCTTGCAAAGCCCGCGGGAGATAGCAATTCGCGCCAGGTTCCGTTTAGTGCAGTTAAAAATTTTACATCGCGTATACTATCCTCGCACACATCTGTATACCTGGGGTAGGAGTCAGTCGGCCCTATGTGTACGGGGATGCAGGGGGGACGGCTCCTTCTATCATATACTATGGGAGTGCCCGGAGATAGTGCCTTTCTGGACTAGGGTTACAGACACAATGGCAGCGGTGGTGGGCTCACCGGTCCCGCGGGAGCCCAGATTGTTATTGTTAATGATCAGGGGGGCAACTGACTGGTCCAGACACAATGAGATCTGACTGGCACTGGCAGCCGGGGTTGCGAAAAGGAATATTGCCAGCGGCTGGGGGGCGCAGGCCCCTCCGCAATGGGATCAGTGGCGGCGGGACCTTGATTGGTGTCAGAGAGCTGAGGAGACCATTTATAAGAGTAGAGGCTGCCTTACGAAATGGACAAAGGTTTGGGGGCCTTGGCGGCAATACAGGGCGCGGGGGGGTGGGTCAGGATTGGGTTAGCCATGCGAGGGCCCTGTTTGTGTCTAGGCTCGCTGTACATAACACTGTGAAATGTGTCTACACGATACTATGGAATGTCTTTATCACATGCTCTACGAACAATGTTCTGTAATGTCTGATATATGAGCACAGTTAATAAAAAGATTTATAAAAAAAATAAAAAAAAATTGGTGCAAACATTTGGGGCCTCATTTCAGAAGGTTTTGGTGCAGGACAGCGCTGCAAGGAATGTTGCTGTGCTGCCTTGCGACAAAACTACAAGGCAGGAAAGCGCACCATCAATAAGATAGGGCGCATTCCTGGGCCTCATTCATGAAAAGTGTTGCATCGCTGCGACAAAACAGCGTTGCAACACTTTTCACTACGCCCTTCTTGCGACACCATGGATGGGCTGTATTCACTGTACAGTGCTCCATGTCGCAATTAATGACAGATACGCCTGGAATCCTGATGTATCTGTCAGCGCTAAAGTCATACATTGCTGCAGTTGTGTCACAAGCATGACGCAACTCCAGCTATGCATGGGGCCAGCCTATCCCTGTGGCACTGCGTTACCCCTACGCCTGCCATGAGGCAGGCGTAAGGTACTGACGCAGTGGAGTTCTAGAATTGTCGCTGTGAAATCTGATGGATTTCACTGTGCCACTCCTATGAGGCTTTGTTGCGTGGGAACACCCACCCTGCATACATCATACCTGATGCAGGTATAATGTGGCAGAGGGCTTCACAAGGTCATGCATATGCCTAGATGCGTTACTTTGCAAATACGGCGCAACGTGGTGCAAGAATCCCTCTGCAAGTACGTCAAGAAAATGACGCACTGGCGGGGTGAAACTGTCAGAAGGGGCTCATGAATTAGGCCCCCTGTCTTTTTCACCTACCATGGCGCACAATGGCTGGCATGCGCCAACACAGGCACCCTTGCGCCATGGTGCAAGGGTGACTGTGTTGCATAGTTGATTGATGTTGTGGCTCCATCACTTCTCGAGACGTCTGCAGGGCGTCTGGACTAGTGGAGGGCAGGAGTGAACTAGTTGGCCTTCTTGCAGTGTTGTTTGCCTGGTCTTTTCTTGAGGTGTGCCAGGGTGTCGGCGCAGTTGGAGATCAAACGGTGGAGGCTGCGCGCTGCGGTGTTGTCGTCTGTAAGCGTTGGCGGAGTGGTGGTGCTGAGGGTGTTGACGAGAAGTTCTTCGGTGGCCTTGATCCAGCTGCAAGGGGGCGATGATGGCAGTAGTGCACAGTGGGCATGGTGAAGATGTGATGTATACAATGATGGTCAGTACAGGAGAGTCCAGTGGTGTGGCTGTAGTTGAAGTTCCCGCTGGCGGAAAAGACGTGCCCGGCTATGTGGGTTGGTGCGGTGACAAGCTGCTTGAGTCAGATGATGGCGAGGTTCTCCAGGGGGGGCGGTGTTCTGGTCACTGGGGTTGTCCAGGTGGAACTTGGGGTCTCCGAGTAGGATGTAGTCGGTGGATGGGAGATCCTGGGGTGCAATGAGGTCTACAATGGCATCGGTGAATGGGGGTCCATGGCCCGGGGGGCCTGTAGATGAGGATGCCGCAGAGGATGGCGTTGGGGTTGGTCCGGATCTGGAAGTGGAGGTGTTACATGGTCACCGTTGGGTCATTAGAGTGCGTGGTCAGTCGGAGTGTGCTTTTGTAGATGATGGCAATGCCTCCTCCTGGATGGTCGGGGTGGTCCTTGCGGGTGATTTAGTAGCCGTCAGCGATGGCAATGTCCGGTCCGGAGCAGAGGTTGGTCCAGGTTTCCGTGAAGAAGGCGATGTCTGAAGAGGTGGCGTCGAGGAGGTCCCAGATTTCAGTTGCGTGTTTGTGGAGGGACCGCTCGTTGAGGAGAATGCAGTTGAGCCGGTCGGGTTCGCTGTTGGTCAGCTGTTACAAAAGGGGATGATGGACGGAACGTTTGAGCCAATCAAACACTCACCCCCCAGTCAACTGATCTGGGTTTAATCCATCATCATTCTTTAGCTCACTCCACCACCCCAGTTCAGACATGGCCATATGCAAATCAGTCTGACCCTGTGCCTCATGGGAACAGTCCAGCCCGAACTGCCAAGCCATGTCTTCCCTGGACCGGAAACAAGCATCCTAGGACCGGTTTCTGGCATTTCAGCCGTCATCAGCCAGGCTTGCTTGAATCCAGTGGCAAAGTGAGCAAGGGACCCACGTCTGGGCATACCCCCGCCAACTTAGGGCGACCAAAGCGATACAAAAGGGGATGATGGACGGAACGTTTGAGCCAATCAGACACTCACCCCCAGTCAACTGATCTGGGTTTAATCCATCATCATTCTTTAGCTCACTCCACCACCCCAGTTCAGACATGGCCATATGCAAATCAGTCTGACCCTGTGCCTCATGGGAACAGTCCAGCCCGAACTGCCAAGCCATGTCTTCCCTGGACCGGAAACAAGCATCCTAGGACCGGTTTCTGGCATTTCAGCCGTCATCAGCCAGGCTTGCTTGAATCCAGTGGCAAAGTGAGCAAGGGACCCACGTCTGGGCATACCCCCGCCAACTTAGGGCGACCAAAGCGATACAAAAGGGGATGATGGACGGAACGTTTGAGCCAATCAAACACTCACCCCCAGTCAACTGATCTGGGTTTAATCCATCATCATTCTTTAGCTCACTCCACCACCCCAGTTCAGACATGGCCATATGCAAATCAGTCTGACCCTGTGCCTCATGGGAACAGTCCAGCCCGAACTGCCAAGCCATGTCTTCCCTGGACCGGAAACAAGCATCCTAGGACCGGTTTCTGGCATTTCAGCCGTCATCAGCCAGGCTTGCTTGAATCCAGTGGCAAAGTGAGCAAGGGACCCACGTCTGGGCATACCCCCGCCAACTTAGGGCGACCAAAGCGATACAAAGGGGATGATGGACGGAACGTTTGAGCCAATCAAACACTCACCCCCAGTCAACTGATCTGGGTTTAATCCATCATCATTCTTTAGCTCACTCCACCACCCCAGTTCAGACATGGCCATATGCAAATCAGTCTGACCCTGTGCCTCATGGGAACAGTCCAGCCCGAACTGCCAAGCCATGTCTTCCCTGGACCGGAAACAAGCATCCTAGGACCGGTTTCTGGCATTTCAGCCGTCATCAGCCAGGCTTGCTTGAATCCAGTGGCAAAGTGAGCAAGGGACCCACGTCTGGGCATACCCCCGCCAACTTAGGGCGGCAAGAGTCACTGGTGTGCTGGTGTGCTGATGTGGCAGAAGGTGCGTTTGTAGTTCCGACAGGCGCAGGGTTCAAGAGAATTCTACAGTGTTGCTAGATGGCAGGCGGTGTGGCATCCAGGGTTGATGGCGACGAGGGTGCTGGCGTCGCAGCGGTGGAGTGTCTGAGAGGAATGGTCCTTGGTGCTGGGCGCGGTCCAAGGGCGGAAGGACGCAGACGGTCTTGCCTATGGCTTGCATTTGGCACACCAGTAGTACGCCCGCTGCGCATGGCCGCACAGCGGCCGCCATTGAGTAGTGCTACGGGGGGACTGGACAGCTGGGATACGGGAAACGCGGGAAAGGACACTGGAGGGGACGGGAACGTGGGGGGGTGAGCGGGGGTTGCAAATAATATTGCAAATAATTCTTATCTCGAGGCTGGGTCCCGCGTCTTCTGTGCTCTTGCTCTCCTGGGTCTGCTTCCAGGAACAGGAAGCAGGCAACCAGGCTCCCTCCCCTAAGCCAATCACAACACTACAATGCGGCGTTGTGATCGTTCTTGAGCACAGTGACAAGGCGTTCAACCAGGGGCTGGAGGAGTGGGCATGTTCTCCATGCAGGCTGTAATGCAGCCTGCTTTGAGAACAGGGAAGTGTGCATGACTGCTTTGGGCGGCCTGAGAGGGCGTTCCAAACAGTCATTGCACACTTGAGTGGGCATACCACTCCACCCCTGCCCTGCTCCGTGAGTAGAGCAGCCCCACCCTCCCTCCCGCCCACAAAAGAAACATAGCATGAGTACATCAGAAAGTTATCATCATGTTATTATTTTTCCTCTTATTGCACTGCTTGAAAGCAGTGGGGCGAAGCTCTTCCACCATAGCGGATAAGCCGCCACTGGGGGAGCATCACCCACAGGTGCTAGGCCTGGGCGACTCGACCCCCGGGACTCCTCTGGTACGCGTCCCACCTTCTCCTCACCTGGGCATTGACACCGTGGCACAATCCGCTGCACTCTCTCCAAATCTGTGACTCAGCCAGCAGGAGCCTCAGCCAGGTGGGATTTCACAAGCCAGGGTACAGCAATCGACGCAAAGGCCGCTGGGGAACCTCCGGATGCAGGTGATGCAACAGGACCCCCTCATGCGTGAAGTTGCAGCGCTCCTGCCACACAAGTTCGGCGTAGCTCAGGGGCCTCACCCTCCGCAGCGTCTGGCCAGCGCAACATCCTCCGGCCTGTGATGCAGAGAGGCGTGGCCCACCATTGGTTATCTCCTCTGTGCCCCCCGGTGTAGTGGTGGTGCTTGGTATGCGATGCAGACCTCCCAACATTGGTGCGCAGGAGCGCCTCTACTGTTCACAGCTCCAAGGGGCACCAGTCGGTCTTCTCACACAGGTCAGCAATGTGTCTCCATGCGACCTGGCAGACTTCACCACCAGGTAAGGGTGATCGCCAATGCCTCAATGTCTACCACCACGTGCCAGCAACTCCACAGCACCCGCGGATCCCACTCCAGAGCCCAGATGCAGGCCCAGCGAGACCTTTAGGCCTCGGGGACTGTCTGCGCTTTCAAGGTTTTGGATGCCATGAGGTTGCAAGGAGTGCGCAATGATAAGTGATGCATCACTGGTTTTGCCCACCGATGCGCCTCTTTTCATGATTGTAGCTCTGGATTTCCTCTTCCCCTGGGACTCTGGCTGGTCATCCTGGCTGTTGGCGGGCTTGGCGAGGTTGTTGATCTGTGCTGCACTTGGCCCTGGCTACTCCAATCTGCATTTCATTGGCTTTGTTTCCTATTTTTCATTGGGGGTGGACTTAAAGGCTATTTTTGCCTCTAGAGGCAAAAAAACTCATGTTAGGCTGACTGACGTGAGTTTTTTGCACGCAAAGTGGCCTTTCGTCAGTTTTCGCCCGCTAACGCCAGAATTTGTATCGCCTTCACGCTAGTGTTAACAGCAGGTTTCACCCCAGCTACCTGGAACTATCGCCATGTAGCGACGTATTGTAAATACATCGCTAACAGGGCGATAGTTTTTGGTGATAGACCGCGTTAAGAAAACTGCTGCTAACTAGAGTTAGTGTTAGTTAGCGGCAGTTCTTGTACATATGCCCCCTAGCCTTTTCCTGCTAAACAGTCAGCCCTTTGCCTGTTCTCTATGAATTAGATAACTTGGGCCCATATATAAAGTTGGCTGGTATTACGGCGTCCACCAAAGATTCATAGAGGCCCCATCTGGCCCACTACCCATTGCCCTCTTCTTTTAGAGGTTGGAGAGCTGCCTCATTTCAGAAACAAACTCACTCTCTCATCAGTCAGAGAGCCTGGCCTCAGAGGTGCTGCCATGTTTAGGGCACTTTCTCCAGTTTGTTGCCCATTAGATTGTTTTCATGCTCGGTACCACCATGGGCAACATGACTTTCCCAGACATAAAAAATGCTCAAATGTCCATCAGTGAGAGTCAATGCCATTTTGGGTTTTCAAAGTAAACTCTCAGGTTTTGGGAGGTTGGATGTTGTCATTGAAAAACAACCAGTATGACATGTGGGGCCGGTTGTTTTTTTTTTTTGCCAACATTGCTCCTAGCATGCTGTCGAAATGCCTTGCTGCACAAATTACCCACAGAATATGTGCTAAATGTAGGATGCAGCGATTGTCCCCCACTGGACTGGTGGATGCAGTTTCTCTACCTCTCCAGCGTGTTGGCGACCAGCCTATTGATGTCTAATTACCCCGATAGTCCCTCTCGCTGGATCTTTGCTTTTTCAATCCCTACCTTGTCACTTTCCACCTCCCTCTCTCGCCTCCTTCATTCCACTCAGTCGAACCACTCATTAAAAACCCAGGTTTGCATTCTCCCTTTTCTGATCCTCAGTCTGCACATTCTCACCAATCCAATCTGGAAATTCCCACTCCCAACCCAATGGCTTCGCCCCAGGGTAGAACCCTCTAACTACCTCTGTGCGCTCACAATAGCACCTTACACCCTCACCAGTGTTCCTTTCTCTTTTCCTTTGCTAAAACTACCACGTTATGTTTCCATCACAACAAATTTGGCAATTTACTGGAGAATCGCTTGCTGCTATGGGAGACTGATGATGTAATTTCTGTTTCGAAATGACCAGTTTACACATGTTCCAAGAAGCAACAGAATAGGACTCTATGCTTCACTCCCAGAGTCTAATATCTCACCAACATTATATTTAAAATTTTAGCCCGCGCTACACTCATCTCTTTTACTTAAATCTAACCTAACCCGTGAGCAAACCTGTATCCTACCCTTCAATGAAGAAAGAAGAATTGGCACCAAGCGAGCATGACTGACTTTTAAGGTATTTCAGATGGAGAAGTAGTCTCAAGCATTACCCTTAGAAGGTATTTGTACTTTTTGATCTGGATTTCAATCCTGGTGGGTGCAGTAAATTAGTTAATCAATCAAGTGACTTGTAATGCGCGACTACTGACCCGTAAGGGTCACAAGGCACTGGGGGGGACTGCCGATCCATTGAAGGCAATGTGGTTCAGTTGAAGAGCCAGGTCTTAAGGTCCTTCCTGAATTGAGGCAGTGACAATTAATCATAAAAGGATAGTGACTAGAGTGACTGAGAATTAATCCAAATTGACTACCATGCGACTAGTGACCGTGAAATACCTGCAGCACAGGGCCAAAATGCTGAAGGTCGATCCGATGGCTTACTATCACTCTGGTAGGGATCCAAGGACAGACTGAAGGTCCAAATGCAGAGGTGGTTCTGGAGGAATGGATGTCTCTGAATGTTTATGCAGGTAGGCCCTTGAAGATCTTTGCAATTGTGCAGGCTCATAAACACTTGGGATACTGAGCCATCCTGGCAGGGCCACTCAGCCCACTGACGGTGCTCTTGCTAAACTTTAAGGACAGAGATTACATCTTGCATGTCACCTGTGAACATGGGCAATGGTCGCTTGAGAACAATAAGGTGCACTTTTTCCCCCGATTATATCACATCAGTACAGCGTCAAAGATGGCCCTTCCTAGAAATCAAATGTGCATTGCGAGAACGTTATTTCCAATGTACACTACTATACCCAGAGAAATAGAGAATTACTTCAAAGGGGGCCTCACATCTTCCAAACCCTGAAAGATTCATGGACCTGTATGGAGGGTTCAGGGATTGATTGCTATGGGAGACAGAAGAGACCAGAATAAACAAACACACATTGCTCACGAGTACATCAGACAATGACACCTGATTCCAGGGAATCCAACTGGCACGTGAAGGAACTCAACTAATGGAGAATGTTGTCAAATACACTAACTCATAGGATTCTGCATCAGACGCTTCAAAACCTATGAACTGAGAAGATGATTACTGACAGGTGCCATTGATAGGATACTTGGCTAGAGGACTGTAGTTACCCTGATGACTGCTGAACTCGTGGCCTGAATGGGCACATAAGTGCCTTGTTTGCAAGTGTAGGAATAAATATCGAGGCTAGTAGGAGATAGGGTGCTGGACATGGCAGAAATATGTAGGGGAGGTGAGGACAGGAGTTCCCAAATGGGTTTTCCTGTCCGTGATGCATCCACCTCATACCATCCATATAGAGAATATGATTGCAAGAGAGAAGGAAGTGAACCGATTAGGGCCACCCGGGTCACTCGCGACCACCTCTCAGCCTTCCATACAAATGAAGAGTCAGTCAGACAGTAGAGAATATAAACCAAGTATATTTTATTCAGGTACACTCGAGTGGAGTCCAGTCTGACCAGCCTCCTGGGATTGCTGCAGAGGGACTGACTTCAGCAAGCATGGTGATACAATAAGTACAGTTCAGGACCAATAAAGACCCGCCCTGACTGGAAATTTCCAGTTGGTAGCTAGTGAACAGAGGAGATACTGAAGGATGGGTTTCAATTCTGAGACCGGGCACATGCTATCTCAGCGTCAAGGTCACTCCTGCCTGCACCCGCCGCTCTAAGGGTGGGAGCAGGCCTATCTAGTGGGAAAGGTATGTACAGACAAAGACTGTGTATTCATTAGTACAGCGAAGCTCAACCTTGGAGAAATGAAAACTATTGCAGCTGCTTTCAGCTGGGGCAGAAGATGAGAGAGACAGAAGTTAATTTCGATTATGACTCAAAATGGTGGCTGGAATAAAATGGTGCCGCAAATGGTAACTTAAGACATACAATGCACGGATAATTCAGCATTTTTTTTTATTCCAACAGACCCTTCTGTTAGCATTTGCTAAATCATTTTATTACTACCTAGAAACAGATAACATATTGCAGAAAACAATAGCTACCACTACAAGCTGATGTGTTAGTGGTCAATATTCAAAGATACCTTCATCAATCAACATAATGTCATTAATATCGTTCATATCATAATCGTGGCATTAGTGTCATGGACGGATGTCTTTGGCCTAGGCGTCAGAGTGTTTACACAATAAGCGCAACAAGCCGGGAGGCAATGTATGCAAAGGCAACAGGTAAGGATAATGCCAGCAACTGAAACCAGAAAGATAAGAATCTTCCAACCCCAGGACGTGAACATACCCCAGAACCATCCAGAGAGAGTCAAGTACCATTTTCTTGGTGTATGGCAGATGAAAGTCTATGCAACTTCTGTATGGCAGCACATACACTGGGGGCGTCGTCAGGAATGTACACACAGCAGCTACTGCCAATAACGCGACAGGTCCCTCCCCGATCAGCAAGGATGACGTCTAACACCATCCGATTTTGTAAAGTATCAAGCCTCGTAGCCTGAAGCTCAGCAGTAATATTGGTCAATATCCCTGCTGTTGTATTAATGACCCCTTCCACCACTCTTGTGAGCCTAGGAAGCTGGAGGCTATTGGCCATGGGGCCCCAAAAAGGTACAATACCCTTCATGGCATCCTCAAGCTGTTGTAAAGTGGTATCCGTCTGATCTATATCTTTCATATCAATAACCCTTCTGACTCGAAACAAGTATGTATTTCTACGCTGCAGCTGATGACTTTTATGATAGTGGGACGGCGCTATATACACCGGGGGAAGGAGGAAAGAGAGGTAACATCTGCCCGACCACCCCTCTGGAAGCCAGACATAAGCTTGGGATCCACAGACAAAATAGACATTAGGGGGTGGTATTAAGGGTGGACTATTGGTTGTTCTTAATTCATATATGGAATTACACCTGCTTTCCCCTACTTTTATCCTCCCGGCCCCCTGGACACAGAAGCTAGCTGTCGTGTTGACCACTGACACTGGTATTGGTTTGTCCTCAGTAACATTACGATCCTGGAAAGACTGGAAGTACTCGGATGTGTTGAACCCTTGGAATTCAACTATTTCCATTCAAGACCATGTCTTGTTCTTTACACTTTTGTATGCATTCATGCAGGTCCTTAAAAACAATTTACCAAATGGCTCTTTGCTTGTCGCACCACCTGGTGGGACCCTATGATGGAAATGCACATTCTGTACCACAGTGCGAGAATCAGCAGGTGTCCTACCCATAGTATCGAACTGGGGATGGGGACGCACCATACTGAGCAATGCAAACCAACCCTCACAACTACTGATGTATGACAGTGGCATAGACAACAAGTTATCACTTTTATGAGTCACTGAGGTGAGTAATCCACAAACCCAACAATTAGTTGTATTTGACACCTCATGAGCCTGATGCAACATTTGTATAAATACATTATCTTTATTAGACTTTCGATGCTCTCCTTTGTGAGGGGCCAAAGTGACAAAAATGTGTTCAGGAGGAATCGGTGTTGTACCAACCAAGGAATGCACAGGATACTTCTCATCCAAGAACCAGGATATCCCTAATACAATTATTAGTGTGATCGCAACTATTAACACAAAAACTATTTTACTTTTCATGGACCAACCTCGCACTGGGCGCGGAGGTGCAAACGGCTGTTCTTCCTCTGTAAGAGGCCGACCAAACGGATACATTATGAAACAAGGGAAAGGGAATGCAATAAAACTGATGGCAAGTGGGCACATGTTCCCAGTGTCCGTCTGAGCCTCACTGGTAGACTCCTCTTGTTCATCAACGTTGGCGCTCTTGAGCACCGGCGGTGGAGCTGCTCAGTCCTAGCTTGCGATGAATCCCACTTCGTCCAGGACAATGTACCCCCCACCAGGGGAGCACATTCGATTTATCCTGTCTAGTGTCAGAACAATGCACCAATCTCACCTCACCCTAAACTAACACCGCTGGTACTACTGACAAGTACACCCTGACTTGCACAGTCCGTCCCTAGCTAATCTGACTTCTCCTTTGGTGCACTGTTCTTCCGTCGGGGCGCAAATTGTACCTAATGACTCCAGGCACAGAAGGGTCGGTGAAAAGGCGGTCAGGCACAGAGGGATCAGTGGCGGTGGAAAGGGGCTCCTCAATTGCTTTGATCTCCGGGGGAACTGCCGCATTTAGTACTTCATCATTTTCGGCCTCTGTTTGGGTCCACGTGAGCTTGGCATCGGAAAAAGGGATGAATGGTGGAACTCTCTCACACTCCGAGTCCCCGATACCATCCCTCACCCATTCGTCATAGGGCAAGGGCAGGGGTTCTCTGTGGCAATGGTGCAAATGGATCCAGTTCTTTTTGCCGGTGACCTTTACGGCTGTGCGGGTAACAAGGAGGACCTGGACAGGTCCCTTCCAGCGGGGCTCCAAACTCTTTCTCCGCTGGAAATTTTTCAGCAAAACGAAGTCGCCGGGCCGAATATCATGTCCTGGCCCCTCGGGTACAGGTGGTAAGGACTCATGGATCTGTTGGTGAATAGAACGCAGACTTTAAGTTAACTCACACAGGTAATCTATCAGCAGAGGATACTCTATTTCCGAAAACGTACGAGGCCGCAGGACGCCCCAGACATTTGCCGGGCGCCCAAACACGACCTCGTAAGGTAACAATCCTGTTCTAGAATGTGCCGTTGCTCTGGTGGACAAAAGGGCTAATGGTAAAGCGTCTGGCCACTGCAACCCTGTGGTCTCCTGAATCTTTGCGATTTTCAGTTTGAGAGTACCATTGTACTTCTCAACCAATCCTGCTGACTGGGGGTGATTCGCAGCATGAAACTTCTGTCTAATGTGTAGTCCCTCACAAACTAGCTGAATAACCTTGGCATTAAAATCACTTCCGTTACCACTCCAGATCAAACGGGGCAAGCCGAAGCGAGGAAAGATCTCCTTCAGGAGTACCTTTGCAGTCGCAATGGCTGTATTATCTTTAGTGGGGTAAGTCTCAACCCATGTACTGAACGCACAGACAACCACTAGCACATACTTTAAATTATTGACCCTGTCCATCTCGATGAAGTCCATTTGAAGGACCTCAAAAGGGAAAGTGGGAGGTGCAAAATTACCGGGTGGTGTAGGGGTACCTTTGCCAGGATTGTGCATCATGCACACCATGCAGTATTTTACTAAGTGGGCAGCTGTCTTGGAGATGTTGTCATTCTGCCATACGGGGTCTAACAACTTGCAAATACACTTAGCACTGATATGAACTGGGCCATGGGCCATTATCACTACAGGAAGAACATATGCATCTGGCAACATCCTTCTCTGCTTCCCTGACTTGTCAATCCAACATCCTTCATCATTCAAATTCGCTGTACTTTCTTGCCACACCACTAATTCCTCTGCCGTGGCCTCACTCTGGATCTCCTTCACATTTTCTAGTGTATCCTCAAACATGGAGAACTCGGGCACCCACCTAGCTGGACCTGCTACAAACATTCTCTTCATTTTTGTGCGGGCTGTTTCCTTAGCTATCTGATCTGCAAAAGCATTCCCTTCACCCAGCTTGTCAGTAACCTTTTTATGAGCGCTGCACTTCACAATCGCCAACTTCTTAGGGAGTGTCAAAGCGGACAAAAGTCTATGTTTAAGAGGACCATGTCATAAGGTTTCTGCACTTACAGAGCTATGCACAGGATATTAGGACCTTGGAATATAGTGGTGAGCCAACTATAGACCTTAGCACCTAAAACCCCAACCCAACTAGCCTTAGCGTCCCATTAGCACTAATGTACCAATGATTAGACAACCTAGAACACGGTATCTCTCTCTCACCCAGGACTAGGCAAGAACACTCTTTCGTCACACTCGTACCTGTCCACAACATGCGTAAGAAGAGACACTGTATAGTTCAATATATTTATTTCAACTTACGTGCTCTAAGATACAGTACACGTGTCAGTACTAATAGCATAATACATATGAATAATATAATCAGCATAGTTACTACTCCATAGAATACGAACGGGGAAAGCATCTCATAAAGCAGTGGATATATGTCTAACTACCATTACCACCCTCCCCGTGCTGGAGGCCAGTTTATTATGATAATAGAAGACCTTTGGGCTTTGACTAGCGAACCCCCATACCTCAGTCTCTAGATGCAAAACTACATCAGCATACAATCACAGCTCTTCTCTCTGGAAAGTTCGTCTCCAAGTGCTCTCTAGAGCAGGCGACCGCATTATTAAAAGCACACTATTTTCTCAATGGCAGCTGTACATGGTGTTATGTCTAGGTGCGAGGGACGGGCCAAATCAGTAGGAACCAGGGATTTGTTATTCGACCTTGTAACTGTTGTTCAGACTGAGCCCAAAAGGGAATAGGAGAAAAGGTGAGAAACAGAAAATGCAGACAGTTGTAAAATAACTTGGCAGTAGCAGAGGGCGACAGAACAACAGTTTAAGAGTAACGTGCGCAAAAAGTCATCATGGCAGCCAGGCCTGCGCCAACGTAGCCAGGCAGGCCATGAGCCACAAGACACCCTCCCCTGGACAGTCCATCGAAAATGCAGACAGAGTTCCAAACACCTGAGCAGAAACGAGGCAATCCACCGACAGTGAACGGCAAATTAATCCAAAAACGTGGAAAAGCAGAAAAAAGCTATACCGTCCAAGAGGACATCATTGGAATCGTCAAAGAACGTAGACGCCATCCAGTCCAACAGATCAAAGCTGCATGAATGTTCCTCAGAGGATGGAGCATCTAGAAGCAATGCGGGACAGCTTGCGTGATATTCAATATAACTTTGTTGTAGGAGATTCTGAGCAGCCGCCCAGATATCCCATTGTGCCAAAATCCCCAGTGCAGCCGCACGCATCATAAAGCCAGCAGCGGAACAGTCCCGTTCATGGGCCTCTAAGGGACCCACCAACTGGACAAAATCCGGAACAGACAATGACGAATTGAGAGGCAATAATCCATGGTCCATGTGAACGGACACCGGATGCAAGACATCACAGGTTGCACGCAAGTGAAATACGCAAAGCGAAAGGAAAGGGTGTAGGACACACTGATAGTTGCCAAGGGCAGAACATCGAAGCCAACCAGAAGTCGCTCACGGAGCAGTTGGAGGCGTTCGGGATCGAGAAGGGCCCAGTGGTGTGCAGCCATTGCGCAGAAAACAGACCAACAGCAAGACACCAGCCGCCAAAGCGAGGATTAATGGGAAGCCACCAAAGACGCTAGAAAAAATAGAATGTATGAATGCCGGTATCACACCGAAAATAGTTTGGAAGGTGGACACCAGGCCAGACCCCACAAGTTTAAAAAAGTGCACCAGACCCTCAGTGTTCGATGCATTAAAAATACGATGAATCAACTCCCCAAAATGTTGGGGGAGGTCAGTGTTCAAAAGGGCCTGTATTTCACTGTGGGTACTAGCCACCTGGAGAATAAATGTCTCCCGGGCGGATGTGAGCATAACCTCCTTATTCAATAATAGGGCCTTTATTCTGCTCAACTTATTGAAATCTGCCTCCATGGTAGGAATGGAAGGCCAAATAGAGTTATCAACGATGTCGTGAGGGGGAGGAAAAAGCACATTCTTGCAGCAGACAACTCTGTGTGAGACCGTAACAATATACGGAATGCCAGCTTGTAGGCCACAACAGTCTTCATTATTTAAAAGCAAATAGCTACCGTTAGTAAGCAAAGTAAAAGTAGGAGAAATAGCAGGAGCAGGAATACCCTTTAGCACACATGCCAGATTCGGAACTGAAACACTACAAGCCCCGTGCAATTTAATATGTTTACAAATAAGCGAATGACCCACAGTTGAATCACAAGACTCCCCCGTGAGAAACACTTCCTTGCCTTCTCTAAGGCATTTATACATGAAAGGCAAGGACCAAAGTTCATGCAGGAAAGCACTACCCAAAGGCTGGAAACGGCCCACAGGATAATGTCTCATGCACGAGCTAAATTCAAACAGGGAAAAAGGTAAAGCGATGACCCCATGAACTAGCCACACCGCAGAATCTAGTTCCGCTACAGAGAATGGTTAAGGATCAACTTTCTCGATATGTAACAAGGTGTAAGATGCATCTTTCATGGACATGAACTGCTGTTTTTCCGTCAAATTAAAAGGCAGAAAAAGGGCAGTGGTGTTCAAGAGATTCCAAGGAACTTTACCTAATTTAAGGGTTTGTAAAGTCCAGGCAAACTGCATCACTGAGCATAACTGATTCTGACCATGATACAACATAGAGACATCATCTTGTACAATATCAACAACAGAGGATACAATATTCTCTAATGTGTAAATGCGGGAGGACAGGGTATTTATACTATTGTCAACAACAGCAAGCACCTTTTTCAAATTTGCTTGGTCTATTTCCCGAAGGCGGGAAGCAGCTTCCATTTGTGACAGCTTCCAGAGTTCATTATACGCTTCATAAATGAATCTCTTCGGTCGGGGACCGCGAGGTCCCAAGATAAAGTCAGATAAATCAATAGTGCCTGATAGGAGAGACAAATGTTTCTTAACAGAGTCTAAGGACGAATGTTGTAACCATTGTTTACATAATTTACCAACCGAATACGTGGTGACAGTACGAGTTGCAGTAAATCTTGGATCAGGCTTGTCCTGTATGTAACCAGGAACGGTGCCATGGAAACGCAGCTGGCACGCATTCGATGATATGGGCCATGCCAACCAGGGTGACTGTATCAGTGCAGAAACGTTAAAAGAATTATTTTGGAACTGAGCCTGTAACTGTAAAAGGGACATATTAAATCGTAAACTGTCATTTGGCGAACTCAACAAGAATGGGATGGCTGGCGCGTTTAGTTGTTTAACGGATGACAACCCCCAACACGTGGTCTGATAAATGGAAGCATTCAAAAACATAATTTGGGCTGGGATAAGGCAAGCGCGGTGCAATGCCTCAGTGCCTTGCACCTGCCATGGCTTCGAACCCCAGATTGATTTTAAATCTACTGTGTCTTTCCAATACTCATAACCACCCACCGCCAAGGCGCTCAAAAAGGAACCCGAATAAAGTAATTTAGTGTGGGTCAACATTACTTTTTGAGTCAATGGGGTTCTTAATTTAAAATAATAGGACCCAGGGTTCGATCGATTGAAATCAGTAAAATAGGTGAATTTATTACGAAGAGTCTGGGAACTACCTGGTATGGGGTTTGGACAATGTTCCCATTGGGTGTAAGTAACAGGGCTACGTAGTGCACTCGGTTTGTGGAGAAAATGATTGCCCCAATGCTGGTAGCAATACAAATCGGCATAATTCGCAGAATTCATATACAAGTCCTCAGCATTAAAGGAAGCATAATATTTTAAATCAGCAAACAATGCTTCAACGGCATGCACATCCCAATCATCAGAATGAATATTACTTTTTACTACATCGCCCATCGAGACTCGAAGGACATTTGGTACATTAATAATTTCCGTCGGGCCATGGATTTGAAAGTTTACCGCATCCCATACGATGCCATCTGCAACTGGAAACGCTGAAATGTTCACAAATGTGTGGTCACGCTTCATGATGTGTGAAGAGGAATGTGGAGCCAAAGTCCCAGCCACACTGTTCACAGCAGAGCGTTCAGGTAAATAGTGACCATTGATGAGTAGAAAAAACACCGTGACAAAGCCAATGGACATGAACAAAAAAACCAAGAAAAGTACCATCCAAATATATGTCCAAGGAGGAATCAAAAAATTGTCTCTAAACCAGGATACAAAAAGACTAAACTTGGACGGGGCCTTTGATGAGTTGGAATCCGAGTCAAAGGAATAACGTGTCGGGCTCAGTGGCGTTGTTGGTTGGTGTGCCACCGACTCTGTGGCGGGATAAGTATATTCGTCCTCATCAATGCAGGGGGATGCAGGGGGTTCAAATATATTTTCAGGCAAATCGACCATCTCCATGGTAACATCAGTGACTGTTCGTGCAGGCGTGCCGCGGATACATGTCCGATAAATGGCAGGACAAGAGACCGCTGGTGTGACACTATTCAGGATCGGCCAGATGTTGTAACTTGACATTTTCCACTGAGATGTATCTGTTTTCCTTGCGACCGGGAAGCGGTGGTAAGATGACTGTACGTGTTCCCTTCAAGCCCAGGACTGGAACCGGTGCACGAAAAGAGGGGCCGAATTCTTTTTTGTTCTCCACCTTCTCTCGTACCAGGTCGCCAATCTTCGGAAGCCATCCGGCAACCGGAATCTGCAGAGCAGGGTCTGTGGCTGAAGGAAAATGTGCAATTGCAAGTTTGTCTCGGGCTTCTTGTAAGTCCTGTAACATAGTAGAATGGTTATCTACATCAAACTTGGCGGATTGCGCCGCCATGTCTAGACCATCAAGGTCAGGCACAAACATTCGTATGCCAAAGAGCATTTCGTAAAGGGTCCGCCCACCCAGAGGACTTCTAGGGAGATTATTAAGTGCACGCTGAACAGTATACAAGTGGGCCAGCCAGTTCCTGCCAGTACCTATAACTCTAGCTGTCAAGGATTGCTTTAAGTCACGGTTCATTCGTTCAACGATAGAGTTGCCCTCAGGCCTATACGGAGACGAAAATTTCACCCGCACCCCTAAGGAGCCCATTGCGTCCTTGTAAGCCTTAGAGGCAAACGCCGGACCTTGGTCAGAATGGAAGGTGCTGCATGCGAAAATTCCCACAAAGACTCGCAAATCCCTTATGACATTTCGAGCGTCAGCACTCCGTTGTGGCCAGACCCAGATGAAATGTGTGCACGAGTCCACTGCCACTAAGATATATTTATAGGCAGTGTCCGAAGAAAAGGGACCGCAGTGATCCAGGTAAACACACCCAAAGGGTCTGTTAGAAATGCAGAGCGAGGTCTGAGGTGGTCGTGTAACCGTGGAAGGCTTAATCTGTTGACAAACGTCACAGGAAAGCACATAAGTACGGGTGTCTTTATACAACCCACGCCACCAGTAACGCTGCTGCAAAATGGAGATTGTTGCAGACACACCAGCATGAGCCGAAGCCATGCCTTCGTGTGCCGCTGCCATTAAGGAAAGTCTGCGGTCCGCGTTGGGGATCAGCCGATCACCAACGTCAGGTATTGTTACATAAGGAGCCTGATCGGGACCTATCTGGTATGAATATTTAGAAGGGAAACCTCTAGGGTAATTCATTCCTTCTTTTGTTGCAGCAATAGCTGCCAAGATATCAGTGTCTATTTTAGACATGGATCTAGTAACTGCTGCTACTGTACACGTGAGTACTGCTGATCTGGCAGCTTCATCCGCCAGACTGTTACCAACAGCGTGCGCGCCCACTCGCTGATGGCCTAAGGTGTGTACCACCTGTGTGAGTGGCAGACGTCTTTGTAAATCTGCCACTCTAACCCAAAGCATTTTATGCTTGATTGTGTTGCCTTTAGCGTCTCTATAGTCATTTTGCGACCAAAAGAACAGATTGTCATTATATGATTGAACACAGTAGTAAGAATCGCACACAATTAAAGTGGTCACATCAGGATTTACGAACTCAAGAGCAAGCACCAATGCACGCAACTCGGCCAATTGTGCGGTACTATCCCCGAGTGTCTGTGTATGCACCACAGTGGATTTGAACTTTCCGTTCACAAACGTACCTGCGACAATAGCACATGCGGCTGAATAAGCATGCTTGGAACCCGTGGCAGGTTGTGCAGAACCATCGGTGTAGATCACACAGTCGTAATCCTCAAGCGGCAATAAAGACAAAGGAGGAGGATGAAAGAATTCATACTGTAAAAACTCCTGAGTCTGAAGAGAAGAGTCAAAAATGAAAGTGACATCCGGAGACGTCAAAGATGTTGCCCATTGAATCCAACGGGGGTGCAAAGCTTTAGAGTTCGGAACACTTGCTTTCGTCACTGCCTCTAGGGCAGGATAGGGTGTTACCACCAGAATGCGTTTTCCCTGTGCCAGTGCGTGCTCCTTCAGGATCGCCATTTGCACTGCTGTTAGCACTTTCTCCACAGATGAGAACCGCATTTCTGCAGAGGTGTACAGATGTGACTTGTATGCGATGGGTACTGTATCACCTTCATTAAAGGTTAAGTACGTGAAACCCACTGCCCCTGGAATGATTCTAATCACCAAGTTTGTGTGGTTATCACGTGTCAAAAGGTATTTAGACTCAAGAAGGTCTGTTTGCAAAGACTGCAGAATGGAGGTATGCTCCGGAAGCCAGCAAGACTTCGAATAAGTAGGTTGTATCAAGGCATACAGTGGCTTAATACGCTGGGCGTATTCAGGAATATATGTACGTCCGAAGTTCAGAAAACCCAGCAAAGACTGAAGCTTCTTCAGATTAGTAGGAGGGCACAGAAGTGCACATTTCTCCAGAAAATGGGGGGCTAAAGCCTTACCTTCATTGTTGAGCTCATAGCCCAAGAACAGAACGGTAAATTCAGCAATATGAGATTTGGCAAAGTTAATTTTATATCCCTGAACCGCGAATTCAAGAATAATGCGGTCTACTCGGGTCAGATGCGGAAACAATTCGTCATCCGTCAGATAAATGTCATCCACATACGAACAGGCGTCTGGATCTATGCCGTCTAACAAAGAGACAACACGAGCGGCGAACACGCCCGGACTATTTTTGTAGCCCATAGGAAGACGCCTGAATTTGAACATTTTACCACCGGAAGTAAAAGCGCACCATTGGCCACTCTCCGGGGCTAAGTTGTGCGTGTAGAATCCATTTGAAAGGTCAAGTGTCGTTTTATATTTTTTACGAACAAGACTGTCTACAAGCGCCGAACTATGGGTATTTTGCACCGCGAAGGTCCGACAATGTGAGTTCAAATGCCGGTAATCCAATACTAAGCGGTACGATCCATCGGGTTTAGAAACCGCGAAAAGGGGATTGTTCATAGGTGATACACAGGGTTCAATTACTCCCTGATATTCCAACTGAGTCAGAATTTCGGAAACGTGGCCTTTGGCTTCACGTTTTATGGGATATTGGGGTTGTGGCTGCGGTAGTGACCGTAAAGGTATTTCATGGGGGGGAGAATCTTCATCCCAACCCACGTGATTGCGGAATAACGCCGGAGCCAGGGACACAGCCCACTCTGCTGCTAGAGCCTCCGCTTTGTCCTTTGGGACATGTCTAGAAAAGCTCGGAAGGATTACCTCCTCCCCTCTACGTGCAGCAAGAACGAATGGGGGTGGCCAATCCGCCTCTGCTAACAAAATGTCATATGAAGAGGTCAGATTTTCCCAAAAAATCCCTTTAATTACACGCTGTATATCACCTTCAATTTGGATGACAATATTAAACAGTCTGTCAGGGGGTGCCACTCTGGTGTCTGCTGTTTCAACAGTAATGAATGTTTCAGTTGCTGTCGCCTCCATATGAGGACGTAGCGCCTCCCGCACTATGGTAACTTCCGCGGCGCTGTCTAGGAGGGTTACTGCCCACGTCCAATTCAGGAGTCTCGTTCTCACCGTCTGTGGCATATTTCGCTGTTACAGCGGCAACTTTCTTCTTCTGAAATTGTGGTCGAAAACGTTGAGCGTCTTCCTCTTTTCCTCTGACTTGTTGCCGAGGCTGGTCTCGTCCCTGTGGGGCCTCACGGGCCCTTCCTCTATCTTGGCGGTCTCCTCCACCGGCCTGTGACGAAGTCTGTGCCTGTGAAGAACGAGGAGAACGCGTATCAGGGATTTGAAACCTATCCGGTGACTTAATTCTCGCTCTATCGCGTAAATCATAAGTGCGTTCAGAAGAAACTGAAACCGGGGATGCGCCTCGCGACCCCGGCTTTTGTTGTTGCTTACCCTGTTTTTTCAGCCTCCAGCTCTTTTTAGTGAAGACTGGTTTCTCATCTTTCTCAGATTGAGATTTGGTTTGTTGCTGTTGTGGTGCGATTGTGTTTGCTGTTTTGCAAAAGGCTTGTTACCCAGGCTGTTTCTACCAATAGTTTTGTAAGCCTGGGTAATAATTTTCGGTAATTCGCGAGGCTTGTCCAATTCTGGGACTAAAGCCAAAGCGTTAGCTACTTGAAAGTTCACTGCATCGCCCTTGACATTCGCAAAGATCAGCTCAGCTACTACTTCAAACACTTCCACCAGTCTCATCCCTAATTCCACAGCCGCTTCAGGGCCATGTTCGTCCTGTACTTTTTTAATTACAGAGGGTAGAACCGTCATGGAAGGAGTACCAAAACATTTAGAATATACTGCTGCGAATACCTTACCCCAGTTGTCACATGCTGTCAACTCGGGAATTAAGTCTTTTGGCAAACTAATCGTTAAAATACGATGTTTATCCACTGGAGTTGTATGTGGAAAAACTGCCTCCAACTGATCAAACTTTTCTGCAAGCCAATAAGGAAAATCATCCTTATTTTGTGGACGTTTGCCCATCACCGAATTCACCATGACGGGACTTATGGTCACTCCGCCTGCAGCAGCTGGTTGGCCGGCAACTCCAGGAGCGGCTCCATGGATGCTGCCTGTAACATATCGCACTAAAGCTCAATGCACCTGCACCAAGGCCGCATACATAGTGCGCAGTTCAGCGACTGGTATTGTCATATAACGCGGATGTGGGGTGTACCCGGCCAAAACAGGCCAAGTGGCCCCCTCAATTGATAAGGGGCCTAAACGAACCGTCGTTGTCGGTTGTGGGAGGGCGCCATTAAACCAAACACGGTGTTGCCAAGCCTTGAGCGGTACTTCAAGATTAGTATAAGGTCTATAGACTGCAGGAACAGCGGTGGGTTCATACTCATGGAACAGATTATCGTTCGCATTCACCGCTGGAAAAGTGATCCAAGAGTAGAACACTTCAAAGTGGAAAGCCGGATCGGCTTGAACCACAAAGACTAATTCAACTCCCGCGTCTGGCACTCCATACACCCGTAAGTGATCCCGGAGTGCCGTGCGGCTATGCGCCGCTATGTCTATACCCGCCATTACTAACGGGTCTATTCAACAATCTTACACTAGGCAGCACAAAAAGGGTTATATTTAAGAAACCTTTTTTAATAACATCAAGCTTGAAAGAACCTACAAAATCTGTAATATAGGAGGTATCACCATCACACACGCTTCCGGAAGCGTATGTGAGGGTATTGTGGACAAGCACAAGTACTACTCAAGCGTCTCGCAAGTAAGCTGCCCCACTCGTTGGTCGCGCCATGTCATAAGGTTTCTGCACTTACAGAGCTATGCACAGGATATTAGGACCTTGGAATATAGTGGTGAGCCAACTATAGACCTCAGCACCCAAAACCCCAACCCAACTAGCCTTAGCGTCCCATTAGCACTAATGTACCAATGATTAGACAACCTAGAACACGGTATCTCTCTCTCACCCAGGACTAGGCAAGAACACTCTTTCGTCACACTCGTACCTGTCCACAACATGCGTAAGAAGAGACACTGTATAGTTCAATATATTTATTTCAACTTACGTGCTCTAAGATACAGTACACGTGTCAGTACTAATAGCATAATACATATGAATAATATAATCAGCATAGTTACTACTCCATAGAATACGAACGGGGAAAGCATCTCATAAAGCAGTGGATATATGTCTAACTAACATTACCACCCTCCCCGTGCTGGAAGCCAGTTTATTATGATAATAGAAGACCTTTGGGCTTTGACTAGCGAACCCCCATACCTCAGTCTCTAGATGCAAAACTACATCAGCATACAATCACAGCTCTTCTCTCTGGAAAGTTCGTCTCCAAGTGCTCTCTAGAGCAGGCGACCGCATTATTAAAAGCACACTATTTTCTCAATGGCAGCTGTACATGGTGTTATGTCTAGGTGCGAGGGACGGGCCAAATCAGTAGGAACCAGGGATTTGTTATTCGACCTTGTAACTGTTGTTCAGACTGAGCCCAAAAGGGAATAGGAGAAAAGGTGAGAAACAGAAAATGCAGACAGTTGTAAAATAACTTGGCAGTAGCAGAGGGCGACAGAACAACAGTTTAAGAGAAACGTGCGCAAAAAGTCATCATGGCAGCCAGGCCTGCGCCAACGTAGCCAGGCAGGCCATGAGCCACAAGACAACCATGCTGAATGAGTGTCCCATGGGAAGTAAGAAACCCTCTCTCTGCCCAGAGCCGCCCGAAATTATGGGCGACCCCGAAGGCGTACTGGCTGTCAGTATAAACATTAACAACCAGTCCCTCACTCAACTCACAGGCTCGAATTAGGGCAACTAACTCAGCTGCTTGGGCGGACTGATAGGGAACTCGTGATGTCTCAACTACCGTGTGCAGCATAGTAATTGCATACGCTGCAGTGGTGGTGCCATCTGGCAATTTGAAACAAGAGCCATCGACATATAGTTCCCCTTGGGGGTCAGATAAGGGAACATCAGTCAGGGCTACCTGTCCCTTCGTCTCTTCCTCGGTCCGAAAAATGCAATCATGTATGTCAATCTCCTCATTTTCAGAAGGGAGGGGTAGTAACATGGCTGGATTCAGAGTGGCACAGCGTTTGATCGTAATATGCTTTTGGAAGAGCTTTAGCTCGTAACCGGTCAGACGTGCACTGGTGAGGTGCTGCATCCTTGTCTTATTCAAAAGTGTATCCACAGCATGGGGTACCATGACTGTGAGGTCGGTATCAAGTACGAGTCCTGCCGATTGTCGTATTGAGACAGCGACAGTCACGACCGCTCTTAGACAGCTCGGAAGGGCTCGCGCGACAGGGTCAAGCACAGCAGAGAAATAAGCACACGGCCGTTGCTTATCTCCAAATTTTTGGGTTAGAACAGAAATCGCACAACCAGCCGTCTCATGTACGTACAGCACGAACAGCTTGGTATGGTTAGGAGTACCAAGCTACGGGGGCGAGCAAAGCGCAACCTTTAATTGCTCAAAAGACTGCTGGCATCAGTCGCTCAAGGCAGGCGTCCATGCACATCTTTAGTGGTTAGTGCAAGCAGAGGTTTTGTTAGTAGGGAATAGTTTGGGATCCATTGGCGACAATAAGAAGTAATGCCAATAAAAGTGCGCACATCTTTCTGGGTTCGCGGAACAGGCATTTTCACAATGGTACTGATGCGCTCAGGGGTCAATCTCCTACCTTCCTTCGACAGTAGGTGACCTAAATAGGTGACCTCCTGTTGACAATACTGGAATTTGGAAAGGGATACCTTATGACCATGGTCAGCTAGATGGAGCAACAATTTAACCGTACTATCTCTACAACCTTGTTCTGTGTCTGAGGCGATAAGCAGGTCGTCAACATATTGGAGTAATACATTACCTGAGGGGAGCGACAATGAATCCAGCTGACTTTTCAATGCCTGACTATAGATACTCGGACTCTCTGTATAGCCTTGAGGAGCACAACAGAATCTAAAACTTCTACCAGCTAGGGTGAACCCGAACAGATACCTGCTGTCAGGATGAATGAGGATGCTGAAGAAGGCATTTTTCAAGTCAATGACAGAAAAGAATTTAGCAGAAGGAATCATCGTCAAGAGAGTCGTAATGTCAGGGACCACTGGAAACTGGGGAATCACTATTTTGTTAACTTCACGCAAATCAATCACAAAATGATAAAATCTTTGTGATACTCAGAGGGACCCGAAGGTGTCCGCTTGAGAATGGGGAGAATAGGACTATTACAGACATTAGCAGTTGTCTCGTCAACCACATTAGCAGTCATCTCGTCAACCACTCCTTTCTCAATCAAATCCTGCACAATTATTATCAAAGCTCGCTCACCTGCCTGCGGTATCTTATACTGAGGAATACGGGGTAAAATAGCACCTTCCTTGACACGAATTGAAACAGGCGATATCTGCAACAAACCCACATCTGTGTCGCCCGTTGCCCACAGCGTGGGTGGCACATATTTAAACTCAGCAGGGAGAGGCGCATCTTTAGACAGACACTGCGTAGCGCACACAACATTCGGACCCATTATCATGTAGACACCCTCCGGGGAGCAATATATTGTGGCATGCAATTTCTTCAATAGATCCAGACCCATCAAATTCTCTCCACAATTAGACGTCAACAGAAATGGCGAATCCACAGTAAAAGGACCAATAGTAAACGCAAGAGGTTTACAAATGGGGCTCACAACCGGTACACCAGAAAATCCTACCGAAACATTATGGCCAGACAGAGCCGCCCCAGGGACCAAGGAACGAGAAACAGAACTGTTTGTTGCACCTGTATCCACCAAAACCTCCTTAGTCCAACCATGCACGTCTGTACTAACGTACGGACCTCTTTGGTCTACAAGACAGTATCAAAACTGGTCCCTCACCCTGTCCCCGGCTGTCCTAGCTGTAAGACATCCCGGTCACCTCATCTGTGTCATAATCATCATGGTAGTACTGTTTGCCCCGAGGGCCGTCGAAGTAGTTCTGATCAATACGACCCTGTGTCTCAGCTGTCTGAGCCCTGTCCTGGCCACCATCTCCACGACCCTGTCCACAAGAACCTCGTCCTCTTGGGACCGCCACCTTTTGCAAAAGCACCGGACACTTGCTGCACCAGTGTCCCTCCTCCTTACAATATGCACACTGATTCAGCCCTACTGGCATAGTATTTCTGCTAGTACGAGGAAGTTGCCTGGCCGGACCACCACATCCTCTACCATTCCGTCGAGAAGCCAGCTGCAACAACACCTTCGTCTTCAAATCCTTGTACTTTTTCTCCGTCTTTTTCTTATCCTCATTTTCCCTGTGCTCGTAGTACTGCGCCACGTTCAAGATAACAGAAGAAGAAGAGGTGGACCAAGTGCTCTCGGAAGCCTGTAAACGAGTCGCAATCTCGGGGAGTAAATTTGAAACAAATCTACTAACAAACAAACACATACCACCCTCAATCGACAAGTCCTGTCCACTATAATCCAAAAACACACTTTCAAACCGAGTGAAAAAATCAGACACACACTCATCTTTCTTCTGACGACAGGCCGACAGCTTGTCCCAATCAATCTTTCGGGGTGGCATAAGGGAATGCATATAATTGATAATACGGCCAGGCAGAGCAAGTATCTCTGCCTTAGGCTTCTCACCGGGCTTCTTTTCTTGGTCCCATACCTTAATTTGATCCCAGGTACCACCCAATTTGGCAACGTGATCCTGTGTATGGACCTGCCTCCAAATATTAACCTGGAACAAGTTTGTCTGTATGTTCTCTTGTCTAAGTATTAGGTCATATTAATGTTTGTAATATAAATAGCGTTTATGTGTTATGTACCTGTGTTTAAAGTATTGTTTGTTTCCAAATAGAAGGGGTCATATGTCATAAAACATAATGTGTTGGCAACCTCTTTTCTTCATTTGAAAAATATGAAATGAATCCATAAATAAATGGTAGCCCAGGGTTAATTCAGATAACCATTGTGGCAGAATGGATAATTGATTGATGGTGTCAGAGGTATTTTTGTGTATATTGATGTCAATTTTGATTCCACCCTCTGTCTTACCTGAACTGAATCACTCCCCCCTTTATAGAATTTCCAAATATCAACGGGCACCAACAAACCAAAGAACATTTCAATATCCGCAAGCGTCATCACCGTTGATGAAGTGGCCTCAGTCAATTCTTTATAATATGCAGTAGGATTTTTCCTAGGGTCAGGTAGCTGAGTTTTAAGGGACAAGACTTCATTCCTTTTCCATGGAGTATAAACCCACTGTTCCTGGAAACGGGCCACTACCCCTGGACTAGTAACAACATCATGCTGATCCCGTAGCTCTGGTATTTCAGGATGATATATGGGATGCACTTCCCTCATCAGGTACTGGGACACCAGGGTGGGGCTCTTCTCCAGTAGCCTCCCCCACTAAGCAACTAATGTTGCCACGTTACCAAAGACATGAGCCGGCTCCATATCAGTAACATACACATGATCCCTAATATCGTATATGATCTGCGGTGCTGCACCCTTGAAATGCTGCTCCCAAAGACCGATCAGAGTAGTCGACATGTGCTTAAGGGCATGTTGCTGTACGAAAGGCTCATAATCTTTCATCACACTCCACACATCTTCCTCACTGTAAATGGCGTTACGAGCCCACTGTTTAGCCACCACCTGTTTCTCTGCATCTCCCATCAGACCAATGTCCGCCCCATGCGCTCTTTAAATTTCGTCCACTCTCTATCATCAGGGCCACGCATCGGTGTCTCACTACTCAGTAATGTCGGAGAATGGAGGAACACAGTGGGGGTAACAACAGAGGGAGCAGACACTAATGTCATTGTCGGCTGCGTCGTGGGTGTAAGAGCTGGAGAGAGAGACGCCAAAGCAATAGGCGTTGCAGGAGTACTAACAGTCACAGTTGCCACAGACGGCGAAGACAAGGAAAGGACAGGAGGTGCAGAGGCCACGGCAGTCTGATCAACAGTAACAGAAGCAGAAACAGCAGAGACGGAAGAACCGGGTAGCTGGGCATGTTGGGGAAGGGCAAGATACATCCCCTACGGGGCATACAGAGTTGGGGGTTGAGCATCTAGCAGTTCCTCTACAAAACTGTCATTTTCTTCTCGGGCTACATATGATTTATCAGTATTCAGTCGAAATCTCCTATCTGCACGTTCAATTCCTATCTCCTGCATCTCTCTATCATGTGCTACAGCTTTCTGAGTCAATGTTTGTGTCCTCCCCTTACGGGCCTCTTTCTCTGCTTTCATTCGCCTCTGTTTAGCCTCTTTTTGCCATGTTCTGAGGGAATCAAACATCGACTGCCTACTCCTTTTCGCAAACAACCACTCTTGTAAAAAACTAACTTTTTTTGTTCATCAAAAGTCCACGTCAAAGGCCATTGTAACTCGGCATTGTCCCTCGTATATTTGTGCCATAACGTACTAAACATATTAGGGCCAATGCCATGTTTTACATACATTTCAAAATTCGGAGTGCCTTCCGGAGGCGCTGGCTGACTTTCTTCCAGTCGAGCATCAGCAACAACGACAACAGGAAACCCAAAATTTACTACACCCGGGCATTTTCAAAAAATATATCAAATTTGATATGTTGCCCGGCAAAGTGTTCACAGACACTTTGTTCCAAAAGCGGTCATCAAAACCGCACCAAACACAAAGGCGGTCCTCAAACTGCACCAAATCCAAAGGCGGTCCTCAAAACGCACCAAATCCAAAGGCGGTCCTCAAACCGCACCAAATCCAAAGGCGATCCTCAAACCGCACCAAATCCAAACCAAAATGGTACCATATTCACAAAGAACCAAAACAAACTCACCTGGTGCACACAGGTCAAATGAATTTATTCTCCACTGCCGACTCTTCCGACCAAACGGTCAGATTCAAGTGTTTCGCCGTTCAGGACCCCAGTCGGGATGACCGCTGGGCTAGGCACCGACCGGTCAGACAGACGGGGCAGCTGCGAGTTCAGGAACTCTCTCATGCAGGGATCCCTGGTCCGCCCGTCCAACCCGACGTGGCCGCGACCTCCTCACCCCTCTGCGGGCGAGGATGGGTCACCCGATGGAGTCCCTGTTCGGGCGCCAACTGTAGGAAGTGACCCGATTTGGGCCACCCGGGTCACTCGCGACCACCTCTCAGTCTTCCATACAAATGAATAGTCGGTCAGACAGTAGAGAATACAAACCAAGTATATTTTATTCAGGTACACTCGAGTGGAGTCCAGTCTGACCAGCCTCCTGGGATTGCTGCAGAGGGACTGACTTCAGCAAGCATGGTGATACAATAAGTACAGTTCAGAACCAATAAAGACCCACCCTGACTGGAGATTTTCAGTTGGTAGCTAGTGAACAGAGGAGATACAGAAGGATGGGTTTCAATCCTGAGACCGGGCACATGCTATCTCAGCGTCAAAGTCTCTCCTGCCTGCACCCGCCGCTCTAAGGGTGGGAGCAGGCCTATCTAGTGGGAAAGGTATGTACAGACAAAGACAGTGTATTCATTAGTACAGTGAAGCTCAACCTTGGAGAAATGAAAACTATTGCAGCTGCTTTCAGCTGGGGCAGAAGATGCGAGAGACAGTTAATTTCGATCATGACTCAAAATGGCGGCTGGAAATAAAATGGTGCCGCAAATGCTAACTTAAGACATACAATGCACGGATAACGCCGCTAAAACATTTTTATTCCAACAAGAGTTTTGTTTGTGAGTTGTAATGGCAGGATAGTTTGGCATACATCAGTCTGTAAGTTGGGGTTTGAACCAGCATGTGTCTTTAAACAGAAAACACTGAAGCCGACAGTATCTATTGTGACAACAAAGAAGCATTGAACTAAAGATGTAAATGAATTTACTGGGCCTTTAACCCTTTTCGAAACAGGTAAGGGTACATTGGAAGTCTGGTTACTAAGCTTACATGGCCGAGATATTAAGCAGTGGCGGCTGGCAACATTAAAATATAGTGGGTTGCGATGCCCAAAATACTCACCAAATATGTTGCACGGCACTTTCTGGCTCTCGTCCGAAGTGTCTCTCCTTGGCGGGATCAGGATCCTGGAGTCCATGAGCAGGAAAGGGAAGGACTTCCTTCCTGCTTGTGGAATGCAAATCCAACCAATCCTAGAGCTGCTTTCATGATGTTTTCTGCATGAGAGCAGCTCCAAGATTGATTGGAGCAGGCTAACCCTGTGCTCATCTTGAGGCTGGGGGCCTGTGGCAGCAATCCCCAGGCTGTTTCACAGCCCTTGGATTGCTGGGTTTACAGTACACATGTTGGATACGGAGGCTGTAGACAGCAGGCCAATCAAACATGAACACTGTAAACCAGTGCAGTCATTCTGCATTTGCAGCATTCAGCTCCACCCCCACCCTTGCGCTGTACACAGCACGAGTGGTGGCAAAATAAAATGACATTGATATGCCATTTTATTTATTTGTGTTTGCCTACTGCGCTCGCAGCAGGCAGTGTGAGGCTCCTCCGCCATTTAGGAGGAGCTGCCCCTGATATTTCCAGGACGCAGTTTTTTTGCCATATGCATGGCTAATAAATACACAACTGTATCACCTGGAATGTAAGGGGACTGGTAGCCTGGTCAATAGATATAGGGTTTGCATGCTTATGAGGGGTAGCAAGGTCCACCTTTCATGCCTACAAGAAACACATCTTACCGACATTAAAATTAACCCTGGGTGAAGTTTGCGTAGTCGCGCTACGCGGAATTCCGCGAAGCCACAAAAAACCTCCGCGAGCTACGTGAATTTCCGCGAGCGTGCGGAGTTGCTTGTTCCGCCCGTTCGCGATGCGTTTTTCCAGTTCGGGAACACGTATTACGTGTTCGGGGACGCTTTTTGAATGCTCGGGGGGAAATATCGCGCAAACTTCACCACGCGGTCGCCGATGGGCGCGGCCATCTTGTTTTTCACTTTTTGCTATGGTTCTGGGCCTGTTTTTCTATCCTCCCTATATCTTTTCAATCCTTTGCTTCTAGAAACTTTTTTTGATCTTTTTTATTTATTATCTATCCCTCTCTATTCCCGATTGTATATTTTGCGTTTTTTCCTACTTTTTTAGTGTTTTTACTGCGTTTTTCACTCTTTTTCTATTACTTGCTTTTTTCATTTCTTTTACTTACTTTCTTACTTCCTACCTTTTCTTTTCCGCCCCCGCCTACCCAGAACCATGGCACAGGGCCAGGGGAAGAAGAGTCAGAAGACTAGGAGGGCTCGCAGTGAGAGCCGCGACCGCCTTCCTTGCGTAAGGCGGCGCCCACATAGGGTGCAGGCACGGGCCTTATTTAGTGAGGCGGAGGTGGCCGCCCTGGTTTTTTTAATCCAGCGCCACCTCCCCTTAACCCTGGCAGCAGGCGACAGGCCTGGGTCCGGGTACGGGCTCCGGGAGCGTCACCGGCGGTGGGCAAGGGTGCGCTGGGCAGTGTTTCGCTGCTCTGGGGTCCGGCGCAGCCATAACCAATTGACGCACCAGTGGTCCGATATCCTGGACCGGGAGCATGACCTGCTGGACCTGCTAGGTGTTGAGGTCCCGGGGCTTGGTGAGTAGTTATCTATTTATATTACTATTTTGTGTTCTTCTGTTCTGACCGTTATTTATTGCGATTGCGAATATTATTTTTTTCGCAAATAGCTAACATGCTTGCTGCTGCAGTGCTTACATGCAGGTAAGGTATAACCTATGTTTAAAAATCTTATATTATGTGATTGTTACTTCCAGACAGATGCTCGGCGCTACTAACTAATCGTCGTACTTGTTTGCAACTTTGCGCTCACTTGGCTGGTTATGTAAGAGAGGTTGGAGAATTTAAGTTAGGTAGGTATTTAATCCACATAGGAAAGACTCCAGTCCTTTCCTTTGTCCTGTCAGGCTGTCCTGTCTCCTCCTGTCACTAAGATAGTGGTAGTAGTTAGTTAGTTAGTATTATTTGGCAGCCTGCATCGTGACTCGTGAGTGACGCGTCCTCAGGCTCTCACATGACTTCAGTCCTACTCCTAGTAGAACTTTTTATAGTTCTTATAGTGAGTGAATAATAGCAACCAACCAATTTGGTCTATGCTGCAATTATGCATGCGTCCATCTATGCATTAAGAAGAATAAATGCAGACTTAGTAATTGGCCCGTCAAAGGGGGTTGTTGGAGTTGAGACTGAGACTGTCTGAGAGATGATTGGGAATGAGAGCTGAACTTAGAAGCAAAATGCAAAAATAATTTTTTTGCAATTCATTCCAAAGTCAGGAATAGGCAGGCTAGGTATGTTTGGGATTCAGGAATCGGAATTGAACTGTGGAATAATAATGATCGGATGGTACTCGACTGCGATACATACTAGTCGACTACTACTAGTCGAATAAGTTGATCTGATTGATTTAGCATAGGTAAATGTTATTGCAATTGCCGTTTCCTGTCTAAAAATATTTTTAGAGCAATTATATTTATATATTTAACACAAATCATTTTTTGTCTCTTTACATGATCAGCTTCCAGGGGCAAGAAGAAGACTGGGGCAGCTGGCAGTGCGGCGGGTGCGGGAGCTGGTGGGGCCTCCCAGGAACAGCAGTAAGCGGCCTCAGGCGCAGCCGCAGATGGCTCTGCTGCTGGGCCCAGTAAGTCCTCCTGGTGTTTATATTAATATTTCCCTAACTTTTACCGCTCTATTATTTCCATTCCCTAATTTTAATTTTTCCAAAATCCTCTTCAATCTATCTGCTTCTAAATTCTAAATTCTTGTTTTTGCTCCACCGTTACCTACTACTAACATTATTTCTTCTAGTGTCTGTTTTTATTTTTACTTCAAATCAAACTGCATCTGACTAACCTCTGCTCTGACTCTATTAGACAGTCTGTCTGTCTTTCTTCTGGGTTTCACTGAACTTTCTCTCTCCCTTTATGTGGATTGCCTAGTAGTGGCACTGTAAGACTCAGAGAACCCATTGGTCCTAGCCTAGACTACTACCAGTACTAGTAAGGACTCCTTACTACTACTAGTAGCACTAATGTGCTGTGCAGACTGCAGATTGCATGCCCAAGACAAGTAAGGTATATCCGCAGGTTTGTGAATTGTGAGATGAGAAGGCTTTAGTTTCTTTTACTGTCTCATCATGCTCAATCAGAAATTGTGGTCACTCACGTTGGACAGGAGCAGCACCCCCCAAAGTGGTGTATTTTACTTTTTCTAATCCAGGCCTAGTACTTTTTTTAGTAGCAGCAATTGATGGTGAACACTGAACAACTGTTACCGTGCACCATGGCTGGAAGGAAGTATATGAGAGGAGTAGGAGGACGGCGCCATTTTCCAACTAAGAGAGACCTCATGTCCGCCCAGTTGGCCACTCTTTCTTCTTTTCAAAAAATGAGATGCACCATAGCTCTAGTCACTGAGTCCAGTCCTATGGGTTGTCCTCTTCAAGAGAGGCTTTTAAAAAACTGCCACCAACAAAATGCCCAACCGGATATTATTTAGTTATTTTTGATAGGACATACTGTCTACTGTACTGGTATCCGAATTGTAGATAGTGATGTGTGTGGTGTATATGTATTATTAATTATGTATTTTCAATCTTGCTAATTAAAAAAATAAATAGGGAAGGCGTATATGGCATCTAAAAATGGGATTTTTTTTTTCCCAGGCATACTGACCACCAGTGCCGGGGCCAGCGGTGAGGGCCACCATGTCACTCTGGAGGGAGCGGATGCGGCAGCCACAGGGGGTGAGCCAGCAGCAGTGGCGGGTGGTAGTAAGTCATATTTCTTACTTATTGAGAATGATGAATACACTTGCTGCAAGGGTGTACACTCAGTACTAGTAGTACACTACTTCTGCTGAGGCTAAGTTGTTGCTTGTGAGAACACCTAACAGTTGAAGAAGACACCCTGGCCTTTACTTAAACATTAGCATTAGCTGCGGGGGTTGAGTAACTAATGGCATATTCTATCTTCAACTCAGCAAAGACAGTTTTATGACGAAGACAAACAGTCAGACGACATGTATGACTGGAAGAGAAGGATGCGTGGGTGAAGGAAGGGGCCCCGGGATACATAGGTGGCGGATGAAGATGATAGGAATAGGATGCATGGGTAGTTGAAGGATGGGTGAAAAGGTGAAAGAGAAAGCAGAAAGGATGCCTGTCTGGGTGGGTGAAACTGTATGGGTGAAAGGAATCCTCCGGGGGGAGTTTGAGGGGTCAAACTCTAAGGCAAGCAAGGATGCATGGCATGGGTGGTGGTTGGTTATATATCTAAAATATATGTTGTTGTTGGTGAAAGCCGGTTTATGATGATAGCCATGTTTGGATGCCTGGATGGTATCATAGTAGGTGAAAACAGAGTCAGACTGGATAAAGAGAATGTAAAAGAAAATTAAACCGTGCCAGAGTACCAAAGCCAAGGGTGAAGAATATTACGAATAAAATAATAATAATGCTAGAAGAGCAATGCACTGAATGTAAATGAAAAAACAAGCCCTGGGAAGAACAAGGTCTGTATTTCAGAATGGAATACTCCCTTGACTCACAGTAGTTTGCAAGCACCACATATATATTGTGCATGACTAAATATTTACCCTACCCATAATCGCCTCCCTCCGACTCTGAGGCCCACTTCCACTCCAGTCCCCTCCCTGTGTCAGCCATGGGTGGCCTATCGGCTGCATGGTAATTGGTAACCAGGGGTGGGCGGACAACTCCGTTCCGCCCACGGAATGTGTGGAATTTTGCCTGTTCCGCGTTCCGCAAAGTAGGCGGAACAGGCAAATCTCCGCACACTCGGGCGGAGCGGAGTTGGCCTCCCGCCCGCCTCCCGCCTGCACTATTAAAACAGTATAAATAAGAATTTAAAACACCTTACCTTATCGGCGGCGTCCCCGGGCATCCCTCCTTCTCAATTGCGACTTCTTCTTCAAAACTGCGCGGGCGCCCGTGCATGCGCAGTTTTCCAGAAGAAGACACGATGGAGAAGGAGGGAAGCCCGGGGACGCCGCCGATAAGGTAAGGTGTTTTAAATTCTTATTTATAATGTTTTAATAGTGCGGGCGGGAGGCGGGTGGCACGTAGCGGAGCTACACAGACTGTGCAGAGATTGGTTACGTCTCCGTGGCACTCCGAGTAGCCCCGCTACGCCCACTACGCCCACCCTTATTGGTAACTAGTACTTACAAATCACTCAGTGTGTCATCATCATCACATGACGTGAGTGACATGATGTCGTGCTGCCGTTTCTCATCATCCATAAGCATGTGATCATTAACCATCATCATGTGCCTTATTGCTGTAGTGCAGTCAGGGTGAAAGTGAAATTGTCTGAGCATTTGCCATTGATTTAACAGAGTATGGCTGTAATGGAAATATATAATTGTGTAGTACAGCTGCCCCACATGCAGACAGTAGTAAAGTACATGAGTCTGCGAGACTGCGACACGAGTATGTCTGTCTAGGGCACAAGCTGACTGAGCTGGCATGCCTGCAAGATTAATTGCGCTAAACAAGAGAGAGAAAAAGAATACTTCTACTCTACTCCATACTTAGGGGTCGATTCCGATTCGGGCCAGAAAAAGCACCGACCGACTCGGATCCGGAAAAAATACCGACCGACACCTACCCGTGGCGCCCGACACGCCAAGTACGATGCAAGGCGCGAAAAATCCGACCGACACGTAACGAAACCAAGTCGACCGACCGAGCCGCACGGAAAACAGCAATCCGGCCGGAAAAACACGCGAATCCAACCGACCGACACGCACCCGGAACAAATCCGACCGAAACGTACACGCTAACTCCAAACCGCTAAGTACGATGCAAGGCGCAAAAACCACGAGCGAGTCGGACGGAGGACAAGCCGTACGACCGACACGCATACAAAACCGAGCCGAAGCAACACAATACACCGCGACCGACGCGTACGCAGCATAGAAAACTGCACAAACACAGCGTGAACGAAACGGAGAACACCGTACGAGACCAATGCAGGGTCCGACTCGGTCACAAGAACGTTTCCAACATACAAAAACAGCACAAAGGAAAAATCACCCAAAAAAAGGCCAAACAAGCAATTACCAAGCCAATAAATACTGGGGGGGTGGGGACAGAGAACAAAGACACACCCACAACTCCACCTATATAAAGGACACAAATCACTACCATGAGCCTTTGCAAATGCCATTCCACTGCCAGCACCCAAGAGAAAGCAACCACACACCCACAGCTCATCCCTCACACAAGCCACACACCATCAGCACACCAACAAATACCTACCTCACATACACCCAGCAAAACACACACTCACACACCCTCACCTGCACACCAACACACACATCACTCACCATCACCACCCATCACCATGCCCCCCAAGAAGAATCACAAGTTCCTAGATAGTGAATTGGAAGTCCTGGTAGACGAGATCCTCAGGGTAGAGCCACAGCTGTTTGGCACATTGGTCCAACAGACCCCCATGTCGCAGAAAACCAAGATGTGGGAGAGGATCATCAACAGGGTGAACGCACAATCACCATGTCTGCGCACAAAGACCGACATCCAGAACAGGTGGTATGACGTGCGCAGGAGGGTCCGGGAGCTGCTCAAGAAAGACTACCTCATCAGCCAATACACCGGCAGTGGCCCTCCTGCCAAGCCAGTATACCTCAGGCCCTGGGAGGAGAAGGTGCGGGCCATCCTTCCGCCAGTGAGCGTATATGGACTAGAGAACATCCCAGAGCCTGGTGAGTACACAACAAATGTACACAATTTTCTGACACAAAACACACACACATTACTGTCAAGGGGAGAGTCAAACCATGCACTCATAGCAATTACACAGCAACCAGAACAGAATCATCCCAAAATGTGTATGTCAGTCAGATAAACACAACACATGCCATCAAAAAAGTTACATCCAACCGTGCCATCACATGTACAAACACAACTACAACTACAGCTAGGCAGTGGCACAAATAGAACTAACAAACACATCCAGACATGTAGCCACCACAACAACACCAACACACAGTGAAGACCACTCAAAGGAAGGAATTCTGTGTATGCTGGCCAAGTCTGTGTAGCCAATAGCATCATGGGAGTCGCAGTCACACATATTGCCCCCCCACAACTGTCCCATCAACACCACCATGAACCATGCGCACATCACAGGGAGTGGAGAAGGACTCACAAGATGGCTGACACTGGCTACTGCTGTGGGGAGCACAAGGCCCTGCTGGCAACTGTGCACCAACAAACAGCAGGACACCACTGACTGACATCCTGAGAGACAACTTCCACTCCCTGCAATGCAAGCACAGTCCATGGTGGGATAACTGACTGGCTGGCTGGGTGGGAAGGAGGACTTGCAGCCCTAACCATAGTCACAAGCACCTCCCCTCACACACACCCCAACACAAACTCCACAGTACCCACCTGGTAGAATGCAATGCCCCCCATCCTAACACAAGATCCCACAAAGAACCACCACCCTGGGTTATGTTGTGTGAAGCACAGGGACACTCTTGGGACTCTTAGCCAAACAACTGCCAGGACAACACTCCCAGCCATCCTGTCAGCACAGCCAGCCCACCCCACAGGGAAGCAGAGTCAAAAGGAAGGAAGCATGGGCATGCTGGGAAGGGGGGTGGAGGCAATAGCATGATGGGAGTTGTAGTCATAGACATTGCTCAGCCTCACAACTGGCCCATCAACACCACCCTGAACCATGCTCACATCACAGGGAGTGGAGAAGGACTCACAAGATGGCTGACACTGGCTACTGCTGTGGGGAGCACAAGGCCCTGCTGCCAACTGTGCACCAACAAACAGCAGGACACCACTGACTGACATCCTGAGAGACAACTTCCACTCCCTGCAATGCAAGCACGTTCCATGGTGGGATATCTGGCTGGCTGGGTGGGAAGGGGGACTTGCAGCACTGACTATAGTCACCAGCACCTCCCCTCACACCCCCCCAACACAAACTCCACAGTACCCACCTGGTAGAATGCAATGCCCTCCATCCTAACACAAGATCCCACAAAGCACCACCACCCTGGGTTATGTTGTGTGAAGAACAGGGACACTCTTGGGACTCTTAGCCAAACAACTGCCAGGACAACACTCCCAGCCATCCTGTCAGCACAGCCAGCCCAACCCACAGGGAAGCAGAGTCAAAAGGAAGGAAGCATGGGCATGCTGGGAAGGGGGAGGAGGCAATAGCATGATGGGAGTCGTAGTCACAGCCCTACATCCCCCACCACATGGCCCAGCAAGCTCACACTCACGCATGCACATCCCACAGAGAGTGGAAAGGCCCATCAAAGATGTCTGACACTGTTGCTGTGTCGTGGGGAGCACAAGGGCATGCTGGGTACTGCACACCAACCAACAGCAGGACACCACTGTCAGCCATCTTGCCATTGCCCTCACACCCACACCCACTGAACTCCACACAAAAGCAAGTAAGTATGGGAATGCTGGCAAGTGGGGTGGAGGCAATGGCATGATGGGAGTCGTAGTCACAGACATAGCTCACCCCCACAACTGTCCCATCAACACCACCCTGAACCATGCTCACATCACAGGGAGTGGAGAAGGACTCACAAGATGGCTGACACTGGCTACTGCTGTGGGGAGCACAAGGCCCTGCTGGCAACTGTGCACCAACAAACAGCAGGACACCACTGACTGACATCCTGAGAGACAACTTACACTCCCTGCAATGCAAGCACGTTCCATGGTGGGATATCTGGCTGGCTGGGTGGGAAGGGGGACTTGCAGCACTGACTATAGTCACCAGCACCTCCCCTCACACCCCCCAACACAAACTCCACAGTACCCACCTGGTAGAATGCAATGCCCTCCATCCTAACACAAGATCCCACAAAGCACCACCACCCTGGGTTATGTTGTGTGAAGCACAGGGACACTCTTGGGACTCTTAGCCAAACAACTGCCAGGACAACACTCCCAGCCATCCTGTCAGCACAGCCAGCCCAACCCACAGGGAAGCAGAGTCAAAGGAAGGAAGCATGGGCATGCTGGGAAGGGGGTGGAGGCAATAGCATGATGGGAGTCGTAGTCACAGACATTGCTCAGCCTCACAACTGGCCCATCAACACCACCCTGAACCATGCTCACATCACAGGGAGTGGAGAAGGACTCACAAGATGGCTGACACTGGCTACTGCTGTGGGGAGCACAAGGCCCTGCTGCCAACTGTGCACCAACAAACAGCAGGACACCACTGACTGACATCCTGAGAGACAACTTACACTCCCTGCAATGCAAGCACGTTCCATGGTGGGATAACTGACTGGCTGGGTGGGTGGGAAGGAGGTCCGGCTGTCAACCAAACACAAGCAATGCAGACCATGTTCACACCCCAGAAAATACATAGAAATGCCCAAATAATGCAGGACAATGTGCCACACCAATATCAACCCCTGACTGTGACGACTTAGGACAATGCAATGTACAGGCCCGCACCCAGAGGCACAGTCACAACTGTCATGTGTGTCAACCATTGATGCCTGCAGAAACATGACATACATTGTTTGTGTCTCCCAAAAATAGGTGATGATGGGGACACAGCAGCAGACGCTGAGGAGTCCCAGTCCCAGGCTCAAGAGGATGCCGAGCTCACTGGCGTCGTACAGCCTCTGTCCTCCTCGGACGATGAAGAACAACCTGGCACATCCGGTGCAAGTCAACATGCAGCACCAGCAGGACCACCAGCTGCAGCACCAGCAGGACCACCAGCTGCACCCCCTGCACCCACCCCTACAACGACTGTCACCACAAATACCATCCCTGCCGACATGGACAGAATAAGGAGCAACACCAGCACAGTGACCCTGGACCAACCTGGGGCCATGGACACCACCACCACCACCAACCCCCAAGGTGGACCAGGGTTATCTGTGCGTGCCACTGCACACACTGCACATGTCAGCAGGGGTGGTGGGAGGGGTGGGAGACAGAGGTCGCTGCTTGCAGACGTTGCTGGTGTGCATGACGACCCACAACTGGTACGCATAGCTGATGCGTACCAGTCCAGCACCGGAGAGCTCAGCCAGGTAGTGGGGCTCCTCAGAGACATTAAACAGCAGCAGGCTGCCCATCATGCCCGCTTGGACTCCCACATGTCCCACGTGGAGTCACACATGTCCCGTGTGGACTCACACATGTCCCGCGTGGAGTCCAAGTGGGATGCACTGCATGAGATGACGGCGGTGCACAGGGACATTTTACAATGCCTCAGCCAGATGAACAGCAACCAGTCCACACCTCCCTGTGTGCCAACAACATCTGGTGCCGAACAAACTGCAACTGCCACAGGGAGGGAGGAGGACTCTGGCGGAGAGTCCCCTGCACCGCAGCAGCCTGCACTTGAGGGCCCCCCAAGAAGAGGGGTCGTCCGAGGAGGGAAAAGTGAGAGGCCGATGGCCAAGCGCAACTCCCAGGAAGCCTGAACCTGTTCTGGATGTTCGCCTTTGTGCACAGACTGTTCACCCTGTTGACGGCAACACTACTCCCACACATTGCATGGGGAGTACAAGTTGGACCAATGTGTCAGACAACTGTGGCCCCGATACTGGGGATCCTGTCTACCCGGACTTTCAATTCACCTAGGAACTTGGGATTGCAAGATTCATGTACAGCACAACCCATCCTATGCACTATTAACACAAATGTATCACAATAAACACACTAATACACCATACTTGCCTCTGTCGTGATTCCAACGTGGGTGCTGTTATGGGGATGATGAACTGCAAAATTACACTGTGTATGCGAACTGCAACAGCAAGGACAACACAGGCATGTGAGTACAGGCAACGTGACACACATGAGGGAGACACACCACCAGGGCTACACGACACATACACACCTAGGCCATCTGACTCATTGCCTACACTGATGTTGCCAGGGAAGACGGTGCAATGCACAGACACCACACCCATTCCCAGTTGTAGTCAAGTAGCCCACTGGTGCAGTAAGCAAATGGCAGTCAAATGTGTGACCACAGACAACGCACATCACAAAGTGAAGCACAGGTTTATTACACAGTTGCAACATGCCGTAACCACTACAGATGCAAGGTAACCCCACCTGGTAGCGGGCACACAGTCAACAACTGTAGACGGAAGGAAGTCCATGGGTGTGGCGCACATCACCTGTAGGGACACAACAGCTACCAGCCTGGATGTGCAATCACGTCGTCGGTGGACACAGTTGACCAAACGAATCTGAAAGTACCCTGTGAAGGACAGAAATGACACACAGTCAAAAGCAATGGAGTACAGGACAGAACAGCAAAACTCATGCACAATACATGTTACAAGATACCCACCCAGAACCAAGTTAGCATGTCAACACTGTTGGGGAGTACAGCCCACCTGTCACCACACATCGCAACACACATCCAGTCAAGTAGCCCATGGACACACTCCAACAGCACCAGAGCACCACCCACACATCATGCCAACTCACATCATTGACATGACACCTCAGGATACTCACATTCAGCTAAAGAAGTTGGTGATGAGCTGTGTGCGGACATCACCATCACCATCATCATCATCATCATCGTCACTGGCATCGTGGTCCAGGCCAGGATCCTCCACAGGTGGCGGATGTTGGTCATTGTCATCCTGGATGAGAGGCAACTCCTTCCGCACTGCCAGGTTGTGGAGCATGCAGCAGACGATGATAATCTTGCACACTTTCGCAGGGGCATATGGGAGGGACCCTCCGGTCTTGTCCAGGCAGCGGAAGCGGCTCTTCAGGAGACCAAAGGTCCGCTCAATCACTCTCCTGGTCCGACCATGTGCCTCATTGTAGCGCATCTGGGCAGGTGTCACAGGGTTCCTGAGGGGTGTCAGCAACCACGGCATGTTGGGGTATCCCGAGTCACCTACGGACAGACAAGTGCACATTAGCTGACTTGGAACAGTGGGCGGAATACTACAGATCAGATCACACACAATGGCACAAAGTCAGTACACACCGACAAGCCAGGCACGCTGGTTCTGCATCTGTGCCATCATCCTGGGGATGCGACTACTCCTCATCACAAAGGCATCGTGTGCTGAACCAGGGAAACGGGCACACACGTGTGTGATGGTCATGTCTGCAAGACACACCACCAGTGCATTGACCGAGTGGTAGTGCTTGCGGTTCCTGTAGGCCTGCTCCTGGGCCTGTGGTGGTACCAAAGCCACATGTGTCCCATCAATGGAGCCAATTACATGCGGCATCCTCCCCAGGGCATAAAAGTCACTCTTCACGTCAGTGAGTCGTCGCAGTCTAGGGAAATAGATGTACCGGTTCAGGAAGAGCAACATTGCCGCCAAAACATCGCGGAGCACACGGCTGAACATGGTCTGTGACATCCCACCAGCAGTCGCCACAGTATGTTGGAAGGTACCGGTGGCAAAGAAGTGTAGGGCTGCCATCACCTTCACCTTGGGGGTCAGCGCTGTAGGATACGGCCGGCCAGGCTGCAAATGTGGGGACAACTGCACTGCCAAATCCTCAATCAGCTGCCTGGTGAAGCGGTACCGTCGGATGCTGTCCCGTTCCACCATCGTTGCCAGGTCTGGGAATGGCCGATGGACAGCAGGAGCCCTGCAGTGCAGAGGAGAAGTAAGCAAGATTGTCAGTCACCCCACATATGCGGCATTGAACACACTCAAGATCCCAACATACATCATTATGAGGCACAACTACATGAAGTGTGCAGTACCGGAAGGACATGTATGGTACATACATGGCCAACATCTGTCAACACGGTCCTACAGGTGGCATCAATTTGTCCCAGGTTGGCCCATTGGATATCATGATGCCGTGTCACAGTTCCCATCTCCTGCTGCCGTGTCACAATCACCCCCCACAGTGACATGTGAGGACAGATGTGCCCCAGGCACCACAGCTCAACGACCGGTACATTCCCAGGGACCCTGTAATGCCACATGGACACTGGCATCACATGGAGTATCATGTGTACACCACAGCAAAACAAACATGACCCCCACAGGTAGTGGCCCCACTTGCCACGGCAGGACAGACATGGACGTCTGTGACACACACGCACAACATCAGAGTCCATGCACACACAACGTGGATGTGGAGACTGTCTCCCATTGTGCACATGAAATCAGAGACATTGTAAACACTACATGCACAAAGACTGTGGAGGTCCATCACTATTGTGCCACTGGGACACCCTGGCTCAAACATACCGTCCCACATGGGACTCACGGGGTATGTGACATGACATACACAAACACCACTGTGAAATGTGACCATGGCACATGCACAGATATGAACAGTTGCACATCACAGTGGTCACGTACACGTAACACCCAGGATCCTGTCCCCATGAACACGTGCACAGCCTGGGGGTGGCTGCCCACAGGTGACACCCACAGGACAACATGTACACCAACATACACACAATAGGAAATGCAGCCTTACATGCCTTATGATAAGGTTTGGACAGGCTGTCGTGATGTAGGTGTGCCCCTCACTCCCTGGGAGCTATCTGTGGCTGGCATATGTCCATCTGAGACAGGCATGCTGACATATGCCAGTCACATGTACAGTGATGCGTTGTACTGCAATGGACCGATCGGTGCCTCCGGCCGGCCCATTGCTTTCAATGTGTGGGGGTACGCGTTGTACCCCTGTGCGCGTTGAACTGCAATGGACCGATCGGTGCCTCCGGCCGGCCCATTGCTTTCAATGTGTGCGGGTACGCGTTGTACCCCTGTGCGCGTTGAACTGCAATGGACCGATCGGTGCCTCCGGCCGGCCCATTGCTTTCAATGTGTGGGGGTACGCGTTGTACCCCTGTGCGCGTTGAACTGCAATGGACCGATCGGTGCCTCCGGCCGGCCCATTGCTTTCAATGTGTGCGGGTACGCGTTGTACCCTTGTGCGCGTTGAACTGCAATGGACCGATCGGTGCCTCCGGCCGGCCCATTGCTTTCAATGTGTGGGGGTACGCGTTGTACCCCTGTGCGCGTTGAACTGCAATGGACCGATCGGTGCCTCCGGCCGGCCCATTGCTTTCAATGTGTGCGGGTACGCGTTGTACCCCTGTGCGCGTTGAACTGCAATGGACCGATCGGTGCGCACCCATTGACAATGGGCTTGCCTGGCAACGGACGCGTTTTCGAATTTCGAACGAGTCGGTTGCTGGAAAATCAGTTGGTCACCCACAACAATGTTGCAAAATCATGTATGTCATGAAGTTGAAGATTTGAAGGATGCTGTGGGCGTGTTTTGGTGCTGCTATTCCATGGATTGGCCAGATTCAGAAGATGCAAACGACTTGGACCTATCACTTTGGACACAAGGGACAGTATCTGCCTCTCCAGCACATATATATTGCTGGCTGTTCCCCTGAGAGCCCACTTGCCTGCACTACATGCTCCAAGACGACATCTGCCACTGCACTGCTGCTGTCTCTGCCCCTCTGGACCCTGCAATGGCACGTACTGTGGAGAGAGCCCCAGCCTTCAGCCTTGAAGAGAACCAGGCCCTGCTGGACAGCCTACTTCCACAGTACAGCAAGCTGTATGGGACACCAGGGGAGCAGGTGAGTGTCCTGTGCACTGCCTTTCTGAATGTGCATTTTGTCTGACTAGCAAGGCTGAGAGTCTGCACGCCACTGGCTAGCAGGCTCACTGAGTAGTTGTCACCCCCCATAGTGTGTAGTGACTTGCACTGGACAGGTATGGTGCAGTGACAGTGCTTCTGAACAGGGTTTTACTCCCCATGCAATGATACCATGTAGTGACTTCTGGAAAACTGTCCATGGGCAGCCGTGCACTGCCTGTGTACACCATGTGCCCCTGTGATTGCGACATGTATATGCAACTGTGTCATGCACGGATATGTTGCATGTGTAGTAATGGCCTTATCACTTTGTCATCCTGACAGGCTTCTGCCCATCGGAAGCAGGAGATCTGGAAGGACATCGTCCGGGCTGTCCGGTCCGTGGGGGTCTACAAGCGCCGGATCCGCAACTGCCAAAAGAGGTGGCAGGACCTTCGGGGCTGGACCCGGAGGATTGCACGGGTCCAGCTGAAGCTGTCGCCTCCTCGCAGGAGGGGCGGAACACGGACCCTGACCCCCACATGCTCAGGATCCTGGCGGTGGTCTTTCCAGACCTGGATGGGCAGCTGAAGGCCAGAGAGCAGCAAGGAGGGGGTGAGTCAAAGACTGCACTGTGAACTCTGTCTAACATGCTATGTGCCCTCCTCGGGCCTGGTTAAACTGCCACAGTACAGCAGTCATGTTGTCCAGGAGCCATGTCCCTCTATTGTGCACTGCCCACTCCTCATCTGATACCCAGGTGTGGCCCTTACATGCAGGGAATTCTGTCACTTAGGACTGTGTCCTTGCAGTTTGCTTGACTCAAGGTGGGAGACAGCATCTGTTTCCCTGACTCTGTGGTGGGCATCATGGGTGGGTCCATTGCTTACACAATGCCTGTATTCTGACATGTATTCAGCGTGTTACTTTGATCTGTGGTCCAATTGCTGAGCTGATCCACCACATGTGGCTGGGGTATCTGGCACACACCCATGCTGCGGGTGGGAACAATGTTTGGGCCCCAGGAGTATGTATATGACGTGTGTCACACATACTTAGCCAGCTGCCTACAGTCCAGGGCTCATCCCTCATTCATGTGGGGCTGGACAGTCATGCCTACTCCAGGCCATACAATACACTCTGTACTCCCACTCCCGTGTATCAGCTGACACATTGTGCGCAGTGATTTGACCCCTCAGGTGTCTGCCTCTGTGTCAGTGTGCTGTGGATTAGTCGCCAGGACTGCTGTGGAGTTTCTTGGTAGGGGCTCAGCATGCCACTGGAGATGTGACCATAGGAGACGATACTTGTGTGTCACATAGGTGTCTGATCAGCTGCCCATGCAGACTGGGGCATGTGAATGTGAAGTTCAGGCAGCTGTTCCCCATTCACAGCAGAGTGTGAGGGGCTCAGGTTCAGAGGGTAGTGTCACAGGTCTCCCATATGTCCAATAGGTATGACCTGGACAGATGAGGGTTGAGAGGATGTGTTGTGGGGGGATGTACATGTGCACTTGTGCAGCTCCAGGACTTGCATTCCCCATGACCTACTATTGTGACACAGTGCAGAGTGTTGTTGTCTGGCTGCAAAGTCATACATCACTGAGACAGTGATGTATGACTTTGCAGTCATGCCTCCGCCATGGCATGTGTCTACTGATTGGTGAGCCTGCAGGGGAGTGACATGTGCTACATGCACACCATAGTGGCGCTGGCTATCAGGACATGGGTGCATCATGGTGTCTGTCGCTGGTATGCATCACATGCATTTCCTATTTGACTCTGGGCATCCCTTTCATCCGGAAACCTGTACTGACTCAGTGGCAAGAGCTGTGATGTGTGCATGTCCACATGCCACACCGTGTCCTCTGCACTGTCCAACTACTGTGTACTTGGTGCATGTGTCCACACTGGGGTGTTGCAATCCAACAGACACCAGACAGATGGGTGCAAGGCCATGTGGGATGTGAGTGCCATGCTTGGCATCAGACTGACAATTGGCTTCTCCTGTTCAGTTAGGGCACTTTTAGCAATGTACAACTAATGATGCCAGGGCTTGCTCTGTGATGTGCTGTGCTCACAGTGGTGTGTGCGTTTTGTGCAGGTGACTGATGTCTGTCTGTTTCCCCATTGTTTGCAGATACATCCACGGCCACGGAAGGGGACAGCTCCACGGACCAGGAGGAGCCAGAGAGCCAGACTGGGTCAGCAGCCGAGGAGTGGTCGGAGGGACCCAGTGGCACGGAGGGCGAGGGGAGCCACACCGAGGAGTCCTCAGCAGCATCCACCTCAGCTGAGGACCAGAGCAACTCGGAGGATGACTCCCTTGTGGAGGCGGGTGTCAGCAGCCACCACACCCCAGCTAGTGTTGCTGTCCCCGCCACCACCAGCACCACCACCGCCCTCCCATCGGCTCCCATTCCCCAGGTCCGTGGAGGCTCCCATGTCCGGGAGCGTGTCTCCTTTGGGCCAGGCACCGCAGCCCCTGCCCCTGTGTCCCCTGCTGCCCTGAGTGAGGAGTCTGTGTACCTCCTTCGCCAGCTCCATGTAGGCCAGACAGCCATGCTGAGTGTCCTCCATGCGCACACCGCGCTGTTGACTCAGCTGGTGTCGTTCATGGAGGGCATCTCATCGGGCATGTCTGACCTACAGAGGGGCAATAGGTCCATGGACTCCTCCCTGACGGCAGCAGTGTCCCTCCTCAAACGGTCCCTCACCCCTCCTGCCTCTGCTCCATCCACACTCCCCAGCACCTTACCCATCCAAGCACACACACACCGGCACAGGCACACACCAGCACACACACATCCAGCACACTGACACACACGCCAATGACAAAACGCACACGCACGCACATTCAGGGGACTGAAGCCAGACTCACAGGGGATGGGGCCCTGGAACACACACATGCATCCACATGCACTGTGCAGTCCTCAGTTCCCTCTCCCTCCAAAGCACCCTCCCTTGCCTCACCTGCAACCCCAAAGTCACAGCAGCTCTTCCTCTGTGACCTCGGCCTCTTCCCCACCGATGAAGCTGCTCCAGCATCCCGGGGGAAGAGGAAGCCCACCCACACGGAGCAGAGTGCCCCTCGCCCCCGGACACCCTCCCCCAGGCGCAGAAGGACAGAGGCCCCCACCCGCAAGTCCCCACGGAGTCCTAAGAGCAAGACCCCGCCACCGCCCTGCAGCTCAAGCACCAGGTCTCCTTCCTCCATCCCTCAGGCCCCCACTCCACAGGTGCCCCCACCACACCCTGCCCCAGGTTCCCCCACCCACAGATATACCATCCCTAAGAGGCTCCGGCCTTCTCCCCCTGCCACTTGCTCTCCCAGCACCACACCCCCCGCTGCGCTTGTCTGTGCCACTGATGTGGTGAGGGTGTCCTCCCCCTCTGTCCAACCCACCTTGCCTGTTCCCCATTCTCCTCCCCTGGAGGTAGGCACTGCAGTGGAGTCCACTACCGCCCTGTCTGACTTGGGCACTGCAGTGGCGGACCTGTCCACTCCATTTGCAGGGTCCACTGCAGTTGTGCCGGCACCCACGACATCTGAGTCATGCCCCCCAGTTGTGCCGGCACACACCATGTCAGACACCTCCACTGCAGTTGTCAGTGGCTCTCCAGCACCCACCACCCCTTCCCTGACTCCCCCTGGTGAGCCCTGATCCTGTCCCTGCGGTGCCTGGCCTGCCCCCCGGTTGCCCCTCCTAGTGGATTGTCCCTGGTTTTGTGCAGGCATGCGTAGGGTGACATCTGCCAGTGTCACCCTGTTTGAACTTTGACAATGGACTGGCCATTGGCCTTTGCTCTTTTTTTCTGGATGTCGTTTTCATTCAACACATATGCTGAATAAAGCAACTTTCTTTTCTCTAGTGCTCATGCTTCAGATGTACATGTTGTTGGTGCTGCTAACCATGCCCTTGCTGCAGTGATGGTGATATCTGGTCTCATGATTATGAAGTGTTACTGTGCAGGAACCCATGTGGTCCAGGGGGAATGTGTCCTATCATGTGGTGTATCCATGTCATCCATAGCAGCATCTGAGGGTGTCATGTGTTCAGTATTTGGCAATGGGATTTCCTACTTACATTAGCAATTTCATATCTGTGGCTTCCACCCCTGCACATCTGTTGTGCCTTCCATTGTTGGATTTGTCTACTTCCCTGACCGTGTTGCCATCTCCACTGGACATGCAGGTTTGGGCATCAATGGGGAAGGACTCATCCGTGTAGTCAGTGCAACATTGCTATACAAGTGTGTTGGATCTGTGCTGATGATTCCGTTGGCACATCCATGACCAGGCTGATGTGACGGGAGCCCTCATTTGGTGCTAATTGTTGATTGTGTGACCAAGTGCTCAGCTGACATGATGGGGCCCTACTGAGGCAACATATGGCACAGCTTTCCTCACACAGGAGTGGAGTCCCCTCATGGCAGTGTGTACACGTGTGACATTGCCTGCGCCCAAGGTGTGTGTTGTATGTGCATGTCTGTGTGTTCACTTCCATTTATCTGCGCATGCTGTGATCCCTAGTGTTGTACCTGTTTGTGATGCTTGCTGACTTGAGCTATGTTCCCCCAAAGTCTTCTCCCTGTGTTCTCTGTGATGTGGGTGCATGGCACATTACTGGTCATCAGGGTGTCACCCATAGGTGTGTTTGCTGTCAGGGCTGAGTTTGTGTGCAGACGCAGATGGGTCACAGTCAGGTTTCCCCTTGGCACTTGTTGTTTGCCCCTGTCATGTGATTTTCAGTTCGTGTTATCTTTAAGTTATTGTGACACGTTGTGTGTGTGACTGCTGGCACTCCTCAGGGTCCGGGCTGCGATGTTGGTTGTTGTCTATGTGTGTTCTTTGTGGGTGACCTTGGCTTCTTCATTGGTGTGTGACTGTGGCTGGGATCCCATTGGTTGGTGTGGTATCGCCGTCATGTCCATGTACAGCGTAGTGTGCAGTGTGTCAGACATTCAGGAGTCTTGTTGAGTGGCCATGTGTGATGTGTTTCTGCACCTTGGTTCCCACCCACCACCCTGGAATAGTCATGGGTGCATGTGCAATGTCACCAGTGCATGTGTACTTCACTGCTGCACATTGTTGGAGGTCGAGGGGTGTGGTCTTGAGTGTGTGCAGATGGGAGTTGTTGCCCAGCTAGACCCCTGCCTCCATGTTGGCCTTGGCTTACTGGCCATGCTGATTGATTTGTGCTTGTGTCGGTGTGATGGTAGTTTGTTGCTCAGGACACATGACTGTGGTTCACAGTGTGAACCACATTCAGCTTTGTCATCAGAGTGGGATTTTTATGCAGCCAAGGGTCACCACATTGTGGGGGCCCTAGGGGTGGTGCTGTGGTGTGTCTGTGTCTTGCTGTGTCAGTTGTTGTTCCTACGTTCCTGTGTGACATGTGTGTTTTGTGCTCCCTCTCATCTGACAATGCCTGCTTGCCCACATAGGGGATTTGGATCCATGAGTTACCTTAGTGTGGCAGTGTATGCACATCTGTATGATTGGTATTCAGCTCTCCTCATGTGTTGTGTGGTTACCTGGGGACACTGGCACCCCCCCTCACCTGCTGTGTATGATGACAGTGTTGGTCTGCCTGTTTGTGTTTGTGCATCTGCACCACTGCATTGGCATATCTTGGGTGTGCCATTGGCTGTATGTTGTTTGGTGTGTTTCCCCTGCTGTCCCTGGGACTCCTAGGTCATCGGTCAGCACAGTGATCATGGTTTGTGTGTCCCATTGCTGCCATGGTATGGTATCTGTTCACCTCACATCTGCTGTCTCCACAGGATATCTGCATTTGTGTGCCCATTGGTGCAAATATGTGGTTCTGCATTCTGATGGTCACTTCTGTCATTGTGTCATTGATGAATGTTGACGGTGTCAGCCACCATGGGTGTTGTTTGTCTGCACATGGCCAAAGGAATGTCTCATTTGCACTGCAGTATTTGGCTCACCCAATTTATGTTGCAATGGGACACATACACTACTTTGCCACAGATGAGTTTTTGGTTCTGTGACCAGGAATGATCCATGCAGTTTGGCAGTTGCAGCTCTTTCTTTGTCAACACTTACCTTTTGGTCACTGTGATGATGGGGGTGTAGACCCCATTGCCACAATGGTCAAAATGTGCTTCAGCTATGGACCCCACACTTCCCTTTTGGTCACTGTGATGATGGGGGTTTAGACCCCATTGCCACAATGGTCAAAATGTGCTTCAGCTATGGACCCCACACTTCCCTTTTGGTCACTGTGATGATGGGGGTTTAGACCCCATTGCCACAATGGTCAAAATGTGCTTCAGCTATGGACCCCACACTTCCCTTTTGGTCACTGTGATGATGGGGGTTTAGACACCATTGCCACAATGGTCAAAATGTGCTTCAGCTATGGACCCCACACTTGCCTTTTGGTCACTGTGATGATGGGGGTTTAGACCCCATTGCCACAATGGTCAAAATGTGCTTCAGCTATGGACCCCACACTTCCCTTTTGCTCACTGTGATGATGGGGGTTTAGACCCCATTGCCACAATGGTCAAAATGTGCTTCAGCTATGGACCCCACACTTCCCTTTTGGTCACTGTGATGATGGGGGTTTAGACACCATTGCCACAATGGTCAAAATGTGCTTCAGCTATGGACCCCACACTTGCCTTTTGGTCACTGTGATGATGGGGGTTTAGACCCCATTGCCACAATGGTCAAAATGTGCTTCAGCTATGGACCCCACACTTGCCTTTTGGTCACTGTGATGATGGGGGTTTAGACCCCATTGCCACAATGGTCAAAATGGGCTTCAGCTATGGACCCCACACTTACCTTTTGGTCACTGTGATGATGGGGGTTTAGGCCCCATTGCCACAATGGTCATGGGCTGCTTGCATTGTGGGTGCCACACACATATATGTGTGCCACATGTGCTAGGGGGTCACATTGTATGTTCAAAGTCATGTTCGGTGTTGTAGGCATTTGACACAGCCTACACACGCTTGTCATGGTGGTGGGGGGATGTCTTTATCTTGCATTCCCTAGGTTGTGGTGTGCTGGTTGTGTCATGCATTGTCCATCCTATGAGTGGGGGTGGTAGTAGTGGTAGGCATCCAGCCCCCCTGGGTGAGGGTGGTAGTCGTGGTAGGCATCCAGCCCCCCTGGGTGAGGGTGGTAGTAGTGGTAGGCATCCAGCCCCCCTGGCTAAGGGTGGTAGTAGTGGTAGGCATCCAGCCCCCCTGGGTGAGGGTGGTAGTAGTGGTAGGCATCCAGCCCCCCTGGCTAAGGGTGGTAGTAGTGGTAGGCATCCAGCCCCCCTGGCTAAGGGTGGTAGTAGTGGTAGGCATCCAGCCCCCCTGGCTAAGGGTGGTAGTAGTGGTAGGCATCCAGCCCCCCTGGGTGAGGGTGGTAGTAGTGGTAGGCATCCAGCCCCCCTGGCTAAGGGTGGTATTAGTGGTAGGCATCCAGCCCCCCTGGCTAAGGGTGGTAGTAGTGGTAGGCATCCAGCCCCCCTGGGTGAGGGTGCTAGTAGTGGTAGGCATCCAGCCCCCCTGGGTGAGGGTGGTAGTAGTGGTAGGCATCCTGCCCCCCTGGGTGAGGGTGGTAGTGGTGGTAGGCATCCAGCCCCCCTGGGTGAGGGTGCTAGTAGTGGTAGGCATCCAGCCCCCCTGGCTAAGGGTGGTAGTAGTGGTAGGCATCCAGCCCCCCTGGCTAAGGGTGGTAGTAGTGGTAGGCATCCAGCCCCCTGGCTAAGGGTGGTAGTAGTGGTAGGCATCCTGCCCCCCTGGGTGAGGGTGGTAGTAGTGGTAGGCATCCTGCCCCCCTGGCTAAGGGTGGTAGTAGTGGTAGGCATCCAGCCCCCCTGGCTAAGGGTGGTAGTAGTGGTAGGCATCCTGCCCCCCTGGGTGAGGGTGGTAGTGGTGGTAGGCATCCAGCCCCCCTGGGTGAGGGTGGTAGTAGTGGTAGGCATCCAGCCCCCTGGCTAAGGGTGGTAGTAGTGGTAGGCATCCAGCCCCCCTGGCTAAGGGTGGTAGTAGTGGTAGGCATCCAGCCCCCCTGGGTGAGGGTGGTAGTAGTGGTAGGCATCCAGCCCCCCTGGGTGAGGGTGGTAGTAGTGGTAGGCATCCTGCCCCCCTGGGTGAGGGTGGTAGTGGTGGTAGGCATCCAGCCCCCCTGGGTGAGGGTGCTAGTAGTGGTAGGCATCCAGCCCCCCTGGCTAAGGGTGGTAGTAGTGGTAGGCATCCAGCCCCCCTGGCTAAGGGTGGTAGTAGTGGTAGGCATCCAGCCCCCCTGGCTAAGGGTGGTAGTAGTGGTAGGCATCCTGCCCCCCCTGGCTAAGGGTGGTAGTAGTGGTAGGCATCCAGCCCCCCCTGGGTAGGGGTGGTGGTGCGCATTCAGGCCCCTGTGTGCATATGTGGCATTGGTGATGGGCATCCCGCCCCTATGGTGCTGCTGTTGCTGGTGTAAGTATATTCAGCATCCCCGTGTGTGTGTGTGATGTGTCGTGTACGTGTTGTATGTGTTTTGTGCTTGGTGTCTGGCTTACCTTCTGCGCCGTACGCGTCCGTGCCTGTTCCGGTAGTAAATGTAGAATATTGGTATGATCGGGACGAAGGGATTCATGGTTGGTTTGTGTCGTTCGTCCTTCTCGTTGCTTGGCGTCGTCCTCGTCGCTTCGCCTCGTCCTCATCGCTTCGCGTCGTCCTCGTCGGTGCCGTGTTCGTCTCGGAGCCGTGGATCGTGTTGTGGCGCGAATCGGAGCTTATGTGCGCCTCTCCCGGATGCTTTGACGTGCCGTGCGTAGCGACGGGTTCGGAGCGTACGGAAAGCGCATCGTACTTGTCCGGCCGGACGGGGCTTCATTTTTCCTTCCGTGCGACTCGATTCGGCGTTTCCGGATTCGCCTCGGTCGGAGAACAGGACCTGGTTTGGGTGAGTACGGCTCGGCCGGATTTTTTGCTGTTGTGCGCATCGTACTTGCTCGTTCGGTGTACTGTACGGATCGGTCGGGAAACAGGCTTTCGCATGGCTTTTTTCCCGACCGAATGGTATTGGGTGCGCCTCCGACCGAGATCGGAATCGGCCCCTTAGTGTCTGAAAGTATAATCATCACATCCAAATCTTAGGGCCAGAGGAAGGGAAGTGAGGAGGAGAGGAGGATACGACAGCTGCTAGGGCTACTGCTACTACTGTGCCACTATAATTTTTATCTGTGGACCGTAATTTAATTTTGTGTTACTGTTTTGCTAAGAGTATTGGTTACAACAATTCTCTTTTTTTTCCTTTCTTGATATAGCTACTACTTCCCAAACCACTAGGCAGGAGTTGGCAGCCAGGGCCTGGCAAAGGAAGCTGGAAGCCATCCCGGATGAATATCGCCGGCTGGTTGTCCTGGCCGAGGAGGAGGTGGCAGCTTCTTCCTCCAATGCCCCGGGGCCCAGCCAGCCCCCCGTGCCTCCGGTGGTACGGCGCCATGGTCTGGCAGCTGCCCGCCGGCCATCACCATTCCCAACATCTACTGCTGCACACCCCTGTTGTTCCTGCAGGAACTTTTGGCACCGCATGCTCCGCAGGGTGGCGCGCCTGGAGGCCCAGATGGAGGAGGTCCTAAAGAAAACTAGCCGGCACCCCCGCCGCTAGACATCAGACTCATTTCACATCACCGACCTCAGTCTTCTTTGACTCTTGCCCCTTTTTTAATCTTTTTTTTGGTGGGTGGGATGTTGGGACTAGTTGGGGAACCTTGGGGTTTTCTTTTTCTTGAACTGACATGGACATTTATTTAATTTATTGGACATTGGTTGGGGTTAGGGAGAGGGGTGGGTCAGATGTTGTGGGTTTTTGTTATAGTTTATATTTGTTAGGGTAATAAATAATTTATAGTTTTCCAATACAATACATATGATATGATGCAAATCTTTTCTGGGGGGGGGGGGTTACTCTTTTACGTCACCTTGTTTGTTGTTGTTTCCTCCTTTTGCTGCAGGGCCGCAGCCAGTTTTTAGGTCGAGCCTCGAGTAGCGCGCAAGCGCTGCTAGGCGAAGACTTATTGTTAGGGTTTTCAAAAGCTGACCACACGCTCGTGCGTCGTGGCCTTTTTCGGGCGGTTACGCGCGCAGGGCCGACATCTGTTTCCCATTATCGTGCCCAGCCTCGGGCGCGATAATTGGAAACACATGCCTGCCGTGCGTGTAATAGCAGGCAAAAGGCCATGACGCACGAGCGTCTGGTCAGTTGTTTATCGTGGATCTCTTTTTTTTTTTACATTGAGGCAAGCGTGTGACGAATGGATGCGTGTGTGCGCGCGCCGGTTGTTTTTCTTTTCCACTGCCTCCTCTGCCCCGGGGTGAAATACCAGAGCCAGGAGCCGTTACGTCAGCCAGGAATCAGAGAGACGGGAGGGAGACCGGAGCCGGCACCGGGCCACTTTATAGAGCCGCACTAGTAGCTGAGGGCGCGGCGGGCGCAGGAGCTGTGTTACCACCTTGAGATGCAGAGCGGGGGAGCTGTGTGACCACCGCCTAGAGCAAATGGCCGGATCGGGACCTGGCTGGGGCTCCCGATGCTCAATCCCAGCTGGGGGTTAGTAGTTAGGGAGGCGCTGTTCCCCACGAGAAGCTGGGGGCCGGAGACGCTGCGGCGCCTGCACTGCCCCACCAGGAGTTCTCCGGGCGTGTTTAAAAACAGGGCTGCAAAACATATGGGTTCGCGAGGCGCAGCTTGCCTTGAAGTCTTCAGTTCAAGCACCTCGCGAGACCAAAAACCTGAAGCAGCTTTTGCCGAATTCAGAGCCTCCTGATAGGCACGGGGAGGAGAGCTGACGTGTTTGCACAGTGCCTTTCTCACCCAGCTGTGAGTTTGATTTCAGGGTGTGGTTGGTGAGACACACCGGCCATAGGCTGCCCAGTTTCATGTGCGTGGGACAGGGAAACCACACAAGCGCCAGGTCTCGCCTCCTCGACTAGTTGCCGCATTAATAACCAGCTGTCTTTCTTGCGCTCCTTACAGTCTCTGCCGCCCCGGGGCACGGACCCGGCTCCTCTAATGAGTTCCCAGCTCTGCTGCCGAGAACCTGCTGCCTTCCCCAGCGAGCACGTCTTTCAGATTTCAAATCGACTTTAATATATGGCTAGAAAATACCTTCATGCCCAGCAGGGTAATCTCGCTGACTTTCAAAAGCTATTTTAAGGTAATTTTGGGATATGAAAATGCGTCGAGGGACATCTAAAATACAGACCTCTTGAGTTGCCCGGGCGTGCATCCAGTACATGTATTTTGTGCTCTCTGGAACTACAATTCCCAGAACGCAAATAAAGTGCAAAGTTGAGTTAAAAATGAATACTAAACTGGACAGATGCCCTCTATAATCAGACCAGGGGTCATTTTAAATAGTACAAAAATTGCGGGGCTTTCTTTTATAAACCCTTACCACCTGGAAATGATACTAAGTTAAGGTCACCAGCTGTCTCGGTGCCACATCGGAGGGACCATGGTACCATTCTGGGTTTCTATTTTACAAATCATTTTACTTGGTTAAGTTGAGCGGAACATAGACTACAACTCCCATAATGCACTGAGTGCTAAATGAAAGTTCAGGGTTGGGAAATGGTATCCCCGAAGACTCAATCGGCTAGCAATCTTAAACCATATTCCATTAGTGTGAGCGTAGACAACAAGTCCCAGAATGCAGCATGCTGGTAAATAAAACCTCAGAGCCAAAGAGCGGTGCAGCAGGCGCACGCACTGACTCACCAGGTAAACTTGTTTTAAAGCCAGATAGTGCAGCCTGCTCTCGAGTCCTGAGGAGGACATGCTGTGTCTCTGAGCCAGTACGGAGGGATCCTGCCTGCTACTCTGGCCCCCAGGTGACACGCATGAAATGCGCGCTAAGTCAGGGAAATAAAACATTCTCTTTCAGTGACTCAGGAGGGCAGGCAGCAGAGCATGAAAGGGTGGGAGGAGGGCCGGCGCAGGTAGCGAAAGAAGCAAGGTGAAACAGCTGTTCACAAGCGAATGCGTGGCGAGTTCCCTGACTGCATAATGCGAACAGGGATTCGAAATATTTCCCCAGGAATCATGGAATTTTGATTAGCTGTTCTCATGTATATTTGATACAGCTATATTTCTGCTAAAAACTGCGCTGTAGATATCCTTTAATACATTTTATATTATCTGAAATTCACGAATAAAACAAAAAAATGTTAGTGTATTTTCCTTTGTTTTTTATATATATATAATAATGTTGTTTACAAAGTTCGAGGTCAGTCTGGCCTAATTTCACAATCTGCTGCTAAATCCATAGTGTCAGACACAGCAGGCAGAGCGTCTCCTGCAGGTACCCTGCGTGCTAGCCCAGTGATTATTGTAATCTGAGCATAGTTAGGCACCGTCGAGCCCCCTGCGCCCCGGTGGGTCCCGGCCTAATGCTGTGGCAGTGCGCCTGAACCAACCACAACCAGACACGCCAATGCGAATCATGAGGCCTGTCTGGATGTCAAAATTATTAAATTAAAGTTCTTAGTGGTGAACATCTTCAAGCCGTTTTTTCCAACAAAGATGGATGCTTAGCTGGTTACTTTATTTTACCTTAAAAACATCATTCATAATGCTACCACACCATAATATTTCCGTATCTTCCAAGTACTTTGAATAAAATAAATTATGGTCAGCCGAGCTTTTTCTGAAGCTAATTGTTGTAAAGCCCTAGTTATCTTCAAATCAAGCCATAACCTAGGTTAAAATAAGATGGCTTTTCCTGGGCAAAGAATACAATGTACTAAAAATGGCAAAGTGCTCTGTGCATTATAATTATACTGGGGCATTCAACGAGATTTTCAAACCAAGTACCACAGTTAGGGACGCAAACAGGAAGTGCACAGTATTTAATCTAAAACGCTTTAAAGTCTGTGAGGCTTTAAAACCATAGGATGGTAGTTCGGGCCCCTCGCTGTCAGTAAATCAAATTGGTACTGAAGTGAGGATTTACTTGGATGCTGTGCTAGCCTGGTATCCTTGAGATTCGCACTATGCGGCCGCTTTACAATTCCCCTATCTGTTGACAACTTCTTCTGGCTTACTAAAAAGTTCAGGCAACTCCAGCAAATGAAAAGCATTTTTAGGTCGAGCATTAGAGATCTCTTGTATGTACTTTAGCAGAGGTCAGTAAAATACCAGAATCACTTTAGCATTCTCAAGTTTCTAGTCCATATAAATTGTCTTACACAAACACCCGTAGATGATAATATTTTTTACAAATCTTGTATTTTCAGTGATATGACCACCGAAGGAACTGCTTTTATATTAAAAACAGAGCTTTGGACTATACCATTTCCTGCTGAAAGGCAATATTTCTCTCCATGTGTTCCCATGCCTGGCGTGTCGCGCAGTTTGGTGCTTACTTTCCCTCCATGTTAAAGAACAGTAGATGTTTCAGCACCCAGGCTAATGTGCTGCATAGCTAAATACATATAAGGTCCCAAAGGCGAGACCGATTGCATTGCAAATGCTTGTTTAAATCTGCCAATAGTGTAACACACAGACAGATAGATGCAGTACCCTCACTTGTCCTACTACTGTCAGTCTCTCCTCCTAATCTATGCATTCTGCAACTAAAACCCCTTTGTAGTATGTACTCAGAAGGATGTGGGTGTGTGAATTAATTAATTTCCATAGGATATACATTATTGACTCCCCCACACTTCTTCTCTTACCTGTGATTGATGTTTAGCCGAAGCAATGGCTGCATGGTGATGGTTTGGTTTCCTAAGGTGCCATGGTGGGTGTTGGTAGCAGTAGTAGACAGTTGCCTTTGCCAAAAAAGAAAATGAGACAAGTCAGTCACCTGAGGGAGACTAGGGAACGAGTAGTAAAAGTACAGTAAGTAGTAAGTACACAAGAAGAAGACAGCCAAACAAGAAGAAAGTGATGATGAATGATATTGATATTATTAATGCTAAAGTAAAATAAAACATAATGGTGGCAGGGATAGCCTAGTACAAGTTACAACAAACTGAAGTAGTGGACTCGACCGATGAAGTGGACAAGCATAACCTTTAGTGCTGGAAGGATGAAATCCATGACGGCAATTAATAATTAATAATGGGTTAATAATATAATTATGTTCCTCTGAAAAAAAAGAGAATAGCGAATACTACTGAGCATGGGTAGGCACTGGGCAATCTAATCTGTTGCCAGTGTGGCCGACAATATAAATATATACTTAGAGCAGAATTAGAAGATCATCGACCTGCCTTGAATAGTGTTGCTTACTTGCTTGAACCACATCCGCCCCAGCAAGTGTGTGATCAATTATTGGTGTAAATTTAATTTAGTCACACCTCAATAAATCACACAGCCCGGGGGAAGAGGGTTAGGGTTTGATGAATGGTTGGGAAGGGGTATTTGAGGGAAAGGTTTGACAAAGACAAACACTACACATGGACAACACACAATCTTGGCAGACGACCATCATATTCATAAATCTGTTAAGGGAGAAAAAGGAAATGCATGCATGATGTGGTTAATGATAAGTAGTACTACTACAACTAAGTAGACTAGTAGACACAGGGAAGCAGTATTTTCTTAATTATTATTATGCAATTGCATTGCCTGTCTGCCCTCAGAGAGACCCAAATTACATACATTTTATTTATGTTATGTTGTACCGGGTTTCCTTTTAAAGCTAGCAAAGAAAATTTTAAAATAGCTGTAGGGATATAAGCAAAGACTAAGAGCAAACCAAATAAACAACAACACACAGTCGTAATGATTGAAGAGAAAAAATGAATCAAATTAATTAAAAGATGATGAATGATACTAAGTTATTGTATTATCCCGGTCAAATTGGGAAGTTGCATCTCGTTATTCCTCTTGGTCTTCTCCCTTCCATGGATGCTCCGTCCGCCAATCTTGGGTGCCCCACTGCCTGCCTGGCGGATGCGGATTGGTAAGGTAAGTGTGAGTTGTTTTTCGCAGTATAGCACAGGGTAAAGGCCGGCCTGTAAGTGTAGATGGAAAACCCAAAGGGATATTGAAAAATCAAGGAGAAAAAAAATGCATAAATTACGGAGCAGTGCAACAAGAACAGTTTCAGAGGCGGCAAGTCTAAATCATGTTTACTCTGTTTCCAGCATTAACCACGCTACAACAACAACAGGACAGAGCATGCCCACGGCACCCACCAAAACTCCAATTAGCTTACATTTTGACTGAGCCAGACAGAGCACACATATACAGCAACATAGCATTTTCCAAATTAAGTAACTAAATCAATCACCGCTGTCAGTCATACCACTCCACTACACTGACTCGACTCCACCACTACACAGTCACAGACATGTAGGTCTGCTGTGGTTGTTGTTGATTGACTTGTTTACCTTTATGCCACTTCATGAAATGCCCCGAGTTATTCAATCAATCATCTCCGATCCTACTGACTGACTGCGAAGAGTATAGAGTATGTGGTCATCATCGTCATCATGGTGTCCAACTCAGTCTGTAGTGTTGTACCGAGTGAATCCAGATTCCATATTAAAAAATGCAATGGATCAAGCCAAGATGGCGGACGTGTGCTAGGCAAGCTCCGTCTAGCCTAAAACATGAATCCTACAAATATCCTGTCCTCCGATGCTCTACTACGCTCGGATCGTGTCCCTGGTGGGGCGCGACTGGGGGCAGCGTTCTGAGCCCGTTTTGACCCCGCATCTCGGCGTGGCGAGCCTTGGTGGCAGCGGCCTGGGGTGCGGCCCGGGCGTAGCGGAGCTGCGTCGAAGCCTGGGACGGCAGCCGGCATAAGAAGAGCGACGTACCTGGGGCTCCAGGAGGTCTGCGGAGCCGGTCGCTGTGTGCATGCTGAGGCGGTGGAGAGGTAAGGGTGTCGGCGGCATCATGAATTCAGCCGCGGGGGCCTCGGGTGAGGCCGCCCCCCTCCCCCTACTCTCCCGCCGGAGCTGCTGAGGAGCAGTCGGCGGCTATATCGGGCCGCGGGGGTGGCCTCAGCCTCCATAACCGGCGGTCGCATCGGGCCGCGGTGGGGGCGCTGAGAGGAGGGGGTGCCGTGGACAGAGCCTGACAATTGCTTTGCTGCCCTGGAGTCGAAGTGGGGCCCGTGCACCCTGAGTCAGCGGAGGCTGTGGGGGCCGCTCGTAGCCTCGCTCTGTGTTGGGGACGCGGCGCACTTGCACTGGCGGCCATATTGGGTCGCGCGAGTCGGCGTGGACGGCTCAAGGGACCGCAGGAGTTCTTGGCGGCCCTTAGTCACAGCTGAGCTCCCCAGAAGGAGGATGGGACACTGCAAGAGGCCCTGGGGAGTGTGCTGGGGTCCCCCTGGCTCCCGAACTCTGTGCTCAGTTGGAAGCAGCCATACTTATTGCTGGGTCGGTGGGGGGGCCTGGACGCGGTGGGGCGGCCCCCTATGGCGGGCGGTTGCCCTGGACTCAGGTTTACCGGACCTTGGTCGTCCCTTGGGGACCCCTCCGCTCGCTGCTTCTCCACTATAGCCTGCTGGTGTTCCTGCGCTCGGCGGCCGGGTCGGGTCACGCGGGGCCCGGTTTCACGGCCTAGGGGCCTACCGCCACCTTGCGTACTTGTGCACCTGGGGGGTCGTCTCGGCCGGTCACGTTCACAGGTGCGGGACGCTTTATCCTCTACCCAGACGTGTGAGTGGTCCGCGAACGCAGTTGCCTGGAGGTCTGGCGCCAAGTGACCTGGGAATAGGACGCCTCAGCGGACGCCATGACGAGGGACAATACGAGTGGGGGTTCGGCCAAACAAAGCACCCTGGACAGGTATACGGGCCCTGGGGCCGCCGCTGCGGCACCTGGAGGGGCACAGGGGGCTATGCCGGATATGCCGGACAATGCTGCACTCATGGCCGCTATCACGCAGTCCAGAGATGTCCTGGATGCCAAAATCGGAGCGGTCGACTCCGATGTCATGCTCCTCCGCCAAGACCTGTGGAACGCAGTGGCCCGCATCACGGAGACTGAAACGCGGATCTCTGGGGTGGAGGATGAAGTTGCCACTCTGCAGAAGCGGGTGGCCACCCTCGAGACGACTCAGCGGGGCCTTGCGACACGCGTGGAGGATGCGGAGGGGCGGGCCAGGCATAACAACCTCCGCTTTGTGGGCTTCCCGGAGGGGTGCGAGGGGGGAGATATGGAGCAGTTCCTTACTCGGTGGCTGGAGAGCTGGCTCCCCCCGGAGTCCCTGTCCTGCTGTTTTGTGGTTGAGCGTGCCCATAGAGCCCTCATGCAGAAGCCTCCGCCTGGAGCCCGTCCTAGACCAGTTATCGCAAAGCTGCTGAATTATCACGACCGAGACGTCATTTTAAAACAGGCTGGGGCCAAGGAACCTTTGCTATTCGATAACGCTCACATTTTGATCTTCCCGGACTACACGAAGCTGGTCCAGCAACGGAGACAATCCTTTTTGGCGGCCAAGGTTCGACTTCGCAAGCTTAAACTTCCATACGCCCTGCTGTATCCGGCCCAACTAAGGGTGGTGTACCGATCCCGGACGCATTTCTTTGACTCGCCGGAGGAAGTGTTTCAGTGGACAGATGAGACGGTGCGTTTGCGTCCCCATACGCCGCCTCAGCGCGACTCCAACTCTTCATCCAGCGAGGCGGCTCGTAAGCAGCCTCAATCGAAGCTCAAGGATCGCAGACGCTCCAGATGCAGCCGTCGATCCCGCTCCTGTAGTGTATCCTCCCGGGCTGGCTCGGCCTCCAGACAGTCTACTTTGGCCTCCTAATTAGAGGGGGAGTTCGCAGTCCTGTATATCTTTGACACTGCTGCCTGGATCAGAGGAGCCTAAATGTGGGCCGGCTTCTCTGTTGGTTCTTTCCACGGAGAGGGTGCCTGCCGATGTTGGGCTGTAACTTGGGGATCCATTGGTTGAGGTGTGCCGGGACTCCCCGTTGGGGTCCGCTGGCAGCACCCGCCGTGACAGATGCTTCATCGTTATTGAAGTATAGGGTGGGGGGTTGCTGGGTTGTTTATGGTTCTGTCAACAAGTCGCACTTTGCTATGGTATTGTTAGGCCTTTGTACACACACCACATACTTCTATTTGCACCAGCATATCTCATCAGGGTACCTAATGCCTGACCCACCTAGTGGCTCCCGGGTATCTCCTGGGACACTCCAAATAGTGAGCTGGAATGTCAGGGGAGTATTAGATAAAATTAAGCGAGGGGCTGTTCTCCAGCAGGCTAAGAGGGCTCATGCCAACATACTCATGCTACAAGAAACACATCTTATGGGTTCGAAGGCGCTCTGCCTTCAGCGTTACGGTTACGCTCAGGTGTTCCACTCAGGGTTTGTACGGGGGTCCCGGGGGGTGGCGATTTTGATTCACCGCTGAGTTCACTATACACATGTTAAGACGTGGCCAGATACCCAGGGGCGATACCTGTTCCTGCAGGGCGTGATCAGAGAGGAACCAGTAGAATTGGGCTGTGTCTATGCACCTCCTCCATTTTCATGGGGCCTAGTGGAGCGGCTTATGTCGTTATGGGCAGATATGCCGGAGGGCCTGTCCGTGATTGGGGGCGATTGGAATGATGTCCTGGGACCGGTGGAGGCCCGGGGAGAGTGTGACTGCTCGCCAGGCTACGAAGCTTTCATCGTTGGTGTCTGGGCTTGATTGGGTGGACCCTTGGTGCCGAATGCACGGAAACACTCAGGGCTATACATATCTCTCTGCGGTTCACAATTCCTACTCTCGCCTCGACTACTTGTTTGTTCCTCGGGCGGCAGCTGGTAGGGTGGTGGAGGCGGAGATCCTTCCGAGGGGGCTCTCTGATCATTCACCGATTACTCTTACGTTACAGATGGGCTGGGCGAAACAGCCCTTCTGCTGGCGCCTCTCGACGTGGAACCTCCAGAAGGCAGAATACAGGGAGTGTCTGGAGAGCGCGCTTGCTCAATACTTGACGCTCAATGTGGGATCGGTTTCTGGGTCCGAATCTCTGTGGGAAGCACTGAAGCCCACCATTCGGGGCGTAGATATATCTTTTTGCGCGGCAGCCGCAGGACGCGGAAGGAGGCTCTGCTACAAGCGGAGGCTAATATTGCAGACCTTGACCTTCATAGTAGAGGGGCTGGCGGTCACCACGCACGGCAACAGCTGTTGCTGGCGCAACAGAACTATGCAGCTCTTCTTATGGATGAGGCCCGCCTTACTTGGCTGGCAACGCGCAGTAGGGTCTACCAATGGGGGGATAAATCTAGCAAGATGCTTCATCGGTTGTGTCAGGGGATGTTCCATTCCCAGCCCCTTCCTGGTATAGTAGGCCCAGATGGTAGGCCCCTCACAGACTCCCGGGATATTGCTGAAAGTTTCTCTACCTGTTTTGCGGAGCTATATGCCCCCAGAGAATGTCTCCACGAAGACGTGATAGGCCGGTTTTTGGACGGCCTCCCGCCTCGGGCCCTGTCCGATGAAGCGAGTTCAGAGCTGGTTCTCCTGCTCACGGAGGAGGAGTTGGGTGCAGCCCTGGGAGACCTTAATTCGGGTAAGGCCCCGGGGCCAAATGGGTTTCCCTGTGAATTTTTTAAGAAATGTTTTCTACAGCTTGGACCCCATTACCGTAGAGTGGTGGAGGAGTCCCGTGAGTGGGGGTATCTTCCTCGGGATTGGCGACATGCAGAGGTTGTAGTGCTTCACAAACCAGGCAGACCCCCGGACCAGCATGCTTCCTATCATCCTATTTCACTCCTAAATGTAGAAGCCAAAATTTTGGCCAAGGCGTTGGCCAACCGTTTGCGGTCCCACATTTCTACCTTGGTACACCCAGATCAAGCCGGGTTTATGCCCCAGCGGACGACCCGACATAATATTCGCCGGGCATAGGTTGCTATTGCGGCCATCCAGGGGCTAGGTGCACGGGCGGCACTCTTGCTGGCTGATATGGACAGGGCATTTGCCTCCCTTAGTTGGGTCTATCTCTTCGCGCTGCTACGCAGGTTGAATATTGTACCGCTCTTTCTGTCCTACCTGTCCTTACTGTACACTGATCTTACTGCGTCGGTACGTGTTGCTGGCTCTACTTCCTCCATCTTTTCTCTTTGACGGGGTACCCGGCAGGGCTGTCCGCTGTCTCTATATTTGTTTGCCCTGGCGATGGAACCTTTGGCCGCCTGGATCCGTATGGACGCGCAGGTGACTGGCTTCGAATGGGCACATGGTTTGTCGGACTGTATTGCATTATACGCCGATGACGTTTTATTCTTTCTCACCGACGTTAACCGGATGGGGCCGCGGCTGCTTCGGATTATGCAGATCTTTGGGGAATCTTCGGGTCTCCACATGAACCCCAGTAAGTCTACCTTGTGGCCTCTTGGGGACGCATCGGGTCTGGGCGCCTGGGCCTCGTCGGTTCGGGTTGTTACCAGCGGGATGAAGTATCTTGGGGTGTTTTTATCGGACTCACTCACTGTGGCATGGGAAAGGAATTTGGTTCCAGTCTGGGAACGCGTCCGAGAGGATCTTAAGGCATGGTCTCATATGCCGCTGTCTATTTATGGTCGGTCGGCCATTTTCAAGATGGTCTCTCTTCCCTGCTTACTGTACCAACTGCAGAATCACCCCTATCCGATTTCCCCTAGATGTTTCAGGCAGGTCAATGCAGCGTTGGGTCAATTTCTATGGGCAGGAGGAGCAGTGAGAGTCGCCCTATGGACATGCTTTCTTTCTACGTACTGTGGAGGGCTGGCCTCACATTTACTGGTCTTAAATGAGTGGTGGTATGGGGGCAGAGATGACCCTGCTTATGCTGTAGAGCGGCGTCTTATGGGGGACTTCTCCTTACACACGATTCTGTACTCAGCACCGGTACGTAGATCCCTGCCGTCAGCGACCCAAGTAGTTTTCCAAATTTGGCGACAGGCCTTGCGGAGGATGGGGAGGCCTTGCGGAGGATGGGGAGGTGGAATAAGCTGACACAGGAGACCCCCCTATGGAATAATGGCCGCCTGCCACAATTAGCTACTCTGTCAGGGTTCCGTGGTTGGGACAATATTGGTATCTCTACCCTGGGGGACGTCATGAGGGGGCCGATCCTGAAGTCCTTTCAAGATTTGCAGAAAAACTTTCAAATGCCGAAAACCCAATTTTACAAATACCTCCAGTTTCGACATGCCCTCTCCCCAAGTTTGGAGGGAATGGAGTCACTGGCGGAGTTCAGCCCGATAGAAGCTAAGGTATTTATGGGGGACCTTTAGGATCATAAAATTTCTAAGATCTACCAGTCCCTAGTAACTCACAGCTCCCCTACAAGGCAGAAGCTTAGAGGGGCCTGGGAGGGAGATATTGGCTCACTAGATGAGGAAGACTGGACGGAGGCCCTGGCCTCCCCGAGGGGGGCGGCCATTGCGACTCGCATGCGCCTGGTCCAGTTCAAATATCTTCATCGGGTCTATTTTACGCGGGTCCGACTATGGAGGGCGGGTCTGGTGGCCTCCCCTGTATGTCATAGATGTGAGCGGGAGGAGGGGACTCTGATGCACACGGTTTGGCATTGTCTCTCCTTGTCAAGGTTCTGGAGGGGGGTAGTAACCTGCCTCTCTGAGGTGTTGGGCTGGGACCTGCCCCACTCGCCGAAATTGGTGCTTTTGCATGTCATGGACGGGATTGGGGGTAATATTTATAAACGTCATCTTATGCTGCTGGGGTTTACACTGGCGAGGAGAGACGTTGCTAGGGCGTGGAAGACACCGGCGCCACCCTCAGTGTCGGCTTGGAAGAAGGGACTGGACTTCTGTATGGGCTTGGAACTTCCTATTTTCACTGCAAGAGGTTGCCCACAGAAACACTATAAGGTTTGGAAGCGGTGGGCAGACTATCGGGGCTTGTTATTGGAGCCGGATGATGCAGCGGGGCCCCTCCATCCAGTATAATATCACCCTGCTGGTGCAAGCTGTAGTTTCTTCCATCTTCGTTTATTGGAGCGTGTGGTGGTGGTGCAGGGGCACAGCTAGGCTATATGTGGGAGGCCGTTAGTGCGACCAGGGGGAAGGGGGGTTGTTGGGTGGGGGTTTGCATATGGTTTATTTAATCTGTATTGCTTTCCATTTCTTCTGGATCTTATTATTGAAAAGTCAAAGTCAGGAAGCTTTGTATTTATTGTGCAGATGTCTCTGGGTTACAGAGCCCTGCTGTATACGTGTCATTTGATGAATAAAATCTGTTTTTAAAAAAAATGCAATGGATCGCCCTGCAGTAGAAGTCAAATTTGTTATTAAACAACAAGAAGGGAAACATTGACTTGAGTCACTTTGTTTTAGTGTGTAGATTAAATACTAGTACACTTCATGCACAACAACAACACAAACACCAATAACTCAGAGTCAGCGTCCAATGCATACCATCATCAGATTCATCATTACCTGTTCTCATCTTAAGGGGCAGTCCCTCTCGGGCCTCAGCTCAGAAAGGAGGATAGCTATAGTCATGTTCTTTTGGAGGGACTCGACGAGGCAGGCACACATTTCTTGTACTATTCTCCATCCAATGTCTGGCTTGAGGGAAATGGATTTAGGGCAAGTCAGAATGGATGGAGCAGGACTCGGAGGAGTGAACTTCTTGAATAAATGCACACAGTTGCAACTCCAATACTGCAATAAAAAGACAAGATGGTGGTGGTGATGGATTTGTTGTGATTGGAACCAGAAAAACAGAGATACACTCAAATAATAAAAGTAAATAAGGAAGAAAGAAAGTAACAAGTTGAAAGCCTAGTTGTCAGGGAAGTAGAGCTCGTCCTCAAACTCTGGTGGTTCACCCAGAGGTAGGTCATCTACCACACTACATTTGTCACCTAAGTCACTGTCTTCCTGTTCCTGCTGTGCTTCAGGTATGGTGTAATCCGGTGGTATAAAGTGCTGATTCATTTTGATCATGGTTAACCTCTCCACGTTTTCGGGTGAGAGACTGGTCCTTTTCACTGTTACAATGGCACCAGCAGCACTGAAAACATGCTCAGAAGAGACACTTGCGATAGGGCAAGCCAGATAGTTTATCGCCAGCCTGCTGAGCACTGGCCAATGGCGACTTTTCCCATACCAATACAGCAATGGGTTTTGATCAATGTGGACCTCTGTTGGGTCATCCAGATAGGCCTGGACCATCCGCTCAATGCTCAGAGGTGCTCCGCTTTGCCTGGCCTCTTTTGCCTTTGCATTTGCATTAGCACTGGACCTAACAAGCCCTTGCTGTAGATGCCATTCGTGTGCCGATTTTACTGGGGCTGGTGATGATCCTGTTCTTGCTGTTGTTGATGTTGGTGGTTTTGACTGCTGTAAGCCAACCACACTGCCCTCAGGCTCTGAAGTTGAACTTGACGCAGGCTGCCCTGCAGTACTTGTTGTGGGCTGGAGTAGCGGGCCTCTAATTTCCAGCCGGTCTTTTTCAAAGTCACTGGCTGCCGCAGCTATCCAAGTTTTGTAATTGGCAACATCCACTTGTGAAAAAGGAATTAATGTGTTAGTGTTCAGTACTGATTTGTACTGTGGATCCAGAATTGTGGCAGAAATGTAATGGTTGCATGAAACAATCTCAGTTTGCACACTTGTATTTTCAGCTAAGCAAAGGGATAAGCTCTCCACCAACTCATATGCTTCTTTTTTTCCCTCCACACCTGCGTACATTGCAGACACCCTCTTCAGCTGTTCCTGTAGCATGTGCAACAATGGGATAGCTTGGCCCATAGTACAGTCCTCCTTGCTGACTTCACGTGTGAAGAGCTCGAAAGGAAGTAGCATCTCTCTCAGGCATTTAACTAGGCCCCATTGGTCCATCTCAACGGTCATGCCTTTCACACTAGCATCCCCTAGTCTTCACATGACATATTCAGTGATTGGTCTGTACTGCTCAAACAGACAGTCAAGCATGTAATAAGTTGAGTTCCAACGTGTTGGCACCTCCTGGATGAGTGCTTTAACTGGCACTCTATACTCACGTTGAATGATCCTCAGCTGCTTCCGGGCTTTAAAAGAATGGCTGAAATGTGTGCATATTCTTCTGCAGGTGGTCAGTAAGTTGCTGACTCTGTATTCTTTTTTGATAAAGTCTTGAACAATGATGTTAATGCAGTGCGCCAAACACAGGACCCTGAAATAGCCACCATAGCCCATGGCCTTAACTATATTACTGCCATTGTCCGTGGCAACAAAACCAATGTTAAGCGCTCTTGGGTGCAGCCATTCAAAGACCTTGCTGTTAAACTCTTCCAAAATGTTTGCAGCAGTATGAGATTTCTCCATGGCGAACATGGCTACAGTTGCATGTTTCCGAGTGGCATTAAAAATCTCAGCAGTGTCAACACCTGCAGATATCTTTTCTCTAACCCCCACAAAAGAGATCCAGTGTGCAGTGATGCACATGTAATCAGTGGCTTGGCAACTGGTCCACATGTCTGTTGTCATGTGGATACTGTGAACAGCACTCTGCCGCAAAGCTAGTCCAAGCAATTCCAGCACGTCGTGATGTAGTGCTGGAACAGCAACTCTGGCAAAATAGGACCGGCCTTCCATTTTGGGCAGATGGCTTTCACAAATTCAAGAAAACCCACCCCTTCCATAAAAGAAAAAGGGAGAAGGTCCAACGCTAACATTTTAGCCAGCTTCGCATGGTACAAACGTGCCATTGGGTGGTTGCGTTCGTACTGCCCCTCCGACCTAAACATGCTGAGAATGGTAGGCTGGGTTCTTTTCCTTTCTGGTGCCACTGATGCTAGTGACTTCTTGATGCCAGATGTTGTTAGGCTCAACGCCGCACTTTTTTTCATTGCGGTACTCTGCTGCCTTGGTTTCTCACTCTCAGCCTGACTCTTACTCTTGTGCCACTGAGATGTTGCTGAGGCTGATGAGGATGTGGGCAGTACCACTGCACTGCTGGGGACAGGGCTACTTTGTGTTCCAGAGAAAATGTCTCCCTCTTGTTCACCTTCCACCGCGATCGTATCTTCTACTTCTTCATCACCACCAACAGCAATGGGTGCAGTTTTACTTTTTTGGCCTTTAAGGTGTTCCTCCTACTGGATCAAGTGGTGTGTTTTCAGATGGGTTGTTTGGCCTCCGGTACCATAGTTTGTACCAAGCTTACCCCGACTAACACCTTGTTTACAAATGGAGCATATAGCAACGTTCTCCTCCTTACTGCTAACCGAAAAGAAGTCCCAAACTGGGGAGGTGAACTTTCTGGAGCTGCTGGAGGTGCCATTTGCAATGCCGGATGAACTGGAGGGTGGGCGTGGAATTTGACTCTGTGCACTACCACTACCTACCTCTACTGAGGTGGTTGTGCTGGATGTAGGTCGCTGCCAGGCCTTTGCAAATGCAAATATGGAAGCTGGAGTTGGTGTTGGTGTTACCTGTGTTGGTGGTATCCGTGCCACATCCCTCACAGCAATTTGGGATGGGGTACTGTCGGCCTCCACTGGGGCGGGACTGATGTCCATGATGACTAGCTCGTCATCATCCTCCTCTTCTACATCTACCTCCATAACTCTGAGGCTTTCTGGAACCTTCCTTTTCCCTAGCCTTGTCTCGTGGCGTCTCTCACTCGCAGACTGAGGTGGTGGCTTCCAAGTGGCATCTGGATCATCAGAAGGGGGGCTTGCAGAAGAACTTAATGGACTAACTCCCATTTTCATTGCTGGGGATCTGGAAGACAATGGATCTTCTGAAAGAGTGGCTTGCTCTTCTTCCTCTGCAGGAAGCTCGATTTCCTGAACTGCCCCTACTTCGGGAGGAACAACTACCATTGTGGGCGGTGGTTGCGGCTGTTGTTGTCCACTTATCTAAGTTTCCTGCGTTGATTGGGTACTACTTTGCGATAACGATAAGTTAATTTCAACATCGCTGCTCGTTGGCGTTGTCGTGATGCGACTGCCTGCCTCTGCGACAGACATGGGCTTGGGCCTAGGTTGGTGAGGTGGGTCCACTGATGCGGGAGTGCTGCTCCCAGCTTGATCCCCAGACACCGCTGCTGCAGGCGAAATTTTTGGTTTCCCAAAAAAGATCTTGGTCGGCACACCAGAAGTGGTGGTAAGTGGCACTTCCTTCTTCTTCTCACTGGCAACTTTCTTGGTACTGGAGGACCTGGTACCTTTCTTTGGGGCCATCTTCTTCAGATGTCAGCAGCACGCAGTGGCACAAGTTGAAGAGATATCTGTGGTCACACGTCACGTGGCATCGTGCACAGCAGGACTTCTGTCTGGCAGTACAATGGGTGATGCCGCCTCCTCCTCTTTTGTGCACCTAAATGCAAAGAAGCAAGAAGAACATCAGTGAAACGTGGCATTTATTGTTGTGGTTCAATTTACTACTGTACAAACAAACAAATATAATATATAACTTAGTGTGTGGTCACACTTGTTAGTGTTATTATTAATATTAATAAATTATATTAACTCAGTTATTGAAAAAACATAACAACAGTGTAGCCATTTGTGAGATTTTGACAACAAGGGCTTTCATGGTGCACTGTGTACACTCAGGAAGGATAGGAAAGAAGAAGAACAAAAACAAAAATACAAATGTAATGGAACCTGTTTGGCATTGTGACTTGTGAATGTGATTGTGCATCACGTGGGATGCAGCATCATTCAGGAAGCTGCAGCTGCCAATGGGGATGGAAGCAGTAAGCCAAGAGGATCAAAGGAAAGACATGCAGGCCTATGGCAAAAGCAGCACACTAACTACCACCACAAAATGGCCACCAGCCACATGGTCACTCACACAACAACAAGCAGGAGGCCTGTAAAACAATGAACTCAAGCAGGCCTATATGGCCAGACAAAGGAGGCATGCTAAACAACACAGCTTTAATGCAACAAAGCAAAAATGAAAAACCACAGGGCTAAAAAAGGTTTGCAAGTTACACAACAACCACACCACACACATCCAACAAAGGCATTTATTTAACACACACGAAAAAAGTGAAATACCCCCAAAAAAACACATTTTGCAATGCAATCCAATGCCATCCATGCCCTAAACGATGTTTAAATTCAACAGACACCACAGAAACAGTTGTTTCATGCACACATGAGTAGCTATGGGCCTACTGGCTGAAAAAGGCCTATTGGCAGACTAAGCCACATAGTGAATCAATTCAAATCAATAATATTGCAAATGTATTAGAAAATAGTGAACTGTCCTGCATTTTTTTGCTGGGTAAAAAGAAAAAAAATGCATGCAAAACAACAACAAGGGCAAGGCATGGCCACCACAAAGAACGCTTGCAGGCCTATTGCAAAAGCACTCTGGCTGCCTGTACAAAATGGCCGCCAGCCACATGGCCAGGCCACCACAACAACAAGAAAGGGAAGACAGACAATGCTAGACAATGCAGGCCTATGGCAAAGCACACTGGCTGGCTTCACAAAATGGCCACCAGCCACATGGCCAGGCCACCACAACAACAAGAAAGGGAAGACAGACAATGCAGGCCTATGGCAAAAGCACACTGGTTGGCTTCACAAAATGGGCGCCAGCCACATGGCCAGGCCACAACAACAAGAAGCAGTAAGCCAAGAGGAACAAAGGAAAGACATGCAGGCCTATGGCAAAAGCAGCACACTAACTACCACCACAAAATGGCCACCAGCCACATGGTCACTCACACAACAACAAGCAGGAGGCCTGTAAAACAATGAACTCAAGCAGGCCTATATGGCCAGGCAAAGGAGGCATGCTAAACAACACAGCTTTAATACAACAATGCAAAAATGAAAAACCACAGGGCTAAAAAAGGTTTGCAAAGGCATTTATTTAACACACACGAAAAAAGTGAAATACCCTTAAAAAAACACATTTTGCAATTCAATCCAATGCCATCCATGCCCTAAATGATGTTTAAATTCAACAGACACCACAGAAACAGTTGTTTCAAGCACACATGAGTAGCTCTGGGCCTACTGGCTGAAAAAGGCCTATTGGCAGACTACTGGGCTAGTGAAATAAATAAATGTTGCAAATTGATTGCAAAAGTTGGAGAAAATGTAGTGAACTTTGCAACATGTTTCCTTTATAAAAGAAAACTAGAAGAAAAATTACATACAAAGAAACAACTAGGCCCCTACTGAAAATACAGGCCACCCACCACAATACATTGAAAAAAAACAATGAAAAGTACAAAACAATGTAGGTGCAATGCCCCAATCAAACAAACAACACCAATTTTCCAACTTACTTGTGAAACTCAAATCCAAAAGTCCTCAAATCCAAATGATATATGATGCAGCAGACAAAAAAAGGGATCCTTCCAGCTCCAAATCCAAATGAAAAGTGAACAGGAGATGGACAAAGCACTGAGAGGAGCCCGCTGGACAGGAACAGGAAGTTGGAGACACTGGGGCACTTCCTTCCTCTTCAAAAAATAAGTAAAAAAAGAAAAAGGACTCATTGCACAAAAAAGTACAGCCAAATGTCAATCTGAGGAGTTTTTTCATCCAAATCATCATTTCGAGATGGTTTTATGCTGCTCGAGGGATATTCTTCTCCAGCTTGCAAATTCTGCGTGTTCGGCATCGCGATCTTCACAAAACTTCCGCCGGAAGTCCGATGGCGCGTCCGAATGACGTGTTCGCGATCGCAGACTCTCGCGGGACCCTGCGGCCGGCTACCAAATCTTGTGGCGCACGCGAACGGATGGGAAATCTCGTTGGCGAACGTAGGCATCCCGGTAAGTCGCTCCTGCGCACGCAAATATGCATTTTGAACACGCGAACAAAAAAAACCCTCTGCTCCTTTGCGGAGTGCGGAGTTTTCAGTAACTCCGCATTCTACGTAGAACGCATAGTTACCAAAAATCCCCAAACACCGCGAGCGGAGTGGATTTTTCCGCCCAGGGTTAATTAAAATAGAAAAACGGAGAAGAAGGTGAGGTCAACTAGTTGGCACAACTTACTCTGTGTTCTCAAGGGGTCTTAATATAGGTTGACCTCGATGTTTCCTGTGTTATCAAAGCCAAACATATTGATAGTGAGAATACATTGAAGAGTATGTTGGAAGGAGAATGTTTACATTTTGCCAGGGTTTATGCATCAAATTTTAATCGACTGCAATTTTAAGATACTTTGCTTCTGTCCCTCTTGCGGAACTATGATGTGCCAGGTGTTTCGGGTGGAGATTCCAATCCTGGTTTGGATATAGAAATGGATAGATTGGTTCCACGTTTACAAGGAGCTCTCTATAGGACCACCTCATGAAGATTACTGGCCTGGATGCAGCAGGGGCAGTTAGTTGATTTATGGAGAGAGATGCACCGGGAAAGCTGAAAATATTAATTGTACTCCCCAGTGCATGGAGTACCACTAGACTGGCCATGTTTTTGATGGGGACAATTGTAGTCAGAAATACTAGTAGTATCAAATACTTGGGTCATACAGAACCAGACCATAATATACTCCCGTGCTCCATACCCCTGGGTTATGATGCTCCCACTGGTGCCTACCCGACGCCTACAGATTGATTCCCTGTTGGACATGCCTTTCAAGGCATCTGTCGGGAAAAGCATTGATTACTATTTTTTGGGAAAATGAAGGCACAAAAGATGAGGATGCTACCGAGTGGAAAACCTTCAAGGTGGTCATCATGGGCATTTGTCCGAAGACTACAAATGGGATAAAATTAATGGTTGACACAGAAATTTAAACAGTGAAACATGACTTGCGTGAACTGAAGTTAAAGACTGTGCGGAATTTTTCAAAATCAATGTATTCTCACCAAGGCTACGTAGAAATAAAACACCTTAGCAGAGAGGCTGAAAGAAGTTAATTACAAAACAAATAAGCAGCTAGGCAGCACAAGGGTGACAAGACAAGGCGTTTGCTTGCCTGGTTGTTAAGGTCTGAAACTGAGACGAAGCCCATATGTGAGATATGTTTGAAAGTGGGCAATATAGTACATTCACAACCAGAAATGAACAGTGCATTTGCAAGGTGTTATGAAACACACTACTCGGCATCCCCAACAAGGTTGTGAGCACATGGCGGATGACTTGCATCTGAATCACAGTTAGACCAGGACCAAACTGAGGCACCTGACACCCCATTCACTGCATCTTGAATAAACAGGACTATAGAGGAACCAGATCAAGGGTAAGACCCAGGGCGATGATAGGCTCTGTCTGGAAATGTATACAGCTTTTTAAACACAACAGGCCACCAAACTCCTGACCACGTATGGAAAGACATTTGAAAAGTAAGTCATTCCTGCAAGGACAAGAGAAGCGATAGTAGTGCTGCCTAAGACTGGGAGGGATCCACTGGATGTTAAATCATACGTCATTCCCCCTTCTGAAATTGGAATTGACAATATTGGGGAAAATGATTGAGAACTTGTACATCAGTTTCAAAGGAGTTTAATCCCAGTTTACAGCACCGATGTTAACTTGAGATACGCTTTCTGTGTTCCGGCTTTAGGTATTGAAAAGGAGGGAATGGTTGCTGGTGTCCTGAAATGGATTAAACTGCTACATGTGCTCCCACTTGCCAGAGTTTGCATAGGTTGGATTTCCTCAGATCAATGGTACACATACATTGACACAAGGCATAGGTGTCCTCCTCTTTCACTATTGTTGTTTGTGCTCACCATAGGGCCACCAGCATGCGTGCTCACGAGAGGGCACAAGCAGAGCATTCCACTTGTCACAGGTTGCATATAGAGTTTTTCTTAAAGCAAATAATGTACTCCTGTTCTTGAGCGACACAGCCAATAACTTACCTGAAATAATGTAAGTTTTGGAAGAATTCGGATTTATGTCCAGATTTAAGATGAACTGGGACAAATCATGCCTCTCCCCCCTCCCTAAGAACAGTGGCAGCCCCAGATCGGCTTGGTGAGACAGTATCACCTTTAAAGAGGAAACCTGAAACTTTTAAATACTTAGGTATCCCAATATACCATGATAACAAGTGACTTGTGGCTGCAAACATTAGGAAAACCATGACAGCCGTCAGTCATTAGATTTTGGTGTAGACTACCACTCTCCACATTAGGGAGAGTGCAATAACCAAAATGTTGAAACTTCTAGGGCTTTTATAGCATTTTGCGGCAATACCTACAATCCTTAAAGGGAGGTTGTTCAAGGTTGTGAACAAACGTCTGTTGGGGTTACTGGGACGCAATGCAAGGAGAAGATTAGCTATAGGGAAAGCCATGCTCATACTAGATGGAGGTGACGTGGATGACCCAATGTTTATTACCTGGCTGCACAATTATTGTGGCCAATGAGCAGGCGCGGCCGGAACAGGTAACAGCGTTGGGGCGGTGGGGTGGGGCGGGGATGGGGCGGGTGGTGGAGAGTGGACAGATGACAGGATAGGGAAAGTAAAATAAAAAAAATTAAACCACTTACCTTGCGCTCGCTGCGTAGCACAAGGTAAGTGATTTAATTATTTTTTTTATTTTAATTTCCCTATCCCATCATCTGCCCACTTCCCTCCCCCCACCGCCCTGCCCCATGGTTTTACCTGTACCGGCCGTGCCTGCCAATGAGGGGAATGATGAGTGGAGTGGACCCAGATGTGGCAGAAGGAAAGGTTGCCTCGGAAGGGACTCCATTCAAGGTGTGCTATTAGGAAAGAGAAACTTGTCCAAAACATCCAAGAGAGGTGCATGCAGCCCAGTTCTAGGCTTTACGCTCCTGAGATCCCGCTGAGGTACTTACTGAATTTAAGAATATAGTACAACTACATGAAAAACAACCACGAGCGGAGGTGGAAATTGCTACAGTGGAAGACCTATACTCTGTATTGCTGTGCTTCATTCCCTGGGGAAAGAGTATGGACTGCCACCTGGACAGGTTATGACGTTTAATGTCCCTGAGAGGGTGCTGAGAATGACTTAGTGGGAAGAGGAAAACACCCCCCTCTACCTCACCTCAAAAAACAAAAACAAAAAAGCAGAGATGCTGTCCATGTAAGTAACCAGGGTCGGACTGGGACAGAAAATAGGTGCGGGCACCAAAATAAGGTGACCACCATTAGTGAATTAGATAACTAACAAAGTGTCCCATGTTTGCAAATCAGGGCAGGTTTGAACTTGTGGAGACACGCTGTATAAGTGTTTTGCAAGGTATGGTAGGCTGCATGGATTTAAGCTTGCTGCAGGCAATGCTTGTTTTAATACCAGGGAAATCATCATTATAAACCGGCCCAGTAGACCATAAAACAGGCCCACAAACAGGCAAAGAAGCAGCCCACACACTGACCTGACAGACCAGCCCTGCATTGCCTGACTGTCTTATAGGCCAGTCCGACCCTGTAATTAACTTATGGGACATGTAGGTATGCTGCAACTGTTTTGCACCGGCTTTTTACCCTATTAGTACTCAAATTGAGCTGGTGCTTGCTGTTGGGGGCCATTGGTCCTCATTTTTGGGGGCCAGCACTTATTTTTGGACATTTCCCGAGAGCACGAGTGAGAAAAACCAACGAAGTGGAAAGGCGGAGGAAGAGAAAGACAGAAAATGAATCACCAAGGGAGAAAGAAGGAACCTGCACGAGTGTGATAAAGGGTCAGGGAGAGTCTGTTGATGGGTTAAAGAGGGCTGAGGTGGATTCAGGACTATGCAGATTTGGTATTCGATGCACTGACATTTAATAGTGCCGGCCCGGCGTCTGAGCAGCACTATGGGCAACAGCACTTATTATTTTACAAATTAAGCACTGCCTGCCATTACGGCGCTGAAACAAAATTAGAAAGAAGTGTAGATAAAACCTGCACTAATAAAAAGTGGTCACAATCATTACACATACCGAAAAGGTGACTACGAACCCATGGTTCAAATTTACTCAATTTAATTTCCTAGATCAGACTTACTTCTGTCCCTAGTTAGACTAGTGCGCATGTATCTGGGAGTGCCCCAGATGCTGATACACACAAACAGATTTGTTTCCAGGGCCGAATTGTGGGCATCAGGCTTGTGCCCGGGAGGCCGGAAGGTTGGGGGCCAGTTTTAGAGCAGTGGGGGCTGGTTTTGGAGCGGTGGGGGCCGGTTTTGGTAAGCAGCAGTGCTTCACGCTTGGCTGCAGCTTAATCCATCACAATGTGTGCTAGGGCCCATTCACAGATATAGGAGCCTGAAACAAGTTTGTAGATTCATTGACTCAGCATCGCAATTGCCAGAAGGGACATTGCTATGGATTAGAAGGCAAATATGGCACCAGGTGTCCAAAAAAATGGTTCCATGATGTGAAAAACCACAGTGTGGCCGAGCTGGCAGCACTCACCGCTTAGCAGCACTGACAGGGCAGAAGCACAGCTTCCAATGACTGGGAAGCCAAGGTGTTGGCTATCACTGCCAAATCAGCAGGGGCGTAAGGCAGGCCCCTGAAGCACTGTGGGGGCCCCAAAGCTTAAAGGGGACACCAATACTTCAAGCCCCCCTGTTAGACTTGGCATCTTTTGGCGTGTTTCCCCTGAGTTTTTGCTTTCTGACCTCCCGGTTTTTACTCTGTTTTGTGCTGGTTTAGTGTTTCTGCGCACTTTACGCACTGCTGATCAGTGGTAAAGTGCAAGTGCTCCTGTAAGAAATGTGTTATGGATTGGTATTTCCATGTTTGGCTATTTGATTTATGTGTCAGTCCCTAGTAACGTGCACTGAGTGTGCCAGGGCCTGTAAATCAAATGCTGCTGGTGGGTTTGCAGCACTGGTTGTGCCACCCACCAAAGCAGCCTGCAAAATGTGTCTCAGGCCTGCCACCGCAGAGCCTGTGTGCAGTCTGTGACTGCCATGTCGACTTGGCAAGTGCACCCCCTTGCCAGTCCCTAAACCTTCCCTTTTGTACCTATTAGTCACCCCTATGGTAGGCCCAAGGTACCCCTGTGGGCAGGGTGCATTGTAGGTAAAGGTAGGGCATGCCCTGGTGTGCGTGGCATGCCCTGGTAGTGAATTACAGCCTATTTCGTTTTTCACTATTGAAAGGCTACCTGTCCCCCATAGGCCAGAATGGGCAGTTTTGATGATTACATCTTATAATCCTAACTGACTCCGGGAACATGGTAGAAATTTGAGTTTAGTATGCCTGAACTCAGAATGATAAAATACATCTTTTAGTGAAGTTGGTTTTAACATTCTGTGTTTGAAAATACCACTTTTAGAAAGTAGGTATTTTCTTGTCTAACTATCCAGGCCTGCCTCTGCTAGGTTGTGTATTCCTTGTCTGGAGTTTGAGTGACAGGGCTGGGGGATTCCAGGAGACAGAATGAGTCCGCCCAGTGGTGAATAGAGAGATCTGCATCTAGATGGGAGGGAGGAGTTGCACCGGGGACCTGAATAGGACTGTGCCTGCCCCCCACAGTGCTGGCTCCACCCCCTGTGGTGCGTCTGATGTCTCTGCCCTGCACTGTGAAAGAAGAGAAGGAATCATGTCAACAAAGTGCTCCAGGGCTGTGCTTTCCCTCCACAATACTGGCTCCACCTCCTGTGGGGCGTCTGATGTTTCTGCCCTGCACTGTGAAAGGAAAGAAGGAGTCTTGTCAACAGAGTGCTCCAGAACTAGTTTGGACTAGGCAAAGGCTTCTCTGCCTCCAGAGAACAAAGGAATTTGGGATATAAATATTGGGGCCCTGACCCCATGAATTTAGATCTCGCTGGAATCAAGGAACCTGCCAAGAAGAAGAGCTGGAGAGCTGCTAGGAGGAGTACTGCCCCTTTGCTGAGTTATTGCCTTGTTGGCTTGGCCTGCAGTTGCTGCTTCTGTCTTGGGCAGTGAAAGGACTGGACTGAACTTTCTACTCTTTGTGCTGAGAATCTCCAAGGGCCTGAAACCGAGCTGGCCTCCTGTTAAGAAGTCTCAGGGACTGCAAAGACTTCACAACCCTCTGGGTACCGGTTCTGGAACCGCTGTTTCAGTTGCCACAGAGGAAGGGAACCGCAACCGACTCCGTCAACCGACTCCATCACTGGCCGGGTGTCCTGTTTGCACCGCAGACCGCATCGCCCCGCTTCGCACCGCAACCCTGGTCTCACCGACGACGACGTCCGACGCCATCGAGCCGCTGCTTGCATCGTGACCTGTGGGCACCGCAGTTCGCATCGCATCGCTTCACTGTACCGGCCGGACCAGACCGACGCTGTCGCTGCATCTGGCTCAACCATCGTGACCGCATCGCAGTTGGGGCACCGCTCGCACGCTTCGCGACGCACCGCTCCGACTCGCACCGCTGTCCGACGCCAGCTCCTGCACTCCGGCTTGGTCGCCTGCATCGCAACCTGCCAGCACCGCATCGAGCACCGTCTCACCCTGCATCGCCCGCCTTGGTCTCACCGACTCCGTCTGCACGACTGTCATCGAGCCGCTGCCTGCACCGCATCGAGAGGACACCGCACCTTGCATCGCTCCGTCTTGCACCGCAACCGCGATGAACGCCGACCGGCTCGTACACTCCGTACCAGCCACAACGAGAAAGGTACTGTGACCAAGTCTGTGCACGACTCTGCCGGCCCGTATCGACGCGGTCGGCTGGAACTGTTGGACTTTGTTTGTTTTCAGCATCGCGGTAGACTCGGACGGAGCTACCGACTCGCACGAACTTTGTTTTTCACGATTTCTGCAAAGAAGAAGTTATCTTGCAACGTATTCATTTTTAAAGTATTTGTATTGTGGATTTCTATCGTATTTGGTCTTGTCTTGAGTATATAAAAATATTGGTTATTTTTCTAAACTGGTGTGGTGTCCTTTTGTAGTGCTTACACTATATTACTGTTGGTTATGTGCAAATGCTTTACACACTGCCTCTAGAATAAGCCTGACTGCTCGTGCCAAGCTACCAAGGGGGTGAGCAGGGGTTATTTTAGGAGTGTAACTCCCTTATCCTGACTAGGAAGAAGGGTCCCTACTTGGACAGAGGTGCAAGCCCTGGCCAACCAGAGACTCCCATTTCTAACACCCCCCTTTTCAGACGATTGACAAAAATATCTATAAAGTATATATAACTTACTCAGTGGTCCGCAGGGGGGCCGTCATTTTGCGATACACTGTAAATCAAATGACCAACTTCTGTGAAAGTACAATATATAATCATTGCCTCTGTATGTCTTGAAAGACTCGAATATTTTCTGTAGCTCCTGAATGTCGAAGTGTGGTGTAAAGGGACGCAGGCGAGGGCACAATGATAGATTCATTGTAGGGTTTTGTACAGCGATGAGCCCATGAACATTCTGTAGGCCTGTACTGGACTGTGCACCATTTCTTATTCTCTCATACGATGTCAGAGATGAGATATGGTTAATGTTATGGTTTGAGGTTCAATCATACTCTGTCTACTCTCGTTGTATAACTAAAGAAGACTTGCTTTGCAATATGTTTCCCCATACCTTGTCGAGGCCATACGTAACCCTGGGTGTAATGTAGTACTGTTTCCTGAAAAAAATAATTATAAAGCAGTTTTAAAAAAATCAACTAGATGGGTTATATGCCTCGCATTTTCAAAAAGGTCACCCCATCAGCAGTCATTGTTCACCCAGCAGCAAAGAAAAGGTAGAACCTGAAAACACTCCAAGGGAAGATGAGAGGATTCTTTTGAACCCCTAAATTACTGATGCAGTCATCCTGATCTTTCCTTTTCCCATTCTTCTCACTTTACTCTGGCAATGGTGAGCACAATAAAGTCACTGCACAGTTGGAAAGAAATCACTGCTAAAAGCTACACTCAACACACATCAACCCACCTTCAACCAAAACTGAATAATTATCATACAAAAGTTTGCTTTTTTAAGTTACAACATACTTGTGAGTTTGCAGAAGACTATACTCAGTGCTTTCTAGTAGGCGATAAAGTTGAAATATACAAATACATTTGTAAATTATTGTATCAAGAAAAACATATTGAGACTGTGTGTACTCACAATGTTAAATATGTCCTTGAAATATGAAGATTTACTGTGCATATTCATTTTACAGCATGCTTTCTTTTGTGTTCTCTGAATGACAAAGCAGAAGAGATTAAGAAGAATGAATATTGGAAATAAATAACGTTCTTTCTTCTGGCCTAAATCAGCTTACAGGCCTTTGCCAATTCTCTGGCAGTAGGCGTGGCTTATTTTTAAAGGTGTAGGATTCACTCACATCTTTGAGTCTGCATGACTGGCTGATATGAGACCATGCTAAAGAACCAGTCGTAACAGACTTAGACAGTACAGTCCAATTTTTACACACAGTGGTATCTTTCTCTACATGGACTCAAGCCTGTGTCTTCCACAGGTAGTTTTTAGCTCTATGATTCAATGGTGCATTAACTGAAACCCCACCAGTGGTGGCTGCTGCTTAACGGGGGTGGTGGGGTGGGGGAATAAAAAAAATCCACTCACCTGCAGGCTGGCTGTCGCCTCCCGGTCCTCTTCGGTCATTGGCATGCAGGAAGCAGGGAGCACACAGCCTCCCCTAGCCAATCATGACGCTGCTGTTACTACCATGACAGCAGCATCGTGATTGGTCAGAGCACCGTGGTTCAGCACTCAGACAGGGAGTGGGAGCCGGTGCATGTTCTCCACTCAGGCTCTGCAATCCAGCTGGAGGAGAACATGCAAAGTGCGCATGACTGTTTGGCCTGCCCAAAACCGTTGGCCAAACAATCATGCGCACTTAGAGAGTGCTCACCACTCCTCCCCCTGCTCTGGCCAGCCCCGCCCACACCTAAGCAAGAACGGAAAAATTAAATGATAATAACTTTGTGTTATTATCATTGTATTTTTTCTCTTTAAACTGCTCGCAGAGAAGTGGGGCGACGCTTCTTCGCCCTAGCGGAGGAGCCGCCGCTGAACCCCACCCTGATCCAATTGCCAGGGGATTCTGGATATTAGCCACTGCAATTCGAACCTGCTGGTCACATGCTCATTGATGACTTTGAAAAGCATGCAGAGTCTGCTGCCCTCTGCACACTCTGTGTCCATGTTTGATATCAGAGAATGAGGCTTCACCAGGAATGCCTTAACCATTAGTGGACCCAGGTCTTAGGGACATGGGAGAATAGGATTCACAGCTTCACAAACAGTCTCTTCCCTCCAGCAGTGGGCATGAATGAAAGTCTGCTAAGATAAGGGATTGTTTTTAGAGAACCTGTCTTGGCTATGACAGCAGTGCTGGTGATGAATGACTACTTGGGCGCTCATACTGAGGATCTTAAGCCCCAGACTCTCAGGTCGGCACGGGTAGCAGTGCTACAAATCAACCAAACAGAACTCAGACCTGCGCTTATGTTTTACTCACAAGAACTTCAGGGTAAATAGATATTGATCAAGACACCAGTAACATGGCAGTGATGGATTGCATAGAGAAAGATTAAGCAGCGAGGCAAGGAAAGCAGTGCTGCAGAGGCATCACTGACAGAAGCCCAATCCTGACAAAGTCTGCTGGCCACTGCAGAACAGGCCACAATGGCAACCTCAACAAGGGCATGGAATTGATGTAGGTGTAAACAGGGGCGTCTTGAACCCCCGCTTTAGCAGCTACAGCAGGGGTGGAGTTCTTGATGGTCCTCTTCTGTCTGCACTTCGGCAGACGAAGGCTCAAAAATAGTGTGAAAGGGTGGATGCATGAGTGAGTGAAAGTGTGGATGGATAGATAGATGGGTGTGTGAGTGAAAGGGTGGATGGATGATTAAATGAAAGGGTGGATGGGTAAATAGGTGGATGAATGAGTGAAAGGATGGATGTATGGATGAATGAGTGAAAGAATGGATAAATGAATGAAAGAGAGGGTGGGTGGATGGATGGACGAATAGATGGATAAAAGGGTGGATGGATGGATAAGCGAAAAAATGGATTGCTGAATGAAAGGGAGGGCGGATGGATGGATAAGCGAAAGGGTTAATGGATGATGAGAGAACATACGGATGCATGAGTGAGTGAAAGTATGGATGACTGATGGGTTGAGTAACAGGGTGGATGACTGGACGAAGTGAAAGCGTGGATAGATGGGTGAGTGAAAGGATGGATGAATTGATGAGTAAAAGGATGGATGCTGGGGTATCATGAACCCCCAACTTTAGCAACTACAGGGGGGATGAAGTTCTTGATGGGCCTCTTCTGTCTGCAACTTGGCAGACAAAGGTGAGTGAGTGATAGGATGGGTGAATGGATGTGAGTGAAAAGGTGGATGGATGGGTGAGTGAAAGGATGGATGTATGAATTAAAGGATTTTTGTACGGATAGATGAGTGAATGAATAGATGGATGAGTGAAGAGAGGGTGTGTGGGTGGATGAAAGGGTGGATAGATGGATGAAGGAATGAATGAATGAATGGGAGGGTGGGTGGGCGGATGGATGGATGGATGGGTGAAAGGGTGGATGGATGGATGATGAGAGAAAGGATGGGTGGGTGGCTGTGTGAGTGAAAGGACGGATGGATGGGATAAGTGAAAGGGAGGATGGAATGATGGATGAAGCAAAGGGTGGATGGATGGGTGAGAGAAAGCATGGATGGATGCTTGAAAGGGTGGATGGATGAGAGAAAGGATGAATGAGTGAAATAATGAATAAATGAGTGAAATGGGTGTGGATGGAAGGATGGATAAAAGGGTGGAGGTGTGGATGAGTGAAAGAATGGATGGAGTGAAAGGGAGGGTGGATAGGTGAAAGGGTGGATGGAAGGATGAGTGAAAGGGAGGGTGAATGGATGGACGGATGAGTGAAAGCGTGAATGGATGAGTGAAGGATAAGTGAAAGGGTATGACTGCATAATCTCTACACAAGACACAGTGGCAAACAAAGGCTTAAAGAAGTAAACCTAATGAAGCATTCAGTATTTCAGCTGTTTGGGGACCTATCAGCCTCAGAAGAGGTCTGACTTTGATGGAATCTAGCATCTCCTAAATTTACAGGATCTGGAAAGAGGAGAACATTCCAGTGTGTAAATGAGTTTTAGAATTAATAGCAGCTCCAAAATGGATGAGAGTTACAACTCTCAGACATTCCTCCTTAAGCACCTTATAGATAAATATGCAAAGTGTATGGAGAATACAGGGATACTACTATGCTTGGAAAGGTGACCAGGGGGACTGGATTTGGCTTTGATCAAATCCTATTGCTCACACTTTTAAATACATATTCTATGAAATGGTTAGACCCTAATACCGTGTATTGTTGTACGTGACTTTCTATAGCACATTCTCAGTGACTGCCCTTGTGATAGATGGATCTAGACAGCATTAAAATTTTAAGGTTAAAAGACAGAGTTCAAGTTTAGAATCGAGGTCCCAATATATTGCCTGCTCGTCAATAAAAAAAAGCCTACGGTGAAAAGTGGCCAAAGTTTGGGGCATGAGATAGACAATGGTGGTTGCTTAAATTGCATTGTGTAGTCATCCCAAGACTGCAGCATGAGTCTTCTGCGTATAGAGGGATCTTCTAACAGTGCCTACTGTACCCTCGGGAGGGACAGCAACCTTTGCAAGTGTCAGCCTCACAGTGGATGGCCCTGCTACAAGGTTCGCACCAATTTAAGAACATTTAGAAAATAAATCTCTGGCCTCTATATCTCCAAACCTGAGCTCAAGTTCTTACTTCACTCTTTTCACCAAATATTGTGCTCTTTAGCAAATCATTTTATTTCCTTGGTCCTCATTTCCAGTATTGGACAGATTTGTGTGCTTCTGGAACATAATGGCAGTATTAATTCATATACAGAAAAATAGACTGGACAAGAGAGCATCCACTTTATGAACATGATGTTCCAAAGAGGCTTGTGAAGCTTCTGAAATTAAGATGTTTCATGATTTACAACAAACAACAAGGCATCCAGTTATCACTACAGCATAGCAAAATACCCACTGACCACAAGAAAGTGAAAGGGCCGAGTACCTCCCTACCAAATTACTGTGGAACTCACGGCCGACGGACCTTTATTGCCTGCTGAGAAGCGTAGAGGGGAGAAACAATTCATTTAAACAGGAACACAATTTACAAGAAACCAGGACTCAGAAGAATCACAGACTCCGGACTCCAAGTTAGTTGGGTTTTTTACAAGGCCAAAAACAACTGGATGTACAAGCACCTCATTACAAGGTTGTAGAAGTACAGGGGAACTAATACAAATCCAAATCTACGGGCTAACTTTATACGATGAATCATGAACAGAATGACATTCTCCAGAAGCAGAATGCAGGCAATGATTGCCCCCATGTCAAGTTCGGTCTTCATCTGCGGAGAATGAATAAAAAGCATTAGTCTGTCCCTACACTACCACTATCGTGACATCCCTACTTAGCATTTCCCAGGCAAGACCAGGATAAAGGTGTCAGCGCGTGAAGACTTCCTAAGAAGTACACTCATGTTGTATGGGTCAAGTAGCCAAAGCTACAGAACTCGTTCTAAGATGCTCCTTCTCTCTCCTTCGATCTCCTCACCCCTTCTCCTGTCTCCACCCCAGGACACTATCCCTAATACAAAACACAAAAATGTAGAACACACCCACTGATCACCTCATCTCCCTGGACACTTCCCATAGGTGATTTTCCACACGGTGTCGGTGCTCCCTGCTCCTGGCTCGATGACCTTGATTCCCAGGCCTCCCAATTATCAGCTCTTCTTCACCAACATGTAACACATCCTCCCGAGCCTAACTTCTCCTAAACAAAAGACGTTATTCTAACTAACAAAGACGACTTTCTCCACCTGCAACAGAAACGTGAGAACAGAACAGATTCATCATGCATATGCAGTTCCACTAAAACCCTCACTACTGAGCCCCCCAGGGAAAATTCATTTCAGGCCTACAGAAATCGGCCAACATAAGAGTGAAACACATAGGCCTCTCAAATACACGTAAGTGAACATTTCATTTAGGCCTTTATATCTCATTACGTTACAGAAGCACATCAAATTCATTGTTAACTGCAAGCGTCTTATGAAAGTCTACACGTTAAATGCAATTAAGACACGTCTATGTGCAATTTTTAATATGGTGCCCGTTTAAATCATACACATCACGTCACATATAAGCAGTTTCGGTGAATGACATCAAATACTATGAATTACAATATCCTCACATGAACGGTACGTTGTCTCTTTACATGGCACAACACTTTTCTTACCACTTACACTTTCACGTGTTATTACTGAACACCTTCTAATGGTCAAAGGTTAATACAACATGAGAATATATGCGGGTGCAGACTATCCGTGATTATGATGCACCCCTACAAATTACAAAACACCATTGCGCTCCATCAGAAGAATACTAATAAATGCAGGACGCCAGGGTTCTGCTCACACCATAGCAACCTACAAATACAGCAAACAATATTTATCTCAAGCCTGGAACGGTAAACAATACACATTGCAATTGTAACAGACAAATAATCAATATTGTTTCCATGTTTGATTTTTTTCAGTTAGCTCATTTGTAATCATACAGTGTTACTGCTACAAGAAGCCTTTTTGTGTTATAAAGAATACAATAAAACTATAATATGATGAGTTATGATGAGTTCATTTTTTTAATTTACTACTTCGCAATTGTGATATTACAATAGCGCTTGCGTTGGAACGATAGAGTTTTATGAAAAAGACCAAAATGTACGGACTTCAGCTTCACAATATGCAGTTGCAACAATAAGTACACATTTCCATTAGAGAACACACAACACTTAACAAATTCAACATGGTTGCCCCCCAAAAAATATAAACTTTGTACATTATTATTTAGACAGAAGCGAAGTGCCTTTTGGAAGTTGGTAGGTGAGCAGAAGGTCAGGCGTGTGCTGGAATAGAGTCAGTGACAACCACACAACAGGCAAATAACTAGTCTTACATAGTAGAAGTTGCTTTCACAATCAGTAAAAACTTCAGTCTCACTTGTCAGACAAATTTTAACACCACGGGTCATTGAAAAAGACATAACCATTGATTTGAAAGACGTATCAAAAGATAGCTCCCACTTATGGATTGCCACAATCCGAATCAGACTGCGTCCGTTATTGAAACCGCTATTAAAAATTAAGAGAACCTCCTAACGTTTAGGAAAACGCTAAACGATCGACTTTCTGACTTCCTTTTTTGTAGCCTCCAGAGTCACAGGTTTCTTGAGTCCTTCAGAAGTTCTCAATTCCAAGAGACCTCTTTAGGGGTGTAGGTTTGTGCTTTATTAATCACCTGATAGACCTATATAGTAACCGTTTGGAAAATCACCCAGAATACCTATCGACCATGCTGTTGGCAGTTTGTGGACTATAGAATGGGCAATCACTTAATACAACACAGCACAATATAATCCAACATGTCAAACCATTCTTCTAATGTGAATGATGCAAGTACTGCTTTACTGCTTAAACCACTGAGTGTGGGTCCAGGAATGACACACTTGGAATCCCTTCTCTACAGAATCACCTTTTGGGCACATCACGCCTCCACCTCATCACACCCTCCTCATCAAGACACTCAACCACACAAAACGCCCGGCAAGTGAGTACAATCTAGCAAACGTTTCACCCAAACATCCAAACACACAACACATCAGCATCACACCATACTAACCTCTCCCAGGTGAGTACAATCTAACCAGATTCATGGACCAGATTACAGAATAAAGCACCCAGGACCTTGAACCACGTCGACACACGCACACACACGCATTATTAGACTAGCCTCACACTTCCAGTATATGAAAATCACAAGGCCAAACCCAACTAACATGAGAGCCCTGCAACGTTATTTTCAGTAACACACAATCACTGAAACACCATTTAGATTATAGTGATTCTAACTTCAGACATTCATTTCCATCCTCCAGGCACCTGGGTGTGGTCATCCACACAGACTCTCATTAGGGACTGGTTTGTATCACACAAGGAGACCGACAGATCACCACACTACCAAACTCATGACCGAATGACTTACATGCTATTGACTCTGACGTCTGTTCAGAAGTCTGACATGACGGCAGTGCTAAGAGGCCAAGAAATTGTTCAATAGTGTGCTATACATTAACATTCGACCTAACTTGTGCACGTCACTGTACGTGCAGTGCTTTAATTCATCCACACATGTTCGAGTTTTGTCTTGGTCTGCAACTGCCCCTGGGAGCCCATTTATTTATTTTTTGGCGTGCACAGCTGGAGTTCCAGCTTTCATAGCCTTTACACTGCGTATCCATTATTTTTTATTCCTGCATAGAGAGCTCAACGCGGAAATAAGTCCGATGGGGTTCAGTGAGCAGGAGCGCGCGCTCTACGGCAGTCACAGCTCATCAACACGATAGAATTGCCTGGCCAGGCGCGGGGAAGTTGCATTCGCGCGCCACTGCGCTTCTGATGGGCGCGCGACGCCCACTGCTCGCACTCCTCGCCTACCTTACTGCCCCCAACAGAGGGCGAGGCAGCCATCAGCCGACAGATTATTTGCACCAGCAAAAAGAGAAAAAAATGCGCCTGCCTGGCTGCTGCATGTGCATTGATGAACGTGATAAAATTATGTATAATAATAGCAACCTCTCATCCTACCCTCACAGGCTTGCTTTTCAGGTTACTGTCCTCCTCTATCCCCTCAACAAGCAGATACGCATTAAAATATGTATGAAAACCTTTGGCTCGCCTCGCTTCCTCCGTACACTAAAATGGCTGCTTGCGCAGGGCCCACGTTAATGGCTCCAAGGACTTCTATACAGACACGAACTGAATGCTTTGAAGTGTAATTGCCCAAATGCACTCACGTGCTCCTGTACATTGAAGGCTTCGGTATGCAGGTCTCGATACATCTAACACACACCAGAAAAGGCAATGCATGATGTGCAAGGACTATCGCAGACATATACAATATATCACCATACACAGCTTTGTTCGCATAATATGACGTGGCAGAAGATAATGCAAAAAAAGATTGTGGAAATGTTCAAGAACAACTACAAAATTATACCAGTTGATCGATTATTATGTATACTCATTATTTATTTTTATTTGTGCAACCAGTGACCTATCTATTATTAACTATCATTGTTGTATCTGCAAAAAGCCAAAGATTTCGCTTTAAAATCTATCCGGAAACTATATATGTAAATTGACCCCAAGCCTGAAGTGGCCTAGTTCATACACTTTATGCATTCAATGTGGATAGTGCTTCTGCCAAACCACTTAAAATAAACATATATAGTATAGCATCGCATATGAAAATACAATGAAGAAGAGCTCGATGCAAGAAGGTAGCGCTGCAGGAGAGAATGAAATGAATGACCAACTGGGCCATAGCATATGGAAAGAAAAGAGCGTTGCAATATTGGGCGCAAGCAGGTAAAGAGCTTGACAATGGGATTGAGTGCCTGTGGGGCAGAGTGCAGCAAGGAGGAACTGTGAAGCAGATCAAAGGGTGTGTCAGAGAACAGCAACAGGCTACAGGGGAGCACAGATGGAGGGAGAGAGCATGAAGACATCTGGAAGTGAAACCCAGAAAACGAAATAAGAAATTCCCAACTAAACCAACCATAGACGGGCTTAGTGATCCAACACCCTAACATGAAAATGTATTTGAACCCAAGGTCAATGGTACCAAGGAAAATATATGACCTACCACAGTATCTTAGTAGTTCTACTGACATCAGGGGAGATGCAAAGCAAACAAAATAAGATAATGGACGTAGCGCTGAAACCTTTCAGACACTCACCCCCAGTCACTAATAGATCTGGGTTAAATCCATCATCGTTATTTAGCTCACTTCGTCACCCCAGTTCAGACCCAACCATATAGAAATCAATCTTGACCCTGCTCTTCATGGGAATAGCCAATGGGATTTAACCCAGATCTAATAGTGACTGTGTGTGAGTGTCTGAAAGTTTCAGCGCTCCGTCCATCACCTTGTTGTGTTTGCTTTGTTTGCCCTAAGTTGGCAGGGTTTGCCCAGACGTGGATCCCTTGCTCACTTTGCCACTGGATTCAAGCCAGCCTGGCTGATGAGGGGTGTTACCCAGAAACTGGTCCCAGGATGCTTGTCTCCTGTCCAGGGAAGACCTGGCTTGGCAGGGTGGCGAAGTGAGCAGAAGAATGATGATGGATTTAACCCAGATCTAATAGTGACTAGGGGTGAGTGTCTGAAAGGTTTCAGCGCTACGTCCATCATCTTATCATGTTTGATAAGTGGCGATGCATCCATGAGTGACCAATCTTAATTGTTGCAGGGTAGTCAATGTAAAGACATTCAGGTTCGTCCTGAGCTGTCGTACACGTTGCAATCATGATGTTTTTGCGACGATCCTCAGTCATCAACACACGGTTCCCCAATGTGCAACCAGTGGTAGTTTTCAGTGGAAACAGCAGAGTAATCTCACAGTTCTTCACAAACACACAGTGAAGGCGATGCTCAGCGATCCAAGCTAGGTCCTCAAACCTCAATTGAACTTCAATTGAAAGTTGGTCAATAAAAATCAATAGAGTCTCACTCCTTTATGTCTCTAATTGTTTTAGGCTCATCGGGGAAATGTACAAAATTCATATTCTTTCCAATATCACATATCACCTTTGAACAACGTCAAAAGTTAACTTTTATTCCACACACCCTCTATGTAGCATGGAAGGTTTGTTTATCAGGTAACTTTTTTTAGTTTTTTTTAATGACGAAAGCTAAGCAGTTTATTTTTTCATTTCTTCATGTATCTTTTGTAATGGGGAGACAACAAATACCCCCACAAACCCCTCGTTAAACCAACGCCTTCCTTCAATTTTTGATTCACAGTCGTTTCAAAATGGGTCCCCTCACACAAGTTTTTAGGTTCGGTTGGACATGGCTGCTGCAATACTTTGTGTTACTAATTCTTAGCAGCACAGATTGAGTGGGCCTTGGCTCCTTTCAGAGGAGTATTACTCTCTCAATCCCTTGCTCTTTGCTTATTGGTGTATTATTCCATGTGGGAACTTTTTTCAGGAGTCCCTGTGTAGACAGGGGCTACTGAGCTCCGATTGTGACAAGCAGAGCCCCTTACCACTGGTGTCCTGGGGTTTAACCTTACAAAACTGAGCACCAAGGAAATCTCTAGCACTTGCCTCACATGGTTGTGAACTTGAGCAGGTCAAAACTTAGGGAGGTAGTGTGTGGGAGACACTCAGAACACAGCAAAGCAAGTAATACAACTCAACAACTCAAGGTTCAGCCAGGGCTTAGTCTTTAAAAAAGAAAAAGTACTCTCTTTAAAATCACAATATAAAACTGTACATATTGTTTTCAGGAGCAACAAATTAAATTGGTCATTACTAATATCCTTCAGTGATTAAGCAGGGAGGTAATCTAGGCTACTCCCATGGAACAACCATAAATGATTCTCTTTGTGCTACAATCTTCCATTTAGTCTCTGGGGTGCACCTCTGGTATAACTTGGGAATTCAGGAGGCATTGCAGAATGACCCACTTGGTCAAGAATCTATTCTTTGGATTTTAATATGGGCCTCACCCCCTCTAGTCTTTAGTGGTTTCCCTTGGGCTGCGAATTACCTTTAGTTCTCAGTTTGATTGTAGTACAGGCCGCATCTGTAGTATCCAGTCATTTCAGTTGGCACACACTCCTTACAGGATGTGCTCTGCACTATCCCTGAACCACAGTGAGCAGGGACCTGAACTCAACCCAGCTGACTGGTATGCAATCAGCATCCGTGGTGATTGTGCAGTTTTCAGGTGAATGGAGGCAGTGCCAGCACTGGTCAAACAGACTGTGATGGAGTTGCAGTGCCAACTCCACTACAGACCTTGCAGTTAGAGATCTTCCTTGGGCCCAGACGCTGACCTTGCTACTGAAACAAGCTTGGAGACCCCCCACATGGGCATCTATGCAGGTCCTGATGCAGGTCTCTTTGTCAATGCTTCTTCTCCGTGGGCAGATTTATTTTAGTCCCTTCTGGCTTTGTGGCACAAAGCTTTCAAATGGACTTGAGCTCCTCAGTACTCTTTGACCACAGAGTGTATAGTCTGTGCATGATGTGGAGTAACTTTGGGGACTCGTGAGCATCACCCTCACAGAGCGGTGAAGGATCTCCCTTGGTGCATAGTGGGTGTCTTTGGCTTGTCCCACCCCTGCTTCATTCACAACTCCTCTTCTTATGAGCAGTGTCTTCACTATGCAAGCGCACCTGTGGGCACAGAGAACCCCAAAATTCTAGACACCCTAAAATATCACCTCAATCAGAATGTTTGCATTTACTGGCTTGGAGACAGTGTTAAACCACAATTTCATGAAGCAACGTGTTCCTGTGTCAGACAACAATCAATTTACTAAATGGGCCCACTCAACAACTGAGTTTTAAAGCAATAGAAAGTTAAAGATTTTTTTTTACATAATTCTTAAGTAAGCAATTCAGTGTCAATGCCATGAAGGATCTAAATGAAAAGGGCAATGCTGAGAATGGGAGCTGATAACGTGTTTGGAATCATTGGAGCCATGCAGGAGGAAACAAGGAGAGGATTAGAGCAGCAGGCAGCATCTGACTAGCGAGGCATTGAGCTGCAGCATGGGCCAAAGCCCCAAAGCCTACAATGGGACAGAGACGAGCTGCTCTGTTATTTTCCAGTGCAGCAGGAAGGCAGAGGGAGAGGAAACCCACTGCGCCAGTCAAACTTGCGGCCACTGCCAGCTTGAAGAGCCCCTGGGAAGCTCTGGAGAGGAGCAGTCGTGAGCCGTATACAGCATAGGGGCAGACTCGGAGTAGCGGCACTGCGAAGCAGCAAAAAGAGGCAACGAGGTTAGGAGTAGAAGCACTCTACATCAGAGGCAGCTCCTCTGCAATGGTGGAGGAATGTCACCCCACTGGCTCAGAGCCGCAGGAGAAAAATAAAACGATATGCTATAATTGTTTTATTTTTCATTTGCCGGCTCTGAGCCAGCGTGTGCAGGGAGATGCAGGGCCGGGGCCATGGGAGTGGGGAGGCGGAAAGGTTGGTGCACTTATATGTGTGCATATGTGTTTGGCCAGCTGTCTTAGGCTGGCCAAACACATGTGCACTTAGGTATTGAACAGCCAGGTAGGAGAAGCAGCACAGACTCCCTATCCTGAGCGGAGCATCAAAGTAGCCCACTCAGGACAATCCCTGCGCTGCTCTCATAGCATGAGAGCAGTGCAGGGATTGCACAGGAAGTCTCTGCTGCTGTCCCAGTGTCTACTGGGACCAGAAAGCAGCAGAACACCGAGGTGCGAGAAGAGATGCGGCTGGCAGCTTCAGGTAAGTGTTTTTTTCTTCAAATTATTAAACCTCCGCGCACCCCCTCCCGCGCTCCCTCCACCCGCATCACCACCTCCACTGCTCTATGTCCTGATCCACGCAGTTTGCACAAGCTCTCTGCCCACCGCCCACTTCCAAAGAGCTCTTGATCTATGACTTCTGACCCCTGAGACTGATAGTGACCGGAAGGCCTAGAATGATAATCATCGGGCTAGTGGAAGTGTGTTGGTGGAGCGATCACTGCAGTTTGCAGGCTGCCACAGTTCCAGGCTGCCCAACGAAGGAGTGCATGAGACTCAGGCAGTGCGACCCCTCAACATGGAAGTGGCCAGCTTAGTAGGCGTGCTGCTTGTGCTCAGGCAGCTGCCTAACACCCCTCCCCCTGCTCAGAATAATTGGCCTACCACCGTGGCGACTACTGTGGTTGCTTTCTCGCATCTCTCGTACGTCACCGCCATTTCCCACCTTGGCCATTACCGCAACAGTTTCACCACCAAACTTTGAGTTTGCAAATCAGCCCACTAAGGAAGGAGCACGAGCCTCAGTTCAAGCGCTACCATTTAGGACAAGCATGAGGGCTGCCTAGAAAACCAAGCGCCTTAGCCGTAAGAGACCTAATCGTTCCCCATGATTTTCAGAACCAGGCATGGGGCAATTCTAGGCAAGATGTCTGGCGCCTATTGCCATCAAAACCACAAGATTTCAAGGGGAAAATTGAGAAGGCAAAAGAACTTTTAAACATGCTGATTGTATACGTGACCAGCATGGACTCTAAACTAGAGAATCTAACAACTCAAATGAACAGTGCTGTGCTTCAACATACATCCTACTCGACTTCGTGCACGTGTACCACCTGATCAACAAACGAAGCTCTCTGCCGACCGTGTTCCAATCTTTAATAAACGAGATAAAAAAAATACTTTAAACCTGCTGCGCCTAACGAGCCCTACAAAAATGAAGGCCATAACATCCCGATTCACCAGAGCGCCAGTGGCTGCTCGAATATTCAGGGGTAGCTTCTGAGGCTCCCCCTCCTCAACCAACAGAAACAAACTTGTAAAGTTCAGGCGGCAGATGGCTTCTGCGAACAAGACCTCGATGACAAACCCTTGCTCAAGACCACAACAATTCCGATCAGTAGCAACCCTGGATCCAGTGGAAGTACCAGATAAAAGGCTCTCACCTATTGCTAGCCCAAAGGGCTCCTTTATCGGTAACAGGATTCAAGATGAAGTAAGGACCAGAAACTCGCCAGGCGATAGGACAAGACACCCCATCTCGCAAAAGCTAAATCTAAGACTCTGCCCCAGGATGGCGTGGCGCCCAACCAGACAAAATTGTACCCAATCTTCAACACGCATTGGCAGAGCCAATAGGTCTCGCCTTTGGGACCTTATAAGTGTTTAGGTATGCAGCACATTATCCTATGTATTGTGTTGCTAGGTATTGATTAGCTGTACAATTGCTATTTATTGTGTTATGCAGTCTGATTTATGCGAAATGCTTGCCTCTTCCACCTGCTTCTTATTACTGCGCGAAATGCTCTTTTTCATATTTGCATGCATGTAAACTGTAAGCGTAAGTGGATGCTGGGGGTGTGAGCAGAGTAACCAGAGTGCTTTGGTTTATTGTATTCCTCCCGTCCCGCCACCCTCACTACTTTCCCACAGTCACTTGGCCCCCGCAGTCTCGAAGAGCTTTGTCCACATATCCGGGGTGAATAACTCTGTGGCAAAGCCAGGTGCAAAGTCAGCGTACGTGGCCCCTGGGGCACAGCATTATGTTTCAGCTCAGACTCAATCCATTTTAACATTACTATTCTCCTCAAGTCAATCGGAAACGATATTCAATAGAATTGCAATTTCGCAACATAACTGCGAGAGACCGAGGCGCCCATTTTTACTTCTGAATTCACTTGCAGCTTGACCCTGAAAAATCCCATAGCCAAAAAAAAGCAATAAAAGTTACAAAGATGATGGTCCACTGGTGCAAAGCACTAAGTGTGCAGTCAGCTCTTCTAAACGACCACGCAAGGAAAACGCGGGTAAATCAGTACAACTCAAACAACGGGATAGCTACAGGAATAGGTATGATAACAGTACGCTCTCCGGTCACCTACCAGTATGGACGTTGCCATTTTCAATCAAACATGTGACCAGCCAAACACTAGAGCGGGCACTCAGCTACATCTCGGAGCTGTATGGGTCTATCTCCCGCCTCCAAAATGTGAAGTAAAAAGGGAAGAAAGACTACAACGTCGCTCGTTAGCGCAGGATGCTCTCGTTATATAAACATGCTAATTCTTACACGTGCAGTTGAAGTCTCGTATAATTAATTTAAAAAACTGCATATTACAAAATGTTTGTTTTGCTTTTATTTATTTGGTATAATGTATACAAATTGAATCTTTTTTTATTTGTATTACAATAACAAAAGTTTAAGATTTGGTTTTGTAATTACAAGTATTGCTCTCAAAATGGAGGTTTACATGTATATGTTGGTGCTTATCCCAAGTAAAGGTACTGTTATTTAGGTCAAGGATGCCTTCGAGGGGGTAGGCAGGGTAGAAAAATTAACAAGGAGGAGTGGTGCAGGCGGGCAAAGATGGTACAGGGACGCAAAGAGGAGTGGTGGGGGCGGGCACATGGAGACAAGGGGGCACTGCGGCTGCCGCCCTGCGCGCCGCTGCTCGCTCCCGCGGCATAACGCCATGGGAGTGAACCTTTCAGAAGAGGTGGGACATGCACCCACCTTTAGCAATTTGCAGGCTTTGATTGTGAAAAGACACACGCAAAAGCCAATCCAGTGCGTGGGAGGAGTCAGACCCACACAGAGTAGCTACAAGAAACCTTGTAGAGCTGCGCATGCGCGCTGCGCTAGGCTCAACCTAAAAAGGGCGCCTGAACAACGAGGGCTCCCAAAGAGGCATTACAACAAAAAATACACATTTCACCCATTTGGAAAATAAGCCCACGTCGAGCATGATGAACAACATCAGAGGCAAGAACAAGGCATGGCAACCCACTGTCTGCACAAAAGAATATTGAGTCTCTGAGAACCAGCCTTCAAAAGAATTTAAAAAAAGGTAAATGTGGAGCCTAGCGAGCACTGCAAGTACAATGGATAGACCCTTCTCTAGGTTAACAGTAACCTCCGAAATTCAGACTGACGCTCTATAAGTTAAAATAATTGAAGCTAAATCCGTCTCTACTAAACCTTCTGTCGCTGACAATAAATATTTGTCTATTATATTCTCCGGAAACAACAACAGGAAAGAAGAATTTCTTTCTTGAGTCCCCTCACTCACCAGGGTTTCCCCACGGTGACATGCTTCATCATAGGGGCCATCTCAGCTCTCTACAAGCCGAGGCGTGCTACGACTTGCGATATTTACGTAGGAGCACTTTTGTGGAAGACTATGTGTAGTGTAAAAGTGTAGTGGAGTGGGCTAAAGTGAGTTAAAAATACCTTGCTAGTGGGCGAAATACTTTATTGTTGCTCCTAGTTTGGTATGTCTAAAAACGGGGTGTGATACAAGTAGACCTAACTATGATGGGTTAGAAATCCTTAGTATACATCAACATGTTTCGAGCTTCCCCAAAGCTCTTCATCAGGACCACACAGGGACCAGCCCTGTGTTTGCCACTCCTAATCAGCCAAAGTAAGGCAATCTAAACAATGAATAAATAAATAAACGCTGCAACTATAAAGCATGCGTTAATCCATACATACGATCAAGACTTTATCACGTAGTATCTGTGTGATAGAAAAAACAAAGTTAGGGGAACAAAGGCCCCCCTCTCTCCGAGTAGGAGGGTATACATCAGTATTCGATGCGCTTCCACATTCTATAATGCTCCTTAATGGTGCGTGCGATAATCCAGTTCTGCGCGTGGTTTTTAGCCTGTGTTGGATAAAAAGGCATGCTGGAAAACCGTGCCGCTAGATAATAACAAAAAGTTAAAATAACATAAAAATGACATAAAAAACACGCACACCTCGTGACTTTCATAAAACACACACATAAGACAATATTGCCGGTACTGCGGTCGTAATTACATACTTCTAAAGAAGCATATATATGCCTCATGGACCGCGGGGGTTGAGGGATCTCTTAGTCCTAAAACTGGGAAATGAGGAAAAACGGGGAGAAATAGCCTTGTTAGTTTCAAAATGTACCCGATTGGTGTTGGTTCGGGTCTGAAGCGAGCTCTGCCAGGACCAGCCTATGGAAAGAAAGCACTTACTTAGTATGAGAGCGCCTCCCAGGAAAATACCTAGTCGTCTCCCCACCGGACCGCATATTAGCGTGTCTGTGGACGGGGACCGACTAAATACTTCCTGTATCCGCCTAGTCACTGTGGGGAATGACTAGACCGTTGAGAGTTCCCAAAATGGCCGCCGCTTTTGGCTCATAGTGTCGGCCATCTTGGGGGAATACGTGGTTGATCTCCGTGTATTCCCTACGTAGATGTAATACTCCTCCCTGTGCGAAAGAGGGAGGAGCGTCTAAAAGAGTGGTTAATGACTCCTGATGGTAAAAGGCACAAAGGCTAAAAAAGTAAAATAAAATTAGTTGGTCAAGATGGGTTAGTCAAAATTTAGATGATTATTATTGTCTAATCCCAAATTGTAGTCAGTGGTGTTCTCAAAATGGCCGCCGCTTTTGGCTCACAGTGTCGGCCATATTAAGGGAATTCATTGGTGATCTCTGTATATACCCTGCACAAATGTAATGTTCGTACCCTGAGTCTGAACAGGTGGAGCATCATTATTGGCTCCAGATGGTCAATAACCGGAATAGGAAAAAATGACTAGAGGTTGAAATAGTCAATGGCTGTGATTAAGATGATCTAGATCTATAGGTTAATCCGAATCTAGATTATTATTTCTATTTATTCCAAGTCTTTCTAGCAGTGATGTCGACCACAGAACATAGTGAAAGAATCGCTCTTCAAATTCTTATAGGAAATGCGGCCCTACCTCCCTCCGGTTGCTTGGTATAAAAAGGGGAGGTTTTAGAAAAAGGCATCGGTTTCTTCAATATAGTGTTTTAGCAAAACTGTCCCCACGGGATATCATCATTCAGGCCCTGATTGTCTGAACGTAATTTGAACACCCAGCGTTGTTCTTTTTCATGTAGCTTTCTTTCTAAGTTCTCATGGCACTTAATGTGTTCCAGTACTACCCACCTCATATCATTGGGGTGTGTTGTTTTTCTAGGAAGTGGGTGGTCATTCTTGTGGTTGCTCGTTTACACCTTATGTTGCTCCGGTGTTCCACTATCCTAGAGCTGACTTTTCTGGTTGTCATCCCCACGTAGTGGAGATTGCATGTACAGGTGATCAGGTATACAACACCTGTTGTGTTGCAGTTGGTAAAACTACGCAGTTCCCATGTAATGTTGTTGTTGAATTTCACTTTTTTGGTGGCAGTAGTTAGGTGACAGACACTGCAGTTACTGCAAGGATAGTGTCCTTGCGGGAGTGGATGTAGCCTACGTAGAGCCCCTTCCGTTTCCGGTGTGCTAATAGGGCGTGTGTGTACCAGATAGTTTTTTAGGTTTTTCCCTTTTCTATGGCTGAACATGGGTAGTGATGTTCAGGCCCCCACTGTTCAGGGTACGCCAGTGTTTTTTGACTATCTTAGTCACCTTGTCTGATGCAATATTGAATGTAGTGATACAAATAGGTCTCTTGCTTTTGGTATCGGTCTCCTTTGGGTTGTTGTCTAAAAGTGCTTCTCTATGGTTATTAGAGGCTCTCTTTTTTGCTTGTGACACCAGGTGTTTGGGGTAATTTCGCCATATTAATTTCTTTGTCAAGTCTTTTGCTTGGGAGTTGTAGTCTTCTTTGTCAGTACAATTCCTTCTCAAGCGCAAGAATTGTCCAAAAGGGAGATTACATTTGTGCAGGGTATATACAGAGATCACCAATGAATTCCCTTAATATGGCCGACACTGTGAGCCAAAAGCGGCGGCCATTTTGAGAACACCACTGACTACAATTTGGGATTAGACAATAATAATCATCTAAATTTTGACTAACCCATCTTGACCAACTAATTTTATTTTACTTTTTTAGCCTTTATGCCTTTTACCATCAGGAGTCGTTAACCACTCTTTTTAGATGCTCCTCCCTCTTTCGCACAGGGAGGAGTATTACATCTACGTAGGGAATACACGGAGATCACCCGCGTATTCCCCCAAGATGGCCGACACTATGAGCCAAAAGCGGCGGCCATTTTGGGAACTCTCAACGGTCTAGTCATTCCCCACAGTGACTAGGCGGATACAGGAAGTATTTAGTCGGTCCCCGTCCACAGACTCACTAATATGCGTTCCGGTGGGGAGACGACTAGGTATTTTCCTGGGAGGCGCTCTCATACTAAGTAAGTGCTTTCTTTCCATAGGCTGGTCCTGGCAGAGCTCGCTTCAGACCCGAACCAACACCAATCGGGTACATTTTGAAACTAACGAGGCTATTTCTCCCCGTTTTTCCTCATTTCCCAGTTTTAGGACTAAGAGATCCCTCAACCCCCGCGGTCCATGAGGCATATATATGCTTCTTTAGAAGTATGTAATTACGACCGCAGTACCGGCAATATTGTCTTATGTGTGTGTTTTATGAAAGTCACGAGGTGTGTGTGTTTTTTATGTCATTTTTATGTTATTTTAACTTTTGGTTATTCACTAGCGGCACGGTTTTCCAGCATGCTTTTTTATCCAACACAGGCTAAAAACCACGCGCAGAACTGGATTATCGCACGCACCATTAAGGAGCATTATAGAATGTGGAAGCGCATTGAATACTGATGTGTACCCATCTACTCGGAGAGAGGGGGGCCTTTGTTCCCCTAACTTTGTTTTTTCTATCACACAGATACTATGTGATAAAGTCTTGATCTATGTATGGATTAACGCATGCTTTATAGTTGCAGCGTTTATTTATTTATTCATTGTTTAGATTGCCTTACTTTGGCTGATTAGGAGTGGCAAACACAGGGCTGGTCCCTGTGTGGTCCTGACGAAGAGCTTTGGGGAAGCTCGAAACATGTTGATGTATACTAAGGATTTCTAACCCATCATAGTTAGGTCTACTTGTATCACACCCCGTTTTTAGACATACCAAACTAGGAGCAACAATAAAGTATTTCGCCCACTAGCAAGGTATTTTTAACTCACTTTAGCCCACTCCACTACACTTTTACACTACACATAGTCTTCCACAAAAGTGCTCCTACGTAAATATCGCAAGTCGTAGCAAGCCTCGGCTCGTAGAGAGCTGAGATGGCCCCTATGATGAAGCATGTCACCGTGGGGAAACCCTGGTGAGTGAGGGGACTCAAGAAAGAAATTCTTCTTTCCTGTTGTTGTTTCCGGATCTCATTGATTGGAAACCCTATCCCTGTCCAATGGCTAGGCCCTTTACCCGACACTTCGGGTTTTAGGTTCAGTATCGATAAAGGAGGGTGGACCTAGCTCAAAAAACCTCTATCTCCCCCCTTTATTTTTTATTTTTTGTTCTATTATATTCTCATCATCAAGTGCCAAAGAGCCCTGCTCTGCAGTGTGTGCTAATGAAACATCGAGGTCAAGCAGTGATGCTTGTTTCCCCGAAGGTGCATGCAGGCCTGTCTCTCTGATACACAAAGCAAAGAGTCAACAAGAGGAACCTGGTAATGAAACAGCTCTGGGGCGTCAGAGGGAAGAAGATGCTGTTCCCTCCACTGTAAAGTTTCAGATGCGTCACATTCACCAGCTATGTCTCCAGAGGACCTCATGATGTCATGAGTCGGGGAAACATCATTAGACTATTAAAAAGTACTAACGAGTTTCAATTCATGGAATTGGCTCACATTGAAAACAAAGTTTTTACCACTAAGGAACCCTCTGGGAATCGAACCCACTCTGGTTAACTACAGTTCGAAGGAGTCAGTAGCTGCTTTCTTGACAAATATATATATTTTTCCATCTTGGGACATAGCACTGACGACACAAATTGAGAAGGCATAGCCAAAATTGCTGTCTAATGCCCGAAAGAAGTCAACTGTCAGCACAATTTATAAGAAGAGAGCAGTGTTCTCCATTCTGAAGAGCGCTGTTGGCAAACCGATAATTCAGAGTAAAAAGGGGTACAATGGCCAAGTGGCTGTAACCTCAATCAATGCAGCATCCAGAGTGACAGACTAGACTGGAGCGGACTGCCCGTCACACTTCTGGACCAGTCAGGAAAATGAATTAAGACCAAAGATGGAGGCATTCCAGCCCCAGATGCCCTAAGTGTCTCCTTATGAATTTGCTTTTGGAATGTGAATGGCTTGAAGAGTAAGTTTCAAGATTCCCAAAACATTAACTACTGGAAGAATTTCAACGTCATTCTCCTCCAAGAGACATGGCCTTTACATCTAGTACCCCTAACATGCTTTAACGACTTTCACAATCCTGCTAGAAAGGACAAAATGAAGGGTCTCCCAATAGGTGGCCTGTCATCCTACGCAGCAACCCATATTAAAGTAACTGCAACCAAGCTAAACCCAAACTTTCCCTGGATATTAGGCGTAAAGCTTGATAAGTATTCTGCTAAAATCACCCTCTGGTGTTATTAAATATCTATATAAACACAGCAAATACCGAAAAAAGTGAAATCGCAAACCAGCTGCAGCCACTTCTGGCCAATCTGAAGGCCAGTCATAACCACGCCAAATTCATCTTTTCTGGAGACTTATACACAAACCTCTTACTTCTTTCTCTCAATATCGACCAGTTTACTTCCCAGGACCTGGCATGGCAGGTCTCTTTACAGAGGTACTGGAAAGCAACCGATTCCAACAAACTGGGTGATAGGATCTTGACAGCGTGTGTGGTGATTGGTCCAAGGATTTTAAACTAATGTTTTGCCACTGTTCGTCCCCTGGCAAACACCTGTATTATGGCTAACACATGCTCGTCCATCGATTTCACCTTGGCCACATTAGGTCTCTCAAAATTAATAGAGCCCTTCAAAATAGACCTGCATCTCGAAAGTGACCACTGTCCTCACATAATTCTGTTGTCCTCCAGTATCCAGCTTTTCCAGAAGACACACTCCCTGTTAACATCAGTCACCTCTGAAAGATTGAACAAAATGTGATGGAAAGGCCTTGAGATACCAGAGGTAAATAAACAGTACAAAAGTCTGTTTGAGCAGGGCTCAAATATGTCAACCAATCCATTGTCCACTTGGCAGTGTTTCACCGAAAATCTTTTAAATCTTTGTCTGAACTCTGCGTGCTATTAAGGGCATACAAGAAAAAAAATCCAGGTACCTTCTGAGATGGTACCAGCCACAGATTCGTGCTCTAAAAAGAGAGAATCATTCTCAACAAAAAATAATGAGACAAAAACCCAGTGAATCGGTTGCTTGAAAAAAAGTTCAGGTCCATCAGGAACGAGTACAACAAAGAGATTTGGGCCACAAAGTGCGAGGCATATAATCAGCACTGTGCAAAATTGAGCCCCACAAGTAGAAAAGAGCAGCCTAAATCTAATTCATCACTCTGCGGCCATAACAAGACAATATAGAGCTTCCCTAACTAGGTCCATCTCACCTGCACTCAAGGTGTTGAGAGCGAAAGCTGAGGGCAGTGCACTTTACGGAGCCGAATTATGGGGCCTCTTGAACCCTGCTAGATTGGGAACTGCAGAGAACAAATTTCTAAGAGCTATAACTAATCTACCTATTAATACTCCTCTAATACCATTAAGACGAGATATGGATCTTAATTCTATAATACATACAGCCCAATTAAGACCATTATTGTACTGGAGAAGGCTGAAGTGTTCTATAGAGTTAGAGGGCTATTGTGGAGTTCTGGAGGAGGTGGTTTCAATGGATAGATGTTTTAAAATAAAGTGGTTGTTTTACATAAAAAAACTTTTAAGACAAATTGGTCTAGGTGAATGCTGGTCCTCTATGACCCTCATACCCCACTTAGCCAAAGCCACATTCAAAGGTGCATACTGGGCTTATGTATATGACAGTGAATTTCAGAGGGTGACTGATGGGTCACTTACTTCGCGTTTTTAGAATTTAAACCTTTTAGACTGTTTGAACCTTTTTTGGATTTTATTATCTCATTGCCTGCAAGGGCACTTTTTCTCAAATTTCCTTATGGAACTTTACCAACTATGTGTTTTACAGCAAATTGGAATCCATCAAAGACACCAAGTACTGTTTGCCCTGTTTGCCAGAAAGCATAGGAAACACTAGCGCATTTGTTCTTCTTTTGGCCGGGCTATATCCGACCCAGGAAAACATGGATTTTCCCGCTTTGCAAACTACTGGGCTGCCGTCAACTTGAGGTAGCTCTACGCCTTCTCCGCACAGATTTGTCGCAAACAGTTACCTGTGCGGTATTTAAGTATCTCCATTGGAGTTGGATTATCAGAAGTAAATCATTTGAATGATTAACAAGGATAGTTTTCCTATTAGGATTATTCCTTAGACCTTTTGGATTTATACATGCCCTAGAATTAAAATTGCTTCCACTTATAATTGCCCAATGGATTTATATATATACTCATTTAGGGGGCTATTAGGATAGCGGGCGGATCGCCACCGCCCATATGGCGGTGGCGATCCGCCCGCTATTTACCACCGCCCACCTAACATTTCCCCACCGCCATATTAGTATGGCGGTAGGGACCCAGGCGGACGGAAAGACCGTCCACCGGTTTTCCGCCGGTCGACCAGTCGACCGTGCGGAAAAGGGGCTGGATATGGTGGCGGTGTCTGCTAGACACCGCCATCCATATTAGAATGGGCAGCGGTGCAGGGCTTTCCATGGCGGAGACCCCGCCATGGAAAACCAGGCGGAGTTTGCTTTCGGGGGCCCGTTGCGGGCCCCCAGGGTATTGGGGGGTGGGGGTGCACATGGGGGTACCTATGGTACCCCTGCATTGGCATGGACATGGTGGCAGGCACCTCGCGGTGCCTGTCACCTTGTGCATGACAATGCACACAGTGCATTCCCAGCATTGTTGGGGGCGGTGCTGTGAGCACCGCCCGCCACAATGCTGGGAATGGAGGATGCCACCGCTACGGTGGCGGTGGCACCCTAATCGCCGGTGCGGGACCGCCGCACCACTGGAGGCCGGTCCCAGCACCGCTAGGGTGGCGGGCGGACTTTAATGAGCCCCTTAGATAGTTTCTTTTAGCTTTGTCAACAGGGTTATGAAATGTGATTAATATAACACATCCCGGTTTTATTGCTATGGGCTCGATCTATAATGTTTTCCTAAATTTGCCCTATATATGGTACATTATATGTAGGCATTTTTTTTATCTGAATCGATCTGAATTTCACTTAATAATGTATTATTGGAATTTTAATCAAGCATTTCTATGTATTTGATGTGCTTTTATGGGCGAATAGCCCGAATAAAGTATTATGATGATGATTCACAGGAGCAGTACAAAAAACTGCAACGATTTCTGGAAGATAGTCAACTGCCTAGAAAGGGGCCCTTGCACCGCCTCTTAGTCCAATATCAGTGAGCAAGTATGGACAACGCACCTGGAGGGGCACTACAGAGCGTCAGAGGAACAGGCGAGTAGTAATTCCATCTTAACTTCTCCAGCTCGGCTAGTAATAGGACAATTAATTCATGAAACAACTCTGCATTCGGAGTTGCAACTTGAAAAAATTATTGAAAAAAGAGCAAACCCGAGGCCGCCCGAGCCCAAATGACTGCCACCAGCTCTCTTTAAGATGGATCTAGCTTTTGGGCATCCGATTTACCCTAATGTTCAATTACATCACAAATCAATACACGATCCCTGAATCATTGAAAGGGGAGATCCTGCATCCCATAATTAAAGGGGGATACAAATCCGATTCAAATTATCGGCTATTTGCCCTACTGGACAACGAGTTGAAATTCTTTGCCAGCCTCCTACTGCAAGTCCTGTGCACTTGGTCCAAGGCCCGGAAAGTCATTCCATTCAATTAGACTGGCTTTCGTCTGGGCATGGGCATCCTTTGGAATATAGCTGCCCTTGTCATGATGGCCAACATGATCTATGAAACAAAATCCACCCCTGTTTTGTCGACCTTAAGGCAGCTTTTGACCAGGTGAACAGTTAGCAAACTTGGGGATCACAGGTAAATTCCTGACTGCAGTCTAACTACTTTAGACCAACACGTGGATTAGGATTAAACTTGGAGATGGCAATAGCATATACTGGAAGGTGAACATGAACATTGGAGTGAAGCAGGGCTGTGTCCTTATCCCAACCGTGTTCAATATTTGGCCAATTATACAGCAAAGCACTCCCTTGAAATTAATTAAAAAAAATACAGAGGTTGTCACTTTTACAAGGAACAAGACTAAGGGGTCGATTCCGATTCGGGCCGGAAATTTCTCCGACCGAGCCGGACCCGGAGAGATTTCCGACCGAATCGGACCCGTGCAGTCCGACCGAACGAGTACGATGCGTCCGTATGTTATCGGACTCGAGTCGGTCGGACTCCCATTGAAGTCAATGGGAGCCGGTCGTACAACGCGTGCGCAGGCTCCCATTGACTCAATGGGTGCGAGGCGGACAAGGGCGCCCCCTACAGCGGGTACGCGGCGAGCGATTCGCGCCGTACACGCACAGGTAGGGGGACCCATGGGTCCCCCTGTGTGCGACTCGCGCGGCTACGCGTACAGGGGGTCCGACACGGACCCCCAAAGTACGGCTCCGACAGCTCTTACGAGCCGGAGTGCGCGGCTCGGTCGGACTGCTCGCGGCGCGCGCATCGTACTTACCCGGCCGGGAAACGTCTCCATTGCGCTGGTGCGAGTCGAGTCCGAGCGAAGTCGGTCGGAGCGGTTCGAGCCGGGATCGAGTCGGTCGGAGCGGTCGGGACGCCCGGACGAGTCGGTCGGAGATTTCGCATCGTACTCGCTCGGCCGGACCCGCGTACGGTTCGGTCGGGAAACAGGGCTCCGAATCGGATCCGGTAAAGCCGAATCCGATTCGGAGCCCTACCGGCCGAGATCGGAATCGGCCCCAAAGTCTTGACCTTGGAATTCGAATGATGTCAAGCTTTCACACATTGGAGAGTACAGGTATCTCGCTGTAGTCATCCACTCCAGATGGTCCTTTGCTGCCCAGAGAGCGGAAAGAATATTAAGGCGTCCTCCTTACTGGCAGCTTTCTTTACATTACAAAACGAGTAGTGAGGCAACCCAGTGATGCCACTGCTGGAGTGGCATATGCCTAGCTTCTGCCCCATCTGTCTCACAGGTGTGAACCCATGTGTGGCGGTGAGGCAAATTTGTTGGAGTCACTTATTCTTAGGATCTACAGACAGCTTTTCTGGTTGCCTCCCAACACCTCTCCGGCCCAAATTAAACTCGGATTCGGCCCTATAAACCAACGATTTGCGAAGTAAGGTGCATTTTTAAAACTCTGCTTCAAGTTAAAAATTGCCACCCCTTCTTCACTGACCCTCCTGCTCTGGCAAGAAATCACGAATCTACACCGGAAATCGATTTCACGAGCTGCCTCACAAGCAGCTTAAAAGCACTGCAAGCAGAACAGCTGTGAAGCCTGCCTCTTTCTTTCTCAGTGTTTAAAAAAGAAATTACAATTGCAAGTACCAGTTATCCCTTCTGGAAGATAAGTACACTTTTGTCCCGAGCTGTCCTGACTCATGACTGGATTATGATAAAAGGCTGCAAGCAGTTTGGCAGGCAACCCTACCTGGACAGTTGTTACTCAAAACAGATTAAAACCCAGTCCATGAACCAGAGTTTGGGTGCTTTTCCAACTTTGGATCTTCGGCCCAGGTGGCTGACATATACTTCGAGCACAACATGCAGATGGTGCCACCAAGCACAAAAATCAATCCTTTGTGTTCTCTGCATTTGTATTGCACTCCTCTTGGAGCACAAACGTTTAATGCGACCCCCATTGTAAGACCTTGGAAGTGAAGGCTGCAGGAATAACATAATGTGTATTTGTAAAACACGTTCAACCAAGGGTATCTTGGTGCTGAATAACCGATGTCTATTGTTAGCCAATGGTGCTCATTTTGTCGACCTCAGAAGGATGAAAGACTGAATGGACTCGAACCTGTTACCTGGAGGTCGAACTCAGGCCCCTACAGTGGACGCGTTAGTCCACTAAGCCACTAGACCGAGGTAGGCAATTTGTAATAGAGTGCTATAATGAGACTGACACCAGGCTCAACTTCCAGGTGATAAAATATCTAGAAATGGCAGCTAAAAGACTCCTGCCTGCCCTGGAGTAGGGGAAACTTCTTAATTTTAAAGATGCTCTCTGTCTCCTCTCCCTAACACTCTTCAGTCTGATCCACCACAGTGAATTCCTAGAATGCATGGGGAATGGCCTGGAAGTCACATCGGCTGCCTTAGTTCTCTCCAATCCTCCATCTTGTGTACCACTTTAAAGTAGCAAATGCAAATTACACCCAGTGGGGCTGTGGCTACCACGTGAAACACACTTTATAAACACATCCTTTACACACACACAAGACAGTACACCCATGCGATATCCCTGTCCTACATGGATGAGCAAAGGACTTGATTCTAGGGGACTGGCATATCAGATTAGTAGACAAATGTGTCTGGCAGTAACAGGGACAAAGACCTGCCTTGCCATTATAAACAGTGTCACTGCTATCGCTGTCAGTCCTCTGCAGCTCAGAGGGCTGATGGAAGTCTCACTCAGTAAGGAAGGTGCTCCTAGTGCACCCATCCAAACCACAGAGCCCTGCTTTGGGTCTCAATCCATGTCACAGATGCCTCCACCACAAAAGCGTGATCATCATCTGTGAGGCGGTGAAGATCAAAAATCAAGAGCTTGCTACAATTAACTCGTAGAAGGAGTGCAGGCTATCCAGAGCCATGCAGACAACCGTTTCTTAGCCCAACACTTGGGGTGGGTGGAACTCATAGAGTTACACTCCGTGAAATTCTGTGGATATACATAAAAACTCCACAAGATTCCATGAAGTGTTGCGAGCGGGCGGTAATTGGTATGTCGTGCTGATTTATAGCACCGGGAGATTGTTCTGCATGGCAAAATCAGCACGAAAGGCACCAAGCAGCATGTCAGAGGGAACTGCTACTTTGCTGCAACTCGAGTAGATTTTCTACTCGAGAGGCAGCTTTCTCTTTGGAAATGGTCGCGATCGTCTGCATTGAGAAACTCTCACCGGGTGCCGTTCTAGTGCCCAAAAATTGTGCTAGGGGATGTCAATTCTGGCTCATCAACTTAACATTGGTGAGGCGCGCGTTAGCAAAAGCTCTGCCACAAAGCAGTTGGTGGAGTTTCGCGGGAACTCCACGTTACAAGCGTAACACAGAGTGGGCAAAATCCCGTGAACTCCGCTGAAGGAGCAGAATTTATCGTCCACCCCTACCCAACGCTCCGCTTTCTAGGAAGTGCTTTACTGGAATGCAAGAAGGGTTATTTTACAACTGTAAAGTACAGTCAATCATCATGCTGTATGGCACATGCAATTATTTATCTCCTATCTGCATTCCATACTCGAAGCAATCCTTTTTGCTTCTTTTTTCTCAGCCTTTGCAAGACATAAAGGGCATATTTAAAGCGTTAAACAGCATTTTAGCATTCAACACGTGAACAGCATTTATGAAAGCCTATGTTTACAAGCAGTTAAACACATTAAAGCAATCCTATTGGGTTTGACAATGCTTCTTATTGTTAATGTTATGCTGCTTGTTAAATGTACCCTATTTCCTGTGTGTAGTCCAGCATTTAAATGGTAATGTGAGATTCTCATGAAGAAACGCGCTTTTTTGCACCTGAAAACAAATATTTAATGTAAAAAATGGTAATTTTAGTTTTCAGCTCTTGGTACTTTTGCAACCTTTACACCAAAATTCAATACAACAAACCAGGAGATTAATGTGGCTGTTCTGAAACCTCAGGCTTTCCTATCACTGAAAGTAAAAGAATACCATTTTATGGAAGAAAAAAATGTATTGCACTCCAAAATCTGTGTCCTTTAAATGGGATGTTTTTCAGTAATGGCTAGACTGGACCATTGAGCGAGATTCCATCGAGTTCAGACAGATATTGGTTTTCTTTTCTGTCCAATATGAGAGCCCAAACATAAATTCAGCTTCACGACCTTCTGCATAATTATGGAATGGTCAAAAGGGTTCACTTGCCACTGCTACCTTTACTTATGGAGCGCTGCTTTAAGGAAGCGTAGTGAGTGGGATGCTCCCCAAAGGCATTGGTTCCTGCACTGGGAATGCCAGGCTTTGGGAAATCAGGAGAAATAAAGACCTTCCAGCTACTCATAAGGAACTCACAACCCTTCCTCTGCTGATGTTCGTTGTTCCTAAAAACAGAATTCTGCTAAAGCACCAAGACTCCTGATAGTGTTATGTTATGTTAAAGAGTCTTGTAAAGCGTGCGTACACCAACCGGTTTCATGGCGCTGGGGTCCGAGGGGAGCTACTGCTGCTTGAGGGGCTCAATCATATGCCTGACGAAAGAGCCAGGTCTTCAGGAGTTTCCTGAACTGGGCATAAGAGGTAGGTGATCTGATGTTCAGAGGGAGAGAATTCCAGAATCGGGAGCCCAGGACCGAAAATCTTAGGCCCCCGAATTTCTTGCATTTGAAGAATGGAATGGCAAGAAGATTCTGGTGGGAGGATCTAAGCTCCCGGGGGCGGGGGGGCGTAGCGCTGCACCCGAGAGGAAACAAACTCAGGACTGTTGCCAAGCAGAGCTTTAAAAATGATGCAGCCCAGCTTAGAAGTGCTGCGTTTGGCTACTGGTTGCCAGTGTAATTCTTTCATTAACGGGTAACGTGATGCCATTTGGGCTGGTGGTAGATAAGTCTGGCCGCCTGGTTTTGCACCAGTTGCAATTGTTTTAATTGATATGCCGGGATGCCGACATAGAGTGAGTTGGCATAATCAATATGAGAGATGACAAGGGCCAATACCACTTGGGTCAGAGCTTCAGTAGTAAGGAATCTGCTGATCTTCCTAATCCTTCGAAGCTGGAAGAAGCATGAGGAGACCACTGTCCCGATCTGGGCTTTCATAGAGAGATCACTATCAATAGTGATGCCCAGACTTTTGGTTGAACTCGAGGGGAGAGGGAGGTTTCCCAATTCGGGTGGCCAGAAGTTGGAGTTCCAGGGGTTAGATGGTCCGCCGATTAGAATCAGCTCCGTTTTATCCGGGTTCCATTTCAAATGATTGCTGTTCATCCAGTTGCTTATGAATCGCAAGGTGGACTGGAAATTGAGGACGACACATCGATATCAAATATTAATTGAAGATCGTTAGCATAGTTGAAGATGCAGACCTTCCTTTCTCGGAGGGAGCGAATGAGGGGCTGTATGTACAGATTGAAGAGGAGCGGTGAGAGGGAAGAGCCCTGCGGCACCCCATAGGTCAACTTAACCTTAGGGGAGGAAAGGTGGGCAAGACGTACAGCTTGGGAGCGGTCATCCAGAAAGGACGATAGCCACTTAAGGGCCAGGCCCTGGATTCCGGCGGTACTGACACAGTCGATCAAAAGATCATGGTCGACCCTGTTGAATGCTGCAGATAGATCAAGGAGTACCAGGGCCTGAGTCATGCCCTTGTCGTCCCCCTTTCTGAGTGTTACTAGCACGTTATAAGTATGTCAATAAAGAAGTCTAGACTAGTACTCGATCGGGTATTTATTGCTAGGACACTAGAGACAGGCAGCAGACCCCCCATGTTCATTGAGTCAATCTGAACAGAGAGATCCTAACCCCATCTCAAATCACTTTAACTCACTCAAAAACCTTACCTTTCTATCTCTCTTTCTCTCCCTACCTCTTCCTCTTTCAACCTCACAGTATCTTTATTACTGACTACCTCTCCTATCTAGTCACTATCTAGCCACAAAAGGGAACACACAGAAAGAGGAGAGGAGGAAAAAGAAACAGAAGGAACTGAAGAGAGCATGATTAGACGTTACCTGACTGAATGGCAACATTTCACAATTCAGAACTTAGGTTTTCTCCGTTTCAGCAAGAGCTCCTGTTGGGAAGAATAATTTATGATTACAAATAAGCACAATTAAAGCTACTAATTCAAGTGATATGTGCATTTGCATTTGATGTATTAGTCCACTAAATATCCACAAAGTCACCATTACAATTTATTTCCTACAACGGAAGGGACAGGCTGATTAGATACTGAGGGGCTCATTAGGATGGCGGTCGGAAAATCACCCCGACCGCCATGGAAGCGGAAAACAACCGCCCGCCGGTACCGTGGAGAAACCGGCGGCCAAATTATGATCAACCGCCAAAAACACCGACCGCGGCGGTATGGGGGAACAAAACCGCCCGTAGCGTGCGGAGATGGCCAAAACTACGTCCGCGGCAGACGGATCCGCTGCGGAAAAACACCAACCCGCCGCAAGGATAGCAGAGACACCGCACGGCAAATTAGGATATCCCCGCTGGTCCCGCGGCACGTTCCGCTCTTTCCGACCGCTGCGATCGCTAACAGTGATGAATGGGAGAGCATGCGGAAGAGCTGCAGCAAAGCCACCACCGCGAACGCTCCGTGAGAAATTTGGCGGACAAATCAAAAATCCCACAATAAGGCCACACAGTGCCCACACCAAAGTAGCCATGCCACCCAAAAACAGAAAACACACCCCAATGACACAACATTGCACACAAAAAAAAAAATTACAAGGACAACCCACACAACACACCTGAGAGCACTCCCACATGTGGACACACCCACATAGCAGAGCATAAAACCAGCACCTTCCTTGACCACAATCCTCTGCACTAACCCACAACTGAAGGGCCCAACCCCTGAGAACAAAGGATAGGCAAAGCTACACACCATCACCACTCACACCACACACAGCACCACCACCACTTCCACACCTGCACCCCTAACCTCTTTGCACATCACACACCATACACATCACCACCACCACCAAAACTTACACCCCTGCACCTACAACACCTCAGCACATCACACACCATGTCAACACATAAAATGCCCAAATTCACAGAGAGTGAGTTGAAGGTAATGGTAGATGAGATAGTCAGAGTGGAACCACAACTGTTTGGTAGCCTGGTCCAACAGACACCATTAGCCACAAGGACTCAAATGTGGGCAAGGATAGTCCAGAAGGTCAATGCAGTAGGGACCATCCCAAGATCCAGAAAGGAAATCATGAAGCGGTGGCATGACTTGAAGAGGGTTGTCAAAGAGAGGAGGACCAAGAACCGTCAGCTGGCTGACAAGACTGGCGGTGGCACTCCCATACCACCAAAACCATTCACCCCGTGGGAGGAGAAGGTGCTTGCCATACTGCATCCAGAGAGTCTCACAGGAGTACCCGGGGAGTGGAGGCTGGTAAGTACAAACAAATGACTACCACCACACTGCTATGTACTGCCTTGCACAACTACAAAGATACACCTCCTAGGAACAATTCCATTCATCTGCACCACACACTCACTAAAACATGTCTCACAGATCCAACATCCACCCCCTCCCAAACACCACCAATGTACCTAGCAACATTACCATAGGTGCATGTGCACAGCCAGCCTGCACTGCAACTCCCACCATGCCCCCTTGTCCCACACCTCAGCAGGATGGGGCACTCCCCCACCCAGAAGCATGTGTCAGCCATTACATCCCCAACAAACAAACTTACAGGTAGATAGCCATCTTGCCATGGAGGGCTGTTTGGGGTGGAGGCCTGTACTACTACTCCCACCATGCCCCCTGTCCCACACCTCAGCAGGATGGGGCACTCCCCCACCCCACCCAGAAGCATGTGTCAGCCATTACATCCCCAACAAACAAACTTACAGGTAGGTAGCCATCTTGCCATGGAGGGCTGTTTGGGGTGGAGGCCTGTACTACTACTCCCACCATGCCCCCTGTCCCACACCTCAGCAGGATGGGGCACTCCCCACCCCACCCAGAAGCATGTGTCAGCCATTACATCTCCAACAAACAAACTTACAGGTAGGTAGCCATCTTGCCATGGAGGGCTGTATGTGGGAGGGAGGCCTGTACTACTACTCCCACCATGCCCCCTGTCCCACACCTCAGCAGGATGGGGCACCCCCCCCCACCCAGAAGCATGTGTCAGCCATTACATCCCCAACAAACAAACTTACAGGTAGGTAGCCATCTTGCCATGGAGGCCTGTATATGGGAGGGAGGCCTGTACTACTACTCCCACCATGCCCCCTGTTCCACTCCTCAGCAGGATGGGGCACTCCCCCACCCCACCCAGAAGCATGTGTCAGCCATTACATCCCCAACAAACAAACTCACAGGTAGGTAGCCATCTTGCCATGGAGGGCTGTATGTGGGAGGGAGGCCTGTACTACTACTCCCACCATGCCCCCTGTCCCACACCTCAGCAGGATGGAGCACTCCCCCACCCAGAAGCATGTGTCAGCCATTACATCCCAAACAAACAAACTTACAGGTAGGTAGCCATCTTGCCATGGAGAGCTGTATGTGGGAGGGAGGCCTGTACTACTACTCCCACCATGCCCCCCGTCCCACACCTCAGCAGGATAGAGCACTCCCCCACCCAGAAGCATGTGTCACCATTACATCCCCAACAAACAAACTTACAGGTAGGTAGCCATCTTGCCATGGAGGGCTGTATGTGGGAGGGAGGCCTGTACTACTACTCCCACCATGCCCCCTGTCCCACACCTCAGCAGGATGGGGCACTCCCCCACCCCACCCAGAAGCATGTGTCAGCCATTACATCCCCAACAAACAAACTTACAGGTAGGTAGCCATCTTGCCATGGAGGGCTGTATGTGGGAGGGAGGCCTGTACTACTACTCCCACCATGCCCCCTGTCCCACATCTCAGCAGGATGGAGCACTCCCCCACCCCACCCAGATGCATGTGGCATAGAATGGATCACTCCAAATAAACAAACAGCTAGCCAGACATATTATTCTGTCTTGTGCCACCACTGAGCAGGATGCAAGCCTCCACCACGCACACACAGATGTGTCACAAAACAAACACAAATGCTAACACACAACAGGCAAGTAGGCAGTACGTGCACCTAGCCATGTGACACAAAAAGAATGGTGCCATATGACAACACCAGTCCTCTCAATGTACAAATATGCACACCGATCATATTGCCACGCACAGTGTGCACACAGCTAAGCAAAGGAAACTGTCACAGCAACCAAAGTGTGACACACCAATGCACATGTAGAGGAAAGACTGGGAACAATCATGCACAGCAATGAATGACAGGTTCAGTGCCATGGGGCCAGAGTAACAACGACCATATGAACAGTAAGAAAGCATGTTATGTGGTACCAATCCAGATATGCACATGACAAGACAAAGGTATGCAGGAGATGACAATGGCCAGGACACGCCCAGATGTGACGGCTGACAGGTCATAAAAATCCACATACAGTCTGCACAAAAATCATATTTAGCGCAAGGCCCTAGATGTCAACATCTCCCTGTAATCACAAATCATGCACGTGGCGCATGGTACATATTGACACCTCACACCATGGACAAGAAATGCATGTACCACCGCAGCATGTCAGGAGGCACAGTAGTGCACATAGGAAACAATGTGATGATCAGTCAACTGTGTAGTGTACTAACAGTGAATGACACACAGCTAACACAAATCTTACGTGGTGCACCCCAATGACCATTTCCCATCTGATCCACAGGTGACCAAGAATTGACTGCAGAGGACGACACCAGCAACCTGCAGGGCCAGTCTACCCTCCCCCCCCCCCCGGAACATCGACTCTCGGATGTTGACTTCCAGGAATCTACGGACGAGGAGACTGAGGCCGGGCCATCTGGTGTTCCAGGGCGCAACAGGTCCCAGGACCCCATTGTCCCCCCCACCACACCTGCAGCTATAACAACCAATCTGCAGGCCCCTGCTGTTACGTCCGGTGCGTCCTCCACCACCACCACAACCACCAGTGCTGCCTGCAACACCCTCCCTGTCCCACAGGATGACCACACCACCCCAGCAACTGAGGAGGGCAGGGAGAGGATGTGTGGTCCAACAGTGGAGAGGGAACCGGTCCGTGGCAGCAGAGCAGGTGGGAGGGGCAGGGTCACCCACACACGAACACAGCCTGGGACCGAATCCCTGGACCACATCCACAGAGTCCTTGGGGCATATGAACGGGCCCAGGGACAAACGGCCCGGTCCGAACAAGATTCACGTGAGCTCCTCCTGCTGATGAGGTCCATGGACACCCGCATGGGACAAATTGTGGACCTCTTGGGCCAACTAGTGGCGGTACTGAGGCACAGGCCTGCGCCACAAACAACACCTCCCCTCCCACTGGTGGTCCGCAGGATGACAGTTCACCATCCTCCCCTGCGGCCACAGAGAGTGGTGAGTCCTCAGACCCCACTGGCCCTATAGCAGAGGCCCCCTGCCAAACGGAAAAGGGGCCGTCCGAAGAAAACCCTGGGAGTATCTGTTGGCAAAGCACCTGCCAAACGCCAGTCACGCAGCCAGCCATGATGGCAACCCTCTGCACCACTGCATTGACTTTTGGACTGTCCTTCCCCACACTGCCTTGTGAATGGCATCTGTCTGTTGGACTGGGTCACCACACCTATGTGGTGACCACTCGATTATCTCATTTACCATGAATGTCAACTCACTGCTCCACTAATCACCTCACTGTCAATGTACCCCCTCACATGTCACCTTTGTAAATAAACAAATCCTTACACACACGTTGTTGTACCTGCACCGTCTTTATTCCAGGATGTACAATTTTCAACAGGAATACAATGTACCAGGGGACGGAGTGTATGTAGGCAAGGAGAGGTCAAAGGCACCTAGGAAAAAACAACAGAACAACATTCACTAGTCTGGGTGTGGCATCACAGACATCACACAACACTTCACAACAAGAACAACCCACATGCACACATAACAATGGGCAACAAGTGCCAACATACACATCCTGTAGATGTTCAGAAATGAACTGTCCCATCAACATCGACAGCAAACACTGAGTCTACAACTGGCTGCTGTCACAAATCTCACTTACACCCTCACAACAACAGCAATATCATCAGACAATGGGTACGTTGTACATTGTCACCCACCTTCAAGTGAAGTAGCGGGTGATGAGCTGTTGACGCAGGTCAACACCTTCCTCCTCTCCACTGTCATCATCACTGGACACGGGTTGGTTTGCAGGCGGGGCCTTGGCTGCTCATCAGCATCCAGGAGCAGGGGAATCTCCTTGCGAATGGCTAGGTTGTGGAGCATGCAGCATGCCACTACAATCTGACACACCTTCCTGGGCGAGTACATCAGTGCCCCTCCAGTCTTGTCCAGGCAGCGGAAACGTGACTTCAGCAGTCCAAAGGTACGCTCCACCACACGACGTGTCCTCCCATGGGCATCATTGTAGCGGACATCAGCTGGTGTCCTGGGGTTCCGCAGTGGGCTCAGCAACCAAGGACGGTTGGGATATGCAGAGTCACCTATGTGTGACACACAAAGAAACATTGCAATGTTGCAGATGCAGAGGACAGCAGGTCACACACACAGCACGCCAAATGACTAGGCATACTCACCCACAATCCATGCACGCTCAGGAAGCAGATTGTCCATCAGCTGGGGTACAATGCTGCTACGCAGGATGTATGAGTCATGGGCCGAGCCTGGAAATTTTGCACACACGTGGGAGATGATCATATCTGCCAGGCATACCACTTGGACATTTATGGAGTGGTAATGTTTACGATTCCTGTAGATCTGCTCACGGACCTGTGGTGGCACTAGCCCAACATGGGTGCAATCAATGGCACCAACTACATGGGGGATGTGTCCGAGGGGATAGAAATCTCCCTTTACAGCTGCCAATTCTGCCCCCCTGGGGAAATGGATGTATCTGTCCTTGTAGATCATCATGGCGGACAGAACATCCCGCAGCACCATGCTGAACATGGGTTGTGACATCCCACCTGCCTCGGCCACCGTGTTCTGGAATGATCCAGTCGCAAAAAAATGCAGTGCCGCCATCACCTTATACGTTGGGGTGAAAGCTGTTGGATATGTTCGGCGAGGCTGCAGGTGGGGCTCCAACAAATCACAAAGGGTCTTGAGGGTGGCTCTATCCAGACGGCATTTCCGGATGATCGCCTCATCCTCCATGTCTGCCAGCACTGTCAAGTGACGATGCAGATTTGGTCTCCTCCTAGTTGAGATGAGAGTGGACACATTGTAATGCAATACATCATGGGATGTGCACAGCATCTCACATCATGGCTGACACAACGGCAACAAAGAATGTCATATGAATTGAGTCACAGACCAGCTGACATGTAGGGACCCCTTCAACTACACAAATCACACACTTGTCAGATTACACACAGCAAGTCCCCCAAACAACACCTCGGTCAAAGTGAATGGACATTGGGATATGGCCACATTCCCCATGGGCACGCCTGGGAGTCTGTCATCCTGCACATGTGTGACAAGGCAACCCCACGGTATCCTACCTAGCTGCTGTAGATGACACACATTCAGGCGTCAATTGAACCTGGCACACCTCAACAACACAATGACCACAGTCTGAGCATCAATCACGAGTGTGTGCATGATCTAACATGAGAGGACATGCTAAAACAAACATCATCAATTGTGGAAACAAATGCTGTGATTGACAATGCACATCAACACATTGACATGTGTGCACATTGTATTGTCCATACCAACACTGTCCTGTAGTGTAGTGTAGTGTACTGTAGGTGCGGTACTGAGAGACAAGTGATGCCCAAATGGCGGTTGGCATGCTCCGCCACCCAAATGGCGGTGCCTCATGTGTGTCTATGGCACCCAAATTGTGGAAACTACCGCCTGGCACCAGCGGTGTGTGTGCAACACACCCCAATGCACAGGTGCGGTACTGATAGCCCCAGAGACATGGCCAAATGGCGGTTGGCATGCTCCGCCACCCAAATGGCGGTGCCTCATGTGTGTCTATGGCACCCAAATTGCGGAAACTACCGCCTGGCACCAGCGGTGTGTGTGCAACACACCCCAATGCACAGGTGCGGTACTGATAGCCCCAGAGACATGGCCAAATGGCGGTTGGCATACTCCGCCACACAAATGGTGGTGCCTCATGTGTGTCTATGGCACCCAAATTGCGGAAACTACCGCCTGGCACCAGCGGTGTGTCCCCGCCATGGTCCATGCCATTACAGCCAATGGGCTCCGCGATCGCGGAAGCTCGATGCAATTTTGAAAATAACGGTAGGCGTGCTACACCACCGCGGTGCCGGTCATTGGATGCATTCAAAAGATGCAATACCGCGGTAACGCCCGCCTGGCCCCTGCGGTGTGTCACCGCCATGGTCCATGCCATTACAGCCAATGTGCTCCGCGATCGCGGAAGGTCGATGCAATTTTGAAAATAGCGGTAGGCGTGCTACACCACCGTGGTGCCGGTCATTGGATGCAATCAAAAGATGCAATACCGCGGTAGCGCCCGCCTGGCCCCTGCGGTGTGTCACCGCCATGGTCCATGCCATTACAGCCAATGGGCTCCGCGATCGCGGAAGCTCGATGCAATTTTGAAAATAGCGGTAGGCGTGCTACACCACCGCAGTGCCGGTCATTGGATGCAATCAAAAGATGCAATACCGCGGTAGCGCCCGCCTGGCCCCTGCGGTGTGTCACCGCCATGGTCCATGCCATTACAGCCAATGGGCTCCGCGATCGCGGAAGCTCGATGCAATTTTGAAAATAGCGGTAGGCGTGCTACACCACCGCGGTGCCAGTCATTGGATGCATTTGTAAAAGGCTGACCTTGTAGACCAATTGCAGCAGCCCAGGACTACTGGAACGACACCAGGGGGCTATATATGTGTGGGAGAGTGCCCAGAATTTCCACTGCTCACAGAGCCTGCTGCCTGAGACCCTCACCTGCTGCTGCCTCCAGGGACTGCTGCCTGAGACCCTCACCTGCTGCTGCCTCCAGGGACTGCTGCCTGAGACCCTCACCTGCTGCTGCCTCCAGGGACTGGTGCCTGAGACCCTCACCTGCTGCTGCCTCCAGGGACTGCTGCCTCAGACCCTCACCTGCTGCTGCCTCCAGGGACTGGTGCCTGAGATCCTCACCTGCTGCTGCCTCCAGGGACTGCTGCCTGAGACCCTCACCTGCTGCTGCCTCCAGGGACTGCTGCCTGAGACCCTCACCTGCTGCTGCCGCTGCTGTCTCTAACCAACAGTGATGTCAAGGACAGAGAAGATCCGTGCCAGTCCCTTCACCGGCGAGGAGCTTGAGGTCCTGGTGGACGAGGTGCTCACACAGTACCCAAGGCTATATGGTGCCCCAAATGTCGTGGTAAGTCTTCCACAGTGGGTGTGAGAGTGCAGGGGGCACACATGTAGTCGGTCTGATGCAGCATGTGCATGTGAGTGTGGGTTTGTGTCATGCATTGACTAACTTGCATTCCATTGGGTGAAGGGGTGTGTACCCTACTCCTCAAGTCTCCTGCCTGCACATCAAGATTTGAGGGACATGTCTTGTCTTGTCAGCCATACAGTGAAGCAGCAAGTTGGTAATGGAGGATTCAGGCCAGTCATTGCTAGTGTGCATGTCTTTGCGTTCCCTGTTGTCCATCTCAGTGTGAGCCCACCTGGCCTGCACAGTCACCGCCCAATCCAACAAGAACACATCACTGACTGTACAGAGTGTAACATGTTCATTTTCAATTTTGACTCCCCATCAATGTGCCAGGTCGACCCTGTAGATTGCACACGACTTGCACTGTGAGAAAGGAGGTGGGTTTGTGAGATCATGTCCCTCAATGTGATATACATGACACAGTGGGCTACTCACAGTGCATGTTCGTTGACGCCTGCGCATTGTCGGACACAGTGGGTCTCGCCACATACACATGTTGTTTTGTGACGTATGTCTTGCTCTACCTAAAAATGGTTAGTAGATGTGGGCAGAGTACACATGGTCTTCTGTGCTGGCATCCTGCTTGTACATGAGATGTGCAAGTATTGTGTCCCCCTTATACATGCATGCATTTACGTGTGATTCTCACATGCAGATGTACCATGTGAAAAGCATTTCTGTCTCTGCATGTGAGATATGTGGATTTGTGATTAATCTGTATCATGCTACTGTCCTGAGTGATTTTGTCACATGACACTGTGTCACTGATGTTTGCCCCCTCTTGTCTCCCATGCTTGCAGCTCAAGGTGCACCAGCGTAAGGCCGTGTGGAGGGGCATTGCGAACAAGGTGCGTGCTCTGGGAGTATCAAACCGACGGCGCACCCACTGCCACAAGAGGTGGGACGACATCTCACGGCTGGCAAAGAACGTTGCGGAGATGACACTGGGCGGATCCCTCGCACTGGCCGGATGGCACGGCACAGCATGACACTACTAATGTGCTGCATCTTGCCCGTGACTCACCCTGAGCTGGATGCACGATTGAAGGAGCATCGGCAGGCAATTAGGGGTGAGTGTACTGGGAAGGGTGACTATTGCTGTGTGTGGCTGCATGTGTGCACAGCATGTGCCAGCGCTGGGCAATGTGATGTTGGTAGTGTGATGCAGTGGCCTGTGAGTGTCAGCTTGTGCCGGTGCTGGGTGCAGATGTCATGCATCTGTCCTACCTGTACTTAACACTGGGAAACGGGTATGGGGCATTTAAATGGCATTGTGGGTGGTGTGAGACAGGTATGAGCTATCTGTGTTGCAGTTGTAACGGAGCCACATGCAGGATGTTGTGCTGTGTGGTCATCACATTGCTCACTTTATCCCGGTTTGATAGTGCACACGCACTGTTGTGATGACAGAGGTGGGTTTGAGTGATGTAATTGCACAGTGTGGCGTGCAACATGTAGATCTAGACATCTTAATGGTTGTCTGTAATGCATATGTTTGTTCTGTTGCTGCCACTGCACTGACCCTACATCTCTCTCTCTCATGCAGCACGGTCACGGAGGAACATGAGACAGACACCAGTGGTGGGGAAACTAGCACAACAGCTGCAAAGGAGCCCTGTGAGACAGATGTGACCAGCGCCTCGGAAGGGGACAGGAGTCTGCTGGAGGAATCACAGCCCGAGACGCAAAGTAGTACGTCATCTGATGCCAGCGGTGACGCAGACATGTTGGCGGGCACAGGGAACGGGGACTCCGCATCATCTTCCACCACACAGTGTGCAGTGCCCACCCTCCCAGCCACTTCCTCTGGTGCTGCCCGTGTTCGCACCGCTAAGAGGGGAAGGGTGTCCTTCACCCCTGGCACCGCAGCCCCTGCCCCGGTCCCCCTGCTGCCATCAGTGCTGAGTCTGTGGACCTTTGCGCCAGCTGTGTGTAGGCCAGACAGCTCTCCTCAATGCATTCATGGACCACGACAGTAAATTGGCTCAGGTGGTTGCATTCATTGAGGGCATACATTCAGACGTGGGTGGGCTGCAACGGACTGTCCAGTCATTGTCCACTGCAGTGACATCAGCCCTTCAACTGGCACAATCTGGGAGTCCAGCGAAAGTCCCTTTGTCCACACCCATGCCAGTGGCCACGTCGGACGACAGTGACCACGCTCCACAGACCTCTAAGTCACGATAAGGCACACGTAGCACACAGCAGCAGCAGAAGCCCAAGCGGTCCAGGCCACAGACACCATCCCCACAGATGACCAAAGCCACCCCAGTGCACACAGACAAGAGCCCATCAGGCAACACCAGGGGACAAAGAGCCAAGAAGCAGGCGTCAGGGTCACGTGCCTCAGGGACATCCCCAGCCAAGGACTCTCCTGTCCCGAAAGCGTCTCCCAAAACCAAACATACAATTTCCATGCCCACTGAGAAGGTGGTGAGTGCCAAGGGTAGGCATAAGAAGGGCTGCAAGTCCGATTCACCCACTACCTCGACTCCCATAGCAAGCCCAGTGAAGCAGGGAATGGAGGGCACTGTGGGGGACCACCTGGTAGGCAGGGGATGGAGGGGCAAAGCCAGGGCCATGCAAAGTGTTGCGCAGGTTCAAGCACGTCACCAGAGGGAGGGCCAGCGTCTGCACCTGCTGCAGCCTTGGTGTTGAGTGAGCCTGATGTGTCCACGCCACTTCCCATTGTTCCCAAAACAGTGAAGCCATTGCGACTCCCCAAGAAGTGGAAAGGCACCCCTCCACAATCTCCCATCCACACTGTGTCTCATGTCTGCATGACTCCACCTCCACGTGCCACTATGCCACCTGGTCCAAGCAGCCCTCCGTTTTGCCAAGACACTGATAGGTATACCTCAGCTGTGCCTCCCTCTACCCAGTCAAGTGCTCCAACTGGGCCCGACACACAGCCAGCTCCCAGTACGACTGACAGCCAAGTCTGAGTGTTGGTAGACCTCACACGCCTGTCTCTCACACAGCATGGCCTGTGCTGCACATCGTGACACCCCCGACAGTGTTGCTGACCATGGTTTGGGTACAGTTGCACACATTCCCTGTGCATCTTCTCATGGACTCACTCTGCACTTTGTCCTGCCCACTGGCCTTGCCGTTCACTGCTGTGTGCCCCCTGCCTGTGCAGCTTCTCATGGACTCACTCTGCACTTTGTCCTGCCCACTGGCCTTGCCGTTCACTGCTGTGTGCCCCTGCCTGTGCAGCTTCTCATGGACTCACTCTGCACTTTGTCCTGCCCACTGGCCTTGCCGTTCACTGCTGTGTGCCCCCTGCCTGTGCAGCTTCTCATGGACATGCTCTGCACCTTGGACTGGCCACTGGCCTTGCTGTTTTGCCCCTGCCTGTGCTGCTTCTCATGGACATGCCCTGCACTTTGTCCTGCCCACTGGCCTTGCCGTTCACTGCTGTGTGCCCCCTGCCTGTGCAGCTTCTCATGGACTCACTCTGCACTTTGTCCTGCCCACTGGCCTTGCCGTTCACTGCTGTGTGCCCCCTGCCTGTGCAGCTTCTCATGGACATGCTCTGCACCTTGGACTGGCCACTGGCCTTGCTGTTTTGCCCCTGCCTGTGCAGCTTCTCATGGACATGCCCTGCACTTTGTCCTGCCCACTGGCCTTGCCGTTCACTGCTGTGTGCCCCCTGCCTGTGCAGCTTCTCATGGACATGCCCTGCATTTTGTGCCTTGCTATTATCTACTCTTGTTGCCTATCTGTGCATTTTGTGAATAAAGACAGTTGATCCTGTTGTCTGTTTTGTCAGTGTCCTTACTGAATAAAGTTCTTTTGCTGTGTGTATATGGCTTACTGTGCCACATGCTGTGTGTGCCACTTCAACCTTGCCAATTTCTTTACTCACTTACTCTATTTTTGCAGGGGTGAGGGACTTCAGTTTTTCCTGACCCTGATACTTGTGTGGGCAATGTATTAGATTTGAGGTGTGATGCAGTTGTAATTGTTTGTTCATGTTGGGTGTGTTGTACACACGTCAAGTTGTGGTGCACTGCCAGCTCAGAATGGGATTCTGGCCAGAGGATTGCAGGCATGCTGGCCAGGCTCATCATGTATGTGTGTTTGCTGTGGTACTGCTTCACTTCCTGTGTGTGATGTTGTCTTTGTGCTGTGCTGATTGGTGTTGTGTGGGTTCATGTTGTGTCACTCATTTCTGTGTGTGGCTGGTATGCTTGTTGTTCAGACACTGCTTGTTGTGCATGCAGTGCTGTGGGGGTATGTTGCCTTGTCATTGGCTGGTATGCATCCACTTATGTCCTGCTGTGTTTGCTATGTGTTCTTTTTTGGCCTGTGCATCTGTTGTTTGTTTGCAGTGGCTGTGTTTATCTGTGATGGTACACTTCTTGTCTGTGTTGTGGTATGTTGTGTGTGCATTGTTCATGACTGATGGGGTTGTGCACTCCTGTTGTGTCTGTGCTCCCATTGCCTTTCCACATTTTTGCTGCACAGGGCATGTCTGTTCTTGTTGTGGTTCTGTGTGTGGGTCTGTTGGGTTATGTGTTTGTCTGTTGTTTTTGTGCAGACATTGGTTCTGGCATCCCTGTGTGTATGTGATGTTTGTGGCTACCCCCAGGGAGTGTGACTGTTTGTCTGTGTATTGCCTGGACATTATTGCCACCCTTCTGTTTGTTTGACACTGGTGTTGTGTACTGCAGATGTGAGTGGGGTATGTGTGTGGATTCCTACTAGTGTTTGACAGTCATGGAGTGTGTCAATGGGCCCTGTGTGTTGTGCTGCTGGAGTATTCCTGTGAAGTATTTGTATACATATGTGTGGCTGTTCACAGTTTGACTTCAGGGCCTTCATTTCATCCTTGTGCCTCTACATGTGTTGCCTTGCTGTTTCCTTGGGTTGTTGCACTGTGCTGTCTGTGGTTTGACTTCAATCACTATGCAAGCAATGTGTGATTAGGTGGGCTGGGGGTGTTGTTCTATGTTCCTTGTCTTGCATGTGCTGTACACATGCTTGGTGGTTGTCTCCTTGGCCTTCCATTTGTGTGCACCTCACTTTGGCTTTCCTGTTTTGTGTGCTCCATTTCTGGTGGCATGTGGTGTGTGTATGTGTCTGTGTGTCAGTGTGGGGTATGTGTGTGTGATTTGGCAGGCTGTGTGTCCAGTGAGATGTTTGTTCCTTGTATGTGTCCATTTGATGCTTGTACTGAGTTTACTTGCCATTGGTGTGGTGTTGTTGTGGTGTGTGTGTGTAGCCCTGGCCCTGTGCTTCTGTGCTGTGTGTTCCTGTGCAGCGACTCCTGCTGTGGCTGTGTCCCTATTTGTTTTGTGTGTGGTGCAGGGTGTGGTGTCACCTGGCTTGTTGTTGTGCATGGGGGTGCACAGGTGTGGCACATGGCATGTCCCTTCAGTGGGGGGCTAGTGTGTGAGGGGGGAGTAGTGGCCCTGTGGTCTTTGTGCCCTGCCCATACCTGGTGCTGGCCCAGCCTTCTGCATTGTGCGCATGTATTCCCTTGTCTTCACCGCTGCAGTGACGTGGCCTTGACATTGCCGCAAGATCGCGGTCGATGTGTGACCTGGATGCGGAGGGGAGTATTGGTGGCAGGTGGGTCATGTGTGTGTGTGTGCACTTGGGGATGTGTTCCTATCCCCACCAGGGTATCTGATGTGGTTAGGGACCCTGTGCCAGTCCATGGTTTGTGTTTTGTGGTTGTGTGTGGGGTGGTGTTATTGCGTACCTGCGGCGGCGTCCGCGACGGTCCATTATTTGCTGGTGATGTATCAGGTACAGCACCGGGAAAACGTGGAGTGCTGGGTCCATGGCGGTCATGTCCGGGCGCTGTGGGCCGGGTCTCTGGTTTCGCGCTCCGCTGTCGAGTTTCCGCCGTGTAGGATTGGCCGGTTTCTCCGCTGCGGTGCGACTGGTTTTTTGGAGCATCCTAATTTGTAGACCGGAGCGGACGTCATTCCGCACCGTGGTGTGTCTCCATTGGCTCCCACCGCCGCACTTGCGGGCGCACTTTGATGGCGGTTCGCGTCGCACGGCAGCGGACGGGAAATGGTCTATGTTTGGACATTCTAATATGGCGGACGTGATTCCCGTTGCTCGCGGGCGGAAAAATGCATTTTTCCGCACCGCGGTGGTGCCACCGCCCAACATCCTAATGGACCCCTGACTTCCATGTAAAATGTTGTTGCAAGAGAAAAAGTATAGGTCCAAGCACAAAAAGAAATTGCTCGGTTCACTGACAAAATATCGATGTTAAAAATATAGAAGTAAAAAATATCGATGCAAAAATATAGAATGCAAAAATATCAACTCCCTATATTTAAACAGGTAAGTACAAAAATATCAAAAAAATATTGATGTAAAAATATGGTTGTACAAAATATCAAATTTTATATATTTATATATATATATATAAATATATATATATATATATATAAATATATATATATATATATCAAATAAAATAATAAATAATACATATGTTAAATGATAAAATTAATATAAAAAAATAAAGTAGATTTAATATACATTTAAAAAATGTAATAAATAAACTTAATTGAAAAAGTTAAACACACATACATAATAATTCATATATATTTACTTTAAAACAATTATTAAACTATTAATTTTAATTTATTTTATAGTTTTAAAATTATATAAACATTTACAAATATATATAAAGGCGGAAAACGTTGTTTTATGGAAAAAAGAGGAATATATCAAGGAGGCTATGTCGCAACTAAATGACACTTCATGTTATTGCCGTAGTAACCAACAGGCGTTTAACAATATTCGCAGCATTTATGCAATGAAATTAGTGGCCTGGAAAAATGCAGGCTTATTGTCAGTGGATGAATACAAATATTTAAGGATTGATAAACCTGTGATTCCGATATTATACTTTATTCCAAAAATTCACAAGAATATAAACAAACCCCAGGAAGGCCAATTATTTCTGCTAAAAACAGCCTATTGGAAAGAACATCGGTCTATATTGACTTCTTCCTGCAGGAGCATGTCCAGCAGTTAAAATCTTATATACGTGACACAGGAGACTTTTTGGCAAAAATGCTGGATTTTAAGTGGCAAACAGACTATTTACTCATTACACTTGATGTTACCTCACTCTATACATCTATTCGACATATGGATGGCTTAAGGGCAATACAATTTTATTTGTCTCGTAGAGGCTCCAATTTCACCAGGCATACTGACATGTTGATTAAGATGACTGAATTTTGTTTAAATAACAACATTTTTCTGTTCCAAGGTTCACTATTTCAGCAGTTAAGAGGTGTAGCCATGGGAGCCAGCTTCTCCCCAGTTACGCATGTCTTCACATGGGCTGGTGGGAGGAGCTGGTTCTCATGAAGGAACACACCAAGTACATGAACCACAATGTCAAGGCCTGGTGGCGGTTTATTGATGACCTCTTCTTGGTGTGGCAGGGTACCCAGAAGGAAGCAGAAACATTTGTGAAAGATCTTAACATTAACCAACTCAATCTGCAATTCACTGCATCCATTAGTAAAACTACGGTTAACTTCTTGGATGTAGAGTTATACACAAATGGAGACAGATTAGAGACCAAACTTCACAGAAAAGCCACTGCTGCCAATGCAATTTTGCATGCCAGTAGTGCTCACCCGGGTCACCTAATACAAAGTATTCCCTACGGTGAATTGCTGTGGTTAAAACAAATATGCAGCAATGACCATGATTTAAAATTGGCACAAAATGATTGTTTATCCAGATTTAAGGAAAGAGGCTACACCAAAAAATGTTTAGAGCTAGCCCTTACAAAAAGTAATTTGATATCTAGGGAGGTCTTATTGACTAAACAGAAGTCGAATACAAGTGAACTAGCAAATGATGCCGAGAATTTTAGATTTATTTTGAAATTCAACAAACAAGAAAAGGCAGTCAAAAGCATCATAAATAGGAATTGGCATCTTATTCGTGCAGATCCGGTAATTGGGGGAGCTGTTCCGAAAAAACCTTCTATTACTTACAGTAAGGCTCCTTCAATGAAGGATGTCTTAGTCAAAAATGACCCCTATTGTACACAAGTAAAAAACAGTACATGGTTAAATCAAAGAGCTGGGTTCCACAAGTGCAGGACTTGCAAAGCCTGTCAACACGGAGTAAATACTACATCCTATGAGACTCCGTTTGGCGGCCAAATTAGAAAAATTGAGAAGTCTTTGAACTGCAAAACAGATCATGTGGTATATGTGCTGGAGTGCCCTTGTGGGCTAAAATATGTAGGAAGTACTATCCTGCAGGGACACAAAAGGGTACTCCAGCACCTAAGGGCCATCAAAAATAATGATCAGGCTTATCCAGTAGCACACCATTTTAATGAAGTCCAAGGGGTAACTCCAAAGATCTTAAATATTTCCTTATAGATTCAGTCCCATTAACTAAAAGGGGAGGTGATCGAGAAAAAGCTCTTCGTAAACTAGAAATGTTTACATATTGAATCTCGACACCAAATACCCAAAAGGGCTGAATGCTACAGAGGAATTACATGTCAGTCTGCTTGGATAAAAACTGTAATGGTGAAGAGTATAGTCAACGATATCAGGTTTATCACTCAAGGCGTCATCTTATTATCTAATATTAAATAGCAATATGCTGTATATCAAGGCCAACGTCCTCCTCATACTTTTAGAAATTTTAGCTAGATAGGTTCTTAAGCACTGATAAGTTATAGGCACCAGACACTTTATTTAATCTAATTTTGCACATGGTAACACTATTGGACAACTAAGGCGATATAGTGAACAATAACAGATTCTTTTGGTCTTAGGTTTTGTGGTAAAGCAATATGGAATTGTTGATTATATATTTGTAATTGAAAAGAATACAACTGTTCTTTTATGGATTATATGGATGTGGATTGTGATTTTTTTTTAGAATTAGTATTGAATGAAATCGGGTATTTATACCGGTACGAGCATACATAAATTTGTATATAAGTCAATATGTATGTATTTATAACTAATAGGATTTATCCAGTTATTTATTTATTTGTATACATATTTATATATATATTTATTTATATATTGATATGTTTAGATAATGTGTTTATATGTATTTATACAATAATTATTTATATCTCCACATTACCTCCATGATTAAATGGTAACGGACAAAGCAGTAATAAGATGGAATGACAAATAAGGAAGAAAAAATAGACTTAGGTCATGTTTTAAAAAATTGTATTTTCACACGCTGCAATTCTTCTATGTCCATGATTTCTCAGTGTTACAAATTTATTTATATCACTTTAAGCACTAAGTCACGTGTGTATTGGTGAAAAAAGAAAGAAAAAATGGCAACTATTTAAACGAACCACTGTGCTATTAGCGCGTCATGTGATCAAGTCCCCTGTGAGGGACGAAACGCGTCATGGCTACCATGGTCTGTTGGGAGCAACAATAATAAAATAGCCACCAGTAAATATTTACCAGGTCCGTGCTCTTTCTTCAGCCGACAAAGTGAGCGAGAAGGTAAAGAGTTGTTTTGCATATATATATATATATGTGTGTGTGTGTGTGTATACCGATAACATAAAATCTAATTAAAAAAAACATTCTATTATAAATTAAAATATTAAACTATTTAAAAATCTTCAAACTTAAATTTCCCACTCCGGTGAGTGCAACAGTAGGAAAGTGTTGGATAGCGGAGGGGTAAAAATTACTATTCCCACTCCAGTGAGTGCAACAGTAGGGAAAGTATTGGATAGCGGAGGGGTAAAACTTACTATTCCAACTCCAGTGAGTGCAACAGTAGGGAAAGTGTTGGATAGAGGAGGGTTGAAATTACTGTTCCCACTCCAGTGAGTGTAACAGTAGGGAAAGCGTTGGATAGCTGAGGTCTAAAAATTACAATTCCCACTCCAGTGAGTGCAACAGTAGGGAAAGTGTTGGATAGCGGAGGGGTAAAAATTACTATTTCAACTCCAGTGAGTGCAACAGTAGGGAAAGTGTTGGATAGCAGAGGGGTAAAAATTACTATTCCCACTCCAGTGAGTGCAACAGTAGGGAAAGTGTTGGATAGCGGAGGGGTAAAAATTACAATTCCCACTCCAGTGAGTGCAACAGTAGGGAAAGTGTTGGATTGCAGAGAAGCAACAATTAATATTCTCACTCCAGTCAGTTCAAAATTAAAAACAAACAAAATTTTAATAACAATAAAAATATTAAAAAAACAAAATACATTAAAATATATATAAATATGTTACAAATTCAAATATTTAAAATTAAAAAAAAATAAAAACATAATATAATGTTAAATACATATAACAAATACCTACAAATATATTAAATAAAATAAAAATAATTTCCAAACAAATAAATATTTTTAATTCAAAATTATTTAGAAACAAAAACATTAATTAGTACATACATTTACTTTTTTATTTCCTACCCTATAACACCACACAATTCACAACCCACATCTAAATTTAAAAAAATTACTTCCTCAACTAACATAATTAATTAATAATTAAAGAAATATTATTAATTAAAAAACAAATTAAAACTCATAAAACTTATTTAACTTCCCACACTTTACCCTTATAATCCTCACAATCCCCAACTAAAATTAAACTGTAAAAAAATAATTACACAATTAAAGCATATTTTCAATTAAAAACTAATAGTATTTAACAACTAATTATAAAGTAAGTAAAATTAATTTACTCCCTCACTGTACCCTTGTAACTATAAAACCAGCACACAAAAATATAAACAAATACCCTAATTAAATATAAATGTATTATTTAATATTAATGATCAACAAATTTTTAATTAATTAAACAAAAATTACTTCTCATCCTTTGCCCCATAAACTCCACAACCCACACCTAAAATGAATTACACAATTTCCGTAATTAATTTTCTATCAATTAATTAATATGAATGAAGATCTAATTATTAATTAATTAAAAATAGATTACTTCCCACCCTTTACACCATAAACCCCACAACCCACACCTAAAAAAATCACACAATTACCATAATTAATGATCAATTAATTAGTTAATATAAATTAACAACTAATTATTAATTAATTAAACATAAATTACTTTCCACCCTTTACCCCTATAAACCCCACAACCCGCACTCAAAATTAATAACACAATTTCCATAATTAATTTTCAATCAATTAATATCAATTAACAACTAATTATCAATTAATCAAAAATAAGTTACTTCCCACCCTTTACCCCAAAAAACCTGACAACCTGCACCTAAAATAATTACACAATGACCATAATTAATTATCAATTAATTAATTAATTAATTAATATTAATTAACAACCAATTAATAATTAATTACAAATAAATTACTCCCCACAATTAACGCTATAAAATCTAAATTAAATAAATAAGAAATAATCATTAATTTATTATAATTAAATTACTTCCCACCCTATTCCCCTATAAACCCACTACCCGCTACGGAACTAAAAGAAATGCAAAATTTAATTAAAATAAAATTCATAACTACTAAAAATTTAACACGTATTCAAATACATAAACAATACTTAAACAAAAAAACATACATCACATACATTTAAATTATAAACTAAAATACATAACACTAATTAAAAAATCGATATTTTAAACATCTATATTTTTGCAAACAATATTAATGATTTAAAAATGATATTTCTTACCTTCAATTCGATAATCTTGACCACGATATTCTTGCTGTTGATATTTCTGAATCACGATATTTCCAACTGGATATTTGTGTAAGTCGACATTTCCAGCTTAATATTCTGTCTCAGCACCAAATTGCTCCATCAATGCTTTCTTTTGGTGTTCAGCTGACTAACACCAGGCAGCTTGAGCTTTCACTTGCTTTATGCATCCTGGCTTCTTAAGTATTAAGGTACTATTCAATAGGAAAGATAGGCGTAATCTGCCTAATTCCTGGTACAGATGGTGTACTTTCTTTAATAAGTGGGGTATTCCATGATGAGATACCAGCGATTAATTTTCAAACCTGTCTCTTGCCCTCATTTTCCTCATTTCTACCCCCCTCATTCTCTTCCTCCTATTAAATATTGACCACTCTTTCAAAAGTATTGTGAAGATCACTTTGCTATTAAACAAGCGTGAATATCTCCTACATGAAGATATAAGATTAGGACCACAATGATAGGCAAGTATTTATCACTTAAAAAGTAACATTAAATGCAGGTTAACTTTTAGAGGCACATAAATACCATGAGCTTGCTCATAAACCTTTTCTTAAAACAATGATGCCTGTAAGCCATTTGAGCAACTTTTGAGACCCCCACCCCCCCTCCAAACCGGGCTGCATGCCCCCATCAAACATCTTTTTGACTTACTCTCTAGGACCCCTGACTGATGTCCCTGTTCTACATACCTAATTACATCACTTATAACACGAGAGACCAAATATGACAGTTTGCTACCTATAAAAAACAAAATCCTTCACATAAAGCATGGAGTGGTTAGTAAGCACCAAACATAGCACGTGAAACACGGATGCAAAGGCATATAGTATTTCTTAATACATATGTATGTTTATGTTTGTTTCTCTCTTTTTTGTCTCTCCTTTTTGCTTGTATAAAATGTTCATGTGCCTTTATCGTTTGCTTCTACTTTTATTTTGTTCTTTATGCAACATATACATGTCAATGAATGGATTTCCTGTAATTCTCTAACTAATAATACTTTAAGAACATTGAAAAAGACCCAGGCCTGTGCGCCACTGAGGGGTGTACCACGTGTTCGCTGGCCTACTTTTTCCACTGCATTGCAATTAAATAGAGGCTTTCATTTGTTTTCAATTGCATTAAAATAAACGCATGTGACGATTAGTATGTAATCTCTAACCACTATTTTACTCAAGGAATATCAAACCACATGTTTATTACTATTATTATTGAGAATTGCTTACTCTACCTTACTTAAATGGTATTCATTATTATTTGGCACTAGGAGGGCTTGAAAAAAAAAATATATATGGTAGGTAGTTATAGTTAGGACCATGTTTCCACAGGAAAAATGTTTTTTGACTAGCTTATATCTTTGGTGCCGGTTCAAGAATCATCACGAAAGTTCCCCAAAAAAGTGTGCAGGTGATTCTAGTTGACCATTGAAAGTTTCGAGGTTATCCATCAAGTAGGGGCCGAGAAAAAGAGGGGGGGGTCCAAAAAAGTGTGTTTCCCATGTTAATTCCCATGGAGATTTTAGGCATGACTAGAGGCCGAACCGCTGGATGGAATGATACCAAATTTGGCAGAAAGGCAGCTCTTGGTCAGAAAAATGCCATTTTTGTTATTTTATGTAAATCCATTCCATTCCATTCCATAACTTTATTTCAGTCTCAAGGACTGTTAGACCTGGCACCATTGGCGTGGGTCTCCCTTCCATTTTTCGCTGTTGTCCCCCTGTTTTTGCTGGTATTAGATGCTCTGGGCGCTGTGCCACTGCCCTTCAGTGCCACAGCGCGAATGCTCCCTGTGTAAAGATGACATGTGAATTGGTATATCCATGATTGGCTTATTTGGTTTACCTGTTAGTCCCTAGTAGTGTGGCCTGTGTGTGCCCAGGGCTGGTAAACCAAATGCTGCTGGTGGGCCTGCAGCGCTGGGTTGCGCCACCCACAGAAGCAGCTTGTAAATGATGTCTCAGACCTGCCACTGCAGTCTGTGTGCAGTCCAGAACTGCCATCTTGGCTGTGAAGTGCACCCACTTCCCAGCCCCTGAACCTTCCCTTGGCATCATGTAAGTCACCCCTATGGTAGGGTGCATTGTATGTGTAAGGTAGGACATGCCTTGGTGTGTGTAGCATGTCCTGGTAGTGAATTACACCCAATTTCGTTTTTCACTACTGTAAGGCTACCTGTTCCCCATAGGCCAGAATGGGCAGTTTGACTATTACATGCTATAGTCCTAACTGACCCCAGGAACATGGTAGAAAAACGAATTTAGTATGCCTGAGCTCAGAATATTAAAATACATCTTTTAGTGAAGTTTATTTTTATATTCTGTGTTTGAAAATACCACTTTTAGAAAGTAGGTATTTTCTTGCCTAAGCCTTCCAGTGTGCTCTGCTGTTATGTGTATTGGCTGTCTGGTTTTGGAGGGACAGGGCAGGCTGAGCCAGACCTGGGTTGAATAGAGAGATCTGTGTTTGGAGTATGGGGAGGGGTAGCTCCTTGACTTGAATAGGGCTGTGCCTGGCAAGGTGAATGATGGCTCCACCTCCCACTGTGCGTCTGATAGCAGACCCCCTCTTCCTGAAAGGAAGGATGCAGCCTGGTAAACAAAGTGCTCCAGGACTGACCAGAACTGGTTCTGGCTAGGCTCAGTGACTTGTAGCTTTTGAGAACAAAGACTTTTGGGCTATAAATATCTGTGCTGAAACCCCTACAAGGTGTGTTGCTCCTGGATCAAGACGAACCTCTGTCCGTGTAACTGAAGGAATCTGCAGGAGGTGACTATCCTTGTGCTTGTGTGCTGTTTCTTGGATTGGCCTGCAGTGGTTACCATTGGACTTGGAAGAAGAGGGAAAAGGACTTTGAGAGAACTTTTATTAATCTTGCTAAAGCAATCACCCAAGGGCTAGGAGAGAGCTAGCCTCCTGTTGAAGTCTCAGGCACATCAGACTTCACCACCAGCCTCCTAATTCCTCCCAGCGAGGATTTCTATCTGCAGGTGAGGCTCCTGTGAGTTCCAGGGCCTCTAGTTCTACTACAGAGAAGAGAGTGCTGAAATCGTCGCTAACGCACATTTGCGAGCCGCCGCAGCCGAAAGCGCCCGAAAAATCATTGCGCTGCTGCCGGCGAGTGCTCGCAACCAAAGATTGAGTCATCGCACCGAGATCATCGCTTCACGACATCGCAGCGCTGACGCCGAGCGTCCGCCATTTTCATCGCATCGCATCAGGATCGTCGCTCCTCGCGGAGCGCCATTTCTTCGCATCGCAACCCGATCGCACACGCAACAGGATCGTCGCCTCGTCTCCTCCCTTGCGGCAAGGAGTCATCGCACCAGCGGTCTAGCGTGCAGAAGTTTGTCGCATCGTCTCCACACGCATCAGCAGATCGGCGCATCATCCTCCCTCGCGGCAAGGATTTAACGCATTGCCGGCCTCGCGTGCGGAAATTCATCGCTACAGCTCCTTTGCGACAATTTGTTGACTTTGCTACGAAATCCAGGTACTTTGTAAGTAAAAGGGTCGCAGAGACCACTGCTTTGAACTGAACTCCTCTTTGCGCACTTGAACTATTTTTGCAGCCTTCCAAGAGTGATCCTATTTGACAGTATTGTGGCTTTTTATCGTTATTGGTCTTGTGTTAAGTCTATATATAAAGATACTTATTTTTTATAACTACTTGTGTGGTGTCCCTTTGTAGTGTTCCTCACTGTGTTACTGTGTATGGTCATAAATGCTTCACACACTGCCTCTGAGATAAGCCTAGCTGCTCGTGCTACGTTACCACAGGGTTGAGCAGGGGTTATCAAAGGGTGTGCCTCTCTTACCCTGACTTAGGAAGAAGGGTCCCTACTTGGACAGTGGTCATCCACTGCCAACGAGAGACCCCCATTTCTAACAAGGACCATAAAAGTACAGTTTATGGCAATATAAAAAGGACAGTATATACATTTAAATCATGGGTAATACACCATCATAAAACTACTACGTATGCCAATATATGGAGAGAAAACTGTACATTTAAAAACGAATGAACCTGATTTGGAATACATGAAATAACATGATTCGTTATTAAAGTGCGAGTGCCAGAAAAAAGGTCCGTTAACAATTAAATAAAAAAAATTAAATCCATTCAGTAGTTTGGGAGTTTTTAAAGAAGAAACAAATTTAGATTTCTAGAGACGCAAAGCCTCCGCGAACCCTCCCAATCTTGTGAATAGGTCTGATTGGCTGGCAACACTTCCACCAGGGGGTGTTGGCAGCCATCTTGGGACTTGGCTTCAGCTGAGTCCCCGAAAAAAGGTTTAAAAAAAAAAAAGACGAGGGAGCAGGGTAGGAATACCCTGACCCCTTAGCCCTGGTGCTGGGGTCCCAGAGGGACCTCGCCAGGGCAAAAAAGCATTTTTGGGAGGGAATTTTCCTTAAAAATGACAGCAGATCTACGACTCCGGTGAAAATTTAAAAAAAACAAAAAAACAATTGCGGACTCCCGTGCTTGTTTTGAAAAGAGCCCTGGATGGGGCAGGTCTTGGGGACATTGATGAAAAAAAAGGAGGAGGGTACATGGGGCCCCCGTCCTGAGGCTCTTGGAGCCCCAGGGACCACCACCTTCTCTGGGATTTATTTATAAAAAGGAAAGGGCCACGCTGACCCTCCTCCTGGTCTTTGGAGAAGCCCTGGGGATCACAACTCCCATGGCTTTATAAGTAAAAGGGAGAGAGCTGCGTGGACACTCCCTCCAATGCTTCCCTTGGCCCCTGGGACCACCACCTCTCCAAAGCCATCTATATAATAATGGGAGCAGGGCCTCACGGCCCCCCAGGCCTGTGGACCAACACCTCCACTGGGCCGGCCCGTGCACAAGAAATAGTGGGGCTGCGTGCCCCCCCTCCTGGAGCCATATGTAGCCCTGGGGACCTCCGCCCACCAGGGCCAGCTCCTACTTTGTCCCGGGGTGCCCACCCTCGGGACATACCTGTTTGCTTTCGCTTGGCGGGAGCTGACAGCTCCTAACAAGCAAAAAAAAAACAAAGGGACTACAGGGACGTTATAGTTAGGAAATAGAATTTAAAAAAACCTTAGAAATTCACTGAAAAAAAACAAAGGTTACACCAACGTTATAGATAGGCTCAGATTTCACTCATAAAAAAATATAGAAATTCAGCAGTTATAGTTACGTGAGGTAACTATAAATTATGCCCCGCAATGCACTGCTTATGACCGCACAGTGATGTCATCAGTGATGCCACTGACCATGTCATGAGTGATGTAATATACGAGGTCATAAGCAGTGCATTGCGGGCGTAAGTTATAGTTAGCTTAGGTAACTATAACTGCTGAAGATCTATGGTTTTGTACGAGTGAAATCTGAGTCTAACTAAAACTTCCCTGTAACCTTTGGTTTTTTAAGTATATATATATATATATATTCAGGATTGTTTCCAAAAACAGTCCCAATCAACTCCAACTCCACACGAGGCAAGAAAAACAGCAGGACAGCCAGGTAACCAGTTCCTTGTATATTTTTTATTTTTTATTAATTATCACCATTGAGTGCGGACATGAGACCAACGCGTTATATATATATTATGAACCTAGCCAAAATACAGCAATGTTCTGTACAGGATCAATGGTGAAGATACAGTGAATGAGTGACTGGAGTGGCAGCTGGGTTCTTGGAGCAGAGCAGGACTGTTACTGCAGAAAATGAGTATTAACTGTAGGCCTGGGAGAAATTTTAACTACGCCAGAGTAATCAGAGTAATTTCAGTAATTACACATCTCTCTTGTGATGTGAAATTACCCATGCTATAACATCAGCTTGAGTAATTGAGAGTGATTTGGGCCAAAAATCCTACCACAGGAGCACAGGAACAAAACAATACGAGAGAGAGAGAGAGAGAGGCTGCTGGCTTCTCTCGTTAGTGTCCTGTAGCATTCAGTGCTATTTTGTTTGTGCATAATGCATCCTCTGGACCACTTTGAATGTGAGGGTGCATTTTACACTTAGAAAATAGCGTTAAATGCAGCACTGCACTTCTCACACAATCCCTGCGTAATTACGCCCACCTCTAATTAAGGGGGTCATTAGGATGGCGGACGGACTGTAGTCCGTCCGCCATCCTGGAGTAAACCGGGACCATCCGCCATGTATGCGGCGGTCCCTCACATCGGATTAGGATGCGTCCGCCACCATGGCGGATGGATCCTGCAGTTAAACATTGCGGCAGTTGCTGATGACAGCAGCACCCGCCGCGATGCGAAAATGCCGGGTGTTGCATTTCACAGCACTACGTGGCAGGCACCACACCGTGCCTGCCACGTGGTGCTGTAAAATGTAGGGGGTACCATGGGTACCCCCCAGTGCACCCACACCTCCCCCCAACAAAAGGGGGGCCCGCAACAGGCCCCAGTTACAAATCTCCACCAGCCTTTCCATGGCGGCATCGCCGCCATGGAAATGCTGTCTGCCGCCAGCATCCTAATTTGGTGGACGGTGCCCGCTAGGCACCGCCACCATTAGGACTCATTGGGTCGTCCGCCGGGCAATCGTACCGATTGCCTGCGGCGGTTCAGTGGCGGATGGTCTTTGCGTCCGCCACTGTCCATGTCTGGATTCCCCCGCCATCGTAATGTGGTGGGGGCAAAATCCACTTTGGATGACGGACGGTCCTTCCGCCATCCTAATAACCCCCTAAGTGTGTAGTTTTTCCTAGCAGGGCTCCCCTAAATAGGTCTTGGCACAAAAATCCTTAAGCTAGCACTGTAAAAGGTGCACTTGGTTAAATGACACCCTGCATATTCCAGTGTGTCAAGGTATGCTTAAGGTCAGTGACTAAAGGCCTGATTACGATCTATATTATATATATTTGCCTGTTTTTTAAAGCGCCCCATGCAGAGTTTTCACTTTAATATTAGCCAGGCTCCTTTCTTTACACCAGACGCGTCTAAAGAAACGGGCGTGACTGACATTACAGTGATAGCGGGGCAAGGGGCGCTTTAAAAAAAAAAAAAGCATTTGTTTGTCTGTAAGGTAGCGCAGAGGGTTAATGTGCCTGCTGCAAAGAACGTGTGCCATTCAGATCACAAAGTGCGTTTTATGTAAATAGGTCAGTGAGTTACGGCTTTTGTCTGAGAGATCCTTTGTTACCTGCAGTTTATAACTTATAATCCTAACATAGAACAGTGAGCTAATAAATGTCATCAAAGAGCTGTATGCAAGCTGCAAGGTATGGATCAGACCGTTATGATTTTTTTCCCAGTCTTTCATAATGTTGGAAAAGGGTTCATTTGGATAGAAATCAATTCTGATTATTAAAGAAAATCCCCAACCGTGGTGATTGGTGATACGTTTTAAATTCTGAGTTTGAGCTTCTCCAGACCAAGCACTCAAACTATCCCGCCTACCAGTATGGATGACATGTGTCTTCTACACCTTGTAGTCCTCTGTCCTATGTAACATTTCCTATACACTGATTTCCACATCTATGATTGATTGTCTGTGTGTAGTGTGTGTGATGTAAAGTACTCTGACACCCTACACTGGTATGAGTGGCAGCGGCGGCGCTATAAAACTGATTTTATGCATCTGAGAGAGAGAGCGGTTATGGATACTTGAGTAGAACTATTAAAGGGTGGTAGTGAGGGAATCCGTAGTGGAGGTGGTTATTGGAGGGCAACAAACATTGTCACACTGGGGGTCACCGGCGCTAATGCCAGCCCTGCCAAAGAGAATATTAACCTGTGTCACTAACTAAGCAGGAAACAGGAGTTTCCTCCCAAATCGCTTCTATGAGGTGTTTGTAATTGATAATACAGGGGACAATTCTCAGGCGAATCCTAGAGGAAACTTTACCCACAAACAGGTTGGAATTGAGAATTACAAGCAGAAATGGTGGCGGTAATGCCAGTTCCAATGCTACTACTACACATACCATAGGGATATACATGGGATTGCTTGAAATTCTGTAGAAATTACGCATCACGGAATTACCAATACCTGTGGTGTCAAGAGTTCTGGATGCAAAATTATGTGCCACAACTAGCGCGGTACTTGTGATGTACGTTAAAGTGTCCTATAGTGTGATCGACTCCCTGGTAAAAGGGGCCTATCAGATCCACGAATGACAGGCGGCTGCAAATTTGTACTGTGATCAATCTCTGGAATGATAAGCAAGCCATTTATTCAAAATCGACCAGGCTCCCAGTTTGCTGATATCCATCCGAGCTTGCTTTTGTTAGTAGAATGACAGGCTGATGGCAAGCACTTTAAAGAAAAATTGCAAGTTACTAGAAAACGAGCAGATCGATTCAATATCACCAAGGGCAGTTTCATTAAATGCAATAAGGTTTCTCTTATGCTAGTCATATTTTTTGCTCTTTGTACAGGCCCGTTTCTTTACACCGCATATTACTGCCATTTCACCCTTTCATGATCAATGACTCTTTAAAAGAGGAAACAAAACATATTTTAAAAGAGGCCCTAGGCCCGGTTGTAGATTGATTCTCGAACTGTTTTTAACAATTTCTTCTGGAAAACAGAAAGTAAATGTGTAAGTCTGCAACATTTTTATAAACTACAAAACTATGAACATGTTGCTGCACATTTGTATGGAGAGAGAGTCCCCTACAGTCTGCTGTGGTTGGCTGCCCCCTTACAATTCAAAGGCAGCTTATCTCCTGTTTCAAGACTGTCTTCCTTTCAGCTGCAGACAAACTAGGGGGCATATTATCAACGGCCAGCGATAGATTTCTTATCGCTGGCTATCTCCGGAAATTATCGCCCTGGTAGCGCGTTATTAACAACACGCTTCTCCAGGGCGATAAAAATTCCAGAGATAGCGAGGTTATCGCCGTTTTGCAGGGAACATCGCTGGTTTTCCAGCGATGTTCCCTGCAAACGGCGATAACCTTGCTGATACGACCCTGTGGTCGTATCAGCACAATCCACCCCCTATGTTAGGGATGGCTAAGTCGGGATAATAGCAGACGTTAGATTTTGGCGAAAACGGCCGTTTTTGCCAAAATCTAACGTCTGCTATCATCCTGTGGGCTGCCTTGTAAATATCGCGATGTGCACATCGGCGATATTTACAACGTAGCCCATCTGGGGTACGCCCAGTAACGCCCACCTTGCATCTCATTAGAGATGCAGGATGGGCGTTGGGGGAAAGGGCGATAGTGCAGGGATTCACGCGATAGCGTGACCTTGCTGATTAGGCGATAGAATTAATCGCCGCTTTCCGTCCGAAAACGGACGCTAAAGCGGCGATAATTGACTATCGCCTGGTTGTTAATATGCCCCTAAATAAATACGGTGGCTCTGTCTGGGGTCAGCAGGCGGTATTACGTTGCTGGCCATTCTAGAGAGATTGGCCGTACCAGGAAAGCAACTTCGCTGCCATGGACCCCTTAGGTGGCACAAATGAGGGTTAACTCTAGAGAGGCCTCAACCAAAGGTGAACTGCAACATAAAAAAATGCATGCCACCAGGACAGGAGCTGCTCTGTATCGAGAACTCCACGCCAGCAGACCAAACAAGCATTTGCAATGCAATAGGTCTCGTATTTACGTTCATTTCGAGACCTATTGCATTGGAAATGCTTGTTTGTCAAAGCGCCCATGCAGCGCTTTCACTTTAATGTCGGCCGCCCGCGCCCCTCTCCTTAGACGAGCCGCATCTAAAGAAATGGGTGTGGCCAACATTAAAGTGAAAGCGGCGGCACAAAACTTCCACTAGACAAACCTCCGAACTCTCTTTAGAAAGAACATTAATCACCGGAGTTATATTGACTTTTATTTTTGCCTGAAAATTGCTGGAGGCCTGGAAAGCGGCAGCAGGTGCTTTAAAAACCATAATATGCTTCAAACAGGACGCCTCCACCCAAAGTCAGAGCCCGGTGGAGTCGCACCAATCGCACTGCCCTAGAGCCCGCTCTGCTCCTTGACCCTAAATGAACAGTGTCTCAAACACTTAGGTATGGGGTGCAAAAAGAACTGCAAAACTATTTACTTCCAGAAACTTAGAGGGGTGCCAGAGGCAAAGGGATACCTTAATAGGTTTTCTCAATAGCTGAGAGAGTGAGGTACCTCATTTTAAGAGGTAGGACCATGGACAGGCTTGTGGAGCTGCAGCACCTGAGATCACTGTCTGCGCCCTTAGAAAGGTTAGTATGTTGAGACAATTTTAGTTAGAGGAAGTACTGTAAAGGTTGGAAGCGTGGGGGACTTTGTGAGGATATGTTTAGGGCCCTCCACCAACCACTACATCTTCGGGTTCCTGGCATCTGGAAATCAGAACATTTTCTGGAACTTGGAGAAGACTGGCTGCTTGCCTAAAGAAATACTATGGTCATGGCTCCTGCCTCCTCTTTATCTCAAAGGTTTGGAAGCTGTTCTCACAGGGTCGCGGAAGATGACATCTCTAAGATGCGAAAATCAAGCCGTGGTAACTGGTGGGCGGAATTTGCGTAGTCGCGTTACGCAAAGTTCCGCGAAACGGTAAAAAATCTCCGCGAGCACGCAAAAGTTCCACGAACACGCGGAATTGCTTGTTCCGCCCGTTCGCGATGCTTTTTTCCTGTTCGCGAATGCTGTTTGCGTGCTTGGGGGGAAATATCTCGCGAACACGCACTTTGAAAGCGCGAACAAGCAAAAAATTCCACGAAGCCGCGGAATTTTTGGCAATTCCGCGTTCTCCGCGCAACGCGAAATTACCCAAATTCCGCGAGCGAAACGGAAATTACCGCCCAGGCCTAGTATTAACACACCATTTCTGTGTCCCATTCATAAACTGAGACCCCACAAGTCAATTTAGTTACTGCTGTCACCTGTGAGCAGGTGGGTTCCACCACGCTCTTCTTTTGGAGGCACTGACTTGTGTGATTGTTTGGTAACCTGACTGCTTCACATTTTTTGTTATGAGAACATTTAGGCAATCATTTCTTGAAAATCTGAGAAGTTCTTCTGAGTTTCTCAAGTAAGTTGTCCGAGGGGTTCTTCTCAATGAGGACTGCTAGCCTGGATGACTACATTTTAATTGATTGTACCCTGCAGGTTATCTCTTGATTCATTGGGAGATGTGCACGAGAATAGCTGTTCATGATTGTTCTCTTAAGTTAACTTTTCCTCTGGTCCAAAATAGACTTCATACTTTCTGTCTGACTGGCAAGTTCACCAAGTCAAAAGTCTCTAAGCACACCGACAGTAAGAACAGCATCTGAAAAGAGATGAAGAACTGCAAAAAAAAATAAAAAAAATCAACAAGCCATTTTTATCTATGAACACAAGATCTGGAATAAAATCCCGATATCCATCAGGATTGCCTCTACCCTTCTTGAATTCAGGAAAAAGCTAAAGATACACCTTTTACAGAGCACCACATCACAACACAGTAAATAGTCCACCTACCCTCTAAGATCCTAACACCTCCTCTTGTCAGTCTCTGATTGTATCTCTACCTTCAACCAGCTAGGCCTGGGTAAAATTTCCATTACACCAGCATAAACTTCCGTAATTCCGCAAAAGTCCTGAATTTCTTCTATTATGCCACATCATATAATTAATTATAGGCTGCGGCTGGCGAAAACTTGTCACTAGCACATTGGAACAATTTACACGACTGGAAAATTAGTTCCCCGGTGCCGCGTCATATAGTCTGGTGATCAATGGTATCTACAGAAGGCGCTAGCTAGTAGCCTCTGCAGTGCAGTTAGTGCTGGGGTTTCGTCGGGGAACATTGGAAAGAGATCCTTGACGGCGGCATGTAGGCTGTGGCATGTGAATGTGAAAAGTGGTTTTGCATTTTGTATGTATTTCAGGTCTGTGGGTTCCAGAAATTTCCGCTTGAGTATATATCCCCCATTGTTTCAATCCCAATTTGTTTAAGTTGAGCAAGAACCCCATTTTCCTGTGTTTCTGAAAGGGCTGGGTGATATCCTAGTGGCAGCGTAGGAGCATATAGTGGGAGTTTGTGGGCTCTTGCCCCCAGATCTCTACAGGCCGATGTTGTGAAGTCGATCGTGTTTATTTCTGTGCGAAAGGTATCTGTAGGTTTATGTGGTAGGATATATCTAAGTGGGATGGGATGCACGTCCTCTGCCTCTACCGCCAGGTGCGGCACATACGTCTGGGGGAAATACCAGTAGGGCACATATTGCGCTTGAGCCATAGGTAGTAGAGATATAAATCCGGTGCTCCGAAGCCGCCCTGCACATAAGGTTTAGTCATTATGTCCCACCCTATGTGTGGTTGTTTGCCCGCCCCTGCCAACGTGATTAGTTGTGTACGAAGTGTTTTAAATGGGGCCTGGGGGAACACTATAGGTATATTGATAAATAGGTATAGGAATCATGGCACTATAATAATTTTCATTATGGCAACTCTGTCAGCCAGGGATAGAGGCACTTTTATCCATCTCACCACTTGGTACTCCAGTTTCACTGTAGCTTTACCATAGTTCTCACGTATCACCAGTTCAGGATCTCTATGTATCCACACCCCTAAGTATTTTACAGGTTCTGTACTCCACTCAAGTGGGTACTCTAGAGCACATGGTTTTGTACAAGGAGTTAAAGGTAATATTATCAATTTCGCCCTATTTATACCCAATCCAGAATGCCTTTCAAATCGGATGTATTCGCTAAGCAGGGCCATCAGGTGTTGTATAGGGTTGCATACGCATATGACCATATCGTCAGTGTATAGTGAGATGCCAGTTGGTCTCTGCTGGAATAGTAGTGCTGCAGCTACAGGCCGCTGTCGAATCATGCATGCCAGTGGTTCAAGGGTCAATGTAAATATAATAGGGGAGACGGGGCATCCCTTTCTTGTATCTCGATGGATAGATATCAGCTCTGATGTGTGCCCATTGACTCACACCCTGGCTACTGGAGATGTATACAGCAATCTCACCCACCTCAGGAACCCCATTGGGATGCCCATCCTCATTAATATAGTGAACATGTAGGGCCATTCTATCGAATTGAAAACTTTAGAGGCATGAAGTAATACCGCTGCCGCTTCTAATTCCAGGTTTAATTGGTGGAGGAGTGCAAATATTGTGTGTGGTGGAGCGGGTTGGTATGAAGCCCGATTAATCAGATAGGACCATGTTAGTTAGGAGGGACTGAAGTCTGCAGGCTAGAATTTTAGCCAATATTTTAGCGGCAGTGTTGATGAGAGAGTGGGGTTGGTACGATTCGCATTTGTCCGACTGTTTGTCAGGTTTGTGTAGAGCTATGAATGATGAGAGCTTTGTAGCTTGTAAATGAGGAGCTTGCAGGGTCACATTTTCTTTATAGAATTCGCTGGTGAGTCCATCCGGTCCCAGTACTTTTCCTTTCGGCATATAGCGGATGGCTTCGAGTACTTCTTCCTCTTCTGTGGATTATGAGAGAAACTCACTATGACCCGTTGATATCCACACTAAAACTATGTCATCCAAATAGACAGAAATCTCCTCTGCCGTTGATGACACTTTGGATGCATACAGAGCCTCATCAAATTCTGAAAAAGCAAACAGAATTCCTGGTGTGTCGTGGTAGTCTTTGCCATCCCCACTGGTAATTATTATCACAGAATGGTGTTCTCCGATGAGTCTGAGACTGGCAGCCAGCGAACCACCCGGCTTCCTCCCTCCTCATAGGTTCTTGCTACATGTCTACTGGAGAAAGATCTCAATTCTCGATCTGCCATGTCGCTATAATTTGTGATTTGGTCTCTGATGTTGGCCAGAGTGCCTGTGCATGGCCTGCGCTTATATTACTTCTCCTGTTCTTGTATTGTTGTTCAATTTTTGATAGTTGCGCACAAATATGTTTAAGTAGGCACGCATGGGTGCTAATGCAGATCCCTCGTGTTAGAAATGGGGGTCTCTAGTTGGCAGAGGTAGGTACCTTTGTCTGAATAGGGACCCTTGCTTCTAGTCAGGGTAAGGGGGATACACACTCTAGATACCCCCTGCTCACCCCAGTGGTAGCTTGGCACGAGCAGACAGGCTTATCCCAAAGGCAATGTGTAAAGTATTTGTACCAACACTCACAGTAACACAGTGATAACACCACAAATGGACACCACACCAGTTTAGAAAAATAAAGTATCTTTATCTAAACTACACAAGACCAAAACGACAAAAATCCAACAAACAGATACTCAGTGAAATGTTCTTTAGAAGGTTGTTACTAAAATAAACTTGTAGATTCTGTATTTCTTCAGGCAACTGCAATGGGGTCAAACAGTCACAGATTTAAGATAAATCACTTGCAGATACTGTATTGACTTCCGCAAACATAACATCATAAGCACATGTCTCCTTTGCACCGACGTACCTGCTGTTACCGAACTCTTCACCACTGTAATACTGACTCCGTTGGTCAGCCGCAAAGAAATTATGCTTTTAAATGCTTGAAACAAACGGATTCAGGGATAACAGGCCCCGGTACCGCGACTCCCTTCTGTGCAGGTACGGGCCGTTATTATCACCAAGAGAGGGGGGGCCCCGCTATCCAGATAACTGCTTTACAGTGTCCTGCCGGTCCGCAACCCGCCCCCGGTAACACTACACGTGGCAGATCAGATCGCAGACTCAGATCGCAGATCTGAGCATTACCTGGGGAGCTGGTCTCTCGCTGCTGCCCTTCCTGATTCGAGCGCAGCCTCACTTCCCGGCTTGACACTGACGTCCTGCTGGGCGACTCCCTCGTCAGCGGTGGTGCGTTTCAGAGGAATCCCGGTTGCCAGGCAACGCCTCGCAACCGATGATCGCAGCACGGCTTCCTCTCTGGAGATAACGATCTTGCTGACGACTCGGGTCCGCGGCAGTGACGGGGCACAAAGCAATCTTGATAGTCACGGCTTCTGCAGGTCTCTCGAAGGTCACAGGCTGTGTGCAGACACGCACACAGCGTTGTAGAGACGATCTTGGGAACTAAGCACTTTTAAGCAATGCAGGTTTCACGAAGGTCACCAGCTGTGCGCAGACACACGCACACAGCGTCGTAGAGACGATCTTGGGAACAAAGCACTTTTAAGCAATGCAGGTTTCACGAAGGTCACCAACTGTGCGCAGAAACACGCACACAGCGTCGTAGAGACGATCTTGGGAATGAAGCACTTTTAAGCAATGCAGGTTTCACGAAGGTCACCAGCTGTGTGCAGACACACACAGACAGCGTCGTAGAGACGATCTTGGAAACTTTTATGTTCCTGTGTTTCCGCAACAGGAGGCCAGCTCACACAGGCCCTTGGAGACTCCTCTTCAAGCAGGGGGGTGGACACAGCACACAGCAAAGTCCCGTGTCCTTTCCTCAGCAGCAACAGCAAACTGCAGGCCAGCCCCAGACACACAGCAAGGGCAGTACTTCTCCTCAGTCTCTTTAGCTGTCCTCTTTGGCAAAGGTTCCTCTTGATCACGAAGTAGTCTAAAGTTCAGGGGTTTTAGGTCTAGTACTTATACCCCAAAAGGTCTTTGATCCCTATGTGCAAGGGGCTCTGAGCCCAGTCCAAACCAGTTCTGGGGGGGCACTCTGCCAGTGCACAGCATCTTCCTTTGTTAGTGTGGGCCAGGGTCTTCAGACACACCACAGGGGGGCGGAGCCAACATTGTGGGAGGCAGGTACAGGTGCTACTCCTCCCACCACTCCAAATGCAGATCGGCCTATTCAGCCTAGTGCTGACTCATCCAGACTCCTGGAGCCACGACACCCCACCAGCCCCTGTGACTCCCAAAGCCAGACAGTCAATCCACAACCAGGCAGAGGCACACAGAAAGGTTGAACAAGAAAAATAGCCACTTTCTAAAAGTGCTATTTTCAAACACAGAATTTAAAAACCATCCTTCCTAAAAGATGTGTTATTAAATTCTAAGTTCAGGGATACCAGACTCCAATTTCTTATCTTACTCCTAAGGGAATATATGCTTGTAAAAAGGTTACAAAGCATTCCCCATTCTGTCCTATGGGCAAGATAGCCTTTCAATAGTGAAAAACGAAATTGGCAGTATTTCGCTATCAGGACATGTTACACACACCAGTACATGTCCTACCTTTCACATACACTGCACCCTGCCCAGGGGGGTACCTTGGGCCTACCATAGGGGTGTCCTATGTGTAAGAAAAGGGAAGGGTAAGGCCTGGCAAGTGGGTGCACTGGCCAGGTCGACATGGCAGTTAACAAACTGCGCGCAGGCACTGCGGTGGTAGGCCTGAGACCTCTTTTCAGGGCTACTCTTGTGGGTGGCACAATCAGTGCTGGAAGCCCACTAGTAGCATTTGATTTATCAGCTCTGGCACACTCAGTGCACTTTACTAGGGACCTACTAGTAAAACAAATATGCCAATCATGGATAACCAATCACAATAACTATTTACACAGAGAGCATATGCACTTTAGCACTGATCAGCAGTGGTAAAGTGCCCAGAGTCCTATAGCCAACAACCACAGGTCAGGAAAAAATAGGAGAAAGAAGCAAAAAGTTTGGGGACAACCCTGCAAAAAGGGCCATTTCTAACACTTCGCGTTATAGCTTTTAAGGCTTACAAGTACATGTCTGCTCCCTCCACCGAGCCTTTATTGATGTCAAAGTATTCTACTGTGGCTAGTCTTATTGACTCTTTGTGATAGCGGGTTTAATAGTACAGAGAGATTAAATCTCCAGCTGAATTAGTTTGGTATCTGCGTTGAAATCGTTACATCTAACTTAACTGGGTTATGATTGGACAGGGTTCTGGGAAGGTGTTGAATACCTGTCGTCCAAGTGCTCACCTCCTCAATTGTTAGCCAATAGTCTATCCTAGACGAGGAATTGTGCACTGCAGAGGCATATGTGCCTTCCCGGATATCTGGGTTGCGCTGGTGCCATAGGTCCACCATACCAAATTCCTCCATTGCCTCCCTCAGTACCTTGGCGGATTGCCTGTCATGGCCACGTGTGTGTGCTGATCTGTCCTGCAGTGAGTTGACAGGTGCATTGAAACCCCCCCTCCCCCACCCCCCCATCGAATGACAGATTGTAGCATGGTGCATAGGATGTTCTACATGCAAGTGAAGGACTCTGGATCATCCACATTTGGCCCATATGTGTTCACTAGGGTGCTTAAGGAACCAGAAAGGATGCCCTGTAGTATAGCATATCTGCTGTGATCATCTGTAATAGCATGAGTGACATTGAATGGCACATCTCTCTTTATCAATATCACCACCCCCCTGAAATATGAGAAGCATAAAGAGGCCAGTCTGGTCCCAGCCCATCTCAACCCCACCTTACTCTCCGTCCGTTTCATCAAATGAGTCTCCTGAAGGAGAGCTATCTGTTTATGGCATCAGTCTAGGTACACCAGTACCTGCCTTGTTTTGCCGGGCCCTCAAACGTTCCATGTGATTAACGAGGTGGTGTCAGGCGGTTTCAGTTTAGTCTTTCTCGTCCCATGGTTCATTTTGAAGCTGGTAATATATCAGTGTGTCATTGAGTGCATTGTTTATAGCAATCAGTGCAATGCCATGGCAACAACATTTCAAATCGTATAGCCCTTCCCCCTCCCACTTCAGCATCCCAATTATGCCAAAGGTCTCCCTGCAAAGCAAAAACAATGAAAACAGTAACATAGAACATTGGCGGTATGCAGAGGTTGCAGCAATTAAAGTAACATTTACAAACATTCGGGGTGCACCAATGTGGGGTCGCTAGAGTCCCGGTTGCCCACCCGATGTACAGGGGTGGCCGAGAGACCTGGTTGTGTAAGGCGTTTTAGACTGATTATGGATGGGTGGTGTGTGTCAGATCAGATCAACACTCTTTATTTTGGTAATCAAAATTACCATAAAAGAGACTTATATTTAGGATCATAAAACAGTCATTATCATAAAATACATTCATAATCTTAAAAAACATTTATGACCTTCAAATAAATAAAAACTTTAAAAACGTATTGGTATGCCACACAATTCCCTAGCGTCAGCACAGGTGATTTAAAATCTTAAAATCAATTAGTCATCATCAATTATACACCTTAGAAGTTCCTAGTTTATCAAATTTGGAAGCAACTCCCACTTTCTTCCGTGCAAACTTAATGCTCATTGTAGACCTTGGTGTTCCGATCACCATTGGGGTCAGCAAATCTGTCTAGAGCATTCTAACTAATCTGATTTAGCAGCTACTCCCATTTTCTTCCGTACAAACCACATACTCATTAAAAACCTTGATACTGCAAACACCACTGGGGCCCACAAATCTGTCTGGAGAATTCTGCACCCCTTCAAGTGCCTTCTAACACCTAGACATCTACAAATTGGCAATATGCACCTGGCCCTCTCACCCTACTATAGGCCAGACAGAAAAACAACATATGTGCTACACATTCTCGCTCATGTCCACAAGGTGGGCAGCCCATAGCGACAAAATCAGCTGACTTGGCCCATAATTAAGTAAAAGTGCAGAGTGGCAAAGTGCCATACCTGAACAGAATGTAAAGTTTCCTAGCCAGGTTTGGTTCTATATCAGGTAAAAAAGACTCTGCACAATCAAAATTCTTTGTTGTTAAAAATGTGTCTGTTAATATACCCAAAGTTGATAAGGTTAGGAGTTTATTGAGCCGGTAAGATCTAAACAATGATTTTATTTCAATTACTGAGATAGAACAACAGCTACCCCCGTGATCTGTCCACATATTTGCTAAACCCAATTCAGAGAATGTTTCTCAGACTTGTCTCATCCATGGGAGATCTGCAGTGGACAGGATATCTAAGTATTTCCTCAAGTCCTTTTTGATAATATAGCAGTTCGGGGGTAACCCAAACTCTCCTCCAAAGAATTAGAGGTCTTATTGCCGCCCTGCCTGCTCCAAGATAGGTCTAAGACCAGCATCAAACCTCAGGGGAATCAAGGTGGTGCTGACCTGAATACACAACACCTGCCATAAAAAACGATTTTCCACCATACCTAACTGTTTGATGTTCTTGTGGCCCCAGAGCTCTGCACCATATAAGGCCACCCCCAAGGACTGGTATGAATAAAGCTGGAGGACTGGAGAGAATGGGTTAAAGTGGAGCCCTCTATAAATCTTCATCAAACCACCAATCTGCTGTTCTAATAGTATCCTCCGAGATGTATTGGGTCCATTCCATCTTCCCGTCTTGAGTAACACCCAGTGGTGGTGTGTATCGTGTTAGCAGGGGGCAACCTCCTCCCTTATATCATCATCAGGTAATATTGTGCAACAGGCTAGTGAGACTGCAGTTCTCTTGAGTCAAGAGAAAGGGAACATGCCGGCCCGAGAGGCTACTCATCGCCACCAAACAGCCCAGGCAACATGTCTCAGGGTTTACCAGCATCCTGTATGGCAGCCGGAGTGTTTACCATAGATTGAGCATGGGCTGCATCAGTGGCAGCGGGCCATCACACTTTGTATGTTTTTAGTTCACCTCTACTTCCTCTGCTTGAGTGTGGCGGGCCCATCCGTGAGGGAAAAGCTTGTTGACATACTCCATTGCTGCATTGGGCTTCATAAAAATCTTCGTCTGGCCTTGATGTTCTATTCTCATTCTGGCTGAGTATAGCATTGCATACTTTATCTCTGTCTTTCGCAGCTTTTTTTTGACAGACAAATATTCTTTCCGGGCCGCCTGAACATTGGTCTTGAAGTCTGGGAAGAACCACACTGTGTTGCCTTGGCAGTTGATGTCTCGTCGTTCTCCCGCCATTATTAGCACCGTATCCCAGCCTCTGTAATTTAGGAGTTTGGCTATGATCAGTCTGCGGGGGCGTTCCCAGGGGGGTCTCGGTGCCAAGGTTCGAAGAGCGCACTCCACCACTAGCATGCGGGAGAGATTATCTGAGCCGAAAATATCTGTCAGCATTTGCTCAACGTACAGTCCCATTTTCCCAGTGTTCGTCGATTCTGGAATCCCGGCTATGCGCAGATTGTTGTGGTGGAAGCGTGTCTCAAGGTCTTCATTTTTTGCATGAATTATCACGAGCACCTTTTCCATGTTTAGGCATTTAGTGTTCATACAGTGCATATTATCTTCTGAACAAGATATTCTCTGTTCTGCATCTGTTAAGCGTGATGCATGTTTATCAAGTGTGGTGGCAAGATGGTCCATGCGTAGGTTGAGGTGATCGATTTTGCTGTCTATGGATTGTAGACTGTGTTGCATAGCCAGCAACGTACTCTCCAGGAACTTGACCCTCTGACTGGAGCCGTCTGTGCTCTGTTCTGCAGCCACCTCTGGCATCGTTTTCGTGCTCTTCCGAGATTCGATAGTTAGTTTTTTTTTTTTGAAAACGTATTTTATTGTCAAATTGCACATATGTTGCAGGGCTCTGCACTCCAGAGACTACTGCCATAACAAACCTTACAGCAGCCGGAAGCAATCGACTTTTTCTTTAAAATAACGAACGAAAAAAAACAACTACACATGGCTATGCATATGAAACTGAATTGTCCAAAGCGGACCCCCACCCTCCAACTCCCCCCACCCGCACCCACCCCCCAGAGTCGCACAATGTCCACGTAGTCCAGTCCACAATCGATCTTTATAAATAAAAGAGTAGCAGCCTATGTACACACACCCCCCCAAACCCCCCCCATCCCCCCGCACCACAGCACACCCATGCGTCGCCATCACTTACTCCCCCGGAGGGGCCGCTTCCACAACCGGAGGCTCGAGCCACAGGCCCCTGTATTCCGCCCAGCACTTCCATATTTTATAATGCTTACGGGGGCACCCCTAGCAACAAAGATTGGTTGTTCCAACCCCATGCAATAGTCCAGACCATTTTTCCAGGCTGCCACAGACGGGGCCCGCGGGTCCTTCCACACCTTAGCTATATCACGTTTTGCCAGTGTAAGGCCAAGGTACACTAGATGTCTTTTATATACATTGCCCCCTACCCCCTCCATGACGTGTAGCAGGGCAAATTGTGGTGTGCGTGGGAGCCCCCACCCCAACACCTCCGACAAACAGGCCAGGACCCCCCTCCAAAACCAGTCCAGAGCCATGCAATGCCAGACGGTATGTAAAAACGTGCCCTCCTCCCGGCCACACCGAAGACACTCCGGGGAGGCGATCAGTCCCGCCCGCCACAGTCGACTCCGGGTGAAGTAGACCCTGTGTAAGTACTTAAATTGAATGAGGCGGAGACGCATGGCTATGGCCGCGCCGCGCGGGGCGGCCAGAGCCTCCCTCCAATCCTCCTCTTCTAATGGGCCCACATCTTCTTCCCACACCCCCGGAGCCTCTGTAGCGTAGGGGAGCAATGGGTCACCAGGGATTGATAGATCTGGGATATCTTTTTGGTCTCTAGGTCCCCCATAAAGACTTTTGCCTCCAAGGGGCTAAACTCCGGGAGAGACTCCAGATCCCGCAGACTAGGGGACAGTGCATGGCGGAGTTGGAGGTAGCGGTAGAACTGGGACCGGGGCATGCCAAACTCCTCCTGTAGATCTTGAAAGGACTTGAGTATTGTGCCCCTCATAACATCCCCCAGGGTCGAAATGCCAATGGCGTCCCATCCCCGGAAGCCCTGTAGGGCCGCAATGTCGGGCAGTCGCCCATTATGCCACAGGGGGTTTCTTGAGTCAGGGTATTCCACCACCCCATGCGACGCAGTGCTTGCCGCCATATTTGGAACACCACCTGAGTGGCCGGTGGCAGCGCGCCCCGTAGCGGCGCCGAGTAAAGAATAGTGTGTAGTGTGTGGGACCCCATGAGATGACGCTCCAACGCATATGCCGGGTCTTCCCTGTCGCCATACCACCACTCATTAAGGACCAATAGATGCGAGGCCTGGTAGTAAGAGAGAATGTCCGATGTCGCCAGTCCTCCGCAATAGGTGGAGAGAAAGCATGTGCGCAGCGCTACACGCACAGCACCCCCCTCCCACAGGAACTGCCCAAGCGCAGAATTCACCAACCGGAACCATTTGGGCGGGATCGGGTACGGGTGATTCTGGAGCTGATATAGCAGCTGAGGAAGCGCCACCATCTTAAAGATCGCTGATCTACCGTACAGCGTCAGAGGCATGCGCGACCAAGTCCTAATATCTGCACGGGCTCGCTCCCATACCGGCTCTATATTTCGCGCCCAAGAGATGGCCGGCACCTCCGAAATAAACACCCCCAGATATTTGAGGCCCCCCACTGCCACCTGAAGCTTGGACGCCCAATCGCCCACCTTCGTCCGATCCCCCAGAGCCCACAGTGTGGATTTGCGGGGGTTCATATACAACCCTGACGATTCCCCGAAGATCTGCATAATCCGCAGGAGGCGTGGCCCCGTTCTATCCAGAGCAGTAAGGAAGAAGAGGACATCATCCGCGTATAAAGCAATCCTGTCGGACAGCCCCGGAGCCCACTCAAAGCCTCTAATCTGTGCATCTATACGCACCCACGCCGCCAATGGCTCCATAGCTAAGGCGAATAAATACAGCGAGAGGGGGCATCCCTGCCTGGTGCCCCGCCCGATAGAGAAGCTGGAAGAGACCACCCCTGCAACCCGAACTGCTGCCGTCAGGTCTGTATATAGGAGCGTCATGTAGGACAGGAACTGGGGGCCAAGATTAAGCCGGGGCAGCAGTGCGAACAGATAGACCCAGCTCAGAGAATCAAATGCCCTGTCCATGTCCGCTAGAAGGAACGCCGCCTGTTCTCCGGTCTGTCGGATAGCCGCCATCGCCACATGCGCCCGCCGTATATTATGCCTGGTCGCCCTCTGGGGCATGAATCCGGCCTGGTCCGGGTGAACGAGCATTGAGATATGTGGCAGGAGCCGATTGGCCAATGCTTTAGCCAGGACTTTGGCCTCGACGTTCAACAGGGAGATGGGACGATAGGAGGCATGCTGCTCCGGGGGCCGGCCCGGCTTATGGAACACCACCACTTCCGCGTGTCTCCAATCTGGGGGAAGCCGACCCTGTTCCCTGGCCTCCTCCAGGGCCACCCGGTAGTGAGGGGCCAATTGCAGATTATAGTGACTAAAAAATTCGCTTGGGAACCCATTGGGTCCAGGAGCCTTCCCCGAGCTAAGTTCACCCAGTGCCGTACTTAGTTCCTCGTCCGTTAGAGGGAGGTCCAGCCGGTCACGCACCTCATCCGACACCGCCTTGGGCGGCAAATCCGCTATAAACTTGTCCACCATATATTCCGGTAGACACTCCCGGCGGGCATATAATTCCGCATAGTATGCAGCAAAGCTCTCCGCCAGGGCCACTGGGTCCGTAATCGGGGCTCCCGCTTCATCTAATGTACCCGGGAGGGCCTGGGCGTGGAAGGTGCCCTGACAGAGCCGGTGCAGCATCTTACCCGACTTGTCCCCCCACTGACATATCCTGCTGCGCGTTGCCAGCCAAACCTGTCGAGCCTCATCCATCAGGAGGGCAGCATATGACTGCTGCGCCAGGAGCAGCCGCCTCACCACCTGCCCCTCATCTGCCTCCCGGCTCTGACGCTCAAGCGTCTCCACTGCTGCCTCGGCCCGAACCAGCTCCATCCTGCGCTGCCTACGAGCCGCTACGCACCAGGCTATATCCACTCCCCGCAGGGTGGGCTTCAAGGCTTCCCACAACGTCCCGGCACTAGAGACAGACCCCACATTAACGATGAAGTAGTTAGCGATGGCCTCACTCATGCATTTCCGGTATTCCTCCTTTTGTAAATGCCATACTGATAGACGCCAACGAAATGGCTGCCGCCCTCTGCCCACCTGAAGGTCCACGGCCACCGGGGAGTGGTCTGAGAGCCCGCGAGGAAGGATCTCGGCCGACGCCACCCTGCCCGCCATTACTCGGGGAACGAAAATGTAGTCAAGTCTGGAAAAGGAGTTGTGGACTGCGGAGAGATATGTGTATTCCCGCCTATCTCCATGGACGCGCCGCCATGTGTCCACCCAATCTAGGCCTACCGCCATATCGTGTAGCTTCGTGGTCAGACCAGCACCCGGCCCTCCACCAATCCTGTGCCTGTCCATGGCTACATCCATAACATCATTCCAGTCCCCGCCCACCACGGATAACTCATCGGGCATATCGGCCCATAGGGTATATATCTTTTCCACCATTGACCACTGTAAGGGGGGGGGCGTATACGCAGCCCAGTATCAAGGGAGCCTCTCCGACCATACCTCGGATAAACAGGTAGCGCCCCTGTGGATCAACCCACTGTTTAGAGTGTATATATGGGATTCTTCGGTGCACTAGAATTGCTACCCCTCGCGAGCCCCTCGCAAAGCCGGCATGGAAAACCTGCTGGTACCCGTATCGCTGCAGACATAGGGCCTTCGTACCCATTAGGTGGGTTTCCTGCAGCAAGAGGATATCGGCATTGGCCCTCTTCGCCTGACGCAAGACAGCGCCCCGTTTAATTTTATCTAGCACCCCGCGTACGTTCCAACTAATAACGCGGAGTATTCCCGGGGACTCCCGGCCACCCTCAAAGCGTCCAGCCATTATGGAACGGACCGTGCCATAGCACGTACGGTGGGTCTCGGAAGCGCGTGTGTGTATTGAAGTGAACCCCTCGTGGAAGTGCAACTCGTACCCTAGAACAACCCCCCCTCAACAAACCCCCCATACCTCAAAAACGCTGAAGTATCTGTCGCGGCAGGGTGGTCCCCCAGTCCCCAACAGGGAGACGAGGGCCACCCCATCCAATGGATCCCCAGCGAACAGCCCATGGCCTCAGGGCCCAACCCCAACCAGCATCCAACGGGTGGGGATGCAGCCCAAGTTAAAACTCCCCCCAACTTATTCAGCCCAAGCAGCTAGCAGAAATCAGCGGCGCCACATGAAAAACATAATTCAAAGGTCCAATGTCTGCTGACCGGCAGCAGAGCCCCCGCGGGAGGAGGCCCCGCACGACTTGGAGCGTCGCCGGGATCTGGACCGTCTACTGCCCCCTCGCCACTGTCGTCCGAGTCCCTTCAGTGCGACTCCACTCGAGGAGGAATCTGACTCCCGCCCCGGCGGCGTGTGCACTCGCACTCAAACCGTTTCATCTGTCCATCTAAAGACCTCCTCCGGGGTATCAAAGAAGTGGGTGCGGGAGCGGTACACTACCCGCAGGCGAGCCGGGAACAGGAGGGCGTACGGCAGCTTGAGGTCTCGCAGTCGGGCCTTCGCGGCCATGAATGATTGGCGTTGTTGCTGGACCAGCCGTGTGTAGTCCGGAAATATGAGGATACGAGCATTATCATATAGCAGGGTTTCTTTGGCCCGGGCCTGTTTTAGTATGGCGTCCCGATCCAGATAGTTTAAAAGTTTAGCTATCACCGGCCGCGGGCGGGCTCCCACCGGGGGCTTCTGGATCAACGCTCTATGGGCCCGCTCCACGACGAAGCACCGGGACATGACTTCCGGAGGGAGCCAGCTCTCAAGCCACTGAGTAAGGAAGCGTTCCATGTTGCCATTTTCGCATCCCTCCGGAAATCCCACGAATCTCAGGTTGTTCCTCCGGGCCCGTCCCTCTGCATCTTCAGCCCGGAGCGCCAGCCCCTTCTGTATATTCTCCATATTCGCTACTTTTTGCTTTAGTGTCGCAACATCGTCCTCTACTCCTGAGACGCGGGTCTCTGCCTCCGTAATGCGGGCTACTGCGTTTCGCAGATCTTGGCGCAGCAGCATGACGTCTGAGCCCACCGCCCCGATTTTGGCGTCCAGCATGTCCCTCGATTGAGTAATTGCTGCCATCAACGCCGCATTGTCTGGGATGGTCTCCTGTTGGCCCCCCGTGGCCCCAGCCACCGCTCCCGGGCCAGTAAATTTATCAATGGGTCCGTGTTTAGTCGAGCCCCCGCTGCCCTTGTCTCTCGTCATATCTGCCCTTAGCAGTTGCCCCTCAGCGAGCGAGGCTCCACCCGGCGTTGACGCTGCGGCTCCCGCAGTGCAGGCACGGGCCGGACAGTCTGGGTCTCGAGCCGACTCCGAAGACACCCCCCGACTCAGGGCCAGCAAGCCTTCCCAGGGACCTGCGCCTGAGACCACACAGTTCTGCGAGAGGTAATACCCCTAGGGCCCCCACGGCCCGATCGACCGCCGATAATGGCGCCCCAGGGAAGGTGGGTGTACGCGGTCCGATTGACCGTTAATGCGCGGAGGCCACCGGGGGCCACCACCCGCACCCCCGGGGGCACACCCAGGGGCCGCGCGGCCCGACTGACCGCCGATGTAAGTGGTCCCCAGGGAGGAGGAGAGACGAATCAGGGGGGTGAGAGGAGAAGAGCAGCCAAGGGCTGGTCTGGCCGCAAGTCCCTGGTCTCCTCCCCACGTGGCTCGATTATACCACCGATTCCCCGCCGCTACTCCCAGCGTGTGGAAGAGTTCTACTACCCCCTTCCTCTGACTCCAGCCACCGCCGAGGCAACAAACACCCAGGAGCTGTCCCGCTAATCAGGGGGGGAACACATCTCACTCTCCCCCCCAAGTCGCCACGCAGCAAGCTCGATGGCCTCCTCTGGGCAGCCCCGGTCGTCCAGGCAGGGTCCTTCCCTAGCGCCCCCGATGTCAGCCTCCAAGCCGGGGCTCTCCCGCGGTACGCGCACGGTCCGGCCGACCGCCGATGCGCTCACGTGGGCGGGCAACGGGGAGGGGTGCCTCTCACCCACGCCCGGGCCGCTCCAGTTGCCCAATCCGCCGGGTCACCCAATGCAGTAGGCCCCCACGGGGAGGATGGTGATGAGAGTCAGGCGGGGGGAGGGGTGGACTTCAGGGCCGATAGCAGGCCCCACTGTGACACTCCCCGCGGCTCGAAGCTGCCGCCGATCCGCCCTAGCACTCCAAGTGTGGGGGAGTCAGCGCCTCTCCACACGGACGGCCCCTGCCTCCGCCGAGGCACCAGTCTCCAGGGAGCGCCCTCGCGGCCAGGGACGATCGGGCACAAGTCTCCGCTCCGGCCTCTCCCAGCCGCTCCTCACCTGCACAGTCTACGTCGGCCGCAGCGCCACCTCCTCAATTCCCGGGGCAGGCCACGCCGCAGGACATCACGGCCGCGGCCGCCCTCTCAGTCGCCGCCTCACCGCGCCGTCGGGCCACCCCCGGCAGCCCAGCGCCCTCCTCAGGTGACCAGGAGCACCGCCGATCTCCGGTTCCCCGTGCGCGACTCCACGGCCCTTCCGCCTCGCCGGCAGGCCGCCCCCCGCTCGGGCTCCGCTCGCCCCTCCAGCTGCCTCCACAGGTGCCTGAAAATCGCACCGAGTGACCCCAGGAGTTGACCGAGCCGCTGGGTCGTCGCCGAAGAGCCTTAGAAGTCGGGAGAGCAAGGATAATAGCAGGATATTTGGCGGGCTGGACGGAGCTCACTTAGCACACGTCCGCCATGATGGCTTGCTAAGCCACGCCCCCTGCGATAGTTAGTTTTTGCTGTGATTTGTTAGCTTTCCCCATTGGGGCCATCAATTTTGGTGTTCCTCTCTGGGTTTGGGACCATCTGCACACCAGGCACTAGACTCTTGTGCCTTCCACCAGGTCACTCCGCCTCTCTGTTTATGGGGGAAAATAGGTGGGTGTGCTCTGCAGCATGCCAGTCTTTCAGGGCCCTCTTGTTTAGTTGGTCGTCTGATATCGTAGGTCAACGTGATCTGTGGAATTGACAATGCAAAGGGCTCATTGGGGTTCAGGTGTGATGCAATTAGGCGTCCCTCCCCACACACATCAATGACAGTTCATGGGGCGGTGCCCATGGGAAGTCTCACAGTCCCCACAAATCTGTCACAGGCGCCAAGCTTCTTTGTAGATGGGGGAGTGTGAATTAATGAGATCCCCGTCACATCAAACGCCTAGTACCCTCGCAGGCGGTCAGTCCCTCAACATTGTAATTGAGTGGGGGTGTGCAGGCCCCAGCACTCCAGGCCAGATACAATCTCAGTATGGTGCTGCTAGTTATTTTCTCCTCTGCATGAGGATGTCAGTTTGTGCAGCTTTACAGTGGGTCTCCCAGGTGGGTCATGAGGACCCTGCGTCTTCCATCATATCAGAAGCAGCGGTACGTGGTCGCCGGAGATTGGGCACGATACAGCACAAAGGCCTCCAACTGTTGTGTGGTGCTGTAGGCTTCCCGGGTTTCAGCCCCAGTTCAGGCCATGTGCTGACGAGCGTGGGATGCTCCTCAGTCGCTCGTCTAGCAGCAGATCCAGCCGCTCGTCCCTGTCACAGCCAGCAGCCCCAATTCGGCACAGGCCAGGCCACAGCACCTCCATCACAGTATTGCCCTTGCAAGTCAGCCACTCGACTCGACCTTTCCCTCAAGGTGGCGTCACTCACCGCAGAGGCGTGGGTATATAGATAATGCAGGTACACTTCACTTTCTTGCCAAGCCCGTGCCAATCACTGCAGCCGCAGCAATGGCAAGGCACCGCAATCTCCCACCATGGTGAGCTGGGCCCAGTGCCGACAGTCTTGGGTCCACTCCTTCCCTGCAGGTCCAGCACCGCTCTGCCTCAGGGACTGGTAGTTATTTTCTGTATGTGCTGGGGCATTTCACTGCTCCTCGGCCCCCCCGCTCTGCGTTGCCTCCACTCACCGCAGCCACAGCACTGGGCTAGCAACTGCCATCTTGGTATCCATGGCTCGGGCGCCGCACTCTGGTTTTTAATCCTGGCTGGTGCAATTGACCCTCAATTCTGCCATTATTGGAAGCAGACACCTGCTGCTAGTATGTAGCTCCTTTTGCGGTCATCGATGGTAGCCAGAATACAGGATAGTTGATCGATTATGGCTCACGGCCGGCAGAGCTGCACTACAGTGTGGCCATCTTGCCATGGGCTCTTTAGCACCCCCTTAGCTAAATATTTATAAAATTGGAAAGAATGCGTTGAAGATAGGGGTGTGCAGTAAACTACACTCCACTGGCATGGGTCCGCGGAGTTTTGGCAACTCCGCATCCACTTGGAGCATGGAGTTTGGCATAAAAATACCTCTGCCATTCAACCGGCAGAGCAGGGTTTACCGGCGCGCATGCTGTCATGGACGCAGAAGAATATTAGACACTGATTTGGGGTTTTTAATTATTGAACATTACAAACCTAGAGAAGCAAATGCTTGTTTCAGCAATCAGCACAGTTAGCATCTCAATATACAGTCGACAGGCAAGTTCTTTTGTTGCCAATGACTGCTTCAGCTCTAACCTCACAGCAGCTCTGGAGGCGTGACAGTTCTGTAGGGGGAAATTACGCCGCGGTTCAGAGGTGATAGAGCAAGCCCTTGTGTGTACACTGTACATGAGTCTAGACAGTAACATGGAGGACTCAGAAACAGAGGAGATTAACTGTGATGATGAGGCTCCTGAGCAGGTCACTCACTGTCCAGCAGGGCCGGGAGAAAGAGGCAGAGAATGTAAACTCTTTCAGGGCTCGAGTAAACACTGGATTAAGGCAAGCGCAGCCAGCAAGAGGAGCAGGTTGCATGGCAGAGAGACGGCGAAGGAGAGCCCGGACGAGAGAGGGAGAAGTGGCTGGTGGCATGGCTTCATCTCAAGGGAAGAGGTACCTGGGACTGGATGGCAACTTTGCCGGAAAACATTCATGGCGTCCCTCAAATTTAGAAATCCCAGGTATGGAAGTGCTACTCCTCATCCTTTTTATTATTTAATATTTTAAATGACAGCACTGTTGGTTCTAATTAGTGCTGTGGCTCGAGCCCTTGTTTGTTGAAAATGTGCAGCTTGTTTGCCTGTAAAACCTGAAGTCCGTTTGCTTTAACATAGACTCCAAGGTGACACCTTTGCACAGTGTGTTTGTTACATGTTTGCCAAATAACACAGTCCCGATGCACCCCCTCACAATGCACACTTTTCTAACTTCTTTTGACTGCTGATTTTGCATTAGCCTCCACCATGCATTAAGGCTGCTGTCTGCTTGCAGTCATCACCCCCTTCACCATGATCGGGCTGTGTCTAGTGGTGGCAGAGCAATGCACTGCCGCTTGCGAAACTCAGCGGAATTCCATCGAGCTTTTCTGTTACTCTGTGGAATTCCGCGGAGTGGAACTCCGCGAGCTCTGCCCAGCTCTAATTCAAGACAAAAATCTGTATTTTCAGAGCTCATAAGCTCACGAGCTGATGTTTGGTGAAAAATGGTTGAATTTACAACATGTCGCTAAAACTGATATTTGAGTGATAAATCATGTTGTACTGGGGACACCTATTACTAATATTATTATCATGGTGCCAGTGACATTCAAGTTATGGCTGCTATAAATTACCCACATAGAGGCATTCATATTGTCAAAGGCCTTTTTAAATTACTGCTGGCAACCCTACCTGATATACTGAGGTGATCACTGCTAGTGATTTTGCATAAGGTGGCCTCTAATGTTGGTGTTGTAATTGTGATCTTATGAGACAAAATTTCAATATTAGTAGCTCTGGATGATTTTCATTGAACAGAGCTAGCTCTTATTACAGAAACGTTTGGAGACCCCTATGTTACAGCATAAAAGAAATTTGACCCATCTCCTTTTCGCTCCCTATTATCTTATACCTTAACCACCAGCCCCACAATAACAGTTGTACAATTCTACTTGAGACTGGCAGTGTACTAGATGGCCACTTCTCATTAAAATGTGCCCCATACACCGAACCCTTAGGAAATCTGACTGACACCTGAAGTAAGATCATTAAACTCAAATAGGATACTGAAAAGACTCTGCAAGTCATTTTTTTAAATATAATTCTTTTTATTAAACAGTTGCTCAATACATCTTCATATTCATCATCAGTACAGGATATAATAGGGCAACATTGATTGAAGGAGTAGTACAATTTCAAGCAAGTAAGTCTCACAGTTCCGGAACCCATCATATTGGGCATTTCCCCCCCAGCTCTATACAATTAGCTTCTGTATTTTTCACATTGGGTCCAGATTTTCTCCCATTTTTTGGGGCACCCTCTACTGTGATAAACCACCTTTTCCGCCTGCCGACACCAGTCTAGATCTTGTTTCCAGGCCCCCAACCTTGGTGGATCAGCTGCCCCCCATGATCTTGAAATGTTCTTCTTTGCCACTTCCGAGGCTAGCATAAGCCATGTTTCGTATGTTTGGGCCAGGTTAACTCCCCTGTCACTCCCAGTAGGTGACGTCGTGCCTCGACTGGGATCTGCATACCCACTACCGTAGCCATCACCCGTGATACCCCCGCCCAGTATAGTTGAATTTTAGGACAGGTCCAGAGGATGTGAAAGAAGGTTCCCACCTCCCCACAGCTCCTAACGCACTGACTGGAATCACACCGGCCAAGCCTCTGTTGAAGTGTTTGTGTAATGTATGACCTGTGTAAAATCCTTAGCTGGATCAGTCTAAATCTTGCTCGTATAGCAATGTCCCTGTGTCTCTGTATGGCCTCAGCCCAATCTTCATCTTCCAGCAGTCCCACGTCCATTTCCCACGCCTCCCTCAAGGGACCCAGTGGATCTGGTAAATTATTCATGATCTTATGATAAATGAGAGACAGCCTTGCCCACCATTGGTTCTAGCAGTAACCTGTCCTCTAGTGGGGAATAGTCAGGCAGCATTTCTCCCTCCGGTATGTGGCACCTTAAGGCGTGCCTCAGCTGTAGATATCAGAACCGCTCCCCATCTGCCAGCTGGTACTCTATCTGCAGATCTTCAAATTTAATCATGGCCCCATTCTGCCAGACGTCTCTGAGGTGGTCGATCCCAATAAGACCCTTCTTGCAGAAACCCAACAAGCGACCGACTTCTCCCAACTGATCACAGTCCCATAACAGGGTTAAGTCTGTTAATTTGGATTCTCACCCCAGCAATTTTGTAGCCACCCACAATGCCTGAATCACAGTCCTCGTGTGTGTAGGGAAAAGTGTCTTGCGTCCTCCCCGATACAATGCCACTGGGTAGCCCCCAGGCCCCATGGTATGACAGTCCAAACGGTATGCTGATTCAGTATATGGTGCAAAGACCCAGTCATTTACATTAATAAACCGGGATGCCAAGTAGTAACTCCTGATGTCCGGTACTGCCAGTCTGCCCTCATAAATTCCCAGTTGCAGCTTACGCAGTGCAATTCGGGAGCTGCGCCCTGCCCATAACAGGGTGCGCAATTCTCCGCCAATCGTTTGAAAAACTGTGCTCGGGACCTGGTGTGGGTGTTTTGAAGCACATAGAGCAGGCGTGGGAGAGCCATCATCTTGAACAGGACAGCCCGTCCCATAAGAGAGATCGGGAGCTTCTGCCAATTAGCCACATCTCTATGTAATCTCTCGTTGAGAATATAGATTCAGTTCTAGAAATCTCTTTTCCGATTTAGTGACCCAGATACCCAACTATTTGAATTCCTCCTGTTGCACCAGGGCCGCACAGGCTGACGTGTGGTGCGGAATCTGACCCGCCAGGAGAAAAACTAATGATTTATCCCAGTTTATCTAGTAGCCGGAATAGTTACCAAAGGTTCTGAAGATGTGTATGAGTCTGTGAAATGTGTTGCGTGGCTTGTGTGCATTGAGCAAGATACCGTCCGCATACAGGGAGATACGTTCCTCCCAGCCACCCCCAACGCCTATCCCATACACTAGAGGGTCTCTACACACCCATGCCAGAAGTGGCTCAAGGGCCATCACAAAGACAATAGGGGAGAGTGGATACCCCTGCCATGTGCCCCTCTGGAGTGCAAATGGTCTGGATATTGCCCCGTTGACATAGACTCTTGCTAAAGGGTCAGAGTATAGGAGACGGACCCAAGCTCAAATCTTTGCTCCAAAGCCCAGCCGGGGCAGAACCGCAAATAAATATGGCCACTCAATACTATCAAATGCCATATGGGTATCTAGCGACAGCACCACTGCGGCCTCTTTCGGGTGTGCTGCTGCCACGTGCATTTCCCCGTATAGGCGACGTAGATTCAGTCTAGTACTTCTCTGCGGCATAAACCCGGATTGGTCCTGGTGTATTATCGTGGAAATAATGGGATGAAGTCGACTAGACAATACCTTTGCCAGCACTTTGGCTTCAAAGTGAAGAAGGGAGATGGGTCTGTAGGAGCTGCATATCTCCGGAGGTTTGCCTGTTTTTGGAATGACCACAATTGTGACTAGTCTTAAGTCTTCTGGTAGTCGTCCTTCTTTCTGCGCTGTTTGAAACATGTTAAGCATGGGCTGAGCCACCGCGTCTGCAACACATTTATACAATTCAGCTGGCAGCCCGTTCGGGCCCGCTGCTTTCCCAGATTGCAGCTCTCGGAGGGCCCCGGAAACTTAATCCACTGTCAAATCCTGGTCGATAGCCACCCTATCCTCCGCCGTGAGTGTCAGCAGGGAGATATCTCTAAGCAACTCTCTTCCTCCGTTTTGTCCGAGACGACTGGTAAAGTGTTTTCGTAATACTTCGCAAATGCTTCGGCTATTTCCACTCCGGCCTTGCACCGCGAGCCCTCTAGGTCCCGGATTTCAAACACCCAGTTCCGGTCTCGGTCCCTCTTCTCCAACCATGCTATTAGTTTATTGGTTTTGTCACCCACGTCATATATCCGCCTCTGTGTTGCCACCGCATGCGAACGTGCTGCATCTTCTTCCAAGTCCATAAGCTTCCTCTGTTTGAGGCGCAGCTTATGTCCCAGGGTCGGATCAGTCGCCCCCTGTTGCCCCAATCGTTTCTCGATTGCTTCTAATTCTTGCTCTAGTTCAGCGCACCGAGAGCGGCGCTCCTTTTTCCTACCCCCCATCTCTGCCTGGACATAACCCCTTGCGACCACTTTGTACGCCTCTCACAACAACCACTGCGAGCTAACGAGCTGGTGTTCTCTACAAAGTTCTGTTCCGTATGTTCCCTAAACATATCATAAAATTTGCGGTCCCTAAAGAAGCAGGGATCCATGCGGGGCGGAAAAACTTGGTCCCGGGCCGGACCCCAAAGGGACACCACAACTGGGGAGTGATCTGATAAACCCCTCGCTTTATGTTGCGCGTCTCGGAACTACCCCCCATGCACACACTGCGTGAAAATGTAGTCCACTACCATGTGCCGCTGATATGTGTGTGTACTGCCTAGTGGATGGGTTGTGCGCTCTCCACAGGTCCATAAGCCCCAATGGTCTCCCACCCTTCAGCAAATTCCATACCTCCTTTGGCGTAGCGAAGTACCATGACTTCCCGTTATGAAGAACCCTGAGCTTGGCCGGGAACAACATCATGTACTTGAGGTTTCTGTACACAGTGCCCTCTTGACCTCATCAAAGGTGCGTCGCTGACGCTGCACCATTTGGGTAAAGTCTGGGAAGAACCGGATCATTGTGTTCTCGTATGGTAAGTCTCCTCTAGAGCGAGCTGCCTGAAGTATGGCGTCGCGATCACAGTAATTAAGGATCCTGGCGATAATGGTTCTTGGGGGGGGCCCGGGATTAGGTATAAGAATGGGCGCCCTGTGTGCCCTTTCAACGAAGAAAAAATATGAGAGGCGTTTGGGCTTCAAGTGTTTGATGATAAGTTCCTCCAAGAAGAGGTCCATGCAGGGGCCCTCCGTCCCCTCCGGCACCCCCACCACCCTAATGTTGTTTCTTCGGGCCCTTCCTTCCTGGTCTTCAAGCTTTGCTGCCATTATCTTATGGTGGCTTGAAAGGTGCTGCACCCGCTCTTTCAGTTTCCGAGTCGCAGATTGGAATTCACTGATGTGTGTCTCTGCCGCGGCAACCTTCTCTGAGTTTTTATTCATGTCTGCCCTAAGAAGGTTTACTTCTATAGTAACTTTGTCCATCTTGGACTCCAGGCTAGTTCCCAGTTCGTGGATTGCTGTCATTATGGCTCCCAATGAGGGCTCCTGTATTTCCTGGGCACCAGGTTCTGCCGCTCCCTCCACTGCTGCCTGCCTAGGTACCGCATATCTGTCCAGCTTATTGGCTTGGGTTAGGGGGGCACCCTTTGGTCTAATTATTTCCACCTCATGGGAGCACCCCCAGTCTCTCCCCTTATTTAGCTGCAGTCTCTTGGGGGGGGAGCAGGTATGGTCTCCCACAGGATGATCTGTTTCCCCCTGCTCTTAGACCCAGATCAATAGCTCAGGGGGCTGGGTGGGCTTCTATAAATCTCTTTCCCACCATGTGCTCTCACCTCATTGCTCGCTCTTGCGTTTCAGTATTGCTCGCTTTATCTGCACTTGGCTCTCTAGCACTTGACCGCTGTTTCCTCGCGGTGATGATCTCAGCTTACCTCGGGCCGGTCGTCCCCCTCAAACAATCTCCAGCTCCAGTCAGTGCAATTGAACTCCCCAGGCTGCCACCCAGGCTGGGCCTCCAAGCACCGTCTCTCTGCCACAAACTCATAGACGGCTCTCCGAGCACCGCATAGGTTATGGGGCAATTGATGTGTTGGGCCAGTGGGGGCCCCCAGGTGTTAGCGCCCTGCTCCGTTGCCTCCTCTCTCCATAGTCTCCGATCGTGAGGGAAACTGGGGGGCAGGGGGAAACACCCCTCCGGCCTCCTGCTCCGCCCTTGCTCTTTTGGAGTCGCTACTCTGACTCAGGGGGGGAGGAAGAATGCGCCTCCGCCCCCAGGTCACTGGCGGTTCGGGCGGATGCCCCAGGGCTCCATCTCACCCGGACTCCTGTCTGCAGCATCTCCCCGCAGCGTCCGGAGCTCGGCCCCCGGGCACGCCCCGCACTGGCCTCCTCTAGCGGCTGCAGGCCCGGAGCCGTCGGCCTCCCTGTATCTTTATTGCCAGTTCTGCCACCACCCAGAAGGCTACCCCCAGTAAGAAAACAAGTTACTTACCTGTAACTACAGTTATCCAGTATTGGTATCTTTCATAGATTCACATGCATGAATCATTCCCCGTCGTCGAGGCGGGAGTCCCACGATAAATTACAAAAGTAGTGCCAAAAGTAAATAACAGTAGAAGGCTAAAAGAAAAGGCCTAAAACTTAGTAGCCTATCTACATCATTATAATGAAAAAGAACCAAAGGTTAGCTCCAACCAATCAGCTACCAGCACCCTCTAGAACACTCCCATCAGAGGCAGTTCTCCTCAGATTTTCTTAGCACAAGTGGGAGTAAGAGTCCCAAATCCTAGAGAACTGACCTGCCGGGGAGGAGGGTGGGTGCATGTGAATCTATGAAAGATACCAATACTGGATAACTGTAGTTACAGGTAAGTAACTTGTTTTCATATCCAGTATTGGGGTATCTTTCAAAGATTCACATGCCTGAATCAGAGTAGTCAGCAGTATATCAAACGTAATGTCGTTTTGCGGATGGTGGGAGACAAGTATTACTAAACCCCCAAACTGTATCCACAATGACTGAGATTTTTTTTTTTTTTTTACACAAGTCTTCAAGACATCAAAGTTATGTAAAATGCAATCTACTACTAAGAACAAGAATACATAAGAATTATCATATATGTATATTTGTACAACTATACTTTATATAGATATTTACATATCAATTTTGTATGAATACTGATCGCAGGAACAAACAGCATATAAAAGAGAAAATACCTGGTCCGACTTAATGAAAGAGATGTCGTAGAACCGCCTGTCCAACTGCCGCATCTTCTCGCTGAGCAGATTGAAGACAGTAGTGCTTCGTGAACGTGTGGACATTTTTCCATGTCGCAGCACGACAGATATTCTCTAGAGTCACTCCGGCAAACAAAGCTGCAGAAGCCGCCATAGCCCTTGTAGAGTGAGCCTTGACCTTCCTCTGTAAAGGCTTGTTGGCCTTGTCATGGCAGAAGCGGATAGCGGAAGCCAGCCATCTGGCGATTGTTGCCTTTGTTACTGCAGTTCCAATAGTTGTTTGGCCATAGGCCACGAACAGTTGGTTGGAACGCCTGATGTCTTTAGTTTTTTGTAAGTAGAATTTTAAACAGCGTTTGACATCCAGAGAGTGCAACGCTCTCTCAGCTGGAGTGGATGGATCCGGAAAGAAAGTTCTTAACCTTACCGGTTCGTTCAAATGAAATTGTGACGGTACCTTGGGGATGAATTTAGGATTTGTGCGAAGGGTTACATAATCTCGAGTGAAATGTAGAAAAGGCTCAGTGATAGTGAATGCTTGGATTTCACTAACCCTTCTTGCCGAAGTTAGCGCCAGTAAAAGTGCTACCTTCCACGTGAGGAATTTGAGGTCCGCCTTGTGGATTGGTTCAAATGGGCGCTTCATCAGCTGCGCTAGCACAGTATTGAGCTCCCACTCTGGAGGGGGTGCTTGCACTGGAGGGAAAGCTCTGAAAAGTCCCTTCATGAATTGCTTGACAAGTGAGTATGAACAGAGAGACGGCCGATCAGCACTTTTTCTGAATCTAGACAGAGCAGCAAGGTGGACCTTGACTGATGAAAAGGTAAGACCAGACTTGGCTAGAGACAGCAAGTAAGGGAGAATCTGTTCCGCAGGAGCTTGAACTGGGTGAGTATTATTCGCTTCGCACCAATAACAAAATCGTTTCCATTTTGAACGATAAGTCTTTATTGTGCTTTGAGCACGAGCTTTGGTCAAAATTTCACGACAGTCTTGTGAGATGTTGAAGTCTTTGAACTCTAAGAAATCAGGAGCCATGCGTGCAAGTGTAAGGACTGTGGGTCCGGGTGGACCACTTGGCCGCTGTTCCTGGACAACATCGTAGGAGTCGGACACAGGCGAATGGGCTTGTCCTGAGTCAACAGTAGTAGTTCCTGGAACCATTATTGTCTTGGCCAACGGGGTGCAATCAGGATTATGCGGCAACTCTCTAGCTTCATTTTCCGGAGCACTCTCGGGACCAACGGGATCGGGGGAAAAGCGTAAGCACAAATCCCTGACCATCACATGGACAGGGCATTCCCCCTTGACCCCTGTTGAGGGAATCTGCTGGCATAGTACCGGCATTTCTTGTTGTCCCTTGTTGCAAACAAATCCAGTGCAGGTTTGCCCCAGGTTTGAAACACTCTGTTCAACTGTTCCTGTTCCAGTTCCCACTCGTGACAGTCCGACAGAGACCTGCTCAACGTGTCCGCCAGAGTATTGTGTAAACCCCTGACGTGTTCTGCTCTGAGGGTTATCCCGTGAAGAGTGACCCATTCCCACAGTTCCTGGGCCTCTTGTGAGAGTGTGGCAGATTTCGTTCCTCCCTGTTTGTTGATGTAATACATGCTGGTCGTATTGTCCGTACGGACCAGCACTGAGGAACCCGCAATCCTTGGCAGGAACGCTTGTAGGGACAGAAAAATTGCGCGGAGCTCCAGACTGTTGATATGTTGTTGTTTGTGAATTTGAGACCATTTTCCTTGTATTCTTAAATCTTGTAGATGGCCTCCCCATCCCTCCATGGAGGCATCGGTAGTCAACACGAAATCTGGGATGGCTTGTAAAAATGTTAGTCCCTGGGTTAAATTCGTTGCCTTGGACCACCAGCGCAGAGCCTGTATCATGCGAGGTGTAACCTTTATGGAGTCGTCGAAGGAACCCACGGCTTGCTGCCATTGAAGATGTAATTCCTCTTGAAGAGGCCTCATTTTGAGCCGCGCTAGGGGTATCAAGTTTATTGCAGAAGAACACATTCCTAGGAGTGAAGCAAACATCCGGACAGAAACTGACTTTCTTCTTGAAATTGATGTTGCTAGTTTTCGGAGACGCAACTGCCGATCTTCTGACAAGAATGCCTTGCACTGGATCGTGTCCAGCATTGCTCCGAGAAAAGGAATGACTTGAATCGGACGGAATTGTGACTTGCTCTCGTTGATATTCAGCCCCAGTGAAGAGAAGAGATGGAGACACGTCTCTGTGGCCACTTTGGCTTTCTGTGCTGAAGGACCCTTGATAAGCCAATCGTCGAGGTAAGGGAATACTTGGATTCCTTGAGATCTCAATGCTGCTGCTACAGGTGCCAAGCACTTCGGGAAGATTCTTGGTGCCGATTTTAGTCCAAACGGGAGCACTTTGAACTGATAATGAGCGCCAGCCACTGTGAAGCGAAGATATTTTCGATGTTTTGGGTGAATTGGGATGTGGAAGTACGCGTCCTCCATATCCAGAGAAGCCATAAAATCTCCTTCGTTTAAACAGCTTAGAATCTCTGAAAGTGTGACCATCCGAAAACTCTGTTTTTTGAGAAATTTGTTTAGTTTTCTGAGGTCCAGAATAGGTCGCCATTCTCCTGACTTCTTTCTGATTAGGAAGAAACGAGAATAGAAACCTGTTCCCCTTTGAGAAGAGGGAACTTTCTCTATTGCATTCTTGAGGAGCATTAGTAAGGCTTCTTTGAACAATAAGTGAAGACGAGGGGGAGGGGGACCCCTGGGTGGAGTAGTGGGTGGCTGTTTGACGAATTCTAGCGTGTGACCGCTGGATACCAGGTCTAGAACCCATCGGTCTGATGTAATGTCCTGCCACTTGCGAACAAAGGCTGAAATTTTCGCACCCACGGGAATAGAAGGTAATGTGGTTGGCGCCCTGCTGAGATCATTGTTTCTTGTTGGTGTCTCGGCCTTGATTCTGGGATCTTCTGCGTCCGCCCTGACGGGAGAAACCAGCCGAAGAGGATTGGTGATATGAAGACTGGTTATACTGTTGTCTATATTGTGGCTGATATTGCCTATTCTGTTGATTTTGATATCCTCCTCGTGATGTGAAACTACGTCCTCTTGCGCCCCTAAAAGATCCGCGCCTGTATTAAAGGACGCCTAAAGATTTGGCGGTGTCCGTGTCCGTTTTAATGGCAAGAAGAGCGTCGTCAATATGTTTTCCAAACAAAGACTCCATCATAGGCCATATCTAGGATCTTCGTTTGTACTTCCGGTCGGAAAGTAGTGGCCTTAAGCCATCCCTGGCGTCTAAGTACGGCAGCCCCGGCAAGCTGACGAAAGTTGGTATTAACGATATCCAGTGCGCAATCTATAGTCTCAGATGCGGCTCTTTCTCCCTCAAGCAGAATCTTTCGTGCATCCTGCCTGTGGTCTTCAGGGATTAGATCAATAAGAGCAGCCATATCTGACCACATTTGGCGGTCATACCGGCCGATTATTGCTAATGAATTTGCCGCTCTAATGGAGGCCGCCGCCATGGTGGAAAACTTTTTCCAATGAGATCCAGCCGACGTCCTTCTTTGTCGGGCGGTGTGGTGATAGGCGTTGCAGGATTTTTAGAACGCTGTTGAGCGGCTTGGGAGATGACTGAGTCCGGACGAGGATGACCAATCAGAGAAGATGGACTATTAGCAGGCGCTCTGTACTTTTTTTCTATACGAGAAAGCACCGCTGGAATGGAAGCAGGCGTCTTCATAATTTTTATCCCCTCTTTCCAGATATAGTCTATGAATGGGACCGCTCTAGTGATTTTTCTGGATTCCTCTTTAAAATCATGTAAGAAACATTCTGTTTGTTCAATTGTAACAGGCAATTGAAACCTGGCTGCCGCCCGTTGCATCAAGTTATGAAAACCCCCGCTATCCTCCGGGGGGGGGAGTCGGATGGTAAAGGTATGGGCGGAGAAGGTACCGGTATGATGTAATTATCCCACGGATCCTGGTGAGGGATATTCTCAGGTAATTCTCCCTCTTCAACTTCATCTTCCGAGGAAGTAACATCCTGTTGCACATGCTCGGAGGGAGCAGGCAGAGGAAGCGGTATGACTGGAACCTGTGGCTGCGGTAAGGGTTCAGGGACCACTGATGGTTGTTCTGGAACCTCTTGCTGCGGTGGAAACCTTTGCCGGTAATCCGCCAGCATGGCCTGGAGATCTTGAATGAGCGTCGGAGGGAGATGACTGGTTTCCCTCTCATACGACTCCCTTTGATGAAACCTATGCTGCGGGACCGTAAGGTGGTGTTGATAATAATGTTCTTGGTAATCATCATCATCATCTTCGTCGTCCTCCTGACATTTTATATTAAGTTCAGAGGGATGGTGAGCTATGCCAAATGGTCCATCCTCATCGTCATCTTCATCATCATCTACATAAGATAGGAGATGTGAGGGAAGAAGCGGAGAAATTTTTGTATAGTCCTGCTGTTTTTGGAATGTCTTAAGTTGGAAAGACTCCGATAATAAAGGCGTCGATTGCGAAGGCACAATTTTCACCGTCGACGGGATCGTCGTCGACGGGATCGTCGTCGACGGGCTCTTCGTCGACGGGGTCGTCGTCGACGGGGTCGTCGTCGGACTCTTCGTCGAGGGGGTCGTCGTCGACGGGGCTATCATAGACGGACTCTTCGTCGACGATATTTTCGTCGACGGACTCGTTATTGATGCGGTCGTCGACGGGGCCTTCAAAGAAGGTTTTCTCACAGAAGAGTCCTCAATACCAGATTTCTTAGATGACATAGAAATTCTGGTAGATAAAATAGGTGAGGTTATGGCCGTCGTCGAGATAGTAGCTGTCGACGATGAGGTCACAATAATGGGCTTACTCACAGTTTTTGTGACAGCCGCTTTAGGTGACCTTTGTGAAGGGTCAGGAACAGCATGGGAGGATTTGTGATGTTTCCGTCCTTCACTTGAGGGGCTGTCCTGGGATCTAGCCCTCTTGCTAGACGTAGAGGCTCTGCCATCCTCCTCAGCCGAAGAGGATTTAAGCCACAAAAGAAGCCTTGCCTGCCTATCCCTCAGAGTTTTGGCAGGGAAGGTACGGCAGATTTTACAATTTTTTGCCTCATGCTTAGGATAGAGGCAATAAATGCAATCCTTATGTTGATCATCAACATGGACCCTCTTCTTATCACAGGTCCTACAGGGTCTAAAAAGGGCCTTCTTGTCAGACATGCTGAAGAAAGTTGAGAAGAAACTGAGTTGGCACTCAGGGAGACTCCCTTCCACACGACGTGCGGTGAAAATCTGAGGAGAACTGCCTCTGATGGGAGTGTTCTAGAGGGTGCTGGTAGCTGATTGGTTGGAGCTAACCTTTGGTTCTTTTTCATTATAATGATGTAGATAGGCTACAAAGTTTTAGGCCTTAGGCCTTTTCTTTTAGCCTTCTACTGTTATTTACTTTTGGCACTACTTTTGTAATTTACCGTGGGACTCCCGCCTCGACGACGGGGGATGATTCAGGCATGTGAATCTATGAAAGATACCCCAATACTGGATAAGGGAGGACACCCCGGCGTGCCCCACAGCGCAGGGCCGGGTGGATCATGTACGGATATTGGGGTTGGAAGAAGGGCCGCCGCGGAGCTTCTACACTATGGGGCCATCTTGGCTGATGCCAAGCCACACCCCCCTCTGCGAATAATTTAACCACAACGCAAGTTAAATTTGCACTATGTGGAGAATCTCTCCACCATCAAAAAGGGAAAAAGATTCTACTTCTAGCACTGTGTCTCAAAAGTCAGCTGCCAAACAAGAGAACTGTACATAAGTAATAACTAAACCCAGAACTTTGAATTCATAGACTCCAAAGCAATGCCCTCCCACGAAATAAGCAACTCTGTGGCTGCCTATTTCGTTGCAAAAGAAAAAGAGAGATGGACAGGTTATATCAAGGACATCTCCTAGGCATCTGTGCTGCGGTCACAGTCAAAGACATCATCAACCATTCACTAGCAACCGGAACCCTCTCAAATGGAGGCTTCCGGTTCCTTTACATAAACCCTGTTATAAAAGAGGTGGCCTAGATTCTTTTGATCCTTTTAATTACTGACCGATATCTGGACAAACACATAGAAATATTTGCCTTTTAATCCCCTCTAGCTGTATGCCCACTTTGTATCTAAGAGGGGTCCAGGATGAGGGTGCCTCTTGAGCTCTTGGTGCCGTATTCAGACCTCAAAGGGGTAAGAAAACCTCTGTTTACGGGGTGCTTTGTCCTGGTGCAGACAGGGATAGTGCACCCTATTTTCTTGAACACAGTGCTCCTAGGGCCACCACAAACTCACGACTGCCCTGGGGGCAGGGCATCAAGTGAAAGACTGAGCGGCTGCATAGAAGCCACTCAGTGTTTTACAGTGCAGATGGTAACTGCCTGCACTTTAAAGAGAGGACAAAGATTGCCACTGCAGGTGGGTGCAGTGAATGACTGCACCCGCCTGCATGGGAATGTCTTAGGGAGTCATGTGACCACTTTCCCCCCTCCAGATAGCTTCCCCTAGAGGGCTTACTCACAGTGTGCCACCTCTCTGTCGTGCACTGTTATTGGGTCTCTTAAGGGTCTTGTTGCCTCTTCCCACGCATCCATAACAGAGTTAGGAAGTAGAGGCAAAGTTATTCCTTCATTTGCATGGTGCCAGGAAACCCTCCTGGGTTATAGAGGGCTCTACAAATCTGCATAACACGGGGCACAACCCCATGCAAATGAGGGAATGCCATCTCAAGACAGAGCTGACTCAACATGTGCACTCAACAGTGCTATCAGTATTACAGAAGGGGACGCACAAGCGTCTGCAAACACATCTGTAATACTTTAGTGCCCTGAGGGCGCAAAAAGCATTTGCAAAGGCCCATTGCACCTCCGGGGCACTGTATGTAATACAGCCCCAGGATGTAATTTCTTGTGCTGGAAAAGGATGATAGGTTGAATTGACATCACTGGGATTTGAATCATGAATTGTAACTTGTGCTCAGAAGGCAGTACTTAAACCAGTGCACTTTCTAAAAATATTTATGTGGGGCTCCAGGCTAAGATTTAACATAACATGGAACATAAAAAAGTGAGAAGTATAAAAAACATCTACATACATCTACTTCAGTGACTTAACAGAATTCATTAAATATTGGTCTCTCATAGAATAGAAAATAGACTCACTATGGTTAAAGTCTGGGTGGGTGATAGGGTTGTGCTCACATTTTCTATTGCACCACTTTCCTTGCTATGACTGCACATTAGAATTTGTCCCCCGTCCATTAGCTCAAAGCCTATGGTTTGCTACAGATATCTTGAGGACATTCAGAAAGCTTCCTGTGAATGCATTCTACCCGTTGCTTACCATTGGCTTTGCAACTCACATTTTCTGTTTTTCTATTTGCTGGCTATATTTGTTTTAGGCTGTCCAGATTCAGTTTGTTCCTCCCAAGGAGCAAAGCCTTGTCACACTATCTCTCTTTGTATTCTTCCACAAGTGCTCCTTTCTGTAAATAGGCCTGTAAATCTTGTTCTTATCTTGTCATATTTGCTGCAGATTCAAAGACAGAGGTCAAATGTCAGGCTCTGTCTACAAAGGGAGCTTGGTGTCTAATTTTCTTTTTCGGACTTCAAAGTGAGAGGATTTATGTGACAATCTTGCTTGATACTGGGGGTAGAAGAAAGGTTTTTTTTCTAGCACACAACAACATTTAAATGAACTGTGCAAGCATTTCAGAATATATCAGAATTTGCAAGGTACAATTGAGGCACTTTTTTTGTTAATTCTGAAGTGTGCTGGATACTTTAATATGATCAAAACAAATCAATACACTAGGTGATGCCATATCCACATATTATCGTTTGTGCTCTGTGCAGTTTAATTAATAAAACTATGTTTGTGGAAATGTAATGGTCATTTAAATTAAAAATGAGTTGTCTGTAATAGCTAACACACCAGGCATACTCCACTCTGTGCCACTCCAATCTATTCTACACCACTCCACTGCACTCTACTCTGCACCACTACACACCACACTACTGCACTCTACACCACTGCACTCTGCTACACTCTGCACCACTCTTCTCTATGCCACTTCACTCTATGCCACTGCAATCTTCGCCACTGTACTGTACACCACTTTAGTCTAGGCTACTCCACTCTGCACAACCCCACTTTATGCACTTCATGCCACTCTGCAACACTACACTCTATGGCACTGCACTCTATGCCAATGCACTCTACGTCAAAGCACTCTACTTTGTACCACTCCACTCTACGCCCCTGCACTGTATGCCAATCCACTCTACGCCACTCTAATCTACTCTGTATCACTGCAGTCAATGCCACTGCACTCTACACCACTTTAAGCCATTATTCTACACCATTCTACTCTGCACCACTGCACCCTATGCCACTTCACCATTTCCTGCACCACTCCTCTCTACAGCGCTTCACTATACTCTGATCTATTCTACTATACACCGCCGCACTCTATGCCACTCTATTCCACTCTATGCCGCTGCACTCTACTCTAAACCACTGCACTCTACACTACAGACCTTTATGCCACTGCACTCTACTTTTTGCCACTGCACTCTACGCCACCACTCTACACCACTGCACTCTACGATATTCTACTCTAGAGGACTGCATTCTGCTACTGAATTCTACACCACTCTACTCTGCACTATTGCACTCTATGCTACTGCACTCTGCAGCACTCCACTCTATGCCACTGCACTCTATGCCACTCCACGCCACTATACTCTACTCTGCACCATCCTATGCCACTCTACTCTGCACCACTGCAACCTACGCCACTGAACTCTGTCATTCTAATCCGCACCATACCACTCTGATCCCACAGCACTCTAATATGCATCACTCTAATCTATACCACTGCCTTCTACGATGCTGCATTGTATGCCGCTGAATTCTATGCTGCTGCACTCTACGCCACTGTGCTTTGGAATTCTCTACACTACTGCACTCCACACCAGTCCACGCTGCACTACGCCACTCCTCTCCACTGTACATCACTGCACTCTACTCTACTCTGCACCACTATGCACCACTGTACTCAATGCCACTGCACTGTACGCCACTCTACTCTGCATCACTACACTCTTTGCCACTGCACTCTGCAGCACTCCACATTGTGTCACTGCATTCTATGCCACTGCACTCTACTGCACTATACTGCACTCTGCACCACTCTATGCCACTCTACTCTGCGCCGCTCTACAGCACTCTACTGTGCACCGCTCCGACCACTGCACTCTATGCCCCTCTACTCGGCACCACTACCCTCTAAACCACTACACTCTACTATGCAACACTCTAATCTACGCCACTGCATTCTACGACGCTGCACTGTGCGCCGCTGAATTCTGTGCCACTGCAATCTACGGCACTATACTCTGCAACACGCTCCTCCAATGAACTCTACACCAGTCCACTCAACTCTACGCCACACCACTGTCTGCCACTCTATGCAACTCGACTCTATGCCACTCTAATACACAACACTCTATGCCGCCTCCACTGTATGACACTCCATGCCACTTTCCTCTACGCCACTAACATTCAGCCATGCTGAGCAGCAGCCACGCTGGTGTACAACTTAGCTAAAATATATTGGTGAAGCCAATAGCTCTTGCATAGGCGAGAACTATTTGGTTTTGCCAATGATTGTTTTTCTGGCCCGTGTGCCCTGGACGGAAGGGCAGCCGGCTCCCATCTACCCTCGTCAAGTCTTGTCGTGCAGCTGGACACTGAGCTAAGACAAGGCAGGGAGGGTGAAAGAATTTCAATTGTAGCGACGGCCGTTAACAGCTCTTCATGACAGGATTCAGCTCTGGATTTATGCGTATTATTACTGTCGCCAGGATAGGGTACAAACTGACCTTGTCTGCAGCCTGAATGTCTAGCATCCAGTTTTGTCCTTCTGCCTCTGAGAATACCCACAGCAAGATGTCCTGCCAGCAATTATCACTTCATCAGAAGATCAATTAACCAGTTTATCAAAGCCCTTTGCAATAAAAATAGATTCTTCTACAGTGTTAACAAATTGATATTCATGGAAAAAAGAAGTGCAGAATGTCTGCTACTAAAATGCAGTAAACCATGCATGCCATGAGCAACCTCCAGCTGTGTCGTTTAAGAGAATCAATCCTGCTTTATGGACAATTACTTCAAGAACATCATCTGAATTCCATACATGTTTTAAGAAATGTGCAGATGAATGTGACAATATCGAGTGACTATATATCCTCCTGCCCTAAGATTGTTTCTAGAATTTCGGCTACCACCCCACGGTGAAGGTAAATATGTATCAGAAAGTATATATTTACTATGCTTAACACCACACCTATGATATATATCATAGGTGCACCCCAGGAAGAAGAGGCTTGTGGCCTTGAAACGCGTCGGCAAAAAGGAAAATAATTATGAATGTGCAAGGCAGTCTGCATATCAGAGCCGGATGGCAGGATGTTGTTGAGTGACCTCTCGTTGCTGAGGGCAAATTTGATGGAAAATATTACACACGGCGGCCCGGCCGTGGAGAGGAGCACCGTCACCAGTTGGGGTAGGAATATCATTGCCGGTTGCGAGAAGCTTGTTCTGAACTGTTCGGGACTTTAATGGCACAACATTCAATGCGTAGTGAGCCTGCTTTCACAATCATTACCTACTATAGGGAGAAACAAATGCATCATTTTAAACTGCACATTGGAACTTACTACAAGTGAATAATTATACTCGCATTAGTGACTCCATACCCCAGAATGCACTAAGGACTTTGCACTGAGCATACGCCCATTGGGGGTCATGGAAATAAATAAAGTCAGGAAATGAAATAATGCGAGCCTCTGATGTGTTTGTATTGCAGCCCAGGAAGAAGAGGCTTGTGGCCTTGAAACGCGTCGGCAAAAAGGAAAATAATTATGACTGTGCAAGGCAGTCTGCATATCAGAGCCGGATGGCAGGATGTTGTTGAGTGACCTCTCGTTGCTGAGGGAAAAGTTGATGGAAAATATTACACACGGCGGCCCGGCCGTGGAGAGGAGCACCGTCACCAGCTGGGGTAGGAATATCATTGCCGGTTGGGAGAAGCTTGTTCTGAACTGTTCGGGACTTTAATGGCACAACATTCAATGCGTAATGAGCCTGCTTTCACAATCATTACCTACTATAGGGAGAAAAAATGCATCATTTTAAACTGCACATTGGAACTTGCTACAAGTGAATAATTATACTCAGCATTAGTGACTCCATACCCCAGAATGCACTAAGGACTTTGCACTGAGCATACGCCCATTGGGGGTCATGGAAATAAATAAAGTCAGGAAATGAAATAATGCGAGCCTCTGATGTGTTTGTATTGCAGCCCAGGAAGAAGAGGCTTGTGGCCTTGAAACGCGTCGGCAAAAAGGAAAATAATTATGAATGTGCAAGGCAGTCTGCATATCAGAGCCGGATGGCAGGATGTTGTTGAGTGACCTCTCGTTGCTGAGGGCAAATTTGATGGAAAATATTACACACGGCGGCCCGGCCGTGGAGAGGAGCACCGTCACCAGCTGGGGTAGGAATATCATTGCCGGTTGGGAGAAGCTTGTTCTGAACTGTTCGGGACTTTAATGGCACAACATTCAATGCGTAATGAGCCTGCTTTCACAATCATTACCTACTATAGGGAGAAAAAAATGCATCATTTTAAACTGCACATTGGAACTTACTACAAGTGAATAATTATACTCGCATTAGTGACTCCATACCCCAGAATGCACTAAGGACTTTGCACTGAGCATACGCCCATTGGGGGTCATGGAAATAAATAAAGTCAGGAAATGAAATAATGCGAGCCTCTGATGTGTTTGTATTGCAGCCCAGGAAGAAGAGGCTTGTGGCCTTGAAAAGCGTCGGCTAAAAGGAAAATAATTTTGAATGTGCAAGGCAGTCTGCATATCAGAGCAGGATGGCAGAATGTTGTTGAGTGACCTCTCGTTGCTGAGGGCAAATTTGATGGAAAATATATATATATATATATATAAATAAATAGTTAGGAACACATTTCCCCACAAAAAGCGTTTTTTGACTTGCCTATATCTTTGGTGCTGTTTGACGAATCATCACGAAATCATCCAAAAAACGTGCCCTGGTGAATCTTGTGGCACACGGAAAGTTTCAGGGTGATCCGTCAAGGGAGGGACGAGAAAAAAGGGGGGGGTCAAAAAAGGGTTTTTCCAATGCTAACTTCCATAGAGACTTATGACACGACTATAGCTCGAACCGCTGAACGGAATTACACCAAATTTTGAAAAAGGTAGCTCTTGGTCCAGAAAAACCCTAACTGTTATTTGGTGTAAATTCGTTCGGTAGTTTGGGAGATATTAAAGAAAAATCTAATTTGTATATCTAGGGACGCGAAGGCTCCGCGAACACTCCTGATCTCGTGCTGAGATCTGATTGCCTGCCAACACTTCAAGCAGGAAGCGTTGGCAGCCATCTTAGGACTCAGCTTCAGCCGAGTCTCAGAACTTTTTTTTTAATTTAATTTTTTTAAAGAAAAGGGGGCAGGGTAGGAATACTGGCTGTGGGGTCTCAGTATCAGGATCTCACCTGGTATGCTTTTCTGAAGGAGTGAAATGGTGGGGCAGGAAGAATACTCCTAACCTCCAGGTCAAGCAGAAACGTTCCAGCTATATCAAAGCCTATCCTGCCCGCCCCGGAAGAGGGGATGGAAAGGTAAGTGTTCTTTTTCGCATTGAATTCTCTCTCTCCCTCCTCCTGTAATAAAAAATAATTGTTTTGAGCTATGGAGAATTACACTTCCCTACACTCGACTGAAAATAGCTACATGTAGAAGAAAATACCTGACAATTCCCTCTTCCACCCAAATGTTCATTAGTGCTGCCATTCTGGATAGGTCGACTAGTTACTAAAAAGAAATGCACATATTGTTATATATCAAATTCCACTAACTGGTATGAAATTTATTATTACTGCATAATATCTCACCTATCCTGCAGTCTGTACAGCTTCCAAACATACATTCCTTGGAACTTGCGGGTACAGTACATATATTCTCAAATATCTGTAAGCAATTAAGCATTCCTTCATGCTTTATATAAGATTAAGTTTCATGCAAATTAAAAATATAAATGATAAATGTAACACAAGGTTAATGCAGCCTTTGGTAAAATGATGTAACTTCAAAATCATTCATTATCCCAAATTTAGTACCACTAATAGATGTCCTTGCCTTTTTGTTTCTTTGACAGACAGCTGGAACACAGAAATACACCCCATTCTCAAAAATACGAACAGGGAAAATTTTTCTCTCAAAATAACGGAGCTCATACAGCGCGTTACCCTGAAGAAGTTACTAATGTCTCCTCGTTGTTTTTTGGCAATCCAACGTGAAACAAAAGAAGACAGGAGCCCGCTCCAGGAGAGAGCATGCACCTGATGCTCCACTTGACGGCGAGACGACAGAAACCGGACCTGTGACAACGCCCAGAAACCAAAAGCACAGAAGACGCCGGGAAAAGACGCCGACCAGAACTCCACACCAGGTAAGTTGCCGAAAACAAACAGGAAGTCACTCTGACGACGAGAGACTTCCTGCAAGGGAGCGCGCAGTATTCTGGGCCTGCAATTGGGCAGGTCCGACAGTACACACCCCAATAGCATTCCACACAGGCTTGGGCTTATCAGGGTGTCAGTGATGAAACAGACGAAGCAATCGAGGGGAAGGAACATGCCCTGCTGGTTCCCATGTTCTGTCCTCCAGACCATATTCTTTACAGTGAATCGAGTAATAAAGTCTGCGTCGTATTCGCGTTGAGTCCAAAATCGCCCCCACTTCAAATTCAGGCTGGCCATTGAACTTACTAGCTGGAGGGTTTGGCGGTACCACAGTCCCTGACATAACTGGCTTTAAAAACAACACATGGAATACTGGATGCATTTGCATATTTGAGGGTAATTCTAATTTCACTGCAACGTCATTAATCTTTTCATTAATCTTTTTAATTATCTTGTAAGGGGACCAATAATTCGTGGTTGAAATTTTTGAGGCTCTTTCAGGTTTAGATATCGAGGTGACAAATTCCTCTTCCTTGCCGTCTCAATAATCCTTGAGAAAACTGCGCATGCGCGCGCACCCGCGCATGCACATTTCTTGCGAGAAATGCCCGAAGAGGAAGAGGAGGAGGGCAGCCCGAGGACACCGCAATAAAGAGGTAAGTGGTTTTAAATTTATTTTTAATTAATGTTGAATTACTTTTAATAGGGGGGGTGGAGGCGGGGGCTGGCCAACTCAGCTCTGCTGTGGAGCATGCAGAGATTTGCCTTCTCCGCGGAACGCGGAGTAGGCAAATCTCCGCACACTCCGCGGGCGGAGCGGAGGTCTCCGCCCGGTGTTAGACTAGGTCTGAGATGTTGAACAGCATTCCTTTTGCATGCAGCCTTTGCCTTTTCTAAATTGTTTTGTGTTGTCTGTTGTAATTCTTTTATCTTTTCAACATAGTCTTGCACTGCTGGCACTTTAGAAGCTGGTAAGACAGAAGCACATTGAACCAAGGATGAAACCCATAATTGCATTGGAAGGGTGGAGTTTTTGTGCAACTATGCACTGCGTTATTATAACAAACTCTGCTGCTCAGAGAATCACATCCCAGTCCTTCGAGCTAGTTAACACTTGACACCTGATATATTGCTCTAAACATTGGTTCACTCTCTCTGTCTGACCGTCTGTTTGAGGGTGATATCCAGAGAAGAGACAAACCTCAATTTTCAATGTCTCACACAAGGTCTTCCAGAATCTCAAGACAAATTGCGGACCTCAATCGGACACAATAATAGACGGAAGGTTATGTAACTGTACAATAGTTTGTAGAAATGTATCTGCAACTGGAAATAGCATACTTCGGGATTAAGCTATCCGACAACTATAACTTCCTAGGCCTTCTAGTATACTGCCCGCCAGGCCCAAGAACCAGGTTTTCGGAGGTATGGTGTAAAACACTGGAACCATTTCTCACCACCACTCACCTCACCATCTTAGGGGACTGTAACTATCACCTAGAAAACAAACAGGGCAAGGATTCAGGGCTCCTCCTAGAACTCATGACTTCCTTGGGATTTGAGCAACTGGTCCAATATCCTACCAATACCGCCGGCCACACCTTGGACGGCATTTTCACCAACCATGACAACTTAGTGATTGAGAACGTTCAGCCCCTCAGCTGGGTCGACCACTGGCTGATCGAGTTCAAGGTTTGCCCTACCCTCCCCACTATGATGAAGGAGGACTCCACTCCGAGGTGCCTACGTTGTAGGGATATGAACAAACTTACAGCTGCTAAATGGGAGGCCACCTTGGCTACGGCCTGTGCATCCCATTTCCTCCCAAGGCGGATGGTTTCCGCAACGGGATCAACAAGGCCCTTGATATTGCTGCCCCATATAAAAACTGCATCATCAGAAGAGTCAAACCATCGACCCCATGGTTCTCAGAAGAGTTCACATCCCTTAGGCGGGACTGCCGCAGACAAGAACATAGATGGTGCGCAGCCCCTTGCACAAAGGAAAAGGCTAAGCAGAAATTTCTGCTGAGAAAATACAAGCATGCCATCTTTTCAAGCTAAATCCCTTTTTCTTACCGAAAATTCTTTCAGCAGACAATTACTCTAGTATGCTATTTAAGGTCATTAAAGAAGATCTCTGAGCCACCGGGGACACAGTTGCTGACCCCCTTCCAGGATTTCTGTGACAGAGTAGCCACTTACTTCCAGGACAAAGTCCTCACGATATTTCAGGAGTTCAGCCCTATGGAAGCTGTAGAATCTAATGCTGAGGAGGTCACCCGGGACTGCGAGGAGCATATCCTTACCTCCTTCCTACTCATCACAGTTCAGCAAACTAAGGATCTTTTAATGGGCCTTAAATCCGGGGCACCATCAGATCCCTGTATGCCCTCGATACTCAAACTGGTCCCTGATCTTGTTGCAAACTTCCAGTGTAGGGTGTTTAACAATATTCTCCTATCCGGTAGCTATCCGGCTACCTGGAAGAAAGCAATCGTCTCATCGCTACTCAAAAAACCCAAGGCTGTCCTCTTAGAGCTGAAGAGCTTCTGCCTTATCTCCCTTCTGCCCGCCCCCGCTAAAATCTTGGAGAAATTCATCAACACTGAGTTGATGAATCATGTTGAATCATAGGAGATCTTAGACCACTCTCAAAATGGGTTCCGTGCCGGCCACAGCACTGAGTCTGCCCTCATTGCTGCCACTGATCATATTCGTATGCAGGTGGATCAGGGTGAATCAGCGGTGCTGATTATGCTCGATCTGTTGATGGCATTCGACACCGTCTCCCCGGCGCGCATGGTTCAATGTCTGCAGGAAGTGGGAGTTATGGGAAAGGCCCTGCTGCTTCTCCACTCTTTAATGTCTGGGAGAACGAACATCGTCAGCTGCGGAGGTTTTAGAGCCAGGGCTTTCAGTCTTCCTTGTGGGGTTCCCCAGGGTTCCTCTCTGAGACCCACCCTCTTTAATATTTATGTGACCCTCTGGTCGAGTTGGTGAGATCTTTTGGGTTCCAGGTGATTTCTTATGCGGACGAAACACAAATCATTGTTTCCATCTCAAATGATTTGCAAATGGTCGCAGAGAAATTTAATAAGTGCATGGCAAGCATTATCTGCTGGATGAGGGGTAACTCCCTAAAGATCAATGCCGATAAGACAGAGATACTGGTATTTGGTACGCAAGATTCAATCTGGTCAAATACCTGGTGGCCGGCAGACTGTGGTCCCCTTCCTATTAGGACAGCAAAAAACCTGGGGGTAATGTCTGGGTGTCGTAAGATGGGTGCACTTATAAAAGCCTCTTTCAGTTTCTGAAAAGCCTGCTCTGCTACCTCATTCCGAGGGAAAGTCAATAATTTCGTAATAGGGGCTACCAAGGTAGAAAAATGGTCTGCAAAACGCCTATAAAAATTGGCAAACCCCAAAAGACTTTGTACTTCTTTCATTGATTTGGGGGTCTTCTGTTGTATGATGGGTGAGACCTTCTGGGGATCCATACTAACCCCTTCTGCAGACAGAATGTATCCCAAAAAGGAAACTTTAGGAACATTAAATTCACATTTCTTTATTTCCCGAACAATTTATTTTCTCATAATTGCTGTAGGATGGCCCTTACAAGTTTTTTATGTTCAGACATGGAGGATGAGTATACCAAGATATCATCGATATAAGCAACAGCACAAACATCCAGAAACTCTCGTAGCACCTCATTTATGAAAAATTGAAAGGTGGAAGGGGCGTTGCACAGTCCGAAATGCATCACCAGATATTCGTACAAGCCAAACTTAGTGCGGAACGCTGTCTTCAACTCACCCCCCCCCATATGTGCACCAAGTGGTACGCCACCCTCAAGTCCAACTTCGTGAAAACCTTGGCATTCTTAACCTGATCTAGGAGTGTAGGAATTAAGGGCAAGAGAACGATTTTTAACTGTTACCTCATTCTGGACTCTATAATCGATGCATGCACGCAAACCGCCTCCCTGTTTTGGCACAAAAAGTAGCGGCGATGAGGCAGGTGACCTAGATGGCCTGATAAACCCTATACGTAGCTTCTTATCAATGTATTCGCTCAAATACTGAGTCACTTTCTCTGTTAAAGCATAAATCCTGATTCAGCCTCACAGGACCCCAACGTACATAACCAGCCTGAATGGGGAAGAAGGTGAGACTATAACCGATTGCGAGGGTATAGAGGCCAAAATATTATCATATTATAAAGATTTATATACTACGAAAGTCTCCTCGGATACTGATGCCAGTAATGCCTATTTGGATGAAATAGTGTTAGTATGGCTGGAGAATGCACATAGAGAATTCCTGGGGGAGCCATTTACAGTGGATGATGTGGTTCAAGCCATAGACGCAATGGATGGGTCCAAGGCTCCCGGTCTGGATGGCTTTTCTGGCAGTTTCTATAAAGCCTTCAAACGGACACTGGCCCCTCACTTGATAGATGTTTATCAGGAAACAATAGAAAAAGGCGTACTCCACCGACTCTCCGCGAGGCAGTTATTACACTAATACCTAAGGCAGGTAAGAACCCCAAGAGCTGTGGCTCATACAGGCCGCTATCCCTATTGAATTTGATTATAAGATTCTGGGAAAAATGCTGGCCAACTGATAGTTGATCAGCTGATCTCGCCCGCCCAGGCAAGGTTCATCCCGCACAGGTCCACTGCCCTGAATCTTCGTACTTTGTTTGCCACACTACACAGGATCTCACCTACTTTACCAGCAGCTGCAGTGCTTTTAGATGCCGAAAAGGCCTTTGATTCTTTAGAGTGGCCCTTTCTCCGGGCGACATTGATAAGGTTGGGGATGCCGCCCAGGTTCATAGTGGTGGTCTCGTTATTATATACGCTCCTGTCGGCTCGTATTCAGGTGAACGGTATGTTAACGGCCTCCTTCATACTGTCAAGGGGAACGCGTCAGGGGTGTCCTCTCTCTCCGTTGCTATTTGCAATTGCAATGGACCCCCTGGTGCGTCATCTCCAGGATAATCATTTTCACAGGGGCATACAATTCAAAACGGGCCCATTGTTGATCACACTCTGCCGATGACATCATTTTGTACTTGTGGCACCCGGATGAAAATCTGGAGCCTCTCTTGCGGCAGATTAACTGCTTTAGTGCTCTATCGGGATTGCATATCAATTGGGGTAAATCTGACATTTTCCCATTGACGGAAGCACACTGAACTGGCCTTGAAATGATGCGACGACTCAGTTAAATATCTAGGGATAACTATACATAGGGATCCGGCCCAAATACTCCAACTTAACTACGGTCCAGCCATGGAGAAATTAGATGGTAAAATAGAGAGGTGGCTTAAACTCCCCTTGGCCATGGCTGGTAGGATAGCGCTGGTTAAGATGGTGGTTTTGCCGCAATTTTTATACCTGTTCTAGAATATTCCAATACCACTATATAAGACTTTCTTTGCCGTGCTGCGCTCTAAATTAATCCGATTGGTGTGGGGTGGCAAACAGCCGAGGATTAGCTGGGACACTTTGACGCTCCCGTATGAGCGGGGAGGGGGGTTTGGAATTCCTAATTTTCGCGTATACTATCTAGTTGCGCAGTGTAGTTTTTCTAGACATTGGTTTCACTCTGATTCATGGATTCCATATTTACGCCTGAGGCAGATTTATCTTACCCGACCCCCTTGTCTGCATTGCTCCCGACCGGTTTAAAAAGGGACCCGGTGGACATACAGAAGCTGTCAACGACCAGTTGGGCCTGGATGCAGTTGGCTCGAACTAGGGGAACACAGTTGCTGTACTCCCCGGCTCTCCCGCTTGCTGGGAACCTCTGGGTACCCATTACAAAGGAGGTCATGATGCAACGAACCTTAATCAAATTTAACTTGAGCACAATTGGCGATGTGTTTCCTGACGGACACATATTCTCCAGGGAAGAGGATGGCAGATTCCAGGGAACCACGTTCCTTGACCAGTTCAATTTGTGTAGATCGCAGAGAGCGTTTAGGTCCCTGGTCCCGAGCTACCCCCTGGAACCGCAGGAGTTTCCCCCGCTGACACTGCTTATTAAGGATATAACCAGTGAGCACCTCATGGCTAGGATGTATACAGCCTCAGTGGCTATGTTCCCAGTTAGGGATGAGGGGGTACGTGCAGCCTGGGAACGGGACTTAGGTGCCCCTCTTACTGATGCACAGTGGCAGGTATGCTGCGAACAAACACGTAAAGTTTAATTCAACCATAAACATAAGATATTACATTCTAAATTTCTATGGCGAGCATACGTCTCTCCTGCCAAAGTTCGCCGCATGGATCCACTGCGCCCACACACCTGCCCCAGATGTAGTGCCCCGATGGCTGATTTCGCGCACATGGCTTGGACCTGTGTCAAAGTGGCACGATTTTGGACTCAAGTATTTAGTGAGCTATCGAAAATGACCGGCTTGGGCCTTTCCCCTTCGCCTATGCAGGCACTGTAGGGGTATGTGCAAGAGATCGCTAAGCCATACAAGCGTTTTAGTGCCATTGCATTGTTGTTAGCGAAAAGAGAAGTGGCAAGTCACTGGGGGAGTAAATACCCGCCAACACTGAAGGGCTGGATGTTCAGCATGCCATATTGCAATACTACCAGTGGGATACTTACTGGATCCAGTCTTTTCTAACATTCCTTCTGCTTCTGTCAAGACACCTAGTCCTGTATGCTGGTCAGACCATTTTTTGGTTTCTATGTCTTTTCCGGTCTTTGAGCCTCCGTATAGAGCTTCTCAACCGCCCTCTTTCAAACGCCCTTGGCGTAAATTGAAGCTTGAGGATTTTTATGCTCTTCTTTCTATACACCCTCCTCAATTGCACAGTGATCCTGATCTGTCATATAGATCACTCTGTAACTGGATTCTTCAAGCTCTCGATTCTCTCATTCCTGCCAAATGGTCTAAGGGCCGTAATTCTGACTCTAACCCTTGGTTTAACGATTCTCTGGCCGCTTTACGTAAATCTTGTAAAAAGTTGGAGCGTGCCTGGAGAAAGGACTATGACCTCGGGGCTAAAGCTTGCTATCGCGCTGCAATTAAAAGCTACCATAGGACTATACACTCTGTCCGGGCAGCCTATTTTGCCAATGAAATCAAGCTAAGCCGCAATCCGGGTAAGTGCATTTTTAAAATACTCAAGGATCTCAGAGTTAGAAAAAACTCTACTGCCTCCGTGATTATGTCTGAGCAACATTGTGAAGACCTGGCGACCTTTTTTGTTAATAAAGTGGAAACTATTTATAGGTCGTTCCCTTTGGTGCCCCCAGTTCTCACTGCTCCCCACGGACCTCCTTCCTCTCATTTTTTGGAGGCTATCTCTCCCATCTCACAGGAAGAGGTCTTACTGCTGTGTGGCAAAGTTAAATCTGGCTCTCCAGTAGATCCTTTGAAGCCTGCCCAGTTTAGGGACTCTTTATCTGTGCTCCTGGCTCCTTTGTGCCAGGTTGCTAATATATCTTTTCCCACTGCCGTGGTCCCTGAGCTTTGGAAGCAGGCCATGGTGGTTCCGCTACTGAAAAAACCTTCGCTGGACCCGGCTAAGCTGCAAAATTTTCGTCCTATATCCCTTTTACCGTGGGTAGCTAAGATCGCTGAGGCTCTCGTGAATAACATCTTAACGGGGTTCCTGAATGTTAATGGCACCCTGGACCCCTCCCAGAATGGCTTCCGCCCTGGACACAGTACGGAGACTGCTCTCTTGGCTGTGACCGAGCATCTGCGGACCATTCTTGACACAGGGCACACTGCGGCACTGATCTTACTCGATCTCAGTGCCGCATTTGACACGGTCTCCCACATGATTCTTTTTCGTTGTCTGGAGGAGGCGGGTGTTGTTGGCTTTGCTCTGGAATGGTTTAGATCTTTCCTGTCTGGGAGAACATTCCAAGTGACCGCCCCCCCGTTTCTCTCCCGTGTCCATTCCATCGGGCAGGGGGTGCCTCAGGGCTCCGCTCTGAGTCCGGTACTTTTTAATCTGTACGTTCAACCCCTTGCTACGGTGGCTAGGGACAAAGGCCTCACTATGGTCTCCTACGCTGACGACACGCAGTTGGTGGTGGCCCTCTCTGACGACTCTATGCAGGACGCTTCCAAGTTTAGAAGTGGTCTGGCAGCAGTCGCCGAGTGGATGACCTCCAACTGCCTCCAGCTTAACGCCAATAAAACCGAGGTGTTGCTGGTGGGGAAAGACAGTAGACTGTGGAGTGAGCAATGGTGGCCCACCACTCTTGGTAGTGCGCCCATCCCCAAGACAGTGGTTAAAAATTTAGGGGTCTGGATGGATTCTACCCTCAGCTTCCAGGATCACACTAAGAAAGTGGCCGGTATTTGTTTCGGCCTTCTTCGGGGACTTAGACCCTTGCTGGGGTTTTTTGATCCACCCACTCGTCAGTTGATCATTCAAGCGGCGATACTATCTAGACTGGATTACGCCAGCTCGCTCCTTCTTGGGGCCAATCAGGCTGAAGTAGTGCGCTTGCAGCGTGTCCAAAATGCAGCCGCCAGAGCCCTGTTGGGGCTCCCGCGCAGCTGCTCTACAGCTGGCGCTATCCGGCGTTTACATTGGTTGCCCATGGCTAAGCGAATCGAATTTAAGGCTCTTTGTTTGTCCTTTAAAATTCTTAAGCTTGCGTCTCCCGGGCTTCTGGCCAACTTGTTGGCTCCTTACGCTCCTAGACGCCAGCTGCGCTCTCTGGGGCAACACTTGGCTGTCGTCCCTCGAGTGAACTGTCTCCGTGCCGGGGGGCGGTCCTTTCGTTGCTTGGCAGCTAAGTTATGGAACTCCCTGCCTTTTCAGATTCGTAGCCTGGATAGGTTGCTGGCCTTCCGTAAAGCCATTAAGACATACCTCTTTCCCGTGGCCTAATTCCTCCTTTTTATGAGCACTTCTTAATGCACCGATTCACCCAGTTTCTTAGCCTCCACGTTCTATTCTTACTGCCAGCGCCGGGACGCCTCTTTGCTGAGGCAGCTGCGCGCTTTATAAGTCTAGTTAACATTAACATTAACATTAACATATATGCACAGCTACAACACGGTGGGGCAGATTTACAATAACTGGCGCATCCCTGCATATCAACAGGGATGCGCCAGTTATTTTGCGTGACTCAAGAAACACCTTGCGCCACCATGGATGCGCCGCATTTACAATGCGGCGCACCATGGCGCTAGTGATAGACAGATGCGTGACGCATCTGTCGGCGTAAGGGTGACGCACTGCTGGAGTCGTGTCGCAAGCGCGACGCAACTCCAGCACTGCTCAGGGGTGTCCTATAGTTGCTATGCTGCGTCACTCCTTATGCCTGCTACAAGCAGGCGTAAGGTTTTGACGCTAGCGGGGACGTAAAGTGACTCAGTGAAATCTTGTAGATTTCACTGCGTCACTTTTACGGGGCTTCCTTGCGACGGAACGCCCACCCTGCATACATTATACCTGACGCAGGTATAATGTAGCGCAGGGCTTTACAACGTGACGCATCTCACTAGATGCGTCACATTGTAAATATGTCGCATAGTGGCGCATTGTTTACGCAGCCGCTGCGTCACAAAAGTGACGCAATGGCAGCGTAAAAGTGGCGCAAGGGGCTTGTAAATCTGCCCCCCAGTGTCTAGGCCGCTGGATATCTGGCAGCCTTACAGGTCCTATTTATTGGAACAGACATCTGTTAGCTCGCAGACGGAACAGGATACCAATCCGCAGAGTGACACAAGCAATTGAGGTATCTAACTAGTATGGGGTGCAAGATGTGAATGGGAATATGTCACTGTATTCCCAATCATTGAACGTATAGTTGTGTTATGCAGGATTACTATGTATTAGAGGGATCATTGACGGTTGTAGATGTCGAGCATGTGTCTTGAAATGCATGTTTTGTATTTTATGAAACTTATAAATAAAGATTTTTAAAAAAGCATAAATCCTACTACAAGGAATGCGTGCCCTGGGGCAGAGGTCTATTTGACAGTCGTATGGTCTATGTGGATGGAGAGTAGTGGCCTTCTTTTTAACAAAAACGTCTGCCAGATCTTGATAACAAGGCGAGATATTGATAACTGACTCTTCAACCGTAACTGCTACATCATCCATAAAAGATCCCTCATTAAAACAACACTTCTTACAAAAAGTAGAATGAAAGGTAAGAGAGCATTTTCCCCAGTCAATATCTGAGTTATGAAACTCCAGCCAAGAAATTACCAAAACAACTTGAAACTGCGGAGCTTGAATTAGATCAAACCGTATTCTTTCTCTATGATTAGTCTGTAAGTCCATCCACATATCTACTGTGGAGTGAGTAATAGGACCAGACTTCAAGTCACTACCGTCATTAGTTTTGCCTTCATCAGCCACATCTTTTGGCATCACTGATAAAGCATATTTGGCCGCTAAACACATGTCCATAACATTTCCAGTTGCTTCTGAATCTATCAATAACTGAAAACTTACTGAACCCTCCTCCATGTCAACTGAGTTATCACAAAAAAATGATTATTTGTGCCAGGGTTTACGAGGCTGAATGACAAGGATGACCCAAAACTCTTGCCTCACCAGGTCTCTGGTCTTCTAGTTTCCCAACCCCCCCTTTTCTTTTGGGTTTTAAGGAACAATCATTCAAAAAATGACCTTTGCTCCCACAATACAAACAAAGCTTCAAGTCACAACATCTTTGTCTTTCAACATTACTAAATGGGCCTTTAGTACTTCCTATTTGCATGGGCTCAGGGTCTTCTATCTTTTCTGATTCTGCCCTTTTTTCCCTATACGCCACAACCTTAGTATCTGCCCTTCCTCTTTCCCAACGGCGTTCAGAAAGAAGGGGATCTTGTTTTACTACCAGATCAATGAAGCCACTGCAATTCTCAGGAGGGTTAACAACTTGGGCCAATAGATCCTTTAATTCATCTTTGAGTCCTCTATAAAACAAGGAACTTTTATTTTCAGGCCAACCCAACTCAGCCACCACACGATTAAACATAGATATATAAGACATAAGATATTTACTACCCCGGCGTAAATTGAGAAACTCTATATCAACCAATTGTATGAAAGAATGACAATCAAACAACCTCTTTAATTCTGCCTTGAAGGCAGTGTAGTTGCAAAGCAGAGAGGCATACCTTCCCACTAATGGAATGGACCAGGGAGCAGCTTTACCACCCGGATATGATAAAACAAACACAACTTTCGATTGTTCATTAGGAAAACAGGCCAGCTTACACATGAAGGGTAACTGACACTGGTTTATAAAAGTGGCAAATTTTGTTGAATCGCCTGTGAATCGTTCAGGAGGAGCCAAAGGTATAGTATGGGGGGTAGTAACAAGAATAACAGAGTCACCCGCCCCCTGACCTGTTCCTGCTGCAGATAAATTGATAAAAGTATCCTCTGAAGACTCTCCCTCTGGTGTCATTCCCTGATGACCGGGGCCCGTATTTTTCTATTCTCTGCAAGGCATAAACCCTTCGTGCAGAGCCTGAGTCTCCTTCTGCAGATTTCAAATCATATGGGCCAGTCTGCTGAAGTAATTTCCCGTACCTCCATTTCACTCAGGTGAAAAATCCTCTTGGGCTTGTCGTACTATCAGGATCTCACCTGGTATACTTTTCCGCAGGAGTGAAATGGTCGTCATGAAGAATACTCCCAACCTCCGGGTCAAGCAGAAAAGTCCCAACTATATTATATGATAATTGTTTTGAGTTATGGAGAATATTGAGCTTCCCTACACTCGACTGAAAATAGATATATGTAGAAGAAATACCTGACAATTTCCCCTTCTGTCTAAATGTACATTAGTGCTGCCATTCTGGATAGGTTAACTAGTTACCAAAAAGAAAAGAACATAATGTAATTCCTCGAATTCCTCTAACTGGTATGAAATATATAATTACTGCGTAATATCTCACCTATCCTGCAGTCTGTAAAACTTCAAGACATACTTTGCTTTGAACTTGCAGGTACAGTACATATATTCTCAAATATCTGTAAACAATTAAGCATTCCTTTATGCCTCATAAGATTAAATTTCATAAACTAAAAATATAAATTATAAACGTAACACAAGGTTAATGCAGCCTTTGGTAAAATGATGTAACTTCAAAATCATTCATCATTCCCAAATTTAGTACCACTAATAAATGTCCTTGTCTTTTTGTTTCTTTGACAGACAGCTTGAACACAGAAATACACTCTAGTCCCAAAAATACAAACAGGTATGTTTTTTCTCTCAAAATAATGGGGAGCGTACAGCGCATTACCCTGAAGACGTTACTAATGTCTCCTCGTTGTTTTTTCTGTTTCTTGGCAATCCAACACAAGACAAAAGAAGACATGGGCCTGCTCCAGGAGAGAGCATGCACCCCAATTCTCCACTCTAATCCAAGACGATAGGAACCAGAAACACAGAAGACACCGGGAAAAGACACCAACCAGAACTCCACACCAGACAAATTACCAAAAACAAGCAGGAAGTCAGTCTGACAACGAGTGACTTCCTGCAAGGGAGCACGCAGTCTTAAAGGCTAATCGCTCCTCCCCTTAGGGAACCGCAGTATTCTGGGCCTGCATTCGGGCACGTCCGACACCCAGAGGGACCCCGCCAGGACAAAAAAGCAGCGGATCCGCGACTCTGTCAATTTTTTTTTTTAAAACCACTTGTTTTGGAAAAAGCCCTTGGATGGCCCAGGTCCCGGGGGCATTGTATAAAAAATGGGGGGGGCGCATGGGCCCCCTCTTGAGGCTCTTGGAGCCCCGGGGACCACCACCTCCCCGGGGCTATATTTTACAAATATGCGGGGGAGGCAGCGAGGCCCCCTGTGCCACAGGGAGCACCATTTCCCTGGGACTACATTCAGAAAATTATATAGGAGGGCTGTGTGGACCCCCCAGGCCCTGGGGACCACCCCCTTCCCCGGCTTACTGTTAAAATATAGTGGGGGGGCAGCACACACCCCCCATGCCCCAGGGACCACCACCGCCCAGTGGCTACATAAAAAACAATTAAATGGGAGGGCCTTGTGGACCCCCCTGGGCCCCGGGGACCACCCCCTCTCCGGGGCCAGTTAAATCATTACAAGTGGGAGGGGGGTCATGCGGCCCCCTCCTGGGAAATATACAGCCCAGAGGACCACCACCTCCCCGGGGCCAGCCAGTGAATACAGGAGGAGGAGGGGGACTGTGTGGCCCCCGCCCTAGAGCCACACATGGCCCTGGGGAGTGCCACCGTCCAGGGCCGGCTCCTGATATGTCCCGGGGTGCCCACCCCCAAGACGTAGCTGCTCACTTTTGCTTGGTGGAAGCTTTGACAGCTCCCACCAAGCAAAAGCAAACACTCCGGTTCCAGCGGGCAGGAGCCGTCAAAGTGCTCCCGCCCGCTGGAAGTGAAGGTTTCATCTCTTTCCCTGCCCGCAGACATGCAGGCAGGGAAAGAGATGTAATGACTGCTCCTGCATGGAGGGAACTGCCTTTCAAGCAGCTGCCTTCGAGCAGCAGCAATTTCGGCTCCCGCAGGATGTGAGGGGCTGACTGAAACTGCGGGGGCCTTGACCATCCCCCCATGGTCCTTATTGTGCTCACTAGGTGCCCTGGCTCTAGGTGCCCTGGCTCTGACCAGGACACCCAGAGACACATGGCCGGGCCCCGGGGGATGAGGTCCCTGGGGCTGAAATATGCCCAGGCAGGAAGTTAGCATGTGTCCCCCCTCCCCATTTGTTAACGACCAGGCCCTGGGGGATGGGTTCCCTAAGGCCAAAATCAGGCCCGGGGAGTGAGACCGCGCGATACCCCTCTTCTTTAGATTGTAAAATAAATGCCAGTTAAGTTAATCAGTGAGAAATGCACTATAGTACTTTATGAAACCTCTATTAGTGAATGCACTGCAGAGGTCTGTGTCTATAACCAGAGAGCCACAAAACTGAATCCTGGTTGGAGCAGTGGAGAATACATAGGAGTGTAACACAGACCCCTGCAGCCCCTTAGGTGCAGGGGTCTGTGTTATGACCCTTTGAAAAGCACACACTTCACAGCTCAGCTGGGAACCCACTCAGGCACTCATGCACCCAGTCACAGACCCACTCAGAGACTCATGCACACACTCACATACCCATTCAGAGACTCACACACCCAGTCACAGACCCACTCAGAGACTCATACACCCACTCATAGGCCCACTTAGACACTCACGCACCTACTGAAAGACCGACTCACAAACTTACACACCCACTCACTCACTCAGACACTCATGCACCCACTCACAGACCCAGTCAGAGAGTCACACAGTCACTCACAGACCCACTCAGACTCATAAACAGACCCACTCAGAGACTAATGTACTCACTCGCAGACTCACACACACACACCCACTCACAGACTGACTCACACGCTCAAACACCCACTCACAAAGGCACTCAGACTCATGCACCCACTCACAGATCCACTCAGAGACTCACGCACCCACTCACACACCCAGTGAGACACTGATACAGCCACTCCGAGATACACTAAGACACACACGCACCCACTGACAGACACACTCAAACACTCTCACACCCACTCACAGACCTACTGAGATACTCATGCACTCACAGACACACTCACTGTCAAAGGTTACTGGTTACAGATAGGAAATAACATTTAAAAAACCTTAGAAATTCACTAAAAATACCAAAGGTTACAGAGACATTATAGTTAGGAAATAACATTTAAATAACATAGAAATTCACTAAAAAATGCATTGTGGGGCGTAAGTTATAGTTAACGTCCCTGTAACATTTGTTTTTTTGTGTGAATTTCTACGTTTTAAAAATGTTATTTCCTAACTATGTCACTGTAACCATTGCTTTTTTCAGTGAATTTCTAAGGTTTTTCAAATTCTATATCCTAACTATAACGTGCCTGAAACCTTTGTTTTTTTAAGTGAATTTCTATGTTTTTTTAACTAGTATTCACGTTTGCAGAGCAGTGAGAGTGGTGAAGAAAGGGGGCGGTACCTCCAACCAGCTTTCAGGAATCCCGCTGTAAGGGACTTATTGGAGGTAGCAGGAGGGCCTCTTGACCCCAAAGTCCCTCAGCAGGCAAGGGGACTTTATGCCCCAACCAGTAGTGCACCAGGAGGCGCGTTTACAGAGTGGTGGAGAAAGGGGGAGTGACCTCTGACAGCCTCTCAGTAATCCCGTTGTTTGGGACTTACTGAAGGAAACAGGAGGGGTAGTTTGCCCCCCAAGGACCCTCAACATCCAAAGGGACTTCATCCCCCAAACAACAATGTGCCAGGAGGCACCTTTGCAGAGTGGTGGAGTAAGGGGGCATGGCCTCCAAAGACCTCTCAACAATCCCGCAGTTTGGGATTTACTGGAGGTAACAGGCGGGCTTGTTGGCCCCCAAGGACCCTCTGGAGCAAAGGGGACTTCATTCCCCAGCCAGCAGTGCACCAGGAGGTGCATTTGTAGAGTGGTGAAGAAAGCGGGCATGGCCTCCAAATTCCTCTCAGCAATCCTGCCGTGTGGGACTTACAGAAGGTAACAAGAGGGCTTGCTGGCCCCCAAAGACCCTCTGGAGCCAAGATGAATTCATCCCCCAAAGAGGGAGCTGCTAACATGCAACTCACTCTCTGTCAAAGCATTTGTGCTCGATTTCAGCAAGTGAGAGCATTTTTTGTGCACTTGCTTGCTGAAAGCAAGCACAGCTTGCTATGACTTGGCATGAGCGGTGAAGCTCCCACCAAGTCACAGCAAATAGCTATGCCCCGGGGGTGGGCACCCCGGGACATAGCAGGAGCCAGCCCTGGGGGGTGGCGATCCCCAGGGCCATCTTTGGCTCAAGGAGGGGGGGCCACATCTTTATCCCCGGGGACGTGGCTGTCCCTGGGGCTGCGGGAGGGTCCATATGGCCCCCTGCATTATTCAAATTAAAAGACCCAGGGAGGTGACGGCCCACGCGGCTGCAGGGGGGTCCATTTGCCCTCCACTTTGTTCATACATAAAATCCCGGGGAAGAGGCTGTTCCGGGGGCTTCGGGGGAGGCCATACAGACCTCCATCACACTAATTCAAAGAATAGCTCCGAGGAGGTGGCGGTCCCCGGGGCTGCAGGGGGTGACTTTCACCCTGACCCGCATCAGTTTATTATTGTTTGCCCTGGGGAGGTGGCGGTCCCCGGGGCGCGGGTGTGCCGCATGGGCACCCCTGCATAATTATAAAACAGTGCCCTCGGGATTTGGTCCATCCACGCTCTTCCTATAAAAGACACGCAGGAGCCCGCACATCTTTTGTTTTTCAAATTTGCCACCGATCCACGGCTCCAACTGAGAATTTGCGGCAAAACTGAATAAAAAAAATACTTTTAACCCCTGTCAAGGTCCCTGTGGGATCACCCCACTATTTCGGGGGGGCAGGGTATTCCTACTCTGCCCCCTTTACTTTATTTTTAAAAATTTTGGTGGGACTGGCTGCCAACACTTCCTTGTTGAAGTGTTGGCAGCCAATCAAATTTTAGTAGGATGCATGAGTCCACTGCAAGGACTCGCGTCCCTAGCTATCTATATTTTTTAAACTTAAATATCTCTAAAATTACTGAATGGATTTACACCAAATCACAAAAAGCACGCTTTCTGGACCAACATCTAGCTTTCTGTCAAATTTGGTGTAATTCCATTCAACGGTTCGGGCTGTAGTCATGTTAAAAAAATGTAAAATCCCCATAGACATAACCTGGGAAAACGTGTTTGGGGCCCCCTTTTTTCTCGGCCCCGCTTACCAGATCACGCTGAAACTTTTAACACAGCAGCTGAACGAAAAAGGGGACGTTTTTTTGAACATTCTGTGAAGATTCGTCAAGCAATGCCAAAGTTATTGGCATAACAAAAAACAATTTTCCTATGGAAACTTTGGTACTAACTATAACTATATATATTAAAGAATCACAGAAGGAAAAATAGAGAAAAACATATTAGAGCCATTAAGAATAAAGATCCTAAATACCTTATGGCAGTACATTTTAATTTAGAACATAAGATCGAGGAACTGCAGGAGATCAGATTTACTGGCATTGAATCAGTTAAACTGAATTTTAAGAGGGGGCGATATGGAGAAACAAGTCAGGATGAGGGAAACCTACTGGATTAATAGGTTAAATACAGTTAATATCGGTCTCAATTTAGATAGAGAATTACATACATTGGTATAAGACTCCCAGCAGGACTATTTCACTAGCACAAGGATATTGTTCAGTATTGTTTGGTCCGTAAGGTTGGGTGTTTGATACCTGATTTTTCTTGTATTTTTTCTAACAGAATTTTATTTTTCGTTTTTGCTGCATTTGTTTTGATTTGGATTGCCCCTGCTGCAGGACTATTTCATTAGCACAAGGATATTGTTCCGTATTGATACCAGATTATTCTATTATTTGCTGCGTTTATTTTAATTCAGATTTCCCCTGCTGTTCTCATAGGTAACTTTGTACTCTAATATATAGAATTTTCAATAGCTTTATTGGAGTCTTATCAACTCTAGACTCTTGCACATGTTACCATTAGCGGGAAGAAAATTTCCATTTGATTGAATTTGAATTATCTGTGTTTGGTATTTATTGATTTTTGTTGTTTTGTTGTTTGTTGGATTGTTAGTTGTTTATAAGTATGCACTCCAGTTATTTGTATTGTGGGCCCTGTGGCATGAGTGACCTAGATTTGAAGTTTTATGCTCTAAGAGCCTGCTTTTATCTTTTGTCAGAAGTAGCTCACCCAATGTTTTCCTATGCTTAAACTTCAGAGGTCAGGAGTTCGAGACCAGTTTACCTACATTTTGAGTGATCTCCAATTTTCCAGATTTTTGAAGCCAGTTATAATTGGCTCTTAAATTACGATTGCGTCAGTATGTATAGAACGTTTGCTCTATAAATACATTTTATCTTCTTTGGATATAGCTTGGGATATTGGATTATGAACTGTAGATATTTGTATTGTGTGCCCTATGGCACAACTGAATATGTTACTCATGTTTGCTCCTGAGGCCACCTGTGTTTATAGCTTGAAGTGGTGCCCTTTATGTTTAATTTTGCTCACATATCAGAGGTCATGAGTTCAAGACTCCTATATATATATATATATATATATATATATATATATATATATATACCTCTCGTTGTATCTATTTTTCAAAGATTATACTTAATTTTAGTTATATGTTGGACTTGGTTCATTTATTTTAATTTTTTTATTTTTTCATTTTTACTTGTCTTTTCTTTTGGTATTGGTGTAATGATTTATGTGACTTTTTATGAAGGAATGTCTCGTTTGGAACACGAGTGGCCATTGGAGCGCTTTCCAAGTCTATAGATTTTTAACTTAAATACCAATTAGGAAACAAACGTTTTTCTAATTACCGTTCTGTGGGTATATATAGAAAGACTGTTTTACTTTGTTCCTTCTATGACACTACCTTTCACAGACGGGTGGCTATAGCCGAAGTATGGTGAGTAGGATGCGGCGTGAAATTTTGTTTATTTTTTGTATTTTTCTGTCTTGTAGATCTATTAGGGTCTGGTTGTTTTGTAAGATTGAGTTATTACTCTTATTGCTTTTTTTGCTTATTTGCTTTTTTCCTTTCCTTTCTGGATTGGGGCTGTGTTTCATTACTTTTGATTTACCTCAGTGTGTCTCTATTGTATGCTTAACCCAGCATCCTTAACTTGCTCCTTATGGGATTTTCATATTCACTGAGGCTGAAGTCATGTATTTGTTTGATGAGTGTTCAGGAAACGTTTGGTGATTCCCTTCCCTCTTGTGCATGATCAATTCCTGTGAAGAAGGATGCATTGAAGTTTTTGATATGCTCTTTTGCTTTGAGTATAGAATTTTTGTGTTATAAAAAAAAATTCTGTTTCTTCTAACTATACCTATATTTATATACATTTTTGTAGTTATTGAACAAACCTATTGGAGAAAGCATTAGGTCACGAGGAATTGTGGGAACCCCTTATTATGAGAATGGGAAGAAATTTCTTTTGAACTAAATCCGTTAAGGTACTTTTTACTAATTGATTATTACTTCACATTGATAGATTTAAGACAACTGCATGGAGTATAGGTTATCTGGACTGACTATTCTAGACCCTTCGAAGTTGGAATTTTAATGATCTAAATTTTGGATTGTGCTAACTTATATATTGGGAATATTGGAGGCGTGTTATTCATAAATTGTATCAGGGTGAAAACTTGGTTTGGCCACTTATACTATTGCATGTTGATAATGTGAAATATGTATTTATGTGTTGTATAATTATTTTTGTACTAGGGAATGTTTTTATATAATTAAATTGTTTTGGGAGGACCTAAATGTAAACTCATGAGATGAGATTTTCTTTTTCTTTTTCTCCTCTACCTTATGTGTCTCGTAAAAACCTCTTTTCTTATCAACTTAATCGTGGTTTCATCTAATATTATGCACTTCTTGTGATGTTTTTCATGTAATACGTCCTTTTGGATCATTACATATTCTACTATGTTGGTAATAGTGGTGTGTTTCTCTTACCAACAGCCCTGAAGAAGCGAACATTTCGCGAAACACGTGTTGGCTTGGCTGTTTATATTACTGCATGTTGATGAAGAGTTGTACCCTTCTATCTGACGATTTATGACACCAATTTTACAAACTGAAGATGAACTGTATCAAGTGTCCATGAGAAGGACATGCAAAAAAAAGGATTTATATGGACATTTACGAATCAATGTGTTTTCTCAGAACATGATCTAAAATAAATAAATAAATAAATATATATATAAATATATATATAAATATATATATATATATATATATATATACATATATATATATATATATATATATATATATATATATAATCTACTGGCGGTCGCCAGTAGATAGTTATAGTTAGAACCTATTTTCCATAGGAAATCCGCGACATTCTATTTGAAATAACTCTCTTGCCGGTTGACGTATCTTCGCAAAATTTTCAAACTTTGTGGGGCGCTCCGGTCCGCTCCTACCCTGAAAGTCTCGGGGTGATTCGTCAAGCGGGGGCCGAGAAAAAGGGGGTCCCAAAACGCGTTTTCCCATTCATTTTTCCATAGGAAACTTTAGACACGGCTACAGCTCGAACTGCTGAACGGAATTACACCAAATTTGGCAAAGAGGTAGTTCTTGGTTCAGAAAGAACCCTTTTGTTAAATGGTGTAAATCCGTTCAGTAGTTGCTGAGAAAATCAAAAGTAAAAGTACATATATATCTATGGGCACGGAGGATCCGCGCACCCTGAGCGCACCCTGCGCGCACCGTCCCGATCACGAGCTGCATGTTAATTGGCTGTCAGCTGGCTGTCAACATTCCGATTCAGGAAATGTTGGCAGCCATTTTGTCCCTCGGTAGAACCGAGGGACAGAAACAAGTGCGCAAAGCGCACAAAGGGGGCAGGGTAGAAACACCCTGACCCCTAGGTCTGCTCAGGGGGTCCCACAAGGACCCCCTGGGCAAAAAAGCATTTTTTTATAAAAATCGGCAGGATGCGCTCAGGGTGCGCGGATCCTGCCGATAAAAAATCGAAGCGCGGTCTCCCGCGCTTCAGTTAATTTGCCCCCGGGTGGGCCAAGTCCCGGGGGCATGCTGGGGGGTTTATTTTATGTATCGGGGGCCTCTAAGGGCCCCCAAGCCCCGGGGACCACCACCCCCGGGGCTTTATCATAAATGGTGCGGGAGGGCTCTGAGCCCTCCCGCAGCCCCGGGACCGCCACCTCCCCGGGGCTTTTTAAAAAAAAAATTTAAAACCTGTGTGGGGGCTCCAGCCCCCACACGCCCGGAGACCACCACCTCCCCGGGGCACTAAGAAAATTGAAAATGGGGGTCCGTTTTGGACCCCCAAGCCCCGGGGACCACCACCTCCCGGGGTTTCAAAATGTAGGGAGGGGGCCGCGCGGCCCCCTCCTGGAGCCCTTGATGGCCCTGGGGACCGCCACCCCCAGGGCCGGCTCCTGCAGTATCCCGGGGTGCCTACCCCCGGGACACTGCTGTTTGCTATGACAGGACGGGAGCCTCGCGGCTCCCGCCCTGTCATAGCAAACTTGGTTTGCATTTTGAAAGAGAGAGCAGGAAACCTGCTCTCTCTTTCAAAATGCAAACCAATTGCTTTTCCACATGGGGAGCAGCATCTTAGCTGCTCCCCATGTGGAAAAGCAATGCCGGCTCCCATAGGACGCGGGGAGCCGGCGGGACTGTGGGGGGATTGGGGACCCCCCCACAGTCCCCAACGGAGAGGGCCAGCCCCGGGGGATGGGGTCCCCGGGGCCATAAGTGGCCCGGGAGGGGGGCCACGCAGCCCCCCTCCCCAAATAAAAAAAAAAATAAGGGCAAGGCCGGCCCCGGGGGATGGGGTCCCCGGGGCCTTAAATGGCCTGAGGAGGGGGGCCACGCAGCCCCCCTCCATATTTTTTATTTAAATAAGAGGGCATGCCCCGGGGGATGGGGTCCCCGGGGCCAATAGAGGCCCAGGGAAGGGGGGCCACGCGGCCCCCTTCCCGTTTTTTTTTTTTTTCAAATAAAGCAAAAAAAAATGCTCAGGCCCCGGGGGATGGGGTCCCCGGGGCCAAAAGTGGCTGAGGGAAGGGGGGCCACGCAGCCCCCCTCCCATAAAAAAAAAAAACGGCATCGTGCCGGAGGCCCCGCCCCCCTCCCTGCAGTACTCTGCAAACGCGCCCCCTGGGCGTTTTAAGAAGGGGAAGTAATTCCCCTTGAATACTGGGGTCCCTGGGGCCAACTAGCCCACCAGGAACCTCCAGTATGCGCAGGGGCTGCCTTGCAGAGAGGTGTACAGAGGCCACGCCCCTTTTACACCTCTCTGCAACGCAGCTCTGTGGCGCTTAATGGAGGTAGCTGGTGGGCTAGTTGCACCCCAGGGACCCTCAGGATTCAAGGGAGTTAATCCCCCGACTTAAAACGCGCCACGGGCGCGTTTGCACAGTGGTGAAGGGAGGGCGGGGCCTGAGGTGACATGTGTGCAAACAGGCCCCGTGGCGCGTTTTAAGATGGGGAATTAAATCCCCTTCAATCCTGAGGGTCCCTGGGGCCAACTAGCCCATCAGGTACATCCAGAAAGCGCCACAGAGCTGCGTTGCAGAGAGGTGTAAAAGGGGTGTGGCCTCTCTACACGTCTCTGCAACGCAGCCCCTGGCGCATACTGGAGGTTCCTGGTGGGCTAGTTGGCCCCTAGGGATCCTCATGATTCGAGGGGACTTAATCCCCCAACTTAAAACGCGCCACGGGGCGCGTTTGCACAGATGTCACCTCAGGCCCCGCCCTCCCTTCACCATTGTGCAAATATTCCTCTAAAATCTGCCGAACTACGAATTCTGATTTACTCACCTGTTATCAGGAGAGACCTCAGTGCTGCATCTTTCAGCCCAGTACTAATCCTGAAAAGTAATTTTAACCGTACGTACCAGTAACTTGAATTTCCTTCCATAGGATATCATTGCCTGCTTTTTGCTGAAAAGTTTCTAAGTGTTGATTTTTGAAACATACAAATATTCCTCTAAAATCAGCCGAAATACGAATTCCGATTTACTCACCTGTTATCAGGAGAGACCTCAGTGCTGTATCTTTCAGCCCAGTACTGGTCCTGAAAAGTAATTTTAACCGTACTTACCAGTAACTTGAATTTCCTTCCATAGGCTAACATTGACTGGTTTCACTTGGAAATTCTTCTAAGTGTGGAGTTTTGGAACTTTAAAATATTCCTCTAAAATCAGCCGAAATACGAATTCCGATTTACTCACCTGTTATCAGGAGAGACCTCAGTGCTGCAACTTTCAGCCCAGTACTGGTCCTGAAAAGTAATTTTAACCGTCCTTACCGGTAACTTGAATTTCCTTCCATAGAATATCATTGCCTGCTTTTTGCTGAAAAAGTTTCTAAGTGTTGATTTTTGAAACATACAAATATTCCTCTAAAATCAGCCGAAATACGAATTCCGATTTACTCACCTGTTATCAGGAGAGACCTCAGTGCTGCATCTTTCAGCCCAGTACTGGTCCTGAAAAGTAATTTTAACCGTACTTACCGGTAACTTGAATTTCCTTCATAGGCTAACATTGACTGGTTTCACTTGGAAATTCTTCTAAGTGTGGAGTTTTGGAACTTTATAATATTCCTCTAAAATCAACCAAAGTACGAATTCCAATTTACTCACCTGTTATCAGGAGAGAACCCAGTGCTGCATCTTTTAGCCCAGCACTGACCCTGAAAAGTAATTTTAACCGTACTTACCAGTAACTTATATTTTCTTCCATAGGAATCCATTGTCTGGTTTTCAGCAGAAAAGTTTCAAAGTGTCGATTTTCACAAACTACAAATATTCCTTAAAAATCGCCTGTATGACTTAAACGCATTCTTTCAACTGTTTACAGGAGATGCACCAGTGCTGGATCCAGGATCCAACACCGAGTAAGAAAAAGTAACGATAACAGTTTTTACCTGCTAAGTGAATTTCCTTCCATAGGATAACATTGGTGATTCTATGAGAAAAAGTTTCTAAGTGTCAACTTTTAAAATACAATAATATTCCTTAAAAATCACTACTGTAACCAAAACGCTTTTACTCAACTGTTTACAGGAGATGTCCCAGGACTGAATCTAGGATCCAGTCCTGTGGTTAGAAAAGTAATCCATAAAGTAACTAATTGCATTTAACTAGAAATTCACATTGAGCTGAATGTTGCATTGTGTTTGAAAATGTGTTGCCCATTGCAACAACTGTAACTACTGTACTTAAAAGTCTATTGCCTATGTGCAAAGTATTTAAACTAAAGTAATTCATTCTGAGAAAGTATTTTTTGTAATGTAATGTATAATGTAATTACAATGTAATTTAAAAAATAAAATATGTAAAAAAAAATTGTTTCTAAAAATGTAGTAAATCAGTATGAAAAAAATAAATATAACAATTAATACATTTAAAAATTGTCATTTACAAAACCTTTGAAATTCACTGAAAAAACCGTAGGTTTCAGACATGTTATAGTTAGGAATTAGCATTTAAAAACCTTTGAAATTCACTGAAAAAACCATAGGTTTCAGACATGTTATAGTTAGAAATTAGCATTTAAAAAACCTTTGAAATTCACTGAAAAAACCATAGGTTTCAGGCACGTTAGAGTTAGAAATTAGCATTTATAAAACCTTACAAATTCACTGCAAAAACCATAGGTTTTAGGGACAGTTATAGTTACTTGGACATTGCACTCGTACAAAACCCATGAAATTCCCCTGTTATAGTTAGTTCAGCTAACTATAACTCGCGCCCCCGCAATGCACTGCTGATGACGTCACATATTACATCACTCATGACATGGTCAGTGACATCACTGATGACATCTCAAATGACATCACTGATTACATCATCCATGTGAGAATTTAATGCATCTTCTCACACCCTAATATAACTTTTGATACACCCACTCTAAATTACAGACTGCCATTCTAAAAACCATACACACTCCAATACCAATAAGTACATACCCACTCACTGATTCTTAGGTCTACACACACACATCTACTCACTCACCCGTACAGTCACTCATACTTACAGTCACTCAGTACAGGACTATCATATGCACTCATACACCTATATAAACACTCACACAATGCAACTCATCCATAGAGGTACTCACACACCTAGTCAGTCATGCAAATAATTAAACACACTGCCATTTACTCACCTATACAATTATACACACACCAGCTCACTTACTCATACAAATACTAGCACATTCTTACGCTCTTATACAATCACTGATACAAGCACACACTCATCCATACAGTCACTCTCACAATCACACACTCTCGCTTATAGCTATTTATATACTCTAACACACATATATACTGCCTTTTACATATGTAGTTACTCACACATGTACCACTGGGACATACATTCACTCACTAACACACTCTTACACACACTTACCCACCCATACAGTCTATCACAGATGCACTCTTGAAACCATCCACCCAGTGAATCACCCACTCACACATCTATGCACAGAGTCGCACACACCCCACCCACACAAACACTCAGGCACCCATACAGATACTCAGACAACCAATCAATAACTCATATAGACACTCATGTAGCTATTCACAAACCCATGCGGCCACTTACACAGCAACAGACAGATACAGACATTCACACAGTTTAGTCACTAACCCATGCATTCAGTAAGATACGTTTAATCACTCACTTATAGAGTTAGTCACGCACCTAGTAAATCATCCATTCAGACACTTATACACCCACTCATTCTTCAATACGCCTTTCCCTATATATATTAAAAATATTTAAACTTTACAGAAACACACAGTCACTGGATGATGTCATCAGTGATGTCATTTGAGATGTCATCAGTGATGTCATCAGTGATGTCACTGACCATGTCATGAGTGATGTAATATGTGACGTCATCAGCAGTGCATTGCAGGGCGCGAGTTATAGTTAGCTGAACTAACTATAACAGGGGAATTTCATGGGTTTTGTACGAGTGCAATGTCCAAGTAACTATAACTGTCCCTAAAACCTATGGTTTTTGCAGTGAATTTGTAAGGTTTTTTAAATGCTAATTTCTAACTATAACATGCCTGAAACCTATGGTTTTTTTCAGTGAATATATATATATATATCTATATCTATATCTCTATATATCTATATCTCTATATATCTATATCTCTATATATCTATATCTCTATATCTCTATATCTATAGATATATATATATATAGATATATAGATATATAGATATATATATAGATATAGATATATAGATATATCCAAATGAGAAAAGATGCTCCTGCTGGAAGCCGGAGTCCCGTGGGAGGTGGCACGAGAGTCGGCGGAGCCGCCGATAATCCAATTCCAAATATAAGAGACCAATCGCTCGCACACTCGGAAAAATAAGGCAGGTTTGGAAAACCAAAGATTTATTCCGTCATAAATCAACGTGACGCGTTTCGCCTAACGGCTTGATCACACAAAGTGCACATAGTGAGAGCCTCGTTACATACTGATAGGTAGAAATTAACAAAGGACTACTTGGCTGTGGGCGAATCGCCCGTAATATCAGCCTCCATCATATAACGTGTTAAAATCAAGTGAACAGATTAGATATATCTAACAATATTCGTAGTCCATGTGAGCAATGTTATCTAAATTAACGTATATATCCTCAATACCTGATAAAACAATTCGATGTGCCAGTCACCCACAATCTATACTAGTCCGGCCGAACGTGGTCGCCATTTTGTAGTGGCTATACATACAAGGTGTGCCTGAGTATCCACATACTTAAAGTTCACTCAGGTCAGTTCATTGCTAGTACTCCCCAAGTGGGTCATTACATAAATATCAGGTGCCTCTGCTACATTCATAATATATAATTGCGTGAGCGAAAACACAGTTCACATTCTATGTCTCATGTTGCCTGTCCACCCATAGTGGGTACAGAATCAGTAAATATATCGAGGTATGGGAAACCTGGGTGATGACCAATGTTCCCTCTAATTTTTTTCCTCTGTGTGCGGCAGTGTGAGGTCTCTGTGCGCTCCAGCCACGGCAATGTGCGCCAAGGACCCAACCGCGTGTGTGGGTGCAGCGACAGGGGTTCTGACACTGGGGTTCCTGCTTGATTGTGCAGATAAATGACCTAGGTACTGGAACGGAGGAGGCCTGTTTGATGGGGCAGGCAGGGCCGGACTGGGAACCCAAAGTAGCCCTGGCAATTTTGCTGCACCGGCTCCCACCCACCAGGGTTGGGGTGGAGGGGGGCAGGCAAGTGTCAAGCACTACTGCTCAAAGCTGGTCCCCAGCACTGGTGCTTTTGTTACTGAGGGCCCATATTGCAGCATCGCTGCAAAACTGCCCCAGTAACAAAACTGGCCCCCACTGCTCCAAAACTGACCCCCACCCTTCCAGCCTCGCAGGCAAACGCCTGATGCCTGCTAAGGCCAGTCCAGCCAGGGGGTGGTCTTCGTGTTGGTGACTGCCGTGCCTAACAAAAAATAAAAAATGTGCCCTCATGTAATGCAACTGGTGCTATGTAAAGCGCTCTGATACCCGATTCGGGTCAAGTTCGCGCTTAATAAAACTCTGTAAAATAAAAAATAAAATAATGGTTGTGTCATGTTCGAAATGAGAAAGTGCAGAGCATCTGCAACCACAACAAAGCTACACAATCTTCCCGCAGCCACGCTCTATTAACAAAAGGCATGCAGAAAGTCCAGAAGCAGGACGTGTGCTTTCAGAATCACTAGCATATATTAGTGATTGTAAAAGCACACGTTAATTTTAGGCTTGCTGCATGCCTTTTGTTAATAGAGGGCGGCAGATTGCGTGCCTTTTGAAAGTTATCATGTTAATTGCAGAGCCCGACATACTAATACACGGGGCTGCATTTAACATGAAAACTTTCAAAAAGGCACACAATCTGCTGCGCTCTATTAACAAAAGGCGTGCAGCAAGCCTAAAAGCACGACGTGTGCTTTACACGTCGTTCTTTTTTATTGTATTGTATTATAATTGCATTTATCTAGCGCTTACTACCCCTGACGAGGCGTCTAAGCGCGTTTTCGGCGAGTAGCACGCTACTCCGGGACCCATAAAGGAATTTGTGTTGAATTAGTATAGTGCAATATGAAAGTAATTTAAGTGGTGGATAGGTTAGTCAGTTATTTGGATTCAGAAGGATAGCAGAAGGATAGAAGAGGAAAAAAGGTTTGTATTTATATAGCGCTTGTTACCCCTGATGGGGTATTGAAGAGCTTTTTCTTGCGAGTAGCACGCTACTCCGGAAACCCATAAAGGATTAGTGGTGAATTAGTATTGTGAAATATGAAAGTAATTTGAGTGGTGGATATTAGTCAGTTATTTGGAGTGAGAAGGATAGCGGAGGGATGGAAGGGGAAGAAAGGTTTGCATTCATATAGCACCTGTTAGCCCTGATGGGTGTTGAAGCGTTTTTCTGGCGAGTAGCACGCTACTCCGGAACCCATAAAGGATTAGTGTTGAAAATTAGTATAGTGAAATATGAAGTAATTTGAGTGGTGGATATGTTATTCAGTTATTTGGATAGAGAAGGGTAGGCGGCGGGATAGAAGAGGGAAAGAGGTTTGTATTTATATAGCGCTTGATACCCCTGATGGGGTTTTGAAGCGCTTTTTGGGCGAGTAGCACGCTACACTGGAACCCATAAGGATTAGTGTTGAATTAGTATAGTGAAATATGAAAGTAGTTTGAGTGGTGGATATGTTATTCAGTTATTTGGATTGAGAAGGGTTGGGAGGGGTTGAAAGGGAAAAAGGTTTGCATTTATATAGCGCTTGTAACCCTGATGGGTGTTGAAGTGATTTATTGGCGAGTAGCCCGCTACTCTGGAACCCATAAAGGATTAGTGGTGAATTAGTATAGTGGAATATGAAATTTGAATGGATGAAGAGGGCCGGATTAATGAGGCCCCTACAACTAAATACATTATCTATCTTGTAGTGCATTAAACACATAGTATTAAAAACAAATGGTCTTGGCAAACAGCAGACACAAAAATAATTATTTCATGGTAAATCTTGTACGGCTGTAACTGAGAAACCCATGGCTTCCTACCATCAGTGTTTGCCAGGTGCGGCATTACCAGTTAAAATAGTGAAACGCTCACAATGAGGCCCTAAACGCTTGAATGCGATTACAAGCCTCTCTCCTATCCTTTCACTAACAGCCCACATGTTGAAGCTCCACAGCAAGAGAATGGAAGGAAGCGTCATACCCAAAAATGAATAACATAACTTAGACTAATGTCTCTCTAGTAATTGATGCTGCCTCCCTTGATAGTACGTACTGGGAGGAACATCCTGCCATCCTTCCTCTATGGTGGCAGCATTATGCACCCTCGTCAAGTGACACGTCAGAAAACCCCCTCCCCTTAACTTTGAGTTTGGCTTTATAAGGAAGGATTCTTACAATCTCGCAAATGCACATTTTTGTGGAAGCCAAGTAACTCTTGCTGTGGTTATCTACCGTCCTCTTCACTTCTTCTGTCCACCAGATCTCCTCCATACACCCTCACCTCACTTCCTTACCTATTCCTCTTCGGAAATCTCTCTCCACTCTCCAAAATCTATACCGTCTTTAATGCTCCTGTTAAGACTTCCTCTCTTCCTACCACTCATCTATTTATCCTCCACTTAGCGCCCCCGTCCTCATCCCAGTGTCAAACGCTTAACACAATCCGCTCACCATCCCCACTAAGGCCACTAGGGCTTTATGCTCAAATCTCCGCTTCTCGTAACTCAACTTTCTTGCTGACATCCATTTTTCAGACGCCTGCAGTCGACACTGCTCCACCTGTTACCCCGTCTTTTATAATCTCTTCTTAATTTTCCTCCTCCTTACCCACCTGCTATACTCTTTCAGTGCTTCCTTTAAGGGCCACCCTTGCCTCCCTTCTGGCTCCTTCCCCACGGTACACTTTTCTTCCTCTCCGAGCTACCTTACGTCTTTCCCTACATACCACTGAGCTCATTCCCCTCCAATGCCCATTGTCCAGCTCCCCAGCCACAACATGTTAACGTGTCCCTTTACGTTCACGCCTCTTACGAGTTTCTCTACTGTCCCTTCTATTCCATGTTTCTACGTCCAAAGCAACACCAACTAAAAGTCATCCAAAGCGAGTTCCAATGAGGCGACCTAGAACTACAGCTCCCAGAAACCACCTGGTGGTGAAATGAAATGACCACAGCTGCCCTAGAGACAAATAATCACCCGGATTCTGCCGTCCCTCTGGATCATCTCCCCTCCTCCTTTCCATCGCTCATGCTTGTGCTTGCTGCATTTATTTTCTTAATGGAGCACGCTGCGGGCTGATTGTGGGCCATTGTGAAAATATTTATGTTAATTGCAGCACCGTCATGCGCTGCAATTAACATAAATAGTTTCACAATGGCCCACAATCAGCCCGCAGCCGTGCTCCATTAAAAAAAGACATGCATCAAGTCCAAAAAAACGACGTGTAAAGCACATGTCGTGCTTTTGGACTTGCTGCATTTCTTCTCTTAAAGGAGCACGGCTGCGGGCTGATTGTGGGCCATTGTGAAAATATTTGTTAATTGCAGCGCATGACGGTGCTGCAATTAACAAATATTTTCACAAAGGCCCACCAACAGCCCCCAGCCGTGCTTCAGTAAGGAGGAAATACAGCAAGTGCAGGAGCCACAGCAACCAGGAAATTACAATTTTTCGCGCCGCTCGCGTTATAAAAGCGGCGGCGCGAATGCTCTCCCGGGATGTGCTGTGGGTGCGCGCTCCACACGCAGCACTGCGCGCTCGGGGGAACAGATGTGCGCGCGCGCGCGCGCACGTTACTGGGAACACTGGTGATGACATGTAAATATCAAAACACATTGCATATCTTTTGCTACATATCCGCATAGAAGATCTAACACAGGCAACTACAACAGGCAAAGCAAGACGGCACGGGTGGCAGAAGGAACTTTCATTGGAAAGGGAAACGAGGCAGGCAACGGAAAATTGGCAGCAATATTACAGCGGCCGTTCATGAGGGTGAAAGCACGATGGATGACGACAGTAGCAGACGTGCAGAAGCACAGACTTTATTTGCGAGAGCGCCAGGGAAAAGCAGAATAGTTACCGAACATGTCACCCACAACTCCAATACAAGGGAGTTATTGAAGAAATTAGAAAAACTCAGCAAAACAGAGATATCCAAATGGTGGGAGGCAATCTCCCTCCAAGACTACATAGATAAGGAGATGATCCCGAGAGGCCTCAGAATTTATACCACGCCATCATATGAATCACCAGACCCTAAAATGCTAACAGAATGGGCAGCCAACTCCGCGAGGAGTTCCAGGATCATGCTTGAGATTTTAGTAAAGTATGCCTGGTCGGACAGGGAGAAGATCATTGGTGAGATTAAGAGACTGAAAGATGAACTAAGCAAGAACGATGAAGAAGATATCATCAAGAAATTCTATGAAGATCTCAAACAGAGACTCATTGAATATGAAAAAGATATTAAGATCAGGAAACAACGCAAACTTCATAGAGATTGCATTGACTACGAGACCGGAAGGATATTGACGTACAGCCACAAGTACGACCACATGTATGATGAACATGCTCAGGTCCCCAAGGAAAGACATTCGGACACCTACACAGCTGAAGATGGTGACACTACACAAAGTGATGTTGAGACAACCAACACTGCTACGTCAATAACATCAGTCAGCTCGGCCAGTTCCGCATCAAGTAATGAGCAGGAAACAAGACCAAAAACTTTTTTAGACGAGTACCGGCTCATTCGCAAGAGCCGGCAAACGAGTCGAACTTCACCACAACCACAGAACAGAGACACAAACCAACGGGGAAAAGGAAGAGGAAGGGGTCGAGGTACAGGAAGAAAAGGAGAAAACGAGACAAACAGAGGAAGAGGAAGAGGGAATACCAGAGGGCGCATGGGAAGCATGGTAACTCGCTCAACCACGGCCCGATAATGGATGATGCTGAGGAGGAAAGGAAGGGACACACTGGATGGAACAGATAGACCGGGTCCCTACCCTTTTCTTCGTGGTATCATTCTCCTGGAATGGCCATATGCCGCAGATAAGAAATTATCTTTTTTAACTTTGTTTATGTAGATTAGACAATTTTTCACTTGATCTTTGTATATACACGCTGCCTCTTTGATTTTCCTTGCCTCGTATTAATTACTGATTGTATACCCACTAAGGGCGGATATGTAGCAAAAGATATGCAATGTGTTTTGATATTTACATGTCATCACCCAGGTTTCCCATACCTCGATATATTTACTGATTCTGTACCCACTATGGGTGGACAGGCAACATGAGACATAGAATGTGAACTGTGTTTTCGCTCACGCAATTATATATTATGAATGTAGCAGAGGCACCTGATATTTATGTAATGACCCACTTGGGGAGTACTAGCAATGAACTGACCTGAGTGAACTTTAAGTATGTGGATACTCAGGCACACCTTGTATGTATAGCCACTACAAAATGGCGACCACGTTCGGCCGGACTAGTATAGATTGTGGGTGACTGGCACATCGAATTGTTTTATCAGGTATTGAGGATATATACGTTAATTTAGATAACATTGCTCACATGGACTACAAATATTGTTAGATATATCTAATCTGTTCACTTGATTTTAACACGTTACATGATGGCGGCTGATATTACGGGCGATTCGCCCACAGCCAAGTAGTCCTTTGTTAATTTCTACCTATCAGTATGTAACGAGGCTCTCACTATGTGCACTTTGTGTGATCAAGCCGTTAGGCGAAACGCGTCACGTTGATTTATGACGGAATAAATCTTTGGTTTTCCAAACCTGCCTTATTTTTCCGAGTGTGCGAGCGATTGGTCTCTTATATTTGGAATATATATCTATATATCTATATATATCTATATATCTATATATCTATATATCTATATATATATTGCCCCATCAGGGGTCCAGCAATTCTGGCCGAGCGAGGGGAGCAGAATACTATTTGTTGAGTGGCACCACTCCCTGTATAATGAAGTACTGACAAAAATCCGGATGTACTTTACCCAGAGAAGTTCATTGTGGAACTTGTGTACGATGCAGTTGTAACACGCCTACTGCAGGAGAATCAGCCAATGGGAGTGATAGTTGGACACATAAAAACTGACGACGGCAATCCACTCACTTTGAATGGCATTGAAAAAGACATGGTGATGTCGAAACACGCCTGCCTGGGAATTTTCATAAATTGGATTCATGTTAACCCGAGAATGCTCCTTGTTCCCTGGGAACTTTGGTGATGGAGATTATGACGTGCAGTCACTAGCACGTATGGATGCACCCGCTCTGAAAAGCGTTCAACTGCATTTTATTGACATTTAGTGGAATATATATATATATATATATATACATATGTATATATATATATATACATATATATATATATATATATATTTTTTATATATATATATATCTATATATATTGAAATAAACAAAGGTTAAAGTAACGTTATAGTTAGATGAATATGGCAGTGACAAAATTTCGGTTTGAATTTTAAAAAAACAGAAATTCACCACTTATAATTAGCAGAGCTAACTATAACTTGCACTCCCGCCATGCACTGCTTATGACTCACATATTACATCACTCATTGCATGTTCTAGGACATCATTTATGACATCAATGATGACATGTTAAATGATATCATTGATGACAAGTCTTGAGAAAGGCTGCAAAGCCAAAATGCATGTCTTTGACATAGTGGGAATAAAAAAAGTGCACTATGCAGGAGTGCCTTGGATTATTGATTTTCCGTATATATATATATTTGTGTGTGTGTGTGTGTGTGTGTGGCATTGACACAGCAAATTATTTTACGAAGGAGATAAATATCAACAATTTGAATCTAACATTCACAAGCCACATCAGTTATACCACTATAGTTTTCTTGGATGTAAGACTAGAAGTCAGCAATTCCAAACTCACTACCACAGTGTATAGAAAGAGTACAGCAGGAAACACTATTCTCCATGCCAGCAGCTCACACCCCACCCCACTCCCCTGATACGAAGCATACCCTATGGGGAGCTTCTGCGAGCAAAACGCATATGCAGCACCGAGGAAGCTTTCAAGCATACATAAACAGATATGATCCACAGATTGACAGCTAGAGGGTGCACAGAAGACACACTTAAAGCAGCAAAAAGAAAATAGTAACACATGAAAGGGAACCAGTGCTCTTACAGTGCAAGGACCCCAAGGGTAAAACCAGGAGGATTTGCAGGTTTATTACAACATACAACAGCCAACATAATATAAAATGGAAAGCACTGCACAAACACTGCCACTATCATCAAAGATGATCCCGTCATAGGAAAAGAAGTGGGCAAAAAAACCCAGATTACATATAGAAGGGCCCAATCTGTTAAAGACAAATTGGTACAAAGCAGTGTGACAATAGAAAGGCACAATGGCTAAATAAGGGCTTCACAAAATGCAGCAGGTGCAAGGCCTGAGGGCAAGGCACAAAATTTACTGATAAAAAGACCAAACTAGATGCAACAATCAAAATTCGACATGCCTTTAACTGCAAAACAGAATATGCCATTTATGTACTAGAATGCCCATGTCCAAAAAGATACATGGGGAGCACCAAGCTACAGGTACACAACAAATTCTGCAGCATTTGATAGCCATCAAAAATCAAGAGGAGGGGGGGGGCGTGGCCGACCGGCGAGAAAGATGGCCGCTTCCTAGAGCGGCTCCGCAGCCCGTTACCTTAACCCCAGTGAATCCGCATACACATCCGAGGCACCAGAACCCCAAATGAGAGGCACAAGGGGGTGCTGAACAGTGGCACGAGCGGACCGATTCGCGGCCGCCAATGACACCGTAGGGGCAGAGATCGCCCCCGCGGCCGAAACAGTAGCTCTAAGCCCCGGCCTCGAGTACGGCTGACGAGGCAGCAGCAACGCCCTTAGGGGGGGCGGGGCCCAGATTGACTATCGCGCTGAGTGAGAACAGGCTGCCAAATGCGCCGCAGCCCCAGGGAGAAGATTGCCGGGGGCGTCCAGAGCCTGAAGGCAAGTGAGGAGCAGCAGAGGCAGTGGTGAGGCACAGGTGAAGGAGAGCTCGGTGGACAAACGTAAACGTGCCTTATCTTCGGAGCGGGGAGACGATGGTCAACTGGCACCGTTAGTAGAACTTGCGAATGACTTGGCAACGCTTCAACTAACTTTAAAAGTGGATGGCCCTACTCATAACAAAGGGCATTTGCTCGATCCTATATTTTCTAATATAAATATTTTATCTATAGATAAGGCTGTTCCCATTCCATGGTCTGACCATTTTTTACTTCCTTTTGCATTTACACCTCCGGATGCTACTATACCGACTGTTAGAACTACGAAATTTGCCCGTAAGTGGTCAGCACTTTCCATAGAAGCTCTGATAGATAAGTTAAACGCTACTTCTCCCCCATCGCAATTAGACCCCACCCTTGCTAATGACAATTTCAATGAGTGGATTGAGTCAGCACTTGACTGTGTTCTCCCTAGAAAACAAATTTCAGAAAGGGTGGGAGTCAAAAAAATCCTTGGTATTCTCAACATCTACGTCAATTAAAGCAGATATGTAAAAAACATGAAAGAAGCTGGAGGAAAGATTTTTCTACTACTAGCAAAAGTATTTACCGAGAAGCCATTAAAATGTATAAAGACGAAATAAAAAATGCCCAGGCGCTTTTTTATCAAGGCAAAATCTTAGCTGTAAACTCTTCTCGTGAGATATTTAAAATAGTTAAATCTCTTCTCGCAATCCCGACACCCTCTAAAGTCTCAACTAATGTTCAAGGGAGATGCAATGAAATTGCGGAATATTTCTCGGACAAAATACTAACGATATATAAATCATTTTCTCAAAACATAGATGTATCGGTCACCGCTACTTTCACCTCGGAATCGTCAATTTTGCTTGAGGAATTTCCGCCCCTTGATCTTATCACTCTTCAAGGACTCTTGAGAGAGCTAAAATCGGGCTCCCCTTAGACCCTGCCCCTCCTACCATTCTCCATCAAATCGCAGAGGCTGTGTCACCAGCTATACTGGAGGTGATAAACTCCTCACTCAAGACAGCCATTGTGCCATCCCAATGGAAACATGCAAGGGTCAGGGCGCTGCTAAAAAACCCAGCCTTGACCCGGAAAACTGGGGAAATTACCGACCTATCTCCTTACTACCGGGAATAAGTAAGTTAGCTGAGAAGTATATTAATTCTATTCTATCAGCTTTCCTGGAAAACAACAAGGGTCTCCATCCTACACAGACTGGATTCAGACCCCAACAGGGCACAGAAACGGCCCTTTTGGCTGTAGTAGAGGAAACAAGGAGGACTCTTGATAATGGAGGCTGCGCTGCCATCTTATTATTGGATCTCAGCGCAGCCTTCGATACTGTTAATCATAGTTTAATGATTCAAAGACTTAGAGAGGCAGGTGTGACTGGATCAGCCTTAAAATGGTTCCAGTCTTTCCTACAAAACAGGGTGTTCACAGTTTTTGAAGACGAATGTTCCTCAAACAAATTCCTCTGAAATGTGGCGTTCCTCAGGGATCCTCCCTCAGTCCCACCATGTTCAATGTGTACATGCGATCGTTAGCTGAAATAGTATGTCCTTTCGGGGTCCATATCGTGACGTATGCGGACGACACGCAGTTAGTCATTTCCATGAAACAAAATAATCAACAGGGATGTGATTTATTCACCTGTCTAGAGAAAGTCTCTGAATGGATGAATCATTCCTTTTTAAAACTTAACGGATCAAAAACTGAACTTATGTTGTTGGGGAAGTCTGCTCCTCGAAATATTGATCTTCTCTGGCCCAGCGTTTTAGGTCCCCCCCGGCCCCCAGAGAACAAATCAAACGTCTTGGGGCTTGGCTTGACCGCAACCTTGATTTTAAGGCTCAAGCGCGCACAGTTGCAGCTTGTTGTTATAGCCTTTTAAGAATGATCAGAAAAATCCTTCCCTTGTTACCTTTTATAGCTAGACGGGTGTTGGTCCAAGCCCTTATCCTATCAAGATTGGATTATGCTAACGCTTTGTACTTGGGAGCCCCGCAGGGCACCATTAAAATTCTTCAAACCGCACAAAATTGTGCAGCACGCATGCTGATGAACATTTCCAAACGCTCCTCGGCAAAACCCGCACTCGCTACTTTACATTGGCTCCCTGTTCAGGAAAGAATCCAATTTAAGTCCCTATGTATCACCCACAAGATACTTTCTGGCAAGGGCTCTTCCTTGATCAGTTCCTGGATTCAACCTTATGTGCCTACCAGGGCTCTTAGATCTAACAACAAAGGTTTGGTCCTAGTTCCTAAAATTAAACGATCACGTAGTGGAGGTCGAATGTTTACGTATAATGCATCCAAACTCTGGAATGGTCTTCCCCTCCACATACGTTCTGAACCAGATTATCTCAAGTTCAGAAAACTGTTGAAAACCTTCCTCTTTCCATAATTTCATTGCTACAACGATTCTTTAGGGTGTCATAGCGCTGGGATGCCTCCGGGTAACCATACGCTCTATAAGTGCTCCTTCATTCATTCATTCATTCATTCATTCATTCATCGTCCCAGAGAGCACAGATAAGTCCTAAGCAGGCGCGAAAAAGTGACACGCGCCCCGGTGTGAAGCAGTCCTAGGCACGACTGCGGAGGGGTAACCGCTGGGGGGCCCTCCTCCACGAGAGCGGCCCCCTCCCCAGTCCCCCGAAACGAAAGAAAGGGGCAGATTGCTGCAGGGCCCAAAGTGAGGAGAGTGAATGTCGGGAGAACCAGGCATTAATCCACAGCACCTGTTATCTGCAATGTCGGGCCTGGGGGGGAACTTGACAGGCCAGGCAGGGAGGATCTTCCAGCGGCAGGCAGCAGGAATTACCCCCCCCCCGCCATTGAGAGACCTCTAGCCGTGGACAGATGGCGGGAGTCCGGGGGCCGAAGTGATCAAACCAAATCAAGCTGGACAAATTTGCCCTTCCAAAGAGCCAGGAGGGGAAGGACTATCCTGGAGACCAACCTCCGACAACATCTCCGCCTCAGGAAATGAGCGAAGCCCTATCGCTGCAGGACATCATGGCGGCAATACAGGGGGTGCGAACGGCATTGGAGGGGCGAATAGATAACGTGGGTGCGGAAGTGACCCTGATACGGGCGGATCTCCGAAATATGGGTGCAAGACTTCAAACAATGGAAGACACCACGCAGACGCTTACACAAGACACCAAAGCCCTGCAGGAAAAAGTCGGGGATCTCCAATCAACAACGACCAGCTTAGGAGCGAAGCTGGAGGACCTTGAAGGAAGGTCAAGGAGGAACAATGTACGCATTTTGGGGGTGCCTGAAAGGGCGGAGGGCCCGGCCGCGGATCTCTTTGTGGAGGAGCTGATTACCAAGACTCTGCAACCTCGAGGTCTGTCAAAGCTATTCACGGTGGAGAGGGCCCACAGAGTGCCAGGGGGGAGACCAAGGCCCGGGGCCCCACCGAGACCGACACTGGCCCGTCTCCTCAATTATAGAGATTGGGATGTGGTCCTCCAGACGGCCAGGGTAACCCCCCGGATATGCTATGAAAACGTGAAAATATCCTTCTTCCCAGACTACACTCAGAAGGTACAAAGGCTAAGACGAACGTTTTTGGCAGTGAAGCAAGAGCTACGGAAGAAAGAGGTGAAATACTCCATGATGTACCCGGCGAAACTAAGGGTGGAAGTAGGGGGTAAATCATGGTTCTTCGAATCGCCTGAGGAGGCCTGGGCATGGTTGGACTGCTGGAAGACTGTAGGGCGCCCACCATCAAAATGGGGCCAAGGCACACGGCCCAACCGCACGACCCAGTCCACCGAAAGAGAAAAGGGGGAGAGACATCGAAGACGAGACCAGCGCTACTCGGACGAGGGACTGATCTCGAAGCGGGACGACCGGTGGGTGAAGAGACGGTTTGGTCGGGGAGGTGGGGGGGGGTGTCCCCCCCCCGCTTTCTCCACCGAGGAGCAATTAGCGCCCGGCTCCCATGGGCCATAGGGGAGGTGAGGTAAAACAACTCTTGATTGGGACATATAAGGATGTGCAACGCGCCACGTTAGGGTGGACTTTGGACAAGGCTGAGGTTTGTGGTGGGGGAGGGAGGCTTAATGGAATTCACTCTAATGGGGTCAAGGTCAGGATGCCGGAGAGGTACACGGTCTCCTGGTGGTTCAACCGGGGGTGGCCGACAGGCGCTCTGCTAAGTTGGGGGAGGCGGGCTGGTTGGGTTCGCCTGACAGGGTTGCGGGGTGGGGGGCAGTTTTCAGGGAGTTTGAGGGAGGGGGGGGTGTTACACACCCCGTTGGGTGAGGTCGCAATCGTTGCTCAAAGACAGAGAGTAAATCCAGAATCAAGGAGGGATAACCATCCATTGACACAAGCACCTGTAATCAACTTAGCGGGATGTCACGTAGCTAGATCGATAGACTGGGGGGTCCCTGAGACGCCAAAGCTACTCTTGTTCTCTCACTGCCCAATATGGCCCAAAAGGTGATACCTGAATTAAAGCTGCTTACGTGGCACGTCAACGGCTTGGGGGACAAAATAAAAAGAGGTATAGTGATGCAATTTATAAAACGACACTCACCTGACGTAATCCTAATGCAGGAAACCCACCTGCTGGGCAATAAATGTAAAGCGATGGACAGATGGGGTTACAGGATGGAGAGTCACGCTGGGTTCACCGCTAGCTCCAGAGGCACAGGAATTCTCCTTAAGAAGAGACTCCCCAGTTTATCTGTCCAAGTTCTTTCTATGATAAGTGGAAGGTATGCAGGACTTTCCGGGAAATGGGAAGGCAAAATATTTCATATTATCTCAGAATATGTCCCTCCGTCCCTGGCAAATTCGACTCTCCCAGACCTGGGGAGACTGCTGCTAGACGTACCGACAGGACATCTTATCATTGGGGGAGATTTTAATATGATGTTTGATGACGCAATAGACAGGTTTCCGGGGAGGAAGACCCACGTAGCACACACTACCCTCGCTGACATTCTCCGAGCTCTCGGGCTCGCAGATGTCTGGAGAACACAATACCCACTACAGAAAGAATATACATTCCACTCTAGCGTGCAGAACAGTCGCTCAAGGATAGACTTCCTGATCGCTCCCTCCGCCCAAGTGCAGGGCTTCACTTCGATCAGACACCTCCCTCAGGGGATATCAGATCACTCCCCAGTCTGGGCGACGTACTCGGTCGGCAAGCCAAGGCCGGGCACCATGATTGCCATCAATGCCAGGTTCCTGAAATACCGGAAATTGGGGGAAAGCTCAGGGAAGCGACAGAGAATTATTTTAAAAAGAATGAACTCTCGGTAACATCAAAAATAACACTCTGGGAGGCATATAAAGCAGTTATTAGAGGGCAAGCACTGGTGTCTATGATAGGACATAAGCGGGAAGGGTGACGGGAGGTGGAAGAAGTAGAAGAGTGTATAATGGAATTGTAGCGGAAGGTGAGGGACACAGACAGCGACGATACAAACCATTTATTAAGCCTAAAACAACAAGAGTATCAAGATTTGACGAACAATGCAGCGCGGGCGGCGTAAGACGAGACAAGGTATCGTGTGTATGAGCATGGGGATAAAGCGTGGAGGCTTATCGCCAGGCTCGATAAACAAGAAAAGGCCAAGAGATGGGTGGTGTCAATTCAAACGGAGGGTGGGAAGACCCTTACTGACCCACAGGATATCGTGGAGGAATTCGCCAATCATTAGGCCAGGGTCTACACATCTGACACCTTGGTAACAGCTCCAGAAGCCCTACAGCTCATTAAAGATAGACCCCTGCCCCCACTCACACCAGAAGAGGTACAAGCCCTAGACGAAGAGCTGACCGCCAAGGAGCTGCAGCAAGCTCTGATGGAGGTTAAGTCTGGGAGGGCCCTGGGTCCCAATGGATACCAGTGGAACTCTACAAATCCACAGCTAAACACACAGTACCCCACCTCTTGAAAATGTATGAGGAGATCCAAGATACAGGAATATTACCCCTGGAACAGAGAATAGTCTCAATCGTAGTAATCCACAAAGAAGGGAAGCCTCGGGATTACTGTGGATCATTTCGGCCCATCTCATTACTAAATGATCCTAGCCAAACTCTTGGCGCGCCGCCTAATTGCTGTCCTGCCCAAGGTAATACACCCAGACCAATCGGGTTTTATGCTAGGCCGTAACACAGGCCTGAACCTACGCAGGCTTCAGGGGGTTCTGGGGCGAGCACACATGATACAGGAAGATGCAGTGGTTCTCTCCCTTGATGCCCGTATGGCCTTTGATATGATCGAGTGGCCCTAGAGCATATGGGGGTGGGGCCGAGGTTTCGGGCATGGGTCCAGCTCCTATACACGGCGCCACTTGCGCATGTAAGGGTCAATGGGAGGGTGTCACGAACGTTCCAACTTTATCGCGGTACCAGACAGGGCTGCCCTCTTTCGCCCCTTCTCTTCGCCCTGGCCCTGGAGCCCTTGGCAACCTGGATCCGAGGGGATCCGTTAATCCGGGGGCTGCGTTGGTCAATGGACTGGGAAGATGGAATATCGCTATACACCGATGATATTCTTTTATATGTGGCCTCTCCCAAATCTTCCATTTCCAGAATCCTAAAGGTCTTTGCCACTTATCACCGGTACTCTGGCTATACGATCAACTGGACGAAATCGGTGGTGCTTATCCTTCGCGGGCAGGCTCGGACACTGCCTGGGGATGCGGGGCGAGGGTGGTGACAAAAGGGTTCCGCTACCTGGGTATTTTCATCACGACTAATCAGGACTTGTTCACGGCCCAAAATTTACGCCCCCCGTTGAATCGCTTAAGGGACGACGTGCAACTTTGGAGAACGCTCCCCCTCTCGCTACTGGGCAGGGTAACCCTATTTAAAATGATGGCCCTGCCACGATTCCTGTATGCCCTCGAAAACACTCCCTTTTCAGTACCCGATGACTACTTCAAAGCTATACAGGGTGAAATTAGGAAACTATTATGGGACGGAGGGGTGCCAAGGATAGACCTTACAAAGCTCACCAGGGGTCGGTACGATGAGGGAATAGCCCTCCCCGATATTCGAAATTACTACTGAGCTGCGCATCTAATAGTAGTTAATCAATGGGCACACCAACCCAAGGCCGAGCCAGCGTATCGGATGGATCGACTTACGCTGGGATCCGGGGTTTACCTTCGGGCCCTCTACACCCCCCTCCCCCCAGAGACTCCACTTGATGGGCCCTGCGGCCCTGACGGTCCAGATCTGGCATTCTACTACGGCTGAGATGGGATGGAAAAACAAGATCACACAGGCCACCCCACTGTGGGAGTCCCACCTCCTGGACAGGTTGAGGGTACGACAGGGATTTGATAGATGGGACCTTCTGGGCATATCGACAGTTGGAGACCTGTGGAAGGGAGGAAGTGTTAGATCTTTTACGGACTTACAGAAGGACTACAATCTCGCTCCCACAGAAGCGTTTCGATACATACAGCTCAGGCATGCCCTGCAGGCTGTGTTGCCTAAAGGAGAATCCCTTCCACAGTTCTCACCTCTAGAGTGTAGGTTACTGGAGGAGCACATTACAAAAAGGGCAATCTCCCTAACCTACCTAAAGTTAATAAATAACGTACCAGACCAGCTAACTAAACTAAGAAAAAAATGGGAAGTTGATATTCCAGACATACAAGATGAGGAGTGGACCGAGACGCTCGCCTCCCCGCGGGAGGTGGCTATCAGGGCCCAGTTCCGGCTAGTGCAACTTAAAATCCTTCATAGGGCCTACATCTCATGCACCACATTAGTAAAGATGGGAAAAAACGTAGAAGCCCTCTGTGTTAGGGGACGTAGGCAGGAAGGTTTCTTTTTTCACATAATTTGGTCTTGTCCCAGGATTCAGGAGTATTGGTCAGCAATAATCCAATGCTTAACAGTGGTATATGGGAATGAGCTGCCCCTTACTCCAAAGTGGTGTTTACTGAATGTGTGGGAGCCGACTGACTTGGGCAGAGCCGACCAAATATGGGTGACACTACCACTGATGATCGCCAAAAGAAATGTAGTACGGTTATGGGGGGGCGAACTCGATCCCCACTCTGAGGGACTGGAAAAGGGATATGGACTGGTGCATGGTGGCGGAGAAGGCGGTCTATACCACCAGGGGATGCCCCCAAAAATGGGGGAAGGTATGGAATAAATGGAACATGTTTAGAGGTAACCCATGTACGGCCCCAAGGTCACAGAGGTGGAGGAAACAGAGGAGCAAATTAACTGAAGGGGGAAAAGTGATGTGACATCCCGGGGGTGACACAATGTAAATGTTAAGATTGCTATAAAGGTAACCAGGAGAGATGGGAAATATTGTGCTGTAAACACGGTGACGATGTATGTGTTGTGTCTTGAAATTAAAAAAATTAAAAAATCCCCAAAAAATCAAGAGGAGGGCAATCCTATGGCAAGACATTTTAAGAGCATCCACAAAAGTGATCCCAACCTACTCACATATAGTGTAATAGCATACCGAAAAGACCTAGAGGGGGAGACAGGGAGAAAGCGCTGCGAAGACTAGAATCCAGGTGCATCCTCAGGCTAGATACCAGGGAGCCCATCGGGCTGAACACTGATGAAGAAATGTACACACATCTGTGAAAATTCAGATTTTTATCTTTGAACTTTGCCATGTTTTTAAAGATTTTATTCTAGTCACTGCACTATGGATTAACCTCCTTCTTTCACTTATTTTTTTGTTGTAGGTGTACAGTCAAGCTAAAGGGCAGACACTAGAGAGATTTTGTGAAGCAGCTACACTTAAGTGGAAATCCACGAGTTGGTCAGCTAAGTGTATAGTACACCACTGACGTTAAAGTTTAAATCTGCTATAATAGGTGCAACCCACTGGGATGCAATAAGAGTATTGGGGTAGGGCTAAGACCAGCCATACTCAGATACATTGATCAATACACCCATTAGTAAGGTGACCTTTCAGTTTATCAATAGAAATGCATGGATGTTACAATGAATTCAAACAGCAGTAATCATTTAATTATTAACTTTCAATTTTGAATGTAATCATTCTGAATCTGACTGCTACCATTTCAATGTTAATTTCATTTCATGATATGTCATTGCTCTGTATGTATAAATTATTTTGCCCACTGGGGCTCAATCTCTGTGCGCGTACATATCATCCAGTATATTGTACTGCATTTAAAGATGGGGCGAAATTCATGGACTGCTGTAAGTCCCACATTTATGTTTGCTACCTATTGGGTGCGTTTAAAAACACTGTGCAATGACTCAGTCGGCTTCATGATAAAGACTTATGATGCCAAAACTCGTCTGATGCTTTCCTTTTTGCCACCTTTGGATTTAATTTTGAAGCAAACTCTGGAGTGAGTGAGTGAGTGAGGGAGTGTGCTTGCATGCATGTGTGTGTATATGATGAATGGCTTTCCCCTGATACATGAAAGTCTCTGCACTCCCAGGAAGGTTTTCAAATTGTGAGTTTATTCCATAGGCAGAAAGACAAACATCAACACGTTTCGGTGTTCAAACGCCTTTGTTACGATGCTGATCATCAACATTAAAGTGCATTTTAAACAAATCACAGTGTAAACATAATTAACAAAGAGAAAGGCCAAAGCCAAGATAGGCAGATATTGGCAACATCTTGGAAGGGCTGATTTCAGTACAATATACATACAAAACTAATTATGCCTATGAGTTACTGGAAATAAACATTTTCATCATTCACTTGAAGTGAAAGAGTATCGAAATAGTGCACATTGCCGATTTTCTCATAGTGTCAGCCTATGTAACACATTTCGGTGCCAGAGGCATTGCCAAACAAGATAGCGGAATAGATGTGTCTGCTAGTGCTCCTGCCGACACAGTCGTCATCCTCCTGCATCCTCAGTGATCCTGCAGGGGATTTGTAGCTCCCCATAATCCCGGAGATGCCCTGGGCGTGCCAGGAAGCCCCGTCCTCCCGCCCAGGGTAGATTTGCAGTGATAATGTCGGCTCACGGCCCAAGTGAAGCGGGCCGGCTCCATTTTCTCTGAGGCGATTGGAGAGGTCCGCGGCCCTGGTCTGAAGAACACCGATTGCTGCTGCAGAGATCGGGGCCTGACCGGGCTCTCCGCCTGAGAGGTATCCTGTGGAGGGCAAGGGGGGAGATAGATTCCCCTCCCTGAACTATACAGCGGGTCAGAGATGCGGGAGACTGCCCGTGAAGTGCCACTGAATCAACAAAGGAGCGCTCCTCCCTATGCAACAGGAAGACCTTGGCTGCCAGTCTCTGGCCAAGCCAGTGGCAGTTCTGGGCCTGGGAGGCCCTGCTGTGAGGAGACAGGGCGAGGCCAGTTTGACGGTCGGGGTGAGGGCCGGTGTGGATCCTACCAGAGAGGGCCCTCTGCCTACCGGGTCCTGTTAGGAGATCGCTCGGTCGTGGGAGTAGTTTGCCGCTGGCCTGCCTGAGGTGAGGAGACTGCAGTGGGTGGCGGGACACGGGGGACTGAAGCAGGCATCCCCCCCACCAGTGCCAGTATTAATGTAGGCTCTCTGGACCCAAGCAGTAGAGACCCCCAGGGGTGCTGGGGCTGAGGCTGGGACAGGTGACAAAGCCAAGTGAAGAGGTCTCCAGCTTTGGCCCTGTGGAGTGGACCGGTACGGCGATGCCAGTAGAGAGGGGTTGCTGTAGCTCCCCTGGGGGAGGGGGGGATGGAGGGGTTTTGTTTTACAAGAACAGGGGCCTGTGTCGGGCACATCATATAGAGACACTGGCCACTACACCATTCTGTGACACCTGCATGGTATTTCTTACGCACCTCTTGAACTGTGGTCCGGGCCTGGCACCCTGTGAGACAGACGTTTTGGCACCCGGTACGAGTTTGTAGAGTGTGTGGCTGCTGTGTAGACCCTCTACCTACACCAATACTGGTGGAGCACAGTGAGATATTGTGGTGGTGAAGAGACCGACGTGACGCCTGCCACCATCCCAATTCTGGTTGCTCTGGTTGCCCAGTAACTACTGCTCTACAACACCTGAAGATGGTAAAAGAAAAAGGAAATCATGTGGCCCAGACTAACAAAACCCTCAATTATGCACAACCTGTCCCTCAGGGGTGGGAGGCCCAGGTGGTGACACCAGATGGTGGTGAAGAGATAATACCGCCGACTGCGGAGGTGGCCCCCTCCCTTACAAACTTGCTCGCTGCAATACAAAACTCACGGGATGAGATGGTCCACAAGATTGACTCTGTTGCAGTAGATGTTACCCTTCTGCGAGCTGATCTGCATAAGGTGTCAGAACGTGTGACCACTACAGAACAAAATTTGGGTACCCCACAGGAAGAGGTAAAAATGCTCTGCAACTCTGTTATTCATCTTCAGAAACAGGCAGTTCGCCTACATGACATCATGGAAGACTCCGAGGTGAGGTCCGCAGATATAATATGCATTTTGTGGGATTCCTGGAGAAGGCGGAGGGGCACTCTGTTGAACTTTTCTAGAAGGACTGGATCACTACCACTCTGGAGCCCAAACGCCTCTCTAAATTCTTTACTATCGAGAGAGCACACAAGGCCCTTGCGCCCCCACCCAGGCCTGGCACACCACCTCGAGCAGTCATAGCACCACTGTTCAGCTTCCAGGATAGAGATGCAATCCTACAAACCTCTCGAACACAGAGGCCTTTGTTGTTTGAGGGACACCCTATATCCATCTATCCCGACTATGCCCAAAAGGTGCAAGATCAAAGGAAAACTTTCATGTCAGTGAAAAAGCATATACAGGAACTAAATTTTAAATATAGCCTCCTCTTCCCTGCCAAACTACGGCTGAAGCACCAAGGGAAAGCACTGTTCTTTTTTTTTGGGCTGCAGAAGCCAGGGACTGGTTAGACTCCAGAGGAAACTTTTTTGATCGGCTGGTATCCCAGAAGGGGTCCACTCAGCAATCGGTGGTGGACAGTTCTGGATGTGGCTGGAAACGACACAGCTGGTGGAAGACTCGAGAGACTAATGTGGGTTCAGAGAGGATCCTAGTTTGTTCGGATGGTACCCTGCAGGCCACTGATGTGGTCTCGGATTTGGATGTGGCCTCCCAGGAACATGTGAGTGATCGAGACCTATCTGAGAATGCGTCCTCCTGAGACTGTGCTCTGTTTTTACAAACTTTAGGGTGACTGGGCTGGCTTCATTGGACCCAGACCTGAGGGGTGACGGATGGGATGGCAGCATACTGTACAACGGTTTGAGGGGAGGCAATGAAGACCTGTACGCATGACATTTGATTTATTGGTTGCAAATTTAAAAAAAAATGCTGTTATGTGTGCGGGTCTGGGAGGGGGAAAAGGCAGGGGATTTTCTCTATCCCCCCATGGATGTGTGATCTGTGTTGGAGGGAGGGCTCTGCCACCTAGAGGTGGATGCCCTTGAGGAGAAAGCTGGAGTGTGCAAGTCTTGCGCCCTTCCCGGCTATCTAACCTCTTGCAAAGTACAAGTTTGCAAAGGGGAGGGAGGTGGGAGAACTGTTTTGGTGTTCCTTTTTACTTTTCTGTTTCTTACCAATATTGAGATATGGGGCGGCTTTTGCTGACTCCCAACTTTTCTGAGTATGGACGGGTGGGATGGTGGCACTGCCCATGGGGAGGTTGGGCATGCTTTACATGTTTTGATTTGGAGTGGGATGGTAGTTCTGCTTTTGTGTCAAATGGCCATGCCTGGAACGCTGTCTGGGTCCCCCACTGAGGCTGTGTGAGCAATGGTGTTGTGCGAGCAAGAACAGGTGAGTGGATTATTTGTGAGGAATGGCTACCTCCATGAACGAATTAATCTCTTGGAATGTCCGGGCCATCTCCTCCTTTGAGAAACATAGATGAGTGTATGCCTACTTGAAGCGCTATAGAGTGGCTATAGCATTCCTGTAAGAAACACATTTGGGCTGATTGCATCCCAAGCATGAGGAAGCAATGGAGAGGGCAAATTTCTGCTATCTCCTATTCCGGGTTTGCAAGGGGGGCACTTATTTGGGTGGCTCCAGGGGTCCCTGTTAAACGTGTGAATCACGTTGTGGTTTCAGAAGGAAGATATGTAATTCTGCATTGGACGCTTGAGGGATGGGAGATCTGTTTAATTAATGTCTATGCCCCCAATGTTGACGGTCCGGATTTCTTTCCCACATTGATGGCAGCGGTGACCCCCTACTGCAGTGGTCTTCGCAGGGGATTTTAACTGTGTTATGGATGGGTTGCTGGACATGGAGCCCCCATGGGTCCATACGAAACCCTGGCTTACTGGGGCACTCCAGGATTTATTTGATGGTCTGCAGTTGTGCGATGTCTGGAGTGAGTGCCATCCCGAGAGACACATGTTTTCTTGTCATACCCCAGCAACAAGTATACTCAACTGCTTTATCTCTGCCGAACTGGTGGCCATGGTTCTTGATGTTGTGTATCTCACCCAATACCTCTTAGACCACTAGCCGGTCTTGTTGACTCTTGGTGGTTTGCCACATCGGCCGACGATACCTCTTTGGCGCCTCTGCATGGAAGCTCTGGGGGACCCCCCTTTTGTGGCTGTGGTCACCAACATACTAGGACAATATTTTGAGGAAAATTGGGGGTCTGCGTCCTCTCGGGCGCTCGATTGGGAGGCCATGAAGGTCGTCCTCAGGGAAGTGTGTTTAAAAACGTCCTATCGGGATCACCGTCAGTTGGAGAGAGATATTAGAGCACAGTAGTCTGAATTGGGCAAGTTGGAGGCAATGCTCCCTTCGGCCACTCATAGATTGCCAGAATGGTGTGCTGCCCAGGAGGCGCTAATAGAGGACTGGCAGAGGTTGGAAAAACTTACCCATACGGCCTATCGGCAGCGATTACACGTAGCGAGAGATAGGACAGGCGCTTTATTGGCCCGTCTGACTTGACAAGAGGCCCCTAAGAGTACACAGGAACTTCGGGGCGTTTTCTAAGTGTGGACCTGGCGCCTCCCAATTATACGCAATTCTTTGTGAGGATTATCTGTGCGGTGCAGAGGTGAGGGAGACTAACACCCTAAACCCTCAATCGGGGACCCTAGACGAGGTCCACTGTAAACAAAATGTGATCCTGTGCACACGCTGTGTGTTTGGTACGTTATGGCGTAATTCTACCACCTCAATTACATATCATACATGTAGATAAGTATTTGTTCTTGTAAACACGACAACTTTGTAGAGTATTCTTTCTTTCTTTATTCAGTAAGATAGCCCAGCCAACACGTGTTTTGTCATGGGAGATTTCCCAAATGACTTCTTCAGGGCTGTTGAGCAGGTGGATGTATTATATCCAATTTTCCCCGCCGGTTTTACTTCCGTCCCGGCTGTAATTGGCTTGACCCCCGGATCCAAGGTTTCTATGTCAGTAGGTTGCTTTGTTCCTTTTTATTCCAGTACAATAGTCCTCATATTACTGCTGGTGAGGTCCTAGCAGGTGAGTGCCCCAGTGGTGTGAAGGGGTGGGTAATCTAGAAGCGAGTACGCTTCGCGTTACTGTCTCCGTGTGTATTCGAGTGGACCGGTCCACTCGAATACACACGGAGACGACAGATCACATTTTATTTTAAGAGGCCCCTAAGACCCCGGTCCTGCAGCTGCGCATGGACACAGGAGAACTAGTATACACACAGCAAGTGATTAACAAGGTATTTGCCGCCCTGCTTAGCAAGATCTATACGGAGCTTATATACCCGAGAGAGAGAGAGGCCGTACAAGATTTCCTCCCAGAGGTCAGCTTCCCGTGCCTCGACTCGGACATTGCAAAGGCCCTAGATGGCCTGATTATGAAGGATGAAATCCTTTCGGCAACTAGGCATCTTACACCTGCAAAAAACCCAGGTAGTGATGGGCTGCCAGCCTAATTTTATCATAAATATGCAGCATCAATAACAGGCCAATTGCTAGAGGTGTACAACAAGGCTCTAGAGATCGGTACTCTACTGGCCTCCATGTCAGGGGCCCTTGTGGTCATGATACCGAAGTCCAACAGAGACCCTTCTAACGCATACTCATACAGGCCAATTTTGCTCCTAAATATAGATGTTAAGATTCTGAATGGTGTCCTGGAGGTGCGTCTCCTCCCCCATTTGCCCCTTCTTATACCCTTGGACCAATCGGGGTTTATTCCGAGGCATAGCACTGCCCACAACCTATGGTGACTGGCTCATGTGTGGCACGCTCTGCTTCTCCTGTTGGATGTCTTTGCTTTGGTGCTCCTAGATATCGAGCATGCATTTGACTCAGTAAATTGGTTCTACATGTGGCAGTTGCTCCAAAAGCTCGGGTTGGGCCTTCGATTTATTCAATGGGTTTGCTTACTATTTTCTGCCCCATATGCTAGGGTATGATCTGGGGAGTGATCTCCGATCCATTCCGCTTGTACAGAGGCACCCGACAGGGCTGCCTTCTATCTCCTCTTTTGCTTGTGGTAGCCATGGAGCCGTTGGCGAAGAATCTGCGCACCAAGATGTGACCATGTATACAAGAGGGTATATCTCTGGGGAAAGTTGCCATGTGGTCTCTCTATGCAGATGATGCTCTGGTTTAGACAGTCGGCTTATTCGGCGCCCATCCTACTCAAGGTTATGCAGGTGTTTGGAGAGGTCTCGGGCCTTCAGATTAACCTGGATACATCTAGGTTGTTCCTCCTGGGTGGGCTGACAGGAGTACCGGAGGAGGAGCGGCCCGTGGTGGGATTCCTTTGGGTGACCTCCGATATTCGATATTTGGGAGTTCACTTGGCCCATACAGCTACGTAATTTCTAGATCTTAACGGTGGAAGGAATACAAGCCTGAATTAGGTTTTGGAGGGAATTGCCATTGTCCCTTATGGCCAGGATCACAATAATAAAAATGACAGTGCTACCACGCTGCCTATATGTCATGTAAAATACTTTTTATGTGATCTCCAGGCAGTACTTTCATACACTGGACAGGTTGATGGTTGACCTCCTTTGGGGCTCTAGGCGCAAAAGGGTTGGACTCGCTACTCTACAGGGAACGTGGAGTCAGAGGGGTACTTGAGGTGCCCCGTCTGGAATTTTATTATATGGAAGCTCAGCTGCAGCATGTGGTTCATTGGTTGAATAACGAGGATAACAGGGATAAAAGGCTCTAATCGGGCACTCATGGTGGAAGATCTATAGTGGCTCTCCTGATGTCTGGCTCCCACATTACCTCATTGCTTCCTTATGTTATACGGTATGTTTCAATTATCTAGGAAAGAGTTGTTAGATAGGTCATCAGGAAGGCTTCCAATGCACCCAATATGCTGAGTCCATGTCAGTGCAGCGTTGGAGGGATGGAGTTTGCAATCTAATGGGAGACCTATACATTGACCATGGTTTTATTACGCAGGCAGAGGCGACGGCTTCCTTTGATTCAGGTAATGGGCAATATCTCCAATAAATAAATTTCCAGCACCGCGAGAGGGTTTTGGTCGTCTTTTCCCGCAGAGCCTCCTAGGTCAAATGTGTTGATGGTCATGTTGTATATGGCCCAGGGACGACAGTTTATATCACATCTTTAACGGGCTTTATGGGATGACCTTCCATGGGCGAGGCTTCCTGTACAGGTGAAGTGGGACACCCTGTTGGAGGAACCTCTGTCGAAGAAGGAATGGGCGAAGGTCCATGAGGGGGCTTGAACAGTTAGCTCTAATGTGCACATTAAACTCCTCCAATATAACTTTATCCATCAGACCTACCTTACCCCGTAGACGCTACATGGTATTTATCCTGCCCGCTCTAAGGAGTGCCCATGCCGCAGAGCCCAAAGAGCAGATTTTATCCATTTGGTGTGGTCTTGCCCATCCTAGACTACCTATTGGAAGGAAATACTTGCCTGTCTCAATGATACTTCGGGGTGGGATGTCCCAATGGAGATCAGAGAGGTATTGCCCGGTTTACTCCCATCCCCAGCGAAAAATAAATTGAGTAGCAAGTTTGTTGTTTTGGGTCTTGTGTTGGCAAAGAGACGGATTGCCATCCCTTTACTTAGTCCTACACTCCCCACATAAAGGACATGGTTGAAAGATGTCTGTGAATAGGCAACTGCAGAGGAGGTGCGAATTAGACATGTGCGGAAAGATGCTAAACTTGGGGATGATTTGATAGCCTGGTCGTCAATGCTGTCAGAAATAAGGGAGCCGCAGGGGGAGCCTGCATCTGATGGTGCGGCTGTCGGGTTGGTGCCTCTCGTTCCAGGGGGGTGACCGCAGAAAGTTTCTCCTATTTTAGCTAAATTGCAGTTGGGGGTCTCCCATATATATGGTTTAACTACGGGTTTAGCCCCATCTTCGAGAAACCGGCAATTTTGAGTAAGCAATGGAATAGGTTTTTTTTATTCCTCCAAGGGCTAGGTGGGGGGATGCGGGATGTTTACAGATGGACTCCTTATGATATGAAATGTCTATGTGATACCCTTAAATGGCAATACATTATTTAAAAAAAATCTTTGAACGGCCGTATATTTATATGCCTTCAATAATGTATTATCATGGTACACATTTGTCCTGAATTTATTCCACCCAATTGGGCTGGCCTAGGAGGTTGGAATCTAGATACATGCTGGAGATAGATAGTAAAGAACATTTTGGTTTGAATATTGACGAGGAAATGCACATAAACCTATGACTCCCTGGACAGTCCTTCTTGCTTTCTTTTAAATTGCCACTAGTGTAACTCTGTAAACCTGATTTTTTTATGTGTATGTTTTTACAGGGACAAAGCCTGAAGGCACTGCAATGAAAGATGGACAGTGTAACGCCATTAATTATGGACATTCACTACCTTCTTCATATATTATGCTCGTTGAGAGCCATTGCGGCAGATTTGTTTTACATTTATTTTATTTATTGTTATGATTTTGATGGTTGGGCATCACAGATACATTTACATTTAGTTGGACAGGGAGGGTTACTATATGGCCCACAGGGGCGAAATACACGCACTTGTAAAGATTAAGTACATCACATTAATGAGGTTGCATTTTTGAGTACCTGTGCCAATATTAGTTATGATTCACACTAGTCTAGGTGCACCTTGTGTGAAACAAAAATAGAATTCATGAATTTATGTGCATGATGCTCAATAATTGAGCCAATCCACTAGGGCAATACGTTTTTATAAAGTGTATTTACCTCACCCATGCATCAGTGCAAATATGAAATTAGGTTTACACTTTGAAGAGAGGTATTGACTAGCCAACTATGTCTATGAGGTTGCACATGCATTGCAGCAACTGCAATATGCCACGATTATGTTTAGATGCAGTTTATATTTGATTTAAACTAATGTATGTGCACCACGCGCAATGGTTGAAAGGGCGACATCAGTAGCATTCACTAATTTATGTACATGACTTCAGTTGCATTCACTAATTCATGTGCACGATGTGCAGCGATTGACCCAGTTCACATGGGCATTACGATTTTGGGGCGAGTATTTACCTGATTCATGCAATATTGTAAGTATGCTTGCATTTGCTAATGTATATGCATGGCGCACAGCCGTTGATCCAGCTCACTAAGTTTGTTTCACTAATCTATGTGCACAGAACACGGACGGCATTAAATCAGGACGACCGTGTACCATAATGTGCCATAATGATACATTATTGAAAGCATATAAATATATTGGCCATTCTACAATGGGGCTGAAATGTGTTACATAGGCATTGACTTTGTTGACACTACGAGAAAATCGGCAATGTGCACTATTGTGAAACTCTTTCACTTCAAGTGAATGATGAAAGTGTTTATTTCCAGCAACTCATAGGCATAATTAGTTTTGTATGTATATTGCACTGAAATCAGCCCTTCCAAGATGTCACCAATGTGTGTCTGACTTGACTTTGTCCTTTCTCTTTGTTAATTACGTATGCACTGTGATTTGGTTAAAATGCACAGTAATGTTGACGATCAGCGTCGTGACAAAGGCATGTGAATGCCGAAATGCGTTGATGTTTGTCTTTCGGCCTATGGAAAAAACTCGCAATTTAAAAACCTTCCTGCGAGTGCAGAGACTTTCTTGTATCAGGCGAAAGCCGTTCTTCTGACATTTACAGAGCTTGGTGCAGCGCTTCACTTTGGCACCACCGACATCCGGGAGCCCGTAGGCAGTATGCCCCTACTTCCGAGGGAACATATATATATATATTATTAAGGGTCAAAAACCCTCACTATAACTGCAGAGTCGCAGGCGCCCTTCTATAATATATAACTTTTCACCAGTTTGACAAACCTCTGTGAAACTTTGCAGACCTGTTGCACCTGTTCCATTGTTGGAAGATTGAAAGGTTTGCCGGGTTTGGTCATGGGGGTGCAAAGAAAAAAGGGGGGTCCCAAAACACACTTTTACTCCAATGCATTTTACATAGACTTTTGTATTTCATGTAGCGCGAAAACGGCTGAACGGATTTACATGACATCTGACAGGATTAGACATTATGGTTCACAGATGATTCTTTTCAGTACTACCGTTATGCAGAGTAAGTATTTTTTAATCTATAAGCCATTTTATGTCATACCTATAATAGTGATATCTGTTGTTGCTGTATTTTCACAAAATTACCCCATGTTTCGCGGCAGTAGTACATAGCAATGACAAGTCATTAGGTGATTGGCTAATGGCTGCCTTTACAAAAGTTAAAGGCCGCCATGTTGTTTTCAGGTACAGTTCGCCTGTTTTCTGCATTACGCCTTCAGATTTAGGTGAGTGTTAGGTTTGGTATTTTTCCCCTACCTATAACCACATTAGTAAAGTGGCAATAGGTAGGGAAAAAATATTTATACGTTTCTACATATTTTGGAGAAAAAAAAGGCGGGGTACAGTGGTATTACCTCGTAAGTACCGCGGTACTAAAAAAAAAAAACATTTTAATTACAAGTGAACTGTAATACACTATGTATTGCAAATATAGTGTACTAAATTCTGTTTTCTATTTTTAACATTTAAATATGCATAAAAACTCTACAGAGTTGTGCATTAATAGTTATAAATTACTGTGCCACTTAAAAAAAAATGTGCAATTCTCCTGAAACTGCTATAAATATATATAGAAAATTATAAAGAAAATTCTCTACCTATTACCACTTAAATACAGTGGTAATAGGCAGTGACAACAATAAAACCTAATACTTACTTATATCCAAGACCCTAACCCAGAAGGCAGAGAAACACAGACCGCAGCAAAACTGAGATAAAAACTACATGGCTGCCTTTTACCTTCAGAAAACCCAGCCATTAGCCAATCACATACTAACTTCTCATCCCCATGTACCGCTATATACCGCAAACTTACCACGTTATACAGCGGCGCAATATATAACTGCGGTTTGTTAAAAGATATAACGTTAACAATATTTACACATACGACCAAAAATTTACATTTACACCTCATAATGTGTTTTCCTGCCACATAACATTTGCATCCTTTCACACACTTTCACGCTACATCTGTTTCAATTAACACAGTCCATTCTACGCCACTCCCCGCCACTCCACTTTACGCCACTCCACAATACTCTATGCTAATCCATTGTATGCCACTCCACTCTACGCCACTCCACTATCTACACTAGTATACTGTACGCCACTCTATTCTATGACACGCCAGTCTACGCAACTTCATTGTTCGCCCTTCCACTGTACGCTACTCCACTGTACACTATTCCTCTGAAGAGTGGAGTTGCTTATGATGCTAAACTCTATGCTAGTCTACTTTATCCCATTCTACTTTGCGCCACTTCAGTGTACACCACTGCACTCTACGCTATTTCACTGTATGCCATTGCACTCTACGCCACTCCACTGTACTCATCTGCAGTATAAGCCACTCCCCTCTACCACAATCCATTTTATGCTATCACACTGTTCAACACTACATTCTATGCCATTTCTAGTATATGCCACTCCACTGTACGGCACTGTACTCTATGCTACTCCACTATCTAGCACTCCACTGTATGTCACTAGACTGAAGGCCACTATACTCAACACTATTCCACTCATTACTCCTCCTCTGTATCCTACACCAGTGTATGCCACTTCAGTGTATGCTAGTCTTCTGTACATCACTTCATGTAACACTATTCTACTCTAGACCACTCCACTTTATGCCACTCCACTCTACCCCACTCCAGTGCCTGCAATTCTGCTGTACACCACTCCACTGTATGCCACTCTACTCTACACCAGTCTACTCTATGCCAATTCACTCTATGTCACTCCACGCTAATCCACTGTATGCCAATCCACTCTACCATACTCCACTGTATGCCACTGCAGTGTACACAATTCTATTATAACCTATTCCACTGTATGGCACAACACTATAAGCCACTCCAGTCTATGACCCTTCACTCTACGCCACTCCGCTCTATGCCACTCCAGTCTATGGCATTCCAGTCTACTGCACTCCAGTCTACCTCATTCCACTCTATTCCACTCCACTCTACAACACTATACTGTACGACAGCACACTTTAATGACACTATTCTTCACAGTACTGTACCACACTCCACTTAATGACACTCCACTTGACAACAGTAAACTATACAATTAGAAAAACATTTGTATTACTTATAAATCATTAATCTTCCATGAAAAAAACTAAGGTTAAGGATAAGTTATAGTTAGGAAAACTTCATTTTATTCTTTGTACACAAAACCAACTTAAACTTCACAAACATTAGAAATTCTAAAGTTATTGTTAAGTTAAAATGAATTGCTATAATTCATAGTTATAATTTATATTTATAACTTTTGCACCACCTTCGAATTACTGCAAGTCGCACACCACCATATACAGTGTTGTTATCAATGCTGGGATTTAACATGCTATACCTTAGGTGATATGCAAGAGCACTGTTCCCTTTAAGGTGCGCGCCTGCGTGCCCGCGCACCTATGTGAATCTGAGCACGCAGTGACTTCTTTGAAGCGTGCACACCACCAGAGGCAAGTATTCATGTTAATCGTAGCGCCCTGTAGAAGCATGATGGGCGCTGCGATTAACATGAATACTTGAAGAAAAGCAGACAATCTGCCCCCTTCGCGCTCTATTAAGAAAAGGCATTCAGCAAGCCTAAAAGCAGGACGTGTGCTTTCACAATCATTAACATATATTAGTGATTGTGAAAGCACACGTCGTGCTGTTGTGCTTGCTGCCTGCCTTTTCTTAACAGAACGCAGCAATTTATGTGCCTTTTTGAAAGTTTTCATGTTAAATGCAGACCCGTGCGTAAGCATGTCGGGCCCTGCGATTAACATGAAAACGTTAAAAAAGTCACGCAATTTGCCACGCTCTATTAAGAAAAGGCATGCAACAAGCCTAACAGCACAACGTGTGCTTTCACAATCACTAATATGTATTAGTGATTGTGAAAGCACACGTCGTGCTGTTGGGCTTGCTGCATGCTTTTTCTTAACAGAGCGCAGCAGTTTGTGTGCCTTTTTGAAAGTTTTTATGTTAAATGCAGCCCCGAGTGTAAGCATGTCTGGAGCTGCAAATCAACATGAACACTCTCAAAAAGGCACTCTATTAACAAAAGGCATGCAGCAAGCCTAACAGCACGACGTGTGCTTTCACAATCCCTAATATATATTAGGGATTGTGAAGTGCCGTTAGGCTTGCTGTGTGCCTTTTGTTGATAGATAGGGCGAACAGAATTTTTAAGCCAAAAACCGGGACATTACACACAAACAGAAAATGGACTACACATAGCTGCCAAGGTTTCAGATTGCTATGTGTGACATTTTCAAAATTTCAGTGCAATCAGGGCACAAGTCCTAAAAAAGAAGTTGGGGGACTAATAGTCACGCAGTATGCAAGTGACATCACGGCGCGCGACATCACACATGGCATCACAGGAATTGACATCACACATGGCATCACAGGAATTGACGTCATAGAAAGTGGCATCACACATGGCATCACAGGAATTGACATCACGGAAAGTGGCATCACACATGGCATCACAGGAATTGACATCATAGAAAGTGGCATCACAAGCCACGACTTTACAGGAAGTGGCATCACAGGAAGTGACATCATAGAAAGTGGCATCATAGAAAGTGGCATCATAGAAAGTGGCATCATAGAAAGTGGCATCACAAGCCACAACTTTACAGGAAGTGGCATCACAAGAAGTGACATCATAGAAAGTGGCATCACAAGCCATGACTTTACAGGAAGTGGCATCACAAGAAGTAACATCATAGAAAGTGGCATCACAAGCCACGACTTTACAGGAAGTGGCATCACAAGAAGTGACATCAGATCTAAAGCCTTCACATATATGTTTAGGGGGGTCTAACATTTACCTCAGTGTGTCTCTATTGCATGCTTAACCCAGCATCCTTAACTTGCTCCTTATGGGATTTTCATATTCACTGAGGCTGAAGTCATGTATTTGTTTGATGAGTGTTCAGGAAACGTTTGGTGATTCCCTTCCCTCTTGTGCATGATCAATTCCTGTGAAGAAGGATGCATTGAAGTTTTTGATATGCTCTTTTGCTTTGAGTATAGAATTTTTGTGTTATAAAAAAAATTCTGTTTCTTCTAACTATACCTATATTTATATACATTTTTGTAGTTATTGAACGAACCTATTGGAGAAAGCATTAGGTCACGAGGAATTGTGGGACCCCCTTATTATGAGAATGGGAAGAAATTTCTTTTGAACTAAATCGGTTAAGGTACTTTTTACTAATTGATTATTACTTCACATTGATAGATTTAAGACAACTGCATGGAGTATAGGTTATCTGGACTGACTATTCTAGACCCTTCGAAGTTGGAATTTTAATGATCTAAATTTTGGATTGTGCTAACTTATATATTGGGAATATTGGAGGCGTGTTATTCATAAATTGTATCAGGGTGAAAACTTGGTTTGGCCACTTATACTATTGCATGTTGATAATGTGAAATATGTATTTATGTGTTGTATAATTATTTTTGTACTAGGGAATGTTTTTATATAATAAAATTGTTTTGGGAGGACATAAATGTAAACTCATGAGATGAGATTTTCTTTTTTCTTTTTCTCCTCTACCTTATGTGTCTCGTAAAAACCTCTTTTCTTATTAACTTAATCGTGGTTTCATCTAATATTATGCACTTTTTGTGATGTTTTTCATGTAATACGTCCTTTTGGGTCATTACATATTCTACTATGTTGGTAATAGTGGTGTGTTTCTCTTACCAACAGCCCTGAAGAAGCGAACATTTCGCGAAACACGTGTTGGCTTGGCTGTTTATATTACTGCATGTTGATGAAGAGTTGTACCCTTGTATCTGACGATTTATGACACCAATTTTACAAACTGAAGATGAACTGTATCAAGTGTCCATGAGAAGGACATGCAAAAAAAAGGATTTATATGGACATTTACGAATCAATGTGTGTTTTCTCAGAACATGATCTAAAATAAATAAATATATATATATATATATATATATATATATTGCCCCATCAGGGGTCCAGCAATTCTGGCCGAGCGAGGGGAGCAGAATACTATCTGTTGAGTGGCACCACTCCCTGTATAATGAAGTACTGATAAAAATCTGGATGTACTTTACCCAGTGAAGTTCATTGTGGAACTTGTGTACGATGCAGTTGTAACACGCCTACTGCAGGAGAATCAGCCAATGGGAGTGATAGTTGGACACATAAAAACTGACGACGGCAATCCACTCACTTTGAATGGCATTGAAAAAGACATGTTGATGTCGAAACACGTCTGCCTGGGAATTTTCATAAATTGGATTCATGTTAACCCGAGAATGCTCCTTGTTCCCTGGGAACTTTGGTGGTGGAGATTATGACGTGCAGTCACTAGCACGTATGGATGCACCCGCTCTGAAAAGCGTTCAGCTGCATTTTATTGACATTTAGTGGAATATATATATATATATATATATATATATATATATATATATATATATATATATATATATATATATCCAAGAAAGAAGTGACTCAAACAGATAGATTCACCAAAGAACAAAAATATATTTCCACTACAACGTTTCAGCTTCCGCCTTCCTCAAGTAGTACAAGATGGTTTGCTCAGTGGCTGCACAGATGACACAGCTGAATTTTCAAAAAGCATCATGAGTGAAGATTCCATTTGGAATGTGGAATCAATGCAGTCCTGAGAGCTCTTGAGTTATGCAGTAATGAGGTTGTATTATCAGTAATGTTCAGTCCATCTGGATGCAGTGATTTTAAACGGTACATCCAGAAGTTCTCTCTGGAGTCCAGTAGTTCTTCCTTTGAGACATGTTCCACGGGGAAAATTTTCAAATCTGATAGTAAATGATCCACAAGGTTAAAATGATTGGCTACAGGCTGGTCAATTTTCTTATTAATTATTGCCGATTTGTGGTTCCTGAATCGTGTACGGAGGTCATTCACTGTTTGGCCTACATAGTTTTTTACAGCTTTGCCGTTGGCACTGAATCACATAAATAATGCATGTTGAGCGACATGTAAGATGCTGTCTTATTCCATAGGTCCTTCTTGTAACAGAACTAGTTACTGATGATGTTTGTAAAAGGTATTCACACATGATGCACCTTTTAGAGTCACAGCAATGAACCCCTGCATTTGTTATAACTTGCTTGAGTTCAGCTCTCACAATAAATATATATTGAAATAAACAAAGGTTAAAGTAACGTCATAGTTAGGTGAATATGGCAGTGACAACATTTCGGTTTGAATTTTAAAAAACACAGAAATTCACCACTTATAATTAGCAGAGCTAACTAACTTGCACTCCCGCCATGCACTGCTTATGACTCACATATGACATCACTCATTGCATGTTCTAGGACATCATTTATGACATCAATGATGACATCTTAAATGAGATCATTGATGACAAGTCTTGAGAAAGGCTGCAAAGCCAAAATGCATTGTCTTTGACATAGTGGGAATAAAAAAAGTGCACTATGCAGGAGTGCCTTGGATTATTGATTTTCCGTAAATATATATTTGTGTGTGTGTGTGTGTGGCATTGACACAGCAAATTATTTTACAAAGGAGATAAATATCAACAATTTAAATCTAACATTCACGAGCCACATCAGTTATACCACTATAGTTTTCTTGGATGTAAGACTAGAAGTCAGCAATTCCAAACTCACTACCACAGTGTATAGAAAGAGTACAGCAGGAAACACTATTCTCCATGCCAGCAGCTCACACCCCACCCCACTCCCCTGATACGAAGCATACCCTATGGGGAGCTTCTGCGAGCAAAACGCATATGCAGCACCGAGGAAGCTTTCAAGCATACATAAACAGATATGATACACAGATTGACAGCTAGAGGGTGCACAAAAGACACACTTAAAGCAGCAAAAAGAAAAATAGTAACACATGAAAGGGAACCAGTGCTCTTACAATGCAAGGACCCCAAGGGTAAAACCAGGAGGATTTGCAGGTTTATTACAACATACAACAGCCAACATAATATAACATGGAAAGCACTGCACAAACACTGCCACTATCATCAAAGATGATCCCGTCATAGGAAAAGAAGTGGGCAAAAAACCCCAGATTACATATAGAAGGGCCCAATCTGTTAAAGACAAATTGGTACAAAGCAGTGTGACAATAGAAAGGCACAATGGCTAAATAAGGGCTTCACAAAATGCAGCAGGTGCAAGGCCTGAGGGCAAGGCACAAAATGTACTGATAAAAAGACCAACCTAGATGCAACAATCAAAATTCGACATGCCTTTAACTGCAAAACAGAATATGCCATTTATGTACTAGAATGCCCATGTCCAAAAAGATACATGGGGAGCACCAAGCTACAGGTACACAACAAATTCTGCAGCATTTGATAGCCATCAAAAATCAAGAGGAGGGGGGGCGTGGCCGACCGGCGAGAAAGATGGCCGCTTCCTAGAGCGGCTCCGCGGCCCGTTACCTTAACCCCAGTGAATCCGCATACACATCCGAGGCACCAGAACCCCAAATGAGAGGCACAAGGGGGTGCTGAACGGTGGCACCGAGCGGACCGATTCGCGGCCGCCAACGACGCCGTAGGGGCAGAGATCGCCCCCGCAGCCAAAACAGCAGCTCTAAGCCCCGGCCTCGAGTAGGGCTGACGAGGCAGCAGCAACGCCCTTAAGGGGGGCGGGGCCCAGATTGACTATCGCGCCGAGTGAGGACAGGCTGCCAAACGCGCCGCAGCCCCGGGGAGAAGATTGCCGGGGGCGTCCAGAGCCTGGAGGCAAGTAAGGAGCAGCAGAGGCAGTGGTGAGGCACAGGTGAAGGAGAGCTCGGTGGACAAACGTAAACGTGCCTTATCTTCGGAGCGGGGCAATCGTCCCAGAGAGCACAGATAAGTCCTAAGCAGGCGCGAAAAAGTGACACGCGCCCCGGTGTGAAGCAGTCCTAGGCACGACTGCGGAGGGGTAACCGCTGGGGGGCCCTCCTCCACGAGAGCGACCCCCTCCCCAGTCCCCCGAAATGAAAGAAAGGGGCAGATTGCTGCAGGGCCCAAAGTGAGGAGAGTGAGTGTCGGGAGAACCAGGCATTAATCCACAGCACCTGTTATCTGCAATGTCGGGGCCTGGGGGGGAACTTGACAGGCCGGGCAGGGAGAATCTTCCAGCGGCAGGCAGGAGGAATTACCCCCCCCCCCCGCCATTGAGAGACCTCTAGCCGTGGACAGATGGCGGGAGTCCGGGGGCCGAAGTGATCACACCAAATCAAGCTGGACAAATTTGCCCTTCCAAAGAGCCAGGAGGGGAAGGACTATCCTGGAGACCAACTGCCGACAACATCTCCGCCTCAGGGAATGAGCGAAGCCCTATCGCTGCAGGACATAATGGCGGCAATACAGGGGGTGCGAACGGCATTGGAGGGGCGAATAGATAACGTGGGTGCGGAAGTGACCCTGATACGGGCGAATCTCCGAAATATGGGTGCAAGACTTCAAACAATGGAAGACACCACTCAGACGCTTACACAAGACACCAAAGCCCTGCAGGAAAAAGTCGGGGAACTCCAATCAACAACGACCAGCTTAGTGGCGAAGCTGGAGGACCTTGAAGGAAGGTCAAGGAGGAACAATGTACGCATTTTGGGGGTGCCTGAAAGGGCGGAGGGCCCGGCCGCGGATCTCTTTGTGGAGGAGCTGATCACCAAGACTCTGCAACCTCGAGGTCTGTCGAAGCTATTCACGGTGGAGAGGGCCCACAGAGTGCCGGGGGGGGAGACCAAGGCCCGGGGCCCCACCGAGACCGACACTGGCCCGTCTCCTCAATTATAGAGATCGGGATGTGGTCCTCCACACGGCCAGGGTAAGCCCCCGGATATGCTATGAAAACATGAAAATATCCTTCTTCCCAGACTACACTCAGAAGGTGCAAAGGCTAAGACGAACGTTTTTGGCAGTGAAGCAAGAGCTACGGAAGAAAGAGGTGAAATACTCCATGATGTACCCGGCGAAACTAAGGGTGGAAGAAGGGGGTAAATCATGGTTCTTCGAATCGCCTGAGGAGGCCTGGGCATGGTTGGACTGCTGGAAGACTGTAGGGCGCCCACCATCAAAATGGGGCCAAGGCACACGGCCCAACCGCACAATCCAGTCCACCGAAAGAGAAAAGGGGGAGAGACACATCGGAGACGAGACCAGCGCTACTCGGACGAGGGACTGATCTCAAAGCGGGACGACCGGTAGGTGAAGAGACGGTTTGGTCGGGGAGGTGGGGGGAGTGTCCCCCCCCTGCTTTCTCCACCGAGGAGCAACCAGCGCCCGGCTCCCATGGGCCATAGGGGAGGTGAGGTAAAACAACTCTGATTGGGACCTATAAGGATGTGCAATGCGCCACGTTAGGGTGGACTTTGGACAAGGCTGAGGTTTGTGGTTGGGGAGGGAGGCTTAATGGAATTCACTCTAATGGGGTCAAGGTCAGGATGCCGGAGAGGTACACGGTCTCCTGATGGTTCAACCGGGGGTGGCCGACAGGCGCTCTGCTAAGTTGGGGGAGGTGGGCTGGTTGGGTTCGCCTGGCAGGGTTGCGGGTGGGGGGCAGTTTTCAGGGAGTTTTGGAGGGAGGGGGGGAGGGGGGGGGAGTTACACACCCCGTTGGGTGAGGTCGCAATCGTTGCTCAAAGACAGAGAGTAAACCCAGAATCAAGGAGGGATAACCATCCATTGACCCAAGCACCTGTAATCAACTTAGCGGGATGTCATGTAGCTAGATCGATAGACTGGGGGGTCCCTGAGACGCCAAAGCTACTCTTGTTCTCTCACTGCCCAATATGGCCCAAAAGGTGATACCTGAATTAAAGCTGCTTACGTGGCACGTCAACGGCTTGGGGGACAAAATAAAAAGAGGTATAGTGATGCAATTTATAAAACGACACTCACCTGACGCAATCCTAATGCAGGAAACCCACCTGCTGGGCAATAAATGTAAAGCGATGGACAGATGGGGTTACAGGATGGAGAGTCACGCTGGGTTCACCGCTAGCTCCAGAGGCGCAGGAATTCTCCTTAAGAAGCGACTCCCACTTACTCTAGAAAGAACTTGGACAGAAACTGAGAAGGTATGCAGGACTTTCCTGGAAATGGGAACGCGAAATATTTCATATTATCTCAGAATATGTCCCTCCGTCCCTGGCAAATTCGACTCTGCCAGACCTGGGGAGACTGCTGCTAGACCTACCGACAGGACATCTTATCATTGGGGGAGATTTTAATATGACGTTTGATGACGCAATAGACAGGTTTCCGGGGAGGAAGACCCACGTAGCACACACTCCCCTCGCTGACTTTCTCCGAGCTCTCGGGCTCGCAGATGTCTGGAGAACACAATACCCACTACAGAAAGAATATACATTCCACTCTAGCGTGCACAAGTCGCTCAAGGATAGACTTCCTGATCGCTCCCTCCGCCCAAGTGCAGGGCTTCACTTCGATCAGACACCTCCCTCAGGGGATATCAGATCACTCCCCAGTCTGGGCGACGTACTCGGTCGGCAAGCCAAGGCCGGGCACCATGATTGCCATCAATGCCAGGTTCCTGAAAATACCGGAAATTGGGGGAAAGCTCAGGGAAGCGACAGAGAATTATTTTAAAGAGAATGAACTCTCGGTAACATCAAAAATAACACTCTGGGAGGCATATAAAGCAGTTATTAGAGGGCAAGCACTGGTGTCTATGATAGGACATAAGCGGGAAGGGTGACGGGAGGTGGAAGAAGTAGAAGAGTGTATAATGGAATTGTAGCGGAAGGTGAGGGACACAGACAGCGACGATACAAACCATTTATTAAGCCTAAAACAACAAGAGTATCAAGATTTGACGAACAATGCAGCGCGGGCGGCGCAAGACAAGACAAGGTATTGTGTGTATGAGCATGGGGATAAAGCGTGGAGGCTTATCGCCAGGCTCGATAAACAAGAAAAGGCCAAGAGATGGGTGGCGTCAATTCAAACGGAGGGTGGGAAGACCCTTACTGACCCACAGGATATCGCGGAGGAATTCGCCAATCATTATGCCAGGGTCTACACATCTGACACCTTGGTATCAGCTCCAGAAGCCCTACAGCTCATTAAAGATAGACCCCTGCCCCCACTCACATCAGAAGAGGTACAAGCCCTAGACGAAGAGCTGACCGCTGAGGAGCTGCAGCAAGCTCTGATGGAGGTTAAGTCTGGGAGGGCCCTGGGTCCCAACGGATACCAGTGGAACTCTACAAATCCATGGCTAAACACATAGTACCCCACCTCTTGAAAATGTATGAGGAGAGCCAAGATACAGGAATATTACCCCTGGAACAGAGAATAGTCTCAATCGCAGTAATCCACAAAGAAGGGAAGCCTCGGGATTACTGTGGATCATTTCGGCCCATCTCATTACTAAATGATCCTAGCCAAACTCTTGGCGCGCCGCCTAATTGCTGTCCTGCCCAAGGTAATACACCCAGACCAATCGGGTTTTATGCCAGGCCGTAACACAGCCCTGAACCTACGTAGGCTTCAGGGGGTTCTGGGGCGAGCACACATGATACAGGAAGACGCAGTGGTGCTCTCCCTTGATGCCCGTATGGCCTTTGATATGATCGAGTGGCCTTTCTTACTAGCGGTGCTAGAGCATATGGGGGTGGGGCCGAGGTTTCGGGCATGGGTCCAGCTCCTATACACGGCGCCACTTGCGCATGTAAGGGTCAATGGGAGGGTGTCACGAACGTTCCAACTTTATCGCGGTACCAGACAGGGCTGCCCTCTTTCGCCCCTTCTCTTCGCCCTGGCCCTGGAGCCCTTGGCAACCTGGATCCGAGGGGATCCGTTAATCCGGGGGCTGCGTTGGTCAATGGACTGGGAAGATGGATTATCGCTATACGCCGATGATATTCTTTTATATGTGGCCTCTCCCAAATCTTCCATTTCCAGAATCCTAAAGGTCTTTGCCACTTATCACCGGTACTCCGGCTATACGATCAACTGGACGAAATCGGTGGTGCTTATCCTTCGCGGGCAGGCTCTGACACTGCCGGGGGATGCGAGGCGAGGGTGGTGACAAAAGGGTTCCGCTACCTGGGTATTTTCATCACGACTAAATCAGGACTTGTTCACGGCCCAAAATTTACGCCCCCCGTTGAATCGCTTAAGGGACGACGTGCAACTTTGGAGAACGCTCCCCCTCTCGCTACTGGGCAGGGCAACCCTATTTAAAATGATGTCCCTGCCACGATTCCTGTATGCCCTCCAAAACACTCCCTTTTCAATACCCGATGACTACTTCAAAGCTATACAGGGTGAAATTAGGAAACTATTATGGGACGGAGGGGTGCCAAGGATAGACCTTACAAAGCTCACCAGGGGTTGGTACGATGGGGGAATAGCCCTCCCCGATATCCAAAATTACTACTGAGCTGCGCATCTAATAGTAGTTAATCAATGGGCACACCAACCCAAAGCCGAGCCAGCGTATCGGATGGATCGACTTACGCTGGGATTACCTTCGGGCCCTCTACACCCCCTCCTCCCCCCAGAGACTCCACTTGATGGGCCCTGCGGCCCTGACGGTCCAGATCTGGCATTCTACTACGGCTGAGATGGGATGGAAAAACAAGATCACACAGGCCACCCCACTGTGGGAGTCCCACCTCCTGGACAGGTTGAAGGTACGACAGGGATTTGATAGATGGGACCTTCTGGGCATATCGACAGTTGGAGACCTGTGGAAGGGAGGAAGTGTTAGATCTTTTACGGACTTACAGAAGGACTACAATCTCGCTCCCACAGAAGCGTTTCGATACATACAGCTCAGGCATGCCCTGCAGGCTGTGTTGCCTAAAGGAGAATCCCTTCCACAGTCCTCCCCTCTAGAGTGTAGGTTACTGGAGGAGCACATTACAAAAAGGGCAATCTCCCTAATCTACATAAAGTTAATAAATAACATACCAGACCAGCTAACTAAACTAAGGAAAAAATGGGAAGTTGATATTCCAGACATACAAGATGAGGAGTGGACCGAGACGCTCGCCTCCCCGCGGGAGGTGGCTATCAGGGCCCAGTTCCGGCTAGTGCAACTTAAAATAATTCATAGGGCCTACATCTCATGCACCACATTAGTAAAGATGGGAAAAAACGTAGAAGCCCTCTGTGTTAGGGGACGTAGGCAGGAAGGTTTCTTTTTCACATAATTTGGTCTTGTCCCAGGATTCAGGAGTATTGGTCAGCATTAATCCAATGCTTAACAGTGGTATATGGGAATGAGCTGCCCCTTACTCCAAAGTGGTGTTTACTGAATGTGTGGGAGCCGACTCACTTGGGCAGAGCCGACCAAATAGGGGTGACACTACCACATATGATTGCCAAAAGAAATGTAGTACGGTTATGGGGGGCGAACTCGATCCCCACCCTGAGGGACTGGAAAAAGGATATGGACTGGTGCATAGTGGCGGAGAAGGCGGTCTATACCAACAGGGGATGCCCCCAAAAATGGGGGAAGGTATGGAATAAATGGAACATGTTTAGAGGTAACCCATGTATGGCCCCAAGGTCACAGAGGTGGAGGAAACAGAGGAGCAAATTAACTGAAGGGGGAAAAGTGATGTGACATCCCGGGGGTGACACGATGTAAATGTTAAGATTGCTATAAAGGTAACCAGGAGAGATGGGAAATAATGTGCTGTAAACATGGTGACGATGTATGTGTTATGTGTCTTGAAATAAAAACATTTTTAAAAAATTTTAAAAATCAAGAGGAGGGCTATCCTATGGCAAGACATTTTAAGAGCATCCACAAAAGTGATCCCAACCTACTCACATATAGTGTAATAGCATACCAAAAAGACCTAGAGGGGGAGACAGGGAGAAAGCGCTGCGAAGACTAGAATCCAGGTGCATCCTCAGGCTAGATACCATGGAGCCCATCGGGCTGAACATTGACGAAGAAATGTACACACATCTGTGAAAATTCAGATTTTTATCTTTGAACTTTGCCATGTTTTTAAAGATTGTATTCTAGTCACTGCACTATTGATTAACCTCCTTCTTTCACTTATTTTTTGTTGTAGGTGTACAGTCAAGCTAAAGGGCAGACACTAGAGAGATTTTGTGAAGCAGCTACACTTAAGTGGAAATCCACGAGTTGGTCAGCTAAGTGTATAGTACACCACTGACGTTAAAGTTTAAATCTGCTATAATAGGTGCAACCCACTGGGATGCAATAAGAGTATTGGGGTAGGGCTAAGACCAGCCATACTCAGATACATTGATCAATACACCCATTAGTAAGGTGACCTTTCAGTTTATCAATAGAAATGCAAGGTTGTTACAATGAATTCAAACAGCAGTAATCATTTAATTATTAACTTTCAATTTTGAATGTAATCATTCTGAATCTGACTGCTACCATTTCAATGTTCATTTCATTTTATGATATTTCATTGCTCTGTATGTATAAATTATTTTGCCCACTGGGGCTCAATCTCTGTGCGCGTACATATCATCCAGTATATTGTACTCCATTTAAAGATGGGGCGAAATTCATGGACTGCTGTAAGTCCCACATTTATGTTTGTTACCTATTGGGTGAGTTTAAAAACACTGTGCAATGACTCAGTCGGCTTCATGATAAAGACTTATGATGCCAAAACTCGTCTGATGCTTTCCTTTTTGCCACCTTTGGATTTAATTTTGAAGCAAACTCTGGAGTGAGTGAGTGAGGGAGTGTGCTTGCATGCATGTGTGTGTATATGATGAATGGCTTTCCCCTGATATATGAAAGTCTCTGCACTCCCAGGAAGGTTTTCAAATTGTGAGTTTATTCCATAGGCAGAAAGACAAACATCAACACGTTTCGGTGTTCAAACGCCTTTGTTACGATGCTGATCATCAACATTAAAGTGCATTTTAAACAAATCACAGTGTAAACATAATTAACAAAGAGAAAGGCCAAAGCCAAGATAGGCAGATATTGGCAACATCTTGGAAGGGCTGATTTCAGTACAATATACATACAAAACTAATTATGCCTATGAGTTACTGGAAATAAACATTTTCATCATTCACTTGAAGTGAAAGAGTATCGAAATAGTGCACATTGCCGATTTTCTCATAGTGTCAGCCTATGTAACACATTTCGGTGCCAGAGGCATTGCCAAACAAGATAGCGGAATAGATGTGTCTGCTAGTGCTCCTGCCGACACAGTCGTCATCCTCCTGCATCCTCAGTGATCCTGCAGGGGATTTGTAGCTCCCCATAATCCCGGAGATGCCCTGGGCGTGTCAGGAAGCCCCGTCATCCCGCCCAGGGTAGATTTGCAGTGATGATGTCGGCTCACGGCCCAAGTGAAGCGGGCCGGCTCCATTTTCTCTGAGGCGATTGGAGAGGTCCGCGGCCCTGGTCTGAAGAACACTGATTGCTGCTGCAGAGATCGGGGCCTGACCGGGCTCTCCGCCTGAGAGGTATCCTGTGGAGGGCAAGGGGGGAGATAGATTCCCCTCCCTGAACTATACAGCGGGTCAGAGATGCGGGAGACTCCCCGTGAAGTGCCACTGAATCAACAAAGGAGCGCTCCTCCCTATGCAACAGGAAGACCTTGGCTGCCAGTCTCTGGCCAAGCCGGTGGCAGTTCTGGGCCTGGGAGGCCCTCCTGTGAGGAGACAGGGCGAGGCCAGTTTGACGGTCGGGGTGAGGGTCGGTGTGGATCCTACCAGAGAGGGCCCTCTGCCTACCGGGTCCTGTTAGGAGATCGCTCGGTCGTGGGAGTAGTTTGCCGCTGGCCTGCCTGAGGTGAGGAGACTGCAGTGGGTGGCGGGACACGGGGGACAGAAGCAGGCATCCCCCCAACCAGTGCCAGTATTAATGTAGGCTCTCTGGACCCAAGCAGTAGAGACCCCCAGGGGAGCTGGGGCTGAGGCTGGGACAGGTGACAAAGCCAAGTGAAGAGGTCTCCAGCTTTGGCCCTGTGGAGTGGACCGGTACGGCGATGCCAGTAGAGAGGGGTTGCTGTAGCTCCCCTGGGGGGGGGGGGATGGAGGGGTTTTCTTTTACAAGAACAGGGGCCTGTGTCGGGCACATCATATAGAGACACTGGCCACTACACCATTCTGTGACACCTGGATGGTATTTCTTACGCACCTCTTGAACTGTGGTCCGGGCCTGGCACCCTGTGAGACAGAAGTTTTGGCACCCGGTATGAGTTTGTAGAGTGTGTGGCTGCTGTGTAGACCCTCTACCTACACCAATACTGGTGGAGCACAGTGAGATATTGTGGTGGTGAAGAGACCGACGTGACGCCTGCCACCATCCCCATTCTGGTTGATCTGGTTGCCCAGTAACTACTGCTCTACAACACCTGAAGATGGTAAAAGAAAAAGGAAATCATGTGGCCCAGACTAACAAACCCTCAATTATGCACAACCTGTCCCTCAGGGGTGGGAGGCCCAGGTGGTGACACCAGATGGTGGTGAAGAGATAATACCGCCGACTGCGGAGGTGGCCCCCTCCCTTACAAACTTGCTCGCTGCAATACAAAACTCACGGGATGAGATGGTCCACAAGATTGACTCTGTTGCAGTAGATGTTACCCTTCTACGAGCTGATCTGCATAAGGTGTCAGAACGTGTGACCACTACAGAACAAAATTTGGGTACCCCACAGGAAGAGGTAAAAATGCTCTGCAACTCTGTTATTCATCTTCAGAAACAGGCAGTTCGCCTACATGACATCATGGAAGACTCCGAGGTGAGGTCCGCAGATATATGCATTTTGTGGGATTCCTCGAGAAGGCGGAGGGGCACTCTGTTGAACTTTTCTAGAAGGACTGGATCACTACCACTCTGGCGCCCAAACGCCTCTCTAAATTCTTTACTATCGAGAGAGCACACAAGGACCTTGCGCCCCCACCCAGGCCTGGCACACCACCTCGAGCAGTCATAGCACAGCTGTTCAGCTTCCAGGATAGAGATGCAATCCTACAAACCACTCGAACACAGGGGCCTTTGTTGTTTGAGGGACACCCTATATCCATCTATCCCGACTATGCCCAAAAGGTGCAAGATCAAAGGAAAACTTTCATGTCAGTGAAAAAGCATATACAGGAACTAAATTTTAAATATAGCCTCCTCTTCCCTGCCAAACTACGGCTTAAGCACCAAGGGAAAGCACTTTTCTCTTTTTTTGGGCTGCAGAAGCCAGGGACTGGTTAGACTCCAGAGGAAACTTTTTTGATCGGCTGGTATCCCAGAAGGGGTCCACTCAGCAATCAGTGGTGGACAGTTCTGGATGTGGCTGGAAATGACACAGCTGGTGGAAGACTCGAGAGACTAATGTGGGTTCAGAGAGGATCCTAGTTTGTTCGGATGGTACCCTGCAGGCCACTGATGTGGTCTCGGATTTGGATGTGGCCTCCCAGGAACATGTGAGTGATCGAGACCTATCTGAGAATGCGTCCTCCTGAGACTGTGCTCTGTTTTTACAAACTTTAGGGTGACTGGGCTGGCTTCATTGGACCCAGACCTGAGGTGTGACGGATGGGATGGCAGCATACTGTACAACGGTTTGAGGGGAGGCAATGAAAACCTGTACGCATGACATTTGATTTATTGGTTGCAAATTTTAAAAAAATGCTGTTATGTGTGTGGGTCTGGGAGGGGGAAAAGGCAGGGGATTTTCTCTCTCCCCCCATGGATGTGTGATCTGTGTTGGAGGGAGGGCTCTGCCACCTAGAGGTGGATGCCCTTGAGGAGAAAGCTGGAGTGTGCAAGTCTTGCGCCCTTCCCGGCTATCTAACCTCTTGCAAAGTACAAGTTTTCAAAGGGGAGGGAGGTGGGAGAACTGTTTTGGTGTTCCTTTTTACTTTTCTGTTTCTTACCAATATTGAGATATGGGGCGGCTTTTGCTGACTCCCAACTTTTCTGAGTATGGACGGGTGGGATGGTGGCACTGCCCATGGGGAGGTTGGCCATGCTTTACATGTTTTGATTTGGAGTGGGATGTTAGTTCTGCTTTTGTGTCAAATGGCCATGCCTGGAACGCTGTCTGGGTCCCCCACTGAGGCTGTGTGAGCAATGGTGTTGTGCGAGCAAGAAAAGGTGAGTGGATTATTTGCGAGGAATGGCTACCTCCATGAACAAATTAATCTCTTGGAATGTCCGGGCCATCTCCTCCTTTGAGAAACATAGATGAGTGTATGCCTACTTGAAGCGCTATAGAGTGGCTATAGCATTCCTGTAAGAAACTCACATTTGGGCTGATTGCATCCCAAGCATGAGGAAGCAATGGAGAGGGCAAATTTCTGCTATCTCCTATTCCGGGTTTGCAAGGGGGGCACTTATTTGGGTGGCTCCAGGGGTCCCTGTTAAACGTTTGAATCACGTTGTGGTTTCAGAAGGAAGATATGTAATTCTGCATTGGACGCTTGAGGGATGGGAGATCTGTTTAATTAATGTCTATGCCCCCAATGTTGACTGTGCGGATTTCTTTCCCACATTGATGGCAGCGGTGACCCCCTACTGCAGTGGTCTTCGCAGGGGATTTTAACTGTGTTATGGATGGGTTGCTGGACATGGAGTCCCCATGGGTCCATACGAAACCCTGGCTTACTGGGGCACTCCAGGATTTATTTGATGGTCTGCAGTTGTGCGATGTCTGGAGTGAGTGCCATCCCGAGAGACACATGTTTTCTTGTCATACCCCAGCAACAAGTATACTCAGCTGCTTTATCTCTGCCGAACTGGTGGCCATGGTTCTTGACGTTGTGTATCCCACCCAATACCTCTTAGACCACTAGCCGGTCTTGTTGACTCTTGGTGGTTTGCCACATCGGCCGACGATATCTCTTTGGCGCCTCTGCATGGAAGCTCTGGGGGACCCCCCTTTTGTGGCTGTGGTCACCAACACACTAGGACACTATTTTGAGGAAAATTGGGGTTCTGCGTCCTCTCGGGCGCTCGATTGGGAGGCCATGAAGGTCGTCCTCAGGGAAGTGTGTTTAAAAACGTCCTATCGGGATCGCCGTCAGTTGGAGAGAGATATTAGAGGACAGGAGTCTGAATTGGGCAAGTTGGAGGCAATGCTCCCTTCGGCCACTCATAGATTGCCAGAATGGTGTGCTGCACAGGAGGCGCTAATAGAGGACTGGCAGAGGTTGGAAAAACGTACCCATACGGCCTATCGGCAGCAATTACACATAGCGAGAGATAGGACAGGCGCTTTATTGGCCCGTCTGACTTGACAAGAGGCCTCTAAGACCCCGGTCCTGCAGCTGCGCATGGACACAGGAGAACTAGTATACACACAGCAAGTGATTAACAAGGTATTTGCCGCCCAGCTTAGCAAGATCTATACGGAGCTTATATACCCTCGAGAGAGAGAGAGAGAGGCCGTACAAGATTTCCTCCCAGAGGTCAGCTTCCCGTGCCTCGACTCGGATGTTGCAAAGGCCCTAGATGGCCTGATTACGAAGGATGAAATCCTTTCGGCAACTAGGCATCTTAAACCTGCAAAAAACCCAGGTAGTGATGGGCTGCCAGCCAAATTTTATCATAAACAGCATCAATAACAGGCCAATTGCTAGAGGTGTACAACAAGGCTCTAGAGATCGGTACTCTACTGGCCTCCATGACAGGGGCCCTTGTGTTCATGATACCGAAGTCCAACAGAGACCCTTCTAACGCATACTCATACAGGACAATTTTGCTCCTAAATATAGATGTTAAGATTCTGAATGGTGTCCTGGAGGTGCGTCTGCTCCCCCATTTGCCCCTTCTTATACCCTTGGACCAATCGGGGTTTATTCCGAGGCATAGCACTGCCCACAACCTATGGTGACTGGCTCATGTGTGGCACGCTCTGCTTCTCCTGTTGGATGTCTTTGCTTTGGCGCTCCTAGATATCGAGCATGCATTTGACTCAGTAAATTGGTTCTACATGTGGCAGGTGCTCCAAAAGCTCGGGTTGGGCCTTCGATTTATTCAATGGGTTTGCTTACTATTTTCTGCCCCATATGCTAGGGTATGATCTGGGGAGTGATCTCCGATCCATTCTGCTTGTACAGAGGCACCCGACAGGGCTGCCCTCTATCTCCTCTTTTGTTTGTGGTAGCCATGGAGCCGTTGGCGAAGAATCTGCGCACCAAGATGTGACCATGGGGTATATCTCTGGGGAAAGTTGCCATGTGGTCTCTCTATGCAGATGATGCTCTGGTTTAGACAGTCAGCTTATTCGGCGCCCATCCTACTCAAGGTTATGCAGGTGTTTGGAGAGGTCTCGGGCCTTCAGATTAACCTGGATACATCTAGGTTGTTCCCCCTGGGTGGGCTGACAAGAGTCCCGGAGGAGGAGCGGCCCGTGGTGGGATTCCTTTGGGTGACCTCCGATATTCGATATTTGGGAGTTCACTTGGCCCATACAGCTACGTAATTTCTAGATCTTAACGGTGGAAGGAATACAAGCCTGAATTACGTTTTGGAGGGAATTGCCATTGTCCCTTATGGCCAGGATCACAATAATAAAAATGATAGTGCTACCACGCTGCCTATATGTCATGTAAAATACTTTTTATGTGATCTCCAGGCAGTACTTTCATACACTGGACAGGTTGATGGTTGACCTCCTTTGGGGCTCTAGGCGCAAAAGGGTTGGACTCGCTACTCTACAGGGAACGTGGAGTCAGAGGGGTACTTGAGGTGCCCCGTCTGGAATTTTATTATATGGAAGCTCAGCTGCAGCATGTGGTTCATTGGTTGGATAACGAGGATAACAGGGATAAAAGGCTCTAATCGGGCACTAATGGTGGAAGATCTATAGTGGCTCTCCTGATGTCTGGCTCCCACATTACCTCGTTGCTTCCTTATGTTATACAGTATGTTTCAATTATCTAGGAAAGAGTTGTTAGATAGGTCATCAGGAAGGCTTCCAATGCACCCAATATGCTGAGTCCATGTCAGTGCAGCGTTGGAGGGATGGAGTTTGCAATCTAATGGGAGACCTATACATTGACCATGGTTTTATTACGCAGGCAGAGGCGACGGCTTCCTTTGATTCAGGTAATGGGCAATATCTCCAATAAATAAATTTCCAGCACCGCGAGAGGGTTTTGGTCGCCTTTTCCCGCAGAGCCTCCTAGGTCAAATGTGTTGATGGTCATGTTGTATATGGCCCAGGGACGCCAGTTAATATCACATCTTTATCGGGCTTTATGGGATGACCTGCCATGGGCGAGGCTTCCTGTACAGGTGAAGTGGGACACCCTGTTGGAGGAACCTCTGTCGAAGAAGGAATGGGCGAAGGTCCATGAGGGGGCTTGAACAGTTAGCTCTAATGTGCACATTAAACTCCTCCAATATAACTTTATCCATCAGACCTACCTTACCCCGTAGACGCTACATGGTATTTATCCTGCCCGCTCTGAGTGCCCACGCCGCAGAGCCCAAAGAGCAGATTTTATCCATTTGGTGTGGTCTTGCCCATCCTAGACTACCTATTGGAAGGAAATACTTGCCTGTCTCAATGATACTTCGGGGTGGGATGTCCCAATGGAGATCAGAGAGGTATTGCCCGGTTTACTCCCATCCCCAGCGAAAAATAAATTGAGTAGCAAGTTTGTTGTTTTGGGTCTTGTGTTGGCAAAGAGAAGGATTGCCATCACTTTACTTAGTCCTACACTCCCCACATAAAGGACATGGTTGAAGGATGTCTGTGAATGGGCAACTGCAGAGGAGGTGCGAATTAGACATGTGCGGAAAGATGCTAAACTTGAGGATGATTTGATAGCCTGGTCGTCAATGCTGTCAGAAATAAGGGAGCCGCAGGGGGAGCCTGCATCTGATGGTGCGGCTGTCGGGTTGGTGCCTCTCGTTCCAGGGGGGTGACCGCAGAAAGTTTTTCTCCTATTTTAGCTAAATTGCAGTTAGGGGTCTCCCATATATATGGTTTAACTACGGGTTTAGCCCCATCTTCGAGAAACCGGCAATTTTGAGTAAGCAATGGAATATGTTTTTTTATTCCTCCAAGGGCTAGGTGGGGGGATGCGGGATGTTTACAGATGGACTCCTTATGATATGAAATGTCTATTTGATACCCTTAAATGGCAATACATTATTTAAAAAAAATCTTTGAACGGCCAGTATATTTATATGCCTTCAATAATGTATTTTTATGGTACACATTTGTCCTGAATTTATACCACCCAATTGGGCTGGCTTAGGATGTTGGAATCTAGATACATGCTGGAGATAGATAGTAAAGAACATTTTGGTTTGAATATTGACGAGGAAATGCACATACACCTATGACTCCCTGGACAGTCCTTCTTGTTTTCTTTTAGATTGCCACTAGTGTAACTCTGTTAACCTGATTTTTTTTATGTGTATGTTTTTGCAGGGACAAAGCCTGAAGGCACTGCAATGAAAGATGGACAGTGTAACGCCATTAATTATGGACATTCACTACCTTCTTCATATATTATGCTCGTTGAGAGCCATTGTGGCAGATTTGTTTTACATTTATTTTATTTATTGTTATGATTTTGATGGTTGGGCATCGCAGATACATTTACATTTAGTTGGACAGGGAGGGTTACTATATGGCCCACAGGGGCGAAATACACGCACTTGTAAAGATTAAGTACATCACATTAATGAGGTTGCATTTTTGAGGACCTGTGCCAATATTAGTTATGATTCACACTAGTCTAGGTGCACTGTGTGTGAAACCAAAATAGAATTCATGAATTTATGTGCATGATGCTCAATAGTTGAGCCAATCCACTAGGGCAATACGTTTTTATAAAGTGTATTTACCTCACCCATGCATCAGTGCAAATATGAAATTAGGTTTACACTTTGAAGAGAGGTATTGACTAGCCAACTATGTCTATGAGGTTGCACATGCATTGCAGCAACTGCAATATGCCACGATTATGTTTAGATACAGTTTATATTTGATTTAAACTAATGTATGTGCACCACGCGCAATGGTTGAAAGGGCGACATCAGTAGCATTCACTAATTTATGTACATGACTTCAGTTGCATTCACTAATTCATGTGCACGATGTGCAATTATTGACCCAGTTCACATGGGCATTACGATTTTGGGGCGAGTATTTACCTGATTCATGCAATATTGTAAGTATGCTTGCATTTACTAATGTATATGCATGGCGCACAGCCGTTGATCCAGCTCACTAAGTTTGTTTCACTAATCTATGTGCACAGAACACGGACGGCATTAAATCAGGACGACCGTGTACCATAATGTGCCATAATGATACATTATTGAAAGCATATAAATATATTGGCCATTCTACAATGGGGCTGAAATGTGTTACATAGGCATTGACTTTGTTGACACTACGAGAAAATCGGCAATGTGCACTATTGTGAAACTCTTTCACTTCAAGTGAATGATGAAAGTGTTTATTTCCAGCAACTCATAGGCATAATTAGTTTTGTATGTATATTGCACTGAAATCAGCCCTTCCAAGATGTCACCAATGTGTGTCTGACTTGACTTTGTCCTTTCTCTTTGTTAATTACGTATGCACTGTGATTTGGTTAAAATGCACAGTAATGTTGACGATCAGCGTCGTGACAAAGGCATGTGAATGCCGAAATGCGTTGATGTTTGTCTTTCGGCCTATGGAAAAAACTCGCAATTTAAAAACCTTCCTGCGAGAAAGCCGTTCTTCTGACATTTACAGAGCTTGGTGCAGCGCTTCACTTTGGCACCACCGACATCCGGGAGCCCGTAGGCAGTATGCCCCTACTTCCGAGGGAACATATATATATATATTATTAAGGGTCAAAAACCCTCACTATAACTGCAGAGTGGCATGCGCCCTTCTATAATATATAACTTTTCACCAGTTTGACAAACCTCTGTGAAACTTTGCAGACCTGTTGCACCTGTTCCATTGTTGGAAGATTGAAAGGTTTGCCGGGTTTGGTCATGGGGGTGCAAAGAAAAAAGGGGGTCCCAAAACACACTTTTACTCCAATGCATTTTACATAGACTTTTGTATTTCATGTAGCGCGAAAACGGCTGAACGGATTTACATGACATTTGACAGGATTAGACATTATGGTGCACAGATGATTCTTTTCAGTACTACCGTTATGCAGAGTAAGTATTTTTTAATCTATAAGTCATTTTATGTCATACCTATAATAGTGATATCTGTTGTTGCTGTATTTTCACAAAATTACCCCATGTTTCGCGGCAGTAGTACATAGCAATGACAAGTCATTAGGTGATTGGCTAATGGCTGCCTTTACAAAAGTTAAAGGCCGCCATGTTGTTTTCAGGTACAGTTCGCCTGTTTTCTGCATTACACCTTCAGATTTAGGTGAGTGTTAGGTTTGGTATTTTTCCCCTACCTATAACCACATTAGTAAAGTGCCAATAGGTAGGGAAAAAATATTTATAAGTTTCTACATATTTTGGAGAAAAAAAGGCGGGGTACAGTGGTATTACCTCGTAAGTACCGCGGTACTAAAAAAAAACATTTTAATTACAAATGATCTGTAATACACTATGTTTTGCAAATATAGTGTACTAAATTCTGTTTTCTATTTTTAACATTTAAATATGCATAAAAAACTCTACAGAGTTGTGCATTAATAGTTATAAATTACTGTGCCACTTAAAAAAATGTGCAATTCTCCTGAAACTGCTATAAATATATATAGAAAATTATAAAGAAAATTCTCTACCTATTACCACTTAAATACAGTGGTAATAGGCAGTGACAACAATAAAACCTAATACTTACTTATATCCAAGACCCTAACCCAGAAGGCAGAGAAACACAGACCGCAGCAAAACTGAGATAAAAACTACATGGCTGCCTTTTACCTTCAGAAAACCCAGCCATTAGCCAATCACATACTAACTTCTCATCCCCATGTACCGCTATATACCGCAAACTTACCACGGTATACAGCGGCGCAATATATAACTGCGGTTTGTTAAAAGATATATAACGTTAACAATATTTACATTTATGACCAAAAATTTACATTTACACCTCATAATGTGTTTTCCTTCCACATAACATTTGCATCCTTTCACACACTTTCACGCTACATCTGTTTCAATTAACACAGTCCATTCTATGCCACTCCCCGCCACTCCACTTTACACCACTCCACAATACTCTATGCTAATCCATTGTATGCCACTCCACGCCACTCCACTATCTACACTAGTATACTGTACGCCACTCTATTCTATGACACGCCAGTCTACGCAACTTCATTGTTCGCCTTTCCAATGTACGCTACTCCACTGTACACTATTCCTCTGAAGAGTGGAGTTGCTTATGATGCTAAACTCTATGCTAGTCTACTTCATCCCATTCTACTTTGCGCCACTTCAGTGTACACCACTGCACTCTACGCTATTTCACTGTATGCCATTGCACTCTACGCCACTCCACTGTACTCATCTGCAGTATAAGCCACTCCCCTCTACCACAATCCATTTTATGCTATCACACTGTTCAACACTACATTCTACGCCATTCCAGTATATGCCACTCCAATGTACGGCACTGTACTCTATGCTACTCCACTATCTAGCACTCCACTGTATGTCACTAGACTGAAGGCCACTAAACTCAACACCATTCCACTCATTACTCCTCTGTATCCTACACCAGTGTATGCCACTTCAGTGTATACTAGTCTTCTGTACACCACTGCATGTAACACTATTCTACTCTAGACCACTCCACTTTATGCCACTCCACTCTACCCCACTCCAGTGCCTGCAATTCTGCTGTACACCACTCCACTGTATGCCACTCTACTCTACACCAGTCTACTCTATGCCAATTCACTCTATGTCACTCCACGCTAATCCACTGTATGTCAATCCACTCTACCATACTCCACTGTATGCCACTGCAGTGTACACAATTCTATTATAACCTATTCCACTGTATGGCACAACACTATAAGCCACTCCAGTCTATGACCCTTCACTCTACGCCACTCCGCTCTATGCCACTCCAGTCTATGGCATTCCAGTCTACTGCACTCCAGTCTACCTCATTCCACTCTACTCCACTCCACTCTACAACACTATACTGTACGACAGCACACTTTAATGACACTATTCTTCACAGTACTGTACCACACTCCACTTAATGGCACTCCACTTGACAACAGTAAACTATACAATTAGAAAAACATTTGTATTACTTATAAATCATTAAACTTCCATGAAAAAAACTAAGGTTAAGGATAAGTTATAGTTAGGAAAACTTCATTTTATTCTTTGTACACAAAACCAACTTAAACTTCACAAACATTAGAAATTCTAAAGTTATTGTTAAGTTAAAATGAATTGCTATAATTCATAGTTATAATTTATATTTATATCTTTTGCACCACCTTCGAATTACTACAAGTCGCACACCACCATATACAGTGTTGTTATCAATGCTGGGATTTAACATGCTATACCTTAGGTGATATGCAAGAGCTCTGTTCCCTTTAAGGTGCGCGCCTGCGTGCCCGCGCACCTATGTGAATCTGAGCACGCAGTGACTTCTTTGAAGCGTGCACACCACCAGAGGCAAGTATTCATGTTAATCGTAGCGCCCTGTAGAAGCATGATGGGCGCTGCGATTAACATGAATACTTGAAGAAAAGCAGACAATCTGCCCCCTTCGCGCTCTATTAAGAAAAGGCATTCAGCAAGCCTAAAAGCAGGACGTGTGCTTTCACAATCATTAACATATATTAGTGATTGTGAAAGCACACGCCGTGCTGTTGTGCTTGCTGCCTGCCTTTTCTTAACAGAGTGCAGCAATTTATGTGCCTTTTTGAAAGTTTTCATGTTAAATGCAGACCCGTGTGTAAGCATGTCGGGCCCTGCGATTAACATGAAAACGCTAGAAAAGGCACGCAATTTGCCGCGCTCTATTAAGAAAAGGCATGCAACAAGCCTAACAGCACAACTTGTGCTTTCACAATCACTAATATGTATTAATGATTGTGAAAGTACACGTCGTGCTGTTGGGCTTGCTGCATGCTTTTTCTTAACAGAGCGCAGCAGTTTGTGTGCCTTTTTGAAAGTTTTTATGTTAAATGCAGCCCCGAGTGTAAGCATGTCTGGAGATGCAAATCAACATGAACACTCTCAAAAAGGCACTCTATTAACAAAAGGCACGCAGCAAGCCTAACAGCACGCACTTGTGCTTTCACAATCCCTAATATATATTAGGGATTGTGAAGTGCCGTTAGGCTTGCTGTGTGCCTTTTGTTGATAGATAGGGCGAACAGAATTTTAAAGCCAAAAACCGGGACATTACACACAAACAGAAAATGGACTACACATAGCTGCCAAGGTTTCAGATTGCTATGTGTGACATTTTCAAAATTTCAGTGCAATCAGGGCACAAGTCCTAAAAAAAGAAGTTGGGGGACTAATAGTCACGCAGTATGCAAGTGACATCACGGCGCGCAACATCACACATGGCATCACAGGAATTGACATCACACATGGCATCACAGGAATTGACGTCATAGAAAGTGGCATCACACATGGCATCACAGGAATTGACATCACGGAAAGTGGCATTACACATGGCATCACAGGAATTGACATCATAGAAAGTGGCATCACAAGCCACGACTTTACAGGAAGTGGCATCACAGGAAGTGACATCATAGAAAGTGGCATCATAGAAAGTGGCATCATAGAAAGTGGCATCATAGAAAGTGGCATCACAAGCCACAACTTTACAGGAAGTGGCATCACAAGAAGTGACATCATAGAAAGTGGCATCACAAGCCATGACTTTACAGGAAGTGGCATCACAAGAAGTAACATCATAGAAAGTGGCATCACAAGCCACGACTTTACAGGAAGTGGCATCACAAGAAGTGACATCAGATCTAAAGCCTTCACATATATGTTTAGGGGGTCTATCATGTTTACGTTTGAGCGCATTGCGAGGATAATAGCACAGTAAGCTATGGAAGATGATATGTGACTTCTACACCTCGCAATCCCCCAGTTTTATGTAACACATCCTGTACATTCATTTACAAACTTATATAATTTATTGTACATGTAATATGCACATGTTGAAGTAAAGCGCTTTGACTTCCTGCATTGGAATGAGTAGGGCTATACAAGAAAAAATAGTGGTACTTAAATTATTTCAACGCCACCGCAGGGGAAGTAAGCTCTATATAAATGCAATTTGCTCTGTGTAAATACTGGGAAAGACCGACACATTTGATATTCTTATAGTGCATGCATATTTCCTAACCAGGGACTGAACGAAGTGAAAAGTTGCCTCTCTTAAGTAAGTGTGAAGAGCTAACAAGGTTTGAGCCTTTGTTTCCCCGCCGCTTCATTTGCATCAGGTGTGAGGCTCCTGACTGCTCCCAGCCAAGAGACTCGGACAAAAGGAGGCCTGATGACCCCTCAAATTCCGCCTTTGTTATAGACCCAGCAGGAAAGAAAAAGAACCTCTATACCGACCTATTCAATTTATTACACGACCAGAAAGGTTGTTTTTCTAATTTTAGACATCCCATGTCTTAATTGAGTTTCACTACACCTTGGTCCTGAGGAAGATGGTTTTTCCATTGAAACGCGCGTAGACCATAATTGTCTTTTGAGAAGTGGTCCCTTGGAGCATAATATTTTTGAGCTGGGTTTTTTGATAACATCTTCATCAACTCTTATGCAACCATTTTTGGACCCTCCACAGGGTCGAAACTTTTTAACTTGTATGTTCTATGAAATGTGTGGTATGGTATAAATGTGGATGAATGACAGTAATTTTTTGGTAGTGGATGATGAGAGTCAGTTTTATCTTTTTTCTGTGTTCGCTTTGGGATGTCTTATGTTAAAATAATGGATTGATATTCAAAAACAATTATTTGTGAAAATTTAGCCCATCTTATGTGTTATAAATGTATGTACCTTTGCAATTTATTTTTATAAAAAATTATATAATCAAAGAAATAACTTGTATAATAAAATGTTTTGGAAAAGTAGTAAAAGTCTGATGAGTTATCTATGTAATTAGGATATATATCCAATTAGATGCATATTATGAGGGTATGATGTTAACATAGAACCTTTCTGGTCGTGTAATAAATTGAATAGGTCGGTATAGAGGTTCTTTTTCTTTCCTTGGTTCCCTTTCCTCCCTCCTCTTGCACCTACATGTAACTTAGGGAGGGCCTTTTTTCTCTATATAGACCCAGCAGGAGTCTTAAATAGGAAAGCCCCGTCCCCACTTGCACATTGTTGCTTGTTGCAGATGGAAAGCAGACAACGTGCAGGTGCTGCTGAAAGTGTCCCAGTGTTTGAAATTACACCGGGACGAGATTTGGGCCAGGTTGAGATGGGTCTAGGGGTCATTGGTGTTGCTTTGCTGAGTATTGCAGGAGAGAGGCCGGGCCTGGCCTTTCAGGACTAGCCTCAGATTGTACGGTGCTTCGTTATGGGTATTACACGCCGCCTTTGGTCTGTGTCAGCAGAGAGGGGCTGCTGCCTGTGTGTCCTAGGAGCTACACTGAGTCCGAGTCTCAACGTAAACTGCACTGGGTAGCTCTAAGTCTCAGCTCGCTGTAACCCGGGCCGTGATGGTGACCCTGGTGCCAGTACATTGTAACTGTGTCACACGATTGAAAAAGGGCATGTGGTGAACGGTTGTTCAGTCAACAACTGAACAACATTCGGCAAAATTAATCTGTCTGTGAGGCTGCAGGGGACTGAGGAAATGAGCAGGTAAGATTTTAATTAAATTATTTCATATCACCATCCTGGGCTGCGCCACACTTTCTCAGTTTCCAGCACAGTCTACCAAGGGCCTGCAAGTGACTGGGCATGGCACGCTGTACAGGAAAAAGCATTTATAAGTGGCTTTGTTTATTCAAATGTCACAGTGCTGGGAAAGTTTTATCACGGTCCTCGGTGTTCACAGCCTGCGTTACGACCGACGTCCTTAGGCCGCTTCAATACCATGTCTGGTATGCGTATGGGTGGGCAGGGTTTACTATCAACATACCAGACTCAAGGCTAGTTGCACCCCGGGGTCTCACCTGTGACTTTTGAAGATGCCAGCATCCCACCACGACAACTCCTCCTGCACGGGCCAGGCTGCGGGAAGATGCCACGGTCCAGGACGCAAGACTCATGCAGGCTGTCTGCTAAACATGAAGTAGCACCACTTCCGCGGCGGCCGCAGTCTGGGTCATGTTGAGGGCGGCTATAGGCACATTAGGGCCGCGCGGGTCGGCACAACAATGCGCGTTGCCCACTGCCAAATGTAAACTGACTGTCGTGCCGCATGCTGGCACCGGAGGCGGCAGGGCGCCTATAGGTAGGTGCGTAGTCGGTCTCAGTCCATCGGACCTTGGACGCAGGGTAAATTACGCAGACACTGATTCGCTTGCGTTGTCACATGAGGTCAGTGAAGCTGAATGCGGTGCCAGCCCACTACAGGTGAAGTTGTTACATTGTAGCCCCTAAAGCCAGCCCAAAGCTAGCTGAGCCAACCCCCAAGTCTGCGCAAGCAGGGCTGACCACGCACTGCCAGCTCTCTGTAAGTGGTGCTAATTACCAGCTGGCACTGGGATTGACATCGGAGTAGGATTTATAAATGCTTGACTTCGCATTTCAGTGCAGTGATGCGGACCACCACACTGAAATGCATTAGTCTAACGCCTGATGCGTGGTACTTGGCAGGGCTGACTACAATTTTTACTTTAATGGAGCACACAGAATAACAGAGCTCATCAGCATAGAATTACAGAAGAAGGAGTAAAAACATTGATAGAATAAAGATTTTAAAGCCAGTATCATGCCAGTTAATTAAATTAATTTTTTATAACAGCTGTTAACTATCCCTGCTTTGGAAAATATAAAAAGGCACCACCCACCGTTTTCAGTTGACCCGCTCTAAAAACCAGGACATGAGCAAAATGTACCGAAATCTACTGGGACAGGTGGTGAAAAACCAGGACTGTCCCGGCAAATCCGTGACGTATGGTCAATCTATTGATAGAGCGGTGTAGATTAGGTGCCTTTTTTAAAGTATTCAAGTTAATTGCAGTGCTGTGTATAGGCAAGACGGGTGCTGAAATTAACATGAAAACTTTCAAAAAGGCACACAATCTGCCATGCTTTATTAACAAATGCATAGCTACCAAGGTTTCAGATTGCTATGTGTAACATTTTCTTAATTTCAGTGTATTATGAGTGCCATTTCAATGACTATGACTGACACTTTCTCGCGAGCAAAATCAAGGTATGAGGTAGTCGGAACGGCACCACTGCGGCGTGCTAGATCTATTAATAAAATTTAAAAGCACATTTTGAAGCAGAGTCACTGAGGCACCACTCCTGCACTCCGTGTTGCTCTTTCCCTTGTATGCTTTCCTGCTCCATGTTGCTTTCCTCTCTATGTGTTTCTCCATCTGCAAAACACTCCTGCTCTCCATGATGCTCTCTGTCCCTCTTGTGCTTGTCTCTGCAATCCCAACTGCTCCATGCTGCTTTCTCAATCCTGTGTTTCTCCTACCTTTAAACTCTCCCTCCACCGTGCTCTTCTTGCTTTCTTCCTTGTGTGCTTTTCTTACTCCTGTGGGAAAATAGCCCGCACTCGTTGTTGCTCTCTCACTAAGAGGCTATCAGGCACTCACTCATTCCAAAGACTGTCAGTTCCCCAGGTGGTCCAGACAATGGGCAACACAAAATTGTCACCAAACAAAGTGGAGCTCCACAGCTGAGTGTTCCCGGCAACAGAGGTGCTGGAAATGAGCAGACAGCTATGCTGTTTTTGGGTACTGCGCCCAGGAGGTGAGTGGAATGTTTCCATTGTAACTCACACCAAGTGCGTGGTCGGGGGAAGCCCCAGTGGACCCTGGCCACTTCACTCACTGAGCACCCCCAAGTGACAGGCCACCACGTCCCCCACAACAGAGGGGTCCCTTTACTGCAGTGCTACCTGTCATGTATTTGCTGCATGACGCTGGTCTAGTAGTGTCGGTAGCAGAAGAATATCCGAATGATCAAAAGTATATTGCACAATGAGACCACAAACTGGCAGCTTGAATAGAGCCCAGTTATCTACTGCAATAGTGCACATGAAGTGCACTTTGCAGCTGCAATTCCAGCTTCTCCCTCACAGCACGCAGGTGTTGTCAAGGCGCTACAAATGTGTGATTAATGCATTTTAGTGTGGTGATGCAGACCACCACACTAAAATGCATTAGTCTAAGCCTGATGCGTGGTACTTGGCAGGGCTGCAAAAGGCATGCAAGAAATGCAGCACGAGATAAAACGCATATAAGGAATGTTCTGTGGTTGGTTAAGGATAGGACACAACAATGCATTTTCACAGATTCCATTGTGGTGCAATCTTGAATAACACAGACACCTCTCAGGGATGTAGTATTCACATTTAACAAAAGTGATAGTAAGGGACACATTGTTACATTAAAAGACTTTTAATAGAGAATATGCTTTTGAATACTGTATCCTTTTTATGTTTGTTGTATGTTGCAAACGGATCACTGACATAATATCGTCAGTTAAAATATCGAGGTACCAGAATATCAGTCGCCAAAATATCGATGGTCAAAATATCGACTTCCTATCTCCATAAAGGTAAGTACCAAAATATCGAAACAAAAATATCGTTGTTAAAAATATAGTTATACAAAAATATCAATTTTTTAATGTCTTAAAAATAATATAAAATTAATTAAATAATAAATATAATTAAATAAAACAGTTAGAATTATTTAAAAAATGATAAAATTAATAAATAATAAATGTAATGTAAAAAACATTAAACATGCATAATTTTTATTTATATATATTAACTTAATAATATTAATAAATTATTAAATTTAATTATAAAATGTTAAAAACATAATTTAAATTATAATTACATATATATGTAAATAAACCTGTAATATAAAAATAAAAAATAATTTTCTATATAAAAAATTAAGGGGCACATTACGATACCCGGCGTAAAAAAATCCGCCAGGCATGGAAGCGGCAAAAATCCGCCCGCACACACCGTCTGAACACCGACCACGCCATTACGATTACACAAACCGAAAACCGCCATCGGCGGAAAAACAAACAAAATACCGCCCGCCAACGTCCGAGTCGGAGTAAAACCGCCCGCCACGGACGGAAACACGCACGACAACACAAAACCGCCCGCCCTCACGGCCGACACACCGCACGTGAAATTACGATCGCACCGCCATGAGCGCGGAAAAACCACAAATATACCGCCCGCCAGCGCAAAGAACGCCGATGAGAATCGACACGGCAGAAGCCATGGCGCCCACGTACCTGCACAGAAACCATCCGCTCACAAAACCAATAGCACACAACATGGCCAACAAGTCCACACAGCAAGGCACGCACAAATACACAAGCACAGTACACATCCCGAAAACACCCCCGGACAAACAAAAAATACAAAGGCCAGAACACCAGACACAACACACCTGAAAACAACAGACCATGAGGACACACCCACATAGGTGAGTACAAAAGCAGCACTCCCACAGACCACAACCCCTTGCTACATTGCAAACCAGAGAGGAGAGGAGAGGACACAGTGACACAGCAAGGACAGCAGCACACCACAGAAACGCACACATCACTACCACCACCACCACCACCACCACCACCACCACCAAACACCGGCACCACAAACCCCCTGCACATTACACAACACACACCGCACCAGCACCACAAACACCATGGCACCACAAAGAATGCCCAAGTACACGCCCATTGAGCTGACGGTCATGGTCGACGAGATCATCAAGGTGTACCCACAAATCTATGGGAACATGGTCCAGCACACACCACTAGCCACCAGAAACAGAATGTGGAACCGGATCGTAGACCAGGTCAATGCAGTCGGGACCCTGCCCAGGAACAGAGGTGAAATAAACAAACGTTGGAATGACGTAAAGAGCCTGGTCAAGAAGAAGGAGGGCAAAAACAGAGAGCTGGCTGCCGTCACTGGCGGAGGGAATCCCGCGCTCTTTAAGACCTTCAAAGCGTGGGAGGAGAAGGTGCGAGTCATAATACATCCGGAGATCCTCGCCGGATTAGCAGGGGAGTGGAGGCTGGTAAGTACAAACTAATGTATACCAGCACACCGCTATGTACTCACATGCACTACCACCATGCCACAGCTCCCAGGGACAAACACCCCCATGTCCAGCACACAATACACAACACATCACACACACATGCAACAGACACCACCACACACAGCCTAAACAGAACAACTGTAACATACGTGGGGACATGTGTACACTCAGCCAGCCACGTAACCACCAACAGGTCCCCAAATATGCCAGAAGCACCACAACGAGCACCCACCACACCCATGTGTCCGCCACAGCTGCACTAACCGACAAGTAACAGGTAAGTGGCAGGAACACAAAGTGCAGTGGGTGGGAGGGTGGACAGCCCAAGTACAACACACACCAGGCCCCAGTCCCACAGCACAGCAAGGAGGAGCATCCCCCACACCCCACAGCCACGTGTCAGCCACCGCAGTGCACAACGACAGCCGAAAGGAAGACATCACGGTCCACAGCAATCGGTGTCAGTGGGTGTCCAGCCACCCCCACGACCCACAACACCCCCCCACCCCCACAGACCTGCAACATGGAGCACCCCCGCTTAGAGCCATGTGGCATCCAGTACAGTGCACGCACGAACAACTTGCAGGTGGGAAACTGGACAGGGCTGGATTACTGGAGGCATGAGGACCATAACACGACCAACACATGGGACATGTCACATAGCAGACGAACACGCAGCACCGCCCACCGTCACGAACAAGTGAACAATGTGCACACGGACATGAACAACAGACTCACACCCCACATGACCCATCACATACATAGCAACACCCAAGGAGCCACGTCTGCATGCACAAGCCACACTGAATATAGTACCACACGGCAGCCACTGTGCAACTCATCACACACAACCGAAACACCATTGAAGTCCTGTCCATGTAGCCCCTACTGCCTGTCAACCACACACCCCACAACTACGCCTATGTAAGACAAACAACACTAGACGCAACAGAGCGGAACAACATAAATGCACACGAACACCACTGAACCCATCAAACACACAGACACACCATGCACATACAACATACCATCCATCCCATCCGTCAGCCCCAGTCTCATGAAAGGCATGTCATCCGCACAGCTGCCACACATACAGCAGTCACGCTAAGATACATGCCCATGACCAACCATGTGCCAGAAGTCAATGAAGCGCACGACACACTGTGAGCAACAACACACAACATGGGCCACACCCCCCGACCACTGCAGTGATGCACATGGCACAGGGCAGCACGCACACCAAGGAGATGGGACAACTGCAATACGTTTGCTGGCACACAACCATCACTCACTCATAACGATGCGTCCAATGCCATGTCCAGTAATCACAACAGACAGCAAATATGCAGGCCATGTCAAGCATGCACACACCTCAAACCATGCACTGTCATGCTGCCACAACACATGTCACGTTCGGCACCCATGGCTCACAGCATGTACCCCAAAAGCATATCCCCTCCCAAATGCGAATCTGGGGCATGGCCCCCATGTTGCCATATGCGTTCCTAAGCGTTCCATTTGAACCCCAAAAGCATATCCCCTCCCAAATGCGAATCTGGGGCATGGCCCCCATGTTGCCATATGCGTTCCTAAGCGTTCCATTTGAACCCCAAAAGCATATTCCCTCCCAAATGCGAATCTGGGGCATGGCCCCCATGTTGCCATATGCGTTCCTAAGCGTTCCATTTGAACCCCAAAAGCATATCCCCTCCCAAATGCGAATCTGGGGCATGGCCCCCATGTTGCCATATGCGTTCCTAAGCGTTCCATTTGAACCCCAAAAGCATATTCCCTCCCAAATGCGAATCTGGGGCATGGCCCCCATGTTGCCATATGCGTTCCTAAGCGTTCCATTTGAACCCCAAAAGCATATCCCCTCCCAAATGCGAATCTGGGGCATGGCCCCCATGTTGCCATATGCGTTCCTAAGCGTTCCATTTGAACCCCAAAAGCATATCCCCTCCCAAATGCGAATCTGGGGCATGGCCCCCATGTTGTGCGTTCCTAAGCGTTCCATTTGAACCCCAAAAGCAAAGTACAAACCAGACCCAGGATGGGCCAGGAGCCCGCATACACCAGAGTCACAATAAGTAGGGGCACAGCAACACACCCATCGGCATGGCCAATCCGTCCCATGCCACATGTGCACAGCACACAGTCCCATTGCCAAGCACACACAACTACAAATGCTACAGCCACACACACGCCTCCGGGAAACCCATGTACGAGATTGCACGAACTGTTAATGTCAGACGACAAATACATACTTCGCCAGGTGCAACACAATAACAAATCTCATTCTCTCCACAGGTGACGAACTGCTGGATGCTGGGGATGGAGCCAGCAGCCAGCACAGCCAGCCTACAAGCCCCCAACGAGGACACACGGATCTGGAGGATCTGTCCTCCTCTTCGGACACGGACCACCAAGCAGGCCCATCTGGTGTGGCAGGGCCCAGCCGCTCCCCAGGACCCCTCCTACCCACCAACCCATCATCCAGGGCTGCTGAACATTCCCAGCCCCCTGCTGCCACTGTCGTTGCGGCCACACCCACGGTCATTGTGGCCACTACCACTGCCGCAACCGCCACCATCGCCGCACCGACCACCACCGCCGCCACCACCACCACGTCTTCGCTGGCACCAGCCCCAGCGCAGGTGGTGGCCCGGCCGACTGGATCCACCCTGGGAGCCACAGCGAGGACCGTGGTGAGCAATGTGGCTAGTGGGCAGGCCGGTGGCAGCAGGACTGGTAGGAGGAGCAGGGTCAGGGAAACGCCAGCCTCCCCTGGGAGCCATGCCCTGCCTCAAATGGCCAGATTCCTTGGGGCCTATGAAGAGGCCCAAGGACAATGGGTCCGGTCTGCTTCAGACACGCGTGAGGTGCTGGGGGTGCTGAGGTCCATGGACGCCCGTATGGGCCAACTCGTGGACCTCATGGGCCAGCTGGTGGTGGCGGTGAGGTCACTGCCAGGGACAGCAGCTCCCCCTCCGCCACCACCTGCCGGGGCGCAGGGTGGAGCAGCAGTGTCCAGTTCCCCTGCGTCCACAGCCAGTGAGCACACCTCAACCACCAGCATGTCGCAAGCAGGCACCCCCCTCGCAAACGTGGAAGGGGCCGTCCGAAGTGGAAACAGATCTCCCGGGAGGACTTCGCACGCTCCAAACGCAAGTGAGGCAGCCAGCCAGCCTCCGCCAGCCTTCCTTGACCAGCCACTGCATTGACTTGGACTACGATCCCACTCCACACAGCCATCTGGATGGCATGTGTGTGTTGGACTATGGACATAGAACCAGTGGGTACACCCTGAGCATCACGCAGCCATGACCGACAGCTCATTGTCACTGCACGCACCACTTTTGTCATCACCTTACACACAATCACATGTCACAGTTTGTAATAAATGCACCTTTTTCACTAACTGCTGTTTGTGCCCTGTGTTTTATTTGTACGGAATACAACGGCCACCTTGGGCGGAAAGGCACCTGATGCGTGGCATGGCAATTGAATCCGGAGGGACCTGTAGGGACCTAGGGGTGGGAGACAGAACAGGAGCACATTCAATGAGTGTGTCACACACCCATCACACAGTACATGTCAACAACTACAAGCAATGTACACACATCGCACAGAGCAATAGGGCACAATGCCACAGCCACCAACAGTGGCATACTACCCTGGCCATGGAGCGTTGACACACAGCACGCAGTGAACAAACGGCCACCCTGACACAGCACACACACACCTGCACAGATACAGCCACATCAGCCATCGTACATGGACACTCACCGTCAAGTGAAGTAGCGGGCGATGAGCTGCTGCCGCACATTACCAGCTTCCTCCTCTCCGCTGTCCTCCTCACTCGAGCTGTCCTGGTCTGCGGGCTGGGGCCCTGGTTGATCTCCGTCATCCACGATGAGGGGGATCTGCTTCCGAATGGCCAGATTGTGCAGCATGCAGCACGCCACCACTATCCGGCACACCTTCTGTGGGGAGTACGCCAGCACACTCCCGGTGCGGTCCAGGCACCTGAACCTGGACTTGAGGAGGCCAAAGGTACGCTCGACCACACGTCTGGTCCTCCCATGTGCCTCATTGTAGCGATCGTCTGCTGGGGTGCGAGGATTCCTCAATGGACTGAGCAGCCATGCCCCATTCGGGTACGCAGAGTCACCTGGGTGTGAGGGACACAGAGAACCATTGCAATTCCAACTGGACAGGGGACAGCATCGCACAACCAGCACGCTACACCACTCCACATACTCACCGACAATACAGGCACGATCCTGTTGCATATTGGACATCAGTCGTGGCAAGATGCTGTTGCGCATTATGTGTGCGTCATGGGCCGAGCCTGGGAACTTTGCACACACGTGGGTGATCACCATGTCCGCAAGGCACACCACTTGCACATTCAGGGAGTGCGTGTGCTTCCTGTTGCGGTACAGGTGCTCAGTGGCCTGTGGTGGAACAAGGCCGACATGTGTGCAGTCAATGGCTCCAACGACGAGTGGGATTCTGCCAAGGGCATAGAATGCACCCTTCACTGCCGCCAATTCACGAGCCCTGGGGAAGCGGATGTACCTGTTTCGGCACAGCATCATGGCTGCCAGTACATCCCTCAGCACCTTGCTGAACATGGGCTGGGACATCCCTCCTCCAATGCCCACTGTGTGCTGGAATGACCCAGTGGCGAAGAAATGCATGGCGGCCATCACCTTAGCCGTGGGGGTGACAGCAGTCGGATACACCCTGCGGGGACGGAGATGGGGTTCTAACATGGCACACAGTCGATGCAGGGTTGGCCTGTCCAGCCGAAACTTCCTAATAACCTCTGTATCGTCCATGTCCGCCAGCAATTGGTATGGGCGGTCAATGTTCGGTCTCCGCCTAGGGACAATGGCAGAGGACACATGTCAAAGCAACACGACACATAGCAATTTCGCATACACATCACTGACATGACTGAGCAAGCACATGAGCCACAGCCCAGCTGTCAAGCTGGGACGGCACGGCCACAATACACTTACACAGGTCTCCCAACAATGGCAATGGCTAGTGATACAAACCACTGCCATGTGCATGCACATGGGGATCTAGGCCCCAATGACTTGCGGGGCGTGCTGATGGGGACTGACTGCATATCCGTCAAGCGGCAACGCCACGGCAACATGAATGTCTGCTGAGCATGGAACTGCTTCCGCGGCTGGATGAGTATGGCACACGACGACGACGATGTGGGCACAGGCTGAGCGGCCAAAACAAGTGGGACCTGTGGCACGAGGGGACATGAGACAGTAGTAGGTGTCAGCACTGCACCCTATGTACAGCACTGTACGGATCACACCTCCCGAAACATTGACAGGTGTCCACATTGACAGCCCCATGCCAAGACGGCTGTGTGCTTGCAGTCACACGTCACAGGTGAGAGGTTACATTGCACGTGCCAGGTGGCAGACGTACATAGTGGGAGCTGGCATGTGTGTGCATGTGTCTCCTGTTCAGGATCCACCAGATGGGCGCTGACTCTGTACTGACCATTGGACACAGCATGTTCCGTGGAAGGCTTGTGTGTGTGGGATGGTGGCACTGGATGTGCCTCCGTTGGGTGGGGGGCCATGCACAGGGCGGGTACGTCGATGATTGCGCATTGTTGGTCACGGTGGGTGCACCAACTAGGATGTGTTGCCCTGTGTTCAATTCCTATGTCCGCATGATGATGGACTGTAGATGTGGGCAGACTACACATTGGTCGATGTGCTGTCTATATGCATGTGCCTTCACACCAGGCACAGCTGCCCCTGCACATGTGACCCCTGCTGGACTCGCTGCTGGGTCTGTGGAGCTGATGCACCTTCTGCGCGTGGGGCGGACAGCTCTCCTCACTTCCCTCATTGCGCATGTCATGACTTTGCCGCAGGTGACATGGATCATGGAGGGCCCACATGTACGCGTGGGTAGGCTACACATGATTGTACACTGGTCGCCACCCCCAGTCAGTGTTTCGAATGGGAAGGTTGTCGTGCTGGTGGTATGTTCGATGTGGCGGATGGGCGGGCCTAGGTGCGGGCTTACATTCCGGACATGGGGGGTAGTTGGATTGGCGACTAGTTGCAGTACACACGGGACACGTCTCTTCCTTTCCACATCTGGGTCATCCCTTGTACTAACTGACAGTGATACAGTCATCTTCGCCCCAGCCCTCATGTCCTCCCCTCGCTCCCCCAATATGCATGCTCACCTGCGAGGCTAGCGCTTGCACAGGCAGCCCCAAGCTCGCACCAGAGAGGGCAAGGAGTGTATGTGTGGGTCCAGTTGCACGAGTGGGCTGTCTCAGGGTATGATGTGTTGCGGGACGCCGTCCACCTGCGTGGTGCCCCAAATGGAGACCCGGCCTGCATGGACTATGCATCACAGTCTTCGCCTTCCGGATCCGCCACCTGGGACACCCAGTGGCTGTGGCTGCCCTTGCGGCCATGCCGCGTCCGTCTGTGACTGATGGCCCACACATTCACTCTTTGGCCTCTCTGGGGAGGGCTCGGGGGTGGTGGCACACGCGCTTGCACTTAGTCGCAATGGCATGTGGCGTGGTTGGTATGATGGGCAATGGATGGGATGGTGCGAGCCACCTCCCGTGACGTCAGTGCTGCTCGTGCTGTGGTGCGTCCCCCTACACTTCCATTTGACTTGTGCCATGCTAGACGTTGAGGTTCTATTGCCTGCGTGATATGACCAGGAGGAGCGCGAGGAGACCTCTCACACACCATGCTCCACTGCCATCCCGTGCCCTGTATCGCCTGTGCGGATTGACTATGTTGGGGTTACACCTGGTCGACTGGGGCTGTGTGTGCCTTGTCAAGGGGCATGGCGGGCGCACAACAGGATCCAGCTTGTCCACAGAGGGTGGGCTGAGGTGCGCCTGGAACCGCTTTGTACGTGTGCCCGGCTGCTGTGCACACACGTGTTCACTCCCCCGACAGGTGTCCTCTCACAATGCCCAGGGAAGCGGTGGTGTACTGTTCATGACCCCTCCCAACACGGCGTGCTCCAACTTGGCATGTGCGCATCTACCCGTCGCACCCACCCACCTGAGCACTGCGTCCATACGACTTCACACGACACATGTGTGTCTTCCACAGTAGTGCTACTCATTTGCGTTGACATCCAATACCAGTGGACTACATGGTCATGTCACGACTGCCGTGTACTTCACATACTCTCATCCTCTCTCATTCGTACTTGTGAAATGAGTCAGCGGAGACAGTTTTGGTTTCAAACATTATATTGAGTCTTCTGTCCTCTGTGATGCAGTATAGTGGACACTACTGGCAGCGGAATACATGTTGAGGATATACTGAGCATGATTGCAAATGGGATAGGGTGTGGGGTTACATGTGATTGGCTGTTGCATGTGGGATGTGGGCTTCAGAGTAACATCTGCTTGGCCAAGGCTGTGCTAATGTACATTTACGTATTGCTGCGGAGCTGCGGACTTTGACACAGACGGTATACATGTAGCCTACCAGACCGCTTGGCATCATGGGCACAGTCCATCTCAGTTCCATGTGACAGGTTTGCTGCGGTTGTTCCTCATGCACGCGTGCATGTGAGATGACATCAGGGCATGTGCTTGCGTGCATGCAGCGGCGTGCCACTTGTTGTTGCACTGTGGTGGTTACTGGACATGTCACAGTCACTGGGGTCGTGTTGTTGTTGTATGCACTTGTCGTCCATGCAAAGGTCCTGGTATGGGATTCCCGGGGCGGGGGTGGGAGGGGTGCAGCACCCACAGACTCCAGGCGACCTATTCATGTCCACTGAGCGGTGTGTGTGTCCATGTGCGCTGGATCCATGTCGTGTCCTGGTTGTTCGTGCAGTTCCGTCCATGTGGGTGCGATACACAGAGCCCATGCCACTGCCTCCCACGATGCATGCGGTGTTCCTGGATGTGATGGGGAACAGTGTGCATGTCCCGGTCATATCCGATGTCATGGCGATGTCGTTGATGGTGTGGTTACAGTTGCCGGTCGTTTGGTATGGCTGTTGTGGTGGTGACTGGCCAGTCCGTGCGGAAGCTAAGCATGGGTGCGGGGTTGGACATCATAGGTCACTCGGGGAACCTGCGTTGTGGTCCGACGAATTGACAGGTTGTCAGGTATGCGATGCCGTCCAGCAGGGCTTCCATGTCATTGGTGGTGTACATGTTTGCCAGCCAATGTAGCGGATGGTGGCTGTCAAGGTGTTGTTCGTAAGTTGTCCCTTGGAGGACCATGATGGGGCATGCTGGGTGACATTCGATGTAGCTGTTCTCGATGATCCGTCGTGTGGAGGCACAGTGGTCCCATTTCAGTGCGGGTGCGATGTTGGCCACATACGCCATGCCCCCATAGGCAGAGCAGGCCCTGTCGTGTGCGTCCAGAGGGAGGAGTAGTGGTAGCAGGTCCGCCTTCAGACATGCCGGGTTGGAGAGGCATATCTCCACGGGATGCTGGTAGGGACACCTCCGACAGTAGAAGACGGGCATGACGCAGCTGAACAATGTGATGCGGTAAGTCAGTCGGTAACTTACGTTCAGCAGGGACAGGAGATCGCATCCCAATGTATGAAACAGGTTGGTTTTGTACAGCTTGAGCTGTTCGGCGTAGTTGGGTAGGTGTGTTGCGGTTGCCATTTCGCAGCGGTGCGTTGTGGTGGCGTGCTCCGGCTGTGTGTGCAGTCTGCAATGTGCACGCTCCGAGGTTGCTGTGAGCTCTGTGTAGTCGTGGGGAGACAGGACTTGTGTTCTGTTGGCTTGTTTGGAGGACACGGGCCCTCTTCCCACATGCTTCTCAGACAGTTCAAGGTCAGTGATGTGTGACTCCTTCCAATTAACTTGCATGTGGCCGACATGGGGGAGTGTTTTCTTCTTTCTTCCCCGTCCGTTGTGTGCTTCTGTGATATGCGCTATCTGCCCTGTGGTCGGTCTCCTCGGCATGCCTGTGTTGGTCTATTCTTGGACAATGGCTGTATTCACCGGCTTCTGTCGTAGGGCTGTGGTTTCGGAGTTGGAATGGAAGGTCATTCAGTGCTGTCTGCTCTCCCTTGTGTGGGCGGCAGGCTGCCTTTCCGCTCTGCGTTGGGCCTTGTGTGTGAATGTTATTCTTGGGCCACCTGTTGTCGGTCCCCGGGCTCTTTGGTGTTCCGTTTATATGTCTTGTTCATATGTGCAGGGTGGTATGGGTGTTTCAGTGTGGTACTGGCGTTCCTCTTCCCGAAGGGGCCCTGCTTCTCCTAGTTGGTGTTGCCGCCGCTGTGTGCTACGCCATGTTTGTTACACTGGGGTGTGTCCTGCTGTTGCGTGTCTTCACTGACATGTGTGCGTCGGTTGTGTGGCGTTGGGTGTTGTCCGTGAATTGGGCGTTGGGGACATGTCTGTGGCAGGCCTGTCACGTGTCATGTGCGTTCGGGGTGGGGCTGATGTGTGTGCTGCTTGGTTGTGTCCCTGTGTCTGTGTGCGACGCATGCATGGCGCTGCGGTTGGCCTCTGCGTTGTGCGCATGTGTGGCGGCGTCATCGGCGCTTTGGGGCCGTGACGGGGTGGTTGGTTCCTAGTCCCAGGTGGTGTGTACACATGTGTTACGCGATGTTACGATTTGGCCTGTGTGTCATATGTGGATGCAATGGTGGATGTGTAGTGTACACGCGCTGGTGGGGGTTGTCCGCTTTTTCCGCCCTTGCACTGTGTGCGCTGTTTGCGTGCACTTGTTGTGTGTGTGCCTACCTGCGTCTCCGCGGCACGTTGCGTCCTTGGTGGTGCATCAGCAGGAGCATGGGGAGGGCCTGCAGTGCTGGATTCATGCTCGGGGAGCCGCTTCTTCGTTATCCGTGCTCGGCGTCCGTGTTACCGCTTCGGTTTGTCGTACGGTATCTCTTGGCCGTGGGAGCCGTTTGTTTGCGGCATCGTAATTTATGCGCCGGGCGGGACGTGTTTCGTCGGACGGTGTGTGTCAGTTGTGCTGCGCCGCTACGTGAACGGGCGCACTTTGATGGCGGACGGTGTTGCTGGCTTGCCGGCGGTGTTTGGCCTACTTTTCGCATCGTAATTGGGCGGGCGTGTGGACTGCTGCGTGCCGGCGGTAACTGGTGGTTTTTGCATCCGCCAGCACGGCGGTGGTGCTTCCGCCCGCCATCGTAATGGGCCCCTAAATTATTAAAATTATTTTTTTTTTAAATAATATTTTACACTACATTAATTATAACAGTAGGGAAAACATTGCATAGCGTAGGGGATAAAATTACTATTCCCACTCCAACAAGTGTAACAGTAGGGAAAGTGTTGGATAGCGGGAAGGTAAAAATGACTATTCCCACTCCAGTGAGTGCAACAGTAGGGAAAGTGTTGGATAGCGGGTGGGTAAAAATTACTATTCCCACTCCAGAGAGTGCAACAGTAGGGAAAGTGTTGGATAGCGAATGGGAATAATTTACTATTCCCACACCACCAAGTGTAACAGTCAGGAAAGCGTTGGATAGCGGGAGGGTAAAAATTACTATTCCCAATCCAGCGAGTGCAACAGTAGGGAAAGTGTTGGATAGCGGGTGGGAATAATTTACTATTCCCACTCCACCACGTATAACAGTAGGGAAAGTGTTGGATAGCATAGAGGATTAATTTAGTATTCCCACTCATGCAGTATAAATAACATTAATTAACAATTAATTAATTTTAAAAAAATTCACCTCCCACCATATTCCTCTATAAACGTCACCACCAATACCGTAAAAATTAATAAATTAACATAATTAATTATCAATGAATTAATTAACTAATAACAATTAACGATAAAATTAATTTCCCTTCAAATATAAATTAATTCACACAATTAACACTATAAAATAACATTAAAAAAATATTATATAAAAAATATTAAAAACTTTAATAAAAATTAAATTACTTCCCACCCTACTTCCCTATCAACAATCAACCCACTCCTAAAAAAAGTACACAATTAACATATTAACAAATTAATTATTAATAATTAATATCAAATTAATAACTAATTGTTAACTTTTTAAAATACAATTAACATATTTACCAATAAATTATTAATTATTATTAATAAATGTATAATTAGTTAATTAATTACCTCAATTAACAATATAAATTATTAAATACAAAAACAATTAATTTAAATTAAATTACTTCCCACCCTATTCTCCTATAAACCCACAACCCGCTACAGAATAAAATTACGCAAAAATTAATTAACATATAATTAATTAATTCAAAAAAATTCTTCATTAATATATTATAATTAAATTACTTCCCACCCTATTCCCCTATAAACCCACAACCCGCTACAGAACTAAAATACTCAAAAATAATTTAACATAAAATTCATTACTCTTAAAAATTCAAACATACATTACAAAAATGATATATACTTTTAACACATATACTAACATTTACAACACTAAAAAAAAAAAAAAAAAATTGATATTTTTAACAACGATATTATGACTGGCAATATTACTAACTTCGATATTATGACAATCGATATTTCTTACCTGCATTTCGATATTCTGTGCCACTATATTTTTGACAGTCGATATTCTGTCCACTCGATATTTAAAACTCGATATTTTGTCTTATTTATTTAGACTGCATACCTTAAGACCCTTCATGTGGTGCTGTGTGTGTAGAAATACACTGTCTTTTCACTTTATTAAGCAAATGTTTGAGTGATATTTGCACTGATATTTGTCGCTGCACCCACACACGCAGTTGGGTTGTTGGCGCACATAGCCTTGGCTGCAGCGCACAGAGACCTTATACTGCCGCACACAGAAGAAAAAAATTAGAGGGAACATTGTGCAAGAGTATAACTAATGCATGGAGAAGGAGCGAGTTAGAGTTAATGTAGTATGGCGAGGGAGGGGACAAGACTGTGTATGGAGGTGCACGATTAATAGTAATTTGAAGGTGGTGCGCAAATTATAAATTTATGTTATAACTATAACTTTAGAATTTCTTATGTTTGTGTAGTTTAAGTTGGTTTTGTAAACAAAGGAGAAATGAAGTTTTCCTAACTACAACTTATCCTTAACCTTTGGTTTTTTCCAAGAAACAAGTAAACCTGTTGCACAGAGCCAATGTTTGTATGTATAAGGGGATCACTCCCATATTGGCAACCTAGTGGTGGGTAGGAACCCAGTAGCAAGTTGGTTGAAAGCTGTGAACAGCAAGAAGGGTGCACTCACAGCAGAATGGCCCCAGGGCCTAGCTGAAGTCCAGGCCCAGCGGCCAACCCCTGCTGTACATAGTTGAAGCTGTGTGTAGCAAGGGTTGGCAGCCTGTGGTGGGTTGTGTGTGCTGCTAATCGTAGCTGACAAATTTGAGTGGTTTTGAGTGTTTGAGCCAGAATATTAACTGAGATTAAATTTTTTTTTTTCTCACTGAGTAAGTAAATTGTGTTTACACCAGGGAAATCTCATAAATTCTGGTATTTTGTGTTACACTTAAATGCAGAAGATGATGCCATTATTCCATTTCGGCCAATTGGGATGTTGTTCAGGGTAAAAATCCTAATGTGGGACCATAGGGACAACACAAAAGAACAGAATGCGAGTGGCTGTTGTTCATGTCACGTGAAATATTTAGCTTTTTTTGTACAAAATGCATCTTTGTAGAAAAAAGTTTGAAATAGCATGGAGCTTCTCCCTGACTGGCTTTCCAAGCCAGCCAACTCACCGTTTGTTAAACTAGGGGGCATATGTACAAGCCCCTATCACCACCACAACGCCACTTTTCTCAACGTTGTGGTGGCGATAGAGGCTTTGCCTTATTCACAAGGCGGCAATAAGCCACTTAACGTGGCTTTACGTCGCCTTGTGAATAAGGCACCCTTTCACGCTATACTTAGCGTGAAAGGTGCGGGCGATGGGTGTTGTGGTGGGCGTTCCACCACAACACCCTTTGATTTTGATGCTGCCCCATATTTACAAGGGTGGCGTAAATATAGGACAGCGCCAAAATTAAGACCAGGGAAAACCTGGTCTTACCCTGGCGCAGTGAGGAGAAATGTTTAATTTCCCCTCATTTTTGCTGTTTCCATGTGTGCTGCGTTGTGCAGCACACGTAGAAAGAGCAAAACGCCATTGATTGTTTATGTGCAGGATGGTGTCCCTTCCTGCAAATTAACAATCATTTTTTAAAAATGACATTTTGCAACTTCTATGTGTGCTGCATTAAGCAGCACACATAGAATCTTCAAAACTCCATTTCAGATTGTTTATGTGCAGGAAGGGACACCCTCCTGCACAAAAACAATCATTCCCTCAACACGGACACCCTTGCACTATGGTGCAAGGGTGCCTGCATCGGCGCCAAGCAGCTAAATTAGTGCCAGCGCAGGGGGATATGCAAGGGTCTATCGTATTCTTCTAAATACGGTGCAGCCCTGGGTTTCAGAAGTGGCGGTGTGCAGCTTTAAGCCAAGGAGACTAACGCCGCGCTCCGCCACTTCCTTGTAAATATGCCCCTAGGTATTTTACCAATCGTCGATCAAGGGCAGCACAAAGCTTTGAAATGAGAACATATTTTCCAAAATCAGACTGAATGCTGATGACCCATTTGTGAATATCTTGTCATTTTGTCAACAAACTTTGAGTCAAATTAAAGTAGATTGATTATATGGTTGGTGTTAGGCAAATTATAAAGATAATGGTGTGCTGCAACTTGTTACATATTTGTGTCACAGGGAATCCAATCATATTTGGCCACATAAATCCCAAATTTGATGGCTTTGAGGGACTTAGCAGTAGACTCCCCGTTTTTCTGACATACAGGTACAAATAATTTTCTGCAATTCACTATTTTATTGCCAGCAAAGATTCGGTATCTGAAATAGGATTTGAAGAAACCTTTTGTAGATCCAAAAGGATTTGAGTATCATCTGCATACATATGGAGTGGAAGACTATGGGCAGCCATGATCCATGTCCGAGAGTTGATTTAAGCATTGAACAGTAGGCGTAAAAGAGCAGAGCCCTAGAGGAATGCAAGACAGAAGTTAACTGCCCCACATAGATCAGTTTATGTTGGTTCATTGAAAGTGAGTGGATCCAGTCTCACACCCCATGTTCCTGATCCAAGCCATCACAAAGCGGACCATGGTATTAAATGCTGCAGACAAATTCCAGATAAAGCCACAGGCGGACCTTGATCACACAGCTGTAGAAGATTCTCCTTTAAGTCAAACATTGTAATTTCCAAACCCCTCAAAGGGTGAATATCATATTGATGCTTCTATAATAGCACATTATCCTCCAGATACTTCTGTGACTGGACCAGAACCGCTCTCTCTGTTATCTTTGTCAATAAAAGTAACATGGAGATCAGTCTCTAAGTTCACCAGTTTGTTAGGATCCAGAGTATCCTTCTACAGCATTGCGACTGCCAATGCATTTTGTATGCATTTGGACAGACAACATAGAGTAACAAGCATTTGCAATGCAATAGGTCTCGCATTTGTGAAAGTTAGAGCTCTTTGCAATGAAAATGACAATGTTTTTTACTTTTGTCTTTTTATTTGCAGTGGAGTGATTATATTTGCATAGCGCTATTACCATTTGTATGACTTTGTGGCGCTGGAGAACATGGAAATAGGTTATGAGGGAGGGGAGACAAGACTGATAGGCTGCCTGAAAAAAAGAAGTAACAAAATCCTTAAAAAAGCAAACACTTATAGGTAATGCAAGATAAAGTAAAGCATGTGAAATGTAAGCAGAAACAACAAGCTCTCCGCAAGGAACCAAATTAGCTCCTTAAAAAGTTTCAGAGAAAACAAAAATCACGAGTCAAGCGATCAGGCCACCTTGTGTTCACGGCTGACATGCTGGTTGCAGAAGTCGAGTAGATTTAAGGGTAATAAAAACATTTCCAAACAGTCCAGTCACTCTGAAAGGCTAAAAGAACTAAGGAAGAGTCAGTGAAAAGTGGATTCGCGCCATCAAAGTAAAGGGGCGGGGGAATCAAGGCAGCTCGTTCGTGCCCACTCGCAGCGGCACCGTGATGGCCATGACAAAGCGGGGAGACCCTCAGGAGCGAGGGAGGAGGTCTGGGAGAGCAGCGAATGCTGCGGGAGAAGGAATGAGGAAGCGTTGCTGCTTGATTAAGGGAAAGGCTGCGTTTGTGCTCAGAGGGTGGGGGGAAGGCTTATAGTTATAATGTGAAGTGGGAGGGGAGAAACAAAAACAGCTTCAATGAACACGCTGTGCCGTGCAAAACAAAGGAAAGGTGGCGCCGGCTTCCAGAAAGTTTGTTTACAAATCCTACTGTTGAATAATGGAAATGCCTATACACGCTACGATCTTTAAAATAGAAATGCTGTTGGAAACATGAAGCGAGGCATCCCTAAAGAGACCCAGGGAGCGAGAGAGGAAGGAGGTCGGACAGAGCAGCGAACGGCTGAAGGAGGAGGAATGAGGAAGCATTGCTGCCTGTTTAAGGGAAAGGCTGCGTTTGTGTGCTCATAAGGAGAAGTGGGAGGGGGGAAGCAAAAACAGCTTCAAGGAACACACCACACATTGCAAAACAAAAGAAAGGCAGCACCAGTTCAAAAAAGTTTGTTTACACACGCTACTGTTGAAAAATGGAAATGCCTACACACGCTACTGTTTTTAAAGTAGAAATGCTGCTGAAAATATGAAGAGCGGCAATGCCATGTGGGGCAATGCAGGAGGGGGAAGTGCACAGAACAGGTGCCTTTGGAAGCATCTAATGAGTCAGGGCTGGAGGAAGTGCGTAGCTTTGACTGCAACACCAGCTACCACAAAAAAGTGATTAATAATAGAGTGCTTTGAAACTGTAAATAAAACGTACAGAGTAATGTTACATGTAAAAGGGGTTGTCCTCATTGGAGGTAACAACAGAAGAGAGGGAGGTACTAAACAGAAAGAAGGAGGGAATACTAACAAAATAAACCAATGAAATAAAAAGAATTCTGAAAGAGACTGCAAGGAGCCAATAAAATGTTTGGATGGAACATGGGCAGAGCTAAATGCCCATATCCTGAATACAGCGATACCAAAGGAGACGATGGATGGAGCGTTTGAGCAAATCAAACACTCACCCCCTGTCAACTGATCTGGGTTTAATCCATCATCATTCTTTAGCTCACTCCACCACCCCAGTTCAGACATGGCCATATGCAAATCAGTCTGACCCTGTGCCTCATGGGAACAGTCCAGCACGAACTGCCAAGCCATGTCTACCCTGGACCGGAAACAAGCATCCTGGGACCGGTTTCTGGCCATTCAGCCGTCATCAGCCAGACTAGCTTGAATCCAGTGGCAAAGTGAGCAAGGGACCCACGTCTGGGCATACCCTGCCAACTTAGGGCGAACAAAGCGATACCAAAGGAGACGATGGATGGAGCGTTTGAGCAAATCAAACACTCACCCCCAGTCAACTGATCTGGGTTTAATCCATCATCATTCTTTAGCTGACTCCACCACCCCAGTTCAGACATGGCCATATGCAAATCAGTCTGACCCTGTGCCTCATAGGAACAGTCCAGCCCGAACTGCCAAGCCATGTCTTCCCTGGACCGGAAACAAGCATCCTGGGACCGGTTTCTGGCCATTCAGCCGTCATCAGCCAGGCTAGCTTGAATCCAGTGGCAAAGTGAGCAAGGGACCCACGTCTGGGCATACCCTGCCAACTTAGGGCGAACAAAGCGATACCAAAGGAGACGATGGATGGATGGATGGAGCGTTTGAGCAAATCAAACACTCACCCCCAGTCAACTGATCTGGGTTTAATCCATCATCATTCTTTAGCTCACTCGACCACCCCAGTTCAGACATGGCCATATGCAAATCAGTCTGACCCTGTGCCTCATGGGAACAGTCCAGCCCGAACTGCCAAGCCATGTCTTTCCTGGACCGGAAACAAGCATCCTGGGACCAGTTTCTGGCCATTCAGCCGTCATCAGCCAGGCTAGCTTGAATCCAGTGGCAAAGTGAGCAAGGGACCCACGTCTGGGCATACCCTGCCAACTTAGGGCGAACAAAGCGATACCAAAGGAGACGATGGATGGAGCGTTTGAGCAAATCAAACACTCACCCCCAGTCAACTGATCTGGGTTTAATCCATCATCATTCTTTAGCTCACTCCATCACCCCAGTTCAGCCATGGCCATATGAAAATCAGTCTGACCCTGTGCCTCATGGGAACAGTCCAGCCCGAACTGCCAAGCCATGTCTTCCCTGGACCGGAAACAAGCATCCTGGGACCGGTTTCTGGCCATTCAACTGTCATCAGCCAGGCTAGCTTGAATCCAGTGGCAAAGTGAGCAAGGGACCCACGTCTGGGCATACCCTGCCAACTTAGGGCGAACAAAGCGATACCAAAGGAGACGATGGATGGAGCGTTTGAGCAAATCAAACACTCACCCCCAGTCAACTGATCTGGGTTTAATCCATCATCATTCTTTAGCTCACTCCACCACCCCAGTTCAGACATGGCCATATGCAAATCAGTCTGACCCTGTGCCTCATGGGAACAGTCCAGCCCAAACTGCCAAGCCATGTCTTCCCTGGACCGGAAACAAGCATCCTGGGACCGGTTTCTGGCCATTCAGCCGTCATCAGCCAGGCTAGCTTGAATCCAGTGGCAAAGTGAGCAAGGGACCCACGTCTGGGCATACCCTGCCAACTTAGGGCGAACAAAGCGATACCAAAGGAGACGATGGATGGAGCGTTTGAGCAAATCAAACACTCACCCCCAGTCAACTGATCTGGGTTTAATCCATCATCATTCTTTAGCTCACTCCACCACCCCAGTTCAGACATGGCCATATGCAAATCAGTCTGACCCTGTGCCTCATGGGAACAGTCCAGCCCGAACTGCCAAGCCATATCTTCCCTGGACCGGAAACAAGCATCCTGGGACCGGTTTCTGGCCATTCAGCCGTCATCAGCCAGGCTAGCTTGAATCCAGTGGCAAAGTGAGCAAGGGACCCACGTCTGGGGATACCCTGCCAACTTAGGGCGAACAAAGCGATACCAAAGGAGACGATGGATGGAGCGTTTGAGCAAATCAAACACTCACCCCCAGTCAACTGATCTGGGTTTAATCCATCATCATTCTTTAGCTCACTCCACCACCCCAGTTCAGACATGGCCATATGCAAATCAGTCTGACCCTGTGCCTCATGGGAACAGTCCAGCCCAAACTGCCAAGCCATGTCTTCCTGGACCGGAAACAAGCATCCTGGGACCGGTTTCTGGCCATTCAGCCGTCATCAGCCAGGCTAGCTTGAATCCAGTGGCAAAGTGAGCAAGGGACCCACGTCTGGGCATACCCTGCCAACTTAGGGCGAACAAAGCGATACCAAAGGAGACAATGGATGGAGCGTTTGAGCAAATCAAACACTCACCCCCAGTCAACTGATCTGGGTTTAATCTATCATCATTCTTTAGCTCACTCCACCACCCCAGTTCAGACATGGCCATATGCAAATCAGTCTGACCCTGTGCCTCATGGGAACAGTCCAGCCCGAACTGCCAAGCCATGTCTTCCCTGGACCGGAAACAAGCATCCTGGGACCGGTTTCTGGCCATTCAGCCGTCATCAGCCAGGCTAGCTTGAATCCAGTGGCAAAGTGAGCAAGGGACCCACGTCTGGGCATACCCTGCCAACTTAGGGCGAACAAAGCGATACCAAAGGAGACGATGGATGGAGCGTTTGAGCAAATCAAACACTCACCCCCAGTCAACTGATCTGGGTTTAATCCATCATCATTCTTTAGCTCACTCCATCACCCCAGTTCAGCCATGGCCATATGCAAATCAGTCTGACCCTGTGCCTCATGGGAACTGTCCAGCCCGAACTGCCAAGCCATGTATTCCCTGGACCGGAAACAAGCATCCTGGGACCGGTTTCTGGCCATTCAGCCGTCATCAGCCAGGCTAGCTTGAATCCAGTGGCAAAGTGAGCAAGGGACCCACGTCTGGGCATACCCTGCCAACTTAGGGCGAACAAAGCGATACCAAAGGAGACGATGGATGGAGCGTTTGAGCAAATCAAACGCTCACCCCCAGTCAACTGATCTGGGTTTAATCCATCATCATTCTTTAGCTCACTCCACCACCCCAGTTCAGACATGGCCATATGCAAATCAGTCTGACCCTGTGCCTCATGGGAACAGTCCAGCCCGAACTGCCAAGCCATGTCTTCCCTGGACCGGAAACAAGCATCCTGGGACCGGTTTCTGGCCATTCAGCCGTCATCAGCCAGGCTAGCTTGAATCCAGTGGCAAAGTGAGCAAGGGACCCACGTCTGGGCATACCCTGCCAACTTAGGGCGAACAAAGCGATACCAAAGGAGACGATGGATGGAGCGTGTCTCGAAGAGACAGCGCAAGCGTTGCCAAGACAAGACCTAAAAAAAAAATCACCCTTTGCAATAAAATACACACTGCGTGCTCCATATGTATTGTGGATCTACTCCAAATGTCAAACAAATTCCAATGTAATATACACATACACGTTATTGCGTGATTACTAAAACCCATTGCAAAATACTGCTGTAAAAACACAAAACACAATCACTTCCATGGCCTAATAAGGGCAAAAACTAAAACAAGGTTAGTCACACGAGAGTAGAATACATAGTAAAGAATATGAAAGCAGTGAAATACAAAAAAATACAGACTGAACATGTTAATCAGAGTAGTTGACCCTTGTATTGAAATTAGCATATTGAACTGTCAAAGCAGGGATAAGCTGTACTTTATCCATGAATTTATTAAAACACCGACTAACCTGCGGGTCTCTGCTGCTTGAGCATGATATTACTGCATCCTTTTGAATCCTAATGCCCATACGATTAAAAATTAGTTTCAAAATGATTCTACCGAGACAGTCTAGGGCTGTGCCAGATACATAAAACGTGAATGCAAAATTCTGCTCCGTAGCAACAGATGTAACAAAGCGATTTCACAGGTTTCTTCCCACCCTGATCTAAATTGTAATATGGAAGTAGACAAAAGCGGAGCCTTACAAATGTATGCTTGTGATCAAAATATAACAGTAAGCTTAAATATATTTGTGGCTGATTAAAAGCGTAAGAGTGAATAGTCAGCATTTTTTCATTTCCCAGACTCTGTAGTGTTCGAAGCAGGAGATTTATTTTTCATGCCTTATTATTGAAGGTTTGAGCTGCTGGGCCTAGTATTCTGAGAGCCATGAGCTGGTGAGTAGCAAATTCTAATCGATGAAGATAAATACTTTTTCCAAGGGATGTCAGTTTTATTAATCTGTTGTCAAATAAGGAAATTCAAAATGCTCTCAGAAGCTATTCGCAGTTTATGGCAGAAAATTAACAAAGAAACTTGATGAATTCCAAGCTATTTATACAGTGGTGGCCAGCACAGGCAAGGGGGCGGAGGTACGGGGGAGTGGGGGTCGGGGAAATCGACAGACGACGGGATAAGTAATATTACATTTTTCAAAAACCACTTACCTTGCGCTCGCCACATTGCCGATTCGTCGATGTGACGAGCGCAAGGTAAGTGTTTTTTTAATTTTTTTTATTCAATGTTACTTATCCTGTCGTCTGTTGGCTTCCCCAACCCCCACCACACCCCGCCCCCCCAGCACACCGTTCTTACCTGTGCCGGCCGCCACTGTACTTATATAAGTTAAATTCCAATGTGATTTACACCTGCACACTGCTGTATGAGAAAGAAAAGTGTTCACTATCCAAGGCACTAAAGAATATTAAGAAGAAAATGTGCTATTTGCCTGAAAAAACAAGGACAACGTACCAAAATCAAGTATGGGGATTAATTTTGCCTACATAACTTTCAGCATTGGACCTGATGATGGATGAAATAACTTTCATTCAGGCATAAGACAAGGCTAAAATTGTTGATGATAAAGCGACTCGATGATGCTTTGCGCTCCCACCACGTTCACCGAATCAGATCCCACGGTATTTGTAAAGTATTCTAATTGTTGGCTAAATACCATACTACTTGTGTAGCGAATTTCAATCTAAACACCAAAACCTTGTTCTTTCTGTATTTCTTATTAGCTCATTCATTCTGCACTACAAGTCTAGACAATCTAAGGCAGTTGTAAGCGACAACTTATTTACCGAAAATTACAGTATCCTCGGTGTATTAATATTATGGGAGATGTGATTGTCTGAATTTGAGAGGGAGAGCATTACTGGTTTAAGGATGCGACAAGGTCTGTAATATACAGATTAAAAAAGGTAGGAGTCAATACACAGCCCCGTTTGAATACTGTGCTTGCATAAACTCTCTCAGGTATTACCTTTGATGGGCCCAGATTGACCTTTATGACAGTGAATGAGACAATAGCCCTTAGAATCCGATCAGTAATCTAATGTTAGAGGGAATGAACTTGTTTGAGGAAGGTGACCCCACAAAACTCAAAATGTTATCGAGAATCGATGGGGGGACGGTTGTTGCAAAGGGTGAATCCCTTAAAACCTAAGGGAGATCTAACAAGTTTAAGTGGAATGCAACAACCAAATTTGCTGGGCTGCATTGCATAAGAGGGAAAATATATCACAGAGCCATATCTAGTAACATTGGCCGGCTGCTGTTGTCATCGCTTCATCTTGCACTTGAGCTCTAAAAGGCAGACCCACGTTACTCATAGCCTTGCACTTTGGTGCAGAGGTGAGTGTCTGCTGTCTAGCTTAAGATTTGTGCCGGAAGCATATACTTTCAGTACAAATTCCTATGCCTAGGCAAAGTCAGAGGGATGCTGCTCACTTGATGTGTGCTGTGCACTGCAGTACATATACAATGTATGTTTTATTTGAGAAATAAAAACATTTCCCCTTGTTCCATGTTACTGCTTCATGGAGGTGTTAGTTTTTGACACAACGCCTTGTCTGGATGGGTTAGTAGATAGGCTTTTGCATCAAAACCTATGGGTGTTTGCGCTGATCCACCCAAGTTACACTGCAGTAACACCCATTCACACAAAGCAGCACAAAGTCCTTTTTGCGATAAGAATTTGCACTTCAAAGTAAATACCAATGTGTCACCTTTTGTCGCATTGTGTTTCTTTGCATAACTTTGCGACTGCACAAAGCCTTATCCAGTCAGTCCCTTAGTCACCTATGACAGGGTCTCAGAATGTGAAGCCAGATGTGAGAGAAGACAACAAAGGTGGGTGGGACAGCACATATTATTAACATATTGTTTCTGTATGTCATTAGAATCACCAGTTCCTGAAATTCTAGGGTAAGACTATGTTTTCCTTTTTGTATTTTGTGTTCAAGACCACAATTTCCAGTCCCGTCAAGTATACCACCTTCTTTTCGTATTTACTGGTTTAGAGCCCGTGCCGCTTTCTATGTTTGAGCTATACTTCTTTTTGCAAGATCCAGTGCCAAGATGAGAAATCTTATCTTAGCTCTTTCCTCTTCTTTATTCTTGGGAACAGAACAAGAAGACAACATTGTGTGAAATTAGTCTAGGTCTTCCCGTTCCTCTTCTATTTAAAAAAACCCAATTTGCTAGCATTTGTCTATAAGCGGACAGAGCTTTCTCTGGGGCCGCACCTAGAATCTGGAACTCGTTGCCGCCCAACATCAGAAGAATACCCACTTTGTCAAGATTCAAAAAGGAAGCTAAGACTTTCCTAATGGGCAAATTCCTCCCATAAACACTCTCAGCACACACACAGCTCATCGGCCTAGCGATACGTTTTTGCTCCTTACCTGAACTCCACCTGTGTATACCTGCCTTGATATCTTTACAGTAACCCTGCATTCTTGCACCATGGTTGATGGCTCATCACTGTGCATCTTTCGTACTTCATTGTCTCTTGCCCTATCTCCTGCTAGGATACCCTTTCGCCCATTCCTCATCTCTGTAAATAGCTTGTTCTCTCTACAAAGTGTTCTCATGACCGCCTGTTCCGAATATTGTAAATTATCTGTTATTTCCCCAAGTGTATGCATGATCGTAATTGCTTGCTTTATTGCCTATTCCGCACTTTGTAAACAACTTGTTATCCCTGTAAAGCTCTCTGATACCCTAACGGGTCACGTTTGCGCTCTATAAAACACTAAATACATGAATAAATAACCACATCATATGCTAGAATCTTGCCTCTTTCACTCTGCACCTGTGGCAGGTGCCAGCTGTCTTTGGGTAAATCTTTCTTATCCATTGCAGAGTGAGGTACATTCTCTATTATATACTGAATGTAAATATAGAATCTTTGTAATTCTTGAGACTTTATGTGTGTAACTTAATATTAATTGTCAAACTCCTTCTTCTATACCTCTGCCTATTTCTCCAGACCATTTTGCATGCAGTTCTCCCCAAGAAGTGTCTGATAAAGTATTGTGTCTGCCTTTATCTTATTTACAAGAGAGAATATCATCAATAAGACTGCATTTGTGGAAGGCTATATATTGTCAGGAGCCCATATGGACCCATTGCTCTTGGTACGCCTGTGTGATATATTAGTTGGTTTGGGGAACAGTAGAAGTCAATGGAGTTTTGTGTTATTCTAAATATCTATACCAACTGTTTCTGGTGATCCTCAACATGCAGTTTGACTTCCTGGAGCTGGGGTCTTTTTTGAGGAGCCTTTACTTGCTATTTTAATAGAGAAGCAGACCTCTGTTGAGGGTCCATCCGCCAACTACCTAGTAACCTGTTGTAAATTTGCTGCTATGTAGTAGAGTTTGTAATCTAGTAATTACAGACCACCCTCGCCTATTTGAAGTCAGAGCTTGTTCAGGGGTACTGGAGGTCTGTCAACATTCCACACCCATGTGATGATAATGCTGACGAGGTCACGAGCCATCTTGTTGGTCATCTCATTGGGAGGTTTGGAAAAAAGTACAGAAGACACGAGAAAACCACCATCTTTAAAAGTGCCACCTTGCCTATCACTCGGATGATTGAGGGCGGCATAGGGAGCATGCGGTTCGCAATGACCTACTGATCATTTTATTATCAGCATTAAGAGGGGTTAATGGGACCCAACATCCCTCCTGTGCCTGCCCAGCTTCAGAGGGACACTATCAGGGCTCCTTCAGTCACAGATAGCAGGAACATGCTCATTTTCTTAGCCGCCCTGCACATGTCAACCATTTGTCCCACCAATACATCTATGTAAGTAGCATAGAATTATTTTGGCAGTTCGTCTATACCAGGGGATTTCCACTAGCCAGATCTGAGATTGCTTTCCTGACCACCCCCATTGCTAAGTGGTGAGTTCATTAAGCCCATATGCTCTAATGTAAAAGGAGTAATCTGTCTCCATTAATGTAATTCTCTAGCTCCCCTTGTACATTAAGAATTAAAAATAGTCTTAATTTCCTTCTGTGTATATGCTTCCACCATATCCATCTTATGGAAATTAATGATTGTAGCTCCCCTGTGCTTGGATTTAATCAACCAAGCCACAAACTGAGTTCCCACTGATGTTGCACAGAATGCCCTGTTTCACAAGTAGACATGAGAGCTCGAAGAGAACTCAAAGAGATCTCGACTGTGTCAAACTGACATACAAACCACATATAGAACAATCAATAATAATATGCCCGATACCTTGGCCCAGCTGCAAGTGAGGTGGCAGAGAGATGTGGGCGAATGAGAAGACATAGATTGGGAGATGGAGCTGATGCACCCCGTGAGGTTGCCATCAAGTCACGCCTACGCCTGATACAATTGAAAATACTACATAGGGTCTACATTGACCACCGCAGGCTGCATACCATTGGGAGAGCACCTACCCAAACTGCTCGGATGTGCCGAAGCCTTAGGGTCTTTTGTGCACACACTTTGAGAGTGCCCCCATAAACAAACCTACTGGAAATCCATCATCCAGGAACTCCCAAGCATTCTTGAGGTGTCACTCCAACTTGACCCGTGATTTGTCTTGTTAGGGATCCCAAACAATGTTGATATTCCATGCTTTAAACTTTTCTTTAGCGCCCTAGGCCGAGTGGTGGGCAAAAGAGATGTGGCTAAGTAGTGGGGAGCACCGGAGATACCTTCCATACAAGAATGGAGATGGGGGATGGACCTCTGTATGGCAGCAGAGAAGGTGACAGATCGTAGCAGAGAATGTTCGTGAAGGTTTTAGAAGATCTGGGGGTGATGGAGAGCCTACTATGGGCAGGGGTCTGCAGAAGGATGCGCTGGTGCAATGTCCGGCCTGATCGATAGTCAGACTCATGCGATATAAGAAATGTGTTGTCTTATTTACTGTGTACTATTTTCTATCTACTCCATACATGTGTGTCTCACGTTTTGCACTATAAAACGTAATATGGCATTGTGCCCTTTTAACAGATCAATGTGGATAATGGTGCATGTTACACGTGACTATGGTGCCTTCTTTGGTTTGTGCAATAAAATAAAAAAATAAAAATATATTTTTTTAAAAACCTGACCTACAAAAACATGTGTTCATGGGACATGGCAGGAGTTAATAATACAACCAAACGATATATTCACACATTAGAAGGTGAGGACAGGTCACACAGGTCTATAGGTCAATCAGAGAGAGGTCGATGGGCTGGTCTGACAGGTCACTGAGTGGGCCATATTTGCATCTGTTCGTAAGCTTGTTTTTTGGTCGACTGGGCCAGTTTTTACTGTTGATTTCCCAGATATTAAAACAACCATTGCCAGAAGCAAAATCAAATCCATGCATGCTTCCAGACTTTATATACAGTGTGTCTTCACAAGTTCAAAACTGCCCCAATTTGCAAACACGGGCCACTTTTATAGCTATCAAATTCACTAATGGGAACGCTTTTATTTGGGTGTCCGGGCCTACTTTTTTGTCCCAGTCCTACCCTGGTGTGGGGACCATATTGGTTTTCTGTAAGAGGGGGTTTATATGGGTGAGGTCCATGTGGTAATATTGGATTAGATTGGATGGGTCAAGGGCCAGCGTGCATGCCCCAAATGTCGATTAGACACAATTAGATATGCAGATGGCAGCTCATATCAGGGAGTACTCGACACCCTGCTGAAGATACCACAGTATGCACTGACTCAGTGCTACTTAGCACAGAATGCAAGGTCACTGTTGAGTACACTACAGAATCCTCTGCTGATGATGGCAACACAGTGCAGACTCTCACTGATAAAGCTTTGTACTTTATTCACGCAAGAGGAAGCACTACAGCTCCAATGTCATTTTTGTGAGACCCTGTTTCTCTTTCTAGTATGAGAGATGTGGATTACGAGCTTTTCATACTTTTTAACGTGATTGCACCAGAAAATGAGAAGGAATACCATGTGTCTGAACATAATTTGCACAGGATTTCCCTTTCAAAATAGTGCCCCTTTACCCCAGAGGGCGGTGAGTCAGCGAGGAAACATTATCTCAAAGACCCTGAAGCAAACAAGGGGCAGTTAGTAAAAGATTAAAACAGCCAGAGACTAAGGCCCTCATTCCAAGGAGAGTTCAAAGGATTCATTATTTTTAAATGATATGGCAGTATTAATATAATGGTTTACCTGTGCTTGCATGCAACACCAAAGCATTATTTATAGCTCAAATAACATTTTGAGATGGGTCTTTCTAAATGTGTCTAGTTTTTCTTTCTTATTCTGTACCAATGAGGGCAAAGGTCAAAGCAATATAAAACAAGGCCACAGAATGGGTTTTGAGGGGGCAGCCGACCTTTGGAGGTGTGTCCCCGGGGGTTATTGAGGGAGTGGTCCAGACGACCTTTGGGCTATTTTTGGGCTATGCCCTAAAACATGGCTTCTCACAAACTTTATCTTGGGGCCAAAAGTACAGTCTGGTTTGTGACCAAGGGCCGCACCTATGGGCTGGCAGGTGGGGGCGGGGTTAAGTGGGGTGGGGCGGGGCTACTATTGTCAAGAAAAATCACCACCTTTTCAAAACAGTACTTGACAGTGCTGTATTTCAAAAGCAGATGTAACTACAAAGCTACAAGGAGGAGGCAAGAGGGTTGTCTAAGTCTGTACTGTAGCGTAATGTTGCCTGTATTCATTTGCATTGGTTCCTCTCTTCTCTGAGCCTACTTTGACTTTAATGCATTCAGAATTATTTATTGCACTATGGTGGGCAATGGGCACAACGCTCATGCACACTCAAGTTCAAGTTTTATTTATTTATGATTTTGAAACTCCAAAGAGATCCACATAAATTAACAGGCCAACAACATATAAGTAACAAATTTTGTATAGCAAGGTTTCTACAATCATTCGCGAAAGCCGACAAAAAAAAAAATCTCCAAATATAAAACATTAGAATATTTTATACAAAAAAGTTCAAATATCCTTTATGCCCTAAATACTATAAAACATCAGATAAAACCAAAATTGATAATTATATCCTTCATATAAATGTATATTAGTACATATTTAAAAAACACTTAAAAAGTTAAAAATCCTATGACAAAACATTTCATTTGGTGGTTCATAGATAGAATCTGTTAGTGCAGAGGCCGAAAGGATAGATAATTGTAGACAAATTGGTCTCATCCATTTACGCCGATACAATAATAGAGCGGGGCAAATAAATAGCACATGATTAACGTCCTGGATAGAATTATTACACAGATTACAAATTGGAGAAGAACCATACCATTTCGATAGTACTGTTTAAATGGAGCATAACCTGCCTCAATAATAGCCAAAAGCGGCGCACTCCATGGGGCAGGTTCCAAGAGATATAAACCTGTACTTTATTTATCACACAGGAATCTATGGCCGGGTGGGTACCTCTCTTTAAAATACGAGCTTCCCTATCCCTGGTGAAACTTAATTTCCAAGTGGCCTGCTTCAAAGAGGCCCTTAATTGATATGGCGATAGGGTGAAAAGTAGGGATTCATACAGTTGTAGCAAGTCAACCGCAATTCTAAAATTTTTAACAATTAATGACTGCTCCTTTAAACTTTCTAATATTTCTTTTTGGATTAAAAATCTTAGTGTGCCAGGATCACCCTTTACCAGGCTTGTAACCCATCGCACTATCCCTGCAAGACCCTGTACCCAACTACTTCTTAAACCAAACTCTAACCTTAGTGCAGCCACGGGGCAAGCAGAGTTGACTGAGGCTAGGCTCCTTAAAATTTTGCCTTCTGTTGTATTTAAAAAAACCATTTTTCTATATCAAGTAATTCAATACCATACAACAGGGAAGCAGGAATTTTTGCACGAAATACCTCTAATAAAAGAGCAAAATGTCTTTTTCCAGTAGATCTATATAGGGAGCCCAAGCTTTTCCCCTGTGTAGTAGCTTTATAGATGTTATTTTCTATATGGGCTTTGTCACTTAGGTTGCCACACACCGTTTTTCCCAAGAAAACGTAAGCTTTTACAAGTTCTAGTTTTTGGCCACCTACAGACCAAACAAAATTCCCATACTGCAGCTTTTTTCTTCAGTGCATGCACATTATTTTACTTTTAGATACATTAATCTTTAAATAGTGGGCCTCTGCAAATTTATGTAGTGCCTGCAGACGACTATTTAATCCCTTAGGTGTTAGATCCAATATTAATATGTCGTCAGCATAAAGTAAACAAGCAATCGGTTTTCCCCCCAGTAATGGGGCGATGCCCTCACTTTGAGCCAAAGTGTGAGGAAGGTCAGATATATATAGGGAGAAAAGTAGAGGAGCCAATAAACATCCTTGTTTTAAACCATTTGCAGTAAGGATAGTTTGGGAGAGACCTCTTTCCCCTCCCATTAAAACTCTACACCAAGGGGCTGATTCCGATCTGGGTCGGAAAGCTCTCTGACCGATCCGGATCCGGATTGTTTTCTGACCGAGCCGGACTCCTGCAGTCCGACCGAGCGAGTACGATGCGGCCGAATGCTGCCGGACTCGGTTCGGTCGGACTCCCATTGAAGTCAATGTGAGCTGGTCGTACGACGCGTACATGGGCTCTCATTGACTCAATGGGTATGTTGCGCAAAGGGGTGCCCCCTGTAGTGGGTACGCGTTGGAGCCATCCGCACCGTACATGCATGTATAGGGGGGACCCATGGGTCCCCCCTGTGTCCGACTCGTACGGCTACGGGTGAAGGGGGGTCCGGCACGGACCCCCGAAGTCCGCTTCCCAGAGCTTCTTTGTGTCGGAGGCTCCGACTCGATCCGGCTGTCCGGATCGTGCATCGTACTGGCTCGGTCGTAAAACGTCTCCATTGCGCGGTACAAATCGAGTGCGAACGAGTCGGACGGAGCGGTTCGGACCCGGAAACGAGTCGGTCGGCGATTTCGCGTTCATTCGCATCGTACTTGGGCGTCCGGACATCTGTACGACTCGGTCGGAAACAGAGCCTCCGACTCGGATCCGGTAAAGCCGAATCCGATTCGGAGGCCTACCGACAGAGATCAGAATCGACCCCAAGTGTCTGTATGAAGAGCACGAACTAACTCCAAGAGGATGGCCGGCATACCCAGATCCGACAGTTTTCTCCACAGCAAGAGACGATCTACTTTATCGAATGCTGTGGAGAAGTATATAAAGGCTGTGTACACTCTTCCTCCTCTAACTTTAACATATTTTTCGTTTATTACCTGTAGTGCAGTTAGATTATCAATAGTTCCATGCTTTGTCCTAAACCCGGTTTGTTCAAATGGTAAATTTTTCCCACATCCACCCAATCATTAATTTGGATCAAGAGGCATGTTTTCTGACCGAGCCGGACTCCTGCAGTCCGACCGAGCGAGTACGATGCGGCCGAATGCTGCCGGACTCGGTTCGGTCGGACTCCCATTGAAGTCAATGTGAGCTGGTCGTACGACGCGTACATGGGCTCCCATTGACTCAATGGGTATGTTGCACAAAGGGGTGCCCCCTGCAGTGGGTACGCGTTGGAGCCATCCGCACCGTACATGCATGTATAGGGGGGACCCATGGGTCCCCCCTGTGTCCGACTCGTACGGCTACGGGTGAAGGGGGGTCCGGCACGGACCCCCGAAGTCCGCTTCCCAGAGCTTCTTCGTGTCGGAGGCTCCGACTCGATCCGGCTGTCCGGATCGTGCATCGTACTGGCTCGGTCGTAAAACGTCTCCATTGCGCGGTACAAATCGAGTGCGAACGAGTCGGACGGAGCGGTTCGGACCCGGAAACGAGTCGGTCGGCGATTTCGCGTTCATTCGCATCGTACTTGGGCGTCCGGACATCTGTACGACTCGGTCGGAAACAGAGCCTCCGACTCGGATCCGGTAAAGCCGAATCCGATTCGGAGGCCTACCGACAGAGATCAGAATCGACCCCCAAGTGTCTGTATGAAGAGCACGAACTAACTCCAAGAGGATGGCCGGCATACCCAGATCCGACAGTTTTCTCCACAGCAAGAGACGATCTACTTTATCGAATGCTGTGGAGAAGTCTATAAAGGCTGTGTACACTCTTCCTCCTCTAACTTTAACATATTTTTCGTTTATTACCTGTAGTGCAGTTAGATTATCAATAGTTCCATGCTTTGTCCTAAACCCGGTTTGTTCAAATGGTAAATTTTTCCCACATCCACCCAATCATTAATTTGGATCAAGAGGCATTTAGCAAAAACTTTACCCACTGCGTCAAGAAGTGCAATTTGACGGTAATTGTGTGGGGCATCTCGATCCCCTTTCTTAAACAGGGGCACTAATATACTCCCCTTCCAAGAGAGGGGAACCATTTTATTTGCATAGCAATAATTAAACACCGGATAAAGAATTTTACTCCACAGTAAACTATTTTGTTATAAAACTGTGATTGGTAATTCATCGGGGCCCATCGCTCCGAAGGATCGCATCCCCTTGATCGCCATTTCAAATTCTTTTTCAGATGGTGATCCATACAATGAGGGGTCTTCCTTTAATGCGATATAATTAATTGCCATTGCATTATCTGCGTATAAGTCCTGAATGAAGCCAACCCATTTATGTTCCTCAATGGCAACGGAGAGTGGTCGAGATCTAGCTCCACATCCCTCTCCGATAAGAGACCAAAACGTTCTTACTTGGCCTTTAAACGCTGCTTCTCTCAGTTTAATCCAGATGTTATCTTCCCTCTCTTTTCTTAACTTAACCTTTACCCTAGTCCTCCTCCTTTTTAATAGTAATATTCTATGATATCTTTCAGAGGGGTAATTCAAGTACTGTTCCCTAATTAGTTTATTTATTTCAAGATTAAAAGGCTGGAGGGATCCTGGGACTACTTTAGTACTTTTTCTTTGATTCGACTTCTTCGCAATTTCTATCGCTTTAATCATAAATGCATTAAAACTGGCAATTTCTGTTCCATTCCAACTAGACAAGTTCTCTACAGTGGCCTCTAAAACACTGTCCAGGCCCAAGACGGCTTTGTTATCCCAATGACATCTCCCTGTTTTCTTAGCAAAACTAACAAATTCACCGTTTAGTGCCCATGGATCGTTCGAAAATAAATTTACATTTACGGTAAGAGTTAGTACTTTGTGGTCACTATAGGGAGAATTAGAGACCTTTAGATCTTTCAATAAGAAGAAGGAGGTACTTCCCACTACCACATAGTCTAAAATAGATTCTCCACTATAAGTTTTACAAGTAAAGGTAGCCGGTATATCCGAAGGCAATCTTCCATTTACTATAATGCCATCAACCTTCGTTAATTCATCAATAAGCATTTTCCCTCTCTTATTTGTTCTAATATTTTGTGGAAAGAGCGCTTGTGGTATCTGTAGAGATTCTTCCTTTTCTTTATTTCGAAATATGTCCAAAGTAGAGTTAGAGATTTTACAATTCAGATCCCCTACCAGGACTATATGAGGGGGAAGTTCTACGTCATTAACTTTTTTAATGTAGGAAAAAACCATCTTTAAGAGTACTTTGTGAAAGGCATCTGGTGGAATATAAGCATTTATCAACATCAGTGGTAGGCGTTTTACATTATTATCAGGATTATACAATGTTATTGCTAAAAAAAGATTACTAGGATCTTTATAGTAATCATAATTCCATTTTATCTTATTTGACAGTAAGCAGGCCACCCCTCCCTTTGCATGTCCTCTCCTGGACGGGGTTGCTTTGCAATCTAAAGTAAAATAATCCTTACATAGCAGTTCCTCTGTACACCAGGTCTCCTGAAGACAAATCACGTTTGCATCTAATGCGCATAAGTATTGTAACTTCTCCCTACTATTCTTTATTCCTGCAGCATTCCAAGATATTATTTTTAATTCATTGCTAAAAGGATGGCTGTTGTGGATGTTTATTATTGGATCTGCTCGATAGAACACCAGGTAACCAGTTCCATTTTGGACTCTCTTCTTTGGAGTTCCATTTAAAGGAAAAGGTGGTGCAATCTTTGATTTTCACTTGTCTGCCATTTTTTGTAATACAGATTTTTAATTCCTCTGCTTCATACGAGTAATCTCTACTGTCAGAAAGTAAGTGAGTTGACAAAGACCTATTGTCGAGGGCTCTATTTCGGGGTTTCTCAGAGAATGGAATGACATCAATCCCCCTACTTTGTAGGCCTTCTGACCATTGTAATATAAGGTTTGCAATAATTTTGGAATTGAACCTTACCCTCGACTTATAACCAACTTCTGTTTTTAAGATGGAGACTAGACTTATATCACTACTTTGTATAAGTTTCAAACTTTCAATCTCTAGGAGACATTTAAAAAGCGAAGTCCTATTTAATATTAAATCCGTATCAAACAGAGGAATAAAATCTAACTGGAGTGTGTCCATACTTTCCCAGATGCGTTCAACATCAGTTATCTCTGGTTTACCTCTCATTTTTACAATGTCAGAGAAGGGGACAGCCAAGGGATTAAGTACTGATGGGAGAGGGTTAACAGGCCTCGACTGCTCCGCTATTATAAGTAATGGAGACCCCTCTGTTACAATATTATCAGAGTCTCTTATGGGGTATGCAATATTCGAGGGGAGGCCTCATAGGCCATCATTAACTCTGTTGTTAGATCTTTATTCTCTGGGTTCACAAGATCAACTTCATCTTTCTGCTTCATATCTTGTGATGTATTTTGCGGAGTCCGGGAGAAAGTTTCCTTACTAGCTGAGGCCTCGATGTTTTCTTTAAAGCGAATTCTCCTTTGCTTCTTTTTTGACAATCTTCATATTGATTTCATCTTTTTCCCTCTATTCTATGCACACTCACATACACACACAAACTTTCATAGGCATGCACTTGTGCATATACACACACTCACTCACATACAAACACACAGTATTTGAGGCCTTTCAGGTTTTTTTTACACTTAATTCCCACTGCCAAGGGCTGCATCTCCCCTCTTGTGCATGGCTGGAATACTGCAGGCAAAGTTACTATTGGCATTCAAAGGAGGAGGGAGATAAATATGGGCATGCCTCAAGCAAATGAGTGAAGGAACCATTGTGTGTGGTTTGGGTGAGCAGGGTAATGAGGCAGAGAGGACCATAGACTGAGCTTTGGGCAGCCAACAGAGGAAGCAGAGAGGGTTATTGGATGTGCTTTGAGCAACTGCGGGTACAGTAAAGGGGGACATCACATGTTCTTTCTGGATGTAGGATAGGAGGCAATGGGAGCCACTGAGTGTGCTTCAGAAGCTGAGAGAGGAAATGGAGATGGTCATTGGATGTGTTTCAGTTTATACGTAGAACTAAAGGGGGCATTGTGCGTGCTTTGGCAAGTAAGATATGGAAGGGCGGATGGGTCTTACGCTGTGCTTGGCAGCCAGTGGAGGATATGGAGGGGGTCCATTGGGTGTGCTTGCGGTAACTGTGATAAGGGAGCAAAGGGGCCACTAAGGGGCCGATTCTGATGCGGGTTGGAAAAGCTTCCCGACCGAATCGGTTGGGAAATGGTGTCCGACCCACTCGGATCGGGAAAGTCTGACCGGCGGAGTAGGATGCATCCGGATGCTTCCAGATACGATTTGGTTGAACTCCCATTGACTTCAATGGGAACATTTGTTCCTAACCGCATCAGAATTGGGCCCTCGGTCGGGAAGACACGTTCCCGATCCGATTTGGAAGGAGCAAATGACGTTAGGAGGCCTTCCTAACCGCATCAGAATCAGGCCCTCGGTCGGGAAGCTTTTCCAACCCGCATCAGAATCGGCCCCTAAGTGTACTTCAAGTGGATGAGAGGATGGTGAAAAAGGAGGGATAGACAGGAGTGCCTCTAGGGGCCGGCAAAGGATTGTTGGATTAGAAATCTTTGGGGGTCAGGAGATGTGGAGGCATGGGCAGGCTCTCATAGTTCCCATTTGCCAGATGCTTGCCTTCAGGTGCAGTTATTCCTATTTTTTATTTTTTCCTCCAGTGCAAGAAACATTAGTAGGTGGATTACTTTTTAACTTTGATTCACAATTGTAAGCTTTTTTTTCTCATACACCTGCATACCAATGGGGGACTTTGTTCTATTGCAACATGTCATTGGGCGTTTCATCTTGAAATGGCAACATAATGCCTTTCCTTAGGGCACTACCACATGGCGCCTTTGAGGCAAATCTAAAAAGCTGCGGTTTAGTTTAGGAATGGGGTAAGCGCAGAATTAGGATGGGTGTTATGGTTAGGGATCTTTTAAGAGCTGGCTTTAGATTTAGGGTTACTGTGAGGGTTAGGTAAAGTGGCGGAGTTTGGTGAAGGGGCAGGGTTAAGGCTAGAGGTACAAAAGGGAATTGAAAGTGGGTAGAGTAAGTGTTAGGGTACGATAAGGCTTGTTAGAAGGGGATTGCAAATTATAATTACAGCTGCAAATTCAGATGAATTCAGGGAACTTTACACTTCACGAAGAAGTATGTAACTCCTCACATTCTCCCAGTGTCCCAGTATGTAACTTCCCCTAGTTGACATTCTCTGCACCTGAATGCCCCCTCAATATGGATAGGACATTAAACTGTAAGAGATGGTCTGCCCTGTCATCTCCTCTCCCAGCTAACTGAAATCCCACCTTGTGGCAAAAGGAAACAGAGCGAGTGCTACGAAGAAAAAGAAATGTGGCAAATAAGCAGCATGCCCTGCAATTCAATGAGACAATTCCTGCTGCAATGTACTGCCAGTTTGGTATTGCAGAATGTGTTACTGTTGCTGTTATGTCAATATGGCCAGGTATAAATTTTGCACAAAAAGTACAACCAGAGGATCATATATTTTGAGGCTTGTTGCAGGGCTGTGGATACCATTGAATGTTGGGTGGTAAAAATACAGCTAGCCTTAAATATAAATTTCAATAGTAGACAGTCAATAAAATATTGCACAATTTCCAAAGTCTTTAGTGACCATACATAACAAAAGTTTGACATTTCAAAGCTGGTTATGTGTTTTACCTTTTTTAAGATCCATGCATTTCATATTAGCATGGGTAGTGTATCTTATACCTGGCCCAGCACACTGTAAAACGTACCCACAAACACCCAAAAAACAGTCCATCACTGACCTGAAGGAAGGTGAGGCAGACAGGCTGGCAGCAAGCAGGCTGGCAAAGAAGATGGTCTGCGGGGGGCGAGGGGCACAGGCTGGCCCAATCCACGGGAGGCCCCCTGCTGCAGTCCCCCAAGGGTGCATATGGCGTTGAAAACAGCAGGCTGTGGGCGACGACGTCATCGGCAAAGGCAAATCAATGAACATTTGCCTCTTGGACCATCAATACTCTATCTTTTAGTACCTCAGGGAATCTATTCTCACCTGCAGGTAATTTTCAGTTAATGAACTTCATTTAATACATTTTAGTTTAGTGCGCAAAGATTAGAGCCATCATACATACACTGGTTTTAGAAAACCAAAACACAGGGTTCATTTTATCAAAAGGAATATATTTGTTTGCTTTGTCTTTTTGTTGGTTTTCTTTTTCGTCACAAAAAACAGTTATACAAACATATTGAAGACTTTTTTTCAGAGGATTTACATAAGACTCTATATACAATGACATCAAAACATGACATATATTACATGAATTACATAAACTTCATCTGGTTAATTTTGAAAGTCCTACTGTATTTACAAGTATCGGGTTTATTAGTTTATATGTCCTCGATACTGTGATCATTCCTAGGTCCAAAGTGATGAGGTCAGGGAGAACCTGTCAAAGCTGGTGTCTGGGCTGTCTAAATCCAGCCTAGACTAGATGTCTTTCAAGATCTGTATGGTTCCAAGCAGGGAGACCCTTGGCCTCAGTGAGGGGGGTGCCGACGCGTTTCGACCTTCGTGTGGGGACCGTGAGGAATTTCAGAAGGTCTTCCTCAGGGCTGGGTGGTTCTGTGTAGGACACTGTGGTGAGGTAGGAAAGGGGCAAATTAGTCTAGTGTCAGATAAAAGTGTATTTTTTTTTAAACTAGTCGCTTATATGGTTATAGAGATTACCCATACTTCATGAGTGCCATCGTGTATCTTAAGCTGGTATAATGATCCAGAGAGCGTGGCACTTCGTGAGCTTTTTACTTCTTCTTTGCTGTTGGGGATAAACCCTCTGGGGAAACATAAAGAGGAAGGGAGGAAGACGAATGTTGTTTTTAGCGGAGCGTGGTCGGGTTTCTGCAGGGAAGCAAATTTACACTTAAAAATTTGGACTCATGCGGGGTGAAGTCGTAGGGACGTGCTTGTATCTCTATGTCTGCTGTTAGTATATATTTTACATTGACGGTGCCTATGCAGAAGAAGGGACCATTACATTTGTGCCTTTTCATAATTTTAACACTAATCGTGTGAAACATTGTGCACATGATTTAAATTTCATATATTTAGTTCATAACGAATGTGTTTTGGTGGGAGCCTAATTGTGACCGTTATAAAAGGTGGCTTCTCATGCTCCCTGTGGCCGTGCACGCAGTTTTTATCAGCACTCTTTAGTTTTAAAATTGTTAGGTGATATTTGTGCCCCTCGTTTTTGCATGCGATGCTAACTTGGTAGCGTATTACCTTCGTTTCAGACTCGGTCGATTTTCAATCTTCCATCTGCGGTATCCTTTAGCTTCTGATTAGCCGACGGCGTTTCAGAGTATAAGGCAATTTCCGTATTCAAGCATTCGTCGTGTGTGTATTACGGCGTGATGAAGTTTTTCGGCGTGGGCGGTCCTCATGCCTGACTTTGATGCCTGACTTCCGGTTATGCTCTTCTGTACAGGACGATTCGGCTAAATTGATGCCCTTGGCTTTTATGCCTGATTTCCAGTTTGTGATAAGGCAACGTATTGTACACAATAATAAAAGTTTACGCAGGCTGTTACATGGTCTTGTTTTGGCAGGGTGACATTTTGGAGACTGGAGGTAATCGGGATATGTGTTGAATGCTGACATCACGTTGGTGTCATTATGATGATACGTGGAATTTTACAAGGAGGGATTCTTCAGCCTTTAAGCAGAGCGCAGGGGTGTTCGTTGGTCAGAGCAGAACGTTGGTGGTTCATGGACAATTAGAAACAATGCATAATTTCCGTCATTTCGTTTAGCCCGTTTTCTGTTGTTCCCAACTTCAGTATTAGTTTTGCTTCAAAGCGTGCCAGCAGTGTATCTACACCTTTTCCTTTTACATGTTTCAGGACAGTCCACTGGATGTCATTTGGGCCGTGATCCTTCTGGAGGTAATGTTCCACCATCGGCGCGTTGGGTACTTTGCATTTGATTTGTGACTTATGCTGCGTGATGTGTTTCTTCACTTGTTGGGTGGTCTTGCCAACATAGGCTAGTTTGCAGGGGCACATTATGCAGTATATCACGTTTGTCATATTGCAGTTGGTAAACTCGTTGTGGCGGATACTTTTACGCCCATAGTCGAATTGGCTTCCTTCTACAGTGCTTGAGCATGAGTTGCAGTTTCCGCATTTGTGGTGCCCTATTACAGGGGGAAGGGCCAGCATGGTTTGTAGTGTGGGCTGGTGTCTTTTTACTTGCGTGTTCGCCCGTACCAAGTGATCTCTGATACTTCTGTTTTTCTTCAATGCGAAAACCGGCAATTCTTTGAAGATTTCCATGCCTCTTACTGTGTTCCAGTTCTTTTTTACAATCTTTTTAATTTCATTTGTCAGTCCTGAAAATGTTGTCATGCAGACCAAGGGCGTTTCTTTCGTTCTTTCTTTTGGAGTTAGGAGTGCCTCTCTTGGAGTATACCAGGCCCTTTTCATCGCACGTTTGGTCAATTTTCGTGGGTAATTTCTCTCTACCAGTTTTTTGAGTAGTATTTTCGCATTTTCAAAGTAATCTTCCTTCCTTGTGCAGTTGCGCCTGATTCTCAAAAACTGACTGAAGGGTAGGTTTTCTTTCAGATTGCGTTGATGGAAACTGGAAAAATGTAGCAGTGTGTTTCTGTCTGTCTGCTTGGTATACAGTGTCGTGTAGATGGTGCCTTCATCGTGTCGTACCATGAGGTCAAGAAAATTGATTTTCTCATTACTTGAGGTCAGGGTGAACTGGATGTTAGGATTCCTTTGGTTTAACCAAATTTGGAATTCTTCAAGTGTATGTGATGGGCCCCTCCATAGCATGAACACATCATCTATGTACCTGCACCACATTATTATATGGCTATCGTATGGATTATGATTGTATATCCATAGTTCTTCGTAGAGTGCCATAAACATAACCGCCATTTCTGGGGCGAATGGACACCCCATCGCGTCCCCTTTATTTGTAGATATTGTTCATCATTGAATTGAAAAAAGTTGTACTTCAAACATACTTCTGCCATTTCTACCAGGTACTCAGCTGGGATGTTGTGTGGTCTTGTCCGTTTTTCTAAAAAATAGTGGAGAACTTCTAGACCTGCTTCTTGCGGGATGTTTGTGTAAAGACTTACAATGTCTAAAGTGACCAAAAGTTCACTTTGTGCATCAAACGGGTGTCCTTCCAAAATATTGATTGCCTGCATGGTGTCTCGAAGGTAACTTGCGGTGGAGCTAACTAGCGGTTTGAGAAAGGTATCAATGTATATCGCCGGTCTTTCCAGTACAGAATTAACTCCCGAAATTATTGGTCTACCGGGGGGATTTTCTGGATCTTTATGGATCTTTGGGAGGACATACATGAGTGGTGTCCTTGGGTTCTCGTTGAGTAGGTATTTGGCTTCTTTTTTAGATAGCCATCCATTGTCTTCTCCTGTTTGAATCAATTGAAACAACTTGTTTTTGACCATTTGTGAAAGATCTTGTTCTATTTTACGGTAATGTTCTTTGTTGGCAAGTTGTCGGTTGATTTCAGATTCATACTGTACTCTTTCCATTAGGACGATTGCCCCGCCTTTGTCGGCGGGCTTTATTATGATGTCCTGGTTATTTTTGAGTTTCTCAAGTGCCGCTTTTTCATTCCTAGTCATATTCCATTTCATGTAACTTTGTTTGTTGTCTAAGAGGTAAAGGTCTCTCATCACATTTTTTTCAAAACAGAGTAACTCTACTGGGGTGCTACCTGTTGGAGGGAAGAACGTTGATTGGTCTTTAAGTCCTGAATAGCTTCTATTTGGATTGTGAGGTTTTTCAGCGAAGAAGGACTTGAGACGCATTTTGCGAAAGAGCTGGATAATTTCCAACTTCGTTTGGCTCACGTCTGGTGGGCTTACCGGAATAAAGGATAGTCCTTTGGTTAAGACTTGAATTTCTTCAGTCGTGAGGTCGTATTTGGTTAAGTTGTAAATCGGACTATGTGCAGTTCTTACCACCTGTAGGTGTTCCTCCGTGTAGTTATCTCTCCCTGGTACTGGTTGGAATTGGGATTGGGGTTGAACCACTGTTGAGCTCTGTTTCGTACTCTGGGGCGGCCGTCGCCTCTTCCTAAAAAAGGTTCTGGTCCCTGGTAAAAATGTACTTGTTGATTGCCCCTTGTGCTTGTTGTGGGTTCGGCATCGCTTGAGCTATCCGAATAAGAGGAAGCATCAGAGAAGGTCGTAAATTGTCTTTTACTTCTTCCCCCGTAGGTTCTTAATATCCTCGTATTAGCCGGTTGTTTGTAGTACTCTTTTTCCAAGTAGGGGTAAGTTCTTAGCTCACTGAAATTTGTTATGTCTTTTTGTAGTTTTGCTCTTTTGAAATCCTCGGTGTTCTTTTTAAAGGTAGCTTTTTCTTTTTCTAATTTTGTTAGTGCTGCCTTTGCGTTTTCAATCGCCTCGTTTCTCAAGAAGGCTTCTTTCAGCTCTTTGATTTGTTCCAATTCTTCTTGGCTCATGCGTTCAGCTGTTTTAATAGAGAGGAGCATCCAGACTCTGGAGCACTTCGTGCCTATGTGACTGAAGTCTCCCAGGTACGCTGGTTGGTCAACGAAAATGACGGGGACGTTCTTAACCTGGAGGCCAACAGGGATGGTGCCTGCTCTTAGATGTTTTAATAATACTTCGCCATGTAAAGCTGTACGGATTTGTTTTTTCTTCAATCTGGTTATTTTTTCTAATTCTGACTGTTGTTGTGGATTTGTTGATTTGTTCCCTATATTTAAACTGGACGGTCTTTTTAGAAGCTCCACAAATTCTTCCTCCCTATAGCTTAAGGTTTTTGGTTCTGACATCTGTGTATTAGAGGTGGTGTAGAAGTATGGGTAGTGGACTGTTCACAAGGTTTTATTGTTAAAAAATCAAATCGTAGTGTGGCTCAGGAGGTGCGTGTTTTCGGAAAATTCACTTTCAGTGGATAGGAGATCCACTGTAAATCGGGCGGTAGCCTCTGGAAATTTCTTTTTCACAGAGATCCCTCGTAGGCGTGGTGCCTACATTCATATGCAGTTAAAAAAAAAGGGGAGTGATTCTATTAAGGACCAAAGGCAAAGGCAGCAGAAAGCTTTCAGAAGGCCCCGTAAAAGTCAGCTGTGAATGTGCAACGCGATACAAAAGGGGATGATGGACGGAACGCTTGAGCCAATCAAACACTCACCCCCAGTCAACTGATCTGGGTTTAATCCATCATCATTCTTTAGCTCACTCCACCACCCCAGTTCAGACATGGCCATATGCAAATCAGTCTGACCCTGTGCCTCATGGGAACAGTCCAGCCCGAACTGCCAAGCCATGTCTTCCCTGGACCGGAAACAAGCATCCTAGGACCGGTTTCTGGCATTTCAGCCGTCATCAGCCAGGCTTGCTTGAATCCAGTGGCAAAGTGAGCAAGGGACCCACGTCTGGGCATACCCCCGCCAACTTAGGGCGACCAAAGCGATACAAAAGGGGATGATGGACGGAACGCTTGAGCCAATCAAACACTCACCCCCAGTCAACTGATCTGGGTTTAATCCATCATCATTCTTTAGCTCACTCCACCACCCCAGTTCAGACATGGCCATATGCAAATCAGTCTGACCCTGTGCCTCATGGGAACAGTCCAGCCCGAACTGCCAAGCCATGTCTTCCTGGACCGGAAACAAGCATCCTAGGACCGGTTTCTGGCATTTCAGCCGTCATCAGCCAGGCTTGCTTGAATCCAGTGGCAAAGTGAGCAAGGGACCCACGTCTGGGCATACCCCGCCAACTTAGGGCGACCAAAGCGATACAAAAGGGGATGATGGACGGAACGCTTGAGCCAATCAAACACTCACCCCAGTCAACTGATCTGGGTTTAATCCATCATCATTCTTTAGCTCACTCCACCACCCCAGTTCAGACATGGCCATATGCAAATCAGTCTGACCCTGTGCCTCATGGGAACAGTCCAGCCCGAACTGCCAAGCCATGTCTTCCCTGGACCGGAAACAAGCATCCTAGGACCGGTTTCTGGCATTTCAGCCGTCATCAGCCAGGCTTGCTTGAATCCAGTGGCAAAGTGAGCAAGGGACCCACGTCTGGGCATACCCCCGCCAACTTAGGGCGACCAAAGCGATACAAAAGGGGATGATGGACGGAACGCTTGAGCCAATCAAACACTCACCCCCAGTCAACTGATCTGGGTTTAATCCATCATCATTCTTTAGCTCACTCCACCACCCCAGTTCAGACATGGCCATATGCAAATCAGTCTGACCCTGTGCCTCATGGGAACAGTCCAGCCCGAACTGCCAAGCCATGTCTTCCCTGGACCGGAAACAAGCATCCTAGGACCGGTTTCTGGCATTTCAGCCGTCATCAGCCAGGCTTGCTTGAATCCAGTGGCAAAGTGAGCAAGGGACCCACGTCTGGGCATACCCCCGCCAACTTAGGGCGACCAAAGCGATACAAAAGGGATGATGGACGGAACGCTTGAGCCAATCAAACACTCACCCCCAGTCAACTGATCTGGGTTTAATCCATCATCATTCTTTAGCTCACTCCACCACCCCAGTTCAGACATGGCCATATGCAAATCAGTCTGACCCTGTGCCTCATGGGAACAGTCCAGCCCGAACTGCCAAGCCATGTCTTCCCTGGACCGGAAACAAGCATCCTAGGACCGGTTTCTGGCATTTCAGCCGTCATCAGCCAGGCTTGCTTGAATCCAGTGGCAAAGTGAGCAAGGGACCCACGTCTGGGCATACCCCGCCAACTTAGGGCGACCAAAGCGATACAAAGGGGATGATGGACGGAACGCTTGAGCCAATCAAACACTCACCCCCAGTCAACTGATCTGGGTTTAATCCATCATCATTCTTTAGCTCACTCCACCACCCCAGTTCAGACATGGCCATATGCAAATCAGTCTGACCCTGTGCCTCATGGGAACAGTCCAGCCCGAACTGCCAAGCCATGTCTTCCCTGGACCGGAAACAAGCATCCTAGGACCGGTTTCTGGCATTTCAGCCGTCATCAGCCAGGCTTGCTTGAATCCAGTGGCAAAGTGAGCAAGGGACCCACGTCTGGGCATACCCCCGCCAACTTAGGGCGACCAAAGCGATACAAAAGGGGATGATGGACGGAACGCTTGAGCCAATCAAACACTCACCCCCAGTCAACTGATCTGGGTTTAATCCATCATCATTCTTTAGCTCACTCCACCACCCCAGTTCAGACATGGCCATATGCAAATCAGTCTGACCCTGTGCCTCATGGGAACAGTCCAGCCCGAACTGCCAAGCCATGTCTTCCCTGGACCGGAAACAAGCATCCTAGGACCGGTTTCTGGCATTTCAGCCGTCATCAGCCAGGCTTGCTTGAATCCAGTGGCAAAGTGAGCAAGGGACCCACGTCTGGGCATACCCCCGCCAACTTAGGGCGACCAAAGCGATACAAAAGGGATGATGGACGGAACGCTTGAGCCAATCAAACACTCACCCCCAGTCAACTGATCTGGGTTTAATCCATCATCATTCTTTAGCTCACTCCACCACCCCAGTTCAGACATGGCCATATGCAAATCAGTCTGACCCTGTGCCTCATGGGAACAGTCCAGCCCGAACTGCCAAGCCATGTCTTCCCTGGACCGGAAACAAGCATCCTAGGACCGGTTTCTGGCATTTCAGCCGTCATCAGCCAGGCTTGCTTGAATCCAGTGGCAAAGTGAGCAAGGGACCCACGTCTGGGCATACCCCCGCCAACTTAGGGCGACCAAAGCGATACAAAAGGGGATGATGGACGGAACGCTTGAGCCAATCAAACACTCACCCCCAGTCAACTGATCTGGGTTTAATCCATCATCATTCTTTAGCTCACTCCACCACCCCAGTTCAGACATGGCCATATGCAAATCAGTCTGACCCTGTGCCTCATGGGAACAGTCCAGCCCGAACTGCCAAGCCATGTCTTCCCTGGACCGGAAACAAGCATCCTAGGACCGGTTTCTGGCATTTCAGCCGTCATCAGCCAGGCTTGCTTGAATCCAGTGGCAAAGTGAGCAAGGGACCCACGTCTGGGCATACCCCGCCAACTTAGGGCGACCAAAGCGATACAAAGGGATGATGGACGGAACGCTTGAGCCAATCAAACACTCACCCCCAGTCAACTGATCTGGGTTTAATCCATCATCATTCTTTAGCTCACTCCACCACCCCAGTTCAGACATGGCCATATGCAAATCAGTCTGACCCTGTGCCTCATGGGAACAGTCCAGCCCGAACTGCCAAGCCATGTCTTCCCTGGACCGGAAACAAGCATCCTAGGACCGGTTTCTGGCATTTCAGCCGTCATCAGCCAGGCTTGCTTGAATCCAGTGGCAAAGTGAGCAAGGGACCCACGTCTGGGCATACCCCCGCCAACTTAGGGCGACCAAAGCGATACAAAAGGGGATGATGGACGGAACGCTTGAGCCAATCAAACACTCACCCCCAGTCAACTGATCTGGGTTTAATCCATCATCATTCTTTAGCTCACTCCACCACCCCAGTTCAGACATGGCCATATGCAAATCAGTCTGACCCTGTGCCTCATGGGAACAGTCCAGCCCGAACTGCCAAGCCATGTCTTCCTGGACCGGAAACAAGCATCCTAGGACCGGTTTCTGGCATTTCAGCCGTCATCAGCCAGGCTTGCTTGAATCCAGTGGCAAAGTGAGCAAGGGACCCACGTCTGGGCATACCCCCGCCAACTTAGGGGCGACCAAAGCGATACAAAAGGGGATGATGGACGGAACGCTTGAGCCAATCAAACACTCACCCCCAGTCAACTGATCTGGGTTTAATCCATCATCATTCTTTAGCTCACTCCACCACCCCAGTTCAGACATGGCCATATGCAAATCAGTCTGACCCTGTGCCTCATGGGAACAGTCCAGCCCGAACTGCCAAGCCATGTCTTCCCTGGACCGGAAACAAGCATCCTAGGACCGGTTTCTGGCATTTCAGCCGTCATCAGCCAGGCTTGCTTGAATCCAGTGGCAAAGTGAGCAAGGGACCCACGTCTGGGCATACCCCGCCAACTTAGGGCGACCAAAGCGATACAAAAGGGGATGATGGACGGAACGCTTGAGCCAATCAAACACTCACCCCCAGTCAACTGATCTGGGTTTAATCCATCATCATTCTTTAGCTCACTCCACCACCCCAGTTCAGACATGGCCATATGCAAATCAGTCTGACCCTGTGCCTCATGGGAACAGTCCAGCCCGAACTGCCAAGCCATGTCTTCCCTGGACCGGAAACAAGCATCCTAGGACCGGTTTCTGGCATTTCAGCCGTCATCAGCCAGGCTTGCTTGAATCCAGTGGCAAAGTGAGCAAGGGACCCACGTCTGGGCATACCCCGCCAACTTAGGGCGACCAAAGCGATACAAAAGGGGATGATGGACGGAACGCTTGAGCCAATCAAACACTCACCCCCAGTCAACTGATCTGGGTTTAATCCATCATCATTCTTTAGCTCACTCCACCACCCCAGTTCAGACATGGCCATATGCAAATCAGTCTGACCCTGTGCCTCATGGGAACAGTCCAGCCCGAACTGCCAAGCCATGTCTTCCCTGGACCGGAAACAAGCATCCTAGGACCGGTTTCTGGCATTTCAGCCGTCATCAGCCAGGCTTGCTTGAATCCAGTGGCAAAGTGAGCAAGGGACCCACGTCTGGGCATACCCCGCCAACTTAGGGCGACCAAAGCGATACAAAAGGGGATGATGGACGGAACGCTTGAGCCAATCAAACACTCACCCCCAGTCAACTGATCTGGGTTTAATCCATCATCATTCTTTAGCTCACTCCACCACCCCAGTTCAGACATGGCCATATGCAAATCAGTCTGACCCTGTGCCTCATGGGAACAGTCCAGCCCGAACTGCCAAGCCATGTCTTCCCTGGACCGGAAACAAGCATCCTAGGACCGGTTTCTGGCATTTCAGCCGTCATCAGCCAGGCTTGCTTGAATCCAGTGGCAAAGTGAGCAAGGGACCCACGTCTGGGCATACCCCCGCCAACTTAGGGCGACCAAAGCGATACAAAGGGGATGATGGACGGAGCGCTTGAGCCAATCAAACACTCACCCCCAGTCAACTGATCTAGGTTTAATCCATCATCATTCTTTAGCTCACTCCACCACCCCAGTTCAGACATGGCCATATGCAAATCAGTCTGACCCTGTGCCTCATGGGAACAGTCCAGCCCGAACTGCCAAGCCATGTCTTCCCTGGACCGGAAACAAGCATCCTAGGACCGGTTTCTGGCATTTCAGCCGTCATCAGCCAGGCTTGCTTGAATCCAGTGGCAAAGTGAGCAAGGGACCCACGTCTGGGCATACCCCCGCCAACTTAGGGCGACCAAAGCGATACAAAGGGGATGATGGACGGAGCAGCATGAGCCAATCAAACACTCACCCCCAGTCAACTAACGCTCCGTCCATCATCCCCTTTGGTATCGCTTTGTTCGCCCTAAGTTGGCAGGGTATGCCCAGACGTGGGTCCCTTGCTCACTTTGCCACTGGATTCAAGATAGCCTGGCTGATGAGGGTTTTGAACCCGAAACCGGTCCCAGGATACTTGTTTCCGGTCCAGGGAAGACATGGCTTGGCAGTTCGGGCTGGACTGTTCCCATGAGGCACAGGGTCAGACTGATTTGCATATGGCCATGTCTGAACTGGGGTGGTGGAGTGAGCTAAAGAATGATGATGGATTAAACCCAGATCAGTTGACTGGGGGTGAGTGTTTGATCTGCTCTAACGCTCCGTCCATCATCCCCTTTGGTATCGCTTTGTTCGCCCTAAGTTGGCAGGGTATGCCCAGACGTGGGTCCCTTGCTCACTTTGCCACTGGATTCAAGATAGCCTGGCTGATGAGGGTTTTGAACCCGAAACCGGTCCCAGGATACTTGTTTCCGGTCCAGGGAAGACATGGCTTGGCAGTTCGGGCTGGACTGTTCCCATGAGGCACAGGGTCAGACTGATTTGCATATGGCCATGTCTGAACTGGGGTGGTGGAGTGAGCTAAAGAATGATGATGGATTAAACCCAGATCAGTTGACTGGGGGTGAGTGTTTGATCTGCTCTAACGCTCCGTCCATCATCCCCTTTGGTATCGCTTTGTTCGCCCTAAGTTGGCAGGGTATGCCCAGACGTGGGTCCCTTGCTCACTTTGCCACTGGATTCAAGATAGCCTGGCTGATGAGGGTTTTGAACCCGAAACCGGTCCCAGGATACTTGTTTCCGGTCCAGGGAAGACATGGCTTGGCAGTTCGGGCTGGACTGTTCCCATGAGGCACAGGGTCAGACTGATTTGCATATGGCCATGTCTGAACTGGGGTGGTGGAGTGAGCTAAAGAATGATGATGGATTAAACCCAGATCAGTTGACTGGGGGTGAGTGTTTGATCTGCTCTAACGCTCCGTCCATCATCCCCTTTGGTATCGCTTTGTTCGCCCTAAGTTGGCAGGGTATGCCCAGACGTGGGTCCCTTGCTCACTTTGCCACTGGATTCAAGATAGCCTGGCTGATGAGGGTTTTGAACCCGAAACCGGTCCCAGGATACTTGTTTCCGGTCCAGGGAAGACATGGCTTGGCAGTTCGGGCTGGACTGTTCCCATGAGGCACAGGGTCAGACTGATTTGCATATGGCCATGTCTGAACTGGGGTGGTGGAGTGAGCTAAAGAATGATGATGGATTAAACCCAGATCAGTTGACTGGGGGTGAGTGTTTGATCTGCTCTAACGCTCCGTCCATCATCCCCTTTGGTATCGCTTTGTTCGCCCTAAGTTGGCAGGGTATGCCCAGACGTGGGTCCCTTGCTCACTTTGCCACTGGATTCAAGATAGCCTGGCTGATGAGGGTTTTGAACCCGAAACCGGTCCCAGGATACTTGTTTCCGGTCCAGGGAAGACATGGCTTGGCAGTTCGGGCTGGACTGTTCCCATGAGGCACAGGGTCAGACTGATTTGCATATGGCCATGTCTGAACTGGGGTGGTGGAGTGAGCTAAAGAATGATGATGGATTAAACCCAGATCAGTTGACTGGGGGTGAGTGTTTGATCTGCTCTAACGCTCCGTCCATCATCCCCTTTGGTATCGCTTTGTTCGCCCTAAGTTGGCAGGGTATGCCCAGACGTGGGTCCCTTGCTCACTTTGCCACTGGATTCAAGATAGCCTGGCTGATGAGGGTTTTGAACCCGAAACCGGTCCCAGGATACTTGTTTCCGGTCCAGGGAAGACATGGCTTGGCAGTTCGGGCTGGACTGTTCCCATGAGGCACAGGGTCAGACTGATTTGCATATGGCCATGTCTGAACTGGGGTGGTGGAGTGAGCTAAAGAATGATGATGGATTAAACCCAGATCAGTTGACTGGGGGTGAGTGTTTGATCTGCTCTAACGCTCCGTCCATCATCCCCTTTGGTATCGCTTTGTTCGCCCTAAGTTGGCAGGGTATGCCCAGACGTGGGTCCCTTGCTCACTTTGCCACTGGATTCAAGATAGCCTGGCTGATGAGGGTTTTGAACCCGAAACCGGTCCCAGGATACTTGTTTCCGGTCCAGGGAAGACATGGCTTGGCAGTTCGGGCTGGACTGTTCCCATGAGGCACAGGGTCAGACTGATTTGCATATGGCCATGTCTGAACTGGGGTGGTGGAGTGAGCTAAAGAATGATGATGGATTAAACCCAGATCAGTTGACTGGGGGTGAGTGTTTGATCTGCTCTAACGCTCCGTCCATCATCCCCTTTGGTATCGCTTTGTTCGCCCTAAGTTGGCAGGGTATGCCCAGACGTGGGTCCCTTGCTCACTTTGCCACTGGATTCAAGATAGCCTGGCTGATGAGGGTTTTGAACCCGAAACCGGTCCCAGGATACTTGTTTCCGGTCCAGGGAAGACATGGCTTGGCAGTTCGGGCTGGACTGTTCCCATGAGGCACAGGGTCAGACTGATTTGCATATGGCCATGTCTGAACTGGGGTGGTGGAGTGAGCTAAAGAATGATGATGGATTAAACCCAGATCAGTTGACTGGGGGTGAGTGTTTGATCTGCTCTAACGCTCCGTCCATCATCCCCTTTGGTATCGCTTTGTTCGCCCTAAGTTGGCAGGGTATGCCCAGACGTGGGTCCCTTGCTCACTTTGCCACTGGATTCAAGATAGCCTGGCTGATGAGGGTTTTGAACCCGAAACCGGTCCCAGGATACTTGTTTCCGGTCCAGGGAAGACATGGCTTGGCAGTTCGGGCTGGACTGTTCCCATGAGGCACAGGGTCAGACTGATTTGCATATGGCCATGTCTGAACTGGGGTGGTGGAGTGAGCTAAAGAATGATGATGGATTAAACCCAGATCAGTTGACTGGGGGTGAGTGTTTGATCTGCTCTAACGCTCCGTCCATCATCCCCTTTGGTATCGCTTTGTTCGCCCTAAGTTGGCAGGGTATGCCCAGACGTGGGTCCCTTGCTCACTTTGCCACTGGATTCAAGATAGCCTGGCTGATGAGGGTTTTGAACCCGAAACCGGTCCCAGGATACTTGTTTCCGGTCCAGGGAAGACATGGCTTGGCAGTTCGGGCTGGACTGTTCCCATGAGGCACAGGGTCAGACTGATTTGCATATGGCCATGTCTGAACTGGGGTGGTGGAGTGAGCTAAAGAATGATGATGGATTAAACCCAGATCAGTTGACTGGGGGTGAGTGTTTGATCTGCTCTAACGCTCCGTCCATCATCCCCTTTGGTATCGCTTTGTTCGCCCTAAGTTGGCAGGGTATGCCCAGACGTGGGTCCCTTGCTCACTTTGCCACTGGATTCAAGATAGCCTGGCTGATGAGGGTTTTGAACCCGAAACCGGTCCCAGGATACTTGTTTCCGGTCCAGGGAAGACATGGCTTGGCAGTTCGGGCTGGACTGTTCCCATGAGGCACAGGGTCAGACTGATTTGCATATGGCCATGTCTGAACTGGGGTGGTGGAGTGAGCTAAAGAATGATGATGGATTAAACCCAGATCAGTTGACTGGGGGTGAGTGTTTGATCTGCTCTAACGCTCCGTCCATCATCCCCTTTGGTATCGCTTTGTTCGCCCTAAGTTGGCAGGGTATGCCCAGACGTGGGTCCCTTGCTCACTTTGCCACTGGATTCAAGATAGCCTGGCTGATGAGGGTTTTGAACCCGAAACCGGTCCCAGGATACTTGTTTCCGGTCCAGGGAAGACATGGCTTGGCAGTTCGGGCTGGACTGTTCCCATGAGGCACAGGGTCAGACTGATTTGCATATGGCCATGTCTGAACTGGGGTGGTGGAGTGAGCTAAAGAATGATGATGGATTAAACCCAGATCAGTTGACTGGGGGTGAGTGTTTGATCTGCTCTAACGCTCCGTCCATCATCCCCTTTGGTATCGCTTTGTTCGCCCTAAGTTGGCAGGGTATGCCCAGACGTGGGTCCCTTGCTCACTTTGCCACTGGATTCAAGATAGCCTGGCTGATGAGGGTTTTGAACCCGAAACCGGTCCCAGGATACTTGTTTCCGGTCCAGGGAAGACATGGCTTGGCAGTTCGGGCTGGACTGTTCCCATGAGGCACAGGGTCAGACTGATTTGCATATGGCCATGTCTGAACTGGGGTGGTGGAGTGAGCTAAAGAATGATGATGGATTAAACCCAGATCAGTTGACTGGGGGTGAGTGTTTGATCTGCTCTAACGCTCCGTCCATCATCCCCTTTGGTATCGCTTTGTTCGCCCTAAGTTGGCAGGGTATGCCCAGACGTGGGTCCCTTGCTCACTTTGCCACTGGATTCAAGATAGCCTGGCTGATGAGGGTTTTGAACCCGAAACCGGTCCCAGGATACTTGTTTCCGGTCCAGGGAAGACATGGCTTGGCAGTTCGGGCTGGACTGTTCCCATGAGGCACAGGGTCAGACTGATTTGCATATGGCCATGTCTGAACTGGGGTGGTGGAGTGAGCTAAAGAATGATGATGGATTAAACCCAGATCAGTTGACTGGGGGTGAGTGTTTGATCTGCTCTAACGCTCCGTCCATCATCCCCTTTGGTATCGCTTTGTTCGCCCTAAGTTGGCAGGGTATGCCCAGACGTGGGTCCCTTGCTCACTTTGCCACTGGATTCAAGATAGCCTGGCTGATGAGGGTTTTGAACCCGAAACCGGTCCCAGGATACTTGTTTCCGGTCCAGGGAAGACATGGCTTGGCAGTTCGGGCTGGACTGTTCCCATGAGGCACAGGGTCAGACTGATTTGCATATGGCCATGTCTGAACTGGGGTGGTGGAGTGAGCTAAAGAATGATGATGGATTAAACCCAGATCAGTTGACTGGGGGTGAGTGTTTGATCTGCTCTAACGCTCCGTCCATCATCCCCTTTGGTATCGCTTTGTTCGCCCTAAGTTGGCAGGGTATGCCCAGACGTGGGTCCCTTGCTCACTTTGCCACTGGATTCAAGATAGCCTGGCTGATGAGGGTTTTGAACCCGAAACCGGTCCCAGGATACTTGTTTCCGGTCCAGGGAAGACATGGCTTGGCAGTTCGGGCTGGACTGTTCCCATGAGGCACAGGGTCAGACTGATTTGCATATGGCCATGTCTGAACTGGGGTGGTGGAGTGAGCTAAAGAATGATGATGGATTAAACCCAGATCAGTTGACTGGGGGTGAGTGTTTGATCTGCTCTAACGCTCCGTCCATCATCCCCTTTGGTATCGCTTTGTTCGCCCTAAGTTGGCAGGGTATGCCCAGACGTGGGTCCCTTGCTCACTTTGCCACTGGATTCAAGATAGCCTGGCTGATGAGGGTTTTGAACCCGAAACCGGTCCCAGGATACTTGTTTCCGGTCCAGGGAAGACATGGCTTGGCAGTTCGGGCTGGACTGTTCCCATGAGGCACAGGGTCAGACTGATTTGCATATGGCCATGTCTGAACTGGGGTGGTGGAGTGAGCTAAAGAATGATGATGGATTAAACCCAGATCAGTTGACTGGGGGTGAGTGTTTGATCTGCTCTAACGCTCCGTCCATCATCCCCTTTGGTATCGCTTTGTTCGCCCTAAGTTGGCAGGGTATGCCCAGACGTGGGTCCCTTGCTCACTTTGCCACTGGATTCAAGATAGCCTGGCTGATGAGGGTTTTGAACCCGAAACCGGTCCCAGGATACTTGTTTCCGGTCCAGGGAAGACATGGCTTGGCAGTTCGGGCTGGACTGTTCCCATGAGGCACAGGGTCAGACTGATTTGCATATGGCCATGTCTGAACTGGGGTGGTGGAGTGAGCTAAAGAATGATGATGGATTAAACCCAGATCAGTTGACTGGGGGTGAGTGTTTGATCTGCTCTAACGCTCCGTCCATCATCCCCTTTGGTATCGCTTTGTTCGCCCTAAGTTGGCAGGGTATGCCCAGACGTGGGTCCCTTGCTCACTTTGCCACTGGATTCAAGATAGCCTGGCTGATGAGGGTTTTGAACCCGAAACCGGTCCCAGGATACTTGTTTCCGGTCCAGGGAAGACATGGCTTGGCAGTTCGGGCTGGACTGTTCCCATGAGGCACAGGGTCAGACTGATTTGCATATGGCCATGTCTGAACTGGGGTGGTGGAGTGAGCTAAAGAATGATGATGGATTAAACCCAGATCAGTTGACTGGGGGTGAGTGTTTGATCTGCTCTAACGCTCCGTCCATCATCCCCTTTGGTATCGCTTTGTTCGCCCTAAGTTGGCAGGGTATGCCCAGACGTGGGTCCCTTGCTCACTTTGCCACTGGATTCAAGATAGCCTGGCTGATGAGGGTTTTGAACCCGAAACCGGTCCCAGGATACTTGTTTCCGGTCCAGGGAAGACATGGCTTGGCAGTTCGGGCTGGACTGTTCCCATGAGGCACAGGGTCAGACTGATTTGCATATGGCCATGTCTGAACTGGGGTGGTGGAGTGAGCTAAAGAATGATGATGGATTAAACCCAGATCAGTTGACTGGGGGTGAGTGTTTGATCTGCTCTAACGCTCCGTCCATCATCCCCTTTGGTATCGCTTTGTTCGCCCTAAGTTGGCAGGGTATGCCCAGACGTGGGTCCCTTGCTCACTTTGCCACTGGATTCAAGATAGCCTGGCTGATGAGGGTTTTGAACCCGAAACCGGTCCCAGGATACTTGTTTCCGGTCCAGGGAAGACATGGCTTGGCAGTTCGGGCTGGACTGTTCCCATGAGGCACAGGGTCAGACTGATTTGCATATGGCCATGTCTGAACTGGGGTGGTGGAGTGAGCTAAAGAATGATGATGGATTAAACCCAGATCAGTTGACTGGGGGTGAGTGTTTGATCTGCTCTAACGCTCCGTCCATCATCCCCTTTGGTATCGCTTTGTTCGCCCTAAGTTGGCAGGGTATGCCCAGACGTGGGTCCCTTGCTCACTTTGCCACTGGATTCAAGATAGCCTGGCTGATGAGGGTTTTGAACCCGAAACCGGTCCCAGGATACTTGTTTCCGGTCCAGGGAAGACATGGCTTGGCAGTTCGGGCTGGACTGTTCCCATGAGGCACAGGGTCAGACTGATTTGCATATGGCCATGTCTGAACTGGGGTGGTGGAGTGAGCTAAAGAATGATGATGGATTAAACCCAGATCAGTTGACTGGGGGTGAGTGTTTGATCTGCTCTAACGCTCCGTCCATCATCCCCTTTGGTATCGCTTTGTTCGCCCTAAGTTGGCAGGGTATGCCCAGACGTGGGTCCCTTGCTCACTTTGCCACTGGATTCAAGATAGCCTGGCTGATGAGGGTTTTGAACCCGAAACCGGTCCCAGGATACTTGTTTCCGGTCCAGGGAAGACATGGCTTGGCAGTTCGGGCTGGACTGTTCCCATGAGGCACAGGGTCAGACTGATTTGCATATGGCCATGTCTGAACTGGGGTGGTGGAGTGAGCTAAAGAATGATGATGGATTAAACCCAGATCAGTTGACTGGGGGTGAGTGTTTGATCTGCTCTAACGCTCCGTCCATCATCCCCTTTGGTATCGCTTTGTTCGCCCTAAGTTGGCAGGGTATGCCCAGACGTGGGTCCCTTGCTCACTTTGCCACTGGATTCAAGATAGCCTGGCTGATGAGGGTTTTGAACCCGAAACCGGTCCCAGGATACTTGTTTCCGGTCCAGGGAAGACATGGCTTGGCAGTTCGGGCTGGACTGTTCCCATGAGGCACAGGGTCAGACTGATTTGCATATGGCCATGTCTGAACTGGGGTGGTGGAGTGAGCTAAAGAATGATGATGGATTAAACCCAGATCAGTTGACTGGGGGTGAGTGTTTGATCTGCTCTAACGCTCCGTCCATCATCCCCTTTGGTATCGCTTTGTTCGCCCTAAGTTGGCAGGGTATGCCCAGACGTGGGTCCCTTGCTCACTTTGCCACTGGATTCAAGATAGCCTGGCTGATGAGGGTTTTGAACCCGAAACCGGTCCCAGGATACTTGTTTCCGGTCCAGGGAAGACATGGCTTGGCAGTTCGGGCTGGACTGTTCCCATGAGGCACAGGGTCAGACTGATTTGCATATGGCCATGTCTGAACTGGGGTGGTGGAGTGAGCTAAAGAATGATGATGGATTAAACCCAGATCAGTTGACTGGGGGTGAGTGTTTGATCTGCTCTAACGCTCCGTCCATCATCCCCTTTGGTATCGCTTTGTTCGCCCTAAGTTGGCAGGGTATGCCCAGACGTGGGTCCCTTGCTCACTTTGCCACTGGATTCAAGATAGCCTGGCTGATGAGGGTTTTGAACCCGAAACCGGTCCCAGGATACTTGTTTCCGGTCCAGGGAAGACATGGCTTGGCAGTTCGGGCTGGACTGTTCCCATGAGGCACAGGGTCAGACTGATTTGCATATGGCCATGTCTGAACTGGGGTGGTGGAGTGAGCTAAAGAATGATGATGGATTAAACCCAGATCAGTTGACTGGGGGTGAGTGTTTGATCTGCTCTAACGCTCCGTCCATCATCCCCTTTGGTATCGCTTTGTTCGCCCTAAGTTGGCAGGGTATGCCCAGACGTGGGTCCCTTGCTCACTTTGCCACTGGATTCAAGATAGCCTGGCTGATGAGGGTTTTGAACCCGAAACCGGTCCCAGGATACTTGTTTCCGGTCCAGGGAAGACATGGCTTGGCAGTTCGGGCTGGACTGTTCCCATGAGGCACAGGGTCAGACTGATTTGCATATGGCCATGTCTGAACTGGGGTGGTGGAGTGAGCTAAAGAATGATGATGGATTAAACCCAGATCAGTTGACTGGGGGTGAGTGTTTGATCTGCTCTAACGCTCCGTCCATCATCCCCTTTGGTATCGCTTTGTTCGCCCTAAGTTGGCAGGGTATGCCCAGACGTGGGTCCCTTGCTCACTTTGCCACTGGATTCAAGATAGCCTGGCTGATGAGGGTTTTGAACCCGAAACCGGTCCCAGGATACTTGTTTCCGGTCCAGGGAAGACATGGCTTGGCAGTTCGGGCTGGACTGTTCCCATGAGGCACAGGGTCAGACTGATTTGCATATGGCCATGTCTGAACTGGGGTGGTGGAGTGAGCTAAAGAATGATGATGGATTAAACCCAGATCAGTTGACTGGGGGTGAGTGTTTGATCTGCTCTAACGCTCCGTCCATCATCCCCTTTGGTATCGCTTTGTTCGCCCTAAGTTGGCAGGGTATGCCCAGACGTGGGTCCCTTGCTCACTTTGCCACTGGATTCAAGATAGCCTGGCTGATGAGGGTTTTGAACCCGAAACCGGTCCCAGGATACTTGTTTCCGGTCCAGGGAAGACATGGCTTGGCAGTTCGGGCTGGACTGTTCCCATGAGGCACAGGGTCAGACTGATTTGCATATGGCCATGTCTGAACTGGGGTGGTGGAGTGAGCTAAAGAATGATGATGGATTAAACCCAGATCAGTTGACTGGGGGTGAGTGTTTGATCTGCTCTAACGCTCCGTCCATCATCCCCTTTGGTATCGCTTTGTTCGCCCTAAGTTGGCAGGGTATGCCCAGACGTGGGTCCCTTGCTCACTTTGCCACTGGATTCAAGATAGCCTGGCTGATGAGGGTTTTGAACCCGAAACCGGTCCCAGGATACTTGTTTCCGGTCCAGGGAAGACATGGCTTGGCAGTTCGGGCTGGACTGTTCCCATGAGGCACAGGGTCAGACTGATTTGCATATGGCCATGTCTGAACTGGGGTGGTGGAGTGAGCTAAAGAATGATGATGGATTAAACCCAGATCAGTTGACTGGGGGTGAGTGTTTGATCTGCTCTAACGCTCCGTCCATCATCCCCTTTGGTATCGCTTTGTTCGCCCTAAGTTGGCAGGGTATGCCCAGACGTGGGTCCCTTGCTCACTTTGCCACTGGATTCAAGATAGCCTGGCTGATGAGGGTTTTGAACCCGAAACCGGTCCCAGGATACTTGTTTCCGGTCCAGGGAAGACATGGCTTGGCAGTTCGGGCTGGACTGTTCCCATGAGGCACAGGGTCAGACTGATTTGCATATGGCCATGTCTGAACTGGGGTGGTGGAGTGAGCTAAAGAATGATGATGGATTAAACCCAGATCAGTTGACTGGGGGTGAGTGTTTGATCTGCTCTAACGCTCCGTCCATCATCCCCTTTGGTATCGCTTTGTTCGCCCTAAGTTGGCAGGGTATGCCCAGACGTGGGTCCCTTGCTCACTTTGCCACTGGATTCAAGATAGCCTGGCTGATGAGGGTTTTGAACCCGAAACCGGTCCCAGGATACTTGTTTCCGGTCCAGGGAAGACATGGCTTGGCAGTTCGGGCTGGACTGTTCCCATGAGGCACAGGGTCAGACTGATTTGCATATGGCCATGTCTGAACTGGGGTGGTGGAGTGAGCTAAAGAATGATGATGGATTAAACCCAGATCAGTTGACTGGGGGTGAGTGTTTGATCTGCTCTAACGCTCCGTCCATCATCCCCTTTGGTATCGCTTTGTTCGCCCTAAGTTGGCAGGGTATGCCCAGACGTGGGTCCCTTGCTCACTTTGCCACTGGATTCAAGATAGCCTGGCTGATGAGGGTTTTGAACCCGAAACCGGTCCCAGGATACTTGTTTCCGGTCCAGGGAAGACATGGCTTGGCAGTTCGGGCTGGACTGTTCCCATGAGGCACAGGGTCAGACTGATTTGCATATGGCCATGTCTGAACTGGGGTGGTGGAGTGAGCTAAAGAATGATGATGGATTAAACCCAGATCAGTTGACTGGGGGTGAGTGTTTGATCTGCTCTAACGCTCCGTCCATCATCCCCTTTGGTATCGCTTTGTGAATGTGCAACAGCTGACTTTAAGGGGCCTTCGCTTCCCGCCATGCATGCGATGTCACTGAGGCTCTCGAGAAACACAAAAGAGGGCCGCTGGAGCATGCGCAGGAAAGTTGTTATTACGCATGCTCCAGCGGCCCTCTTTTGTGTTTACTGAGAGCCTCGGGGAGCCCGGCCGCTACAAATGTGGTTCTGTGAAAACGGTCCGCGGGCTGCCTAGGAAGGTCTGCCGGGCCGCTGGTGGCCTGCGGGCCGTACTTTGAGTACCATGACCCTAAAGGGTAGCCCAAGGTATACATTTGCACATTTTATGGTTGCTGCCACCATTTCAGGAGCAGTGACCCGGTGGCTGGTACATTAGGAAAGTGAATATTTCCCTCCCAGCCGCCCTCATTTTAGATGGGATACCACAATAATTTTCCCCCTTTTAGGGTTGGTTTTGTTGGATAGGGGTGCTCATGGCTAGGATATGTCATATTGTTGTGCTTGAAGCAGGTGCAGGGCAGTTGGACGATAGGTTGGCTTGGTTTTTTATAAGTTTATTGTTGTTGCCATTTAGCGAATCAGGAGAATTGGGGGGTGGGTAAAAAAGTGCACACATGGATAAGGCAGGAAATTAAAGGTTACGTTGTAGAAAGTTAAGATAGATGTTATTAGATGCAGGCTAAGTGGTAGGGGTTATTAAAGGTCACAATTACAAAGTGCAGCAGGGTAGAAGTTAGATATTTGTAGGATGAATATGTGGGGGGGGACGTGTAGGGGTTGGGGAGCAGTGACTGTCGGTGACATGTTGTACAGAGAGGTTTTAGTTCTGTAAGGCAAAAGGTCAGCGGTTTTTCATGTGATGTGCACCTGTTTCAATAAAGCAGCCTTTTTATCACACAAAAATGCCTATGTGGTCTGGGCTAAGCCCCCCCCCCAACCAATATGCTGAATAGTGCTATAACTTGTCGCATTATGTAGTAAACCCGGATATAATGTCCTGCATTGCCTCTTACTACAGTGGTCTCGTTTATAAACCGTTAAACAAACATGTACACTCAGTAGTCTATAAGAAGGTCTGTATTTTTCCCTCCTGATCACAGTTGCTCACAATTAAATAAAGTTATTCATCCGGCAATCTTAAAGCAATGTGATTAGTTACAGGCGAGACAGTGGGATGCATTTAATAATACATTGTCCTTGTCTTGTCACCCCCCCCCCTTTCTCTATTTAAATTAATCTATGGCCTTTAATCACTACTGCTGACCGCTGCCTCAGCAGAGTGAGTGTTCAGCTTGGCTTGGTGTATTGATCACCAGTTGCAGAAACATCAATAGAAGTTTTCATTGACGAAAATCTACTTTCTTTGAAAGTTCCAGCTTTATTTCATGCTGTTGTCAATGACTGGACACCTCAGAATGTGCTAGCCAGGATTTGCACAGCAATAAACAGGACTGCCCCAAGGGTAACCGCTGCACTGTATGAAGGTATTTCATTCATTCTATTCACATGATGAAGAAAACACAAGATTGAATTGAAAATGGATGGGCACTGGGCTACAGACCAGTTAACTTAACAGAATATTTCACCTTGAAAGGAGCGGATGGTGCCTTGGAAGGACCCCATGCCGAGATCTACCCAAGAGTCACTTCTACCCCGTCCTCCACCACCATCCTCACACAAACAAAAGCTTGCAGAGGCTGCAGCTGATCTCCTGTGGTGTTTTCACACCTCTTAATGGGCATTGGCTATTCAGAGCATCCAAAGACAAGCTGGAAACCCACTCTGAGCAGTCGTTCTCAGCTCGTCTTCTATGTCACTGTATGATATCAGCTCTACACCAGGTGACGCTGTTTAGGGATTCTTGTATTACACACAGTGGCACTATGTGTGTTGGCAGGTCTGGAGCTATACCCATCAGTTGAGCTGTAGGTGCAATGGCATAAGGCTCAGGGATGATAGTTGCCCTCCGCACTCCAATGAACGCAGTCTTTTACTAACCAACTGGGTGGGTGGGGCATTTTCCTTCCTTGCATTAGGGACATAGGCCACTGGCTGTGCGGCTTCTTTTACTAATCCTCCAACAGAGAAGAAAGTGGATGTCTGAGCCCTCATGTTGCCCCGGACAAGACACGAGTTACAGACAGAGTACATGGTGACAGGACAGAACCTAGTGGAAAACGTGAGATTAGCAAACAGGGTAGACAAGAGACAAAAAGTCCATAGCTGCTCTTCCACTCTGCCTTTATTAACTTTTTGTGGTCAACTCTGTGTATGCTGTGTCTGGAGGCTCCCAAGTCAAGTAACACAACTTTAGATGCTCCCCCAGCAGAGCCAGAGGCTACTGCTTGGAAAAGGTGCCAATTGCAACTAGTAATATACATTTTTTTCGGAGGGGGGCACAGTTCATTTTTATGTACTCTACCAATTTTGCCCCCATGTGTAAAATGGTAGGAAGTCAGTGAAAATGTCCTGTTCCTGAAAGCATTAAACTCTGTATAAGAAGTTATTTTGCTCGTGTCTGGGCTCCGGAGCTGGAATATACCTTCAGCTAATGTCCAAAACCTGATCGTTTTTTGCTAAGCCCTGGAAGAAAAGCAGCTTCTTCATCCGAATGGCTAGTGGAAAAAACTTTGATCAAGGCACAACTCTCATTAGAGATGGCCTTTTGCCCTGCTCCACTGAAAACCAAATATATACTGGTTTAATGTCTGCGTGAAGGACCGTGTTGGTCCATGGGTCCCTGAGACCTTGTTCATCTTCCTGCTCCACTGACTGCCTACTGACTGGCAAGTCATCAACATGAGCCATCAATTCATCTTCCCTGCAGAACCTGGGGCCCTGCTACTAGCTGGCTCTTTGGCATTAGCATGATGGACCTGATGGAGTTACCTTTCATGGGCAAACTTTGGCTCCCCTATTCAACATCAGTAGAACTGAAACTTGCTTATGAACTATTAGGCTTGATAAACTATGTAAATATAACCTGTGTTAAATATGACAAATGTCCTCTTTTCTTTCTCCTCAACAGTTATGTTCTTCTGGTTATCTCTAGGGGTGGGTGGTACACTCCGCTCCCCTGGCAGAGTTCATGGAGATTTTCCCACTCGCTTGGAGCACAGCGTTTTGGAAAAACTCTGCAAATCACAGCGCAGTGGAGTTTTTTCTCGTGCGTGGCTCGCCAACATTAAGTTAGCAAGGGTGAAAATCGTGCACTAGACCACCTCCCGGCGAGATTTCTCAAGGCGGGCGGTCACGGCAGGTCGCTACGATTCACATTTGCGAAAGCTGCCATTTGCGCTGAGAAAGCTGCTGCTCGAGTAGTAACGCTACTCGAGTGACAGAAAGAAGCAGCACCCTCTGGTGGGCCATGTGGTGCTGTTTGTGCTGATTTTATAGTGCAGGACAAGCTGTCAGCGGTAAAAATCAGCGCAAGCAGCATGAAATACCGAACTCTGCCACTGGCAGAACTCCGAAGAATCTCATCGAGTTTTGAGATAACTCAGCAGAATTCCGCAGAGTGAAACTCCGTGAGTTCTGCCCACCTCTAGTTATCTCACTATAGTTTTCTGTGCTTTGTATGCCTGTTCATTTGTTCACCTGATTATTGTGCCACCTTGTATAATTTATTGTAAAGTTCTTTGTGGGAAGTGCCATAAAAATGCTAAAATTAACAAATATAGCCTCTATCCAGAGAAAGGAAAGCTAGGGGATGCCATCCATGTCTGCCAGTGCCGTGCAGCAGCCATCTTACCATCGAAAGATGAAAGCTGCACTTGTTTGTATATTAGGTCAGGGATAATCAAAGTTCGACCCAATATGGCCCCTGGCGAATGGCAGCACTGGTCTGCTGTTTACTTGACTGAGTTATAACATTCAGAAAGATGTCAAACAAATGGGCAACCATTAATTTATACCTCAACTGAAGAAATGGAAAAGAAGCAAAAGTGGTGTCCTACACCGCTTAACTTTAGGAACACCATTTTTAAAGACATCTTGCAAAAAACGTACAAATTTAATAAAAATGTATTTCATTAACTTGCAGAAGCATTTCACCTGAGTACATCAGACTATATCACTGCTTTGAGAGGCATTTATTAAAAGTAATAGTTTTCAAACATGAGCTTAGAAACATTTCCATCCCCCCCACGACCCTGGAAGAATTGCCATTAGTTAACCAAGAGGCAAGTCAGTTGTCATGTTGTCTATGTAGGCTAAGTTATTATAATAAACTGAACAATATTATAGTTTATTAAATGAAATAAATAGGTTTTATACAACAAACATCCTGAACGCCTGTATTTATTTCAAGCTGCTCTCATGTGTGATAATGAAGAGAAAGGAGGCAAAGTGAAATAAAACAATTGCCTAGGATCACACAATTTGATCAAGTGGGGAAGCCGAGATTGATCTTAGGTTTTCCTGTTTCACATTCTGCAATTCAGTCACTAGAGTGGTATCTCTTTCCCTCTCTTATTTTTCATCAAAAGTTAATGCTTTGTCTTTCATTCTTGGCACATGAGGTTGGAGTGTGGGTGGCAGACAAGCTACATGAAGGCTCTGCTCATTTTGGGCTCTAAGGTCCAATAGAACTTTGAGCAGCCACAGTCAGGTATTTGACTGGAGCCTTCAGGGGCATGCCCACCTCTATCACATAATGGCAATTAAGAAGAGAAAGGCATGATGAAGAATATAATTTTACTATTATCATATAATTTGGTGAAGCAGGAGTACCATCACCACTGTGCAGGTCTCCTCTTTCCACAATTCATAACTTTCTCACTGCACCATATTTTAGAATGGACTATGAGGCTCGATGTTCTCACCCCGTGGGTACAATCAAATGATTGTTGAGCTACAGTCCTGTTTTCTTATTACATTCTTACAATCAGTGTTTAGTTTGAGTTAAGTTTTTCCTATCTTTTTTTATAAAAAGAGCAGAGAAATGGGTTGAGAATGCTATTACCCAGGAGCCCACAATTTGTTAGAAGGGGAGGCTGAGATTATTAAAAGAAATGGCATCTGGTTCCATAGTTTTTGATCTTGTTCATTACACAACTGAGGTGCAAGTGTCTCTGATAGTGAGATTCTGGAAGTTCTCTCACCAAAGAAATGCCTCTCTGCTAAGGAACCTGTCCAGGCATTTAATACAGAGTTCACAACCAGCATATTTTGGCAAAGCGATAAAGCCAGAATTAAAAATCAAGACTCCTAAAGCCATGTCTAAAACTTTCCCACTGTCCTGTGTTTAGTGGTGGAGTTTGGCTGTTTGTGTCTACACTCCTTGTTGTAGGGTGGGATCTTTGTCAAGGATTTAATATAGCACTCACTACCTTAACTGAACCATTTTCCAAGCACTGCTAATGTTTACAGAGAAGAGACTAAAGGCATAAGGAAACAGTGAGGTCTAAGATTCAATTTCATTCCAAGCCAATAAACAAGCTACTTCCTTGTACACTTGACTCACCAAAGGTAGCGATAGCCAGCAGAAAAGGCTTACTGGAAGGTGCAGTTGCGTGATGCCGACTCAGATTCAGCATAACACAGTATTGTTAAATCTATGACTCTTCTAGAGACTAGGGATTTCATTTGGATAGCAGTATTGAATGAAACACTCAAAATTACTCCATGACACATTACTCATCCCATGTACATGCTTTGCTTCCCCTACTTCCATGTTACAAACCCCCACAGCCACCCTGCTGTCGTCAATGCAGCCCTCAGTCACGCCACAGACCATACTTTTTGGTCATTGGGAAAATATACCCATGTATTAGTATGTCTAGGCATGTTCTTGTCAGCAGTGTACATGTATCTAGTTATGCATCTCAGGGTGCAACAGGCGTGGTACCACAGTACAGTCGTCAGAATATCATCGTACATAAAAATTGTGCCCAAAATATCATCTACAAAACTACCACTCCTTTGGGTTACTAACAGACAGTCTACAGACAACGGGGTGATATTTTTGTAAATGCTATTTAGAACATGCTATTTATGCCAGACAATATTTCCGTATACAACATCCTGGTAATACAGCACTGGAACAATATTGCTTGTAATATATCAAAGCAATGGTTGACAGCCTTCCCATTGGTCCTTCAGCAGTTCCATATGTGGTGGGTGTCCTGCACTGGCTGTCAGATCATGGCAGGTTCCGCCGCCGCCGCCAGGCGCTGTCCAATGACCTGCAACTGCTGGAATAGGCATTGCAGGCGGTGTTAAATATTTGAATACTTCTATTGACACACTTTACCATCTCCAGAGAATTAAAAGAAAGCCGCAAACCGCTCTTTTAAATATTTATGCAGCTCAGCCAGGCGGCGTGGTATTTAAATATCATAAGCGCCGGAAAAGAAGGTCTTCCCATGATGGTAGGTAAATCACACAGACCCCCGGCAGCCCATGGCTTCAAGGGCTCTTTGAGGTCGATCGACGAATACAGGGCATGTTTATTTTCTCCTCCATGTTGCAATTGAATGTTATTTTCTGTTTCCCCACTCCTCACTCTATTGAGGATTTTTGCCTTTGAGTTCAAAGAGCTAGCATAGCATTTCCAAAGCATCTCGGTCCATGGAGCATCTTTATTTGAAGCTGGTCCAGGGATGATCTTCTCTTCAACACATCTGAGAATGTTATTATAAAAGGTAGTGGTACACCCCTCCCTTGCTGGGATCCACCTCCCCTTTGTAGGATACCCACCACAAAGTCAAAAAATCTCTAGAACAGAAGTGATTTTTATTTTTTCAACCGAGCACTATTCAGAAATTTCTGTTTTCATCATTCTAAACAGTCTGAAGGGCCATATGGAATTGTTCTTTACTAGAAGATTAAAGAGGTTCAGCTATTATACAAAGTCACCATGCTGCTTGCGATACTTTGCATAGAACCATTTTTGCAACACCACATCAACCTAAACACTGCATTGCATGGCAAGCTTGGGTAAGTAGGTGTGGCATTATGAATAGTACATATATACTGTATTTAACTGTGTGCTATAGTAATTGGCTATGTAGTCCATATTCTAAGTCGATATTGTTGACCTCTATGTACGGACTTAGATCCAGGGACTTAGAGTTATATAAGTAGATTTTCAAAAGAGACAATACTTTGAATGCTCTAAAAGGTAAGCAGATATCGATTAAAAGCCCATTTTAACACCTTTACACAATATCTTCTGATGTATTATTAGAATGCACTAATAGATCGAATATTTAATTTAATAAAACGGCAAGTCTTACATTTTAAAGCAAGTTCGAGTAGTGGTGCACCTATATATAAAGACAATTACGAAAATGGGAGCGAAGCGTTAAGGGATTTCTATCCCGAGGCCAAGAAAGTGATTGCACTTTTAATTAATGCACATGTATCCAAGCAGAGCAGACTCAGGATTTATTTTATCGATCGCTTTGTATTTTGTACGTGGGTCTAGTATTTAATTCATCAGTAATTGCGATATGCCGATGGCAAGTTTTACCAGGCGAATTATGACATTCTGTTTTCTCAAATAAGCATTTGAGATCAGACCGTGGGGCTCTGCATGCAATCCTTGGATTAGCTGTTTAAATGACAGCAGGGCACAATCAGCCTTTCATGTTGCATGTGCTGAATAAAAACGAGCGCCAAGGAGTGAGAAAATAATTGCATCAATTGGGTAATCCAAAGAATTAAATTACGATATGAAAGAAAGCTATTACTATTTTTATAAGTAGTCTTAATTACCTCATTGCTATAGAGGAAATTAACTATCAATACTTGGAACAATGCTACGTTGTCCCACCTTCTAGTTCTTACCTTATAATATAAGTGAGAGTTTATGTCTGGAAAACAGGTAACCGTTCTTACCCTTTAAATTAAGAAATTTAGGGGAGATTTCTAAGATTTTACGTCGTGTTTGCGTCACAAAAGTGATGCAAATCGGTGCAAATCGTTTTTCAGATTTACTTTTCAGTGCTAAACTTGTTTAGCCCTGGAAATAATGAGAAAGTAACGCAAAGCAGCGCTATGCGCTGCTTTGCATTACTTAGCGCCAAGGCGGCGTACCATGGGTGGAGCATGGGTGTTCAAGGTTTCTGATGCTAAATCCTATTTACTAAATAAAGTAGACAGGGTTTAGCTTCAGAAAACTATGCCCTTTGGAAGTAGGCGCAACGAAGGAGAAATGCTTACATTTCTCCTTCCTTTTCTGACTTTGTATGTGTGCTACACTTTACAGCACAAATACAAAGAGGAGAAATGGTTAAAGTTAGTCTAAGCATGGTATTTTATACTGGAAGGCTATACTTCCAGTACAAAACAAATGCTAGACTCACGGAGACACCCTTTCACTACGGCACAAAGGTGTCTCCGTGGAGAGAACCATATTCTTGTAAATATGGCAATCTCCTCCTTTCTCCTTTTCACACAGTGCAGCGCAGAATTTGCAGCTGCTGCACTGCGCTGCGTGAGTAAGTGATAAATCTGGCCCTCAGTGAGTCATTAGAAGGCCTGCCAGAAACGTTTGTGAGGCCCGGGTCACCAACGTGATGTGGGATTCCTCTCTGGTGTGTGAGCACCTTGTACAAAATAAGCATGGCTGCTCCAATCCAGTATGTTTGGTGACTGACGGTAACTGCCTCGTCCATTATCTATCACAAAAGCAGAATAGGCCCGCTGTTGTGAAATATAAATACAGTTATCAGTGAAGGTGCAGGACCCTGAAAAAGGAACGGGGCTGCGGCAATAAATCCGGACATCTCCCACTATATTCTCCACGCCCCTTACCCCCCTACCATCCAGAGAAAAAATTATACTGGACCTTAAATAATGGAAATTCCAGGTAGTCGTCTGTCTCTTAAAGAAGCAAGCACCATAGCTGAAGATGAATGCTGCTCCTGTGGCAAGTTCACCTACCTCTAGGGCAGTGGTCTTCAAACTTTTTTATGCTTCGCCCCCCCTTCGCTCCCCCAAGTGAAAAAACAAAATCATCTGTCCCCACTCTATTATTCTATTAAATTGACAATGTTTAAATATGTCTAGATTTATTTAAACATTGCAGTTAAGTTCTGTTTCTTATTTAAAAAAGCAATCAAATACATGATTGCCAAACATTCTTTTCTGGTCAGGCAGGCCTTACTAACTTGTAAAAGTATCCACAGTGTGATTAATAGAAATGGGGGAGGGCTTTTTGAAGAATGTTTAAAGTTCCTTCTCTTTTGACACCTTCTCCCAGCCAGGATATAAATGACAAAAGATGTTAGTGATGGCCCATTACAGAGCGCTTACTGCAACTCATTTTGTTCAGCTTAAAACAAAGCACTGCTATCAGCATAATGCTTATTTTTGCCTGAGCCTGGCGCCCCCCTGGGATCACTTGATGCCCCAGTAGGGGGCCCGTCCCCTAGTTTGAAGACCCCTGCTCTAGAGGAATTTAACCTTCCTATGTCAGGAGTGGGACACAGGGCAGGGAGAGATACTATACTTAACAATGTCTTGCTCTGAAAAAAGAAAGTGTCTTTTGCTCTGCTTCTCATCGTGATGAATGTTTTAGTAAGCATGAGAAATGGTGTTTAAATTTTTTTTTTTTAAACTGTTTCTTCTAGCATTTTAATAACAAACAATAGTGGCGGCCGGTGCTGATCGGGGGTGGTGAGGGGGGGGGAGGGGTTAAATAATAAAATCAAATAAAAATTCCCTCCAGTCCGCGTCGCTGCGTCCTCGTTGAGTTTCTCCACTCCTCCCTCCGGACGGAACAGGAAGAACCCAGGAAGCACCCAGGCTCCCCTGAGCCAATCACAACGCTGCAGTGCAGTGTTGTGATTGTCGCTGAGTGCCGTGGTTCAGATCTCAGACGGGGACTGGGGGCCTGGGCATGCTCTCCACCCAGGCTGTAATGCAGCCTGGGTGGAGAACATGCTATGTGCGCATGAATGTTTGGCCCGCCCGAGATGGTCGGCTAAAAATTCATGTGCATATATTTTTACTTTAAACAAATTAAAATCTTCCATAAATGAAGGTATAAATCATGCAATAAAAACAGTCATATTTGCGCTTTCATACCTTCTTTTACCCTCTAAAAAACTAAATAGAGAAATGAATTGGGCCTGGGTGAGATTTTAATTACACCAGAGTAATTGGAGCAATTTTAGAAATTAACAAACTTACGCTATAGCGCCAGACTGAGTAATTAAGAGAAATTAGGGGCAAAGAAGCTACCACAGGAGCACAGGAACAATGAACTAAGAGAGAGGGAGGGGCTGCTGGGTACTGCTGTTCGTGTCCTGTAGCATAATTTAGTGCTAACTTCTTAGCACAAAATGCCCATTTTTAACGCAAGGATGAATTTTGCACTAAGAAAAGAGCGCTAAGTGTTGTGATGCTTATTCAACATACTGAAATGTCAGTGCACCACTGTGCTATGTATCTGCCTTCTACTGAACTGTCAATAAACAAAGTTGTAAAAAAAAATAGAAAACAGCGCTTAAATGTTCGATTACGATTTTCACATAATTAAGCATAATTACGGGTAATTTTGCAGTAATTACTCTGGAGAGAATTACACCAGTTAAGCCCACCCCTAAAATGAATTTATGTATGTGGTCCATGCCTAGCACAAACCTAGCCCAAAGGGAGTAGAGTACTGTACAGCATCACAGAGAAGGATATAATATAGTTAATGAGTGATTATGGGGACATGGTTTGTAGAACAGAGGTGGACTCTTACTTTGCCGTGATGTGGTTTTACATTCTTTTTTTATAACCTAATTTAATTGGGTTTAACAGTACAAAGCACCATCCACAGAGATTTACAAATAAGTGACATAATATTTCTGGATCTGATCATTGAACATTGGTATTACACTCTTTATACTGGCAGTCCATGATAAGTACACCATCCCCCCCATATTTTCTCATGTATTCGGGGGCATCCCTGCGCCTCGTAAATTGGTTATTCTTGGCAGATACACCAGCCAATGCCTCTCCGCTAAACCACCAGGGAGGGGGGTTCAGGACATTTCCAGTAGCGAGCGATATCCCGACTAGCCACTAAGAATGCAACCCCTATGAAAATCCTTTCCGAGCGGGACTCACTAACTCCCTCCAAGAGACCCAAGATAGTCTCCCGAGGGTCCAATTCTACTTGGTGGCCGAGGACCTCTGAAATCTCATGGCTCACCCCACTCCAGAAGGGTGTCAAGGCCAGAAACGACCTGGCCACATGATAGAAGTCAGCAGCCGAGGCAGCGCAGCGTGTACATATGGCCTGATCCACATGGCCCATCCACTGCAGTCGTTGAGGGGAGAGGTATGTCCCATGGAATTAGTTGATCTGGACCATCGGCAAGCATGAGAAAATCACCGGTTCCCTCAGGGCCAGGCATACCTCCGGCCAGTCCTCATCATCCGGCTCGCCCACCCAACCATCCCACTTATGATGAAGCGGCAAGAAAAGATCCGATTGCACCCTTGCCCAGACATCCGGTCATGAGTTTCGCCTCAAGGGGGCTATATTCAGGGATCAGCGCGTCTGCTAGGAGATGAGCCAGCAGAGCAGGGAAACATCCTGAAGAACGACTCCAGAACAACGAGTTCCGGAGTCACGCAAGCCGAACAACGACTTGCCCGAACAACGACTCAGCCTTAACCACGCATGTGCGTGGTTAAGGCTGATTCAGTCTAGTGTTCGGGCAGGGCGGAGTTCGGAGGAGCGTCGCAGAGGAACAGGTAAGAGGGGTTAATTTTCAGGGGGTGGAGGGGTTTAGGATTAGATTTTAGGGGTTTGGGGTTTCGTTTTTAGGGGGTATGGTTGTTCGTACTTAATTTTAAGGTGGGGGAATTAGTTTAAAAGGTGTTGAGTTCGTTATTAGGAGGTGGGGGTAATCGTGATTATTTTTAGGGAGGGGAATTAGTTTTATGGGGGTTGAGTTTATTTTTTAGGGGTGTGGGTGATCGTGTTTGTTTTTAGGGTGTGTGGGTGATCGTGTTTATTATTAGGGAGGGGGAATTAGTTATTTGGGTTTGTGGGTGATCGTGTTTATTTTTAGAGTGGGGAATTCGTTTTAAGAGGGCGGGGGATTGGGGTTAGTATACAGGGGTTAGGGGGTGTTTGGGGTTAGTTTTTAGGGGTTGGGGTTAGTTTTTAGGGGTGTGGGTGATCATGTTTGTTTTAAAGATGTGTTAGTGATCGAGTATATTTTTAGGGTGGGAGGGAATTAGTTTAGTGTGTGTGGGTGATCGTGTTTATTTTTAGGGTGGGGAATTCGTTTTTAAGGGGGATCGGGGTACTAGTTGGAAAGCATTTTTAACACGCATTCCTTTACCACGAAAAATCGTGGTAAAGGAATGCGTGGTAAAAAAAAATCATCGTGGTTTAGACGAGGTCGTGGTTGCGACCTCGTTGTTAGGGAAGACGTGGTTGGGGAACTCGTTGTTCCAACATACAACCAGCAGAGCATGGTGCAGTTGGAGATAACAGAATTGTGTGTGAGATAGGCTGTATTGGTCCTGCAGTTCCTGAAAGGACCTCAGGGACCCCTCCGGGCGAATGTTGCCCAGGTAGGTAATACCTGTGTGATCCCAATAAGAAAAGCCTGCAAAGCCTGACACCTGACCCAGCCAGGTACCCAGCCACAGCGGTGTCATGTCTGTGAAGCGGTGAGTCCATTGAGTGAGGCGCAAGGCCTCTCTCTAATTGAGCCGCATCACTCGAGTACAGGAAGGTGCCATGGAAGACAAGGGAATGCCATAAAGCAGATTGAGAAGCCCATCAAGACCCATAAGGTGTAGTTTGAGACTGTACGTGGGATCATCCCAGCCCCAGTAAACCATTTGTTCGCAGGGATTAGGTGTACCACAAGATAATAACCCTAGAGATGTGGAATGCCGAGTCCTCCATCAAACGGTGATTTGCTAGCTGAGGCGAAAGCTACACGATGTCGCCCACCTGCCCAGACAAAGAATGTCAATTTCAAATTTAAGGAGCGAAACCACATCCGGGGAATGGACTGATGGTAATTTGTGAAGACATATAGATGTCGGGGGAGACCCATCATTTTAAACACAGCAATGCGCCCCATCGGGTTAAATGGTAGATGGCTCTATTTGCGTAAGTCACGGTCCAGCACTGATGTGAGAGGGTGAAATTTGAGGGACCAGGTCAGGTCTGGAAAGCAGGAGATGTGGATCGCCAAGTACATGAAAGAGTTCAGTTTGGTTGGAATATCGGTGCACCAATGTCGTTCCACAGCATCACCAGCTACCGTCACGAGAACAGATTTTCCGGCATTAACACACAGGCCGGATGCCTCTGCATAGAGTTAGAGGATCTCAAGACATCTAGGACTCGACGTCTGTGGCTCACTAAGGAAAAGCAGGACACCTACAGGGTAATTTGGTCTTCTATACCACCCCCCCCCATCACCAGCCCCGAACCTGCGTGTTACATTTCATCAGGCGTGCCTGCGGCTCTATGGCGAGGGTGAGGAGTAGCGGGGACAGGGGGCAGTCCTGATGTGTTCCCCCGCGGATCGGGAAAGGTGGGGAGATAATCCCGTTTACCTGAACCTGAGCAGTGGGGGTACTGTACAGCAGCCCCACCAGTCTGCAAAAGGTGGGTCCAAAGTCCACCCATTGGAGCACGGCCTCAAGGAATGACCAGGAGAGAGTGTCAAAAGCCATTTGAAAATCGGCCAGAAGGAGAGCCAGATCACCCTCCAGGTGGTCTGTTTGAGATAGGGCCTGCTGCACCCACCGAATACAGCGGCGGGCGCTCTTACCCGACATAAAGCTGCACTGGTCCCGGTGTATGAGGTATGTGAGAATCCAACTAAGCCTGGTCACCAACGCCTTCACCAAAATCTTGATGTCTGGGTTGATAAGGGAAATTAGGCGATAGGAGGAGGAGGGGACAGGTTGTCCCGTCTTAGGTATTACTACAATGGTGGCAATATTGAGGTCTGGAGGAAAAGAGCCACGCTTCAGCGCCTCAGTATAAAGGGTCAATAGATGCGGAGTCAAGAGATCTCAGTAGCATTTAAAAAATGTGATGGGGAACCCATCGGGACCAGAGGTCTTACCGGACTGGAGACCAAATAGTGCCTGCCCAACTTCCTCCACAGATAGTGGCAGGTCCAGTTCTCGGGCCAAGGAGGATGAGATAGATGGCAGGGGCACAGCTCTAATAAGGGGGTGGTCAACCTCACCCGGTGGAGTCGGGCGTGCCGCATACAGTCCCTGATAAAAGGTCATGAACATTTGAGCGATTGCAGGCAGTTCCTCACACAGGACACCAGAGGAGTCTCTAATAGCTGGGACCACCCTGTTGGAGACCTCGCGAGTCACTAGTAAATATAGCAGCTTGCCCAATTTGTCTCCCTAGGTGTATATTCTTTGGGTAGATGCCCTCCAGCATTGCCGTGCCTTCTCTAAAGAGACCTGATGCAGTTTGGCCCTCACCATTTCCAACGGACGATTGATTGGCCGCTTCCGAGCAAGAGTCACCTGCTCACCACTCCAAATTGAGGATCTGGGCCTCCAGGCCCACCACCTGTGCCTGCTGTTGCTGCTCTCTGTGCCGCACATACCCCTTGAGATGACCTTGTAATAGTGGGTTTACTTGCCGCCCATAAGGTCCCCTCGGAAGGCACCACTCCGATTGTTTTGGAAGAAGGTGTGTATCTCCTCCTCCAGAAAATCTGTGCAGTTCTGGTCAGTCAGGTGCCACGCATTGAATCTCCACATTGTACGAAGGGAGCCGGCTGGAACACTGCACTCAAAAAGAAGAGGAGCATGATCAGATATGCCTCTTGGTAAGATCCAGACACACTGCACTTGCAGCAAGTCACATGCCGGCAGCCAGAGAAGATCAGTTCTTGATTTGATTCTATGGGCTGCAGATAGGTGTGTGTAAGAGCGCTGTGCAGGGTTCAAGGAATTCTAGGTGTCACAGAGACCCATAGAGTCTGACCATGAAGTGAGGCTTGCAGAACGTGTCAGCCTGACCTGGCGTGGAGCGTCTGATGTGTCTCGTCTGGGGTCAGGGACCACATTAAAGTTCCCTCCTATTATGGTTGTCTCCGGAGGGAGGGTCATTATCAAGGATTGGAATGCCTGTAGTGTGGAGTGCAAGAGTTGAGGGAAAACATAACAGGAGAAGAGGTTAAGCTGATTAGCCTCTAGGCATCCCTCAATGTCCATATACCGCCCCTGGGGATCCTCATGGACAGCAGACACCGCCAGAGGGAAGGTTTTATGTAAGAGTAATCGCAAACCCTCTCGAGCCTCTATAGTAGCCCACATGGTGAACACGGGCATACCCAAATTGGCCTAAAAAAGAACATCGACCTCTCAGGAGGTGCGTCTCCTAAAGCAGGACCACATCTGGCTAGTATATCCTAACATATTGCAGAACTGCTGATCTCTTAATGCGGTCCAAGAGACCATTACATTCCAGGAGACGACTCTAACCATTTGGGAGTGGAGCTAGTAAGTGACAGGGCAGGTCCAGTTTCCCTAAGAGCGGGCCGAGATGGTGGCCAATGGTTCAAGATTCTGCCCAGAGGTAAAAACTGGTACAGTGGAGAGCTTGTGTAGTGAGCACCTGAAAAGAAAACAGTTCAAAATAACATTTCTGTCTGAAACAACATACCCCCAAACAACCACGCTCCCCATATTTCCACCCTCGAAGCATCTGTCACCCCTATAAAGAACATTTTACAACTAAGTTGAGGGGAAAAAAACTACACGGTCAAGAGCCTCATTCGCCCATGAAAGGATAACCTTAACATCTAACAACATCTAACAAGTTGGTGATGGGTTCATATGTACAGCTATTAAGGAAGGAACATCCCCTCACCCACAATCAGTTCGGCAGTCCAGCCAGTAGTTATATGTTACTACCTTCGGCGCGGCCATGATCGTTTGAGCATCTCGGTGTAAGGCCATCATCGTGCCTCTGGAGACGCCCACCAGGCATCTAGGTCAATGAGCCTGGCAAGCTCTCAGTTGACTTAAAGGTGGTGTTTAATTTTAAATAGGTTTTTCTTCAGTTCTTTCCTAAATTGGAGCAGCATTGGGGTGTCTATCAGTGGCGGATCGCAAAGGTAACACTGTGGGGTGGCGAGGCGGGCGGGTCTGGGTAGTGGAATCCAACATACGACGGCAGACATTTATTTATTTATTTACATACGACGGCGGATATTTATTTATTTATTTACGTTCACCTTTGCCGTCGTATGTCGGACTCCACTACCCCCCCCACCCAGCCCCACCTCACCGCCCGACAGCATTACCTTTGCGAGCCGCCACTGGTGTCTATGGTGGATGCGGGGATGTTGTTCGAAATCTTGGGTTGTTATATGGAGAAGGCCTGCTACCTTGGCTTCTCTTATTTTGCACGACTTTGTCTCCATCCAACGGCGTTCTGGATGCTGGTGTGCCTAAAGCCACGAGAGCTGCTGAGCTTGTAAGCAGGGGAGGCTGTCGTGATTCATTTGTTGATGATGCTGTTCACCTCGAAGGTGATTACGGTCTGTAAGGTGAACCAGTGGAGTTCTCTCAGGAGGGGGACATTTAATAAATCTAACTGCAGCCCAGTCCTTTATTTAGCAGTCTTCACAGTTATAGTAATTGTGTTTCTACCTCTCAGGAAAATCCACCACCGCAGACAAGCTCTGCCCCAAAGCAGTAAGAGGAAAGCAAATGGCGGAAATGCGTAAGAAAACTTGTGCCCAAGCAGGGGGGCAGATTTACAAGCCCCTTGCGCCACTTTTGCGTCACTTTTCCCATGTTAAAAATGACGCAAAAGTGGCGCAAGGGCCTTGTAAATAAGCCCCAGGGTGTTTAATATCACACTCATGTTTGCAGCTGAGCAGAGATATGCGGTTGTATCACGATGCAATGTGCAAGTCCACACAGAGAAAGCTGTACAATAAATCAAGAAGAAACACAAGTAGAAAGGAGCTGTGTGCTTTGCACGGCTGCAGAGACATTTTGTTAATAAGCAGGCACACTGTTTTCTTGTATGTGTGTCTGAACTGACCTGTTCACAGCACCAGAGGCACTGGTCGGAGAGAGCACTGTCTCGAGAAATGCATGCAAAGCTCTGTAGTCTGTGTGCAGTTGTGCAGATCATCATGATAGGGCCCCATTTGCTATATGGTATTGATCTGTCCACCAAATAGTAACAAAGAATGTGATATTGCCCTCACCACTAATGTTATTTTGTTTCATCGCTCTATTTTATACTGATATTACAGACATATTTCTTTCAAAGAAATAGATTAGTCATCTTTATTAACTAAACCCAATGATTAATTTGCAAAGTAACTAAGTAAATACATTAAATTACTGGATCCCAAGCTATTTTATATGCCTGTCAATGGTGCTGTTGAATGCCAGGAAGGTGGAGCGCCCAGGCTGCCCGACTTTGATTCCGACTCATCCATCTTTTCCCACCACCCGATGCTTCCTGGCTCTTACCTGACTCTAGCAGGTTCTTTTTCATCCTTGCTCTCTCGCCTTTTTTCTTATCTTCGTCCTTTTTTCCCTTTTCTGCCCTTCACTCTCTAATTTTGGGTCAAAGTCTGATGATTATAAATAAGTCCTAGTCCACAAGAATAAGTTCCGTGCCCACCGCCTGCAAACACCGGCACAAATTAACACTGTACACCTCAGCCTCTAACCAGATCCTATAGTAAGCCTTTAAGGCTCGATTGCAGCCACCATCGTAAGGAAAAGGGAACTTGGGGAGTTTTGACTGACCTTTACTATACAGGCCCTGGGCGGTGAGAAGAAACAAGAGCACCCCCTACTGGCCACAGGACCTTCTACAATGCCACAAGCAGAATATTAAAGAGATTAGTTTCACATAGAAGCTGGTTTGTTATGAAATCCAGAGATTCTCTGGCAGTCTGGTGTGCCCAAAATTCCTGGGAAGTCTTGCCTGATATGAGTAGTCGTGCTGTATCCCCGCTGGACAACTGGTCTGTCAGGAAATGCCCCCCCCAAAAACGAGTCCGTCTCTCATTATTTCGCACCAGGAGTGAATCAATGTTGAAAGAAAACTGATGCAAATGTATTGTCTTTGAACACATTCTCGACTAAGCTGCTAACACTCTCCTACATGGTGAAGCTATTTTTTTAACATGCATTTTGTCCAACTCCGCTCCTGGTTCCGTGACAGTCTTGGCACCCAACAACTCCAAGAGTAAACAGATGCTGTGGCAGCAGCCCTCGCTGCCAACATCCTCTTTATATGCATGTGGTACCCATCCTCCTTCGTTCCCTCAATGTATTATACATGACAGGAGTCCAAGAAAGCATCACACCAGCACCTCTCTGTGATAACGGATCGTGTGGTTCCTTTCACTTGGCATTTCAGCGTTGGCACATTTTGTGCCACAGCAGATGAGTTTCGGAGTCTGCACACCGAAAGATGGGCTGCAAAATTAATTATTTTTCGATGCCACTATTCAGCATTAACTCTTTTAACTCTTCCGTACAGAAGAGTAGCAAAGGTTGTGTAGACGTACAGCACATGAAACACTTGAAGTGTAAAAATTAGCGGATACATCTCTGGACTGGAAACGAAAATGTGAAGGAAAAAAAATAGAAGGCAGGCCTTTTCTGTTAATGCTCTCAGGAATATGGAACAATATCAGAATTACTCCTGACAATGAAGGCTTAGGGGCCGATTCCGATTCGGGACGGAAATCTCCCCGACCGAGCCGGACCCGGAGAGATTTCCGACCGAATCGGACCCGTGCAGTCCGACGGAACGAGTACGATGCGCACGTATGCCATCGGACTCGAGTCGGTCGGACTCCCATTGAAGTCAATGGGAGCCTGTCGTACAACGCGTATGCGGGCTCCCATTGACTCAATGGGTGCGAGGCGGACAAGTGCGCCCCCTACAGCGTGTACGCGGCGAAGCGATTCGCGCCGTACACGCACAGGTAGGGGGGACCCATGGGTCCCCCCTGTGTGCGACTCGCGCGGCTACGCGTACAGGGGGACCGACACGGACCCCCAAAGTATGGCTCCGACAGCTCTTTCGAGCCGGAGTGCGCGGCTCGGTCGGAATGCTCGCGGCGCGCATCGTACTTACCCGGCCGGGGAACGTCTCCATTGCGCGGTGTGAGTCGTGTCCGTGCGAGTCGGTCGGTGCGGTTCGACCCGGGATCGAGTCGGTCGGAGCGGTCGGGACGCCGGACGAGTCGGTCGGCGAATACGCATCGTACTCGCTCGCCCGGACGCGCGTACGGATCGGTCGGGAAATAGGGCTCCGAATCGGATCCGGTTAAGCCGAATCCGATTCGGAGCCCTACCGGCCGAGATCGGAATCAGCCCGTCAGTGTGAGAAGTTGGCCTGGTATATGCTGTTCACTAGTTAAAGTGGACACCTTGCACCAGAACAATTCGACTCTTATGGTAGATAGGTTTAAGACAACCTTTATAGAAAGCTATCCTTGTGGTAGCTGTGGAGAGCAGCCTTCAGGTTAAGTCTTGAAGGAATGTAAAGCAGCTTGTTTTACCACACAATCTCTTGAATCACCAAATGAAAAGACACCACACAGGTATATATATCAAATATATATGTATTTATTAATAAACACTCTCTACTAATCTCTTTATGAGATTAGAGGATAGGAACATATGTACAAGTCAAATATTATCAGGATAAGTTTAGCACAATTGAATATTACAATCTTAGTTTGCTAGACCTAGGTCTAGGGCATCTAGAATCGAGGGACCCCAAGAACCACCCCAAGTAGTTGTAGGATACCCACAGGGGACGGACGCGGTGACCTGGCACCGATGCGAATCCTGTACGAGTCTATGCACTCAGACGCGATTGAAATATCAATATTAAAGGTCCCTTGCGTGTTCGAGGCGAACACACCGATCGGTCCTTGTACGAGTCGAAGGACGCAGTTACAGACGGAATTGCAAGGGAGTTGGACGCGGTGTGTCTAACACAGACGCGAACCTGGTGCGAGTCAATGCAATGGAGATCTCAGAGTTACAGGCCCTTTGTGTGTTCGAGGCGAACACCGATCGGACTCAGTACGAGTCGAAGGATACAGTTTTAGATAGTGTTACAAAGGAGATGGACGCGGTGTGTCTAACACAGACGCGAACCCTGTACGAGTCAGCGCAATTGTCGCACTTGGAAAGTTAGAGTTTTAGGGCACTTCGAGGGAAGCTACAAGCAAGTCACTTACAGGGTAAGTAGTTCTAGGGCCCACACCCACAGGAGCACCGTAGTGCTGAAGTTACCTCACCCAGGGGAGCCGGGTGCATAGGTGTTCTTTGGTGTCGGGTCGCGGCGTCGTTTTCAATGGGGGCCAGTGAAGACTTGCTGCTTGTGGCGACAGGAGAAGTGTCCGGAGGAATCCAAGCCTGGATTCAGAAGATGGAAGACCTGAAAGCAGAGGGGACAGTGTTCAAAGTCACTTGGCAGTGACTCGGGGCAAGGAAGATGGATGCCCACCGTCGTCGCAAGATTCAGGTCGTCCGCGGTTGCCTTGACTCTTCAGCCACGAGGTCCAGGAGGTGTCGACGATGACCAGGAGCTGGATTCGGCGTGTCCCATGATGTCTGCAGCTTACTGCGGTGTCGGCAACTCGATTAGAGCCAACAAGCCTTGGTAACAGCAAGTCTTGGGGAAAGCGTGAAGAGACAATGGCGCAGACCAGCAAGGTCTGTGGAACTCACCCAGCAAGGGTAAGTCAGGGCAGGCCTGGAGCAACCAGGGGAGCCCTTTGGTTTCTTTAGAAAGTCTTCTGGGGACCCACAAGCCAGCTGGCAAGGGATCACGAAGACGCCTCGGGAGGATTCTCTCACAGGGGCCCACGGTCACTTGGGACGTGGTAGGCCTCTGATCTTAGGAGGGAGTCCTGCTGGAGGCTGGGACCACACGTGACCCGAAGCACAAGTTCGTGGAACATTGTGAGGGGTTGCACTGGACAATAGTGCACGGTACCCAGGGGTCGCGGTTCCTCGTTACTCTTGGGGTCCACTGGCCTCAGCTTCGCTGGGGACTCACGATGGCCTTGGAGAAGTCAGGAAATCTAGTTCTTGGGCTGCAGGGACTTCGGACTCCGGCGGGAGCGGCATAGTTTGCGACCGTCGTTTGTAGTTTTTGGTGCCTGCCAAGCAGGGGAGTCACTCCTTGACTCCAAGGGAGATTCTTCAGTCTTCCAAAGGTAGTGGAACGTCGAAGGTCCGGGATTCTTCTTGTAGAGCGTCGTCCAGGGAAATCTAGGGTGCAATGCACTGGTTCCCCCTCTTATACTAAAAGAAAGGGAGGGACTAGCTCTATGACCCTACCTATGGGAGGGTCAGGGGAGTGGGTGGCTACACCCACTTCCCTTTGTCCAGTTTCGCGCCAGAGCAGGGGCAGGTAGCCCCTGAGCCGGTTTGAACTGGCATATGCACAGAGGAGCCTTCTGCTCCCCCAGTGCAGGACTTCAAAGCACTCTAAGAGTGTACCCACCCATCCCCAATACACTAACCCCTGTCTGGGAGGTGGTCACACCCCCTTGGGACAGGATATCTATTGTTGGGCTTCCTCCACTGCGAGTGTTGGTCATCAGCAGGAGGGCAGCCCAGTGTCTGTGACTGGTGGCATCCATTTTGCGATGCCAGGGCTCTGCAGGATTCTACCGCGTTTCCACAGTAGGTACATGTCTATCCCTCTAGAAGGGTGGGATGCTACCCCTGCCGCCAGGACTGGCGGGGGGTAGTATTCCAAGGTGTTTGACACCAAACACGACATGTTTCGATGCAGCCATTCCAAAGTTAGCATTTTACCGCGAGGATATAATGCACTTAAAAGTATATGGTTTAACCGCATCCACAAACAGCACCAGAGAATGGACTCCGAGAGCTGCAGAGGGGCCCGGCTCAGGCAGAGGCACCCCCTCACATAGAAGCCAAGCACCCTGCCCTCAGGATTGATAGGGCCTGCCTTAGGGGTGACTGATAGGGTTATATGTGTGTGCAGGAGAGATATAGGGAACCTATATCTCAGTGAGGAGTGCTAGCACTTCCTCACTCAGGCTGCAGTAGCAGGCCTGTGGTGTCAGATTTAGTCTGCTTCCCAGGGGTGGCATAATACATGCTGCAGCCCCTGGTAGGCCTGTGAAGTACCTATGCCCTTGGTACCTAAGGTACCATATACTAGGGACTCATAAGGTACCACAGTATCCAATCACTAGTGCACCTAGAGTGCACTCCAAGTCGTTTAGAGAGAACAGAGAGGCTGGGGCCCTGATTAGCAGGGGCCCAGCCAGACTATAGCCAGAAACCAGTGTAAACATCAGAAAAAAGTGGGGGCAACATAAGAGGCAGATCCTACTCTCCTACACAACCCCCCCAAACGCAGGGACACTAAACTAACCTTGACCAGTTGAGTCTTCGTGTTCAAAGTGGAAATACCTTGAGAGTCCATCTGCATTGGCATGTTGGGTCCCAGGTCTATGTTCCACTGTATAGTCCATCCCCTGTAGGGAAATGGACCACCTCAAAAGTTTTGGGTTTTCTCCTTTCATTTGTTTAAGCCATAGGAGGGGCTTGTGGTCGGTCTGAACTATGAAGTGAGTACCAAACAAGTATGGCCTCAGCTTCTTCAGGGCCCATACCACAGCAAAGGCCTCCTCTCTATAGCTGACCAACGTTTCTCTCTAGGGGTCAGCCTTCTGCTAATAAAAGCTACTGGCTGGTCTTGACCTTCATCATTCAGTTGAGACAGTACAGCTCCCACACCCAGCTCAGAAGCATCTGTTTGGACAATGAACTTTTTGGGGTAGTCTGGACTCTGTAAGATGGGGGCAGTGCACATGGCCTGCTTTAGGTCTTCAAATGCCTTCTGACAGCTAGCTGTCCACTGAACCTTTTTGGCATTTTCTTTGAGGTCAGATCATTCAAGGGGGTCACTATAGATCCATATCCCTTGACAAACCTCCTATAGTACCCAGATAGGCCTAAGAAGGCTCTCACCTGTGTCTGGGTGGTTGGAGCAGCCCATTCCATTATGGTCTGGATCTTGCTCTGTAAAGGCTGAACCTGGCCTCCACCTACAAGGTGGCCCAGGTACACAACCTGACTCTGCCCTATCTGGCACTTAGTGGCCTTGATAGTGAGGCCTGCCTTTTGCAGGGCCTCCAAAACATTCCTGGGGTGGACCAGGTGATCCTGCCAGGAGGAACTAAAGACAGCAATATCATCTAGATAAGCTGAGCAATAAGTTTCCATCCCTGTCAGAACTTTATTCACCAACCTCTGGAAAGTGGCAGGTGCATTTTTCAATCCAAAGGGCATCACCACAAAGTGGTAGTGCCCACCAGGCGTTGAAAATGCTGTCTTGGCTTTTGCATCATCAGCTAATCTGATCTGCCAGTAGCCAGCTGTTAGGTCAAACGTGCTTAGATACTTGGCTGAGGCCAAAGTATCAATCAGCTCATCAGCCCTTCGTATGGGATAGGCATCAGTCCTAGTGACTGCATTGAGGCCTCTGTAGTCTACACAAAACCTAATTTCTTTCTTACCACCCTGGGTATGAGGCTTGGGTACCAGGACTACTGGACTAGCCCAAGGGCTATCTGAAGGCTCAATTACACCTAGCTCCAACATTTTCTGGACTTCAGTCCTGATACAGTCCCTGACATGGTCAGGTTGCCTGTAGATTTTATTCTTGACAGGCAGACTGTCTCCAGTGTCCACCTCGTGGGTGCACCAGGAAGTCTGACTAGGGGTCAGGCTAAACATATGTCTAAACTGTTGCAGCACTTGTCTGCACTCAGTTTGCTGATGGTCGGTGAGGCTGCTTGCCAAAGCAACACCTTCTACTGACCCATCATCAGGGTTCTGAGAGAGCAGGTCAGGGAGAGGGTCACTCTCCTCCTCCTGGTCCTCATCAGTTGCCATGAGCAAGCCCATGTCAGCCCTGTCAACATATGGCTTTAATCTGTTGACATGGAGCACCCTCAGGGGGCTCCTGGGAGTTCCAAGATTCACCAGGTAGGTGATCTCTCCCTTCTGTTCAACTATTGTATGGGGGCCACTCCACTTGTCCTGGAGGGCTGCTGGGGCCACAGGCTCCAACACCCACACTTTCTGTCCTGGCTGGTATACAGTCAGTACAGCCTTTGGTCATGCCAAGCTTTTTGTAATTCTTGGCTGGCCTCTAGGTTTTTGGTTGCCTTTTTCATGTACTCTGCCATCCGGGAGCGGAGACCAAGTACATAGTCCATCACATCTTGTTTGGGGGGCTTGAGAGGTAACTCCCAGCCCTCTTTTACCAAACACAGTGGACCTCTCACAGGATGCCCAAACAGAAGCTCAAATGGGCTGTAGCCAACCCCTTCTGTGGAACCTCTCTGTAGGCAAACAACAGGCAAGGAAGAAGAAGGTCCCATTTCCGCCTAAGCTTCTCTGGGAGTCCTTTAATCATTCCTTTCAAGGTTTTGTTGAAGCGTTCAACTAAACCATTGCATTGTGGGTGATAGGGGGTGGTGAACTTGTAAGTTACACCACACTCCTTCCACATTGCTTTTAGATATCCTGACATGAAGTTGGTACCTCTGTCAGAAATGACCTCCTTTGGAAAACCCACTCTGGAGAAGACTCCAATGAGGGCTCTTGCCACCACAGGGGCTGTGGTGGTCCTCAGGGGAATTGCTTCTGGGTACCTGGTGGCATGATCCACTGCCACCAGGATAAACCTGTGCCCAGATGCAGTTTGAGGGTCAAGGGGACCAACAATGTAAATCCCTACCCTTTCAAAGGGTACCCCCACCACAGGTAGTGGTATCAGGGGGCCTTTGTTGTGCCACCTGCCTTACCACTGGCTTGGCATGTGACACAGGAGCGACAAAACTCCTTTGTGTCCTCTGATATATGTGGCCAATGAAAATGTGGAACAAGCCTGTCCCAGGTCTTGTTTTGGCCCAAGTGTCCTGCTAAAGGGATGTCGTGTGCTAGGGTCAAGAGGAACCCCCTAAACTTCTGAGGTATTACCACCCTCCTGGTGGCTCCAGGGGCTGGGTCTCTACCTTCAGAATATAGGAGTCCCTCATCCCAATAAACAAGATTTGATGGTTCACCGTGTCGAAAGCCGCGCTCAAGTCCAATAGGATTATGGCGGCGGACCCTCCTGAGTCAACAATCCTTCTAGATTCCTCCACCACTGCCAACAAGGCAGTTTCGGTGCCTTGGCGTGGGCGGAAGCCTGTTTGGGAGGGATGGAGTAGGTCATTGGCCTCGAGGACAGCAGAGAGCAAATGATTGACATGTTTCTCCGCGATCTTACTAATTCCAGGAAGGAGCGAAATGGGACGATAATTACCCAAGTGTGCTGGGTCCAGATTAGGCTTTTTCAACAAGGCTTTAACCATAGCCCTTTTCCATTCTGGGGGGACCATACCTTTGGATAGTGAGATATTGATCAGGCTGGTGGCTGTGGGAGCGATAGTGGATGCCACTAATTTCAGAATATTAGGTGGTGCCGGATCTAGTGGGGAGCCACTTTTTACCAATGTCAAGGTGGCTAAAAATGATTCCTGAGTCTTCATGGGCTTGTTAACGCTTTTGTGATTTTACTAAAAGATGTGCATTAATATCAGCCATTCTGCACTTGACTTACAAGTACATAGTGATATAAGGCTACTACACTTGAATTAAATTTACTATGATGTGGTGAAGTTTGTGTTTTCTGGCTTAGGCTAACTAGGCTTCACTTAGCCCTGGATGCCATCTTGTTCAAAATGGATGCATTCAGTGTTTATATTTCTGTATGGCACTATTCTGGAAGGGCTTGCTAAACAAAGCCCAATTGCAACATAGTCTAAGGCCTTCCGCTCGCACACTGTACTGCACTCATTCACAATGGTGTTCTGTTGTTGATGGAACTAATTTGTTCTAGCCTCTCTCGATGACATTAGGTCCAACGGCGCTAATCAAGATTCAATGAGTGGGTTAGTGCTTGGGTGATCAGGCAATCTGACATTTTCTAATGTGATTTGTTGGTGAAATGATCATACGTTGCTGACTTTGCAATTTCTGTACTTCCATATGCAAGAAAACTATATATAAACCCTTGAATTTGGGGATGGGCCAGATCTTTTTTGGGAGACCTTTCCTATACCTAGGGATGCTGTCCGAATTCTTACTAATTTTGCTGCACACTTGAGACTTAGCATTTTCAAATGCTGCATTGCATTTTACTATTCCTTGTACTGTGCCTTTTAAATTTTTGCAATAAATCTTTACGGTTTTCCCAAATTTCTGGTCTTGAAATCCCTTTTGAGTTAGTCCTTTCCTATTGACTGTCTTTCCCCGATCCACACAATGTTTGGGTGCCTCACTGACACATATTTTCCAGGCCCCACACACCCACAGGCTTTTATGTGTAACTTTTGAAACTACCTTGCAGCGCTCGTCAAAACGTCATCCATAAATTTCCTTTCCAGACGCTGAGCGAGTCATTTGCTGTGTGGAGAGTCATTATGAATTCAAGCTTCTCGCTCAGTCCAACAGAACTCCATTTTCTTCTGTGGCAGCGGCCAACAACTGTTTTGAAATTTAAATGAGAGTTGGATTAGAAAGTTCCCAAGGAGAAATTTGTCAGCATGGCAGCTGTGATTAGTGGTGATGAATATGCTGACACCTAACTGTCTGCACTGAAGCCCGTCTGTATGGCGCTTCATTATCCAGCTAAAAAGTCAGAGAAAAGAGTGAATCTAGGAATTGCTAGAGATCTTGTGGATAGGACAATTTTGGTGCTAAGAGTAGCAATATGTGTGACTAGAAGGGGGCTGCAGATTCTCTCCTTAAGAAAAGAGTTCCTTTCCTCTATATTTAGGAACAAATTGTAGGTTTGATCTGATTCAAAAATGTTATCTGCACACCACTGTATCTCTGCATTGCAATAAAACACATTAAAATATTTTTTGAATAGTTCATTAAGGATCTTTTTCTCTGTTCAGCTGTATGTAAGTGCAAAGATTTTTATTCTAGGGAAAATGGGGAGTATAACAGTATACATAAGGGCATCAGAAAACATACTTTAAAGAAAACAGAACTTTTCACACAAAAAAATGCTTTTGTGGAGAACAAACTTTTAATGAATTCCAATACAGGACATTTCTCTCAAATGTGTATGATGTGGGTGAGATTTTAAGTAGGTAACACCAGACCTCCCAACTCACACGGTGCCACCGTATGTCACACGATTTCAGCTCCCTTCACACGGTCACTCGGTGAGGAGTCAAAATCACATGGTGGCAGGCAAGGCGAGCTGGAAACCACTCCAAGTAGTGGATTTCCAGCTTGTTTTTTGAGGTTGCAAGCAGCCGAAGTCCATTAAGGGGTGTGAAAACACCCCAGGACATCAGCGACAGCCTCGACGACTCTTTGGGCTATATGTATGAACACATTTTCCCATAGACACAGAATGGGCAAAACCCTTTGATGCATCTGCCTCTTAGGTAGCCCTTGGCGTGTGGCCACGCCCTCTTCTCACATGGTGACATTTGTTTACAGGTTGGCTGGTCTGTAAAACAGAAACTAGAGGAAATGAAATTAGTCACCTGTATTTTTCTGAAAAACCCTGCTAAGTGTTTGATTCTGACCTCGTTCTTCTATGAGACTCTAACCCTCAGTGTTTTCTGGAGAGGAATATATTTTCAATCTTGCTTTGAATCATATTTTCCTAGGACCTGCCTTAGTTACTTTACGTACCTTTTCTATTGTATCTCACGTTTTCATTTTTTACATTTTTACATCTCTCTTAACACTATCCCTGAAGATCCCGAGGAGGAGTGGCAGGGTTTCAGAGAAGTAGTTGGCCTGTCTCCTATATGAAGCCTAAGGTTACCTGCTCAGGATTCTGGAGTGCAGACGGGAGAGTCCATTTGGGCCGAAGTGTACGGAACGAACCACAATTGACTCACCATAAGTGTGAAAAAGGCCGCTTTATTGAAGACAGGTGCACCTTACACAAACATAACCTTGGCCTTTGCCTTACAAAACTACATCTAACTATACAAAATACATCTACGTATCCACCTCCCCCACCCCTAATGTTTTCCCCAAACACAATTGCACTTTATTTAACATCCCCAAATTAATCAATAACTTTCACCCCTTTAAAAACTTTGTAACCTGCTTCTCAACCTATCTAAAGATCTACCTACTCGATCAATAACTGTTAACCCTTAAACCCTGTAACCTCTTCTCTAACTAAGTATAACCTACCTAAACTCATTACCTACCTGTCCCCAACCAAAATTGAAACAGTAACAAACTGGCCAAAATAGGCAACCGACGCCACTCAGAAATAGTCCTTACGTCATTTCTGACCCCCCACCCACTAGGCCTTGTTTAGGAGAACGCCTGATGTCCAGTGCAGAATCTAAAACTTCTTTTATCTGAATCAAATATAACTCCATCCCGAAGCGAGACAAATGTACTCCGTCATCCCTGAAAAAATGTTTGGCCGAATACTTGTGCTCTGGATAATCCTCCGCCACATATTTTAACTCTGGGTGCTCCACCCTCCCAAAGCCTGCCTCTTTACAAAACACCCTCATCTCCCTGTTCATCTTCCTCCTGGCCTTATCAATGGCCACCGGCCGCTCAGCCCCTCTCCAATGTCTCCTGGGAATAAACTCATTCCAAACTACAAAACACCCAGACCACTGCCTCTTGATCTCCCTCAAATCCCTCTTCATTTGCTTCAACAGAGACAACCCTTTGCAAACAACCAAATCATTCTCCCCCAAGTGAAGAACCAGTACATCTGGGCAAATGTGACGGCGCAGTAACTTATTTAAAAGAGGGAAAAGCTTGTGCCACCGCATGCCTCCCCTCCTGTGCCAAGTAACTTTGAACAAACCCGGGTCCAATCCCAAATTTACTCCTTTTCCTTTGTTACATTTGTGTCTCTCCGCCCACTTTACAAAGGAATGCCCAACAATCCAGATAGTGATCGCCTCTGACTCGGGCCCAGCCACTGCACCTGAAAAGACACATGCGTGAGAAAAAGCTTTACATGCCCTCTACATCCCCACCCCTCTCCCCTACTAACTGTAACGCCCGCCTCATCACCCAAAGAAGCTGCGCCGCCGTGACTTCACGCCCTGATGGCCTGTAGAAAACTGGCCCCACCTCCCTCCTTGCACCACCCTGCAAAAGGCACCCCCATCTCACCGGGCAGGTCATCGGATCCCCTCTAGCCCGCATCGTCACCGACCTCCCCATCCCCCTTTGATCTGTCTTCGAGCGCCTCAAGAAGATGGAAACTGCATCACTCCCTGTTTCACAACCCTGGACCTCCTCCCAATGCAGCCCTAGGACCCCTTTCCTTCCCAGAAACTCCGATACGCAGAAAGCTCCACCGTAAAGCCAAGACATTAGCGCCGAAAACAGTAACACCTCCTGCCAACCGCAGCACACCTCTGGCAGCACTGCTATCAATCTGCCTAATAGCCCAATGTTCACTGGCAACCTGACCCGCTGCCCTCCACCCGACTCCCTGGACCAACCCTCCATCAACCTTTTCCCCAGCTCGCCCGCCGTTGGAGAATAACCCCACAGTAGCTTGCCCATGAAAGATATTCCTGCCAGCTTCGCCGCTATGGTAACTCTCGACAGACCCTTACCAATCAAGTCCAAAAGGAACTGAACAACGTCCTCTTCCCTGGCCCAAGTCTCACTTCTCCTCATCGCACCTCCCTGCAGAAACTCCTGCCACGCGAGCACATAGGCCTTCCTCGTGGAAAGCGCTAAAGACCCTACCACCAGTTGCAGCATCCTTTTTCTCCTACGGACCACATCATGTCGGGCAGCAGCGTACTGTGGGTTTCCGCCTCCGTGGCCAGCCCATGGAACCTCTCCCACTGCAAACGAGACAAAGCATCTGCAATGTCATTGTCTACATCCGGTACGTGCTTTGCCCTGAACTGAATGTCGTACTGCAAGCAACCTAACATGAATATGCGCAATAGCTTCAAGTCCTGCTCGTCCCTCGCAGACTGCCTGTTGACCACCTGCACCACTGCCATGTTGTCCACCCTGAAAATGACCTTTTTGTGCACCAGGCTCCGCCCCCAGAGGGTAACCGCGACCACCAGCGGAAACAATTCCAGGAAAGCAATGCTCCTGCCTCCCATTTTCCAATGATTTGGCCACTCGTCGGCACACCATTTTCCCTGCCAATACAAACCGAAACCTCCTGATCCTGCTGCGTCAGAGAATAAATGAGCATCCCAATCCCACTCTTCTGGAGCTGCCATGGGTATCCCATTGAAATCCTCTAAAAACCTGCGCCACATTCTTAGGTCTTCCTTCGTCCCTGCCAACAAACGCATATGGTGGTGTGGTAGCGAGAGGCCTGCCAGTGCCCTGCCCAGTCTCCTACAAAATGTCTGTCCCGCTCTCACCACCCTGCATGCAAAATTCAAATTCCCCAGTAAAACTTGGACCATTCTCACTGTCACTTTCTTTCTGGCCAGCATGTCATCGATCAACAGTCTCATGTGCAATTTTTTGTCCTCCGGCAACCTGGCCTCCATGGCCACAGAATCCAGTTCAATCCCCAGAAATGACAAAACCGTGCTTGGACCTTGCGTCTTCTCCGGTGCCAAGGGGACACCCAGTGCCCCCAGGAGCTTCTGGAAACTGTCCAGCTGCCGCTGGCAGTCCGTCGAACCAGGCCGGCCCACCAAGAAGAATTCATCAAGATAATGTGTCACAGTATCTTTACCCGTTTTCCTACAGAAAACCCACTGCAGGAATGAGCTGAACTTCTCAAACAGCACACATGATATGGAGCACCCCATGGGTAACGCTTTATCCACAAAAATGCTGCCATCAACCTGAATGCCCAGCAACTGGAAGTCCTCCGGGTGTACTGGCAAGAGCTGGAAAGCAGCCTTAATATCGCATTTTGCCATTTCCGCCCCATGTCCTACCCTTTCCACCAGCGCCCTAGCTACGTCCACTGAAGAGTAAGAGACTGACGCCAAGTCATCAGGAATGAAATCGTTGACTGACCCCCCTTGCGGCCATGACAAGTGTTGGATCAGACGATACTGTCCTCTCTCCTTTTTTGGACCCACCCCGACCGGGGAAATAATCAAGTCCCTGATCGGGCTGATCGCAAATGGCCCCTCCATGCGCCCTTCCCGTACCTCTTTTAGCAATTTCTCCCAAACGACTGTTTTGTGACCTGCCACTGATTTTAGGTTCTCCGCCCATCGCGCCAACCTCGGTCCTTCGTAACACAATCTAAAACCCTCTCTGAAACCTGCACCGAGAATCTGCGCGTCCTGCTTGTCTGGGTAATGTGCGAGCCAGGCCTCTAAGCAATCCAAGTTAATGGGTGTATGAGCCTTTGCCCGTTTAGCCCTGTGCCCCCCTATCTCCCCTGCCTCCCATCCCCTGCTGCCCACTGATGGCATTCTGCTGCTGTGGCCCCTGCCCCCCAGCGTGACCTTGTCCTGCATAACCTGGCCCGAAACACTGCACCAGGGGGTGTCTCCCCGCACATTTTGAGCACTCGTGACGAAATCTGCAGTAGTCTTGTGCACACGAGCCCTTGTTATAATTCCAACAGGCCCCCGGACCTCCTCCTGCGGGTTTTTGTGTGTATGCCCCCCCCCCCGGTGGGACGGTTTTGAAAGGGGCGGTAAACCAGTGGCAAACCGCTGGCCGTGTAAGTTGTCTTTCCAAACTTCACCGCCCTCATGGTCTGCTGGTAGAGATCTGCATTGATCTCCCCCCAGTTTGCCTCCGGGTCCCAAGCGAGCCTGGCGCGAAATTCTTCGTCATAGTGTGACCAGGCGTAGCCCCCGTACGTCAGATGTGCCCTCCTTACTACATCCATGTATTTAAACAAAGCCACGGACCTATCTGGGTACTTTTCACAGTACACACTCACAAAAATTAAGAAGGCTGCCGACCAGTTCTCTATAGTCATGGGTACCCTGGGTCGCCTGGATAACTCCAGCTCTTCTTCCTTTGATCCCTCCTTAGAGCGCAATTCCCTATGTAGCAACTTCAACATATCTACATATTCGCCCTTCCATATTTTTTCCTTCGTGGCTAACATGAGGTGCGCTCCCAACGGTTTCGTCACCCCCATGTACGGCAATTTTGGCAATCGGACCTCCTTGCTGTCCTTGCCTTCCGTCACCTGACCAGCCCCCCCTACACTTTTGTCACCTGTGCACTTAACCGCTTCTGCGTCCGTCTGTGCCGCTTCGTCCGTCGTCCCCCCTGACCCCTCCTTTCCTGCCTCCTTACCCCTCGTCTGCCCTTCAGTACCCACCCCCGTGTCTCTAACGTACCTACCCTTGCATAGTTTGAGCCCGCTGTCCCCTTCCTCACCCCTTGCATCCGTCCCTGTGGACGCCAGCCATTTTGCGCAATTCATGCCGTTCCGCCCTCCTTTCTTACCTGGCGTCAAGGTCGGTGTCCTCACCGGATCCCACTGCCTAACCAGTATTGCCGAGGGTTGAGCCATCCGAGCCGTCGCCGCGTACTCCGCATCCGGTCTCGCCTCCTGCAACAGACTAGGCACAACGTTACTGGTCCCCCCCTTCTTCATCCACTATCTCCCCTACTTCCAAACTAACCTCATCAAAATCGAGTGGGATGTCCTCCCATTCCCCCTCCGCCTCCATTCTCGTTACCCACGTGTGCCTGGCCTCTTCCAACAACCTGTCTATTGTGGCTTCTGCCTTCCGCTTCAGCCCGTGCTCTGTCACCGCCGCCCTGGAGGGCCCTGTCCCTCTGGGCTGTCGCCCATTCGTGACCATATCCTCGTGTATCACCTTTTTTGTTACCAAATCGGGCATCTGGCCGACCTCCGCAGCCTGCTCTTTGATTCCGCTTCTTGCCACCGCCGCCCTAGTGGGCACCTGTGCCCCACTGGGCTGTCGCCCCGCCGTGACCAATGCAGACCTCCGTTCAAGTTTGCCACCGTGGTCCCTCGCTGTGCTCCAGCTGGCCGCCCGGGACCCTGCCTTCACTTCTTCCCGGTAGCGAGGAGCCGCATGCAACCCGCCCGCCATGCATGAGCCCCGTGCCTGCTGTACCTGCAACGCAAATGGAAGGTCCGGCATGCCGTTGTTAGTGTCCCTGACTGACCCTACCTGCCCCCGCTCTGGGCACCACTGCCAATACCCCCCCCATACCTACGGTCCTTGGCGGTGCCTCAGGGCACCCCCCTGCACCTACCCACCCCTCCCCCTCTCCGGCCCCGCCCCTGCCCCGCCCCTGCCCAGCCCCGCTGAGTGACCCCCCATGTTGCCGGGCCCACCCCCTCCTGACACTACCACCCCAGCCCCCCTGGCTGGCGAGGATCCCTCATGCACCCTCCCCGGCCCCTCCTCTTCCCCCTCGCTCCATTCTAAAAGGGACACCGGCCGCTTTCCCCTTTGCCGGCCCGGGTGGGCCTCCCCTCCCTCCCCCAGTGGCCCCTGCGCCTACCCCCCTCCACAGACCACTTGTCCCTCACCCCCCAGGGGGCCCTGTCCAACCACTCCCTGCTGTCCAGGGCCACCACTGCTGCGTCTCTGGACCCCCCCTCCCCCCTCTTCCTCCCCTATAGGCACCCGGGGCACCCCAGGCCCCCCCCATAGGTGGCGCCTGCCCACCCTGGACACTGGGCCTCCCCTCCTCCTGCCCAGGAACTACCTTCGCAGCCCTCCCCCTCTCCTGTCCTCCCACCTCAGGGGCCCCTCCCTCCACTCCAGGCCCCCCACTCACACAGGCATCCTCGACAAACCTTGTGGCCCCCAAGGCCCCAAAGGCCTCGGTGCCCTCATTGCGCTTCCCTTTGCGCACTGCTCCTCCCTTCCCCTCCACGAAATCCAGGGGGGGGGGCACTTCATAGCGCTCTTCCCCTGTTTTCCCTTTTTCGCGGGGGCCGCCTTTGCCCCGCGGCCCCAACACGTACCTCTGTGCCCTTTCGCCTGCCACCCCCGCCTCTCGGCGGGGAACACGCGATGATCGCTGCGGCCACGCACCCTGCAACGCGGCGCGGCGGCCGCGCTGCGCTCTCGACGGGGCCTCTTACAAGGTCCATGCGGCTGGCTTCAGCCAGGAGGCGCATGGCCTCTTGCACCCTCGCGTCATCTCTGGACATCGCCCTATTCAGCAGCAAAAAACACCCAGCAAAGGAAAATCCCCTAAACTACCACTGACTTTTACCAAAAAACTTTCCCTAACTATGGAGATTTCGTCAGCCGTGTCACCTTCCAAAATGGTGACACGGCTCCCGAAATGGCCGGCTATATACCCCCGCCCCCAGCCCAAAGGTAGCGCGAGCCCAATTGGGCTCGGGCCGCACCACCCGGCCCAAAAACCCCGGGGGTGCGAGCCTCCCTGCCGGTCGGCCGCCCCCCCAAAGCCCCATTCTTGACAGCGTGCAACATACTTGTAGCCTGGATCAGTACACAGCTTACCAAACAAATAACCAAGAGCAAAAAATAACCGAGAGCAAAACGTACGTAGTTTGCTTTGCAGAAATTACGTGAAATGCATTACAAATTACATGATGTCATGCAAAATACTGGTCTGTTATTTCGAACTATTTGTTTAAATCTGGAAATGCATCCTCACATATATTTTGACCCAAGGATTTATTTTGCGCTTATATAATAGTGCTAAATCGCTCGTCTTCTGTTTGTTGATGTGGTTTCTTGCGATGGGATTTTTACCCAAACAACTCAATTATGCAACGTGGCATAATTTCAGGTGTTTCACGGAATAAGTATAATACGAAATGCTGGAAATTACCCAAGTCATGCCGGCATGGAAGAAAATTGCCAGGGCCTAAAAATACAGGAAATCACAGGAGAGGGAGAGAAAGAGGAAAGGAACCAGGGCATACACTCCCTATTGAAACGAGAACACGGCAAGGATGCAGAGGTTGCTTGTGACAAAATATGTTTTTAAGGACCTACAAGAATCAAAAAAATCTTTTGGATTCCTGTAGGTCCTTAGAAGCACATTTTGTTACACGCAACCTCGGCATCTTTGTGTGTACTCCTAAAAATAACAGGTCAGTAACCAATGGAGCATGAATTGCTGAAAGGCCTTTCCACTGAGATTCGGTGATGTGTGCTCTCAGAGGATTTTGTAAATCATGTAAAGTTATGGATTCAGCAGAGTATCCTGTATTTTTATTTTTCTGGAAGTGAGCAGTTAATGTGCGTTCAGATAACATCATGCCAGTAATGGGCACTGGGGTCTTACTTGGTTACATGGAGTTACTGTATTTTAGGGGGATTTTTTTTTAAGTGAAAGTGCTCACAGAGCTCTTTAATCTAATTTAAAGGAAAAGGTGTGCTGTTGAAGAAAGACCAAAAAATGGAATTGCATAAAATGTTTCCTAACAGGCACTTCTTGTTTAGGCAAGGTAACACGCTGGATGGGCAGCAGAGGTATTGGCTGGCTATTGCTGACTCTTCTCTCATTTTTGCACTTGACCTTCATTTTATCCTCAAGGACAAAGCTCACCATGATCATTTTTTATGGTCTGGCTTGACAGTGCAGCTGTTGGCAGACAAGTGAGAATTACTAGAGAAGGGTTTGACTCTGCCCGCATGTTGGGAGCCACGGGTACATGTTTTGATTAGGCAGATTATTTTTTTTTCTTCAGAGTTTTATATAGCGCAAACTTGACACGAAGGTATCATAGCGCTTTACATGAGCACCAGTTGCGTTACACAAGGACACATTAATTTTTGTTAGGCACGGGGAGATCAAGTGATTTGCCCAGAATCACAGGATGTTGAGCGTCATTGCCGAGACTCGAACCCGGTTCCCCAGATTTGAGGTCGACCGCCCTAGCCATTAGGCCACATCCTCTTTTTGTGTGCTTCCACAAAAAAAGTGCTTGTCCTCCACGCAACTGTGATCATTTTTATTTATTCATTCAAATGTCTAAGCTTGAACTTTCAGGGGTACACATATGACATTGGAATGCTATTAAAGTCTCTTAGATAACTAGATTGTTTATATTGTTTTTCTCCGGCAGCAGCACGATGGGAGGAGGGCAGTCATTAACCTACATGTATTTTTATGTCTGGCTTGAGAGTGAAACTGTCATCTAGACTTTAACTGATACCAATATAATTCTACAGTTCTTTGCTTCCTCACAAATACATATTCATTCCCATGCTATTTACTTGTAATGTTTCAAATTACCATACAACACTCTTTTGAAGCCAGACCAATTGGCATTGCCAATGCTTGTTTACAGATTGCTGCTTAGCCATTGTCTGAGTTTTTTCTTTCCATCGGGAAATTAAATCCATATGTTAAAAAAGACCATGTTTTAGAGGGGCAGAACTGTTTGTGTTTTTATTGGCATACTATTAGCACAGAAAGAACTCTTGCTGACAGTGGCATTTAAATACACTGGTAGACATTTTGGAGGATATTAAAGGTAGTAAAATATTTAGTGGGCAATTTTCTCTTTCTCATTATTTGTAATTAGCATCACAGGGATACTTGTTCTCCGAGCAGACACAGAGGGGCAGATTTACAAGCCCCTTGCGCCACTTTTGCGTCACTTTTCCCATGTTAAAAGTGACGCAAAAGTGGCGCAAGGGGCTTGTAAATTTGCCCCAGAGTATGTTACTGCCATTGTCAGGTGGAACAAAAACCATCAGTAAAAGCCCCTATGTGAAGCAATTTTCCATTCTGTTTCACTGGGATATTCATTACTGTGTGAATCAGACGTTAAAATAACAATGCTCATCAAGACAGCAAAAAACTTGTTGGATGTAGTGTTGCCAGCCGTCTGGATTTAGACCAAAAGGCCATCTTTACAGTGCTGAATCCAGTTGCCAAGATTTCACACCGTGTTCAGATTTTAGGCTGTCTCTAAGGACTTCATACAAGTATTTCTCTGCTAAACTGCAGTGCTTAGTAAAGGAAAGAAAAGGGGGGCTCCGCATCCCACTTTTCTCTGTATCGGTCAGGGAAGTGATTGTCAAGGGGTTTGACAGCACGGCTGAATTTTCATACCTTGTGCATCCTATATTCAACTAAAGTGGTGCAGCATTTCTGTGCAGATGGTAGGATTTCTCAAAAAGTTGAACACTCAGCCATCTGCAGGTGGAGAGTTTGAATCCTGGCAAGTCCGACTTTGCCTTCCATCTTTCCGAGATCGGTAAATTAAGTATCAATACATTGGGTAATCCTAGCCCCCACTTATGTTCTGTGCGTAGAAACAGCAGACCTGCGTTGTCCATTACTTCTGTACCCAATGGTATTTATTTTGTTGACCCTCGCACAATGAATGTTTGGGTCAGCCCTGCAAGTATTCAAATACATATTCAACCTTGAATAAGGATCTCTTAAATAAAATGTTGAAACCCACCGTGCAAGGTTCTTGTGGTTCAGCTCGGATCCGCAGGTTACTCAAACCTATGCCTTGCTGGTTATAGACAAATATTTGCAGCAGGCACATATCTCGCTAAACTAATAACCAAAATAAGACCTTGTGATCTGCAGGCTGTGTCCATGGATCCCTTAAACAATGGTGAAATATACTGCACTATATTACTAGGAACTGAACAAGTGATCTACAGGTTGAATGAACTGCTTTGCAGCAGGCACATTCCCCGTGGAAGATAGTTTAGGATTATTCAACCCTCAAACCAGCAGACTACACAATATCTCTGCAGCAGGTGCTTTAATCTTGTGAGTCGTCTGACTAGTAGATACACCACACGTTGGCAGCAGATATAGTGGACAAGAGTGGGTAATCAGAGGTCACAGGTGTGAATCTCATTAGGGTCAACTCAACCTTTTTATTCTACTATTCTACTGGGGCGAATAATATAAACAGTGAGCTGGGTAAGTAGAATTCTTTATAACATGCTCGTTAGCCTTCGCAACTTCTTTTGTAAAAAAGAAAAAAAGGGGCTGCAAAGCTGCATGTCACTTTTATGTGGGGTGGGCCAGATTTTGATTGTAGTAAAGGTGGCAGCCCTAATTAGGAGAAAATACTTGAATAAATCTGAACCAATGGTGTTAGAAATGGGGGTCTCTAGTTGGCAGATGTAGGTACCTTTGTCCAAATAGGGACCCTGGCTTCTAGTCAGGGTAAGGAGGATACACACTTTAGATAACCGCTGCTCACCCCCTTGGTAGCTTGGCACGAGCAGACAGGCTTATCCCAAAGGCAATGTGTAAAGTATTTGTATCAACACTCACAGTAACACAGTGAAAAGACCGCAAATGGACACCACACCAGTTCAGAAAAATAAAGTATCTTTATCTAAACTAAACAAGACCAAAACGACAAAAATCCAACATACACAGTTAAAAATCTGACTTTAAAAAGGTTTCAAGAACTTGTACCATAGAAAACTATGGATGCGTGACTTTTCACCAAAGTACCTGTAGATGCGTCAAAGCCAAACAGCTGCAGAGTCGGAAAACAAAGAGATGCAACAGTCCTGAGACCTTGGGGAGGCGTTGCGACAGTTCTGAGACACGCAGAGGGCGAGTTGCGTCGAATCCGGTCTGTATGGGGAGTGATGCATCGATTTTTCGTGACGGTTCCGGTTCGCAGGTGATGTGTCGGGAAAGCGTGCCGCACAGGTACGATGCGTGGAAATCCGGGATGCATCGGCGATCGATGCGGCGGCGTCGAGCGGCGCTGCGTCGGTCCTCTTCAGCCGCGATCCCTCGATGCGTCGATTCTTGCAGTTCTTTGAGTTTCTTCTTGCTTCCAGCTCCCAAACAGCAGCAACAACCTCCAGAGGTCCAAAACTGGCACAGGCACCTCTTGGCAGGTCAGAACTCACAGCAGCAGAGTTCAGGGGAGCTGGGGGTGAAGTCTTTGTGTCCCTGAGACTTCAGAACAGGAGGCCAGCCACTTCAGGCCCTTGGAGATCTCCTTCAAGCAGGGGACACAGCACACAGCAAAGTCCTTCTCCTTTCCTTGGCAGAAACAGCAACTGCAGGCCAACCCCAGACACACAGCAAGGGCAGTACTTCTCCTCAGTCTCTCCAGCTCTTCTCCTTGGCAAAGGTTCCTCTTGAATTCCAGGAATGATCTAAAGTCTGGGGTTTTGGGTCTGATACTTATACCCCAAAATGTCTTTGTTCTCTTTGTGCAAGGGGATCTGAGCCCAGTTCAAACCAGTTCAGGGGGGCACTCTGCAAGTGCACAACATCCATTGTCAGTGTAAGCCTTGGCTCCAGACACACCACAGGGGGGCGGAGCCAGCATTGTGGAAGACAGGCACAGCCCTATTCAGGTACAGGTGCTACTCCTCCCACCACTCCAAATGCAAATCAGGCCTATTCAGCCTAGTGCTGACTCATCCAGACTCCTGGAGCCACTGCACCTCCCCAGCCCTTGTCACTCCAAAGCCAGACAGTCAATCCACAAACAGGCAGAGGCACACAGGAAGGTTGAACAAGAAAATAGCCACTTTCTAAAAGTGCTATTTTCAAACACACAATTTAAAAAACATCTTTACTAAAAGATGTGTTATTAAATCCTGATTTCAGGGATACTAAACTCCATTTTTCTATCTTATCCCTATGGGAAGATATGCTTGTAAAATGTTACAAAGCATTCCCCACTCTGTCCTACGGACAAGATAGCCTTTCAATAGTGAAAAACAAAATTGGCAGTATTTCACTATCAGGGCATGTTACACATACCTGTACATGTCCTACCTTTCACATACACTGCACCCTGCCCAGTGGGGTACCTTGGGCCTACCATAGGGGTGACCTATATGTGAGAAAAGGGAAGGTTAGGGCCTGGCAAGTGGGTGTACTTGCCAAGACGACATGGCAGTTAACAAACTGCACGCAGGCACCGCGGAGGCAGGCCTGAGACCTCTTTTCAGGGTTACTCATGTGGGTGGCACAATCAGCGCTGCAAGCCCACTAGTAGCATTTGATTTACCAGCCATGGCACACTCAGTGCACTTTACTAGGGACCTACTGGTAAAACAAATATGCCAATCCGGGAGAACCAATCACAATATCAATTTACACAGGGAGCACTTGCACTTTGACACTGATCAGCAGTGGCAAAGTGCCCAAAGCATCTAAGCCAGCAAAAACGAAATCCAGCACAGTGTCAAAAATACAGGAGGTAGAGGCAAAAAGTTTGGGCATAACCCTGCAAAAAGGGCCATTTCCAACAAATGGCAATTAATCTAGAGCATTCCAGTGCTTATTTGGAGCGGGTGGTTTCCGGTACTCAGCACCGGCACTTAATTGTCAACACCAGCACTTATGACAGTCTGAGACATGGTGGCCTTGACTATCTAATTTAGAGAAGAGCACAGCAACATGTGTTTATTAATTCAATATACATTACAAATGACTAATGCCTGTCGCCCAATCCATTCTTATAGCTTTGGGGGCCTGAAATGGTGTGAATTGTCACACTTGTATGAGTGTGATGGTTACTAGTTGTGTTGGTACTGTCATTGACAGTGCTGACAGGGGCAATGGATGGTGCAAGCTACAGTGGCCGCCTAACGAGGGCCCTGGCAGTTATTTCTTTTACATATTAAGCACTAGAGCATTTCATACTACTGTTTAGAAGTGCTTTTCTGCCATTACAGAAGAGGACCAACCTAGGAGACTGGATTAAGACAGTCTTAAGACTGTCTAGAGTCAAGAACCATAATTTGTCTTCCACCATACAGGTGCACATCCCCACTACTGCAGTGCTTAATTTGTAAAAAAAAAAATTACTGCCTGTGTCCACACCACCTCTGCTTGGAATCCAAGTGCCGGTGCAATTAAATGGCGGTGCCCTGAATACCAAGGCTGCTTAATCCTGAATCCACCTAATGCCTCTTTAATCCACCACCAGACACTCCCAGCTCATTTATTTCCCTCTTGCAGGTTCCTGATTTCTCCCTTTACGATGACTTTTCCATCTTTCTCTTCATCCGTCTTTCCGCTTTGTTCGTCCTTCCATTTCTTGATCTCGGTAAATGTCTAATGCAGTAAAATAGGTGCCGGTGGCCCCCTATGGTAGCCACTGGCTCAAATTAAGCACTACCAGCCACCCAATAGCACATTAAGATGCAACAAAATACATGGATGCTAATTTCCAGGCCCCAACCCATCTCCTCATTGTATCTCACCAATAACGACACAAAGGGGCTCGTTACGAAGGCAGAAGGACCGCCACCGCCAGCCATGCGGTGCCGGTCCTTCCGCCATTGGAGCCCGATTTTCCCACCGCCGAATTAGGATGGCGGTGGGAATCCCAATCTGTCCGCGGCGGACGCAAAGACCGTCCGCCACGGTTCCACAAGGCGGTCCTTTTCCGCCCGCCTTGCGGAACTAAACTTTGGGCCAACATCGCCGTAGGGATTACGGACATCCCACTGTGAAAAGACAGGTGGAAACGGATTCGGGGGCCCGTAGCGGGCCCCCCTTGTGTGGGGGGGGGTAGCTGTGCAACTCCTCCACACGCACCAACATTGTAGCAGAAGCTGAAACATGATAGTAGGCCCTTTACAGTAGACAATAACAGGATGCACAAAAGGGCCTCCAGGCTGCAGCATAGGTCTGGCTCTGAGTGCATGCATTTACAGTCTCACCTCCGACCGTGCCTCATGTCACCACTAGCAGAAAAATGCGAACTAGGGGGCCTATTACGACGGCAACGGAGCACGGGACCGACCTCCGAAGTTGCGGCGGTCCCGCCAGGCAAATTAGGATGCGCCCGCCACACTGGCGGGCGCATCCTCGACTTTGACATTGCGGCGGGCGGTGCTGTAAGCAGTACCCGCCGCAATGTTAAAGCCCATGTCGTGCATTGCCATGCACAACGTGACAGGCACCGCGCGGTGCCTGTCACATTGTACATGGCAATGATGGGGGGTACCATGGGTACCCCCCAGTGCAGCCACCCACACTCCCCACCCCCCGGGGGCCCGCAATGGGCCCCCATGGTGATTTCCCGCATGCCTTTCTATGGCGGAGTCTCCGCCATGGAAAGGCATGCATCCTAATATGGATGGCGGTGCCTGCAAGGCACCGCCACCATTACCTGTGCCTTTTCCGCCCGGCCGGCAATCCGACCGGCGGAAAAGCGGCGGACGGTCTTTCCGTCCGCCGCGGTGCCCCTCGCCATACTAATATGGTGGGGGTGAAAATGGGTCATTTGGCGGGCGGATCGCCACCGCCGGCCCAGCGGTGACCACCGCCGGCCCGGCGGTGGCGATCCGCCCGTCATCATAATAGGCCCCTAGGTTTTTACAAAACCTTGAAGAATGTCACCATAATACATTTTATTCAAAAAATAAGAAAAAGATATTGGGTGCCCTCTGAAGCTAACACCCCCCATCCAATGTCATGAACATTGGGGAAAATTACCTAAATATGAAAACAATCTTGGTTAGCCATATCCCTGCCTCAGCCCCCCAAAACACTGTATCTTCCTGCACCCTTCAAGAGTGCAAGCACACGCAGCATCCAGTACACACAAACAAGTATCAGGGTGCCCAAAATGGCCTCCAGGGCCCGCCACAGTTGTTGCCCGCATGCTTTCAGCTCACATTCTTTTCTGTCTCAGGCCTCTGTCTCATGTCACCAATAACAAAAAGAAAAAACTCACAATTAGGTAAATAAATCTCTACTGCTTCCTCCCATTATAGCCCACTCCCAACTCCTTCTTTTTCAGGCCACATTCAGCAGAAATTGACACAGAAATAGAAGAAATGGTGGTAGCTTCCTTTCCAGCCTGTCACAGTCATTCTTCAGCCCTCTCCGTGCTCCTACAAATATTCTGAAAAACGCTGCGTCATTACACAAAATTCAGTGCAGTAAATGCCTGACCCCAGCTTCTTCACCTCCTCTTCAACCTCGTGTCACCATCAACAAAGAAAATAAGCCAAAACAGTGGCATGCAAGGGTGCAACAAACTGCGGGCAAGAAAATTGTTTCCCTTACAACTGAATGGGCAGTAAAATGGAGCAATAGACAGAGCTTAGTGGGTCCCCTCGGTTGTCCGGCACCCGGTGCTGCTGCATCTGTTGCACCATGTATAGCTATGCCCATAAACCAACAAGCATTGGCAAAGCCAATAGGTCTCGGCATTGCCCGAGCTACTGGCCTTGTCAATGTGAATGTCTTTTAGCCATGTTGTCTAGCAGCACATCTGCTGTTCAGAATCACTGACAGAATATCGACGACCACAATATCGAGGTCCCAAAATATCGGGACCTAAATATCGATGTCAAGAATATCGACATCCTATCTACATCATGGTAAGTACAAAAATATCGAAACAAAAATATAGTTGTTAAAAATATCAATGTAAAAAATGTCGTTTTTTTTATATATAAAAAATAAAATAAAATAAATTAAATAATACATATACCTTAAAAATATTTATAATTATTAGAAAATGTTAATTATAAGTAATAAATGCAATGTAAAAATAAATTAAACATACATATATAAAATATAATGTATATATTTACTTAATAATAATTAATTCATAATTATTTTAATAAATTATAAAATGTTATACATATATTAAAAATTATAAATACATATATATATATATATACCTATACCTATAACATAAAAATTTAAAAAATATATATATTATAAATTAAAATATTAAAATATTTATTAAATTTTAAAACTACATTTTACACTACATTAATTGCAACAGTAAGGAAAGTGTTAGACAGCGGAGGTGAATAAATTACTATTCCCACTCCATCAAGTGCAACAGTAGTGAAAGTGTTGGATAGCGGAGGGAATTAATTTACTATTCCCACTCCAACAAATGCAACAGTAGGGAAAGTGTTGGATAGCGAAGGGGAAAAAATTACTATTCCCACTCCAGCGAGTGCAACAGTAGGGAAAGTGTTGGATAGCGGACGGGAATAATTTACTAAAACCACTCCAATGAAGGCAACAGTAGGGAAAGTGTTGGATAGCGGAGGGGAATAATTTACTATTCCCACTCCAATGAATGCAACAGTAGGGAAAATGTTGGATAGCGGAGGGAATAAAATTACTATTCCCACTCCAGCAAGTGCAACAGTAGGGAAAGTGTTGGATAGCGCAGGGGTAAAAATTAGTATTCCCACTCCAGAGAGTGCAACAGTAGGGAAAGTATTGATAGCAGAGGGGAATAAATTACTATTCCCACTCCAATGAGTGCAACAGTAGGGAAAGTGTTGGATAGCGGAGAGGAATAATTTACTATTCCCACTCCAATGACTGCAACAGTAGGGAAAGTGTTGGATAGCGCAGGGGTAAAAATTACTATTCCCACTCCAGGGAGTGCAACAGTAGAGAAAGTGTTGGATAGCGCAGGGGAATAATTTACTATTCCCACTCCAATGAATACAACAGTAGAGAAAGTGTTGGATAGCGGAGGGGAATAATTTACTATTCCCACTCCAATGAATGCAACAGTAGAGAAAGTGTTGGATAGCGGACGGGATGAAATTACTATTCCCACTCCAGCAAGTGCAACAGTAGGGAAAGTGTTGGATAGCGCAGGGGTAAAAATTGCTATTCCCACTCCAGAGAGTGCAACAGTAGGGAAAGTGTTGGATAGCAGAGAGGAATAAATTACTATTCCCACTCCAATGAGTGCAACAGTAGGGAAAGTGTTGGATAGCGGAGGGGATAAAACTTAAGATTACAGCTATTGAACCTAAATCCCCAAACAAAATAAAAACAAAACAATTACCAAAAATATTTATCAATTAATAAATGAATATTAATTATCAACTAATGATTAATTTATTTAAAGTACATTACTTTCCACCCTCTACCCCAAAATTTCACCAAAACACACACATAATTTTTTTTACACATTTTCCATAACTAATTTAACATTAATAAATTAATAACAATTAACAACAAATCATTCATTATTTTTTTTTAATGTTTCTTCCCAACATTTATAACTAAAAACCCCACAACTCACACATCAAGATTATTCCACAATTAGCATATTAAATATGTTATTACTTAATTATCATTAATTTACAAATATTTAAATAATTATAAATAATTAACCTTCCACCATATTCCATTATAAATCACACCAACAATGTTGTAAAACATGACACAATTAACATAATTAATTAACAATTAATTGGTAACAATTAACAATCAAAAGAAAAACAATTAATAATAAATTAATTCACACAATTAACACTATAAAATAACATTAAATAAATATTATATTAAAAATATTTAAAAATGTATTAAAATTAAATTACTTTCCACCATCAACACACAACCCGCTCCTAAAAAAATGACACAATTAACATAATTACCAATTTCTTAATAATAATTACCAACCAATTAATAATTAATTAATAATATAAATAAATTACCACAATTAATAATAAAAATATTAAATACATAATTAATCATTATTAAAAAAATATTAATTAATTAATTAATTATAATTAAATTACTTCCCACCCTACTCCCCTATCAACCCACAACCAGCTCCTAAAAAAAGGACACAATTAACATAATTACCAATTTCTTAATAATAATTACCAACCAATTAATAATTAATTAATAATATAAATAAATTACCACAATTAATAATAAAAATATTAAATACATAATTAATCATTATTAAAAAATATTAATTAATTAATTAATTATAATTAAATTACTTCCCACCCTACTCCCCTATCAACCCACAACCCGCTCCTAAAAAAAGGACACAATTAACATAATTACCAAATAATTAATAATAATTAACAACCAATTAATAAATAAATAATAATAAATTAATTACCACAATTAACAATATAAAATATAAAATACATAATTATTAATGAATAAAAAACATTAATTAATTAATTATAATTAAATTACTTCCCACCCTATTCCCCTATAAACCCACAACCCGCTACGGAACTAAAAAGCAAAATTTATAATTAAAATAAAATTAATAACTTCTAAAAATTATTAATACATTTATTATAATTAAATTACTTCCCACTCTATTCCCCTATAAACCCACAACCCGCTACGGAAATAAAACGCAAAATTTACTTAAAATAAAATTAATAACTCCTAAAAATGTAATACATATATTAAAAAAACAAATGCAATACTTAAACAAAAAATAGAGAACACATACATTTAAAATACATAACACTAATATAAACCGATATTATTAACAACGATATTTTTACAAACGATATTACTAACTTCGATATTAACAAAAACGATATTTCTTACCTTAAAGTCGATATTCTGGTCCACGATATTCTTGCAGTCGATATTCTGTCATCACGATATTTGCAACTCGATATTGTTGTATGTCGATATTTGCAACTCGATATTATGTCTGTGCACCCTGCTGTTCAGCATGGCTGAAAGTTACTTAAAGCCCAGAATCACAGGATGTTGAGCCAACGCTGAGTCTCTTCGCCCCCCATGTTGAGCTTATTGTCCTGCCCCTCCTAACACAAAAAAGCGACATGACGTGGCCTGTGATGGCCACATCATAGCAATTTTTTTTAGTGATTTTCAGCTATGCTGACCAGCATATGTGCTGCTTGACAACATGGCTAAAGATGTTTACATTGACAAGGCCAATAGCTGATGCCGAATGGTCATTTTTATGCCTTAACCCTTTTTTGTTGATAAAATTTTAAGGGGAATTTCTAAATTCGAAGGGGCCAAGTGCTGGGGGAATTGCTTTTTAAGTGTTTTTATTGTGGAAATGTTATTATTTGCACTCGTACCATATACCCCTACCATAGAGTTGCCTAAAACAAGTCAGCGCTCTAGTGGTTGGGGCTAGCCTCGCCACAAGATTGGCAGGGCAGCAGGTGCGCCAAAGGCAAGCTCGTCTGCACCCGTCCATGCCCGACCAGGGACAGGGACCCTGCGTGTCGACTTTCCCACATAGAAGTGTACTCTAGGGAATCCCTGCTCAATCTAAGAGGGGTACTTACTGACAACTGCAGCCACTCAATGGGCCTTTTTAGGGGGACAAAAACTGTAAATACTGCCATTATAGCTTCTGTCTTGACCCTTCTCTCAGGAACCCCTCATTACCTAAGCCAGCAGGGAACATGCTTCTGCTGAACTGTATGTCCCTTCCATGTCACAACCTGGACATATTCTCTTTTTTGGATGACATAAAACCAGATGTGATCTTCCTTACGGAGACATGGCTACATAAGGAGTCAGGTCTTGACATTGCCCAAACTCTCCCCCCAGACTGTTATATAGTATTCAGGGATAGAGCAGATAAAAAAGGGTGGAGGGCTGGCTATCATTCTAAAATCTTCCTTCAAATGTCATACTGACCCCCTCATGCTCCCTCAATGCAAGAGTCTGGTGTTTGACATCTCCCTGTCCCAAACATCTACCTTTTTGAGAGTCTTAATATACCGTCCACAGGACTTTCCAGCCAATTCACTCCGATTGTTCTGGAAGTTCTAGCTAGCCTGGCCATAAAACATAGCACTCTCACAGTATTGGGGGACCTAAACCTACACTTTGATGAAGCCACTGACACACAAGCAATCAGCCTTACACATGACTTGGCCGCTAGTCAGCTGGAGCAAAGGGTTTAGGGCCCTACTCCCATAAAGGACCACTTATTAGACCCCATTTTTACTAAAAACCTTGCTGTACAGGTCCTAAACCTGATACCTCTTTCATGGACTGATCACTTTTTGATTCCCATGATTCTTAAGAAATCTGTATCAATCCTATCCCTGAAATATAAGGAGATAGAGGCCTGAAACTGGTCCATAGTTGGAGACATACTTTGAGTCTAACATCACCCAACTTAGGGGTCTATTAGGATGGCGGGCGGATAGCCGCTGCCGGTCCGGCGGTGGCAATCGCCGTACCGGCAGCGGCCATACACCCGCGGTCGATACCCGGAAAACCGCCGGTCCGATTAGCATCGCGGTCGTGACCGCAGCAGTGTGATTTCCGCCCGCCACTTTTCCGCCGGTTGCAGTCCGCCCGCTTGCCTGGCGGGCCGAGCTGGACTGCTACAATTGTAGCGGATCAGGGCCAAGCACCGCCGGCACGATTATGATGCCGGCGGTAGCCAGCCTTTCCGCAGGCGGTGGCACCGCCATGGAAAGGCATGCGGAGACATGTTCTGGGGGCTTATTGCAGGCCCCCAATGTGTTGGGGGGGTGTGCGGGTGCACTGGGGGGTACCATGGCTCCCCCCTACATGTCCCTGTGCCAGGTGGCAGGCACTGTGCAGTGCCTGCCACGCAGTGCAGGGAGATGCAGGACATGCTCCTTTTAACATCGCGGCGGTGCTGCTGGCAGCAGCGACCGCCGCAATGTTAATGGCCAGAATCCGACCGCCGCGGTCGGATTTCGACTGCGGAGCATCCTAATTGGACCAGCGGTTATGCCGCGGTCCTTGCGGGCGGTCTTTTACCGCTACCATGGCAGTCGGGGAGGTTTTCCGACCGCCATCGTAATAGGCCCCTTAGACCCTAACCCTGAAGTTGCTAATAATATGATCCCAGAATGGTCGATCCATTCTTTAGATCAGAACATTCCTAAGAAAACTGTATCTCTAAAACCTAAGAACAAATCTGCCCCATGGTACACCCTTCATCTTAGAACATTAAAAAAAGCTGCAAAATTGCAGAAAGAGCATGAAGAAAAAACGATGGGGAAAGTGAAAAAATACTATACCGAGGGAGAGTGAGGATATATCACACTGAAAATTCATCAAGATCAGGCCTCATACTTTGAAGTGAGAATCAAACAAGCTGTCAAATCCCCTAGAGAAATTTTTAGATTTACAAAATCCCTGGTGGGATCCAATACTGACTCACCTGTGGCGGAACCCTCTATTGATAGGTGCAATGCCCTAGCCACCAATTTAAGTGCTAAAATTAATTACATTTTCTGCTCATTTAAGGTAATCAATGAAAGTGATAATTCCACTTTATTGAATAAAAGTAAGGAAAAGACATCTTCCGATTCGATCCCAATTCACCTCCCTCTACCTGGATGAGTTTACTGCCCTGTTCAGAAAGTCAAGTCAGGATCCCCACTGGATCTGGTACCTCTGAGAATCATTGCTCTTGAGCCCGAAACTATTTTCCCCACTCTGCGAGACATGGTTAATATTTCCCTGGAGAAGGGCACAGTGCCTCTCTCCTGGAAACATGCGATGGTCAGAGCTGACCTTAAGAAGCCTAACCTAGACCCGACTGTTTGGCGAACTATCACCCAATTTCCCTACTCCCAGGTCTTAGCAAAGTGCCAGAAAAATATGCCAACAAATGTCTGTCAAATTTCCTGGAATTCAATTCCATTCTCCACCACACGCAAATGGGCTTCTGGCCCAAACACAGCACAGAACTGCTCTTCTGGCTTTGGTTGAGGAGGCTAAAAGGTGACTGGATCGAGGGGCCATGGTTGCTATCATACTCCTAGACCTTGGTGCAGCCTTTGATACCGTGGACCACTCAATGCTCCAAAATAGGGTTGGTAAGGTTGGTATCACAGGTTAAAGACCTGGATTGGGCGAGTACCTTTCTGAGGGAACGAACATTCCAAATCTTTGATAAGGACTGTTTGTTGGCAGCCATGCCAGTTACTTGTGGGTTCCCACAAGGATCCTCACTTTGTCCAGCACTCTTTAATATATAACTGCAACCACTGGCGGACATTATAGCTCCCTGTGGGATCTCTATAGTTTCCTATGCAGACGATACCCAGATGGTCTTCCCTCTTGCTCCAGACTCGGATACCTCTCCATCCACACTTGGACCTTGTCTGGAGCAAGTGGTCAGCTGGATGAACAAGTCCTCCACCACACAAGAAGTTCAAGGCTGGTCTACTAGCCTTGGCTCCCCTCCAGTCCCTAAAACGCTTCTAAAAAGTCTAGGGTTGTGGTTTGAAAAAACTCTAATGATGGAAGCCCAGGCCATCAACATTTTGGCTACTTGCTTTGGATTGTTAAGGATGCTGCACAAGATTCTGCCAGTGCTCCCACAGAACTCTAGACAGGTAGTGGTACAGGCCCTTGTTCTCTTGTATTTGGACTATGGCAACTCATTGTACCTAGGATCTTCTAAAGGAGTGACACGCAAACTTCAAGTCATGCAAAATGCAGTCGCTCGCACGTTGCATGGGATCCCAAGATTGCAATCAGTCAGACAGGGCTTAAGAGACCTTCACTGGCTCCCCATTTTGCAAAGAATAGAATTTAAGTCACTGTGCATTTTCCATTGTGCTCTGCAGGGACAAGGCCCACCTATTCTATACCAGTTTGCTTACCCCTTCATCCCCAATGGATCTCTTCGGTCCTCAATTCTCTATCTGGCTCCAGTCCACAGGGTTAAATGAGCCAGAAGTGAAAGAAGATCTTTCAACTTAAATGCAGCCAATCTCTGGAACTCTCTTCCCCTAGCTATTCGAACAACAGATAATGAACCATGCTTTTGAAAAGCCCTCAAAGCTTTGCTCTTTAAACAGTCATCTTCTCTTATTGCCACCCCGTTCTGTAAGGTGCACCTTCCCGAACCAGCGCTTGGATGCCTTTGGGTTGCCATGCGCTCTACAAATCCTACAGTCTATTATAGCATGGCTCGGGCATTGCCGGGATCTATTGGTTTTGCCAATGCTTGTTTGGTGTAGACAAGGTCTTGACTTGCTAAAAAACGTGGAGTTGATGGTGAGAAACAGTTGAGGAGCTTTGAAGTGAAGTAAGGATGTGGCGTACTGGCCAAAGCTGCCGACAGGGGAATTAGGGAACCAGGTTCAAATCTCAGGGTCAGCTGAGCAATTTGTGATTCTGGGCAAATCACTTACGCTGCACCCTACCTACGACAATTAATGTGTCAATCTTTAATGTAAATGGTGAGCACTGAAAGCACTCCAATACCATCAGCTGATGTTAGCACTATGGCAAGATGAAGGACGGAACAAGCGCTCCAATACCATCGGACAGTGGGAAAAAAAAAAAGGTAGCAGCTACAAGGGAGGTAGTGGGGGACAGGTCAAACAGGGAATTAGGAGAGGATGGGGAGATGGACAAGCAATGACAGGAAAAAAAACCTCAATTGAAGCAGGATCAGTGACAAAAATGAATGTGTCACTGTGTAATTTAACTGGTGAGCACTTACAGCGATCCAATACCATTGGCTTCTGTTTGCACTATCGCAAGATAAAAGATAAAGCAAGTACTCCAATTCTATCGGAACCTGCAAAAAAAAAAACAAGTGCTGTTCGTGTTTCAACAACTTTTTAAGAAATGTATTTGTTTATGTACAAGTGCATGCATTTTAGTGGTATGTGTGTTTATGTGCAAGGAAGATGGCCTGAAACACAGGTACTCCTTTGGAGTGCTTGAAAACAAAGAAAAAAATAGATCCGCAAACCGGGAGCAGTGTAAGGAGACATGTACTTGGTCCTTGCGCTATGGGAGGGCCAAACACAAGAAGTGGGCATGACGCCCGCATGCCATGATGAATGGCATCAAAGATGAGTGATGCTGAAGTTTACTAATGGTAGAAGATGGGCAGCCTGTAACCCCACAGATAGAACACAACACGTCTCTTCGAGACAGCGCATGTGCTGTCTAGCCAAGACGAAAAAAGGAAAGAGATGGTGGTGACACCAACATACATAACATCTGGCGAGGATTACGAGAGAAATTTCGGGAAGAAATTAAGAGAAATTACTTTCACCATTAGCTAATGTTGAATTGGAGCACTTTCTATTTTCCGGCGGGGCGAGGAAGAGGGGACTAAAATTGCCCAATTGTTTCACTTAAAAGCTGTAATATCCTGATGACACCAGAGTGTTGGAATGTTTGTACCTGTCCTACCACAGCACCTTAAGCCGCTCTGTCAGTCAAGCTAACAAAAATATATCTAAAAAAATACTTGTGAACAAAGATGCAGTTAGATACTTTCATACTCAAGAAAGCTGAATCAACAATGATCAGATATAAAGCCGGACTGGAAGTCGGAGCTCCTGTACTGGGCTATTTACTAAATCTTTTACCCATTGTGGGTCGGAGAATGCGAAAAAAGTGCATTGAGCACATGCATGAATTTACTAAGTTCAGAGCTTCAAATGATGCTAAAAGAGTTGGGGGGGATTCTCTAAAAGAGTGTGGTCTAAGGAATGTACCTAGGAATCATAGATGGATTTCTACTATAAATGCCATTAAGTGAGGCTAAAAACATGTAAACAAAACTCCTGTGCTTACCATAGCATGCCACCCAACCAGTATTTTGCATGCTTCTCTGTGAGCTTTCAGCTATTGCATTCAGACATATCACACTGTAATGGCCATGCACCTGAAACAAGCCAGGATGATTTGCTTTACCACTGCTTGTTAGCATCAGGTAAGTAAGTACAACCAATGATTTTGTTTTGAATATGTTTCAATATTGAAAATATGAGAAGGTGAATTAAATATTACTAAGGTCTACGGTAGGTGTAGTGGTACTCAGAGTGCTTCAAACACTCCTGCTCTTGCCTTCACACCACTTTCCTCTGCAGTCTCTTGAACAGTTACACCCTTTTTCTTCATACATGTTTCTGTAATCCTCCATGTGCATCTCTGATGCCGCATCTCCTTCATTTTCAGCACCTTCTTTTCACTGTCTACACCACACCTCACCTGTAAACATTGCATTTTCTGTTACTTTGCCCCTATCAAACTTTCGACAGCTGTGTACTGCCTTCACACACTTTTGCATAGAATCACAATTACAATTGGCACATGTGACCATTGCTCTACAACCTTCAGAGAGGCCAAAGAGTGGATGAGCATGTATTCTGAATCTCTTTATTGCCCACTGATAGGAACTGTTAGAGTCTGCCACCACCTTCAGCCTCAGCTCTGAAGCTCTCAATTATGGCCAGTTATACACACCCACCCACAGCCTGAAGAGTAATATGCTGCACACAAAAAAACTACAGAAATAAAAGTAAGCACTCTTAGTGGATAACAAATTAAGTATAACATCTGAAGGTAAAACAGGAACTACATCGCTGACATTGATTTCCTTCAGAGTTTTTCAGTCATTGTTCAGAAACTGATCAGTGTGTTTGTCTTAAAAGTTAGGGACGTGAATATAGGGCCCCGTTTCAGTTTCAGTGTTTACTTTAATTACTGGCAGACTGTGACCCAGAGGGACCCGCCCCACTTAAAGCTGTGACGTACACAATCTGTGTTGGCAGAAATGCCCAAAATACAGTGTATGCATGCACATCTTACACCCACGAATACTGTGCATAAGGGGCATTCCAGGAGATGTGGTGCAGGATGCACTTAGACCCATAAGCAGCCCTGGCAAAATGTTCAAATCAGCACTGCTTCTTCCCTCCCCACACTCTGATCTCGCTCTCCTTCCTGATGACCCCCTGGGTACCTGCTGTAATTATTTCGGGAAACAGGAGAAAGCGATCCAGGCGCCATCTGCCGCCCCCACACATAATAACATCTGCCCTCCTATGGTTCCAGTCAACTGGGGAAATGTCCAGCCTGAACCAATGTGGAAAAACGGGCAGTCTGGGGCTGTATGTGGCAGGTACAGACTCAGGCACATTCTCCGTTCAGAGACAATTGTGCCTGCCCCAGCATAACTACTGTTCCCCTACAGCACATAGAACAGGCACTTGGCTGTAGTAGGGAAAGCCGTAAAGCAGGCAGGGTTCAGAAATGTTCCAGAAAGCATTGAATGAATGAATGAATGAATTGAATTTATTTGCATAAGTTAATTAAAACCATTGCATTACAATAAAAACATTAAAAGAAAAAAACAACACAATTCATAGAAGTTAAAAACTCTGGTAAGGTGCAATAGTTGAGTCCTAGCATTTGACTCTATGGGCCATATTCTCAAGAACGGGCGATAACTAGCGCCAAACTAGGTTAACGCAATTTTACATAACGCCGTCTATAGCGGGAAACCAACGCCGTGTTAACGGCGTATTCTCAACACGCCAGCAACAGGCGATAGTTACCCGATAACACGTCAAATGTCCGCGTTAAAATTACCGGGACGCCGATAAAAAAGGAAACCCGAACGTGAAAAAAGTGCCGATGGGCCCAACAGCGATAAAAATATCAGCGATAAGCAGCGCCAGGCTTGCTATTCCCACGTCAGGCGGGGAAAATCACCATAAAAGCTGCAAAAAAACAAAACCCAAACAACTGAGAAGCACCATGGAGGAAGCTGGAGCAACTACAGAGGCCAACCAGAACCCCACAAACCCCCCGGAGGACCAGCCAGGGACCTCGGGGAAGGAGAAGGGCAAGGAGAAGAAGAAGAGGAACCCGCAATTCAGTCCACAGGAAAACAAGATCCTGATAACGGAGGTGACAGAACACCACCAACAACTGTTCATCACCTCTACTGTGTCATTGGCAACTAAAAATGCAATATGGCAGTCCATCTTGGCCAAGGTGAATGCAGTCGGAGTGAAGAGAAGGGAAGTGGACGACTGCAAGAAGCGCTGGAATGATGTGAAGCGCAAAACCAAGCTGAAACCCGGAAAGCAACAATGCAGACTGGAGGTGGGAATCCAGTGCCACAGCAGGAGCTGGATGGGATGAAGGAAATGGTGTCCACAGTCATCAGTGGGGAGACGGTGGCAGGAGTTGGGGGACCGGACACTGCTCAACATGACCTGACCCAACAGCAACAGGGTGAGTAACGACCAGGGACTGGGCGGACAGGGGGAGATGGGCACAATTGCTGCAGTCTGACAGTGATGGGTACAGGTAGCTGTGAGGAGGCGCGTGACTTCTCACCTTGCACCTATTAGCTGACACTGTTCACTACTATTGATGGATGACGTCTGTGTACACATGTGATCTGTACATGGCACACATGTCCAGGGGACACCTTGGTATGTTCCACTCAAGGTATTCCTGCTGGCTTTTTGGCTGGTGTGCATCTCCCATGTTGCTGGGGTGTTCACTGTGCCCCCATCCCCCTTACGTCCATGTTGCTCATGTTGTGGGACTTGAGTCACAGGGTGCATCTCTGCATCAGGGTGGTTCATATTTGACCCCAAAAGACACCCAAAATGTCATATTTGACCCCAAATGACACCCGCTGGGGTATCAAGCTGATGATGGCATCCAAGACAGGTGTGATGAACTGTGATAGGGCTGGCTGTGAGACTCCTCCGACTCTGGCAGTTGTTGGTTGGAAGGTACCAGAGGCCAACAAGTGCAGCACAGCCAGCAGCTTTGTCTGCGGAGGGATGTTGGTTGTCCGCTGTGTTGGTACTGTCAGCCTGTGGGCAATGTGTGTCAGGATGCGGAGGATGATTGTCCTTTTGAGCCTGCAGTGGGCAATGACATCCTCTGGCGTTAAGTCTCTGAGGCTGGTGCGTTTTCGGAAGGTCCGCTGTCTTGTTCTGCGCTGCCTCGGTGGCAGTCCGGGGGTGGTCCTGGGGGTGGGAGTGGTCCTGGGGGTGGTGGCGGTGGGTGTTGTGGCCCTCTTGGGTCTCCGAGCTGCATGATTAGTAGCTCCATGGCATCTGTTGGTCTTCAGATGTGGCTCTGGGCTGGGCTCCCTTTATGCTGCAGGTTTTCGTCCTACTTAAGACCAGAAAAAAGCAGGTCTTAAGTCCCTCCTGCTAACGTGCCTTATCGCCTGTTTTTGGGCCGCATCGCCGATCTGGCTGGTCGTTGAGAATATCGCGAAGTGGTGTTTTCGTGAGTTTTTGCACGGGAACGCCTACTCTGCATATCATTAGCGTTAGTTGTCGCTGTCAGCCTTGGCAATGTTTTTAGCGGCAGCTATCGCAGGAAAACTGACGATGTAGGCTGTTAGCGCAGGCTTGTGAATAGGGCGATGAATCTATCGCCACTTTCGTGGCGGTAAAGTGCCGCTAAATTGGCGATGAGTCCTTGAGAATATCGCCCTATGCTTCTTCACATCTTTGCTGTTGGCCGTTGTACTTTGTCCGGTCCCCTGTGAAAGTAGCAGCCGTCTGGCTCCTCAAGTCTGCCGGGCTTATTTTGTTATCATTCCACACGCTGATACTCTTCCTCTTAGAGTGGCTATGCTTATCGACTGTGTTGGGAAGTGTTCTTTCACGGTCCTGTGTTTTTTTTTTAAAATAGACCAGTATCAGCGTTTGGACCTTACGAGGGCTGAGATGGGGGGCAGTTCCGGGGTACAGCACCTCTGATCAGTTGTACAAATCTTCCGCAGCGGGCCAGGATGTGAGGTTCTTTTTGTGAAAAACATACTGCAGAGGCCTCATGGCAAGTGGTTACTCTTTCTCTCAGGCATAGTTCTCTCAGAAGAATCCTCCTTTCTGTGGATAAGGTCGGGCAACAGCACAGGAGGTGTAGCCTTGATTCACATTTGTAATCACACAGTCGGCAGGCTCCTTTGGTGTTTTGGTATGCCCAGGCCCTGCCGAAGTCCGTAATTGGAAGTGCCAGCAATCGCATGCACATAATCTCTCTCCTGGTTTTAGGGTTAAGCGGGACGGTAAGGTAGGGCTGAGGTTTATTTACTAGGTATGAATCATTCAGCGGGGTCAGGAAGGATAAGGTTTTTAATGTGGCCTGGTCTTGCTGGAACGAGACTAACTGGATTTGTTTATTAATACGCGATTTCCAGATGGCGTATGAAATGCAGGGGAGAGCGAGTGCTGGTTTGTTAATTTCAAGAGATGTCATGGCTCTCGTGAGCTGTTTATTCCATGGCGAGCCAGTTTTTTCGAATGTGTCTCTGAGGCAGCTCTTTAAGGATTCCCTCGGAGATTTTAGAATTCAGATATAATATTTTAGAAAGTCGGCCTCAAGGGTTAATGATTGTTTGACCAGCCCGAGCTCCAGCCTAAGTCTCGCCCTGGAGAGGTGTTTTGGAAGTAGAAAGATTTTTTTATAAGCCACACATTGAGCCCGCTCTAGAATTTCCGAACATGCTCCAGGAAACGCTTGATGCCCATACGAGAGAGCTGGGAGAAGAGAAGCTTGAGTGACCTTTCTGATGCCCACGGCTGAGGGACTTTTTAACTTGTTGTTCAATTTTATCAGACCATATGTTATGGCAGTCAATTTGTTAGTCAGTTCCTTTTTATGGGCAGAGGGTCTTGCTGTTTCTGTAAACCAGACCCCCAAGTACTTGTATTTCTGCACTGGATTGATTGTCCTGGGGCCTATGGTACATGTAATATGTTTTTGTGCTTTTGCCTGCCTATTATTATAATCTTGGTCTTTTCTGAGTTAATGGTAAGGTAATTCGATGTGTTGTATTCATGTAGAAAGCATTGCAAAACCCTTGCTCCACTGCCACACATGAGCAGTAGAGTACAAATGTTCATTCCTACTTCTAAGAAGAGGCTGAAATCTAAGAATTAATTTGACGTGCCCTTGAATGCCCCAACATGTCAACAAGGGAGTTGCCAGAAAATGCAAATGCCCCCTACTTTGAACCAAACTTCTAAGTTGCGGAATGAGTAAAGCAAGTAAACCTTCCTCTTCCTCGACTAGTCCCCTTTACCCTTATATCCATCCCAGGGGCGGCTCCTCTACTAAGGCGGAGGAGCGTCGCCCCACTGCTCTCAGAGCAGTGGAAAAGGGAAAACTAAAATGATAACATCAACGTTATTATCATTTTACTTTTCGTTGCTGCGAGGCTGGGTTACGGTAGGGCGGGGCTGGTGGCACAGGGAGGGGGAGTGGTTCATGCACTTAAGTGTGCATGGCGGTTTGGCCGGCCATCTTGGGCTGGCCAGTCATGCGGACTTTGCATGTTCTCCACCAGGCTGTAATGCACAGCCTGGGTGGAGAACATGCACAGTCTCCCTGTCCATGTCTGAGCGCCAAACCATGGCGCTTAGACCAATCGTAACGCTGCATTGCAGCATTGTGATTGGCTTAGGGGAGCCTTTGTGCTTCCTGCTTCTTCCGGACATGGAGTCAGGAAGAGATGCGAAGAGAACGACAATTTAAAAAAAATATTTTTCAACCACTCCCGTTTCCTACCAGCCCCCACTGATCCATTCTTTTATCCTCCCTCCATTCCATTCTTTCACCTTTTCAGCCATCCAGAGTTTCGCTCATCCATCTTTTCACCTTTCTCTCCATCCATCCATCATCATTTTGTTCACAAGTTGATCAATTATCATTTCACTGTTCCAGCCATTCATTCTTTCACTTTTCCATTGTTTCACCTTTGCATCCATCCATCCATGCACCTTTCTTTTAAACCTTCAATCCATATCCTTTCATCCTTTCTTCCACCCTTCCAACTGAATCTATCTATCTATCTATCTATCTATCCTTTTGTGCCTCCAACCATCCAGCTTCATGCAATTCCTTTATTCTTTTCACTCCACTTCCCTTCCACTTTTCCTTTTACCTAATCCTTGTTCCATGTGGTCTACCTTTCACCTTTGACTTACCTCTTTCTCCCTTCATATTCAGTTTCTTTCTACCACCTTTCTTTCTTTACATTGTTTTTTTCTTACCTTTCTCGTCCCCATAGCTCTGTTTGCTGCTATCTGTCCTTTTTAGATGCATTAATCATTTCTGTCTCCTTCGTTGAACTTGGCTCGTTTAGCAACCCTTCCCTGTAGACTGCAGGTAGAAGTGTGCAAAGACACACAAAGGAGACCTTTGGTGGACCCCAGATTACCAACAAGGCATTCAGGTGCAGTGTCTATCCCCCCTTAAGATGCTAAAGCGGGGTTCACGACGCCACTGCATTCCAATGCAATCCGATGCATGGAGAATCAGGCTGGAACTGCACGCGCAGGATCATTTCTCGGTGCCCAGACCTCATGCCCGTGGGTCCCAACCGTGTGGTCTTAAAAACTGTGAAGGGAATAATGCCCCTTCCCACTCTGTGACACAGCTTCATAAAACGGACACTCAAACACTACACTCAAGAACAGTGCCTACTCATCTCGCGATATTTTTGAATTGCATTTAAAAGAACTAAGGGGCATATTATCAAGGGCAGTATCGCCACTATAGCGGCACTTTTTGCCCGTAAAGCGGCGATATTTTTATCGCCCTATTAGCAAGCTGTCGCTAACAGCTGTTAGCGTCAGCTTAATGGCGATAGCGGCCGTTTTGTTGCCGCTTTGCATGTCAGCGATAATTATCGCTAATGACATGCAAAGTAGGCATTCCCAACTAACAGCAACTGCAAACAGTCGCAAACACAACTTCCCCCTATTATCAATGCCCGCGAAGCAATAAAAAAAGTCGCGCTAACCGCGATTATCGCTGGAATTTAACACCTGATAAAAACTTGATTTAACCATCTTGTCAATGGGAGGTGGATTGTAAGGTTAAGTCCTCACCTGCCTATTAGCAAGCTTTTCATTAGCGCAGTGAATTTATCGCTGGATTTCTCGCGCTATTGCTGGGTTTCGCCGCTATCGCTGGATATTTTATCGCCTTGGAGATAAGCGTTGATAATAACGCGTTATCTCCGCGATGAAATCCAGCGATAGCCGGCGATAAAAAAAACAGCGCTAAGCGCGCTTTGCGTTAATTATCGCAAATCCTTGGTAATATGCCCCTAACTGATTTGAGAAAAACACAGTTTATGCAAGGAAGGTTTCTCACAATTTTAACCGCTAATAATGGTGACACAGCCAAAAATGTATGCTTGTTTATAATGAAAAAAATATGGGAACCTTTGTAAAATTCATTATTGAAGTAGAAGAGAAATTCCACCTAATTCTCAAGGCAAAAGAAAAACCCTTAATAATTATAGATTAAACTTCTGGAAACTTGAGTAGAATCACACTGTGGGTCAGAGGATTACACAGGGTTGGACGGGTCTGCTGTTGTGCGCAGGATATGTACGCATACTTTAAACCGTGAAGAGATGAAGAGTCGTCTTGTTTTGGAAAGTCGTTTGGATCAGGATGACAGATATTTAATTCTGTTTCACGCTCATGTGGCCCCGGATGAATCACGGACATTGATTACCTGCTAAAGTAAATACTCGCTGTCTTAAAATCAATAGGACAATCAGTGCGAATGTGGACAACGGTGTATTATTGGTATAAGATATTGACGAATTAGTAATTTAAGATATCAGCAGTAAAGATGATCACCAATTACTTTAAATATTTATGAAAGGTCGTTTTCTCCTGTATAATTTCTTTATTTATTAGTTTTATATTGCACAAACAAGACCCTGTTGGGTGTCAGAGCGCTTTACAAGAACAACCAAAGGTAGTTATAGTACAAACGATAAACGATATAGAACAAGGTATTGGTCACATAGGCAAACATTACAGAAGCGAGTAATAGGAGGGTAGATAGAGGCAAATAGTCGATTATAGGTAATGGAATGGGGTAACTCCAATGGAGGTCATGATGACCTCAGACAAGCAGGAAATAGCATCACACTTGAGGAGAGGGAGGTATAGTTTCAATGTGAGAGGAATCTGTTTGATAGTAGAAGTTTTACTTCTTTTTTAAAGAAGGAAGTGGAAGGGTTGGACCTGGTCTCCGAAGGAAGAGAGTTCCAGATATTTGAGGCAATTCCAGAAAAGGCTCAATTGCAGATTTTATTTTTGTTGAATTTTTGTGTCTTAAGTAGAAAGGAGCTTGTGCTTTGGGAAGATCTGTTTCTGGCCGATAGAGTCAGTTTCTGGGCCAGGCAGGTGGGAGTGTTGTGATGAAGAGTTTTCTGGGTCATACAGTCAATTTTGAGATGGATCCTAGCCTCATATGGTAGCCAATTCATTGATAGGTGGTCAGGAGTGATACAATCCCTTTTTTTTGAGCCAGTGATGAGCCGTGCTGCCACATTCAAGGAAGACTGCAGCGGTGCAAGTTTGATTTTCAGAAGGTTCACAAGGGTGGCACTACCATAGTCTAATTTGGATACCAGAAGGGCCTGAACCTCTGTTTTGAGATCTGACGTTGGAAGGAAAGGTTTTAGTTTCCTTAGTGCTTGAAGTTGATGGTTAGCTCCTCTGGTGCAGGCACTCATGTGATTTTTCATGAAGAGGTTATTGTCCAAAATTATTCCTAAAGATTTAGCTGAGTCAATGATATGTGGGGTACAGTTCAAGGCAGTAAAATGTGTGCGCCAGTTTTTGATCCTGATATATACATGACGAGTGCTTAATACAGCTAATATTAATACTATCCTAGGCCACTGTCAAGGGCTATCCGTGTCATTAAATGCACTATTACCAAAAATAGTCTCAATTAAACAGGAATTAACATAAAATCGAACTTGAAATGTTGGCGCAGAAGACATGACCCAGCTATCACTGGGGCTAACTCCATTGTCTTCAGTGGAGCTCCCAACATGCCATAATAATAATAATAACAATATTTGTAATGAAGATGATAGAAAATAATATTAGTATATTTAGCATTAGTATGACTAGTAGTGTTAACAATATACAATTAATCCTCCTCCCTCTACTATTACTAACAACAACAATGCTACCATTACTATTACATCCAATAATAATTCCGCTATTACGACTAATGAGGAAGAGAGAATGAGAATGCAGGCGTCCCAGAGGAAGAAGGGGCATGAAAGGGCCAATCCTTATTTGTAATTGGTCAGAAAGGTGCTGGGTGGGAATTAATGCTTTGTTCTTGTTATTGTTTAAAGTTACACAGATAACAAAAAAGTTCTGTGACCTGGAATTATAGTCTCTTTTTTGGGATTTCCACATCCTGAGCTATCCCAGCTGGAACAGAGCCGCTATATGTTTTTCTGTGTATAACAGGGCGGTGCAAAATTTTCATTACAGTAAGGCAGTCAGTCAAAGTCAGGATAGGCCAGTGGAGTGCCCCAACTGAGACTAAATCGCTAAGACGTAGTTGAAGCCTCCCTAGACTGAGGATTGATTCCCTGCTCCACTATGTTCCTACTCCTATACATATTGGAACAAGAATCATTATGGCTTCCTGCAGCTATGAGTGGCCCAAAGACACCAGGTAAGTAGTGTCCTATGACACGGTGTAGAGAGCAGGGACAGACAAGTTTTGGGGGTTGGAGGGCTGATCAGAAGGACCAGGCCTACCGCCTGATAAGAAAACACTAAAAAGGCAGCGGACCCCACCTCACCGCGCACCTATCCCGTGTCCCTGAACACTTTTGAGTGGGAAAATTCCAGTCTATGTGTGCACACAATATCAGCACCTGCTGCCAAGATGCAGCCCTAGAGCAAGGACATTTCAAATTGAAAACACAGTAAAGGTGTTTTGTTTAGAACAAAAAAGAATAAAAAGAAGAATTGCATTTACCTTGGAATTCTATTTAGAAATGTGCTCACATTGTCATTACTGTGGTGCACCTTTACTGTGTTTTCTCGGCTGATAATGTATAAGCCTTAAAAGGGCATAGCTATCAGCTGTGCATCAAGTGTAATGCCCCAGAGGCCTGAGGGGCCACTGAACCCTGAATATTGCTGAATTTTACGATCCATGCAGCAATACGAGAGAGGCCGTTTGCCTTGCTTGAAAGGGGCCCAAAGCTACGCCTTATAGGAGTTAGTGGAAAGGACTGTGTGTGCGAGGTGGAGGGAGGAGGCTCAGGGCAGAGCCAGCCCCCTCCTCCTCGTTACCCTAAACCAGCTCATTGCGAAAGCAGAAATATTTGCTGCTTTGACAAAGGGTTGATTTTTAAACCCTGTGAACGTTACACTTTGCAAAGTGCACAGAGTTTAAAAAAATGTAATTTCCAATATTGCAAAACAGAAGCCTTTGCAACTTTTCACAACGCTTTGGTAGACTCAAGTACCTGTCTGCGTTTCGATGGGGGCTTCACAGAATTTTTTTTTTCTCACATCGAGGAAATATCGACCAGGTGCTGGAGGCGTTGTTTATGATCCACCCCTGCACCCCTGCAAAGATCTTCTCTAACTAGCGAATTAACTTTAAAGCAGTGGTATAGGTCGGCTGAAACACGTGGGGGTCTCTAAAGACGTTGGGGCAGATTTACAAGCCCCTTGCGCCACTTTTGCGTCATTTTTAACATGGGAAAAGTGACGCAAAAGTGGCGCAAGGGGCTTGTAAATAAGCCCCGTTGTGTCCAAGAAGTGTCCTTAATAATCATGTATGGAAGACAGAGCCTCTAACAAAATAGCTGACTTAATACATGTGGCTTTGACTCATACGGTTCTCACTCATGAGGCATTGTGGTATAAGGGCAGACACATTTGGCATTAAACTTGCACCTGGAGAAAGGTATTCACCTCTTTAACTAATGGGGCCGCGGTGGAGCTAAGTGCCATGGAAGATGGTAGCGTTCCTTTGAAGCACTGCTGCAGTCAAACCTTGGGAGGCGGCATCAGGAACTAAAACTGGACCAAACTAATATTCTGTGAGCAGGCAGAGAAGAGGAAGTGTTAAGGACCATCTGGGAGTAGAGGGAGGTGTCGGAGAGGCTCTGGGAACACCTGAGTGGAGCACAAGGCAGGCCATGTTTGAAAGTCAGTCTTTGAAAGCGGGCCCTGCAGGTAGAGAAGGAGGCACTTCACCTGAAGGACTGTAAGGATCGAGGAACAGATCGAAGGAGGTGCTTACCAGGTGGGCGGTGACATTTGAAAGTGGTGGGGCGTAAAAGTTCTGGATAAGTGAGCTGTGGCGAGGGAGCGCAGCAAGCGAGCCCGACCCCCATAAGAGGGGATTGGGGGAGTTCTCCCCCGAGAATTTGTTTTAAAAAGAATGGGCTATTGGTGCATTTTCAAGCAAATTTGAGAAAGTAAGAATGTTGATAAGGCAATTGTGAAAGTGTAGTTATGACATCAATGAAGAGATTTCATATGATAATGATATAGGTAGCTGCTTATTCAGTATAACCACAGAACTTCATAACAGACTTTGAGATAACAATGCTGAGTACCTCACAGATTTCCTTATTTATTGCTATACCTTTACAAATGAAATCTACTGAGGAAATACAAATTATTGTGATTTGTCGGACTGGACACGAGACAGCAAGGAATAAACATTAAAAGGCAGTAGGGCACTCTACAAGGCACTGTACGTATCATTCAGTTGCCACAGTAGCCATGGAGTGTAAAACACAAAGGATGTTTGATCATTTTGCATGCGTAATAAACATTACTTACTTGCTTACCACTCTGTATACAAACTAATCAAGTGAGCCACTTCAATCATACTAAATTCATTTTGCTACTAGGTATTGTTATTGACATACTATATAGGGAAATATACTGTTACAACAACTGATGGTTTGCTCCTATGTGCATGAATCCAACAGCCCCTATGTACAGAGGTCTCTGAACTGTACATCAGTTTCTGCTACAAAGTAAAATACTATGCTAATGTTAATGTACTAATAAATATTTATAATGTGTTGTGGTTATTACATACATGCTCAAGGAAGCACATAAAGCCCACCTACAGACTTGCGGTATAAGCTTTCGTCAGATACACTATTCCTTTTTCCTTCTTCTAATGGGACGGCAGCAATAAATAATAGTTTTATTTGTATAAATAGCTCTTCATGTTGCACTTAAGTCCCTTTAAATAAATGATACTATACTTATACTATTACCTAAATGCCATTCTACCAAGATGGAAAGGATGAAAAAAAGCCAGATCTGCCTCACGAGGATTCATACTTGTCACTTGCAGAGCGTTGAAGGCTTCAGCATGGTGCTTCAAGTCGCTGGGAAATATATAAAGAAACTCTACAGTAGTAGTAGTGATATGAGCAAGTCGCATTCTTGCATGTACTGCTGTGATCGAGGTGGTGGAGAAGTTAGGACTGCTGTACACTTCCTTATATATTCCATCGGGTTTACTGTTGGTAAACTGTTGTTGGCCTGGTGGGGTTTCCCACACGTGGGATTTTGGCACAGTAGCCCAGCTTTAGAAATAACAATGCTGCAAGCATTGCCATCCCAAGATGTAGCCGGGTTTTCTCTACTATAACCCATCACTAAGCAGTGCACCATTTCAGTCCCAGGTTGCTGGTCACTGTGCAGCGTAAACTATATGAAACACAACAGCATGAACGCCAGGGGACAAGAGATCCAGAACCGTAAAGGGCACGCAGATTCTGAAAGGGTGGGGGATGTCCTATTCAATGCATTTAATATAACATCATATTCAAATGTAGTGTTTCCAGATTTTTAGGAATATAAGCTGTCTTCATGACAGACCGATGTGATATTCCAAACCTGTGCATTTTCTGTAACCTGGTATTTTGGTCCCATTTGTTTAATTGAAATGGACCATGATTACAACTCCCAGAATACTACAGGATTCTAAATGAAAGCTCAGGACTGAGGCCATCTTGCAATCCTAAATGTTAACAAGCCTTTATTAACGTTTATTTTGTATTAAGATGCCATATTTCCACCCCCTTGCAGAGCTCTCTGTGTGACCTGCAGGTCAAAGGCTTGTCGACACCTAGCACTGTTGCCACACGGGAACTATGACTTATGCGCACAGTTTGGGTGCGGTATTCACATGGTTTAGCCAGGCTGCAGCACTCCAGTAAACAGAACAGACTAGGTATCGCTCGGCCCACACAATGCCTACACCATAACAGACCTGTCCTCCAGCCCCAGAAAAAGCACACTGAAGCCTAGCCACTTGGAACTGCAACAATTATTTACATAGTGACAAAGTACCCATTCCCACTGTCCTACCTGCCTGGTCTCCAGGCTCGTCACAGTCTGTCCAGTCCCGCTCTCAGCACCGATTTCGAACAAAAATCTTAGGCTCCACTCCAGTCATGCGTGCATGCGTGCATAATGCGAGCAAATTAAGTCATCAATGACCTCAACTCCCTGGCCCGGTCCCTCCTCCATGACTCCAGCAGTGCGAGGATTGGCTGGGACAGGGGCTGCCAATGCTCATTTGGAGCCTTGGGGGCTGCGGCAACAATCGCCGGGCTCCTACATTGGAGAGCCTGGCTAGGGTTTAAGTGCGCATGTCGTGCTTGTCGGAGAAAGGCATCCGTCCAAACCGACATGCGCACTTCACCCCAAGGAGGCCCAGCACCTGCCAATCAACAAGCAGGCTCGAAGTGGAGGCTCCCACCCCCCATGTAAAATTCTTTACTCGGGTCCTGCCGTGGACTGCGGCAAAAAATATAAAAAAAGATGGAATCTTCTTTATTAATATCCTGGTGACACCCCGAGCCCCCATATAGAAACTGCTGCTGGTGCTTACTGGCAATGTGAAGCAGTCAAGATAGCGGGCAGGATCAGAGGCTGGTGGCAGCAATAGAGAGGGGACTGAACAGGATACCTATAAGCGGCCATTTTGGAAAGGGGCCAGATCTGTAGCTGGCACGTACCATATGGCCTCTTCATCTGATTAGGGGCCTGATTACAAGTAAAAGTGCTATTTAATCACACCTGGTAAATAACAATACCCTGGGGTTGGTTATTTATCGGGTGCAATAAATAGCACCTATTGCAAGTTACCAGGGAATAAAATGCAGAATTTGGTACAGTAAATACCACACACATTTCCCCTGTTAAATTCCAGCAGGCTTGACCTGCCAAAATGTAACGAAGATTGAGGTATTTAACGTGTCCGATAATTATTGGATGTGCTAAATACCTTTTAACTCGTAATTCCGACCTGTGTGTAAACAACACTTTACGCACAGGTCGGAATATAACAAACAACTCACAATAAGGCCCGAGAAGTCTTAAGCATAGCCATGCACCCTCTGATATGGTCAGCGAAACCCAGATAAATGAAGGAGGTTAAAAAGAAAAACAGGGGCATATTCACAAGAACGTGTGATAACTACCGCAAGTGTAGCTTAACGCAACCCTACACATCGCAGTCCATCGCGGGAAAACAACTCCGTGTTAACGTTTTATTCACAACACGGTGGTACCATGCGATAGACACAGGACAACGCGTCAAATGAACGCGCTAAAAAGAACGCGACGCCGCAAAAACGCGAAACCCCAACGCAAAAATAGTAGCGATGACGCCAATCGCGATACAAAAATCTACGAAAACCAACCACAGGCCTGCAAATCCCACGCGTCATGCGGGAAAATGCACCATAAAAGGAGAAAAAAACATACAAACAAAAGCCAAACAACAGCGAAGCACAATGGAGGCAGCCGGAGCAAGCACAGAGGACAACCAGACCCCCACAAGCCCCACGGAGGACCAGCCTGGGAACTCGGGGTCAGGGAAGGGCAAGGACAAGAAGAAGAGGAAGACGAAGTTCAGTCCGCAGGAAAACAGGATCCTGATAACGGAGGT